>OX451740.1:83420796-84873296 GCA_948472305.1 Vicia faba
AGGAGCTTCCAATTAGATGATTAAAGAAAGGACCGGACAAGGTACCCAAAAACATGTCTACTAGCTCTCTTTCGGACAGGGGAGGCTGGACTCTTCCTACTAAGTCCCTCCATTTCTAAGTGTAGTCTTTGAAACCTTCACTTGAAACCATAGCCATACTCTGGAGTTGAGTACGGGTATGAGCAAGGTCTGCATTATACTGATACTGTTTATAAAAAGCAGTGGCAAGGTCTTCCCAATTATGGATATTGGCCCTTTCCAGTTGATAGAACCAATCAAGCTGAGTCTCAGATAGTCTGTCTTGAAAGAAGTAGACCCACAAATCTCTGTCAGCAGTGTGAGGCTGTATCTTCCTCACATAGGATCGGAGATGCATCTTGGGACATGAAACTCCTTCGTACTTAGAAATTACTGGTGCCTTGAATTTTGGTGGAATGACAATTCCAGATACCAAACCCAGCTCTTTAAAGTCCATCCCGGGCACTTTCTGAATTTCCATTTCACTTAGACGTTCTTCCAGATGTTTGTATTTGTCGTCGGTCGGGGGATACTGCTCTTCATAGTAATCCTCTTCTTCTTCCTCTTCGAATTCTGGCTGGACAACCACTTCCTTGCCTTTCCCTTCTTGATTATCTTTTTCACCAGATGACGTTGCAAAGTCTAGGGTCCGTCTGGCTTATCCTTGGAACCTTATTCCCATATTCAGAACTCCGGTTATTTTCTTTGCTTTCTTCTTCTTTTCTTCAATCAACAAAGTTTTAAAATCCTCTTGTCCTTTGGCTAGAGTCAAGAACATCTGTTGAAACTGAGCATTCTGTGCCTGAAGGTCTTTTACTGTCTGCTCGAGATCCATCTTACTGAAATAAACAGTAGAAAGATGAGGAGACTTATTGTAAGAAATTTGCTTATGTTATGATGAATGGTAAATGCATATGCAATGATTTCAAGGAAATTAGAGATTTAAATTTGCTTTATACCAAAAAGGAACACACAATATATTAATAAAATCAAAGTTTGAGTACATCATGCCTCTTTGGGCTTACAAAAACTCTAAGATAAAAAAGTTGTGCGCATCCTCTTTGGCGCGATGTAGGCGTTCAGACTCTGTTCCTCATGAAGCTTCTTGGTGAGTTCCAAACCCTTCTTCTCGCTGGTGTAGAATTGGGCCTCAAAAGTGTCTCGCCCCCCTTTAAGCTGTATCCAATCCCTTTGCAAGTCTTCAAGAGAGGTGGGCATGTTAGGATAAAGGATAGTGTACGGGACCTCTCCTTCCATAATAGGCTCTACAATAACTGGCAGAATAGAGGGATAAGGCATCATAAGACTTTGAGCACGAGCTCATACCCATTTGAGATAAGGCTCAAGAGGGATGGAATTCTTGTGCCCCAGTGTCTTACTATCAACTCTATGTACCATGCCCCAAGCTCTCATGAACCTTTTGCGGTTATCCTAAGCATCATTCTTGTAGTCGAAGATGATTCCTTGAATAAGTGAATCATGAGGACCATCCCTTCTTGCGTATCCAAATTGTCGTAGTGCCAAACAAGGATTGTAAGTGATTCCTCCCCTAATTCCTAAGAGAGGGACATTAGGGAACTCACCATAGCGATCGATAATGGTGACATTCTCCAAGGACCGGGGGCACCAATGAATGCCTGAATGTGTAAGAGTCATCAGCCTTTGAGACCATCTCAAACCTTGTTCATTCTTCAAGATGGATCGGGGTAGGTGCGAAATAAGCCACCTATGCAAAAGAGGTGTGCAACACATAAGGGTTCCTCTCCTCTTCATAGTGAGAGTATGTAACGAATGTAGGATATCTCCAAGCAGAGTAGGTACTGGATTACGTGGCAGGAAAATCTTAACCGCATTCACATCTATGAGCTGGTCCGAATTAGGAAACAATACCAAACCATAAATGAGAAGGGATAACACCTCTTCAAAAGCTTGTAAGTCCAAGGTATCCCAAAAATGATGATATTTCTCAAACAAGAACTTAGCCAAAAAAACCTTTGACACCTCTCATGGTTTCCCAATTTGCCACTATGTCAGACCGTTGTAAGGACAAAGCCTTGGTAATATCTTCAGGTTTAGGGTCTCTTTACATACTATTGAAATGTACCTCATTAAGGATAGGCACCCCCAATAACAGAGGAAACTCCTCCATAGTAGGCACTAATTGGTAATCTGGGAAAGTGAAGCAGTGATGGAGAGGGTCAAAGAACTGAAAATGCACCTTTAACATTTCCTCATCAGGGTTTGAAGTGACCAAGTTGAGAAGTATACCATATTTTTATGTGAATGGAGAGATTTCAAGAACCCTTGATGCTAAATCTTTAAGCTGAGGGGGTACTTTTACCAGACTGATTTGGATAGTGAATCTGCGGGCGAGAGCCATGTCCTACAAAACAAGACAAAAATAAACCCTAAGAATCCTTGAAATGGTTAGTATGACATGCTATGTTATGATGTCATAACTATGCTCAGATATAGAAGATAAGCACAAGAAAATCACACAAAGACCTTAGGTTTAAGGCTTGCATGGATTTTAAGGTGATACCCTCTTGAAGTTGGATTGGTTCAACCTATCCTAAATATAGTAACCGGGTTCTAAGGGATCTCAATATCACCAGTCTTTCCCCTAATTCTTGTTCCTATAGACAATTGACTTGCCACCAAACAAAATTCAAGGGTCAAACCTCAATGAGTGTAGTATCGAGTATCAACCGACTTTGGGTTTACACCAAAGACAGCTATCTCACTACATCCTAAAATCCAAGTTGGTCAATTAAGGTGCTAAAGTCAGTTGATGCTTTATGACACCATGCGGTGGCCCCATATTCTCCTTGATTTACTCAAGGGCTATCGGTACATACCAAAGTATTGCATCAACGTAGCTACTATTTCAACCGTGTCGGTATACCCCACACAGTTCCCTCACAGTTTATTGCTACTTACCTAAGAAAGGTGCCCCAAATTCGGGTGTAGGATTAAAATAAACCCAAACAAGGAACCATAATATAAAACATGCAAGTCAAACAAGGAAAGTAAATAAATATGATCTAGCCCTAAGGTAACCCCACTTTTATAAATTTCCCCAGCAGAGTCGCTAGTTCTATGATATGGTGGGAGAACTGACTTGGTTGTATTTGCGTTTGATCCCACATGTTGCGGTTAGCAAGAGTCGCCACTGACTTTTCTTTTATCCAAAAGGAAAGGTGAAAAAGCACAGGAAATACCTTTGAGATGTTTTCTTGAGTTCAGGGGGTAGATTATGAGAAGGGAAGGTATTATCACCCTTTTCATCCATGGTTTTCCATGGGCTCTTAGTTACTTGCTAGATCACTTGCTTTTGTTTGAAAATGTGCTTTGTGTGGTTTTTTGAAAGTATTTTTGAAAAGAGGCCATTGTTTAGGCAAACTTTGTAATGATTCTTGCTCGTAAGAATGTATACAAAGTGTTGATCTTTTGAAAATGTTTTCAAGTTTGAAAGGTGTTTTGAAAGTGTTGGTGTTTGTTTTGAAAACAAAAAAGGATCTTTTGTTTTGAAATTGAGAAAGTAACTAAGAACATTCTACCTACTCAAAAGTATTTCATGTTTATTTCCTCTTTCCTTTGACATTGTTATCTTACCATTGATTTGGTAAGTAACCCTATCTTTGGATGTAAAAGGGACGGGCGTGGGTCATCGTATTCTCATGATTAGAAATGTTGCAAGATATCTTAGCATTTTTCTTAAGGGACTAAGATCATTTTGAAAGGAAACATAGATAGCGTCATCGAGGGAATATGATCTTGTATTTGTTTGTTTTTGCTAAGATACCTCACATGTATAATATGGCCATTTTTGTAAGGCAACAAAGTGGATTTACCCTAGGGGTGTTTGTGTGCAAGTGGATTGATTTTTCATGCTTGATTTATCTTTGATTAGGGTTTGCTATTTGTTGGTTTTAGTCTTTCCATACAAAACCCTAATTACTAGCATTTGTATATAAAACGATAAATTGCGGAGATTAAAATTACTACGCTATTACATCATTTTGGGGAGGGGGTATACAAATTACAAATGACGAATATTGCAAGAAATTAAATAATTATTACAACCATATTGAATTGAATAAATATACAAAATGGACAAATAAAATGCAAGAATGTAAATGTGAAAAGGAATATGATTTTTGTTTGGTTTTTTTAAACTAATTAAGTAAAATAATTAACTAAGAATAAGAAATTTAATTTTTAAATTAATAAAAGGAATTAAAGGAAACAAATTTTTAGGGTTTTTGTGAATTTAACTAAACTAGTAAATAAAAATAAATAAATAAAAGATCCTAAGTTCTAAATTGATTTTAATTTAAAAAATAATATAATAATAACTAAAATTTATTATCTAAGTATTTAAAAAAAAAAAATTAATTTATTAAAAAGAATGTTTTTTTTTGTTCTTTTATTTTTGTAATTGATCTTGAGCAATGTTTTGAGTCATACCATTAGGTCAAAATGGTGCAATTGAACTCTTGAGATCATGCTTCAAACAAATTGACCATTTGCTAGGTCAAAAATTAGAAATTCCCCCTTCTCAGTCAAAACCCTAATTTTGACCATTTTTCCCTTTTGATGATTTGATCAAATTTCTTGAGGAATTATGGTCCAAACTTGATCAAATGATACATATGAGTTTATAATGTTGATGTGGATAAAAAATTATGAAGTTTGACTGTAAATTGGCCATAGTTGACTTTTTCCCCAATACAATTGATTTTTAGGTCAACTGCTCAATTGACTGAGCAAAAATGTGACTCGAGGCTTAAAACTTGAAATCAATAATCTTGGGAGTCCATAATGACCCATGAAAGTCATATGAGGCATTGAAAGTTCAACTATCCTTGTGCAATCTCAAACCCTAATTTCAGTCATCAGTGCTTAAGGAGGTGTCTTGATCTGATCAATCCTTGTGCAGTCTTGAGCCAAGAGAGATCTTTGTGAGAAAATATCGGATAAGTAAGAGGGAATATTTTGCGGTACAACATATAGTAATTCGAGGAGCTTCGTTGTCCCATCTAAATTTGAACATAGATGACATGGTAGCCAATGCATCTGCCAACTGATTCTCTTCTTGTGGAATATGTTCAAAAAATGATTTCCGCAAAGTACGAGATTAAGGTCAATACATGCTCTCGATAAGGAATGAGATTCGAGTGTTTCATATCCAATTCTCCTTTAATGTGACTGATCACTAGGTCTGAGTCCCCGTACATATTTAAGAACTTAATTCTCATATCAATAGGAGCTCTGATGCCCATGATGCACGCTTCGTATTCAACCATGTTGTTGGTATAGTCAAAGCATAGTTTGGCGGTGAAGGGCGTATGGCAACCCTTGGGATATATAATCACAACACCAATTCTATTACCAAGCGTGTTGGAAGCTCCACCAAAAGCCAAAGTCCATTGGTATCTCGACTCAGGTCCTTCATATGGTCCAGGTTCTTCATATGGTCCAGGTTCTTCATAATCTGTAACTAGCATGATATTCTCATCTGGGAACTCGAAATTCATAGATTGATAGTCATCCACAACTTGATGAGCTAAATGATCTTCCAGTAGACTTCCTTTGATTGCCTTCTAAGTGGTGTAATGAATGTCATATTCTATTAAGACCATTTTCCATCTGTCTATCCTTCCGGAGATGGCGGGCTTCTCGAATATGTATTTTATAGGATCCATTTTAGATATCAACAAAGTGGTATGAGTCAACTTATATTGTCTTAGTCGGCAAGCAGCCTATGCCAAATCGCAACAAGTTTTCTAGAGCAGTGGGTATCTTGTTTCACAGTCGGTAAACTTTTTGCTTAGGTAGTATATTGCATGTTCTTTTCGACCAGACTCATCATGTTGGCAGAGTACACACCCCATTGAGTTCTCTAACACTATTAGGTACATGATCAGAGGTCTCCCTTCAACTAGTGGCATCATAATGGGAGGTTCTTGGAGGTACTCTTTTATTTTGTCAAAGTATATCTGGAAATCGTCGTTCCACTTCAACACTTGATCTTTCTTCAGCAACTTGAAGATTGTCTCACAAGTAGCGGTCAGATGGGAAATAAATCTGGAAATATAATTTAGTAATCCCAAGAAACCTCTAACTTCATTCTCATTACAGGGAGTTGGCATTTCTTGGATGGCTTTAACTTTGGCGAGATCAACCTCAATACCTTTACCACTAAAGACGAAACCTAGGAGTTTATCGGATCTTACCCTAAAGGTACACTTGTTTAGATTCAATCTCAGCTTGTACCTCTTCAATATTTCAAACATTTTGTGTAGGTGGTTGAGATGTTCTTCTTCAGTCTGAGATCTGGCTATCATGTCATCGACTTAAACCTCTATCTCATGATGTATCATGTCATGGAACAAGGCTACCATAACACGCTGATATGTTGCACCAGTGTTCTTTAACCCGAAAGGCATAACCTTGTAGAAGAAAGTGCCCCACTGTGTGACAAAATTAGTCTTAACCATGTCTTTAGGTTCCATCTTGATCTGATTATAACCTGAGAAACCATCCATGAAAGAAAATACTTCATGTTGAGCAGTGTTGTCAACCAGAACATCAATATGTGGAAGCGGAAAGTCATCTTTGGGGCTTGCCCTATTTAGATCCCTATAGTCCACACACATATACACTTTACCGTCTTTATTAGGTACTGGCACCACATTTTCAACCTACTGAGGATATGATTAACAACTAAGAAAACTGTGTTGAATTGCTTCATAACCTCAGCCTTGATCTTTTCGAACATCTCAGGACACATCCGACGAACCTTATGTTCTATTGGAGAACAACCTTTTTCATCGGTAGACGATGAACCACAATATCAATATCGAGCCATGACATGTCTTCATACGACCAAGTAAAGATCTCTCCGTAATCATGCAACATCTAAATTAACTTATTCTTGACGTTGTCCTCTAGGTTGGCCCATATCTTAACTTCTTTCTTGTCCTCTTCAGCACCCAAGTTTACCACCTCGACTGGCTCTTCATGCAGTTGTATAGCCTTTCCCTCTTGCATTAATAGTCTGGAAAGTTCTCCCGGTACTTCACAATATTCCTCACCTTCGTCCTCGGCTTGGTAGATCAAATTTTCGAAGTCATAAGTGGCAATAGCATAATTGTTATCAACATGATCCATAGTGGATGTGGATCTGCAATTTGCCGTGTGGGTGTGTGTAAGAACACATAGCTATTTTGAAAGTGTAATAAAATAAAAGAAAGACAAAGAGTGCAAAATTTGAATGCAAAATGCCCCATGATTTATTGAATGAAAATATGTTAATGAAATGGCAACCCTAACAAATGAACCATTGTGCCCCGAGTAAGACACAAGACTTAAAGTTATTGTTTTACAATTAAATAACCAAAAATTAAAAGCAATAAAACAAAAAGTAGCATTTACTCCTGACTAAAGGAGATTGAGATAAGATCTTCAGTCTTACAGTTGTTGAGCCCGTTGCCGATGGTGGGAAAAATCCAGTTGTCTAGGTCGTAGTCACTATCAGCATCTTCTACCATGTTGACTGCATTGTTGCTGACGCGGAATGGTGGTATTCCAGCACGAGCACGACGAACAACCCTATGAGCCTCTGCAATAAAGCCCAAACCAAATTTGTCACACTTGTAAGGAATGTCAGGAAGTTGACCCTAAGTAGTGAAACCTCCTTCTTCTACTACAACTCTAGCATCCTTCAAAGAAGCCATTTTATGCGGAACCTTAGTAATTTTGGGAATAGCAGAAACGTCTTCAGTGGCGGTAGTTGTCTAAGGCATAACTTTATAAGTCTGGCAGGGAGTTTCGATGAATTCACCGTCCATCACAACATACTTGAATGAGTTCAAATGACTCACTATATACTCTTCTTCACCATAAACCGTAACAATCTTTCCTTTTATGGGTTATTTCAGCTTTTGGTGTAGAGTTAAAGTAACAATGCCTGCCCCATGAATCCAGGGGAGTCCGAGTAAACAAGAATAGGCCGATCGAATATCCATTACATAGAAGGTAGAGTTGAATACCTATGAACCTACTCTGATCGAAAGATCCACCTCTCAGTGCACCATCCTTTTTAAACCGTCAAAGGCTCTCACCACAATATCACTGGGTTTCAGCATAACCTATTCACAATCAAGCCTGTCTAGAGCACCTTTTGGAAAGAAATTAAATGAGGAACCCGTATCAACTAACACATGAGCTAAAGTAGTGCCCTTGCATTTAATAGAGACATATAGGGCCTTGTTAGGGTTCCTTCCTTCGGGAGTCAAGTCAACATCAGAAAAGCCTAGCCCATTATCAATGGTCAGGCTAGCAACATAATTTTCAAATTGATCAGCAAAATTTCTTGTGGAACATGAGAAGATTTCAAGAACTTCACCAAAGCCTGGGCATGGGATTCCGAACACAATAACAGGGATAACATGGAGATCTTAGAAGGAGTTTGTCCCAGCTGTTCAACAATCTTGTAATCACTTTTTTGGATGACTTTTAGTACTTCCTCCATTTCTTGCTTGGAGGTATCTTCAGCATTAACCTCTTTTAGTGCCTCCGTTTGGGTAGGCTCATTCATTTGTTCTTTGCCTCGAGTCTTATTAATTGACTCGGTGGTGGTAACACGAACTGGTGTGGCAATAGTCTTCGGAGAGATTTCTGGAGAGAAAACCCTTCCGCTTCTAGTAACTTTACTGGTCCCAACAATATTGTCAACATTGGGATCAGTAACTTCAGTACCTTCATTTTTAGCAGTTAACGGTTCTTGCTTGATGCCATGGTAGTAGACTTCAGCTCCATAGTTCCAAGGGATAGCTTTGTCTGAGGAATATGTAATTGGTCTGAGTGTAGTGATTATTAGAGGAGCAACTATGGGTTTGGCAGTAATCTTTACGGGACCTTTAGAAGTGATCTTGATAGGAGTTTCGGAAATTACAGATACCTCTTCTAGTCCCAAGTCTTAATACAAATTCTCCACAGAGGGAGTTTTCTCAAATAGAATCATGTGGTTGTCCATTAGACGCTGAATACCTTCTTTCATCAGCTGGCAGCTGTTGGGTTGGGCTGCGCAACAATAACATCTCTCAATACAACCTGGAAATAAATTGGCTTACAAATTTTTTTTTCTTATTAATTGTCAGCGGAGTAATCAGGCCACTTATAATAGAAACATAAATAACATCTTCAATAGCACTTATGCCTTTGTCGTGCTTAGGCATATGCGCAATAATCACGTTGGGGGTCTCGGAAGGATCAAACTCAATTTCTTTTTTGTCAATCATGTCCTGAATTTTATTCACCAAAGCCCATCAAATATTGGTATCGTGTCCGGGACTATTGGAATGATAAGAACATCTTACATTTGGATTGTACTGAGGAAAGGAGGTGTTGGGATTCTAAGGATGATCCCTCAATGATATCAACTCTGCCTTCAATAGATGTTGTAATGCTTGAGACAACAACATGTTGATCTTTGTAAACTGTTCCCTGGGTGCGTCTGACCTACGCTGATTGCCTTGTTGTTGTTGTTGTTGTTGTTGTTGTTGCATAGGTGCAGGATCAGAAATTAGCACCTCCTCTATAGATTGGTTGCAATCACTTCTAGCACGACCCTTTTGACCATACACAACATTAGTTTCCTTCTTTCTGTTGAACATCTTCTTCACAACACTTGAAGACGTAGCTACCTGAATCTTTCCAGTTCTAATTCCACCTTCAACCTGTTCCCTAGTTAATATCAGCTCATTGAATCCAGATGAAGATTTTCCGATCAGATGATTAAACAAAGGTCCTTCCAAAGTTCTCATAAACATATCAACCATCTCCATATCACACAAAAGAGGTTGAACTCTTCCAACTAGATCCCTCCATTTTTGGGCATATTCCTTAAAGCCTTTGTTCGAGCCCATAGTCATACTTTGTAATTGCACACGGGTTGGTGCAAGATCAACATTGTATTAGTATTGTTTGTAAAAGGCAACAGCTAAGTCTTCCCAAGTACAGATGTTGGTTCCTTCCAGTTGATAGAACCATTCTAATTGTGTTCCCGACAAGCTCTGTTGAAATAAGTGTACCCATAACTTCCTATCAGCAGTATGGGGTTGGATCTTTCGAACATAAGACCTCAGATGCAGCTTAGGACAAGAAACACCGTCATACTTCACAAAAGTAGGGACCTTGAACTTGTGAGAGATAACAACCCCTGAGACTAATCACAACTCTTCAAAATCCAACCCATGCACTCTCTGGACCTCCATAGCATTGAGACGATCTTCCAGCTATTTTTATTTGTCATCAATATGAGAGTATTGTTCGTATGAATAGTCTGCTTCTTCTTCATCAGATTCCTGGTTGTTATTATCCTCACTTTCACACTCTTATCATCTTCCTCTTGGTTATCATCTTCATTTGAATGGACCTCAAAATATAGATCCCTCTTGATCGGAATTTTGAATCTTCTACCCATATTAAGGATGACATCTGGCTTCTTAGTCTTTTTCTTCTTGGCGATGAGCGCCATCAGTTCTTTCTGCCCCTTGGCTAAGTTCAGGAGCGTCTCTTGGAATTGAGCATTTTGAGCTTTAAGTTCTTTCACGGTTTGTTCGAGAGCCATCTTTTACTGAAATAAACAACAAGAAGATGAGAAAACCTGTCTTGGGAATACCTGCTATGATATGATGTGTATAGTATCTGTGATCGGTGGATCTGGAACTGACTGTTTAACGCTGGTTCGCGAAATGTCGCGGAAGCAAGAGTCGCCACCGTCTTTTATTTTCTCCGAATGGAAAGGACAAAAGCACAGAAAAATTACTTATAGAGATTGCTCTCGGTTCGGGAGGTAGGTTTATAGAAAGGGAAGGTGTTAGCACCCTTTCTATCCATGGTTATCCATGGGCTCTTAGATACTTGCTCATTTGTGTTTTCAAAATTGTTTGTTTGTTTTTCAACTGTGGGTTTAAAAAAAAAGTTTCTTTGAAAATTTCAGTTCGACTCTTGTATCAGTCCTCAAGAGTGTTTGAAAAGTTGCTTTCGAAAGCTTTTTGAAAAGTGTCGGTGTGAAAAGAAGTTTTTGATTTTTTTTTGTTTTGAAATTAGAACAAGTATCTACGAGTTCTCTACCTACCCTAAGGAATTCGTCTGTGTAAGTGTCCTTAAAGTAGTGCCGTCCCACCATTGAGAGGTAGGTAGCACCACCGTTGGAGGTGTTCCGGTCAATTCGAGGATTCGGGACATGGTGGTCACCAGAGCAATGGGAAGACACCTTAGAAGCTACCCCCATGCCATGTTCATGGACATGAGGACTTACTAAAACATCCTCTACTCGACGACCACCTTTCGAGGGGCAAGGCAACAGTGAGACGTACCCTAGGGGTGGTGTGTGATTTGTGTGTCGTTTTCATTTATGTTTATCTTGTTCATGGATTGGTGATCTACGCGTTGCTTTTATTTTGGCATTCATTCTTTCATGCAAATTATTAACAGTTAAAAAGATGCGGAATTAAAAGTCCTACGCTATTACAAAGGCGCGGGTCTACATCGCCAAATTAATCCAAGACCCGATTTGAAATAAAATAAAATGTCTAATTAATCTATTACACGGCTTTGGGATAAATACCTTATATTTACAAAGAGAAACAAAATAAGCGCGCGAAACGGAATTATAATCAAAAGTGAGGGCGTTGGACCCTTTTAAAGAAATTAAATTACAATTAATAAATTAATTAAGTTAAATGAGAAAAGGAAATTATTTTTGAGTTTTTTGTATTTATGGATTTTAGTAAGAAAATTAAATGAAATTAAAACCCTAATTCTAAACTGTTTTTAATTTATTAAAAAAATGTTTAAATTTAACCTAGTTTTAACCTAATTATTTAATGGCAAATTTATTTACAAAATAAATAATTAATTATTAATAATGGTAAAAGAAAAGAAAAAAAGATAAAAGCATTTAAAACCCTAATTCTACATTTTTTAGTTTATTACAAAAAAGCATTAAAATTAAACCTAGAATTAAAGCTAAATTAATTAATAAAATTTATTTACAAAAAAAAAACATTTAAATAAAATATATTTTTTATTTTTATAGTTTCTGATTTTTTTTGTATTTTTATGTTATGAAAAATTAATTTAAAGAATTGAAATAAAACTAAATAAAACAAATAAAAGATAGAAAAAAATAAAAAGAATGAAAAATGAAATGCAAACCAATGGGGGGTGTTGACCCCAATTTAGGAGGTAAATTGCCAGCAATCTGGCCCATTTATTGGAGGCCTCTTTTGACTTTCCTGGCCACGTGCATATGCGTTGACTGGGGTGTTCCCTGGACCTCCCATTCTGACCTTCAGATGCATCTTCCAGGACACTTGGCAAGCTTCAGCGCTGGGTGTTTGGTGGACGTCTGGACTTGTGGAGTACCTAATCATATTGCAAGAAAAAATAGAAAGACATATGGGGGACCTGGGAATCGAACCCAGGTCCCAAGGCTTGCCAATGCTCTTCTCCACCAACTGTGCCATTTGAACGCGTTGTACATAGAATAAAGAATAAATAATATAAAAGAAAATTGACGTTAATGACATAGAAATAAAAAAACGCGCGCTGGAATTCAAACTATCCAACCATATCTCGCCACATGATCTTCTTCTCCACTCGTTTGCTTTAGGCTGGAAAAAAAAAACAAATGGATAGCGGGGGTTTTAAACCCCCACTAAATGAAGAACAGGATAATAGCGATTAGGCCATCGTTGCTCATAAATTGAGCGCGATATGTGTAATGAATTCGTATGAAGGTCGTGAGTTCAGTGGTCCAGGTCTTGTTGGCCAATTTTTCCCCAAACGCAAAGCCCTAATTTTACAGCTTTGAAAACCTAGCGAGCTCCAATGGTGGATTCCCAAATAAGGCACGAAAACTCAATTGAATGGCATGGTTAGCTTCAGAATGATTCAATTAGTATAAATCAACAAGAAAAATGCAAGGATGATGCGTATAATTTTAAAACACGAATATGGAAAATTGTAAGAACAGGACAACTTCGTGTTACCAATTCTTTGTGTTAGAGGACTGGAAAAAGATTGGGCCACGTTCAGGAAAGCCTCAGAAAGCTTTTGGAATTGGTTACAAGCTTTGAATCACGCTCTATGTGTGAAATCAGTTTTGGAATTTTTCACAAAAAATTGCAAAGTGTGTATTGGTCTGAGGCGCAGCTTCCAAGTTGTGAGCATTAGGGTTATCATCTGTTCATGTATGCCAATGGATTAGGGTAGAAATTTGAGCCAAGAGATTAATGTTTTGATGAATCAAATATTTGATCTTTAATGAAATCTTTTCCATGTGCTTTTGGTACCAATCATGGCCAAACCTTTCCAAATTGGGTGTGCACGAATCTTGAGGTTTTATTGGAGAGAATATGCTGTAAAAAGGGATTAAAAAACATGATTTTCTATTTTTGTCATATTTTATTTCATTAAATGAATTAATAGTGATTAAAAATTCAAATAAATAATAAAAATGATGAAATAATTCCCCTTTGGGCCAAATGGTCTTGCATAACCTTTGGATGATGATTCTTGGAAGAAAATGTGGCCCATTAGCAATTTTGAAGCATTTGAAGCAAAGTTGACTTTTCAAAATTCCCAAAAATTTCCCAACCTCCACAAGGCATATCTTGCTCAATTTTTAAGATTTGATCATGTTTTTGGACATTTTGGAAAGGTCTTGAAGTCATATAACCAATTCCTTTGGTCCCATGTCATTTTGATTTACCAATCTCAAGTTATGGCCTTTGACTTAAAGTCCCTTTTTGTTGACTTTTGAAAATGACCTATAATGTTGAAATTGATAACTTTTTGTGAGAGCATTTCTTGGACTTGAAGTGTGAAGAGGAGTTGTAGGAAATGTCATTCTCTTAAAAATGAGCTTTGGATGGAATTTTTCTGATAAACCATGTGGAAGTTATGCCTTGGTCAAGTTACAGTTGACTTTTTCAACTGTCCAAATATGGAAACTTTTGCATCTTGAGACTTTTTGAGCCATGCCTTGAGAATCATGATCAAGAATTGATCAAATGATGTTTGTGGCTTCAAAATGAGATGTTGACCAACAATTTGAACTTTTGACTGTCAAATGACCATTTTGCCCCTGCAGTTGACTGTAGGGCAATTAGGGTTTTTGACTGTGCAATTTTGTGCTGTGAGTCTTGAAACTTGGCATGAGGATGCTTGACCATGTTTGTAGGCATGTGGGACTTGATTGGACCCTTGGAAACTTCAACTTCTTTGCTAGAATCAAAACCCTAGTTTTTTGACTGTTAGGAGGCCTTTGAACTGTGCAACCCTTGGGGAGATTTTGAAACATGCTCTTTGCAAATCTTGAAGAATATGGGAGGGCAAATTTTGGGGTACAACAGTATGTGAAATTATGGTATCAGATATGTGATGTTGAAAGAGATGCCACGACACAAATATCTATTTGCAAGTAAGGTGCAGTAAAATCAAAAGCAGTAAAAACATAAGAGATTTTTCACCCAGTTTAGTGTACAACAACACCTACTCTGCGGGCTACCAAGCCAGGGACAAGTTCACTAAATAGTATCAATTCATAGACCCTTAGTGTTTACCTTGGGTTTTGGTAAACAACCGCTGATCCTCCAAATGGTTACTTATTTGGTTACTCGCAGGATCGATCAGATTGATCCTAGGACATAGGTTGATTTTGAAGTTTGATTGAATTGGATAAGGCTTTAAATAAAAGGTTTCAAGTAAATTGCAAGAAGGAAAAACTTGGTAAAATAAACAAGGCTTAAAGTAAAAGGTTTCGACAGGAATTTAAAGAGGAAAGCAAGTAAATTTCTGGAAAAGTAAATGACTTTGATTAATAAAATTGGTGTTTCACACATACATTTCTCAACAATTCTTTCTCACACGCTGGATACTCGAATCTATATGAGTGACTTTGTATAGAATTGTGAACACACGCGAGAAACTACATGTCTACTCCTATTTATACTAAAACATCCCAAGTAACCGTCGGGCAGTTACACTGCTTCGAGATCAATCCACTTGGCACGTTCTCCACGCTCGACGCTCCAGATCCTTGCACGTTTGCACGTGGTAACTTCTGGAAACCGTTTTCCCTCCAAACGCTTGAATTTCAAACTGCTCCACTCTGAACCATCGAACACTTTCGTCAAGAGACATCTTCGACGAGAAACTCCTTCAACGTCGAAGGCAACCGGCCTTCTTCCTTTGAAGAAATCTTCTAAGTACTTTGCCATCTTTCGACGGGCACTTCGACAGACTTAGCCAGTCGAAAGCATTTTTCAGCTTTTAATGGTTGACATTGATAAAACAAGAGTGTCGAATTTAGGAGCCAAAAATTTCCCCCCAAGAATGCCTTATTTCGACTCTGACAGAAAAAGGCATTCTTTGAAAACACCATTCGACACTGGTCTTTTTATGCTTAGTCACAAATTAACTTGTGCACTTTTTGTTGTTTTCTACCAACTATTGGCAATCCCAAGAAAACCATCATTGTTCCGTACCTAGGACGTCACTTTCAGTACGGCGTGCAGTACCAAACGTCATTTCAGAATTTGTCATTATGACAATTCTCAAAAACGAGGACGCACGCTGCGTCCCTCTATTTCTGCAGAAACGGATAAAACAACAGGGGGTTGCCACGCGTCCCACTAACTCCTGCAGCATTAAATGGCATTTAATGTCCTCGTTATTGGGGATTTTTCCCCACTACTATAAATAGTAGTAAGTACCCCATTGTGGGACTTTTTACGCCATCTAGCCTTCAAACTTCCCTGTTTTCATACAAGCTTGCTATCTTTGCAGAAACTCTTCCTCTTTCACTTCATCTTCAACCTCATTTCAAACTCAACACCAAACCATGGCCTCTGGTTCTACTGCTCCTAGTGCTAACGCACCAACTGAACATGCTAAACCCAAGGTTTTCGTCACTGCTCCGGTAGTAAATTCTACAGGCAAACGAAGGGTTCCTGAACCTTCTGACATCGCCGTTCGCGATGCTTACTCGCGCCACTTGATGATCCCGGTTGGATACTCCAACCAGATCTTTGCAATGTCTGGCCCCATGAATCCAAGTATCTCTGAGGCTCTGAAGATCAAGAGTTATTTCCCGATAGTCGAGAAACTCAAACCAGTCGCATGTGCCAAGAAAGACGCAGAAGACAATGAAGACCCTGCACATGAAAAAATCGACCTCCGCTTCTTCAACAGAGGTGTTAGGGCCTTCAGGTCTTGCCCTAACCTTACCTCCGATTATGTTGCTTGGCTAACAAAGATGGAGAAGCACCAAACTCCGATCTGGAAGGATATGGGAATCTTCGACCTAGTGATGCTGTCGAAGACAGGTTTGAACTACTCCCCGGAGATGCTGATAGCTTCACTGTTGTTCTGGGACTACTCCCACTTTACTTTTCATCTTCCCTGTGGGATGCTAACCCCCACACTCTTCGATGTGGCCGCTATTACTGGCCTTCGACCCACCGGGGATTACTTCGATCCGGAGGAGATGTCGGAGGACCAAATTGGCTTCTCTGAGACCAAACCAACATACACCACTTTCATCAACCATTATCACGACAGGTCGACAGATGCTGTGTCGGATGTCGAACACATAGCGTTTCTAGCCTTATGGCTAACTCGCTTTGTGTTTTGCTCGAAGTCTCTACAGGTGACCAAAAAGATGGTCACTCTTGCTACTCAACTGCATCACCGCCAAAACATCTATTTGACAGAACTGATTCTGGCTAGCCTCTATGATTCGATCAGCAATGGGGCAACTCTTCTGAAACATATCGAGGACAGGGCCAGTTTGCTACTCGCTGGGCCTTTTTGGCTACTCCAACTGTGGCTCAACGCCACTTTCGAATCTTTCTTGCCCAAGAAGGTTCAAATAAATGAACAGGCTCCAGCGATAGCGAACAGGCGCGTCGAAGGAACCAGGCTGGCTCTGCTGACACCTATGGAAGATGGACTGGAGTTTCAGCAAACCTTCACCAACTTCGTTCTAATGTTTGCTCGAAGGAAGGAGTTTGTTTCAACTATGGCTCCATTTGCTCGACGACAGGTAGGCCCAGCATGGTTCACAAGGCCACATCCAAAGGCGTCGAGTGGTCCCAATGTCGACGAACACACAATACTGTGGGAGGCGTTCCTTACACCAAGGATCATGCCTCTTCGATTCAAGAGTTCTAAGACTCATTTGAGTCTGATTGCCTACCAACCAAATCTGGTATCTCGCCAGTTTGGTATTATCCAAACCCTACCTTCTCCGATTTTTCAAAGAGAGAAGTCCATGCTGTACTTCTGCAATGATTACACAGAAGAAGCTGCCATCAAGCATATCGGAAGATATGCTGGTCGAACAGTTCTCTCGTTGTTTGACTACCAGCTTAATTTTCTTTGTTCACCATCCTTCGAGGAGTGGTGGAGAAGCTATTATGCTGAGTACTTCTTCGACGAGAAGGACTTCATGGATGAGTTGCAGAAGTCTTTTGTCCTTGTGTTGGACAAAATAAAGAAATGTAAGTTCATGCTCTTACATTACTTTTTGTCTTTCTCTTCGACTGCTAGCCTGTTAACTTTTTATTTGCTTTCAGTTGTTCGAAAGCCTGTAGCCAAAAAGGCTACAGAAAGCCAACAGGGAGGAGGCCCTTCAACAAAACCTCCACCGCCGGCGAAGACTGCAGCGCCGGCGAAGACCACGAGCAACCGACAGGGGGAAGGCTATTCGAAGAAGCCTTCTATATCGGTAACCAGACTTTCATTATTTTTTCCTGGCTTTCGATTCTTGACTTTCGATGCAATTATTAAATCGAATTCCTATTGGTTTTCTAGGCACCTTCGCCCAAAAAACGGCCAGGACTGGTGGTCGAATCTGGGAGCGATGAAGAAAGCGATTCTCCTCCTGCCCCCTTAAAAAGGCGAAAGTTAACGAAGGATGCTTCTGTTCCTGCTCCTGCTCCTGAAGGTCGAACTGTCAGAATAAAGGTTGCTGTGAGAAAGCCTAGGCCACCTCCAGTGATCATCGAGGAGCCAACTGAGGAGGAACTAAACATTCTTCTTAACAAGCCTGTCGAAAGCGACAATTCCAGCCCTGGGGCTGAAGTTAATCCACAGGTAATCTCTTAGACCCTTTTATAATTTAGGTATAGATACCCATATTCGATTGTGTCTCTTTCGATCTCTGAAGATTTGTCTTCTTTCTCTTTTCAGGACACTACTGAAAGTTCTCCACCAAGGACCTCAGAAACGCTGGAATCTGCTGAACTTAGCAGGCCTCAGGAAAAAGGCTTGGGCAATGACGAAGCCCATACTGAGAATGAGGCCAATGCTGAAACGGTAGAGAAACCAACAGAGGAACCTCTGGTGGAGGAACAACAGCCAGAAACGGTTCAGGTGGTGGATCTGTCAGAAGAGAATCATGAAGAAAGGGACCAAGGCAATGATGGTGAAGAAAATCAAAATGCTGCCGACGAAGAGAACCAAGGTGGCACTGGCGAAGGACACCAGGGTGACGCTAGCGAAGAACACCAAGATGACGCTGGCGAAGGGCCCCAGGGTGATGCTAGCGAAGAACCACAAGTCGACGCTGGTACTGCCCCAGTCCGAGTCGAAGAGCAACCAGTCGAGGCACCTAACACTCAACAACCTCAAACCCAAGATAATGCTGTTGCAAGGGTTACCTCAACGAAGCACAGGTCTAAAGAGGACTTGGAACTCTTGAAACAAACTGACCCTGTTAGCTACCTCAACGCAATCATCGAGAGCAAGAGTTCGTCTGACGCTAGTCAGGAAGTTCCTACCCTGTCGGGGAAGTCTTCTGAAACTTCTCCCCTTGATGATGCTTTGGCGAAGGTTAAGGCCCAGTTCTTCAAGAGGGACTTGATGAAGACTTTAGAGGGGGACCCCACTGCTCCATCATGCTTGAAGGAGGTCTTGAATGCTGTCGACTTTGAAGCTGTAGCCCCAGAAGTTTCAAGCTTGATCATGGAGTTACACTCTATGATTGATCAAGTCTCAGCAGATTACAGGCGCCAAAGGGGTTTTAACAGTCAGCTTGAGGTGTTGTATGGCAAAAGCTCCTCTGCGTGGACTGCTGTCTCAGATTCGACTTCTCGAATTGCAGAGCTGTCGAAACAAAAAGCATCTACGCAAGAAGAAATCGATGCCATTGATCGAGAGAATGCTTCCTTCCGGGCACAAATCGCAGAGATAGAGGCGAAGATAAACGCCAATACTGTACGCAAGGAGGAACTTCTTTCGACCATCTCAGACACCGAGAGCCAAACTGAGATCAAACAAGGCCTGGAATTCGCTGAGAGGGCCCAAAGCCTCGACGCTCAGATTGCCAAACTAGTGCAGGAAAACGCCTGGTGCAAGAAAAGGTTGGAGCTGCAGCAAGCCAAGTATCTTCGATTCAAAGACTCTCTTACCTTTTGATTGATTCTCTTTTGTAACCATATTCTGTAATCGTTATTCGACAACAATTGCCATCTTGGCTGAAATTTATAAAATTTCTATTTTGGCATTTTTATGGTTAATTTAGTCTTGTTCTTTTATTATTTTATTTTTATCTCTTGAAGTATAGGTTTGTATTTTTTCAAATATTTACCATTTACTCTCAAGAGCCTTTTATCTCCACTTAACTCTTCGACTTCATAGGCTCCACCAGAAAAAGTTTGGATAACTCTGAAGGGTCCTTCCCATTTGGGTGACCATTTCCCCATGCTTCGATCCCTTCGATCCATGGGAAGAATTACCTTCCAAACTAGTTCTTCAGGCAAAAATACCTTAGGTTTAACCTTTCTATTATAAGAGTCTTCTACTCTTTTCTTCTGAAGCCTGAGTAGGTCGAGAGCGCGTAATCTCTCTTCGTCCAAATCCACCAGTTCGTCTAACATCATGTTCCAATAGACTTCCGAAGGAATATCATAATGCCTCTGAACCCTTGCAGATTGAAGACAAATCTCTGCTGGCAACACTGCATCATGGCCAAAAGTTAGCCTATACGGTGTTGTACCAGTGGCTTCTTTTGGGGACGTTCGACAAGCCCATAAAATCTGGTCTAACGTCTTATGCCAATTCTTTGGTTTCTTCCCAACATGTTTCTTTATCAAGCCAATCACCACTTTGTTAGCTGCTTCGACTTGACCATTCGCCTGTGCATAATAAGGCGTTGATGTTAGGAGTTTGAAACCTGTTTCCTGAGCAAATTCCTGCATCTTTCGACCAGTGAAAACTGACCCTTGATCAGTTGTTATCGTCTCAGGGATTCCATACCTAAAGATAATGTTCTTTTGAATAAATTCAATGACATTTTCTTGGTCTACATTGACTAAAGGGACAGCTTCGATCCACTTAGTAAAATAATCAATGCCTACCAATATGTATTTCTGACTCTTTGATGATGCTGGTCGAATCTCTCCAATGAGATCCAACGCCCATCCTCTAAAGGGCCAAGGCTTCACTATCGAGTGAAGTTCGCTTGCTGGTACATGCTGGATGTCTGTATGAACTTGACACTCTTGACAACCTTTGGCGAACTCAACACAATCTTTCAGCATAGTGGGCCAATATAGTCCTTGTCGAAACAACAACCATTTCATCTTATGGCCTGCTTGGTGAGCCCCACATGCCCCAGCATGCGTAGTCGAAAGGGCTATGTATGCTTCAGTTTCACTTAAACATTTCAGCAACACCCCTTCAGGCGTCTTCTTGAATAACTCGTTACCCATGAGTACATAACTCAACGCCCTGTATTTTGTTTTTCGTTCTGTCGAAGCTCTTGGATTTTGAAGATAGTCCACAATGGGTTTCCTCCAATCTTGCTCTGACAAATTATCTATGAACGAAATTTCGAAGTTCCTTTGATCAGCATATCCTAGTCTCGTCGATTCCAAGTCTGTTGGTGATAGACAAGTTGCTTTTATCTTTTCTCGAACTTCGATTGCTCTTTGTAATCTCGTTTTTGAAATCTTATACCCAGATGCAATTTGTGCCAAGTCATTGGCTATTTGATTTTCGACTCTGGGTATGTGTCGAATATTGACCGCTTCAAATTTTTTCAATAAACGATTTGCTATCACAAAGTACATAATGAGATTTTCTCTTATGCATTTATATTCCTTTGTGACTTGCTTAATGACTAACTCTGAGTCTCCCATTATTTCGACTCGAGTTGCCCCCAATTCCAACAATATCTCAAGGCCAGTAATTAGAGCTTCATACTCAGCCTCATTGTTCGAACAAGAACCTGATACTTTGTACTTGAATGTTGTTGGAATTTTATCTGGAGAAATAATCAAGACTCCTACCCCTGTTCCATCTTTATGGCTGGAACCATCGAAGTAGAATTTCCAAGGCTCTATCTCCACATAATTAATATCCTCAACTTGAATTGAGTGGTCGACTATAAAGTCTGCCACCACTTGTCCTTTTACTGCCTTAAGAGGCATAAAGGTCAAGGAGTATTCAGTTAATGCTAATGCCCACTTGCCAATTCGACTATGCAAGATAGGTTTCGACAACATATATTTGAAAACATCAAAATGAGACGAAACATAAACATCAACTGGTTTTATATATTGCTTGAGTTTTGTACAAGAAAAATACAGACATAGACACAATTTTTCAACTTCGCTATATCTAGTTTCTGCATCATTCAAAACTCTACTGAGATAGTAAATGGGTCTTTCGACTCCATTCTCATCCTCTTGGGCTAACATGCTTCCCAGAGTTTTGTCGGATGCAGCTATGTACAATCTCATACTCCTATTGCTACAAGGAGGCACCAAAATAGGTGGCTTAGTGAGGTACCCTTTGATTTTGTCGAAGGCTTCTTGTTGCTCTTGCCCCCATTCGAACCCCTCTTTATTCAGTCGAAGTAAGGGTGAAAATGCCTGAGCTTTCCCACTTAGATTAGATATAAACCTCCTTAAGAAATTTATCTTGCCTAAGAGAGATTGCAATTCCTTCTTATTCGATGGCGCTTTCGCTTCCAGAATTGCCTTCGTCTTGTTCTGGTTGATTTCGATTCCTTTCTTGTGGACAACGAAGCCCAAGAAATCTCCAGCTTTCACACAGAACGCACACTTCAAAGGGTTCATCTTCAGACCATGTTCTCTCATTCTTTCGAATGATTGTCGAAGGTGGTCAATGTGATTCTTCCTGGAAACAGATTTTATAACAATATCATCAATATAAACTTGCATAAAAGTGTTAATAAAATCATGGAAGATAGTATTCATTGCTCGCGGGTACGTTGCCCCAGCGTTCTTTAGGCCAAAAGGCATCACTACCCATTCGTAAGTGCCTAAGGCCCCAGGGCATCGAAAAGCTGTTTTCGACACATCCTCTTCAGCAATGAATATTTGATTATATCCTGAATAACCATCGAGCATACTCAGGTATTCATAGCCAGCGGAAGAATCGACTAGCATTTCTGCCACAGGCATAGGATATTCATCTTTGGGGGTGGCAGCATTCAAATCTCTGAAATCTATGCACACCCTTAACGTACCATTTTTCTTAATTACTGGCACAATATTTGCAATCCATTCGACATACCTTGTAACACAGATGAATTTGCATTTCAGAAGTCTTTCGACCTCCGTTTTGATCTTCGACAGTATTTCAGGAGCGAAGCGCCTTGGATTTTGCTTGATTGGCTTCTTCCCAGGTTTGATTGGCAACTAAAGTTCTACCAATCCTCTGTCGAGACCAGGCATTTCGTCATAATCCCATGCAAAACAGTCTTTAAACTCTTTCAGCAATTGGATTACTTCCAACCTAAGTTCTGGATCGATTTTGGCGCTGATGTAAGTTGGCCTTTTCTCTGATCCTTCGCCTAAGTTGATTTCTTATAAAGGGTCTTGTGCTAACATTTTAATGTTGTTCGCCAAGGGATCCTTTTCGAAGCCCAAAGGCTCATCGTCATAGATGGCGTCGAGCCTCTGTTCCTGCATTTCCTCTGGCATGATATCAGGAGGTTTTGGATCGAAATCCTTTCCTGGGCCTACAGCAGATAATTGTTGATCATTGGCCTGTGTGGCCATGTACTTTACTTCGGCTTCGAGAGCCGTTATCATCTTGGTTTCGGCTACATAAGCCGAAATTCGCTTCAAAGATGGTGACTCAGTCATTATCACTGAATTCACTTCCCCAACCAGTTGGTTGGATATCAGTTAACCCACTGAAGTCTATGTGGGACAAGTCTTCTCTGTCCCATTGGAAACCATGCTCAGGATGCAGGTATAGGGAACAAAAAGTGTTTGGCGCTGGCGCCATGTCGAAGTCAGGTGTTGGACATGGCCCTATGTGAGCCAAGTTTTTGTCGAAATCTGCCAAACCCAGGTGATTCACTTCGCCAAGGTAGTAGCTTTGATCTGCCTCTATGTTTTCGACCATCCCATCTGGACGCCATAGCAGCAGCCTTTGGTGCATTGATGAAGGCACAGCGCCAACACCATGAATCCATTCACGGCCTAACAAAAGATTGTAGTTAGGTTTGGCCGATATGACCATGAACATCGTTGGTCGAAGGATCGACCCTACTTTGATGTCTAGCTGGATCACTCCCATGGTGGTCCCTATGCCGCCCTCATAGTTCGACAGGACCATGTTGTGAGGCTTAATTTCCTCATCCCTTTTGCCAATTTTCCTTAGCATAGAGTGAGGGATAATATTGATGGTTGCCCCACAATCGACCAATATTTTATTCACAGTAGTTTCTTCGAGTTTAGCCCTTATGAATAAAGGCTTGAGGTGATTTTTCATCGCCTCTGTAGGTGGCTCGAAGAAGCCATTTTGTTCCTCAGTAGTGCCATTGTCCATGACAAAATAACACACTGGCCTATGTTTGGCCATTTCTTGCTCCACTTCCCAGTCACTTGCTTCGACTTCTACCTGTCGATTGAATTCTCTGGGCAGCACTGAAACGATATTCACCATTATGTCCAAAGTATCGTCGGACTCAGCATCGTCTTCGTCTTCGACTTCACTTTGGTTAGGCCAAACTAGCCTGTTGGTTACTGGCTCTCTCTCTAGAGGCTTCCTTTATTTCCTTTGAGGAACATTCGAACTAGTTTCTGCCTTAGGTTCGTTGGCAGCCTCCCTTTCAGCTTTTCGTCTCCTTTGATGTCTCCTCCATTGAGATCGAGACATAGGATTTTTACCCTTGTAGTTGCTGGACACTTGTGCAACCTTAGGTGCAGCAACTTGAGGCTCTTTCTTTTGAGTCAAAGAGGAACCTCTTGGCACATCGAAGGAATGCCATTTCTCCTCATTTGGCCTTTTCCGGCCAGAGGTTTTGTACCAAGTGTCTACTGGCACATTTGTTGGAGGCCTAAAAGTCAATGGCCTCTTGTCTTGGTTAGAACCCCTTCTGGGATCATGTCGAAGGTCAGCATTCTCCCTTCTCTTATTCGCTGCTCTTACGCCTTGAATGTGCTCAGCAACTTTTTTATCAAAGACCGAACTGCATCTTGGACACAGCATCACCTCTGATTTCTTTTTCTGGCATCTTTGTAGAAAATCTGCCAAGTTTTCGTTTTCCCGAGGGAAAGCAGTCTTATTAGCTTGCTCTTGCCTTATGGCCTCTTCTGATGCTTTTGGGTCAGAAAGTTCAACCATGTTGATATTCATTGTATCTTTGTTAGCAAGAGTTAACTGCTTCATTTGTATCTCCAGATTCTCCGTCTGGCCTTGAACAGTGGCCAAGTGGGAACTGGGTTTTGATCCAGTTTTTTGTGCTTCAGCGGTCTCCGACTTCGGGTTTTCGACCGCTTTCTGGACAGCTTCAATTGTCTTCCTGGATAAATTTCCAGAAAAACTGCCAAAGATTGGCATGTTGATGTGGTCCTTTGAGACTTCGACCATGGTAATTCCTAACTTTTTCGACTGGATCCTGGTTGCCTCTATCATGTTCACCTCAGAGGGTTCAGCATAGTGGGCTTCAGCCTTCAATGGATTGGAGTCGACAGCCATGGGGGGTTTGTCAGCAAACTTCAATCTCCCTTCTTCAATAGCGTCTTGCACAAGATTCCTGAAAAGAAAACATTGAGAAGTTTTATGGCCCAAAAAATTATGATATTTGCAAAAACCTCTCTTCTTTCTTTGATCGAGAGGAGGCACTTTTACCCCTGGGGGTACTATCATTTGGCCATCTTTAACTAGCAAGTCGAATATTTCATCACATTTTGTGATGTCAAAACTATAAGTCTTTTTTGGGAACCTATCGTTGGTCCTTTCTGAACCAATGGGATTTTTCCCATTTGAGGGGACTAACAGTTTACAAGAGTATGGTGGCCCTTGTTTCAGTTCTGCTAAATCGACTTCTCCTTCTTCGACAGTTAAAGTATCGTCGAAGGATTCTAGATCTTCGTCATCCATCTCAACGTACGCTATCCTTTCTCTCTTGTGAGTTTTCGTTGCCTTAGCTTTTTCAGCTTTAAGGCGTTCGACCTGTCGAACTCTATCGGCCAGTTGGGCCATGTCTCTTAGGTACTGGGTGTCTAGCTTCTTCCTAATGGAATAATCTAAACCGCCTGCGGCTATTTCGACCAACTCATGTTCTGGCACTTGTGTAAAACATCTCGCCTTGAGCAACCTAAACCTATTCAGATATTCGTCTATAGGTTCAGTGAAACGTCTCTTCACACTGGCCAGTTCTTTCAGGCTTATCTTGGTTTGCCCCATGTAGAATTGTTCATGGAACAATCTTTCCAACTGGGTCCAATGATGGATCGAATTGGGGGGGAGAGTTGTAAACCAAGTAAAAGCGTTCTTGGTCAAAGAACTTGGGAAGTACTTGATCCTTAGGTTTTCGTTATTCGAAATATCTCCTGCTTCGATCAAATATCTCGCCACATGCTCGACAGTAGATTCTGTCGTGTCCCCAGAGAACTTGGTAAATTTGGGGACTTTGCATCTAGGAGGTAAGTCCGTTTGTAACACATATTCTGACAATGGAGATGTAAAGTTGGGCCTTCGAAAGCCCATGTTCATCCCATTCTGAGTCATGATCCTTTCAATCATGGTTGCCAGATTGTTTTCCAAACCCATGTTTTGGTATTGGATATGCTGAACCACTTCGTCAGCATTTTGGTTTCTGTTAACTAACCTTACCTCTGGGGTTATTACCCTAGGTTCCTCGACAGGTTGTTCCAATCGTGCCCTAAGGTTTTCTTCGACAGGCTGTTGAGCCTGGTTAATGGTGGTTTCTTCCTCTAAAAATATCCCCTGATTTCCCCTTATTTGCGCCCTTTGGGGCTGTCGAATAGGTGGGGGTACTCCAAAGAAGTCAGCCAAACGCGTCATTTGCGCTGTAACTTGCTGATTCGATTGAGTAGTATTTTGTATTAGAGGGTTTAGCACTGTACTCAAAGTTTGTGCCAACATTTGCACCATATCATGGTTGCTTTCGTCCATTTGTTGCCTCAAGACTGCTGTCGAGGCATTTGTAAGGCCATGGGCTACTTGGGACGTTCCTTCTAAGAGTTGGGTCCTATTTCTATTCGCCATGCCTACTCCAGAGCCTTGGAGTGGCGAAGAGGCACTCACAAAAGGGTCTGAAAAAGTGGACGCAGCATTCGTCAGGCTTGCCACTTCAGAAGTTGGCATACCATATAGTGGAATGAATCCTGGGGGAACGAAAGGCCTTGTGCCTAAATTTCCCCTTGGTGGGGGAGTTCCCAAAGGCATCCTGGGGCCTGTTAACGAAGTTATTGTCCCCGTGGTTGTGACCGACACTGCTGGTGTCGAACCAACATTTGTCGCTTCACTTACGGTCATACTAACCGTTGCTCCCACACTCGTTTGTGGGATTTCGTTATTGTTTGGCGGATTCGCCATCTCTTCCCTTCTTCTGGCAGTATTGTTATCGTTAGTGTATATTCTACCACTCCTCAATAACATACAACTCGAAAAGATGAGATTATTTTCAACAATCAACACACGACCAGGTGTGCCAATTTGTTTACCTTGGGTTTTGGTAAACAACCGCTGATCCTCCAAATGGTTACTTATTTGGTTACTCGCAGGATCGATCAGATTGATCCTAGGACATAGGTTGATTTTGAAGTTTGATTGAATTGGATAAGGCTTTAAATAAAAGGTTTCAAGTAAATTGCAAGAAGGAAAAACTTGGTAAAATAAACAAGGCTTAAAGTAAAAGGTTTCGACAGGAATTTAAAGAGGAAAGCAAGTAAATTTCTGGAAAAGTAAATGACTTTGATTAATAAAATTGGTGTTTCACACATACATTTCTCAACAATTCTTTCTCACACGCTGGATACTCGAATCTATATGAGTGACTTTGTATAGAATTGTGAACACACGCGAGAAACTACATGTCTACTCCTATTTATACTAAAACATCCCAAGTAACCGTCGGGCAGTTACACTGCTTCGAGATCAATCCACTTGGCACGTTCTCCACGCTCGACGCTCCAGATCCTTGCACGTTTGCACGTGGTAACTGCTGGAAACCGTTTTCCCTCCAAACGCTTGAATTTCAAACTGCTCCACTCTGAACCATCGAACACTTTCGTCAAGAGACATCTTCGACGAGAAACTCCTTCGACGTCGAAGGCAACCGGCCTTCTTCCTTTGAAGAAATCTTCTAAGTACTTTGCCATCTTTCGACGGGCACTTCGACAGACTTAGCCAGTCAAAAGCATTTTTCAGCTTTTAATGGTTGACATTGATAAAACAAGAGTGTCGAATTTAGGAGCCAACACTTAGTAAAAAACCAGTTTACGATCTAATCACTTAATCACTACCCAAGCTAAACTTCTACCTAAGACTCACCTAGGTATGAGGCCATCCTCAAGTCCCTTCAATCACTTACAAAATTAACGTTTTAAACACCTCAATCATTCAATGCTTAAAATCTTATGAGTGATACACAATTAACAACCCAAATAACAATTCAAGTACTTAAACTAATACTTAGAGTGTATTACAAATAGCAAGCCTAAACTTCTAATCAGAAATAAAGTATTCTTCTTCAAAAATTACTTGACTTTTAATAAGGTAACGAGTCTTGTATATGCGCAGCTTTGGGCTTGGGCTTGAAAACAAATATTCAAATCTTTTGAATATTTCCGTAAAAACAGGCTAAGATGCAATTTTAAAAACAATACTCTATATTTTTTGCAACCTGTAGTTCACAAATCCTGAGTTATAGAGTGCTGGAAATCAGAAAACAAAAGTCTTAACTGATTTTGGGCTGAGATCAGTTCAGTAGGCAGATGTCAAGACATCTGCTTTGACATCATTTAAAACAATTTTGCTCCAAATGTTAAGACATTTAGCAAAACATTAACAAATCTCGTTTTACCAAAATTGCTGCCAATAAACACTTAAAAACTCCCCTTTGGAAAATTTTGGATAAAACATTGTTAGAGTATTTTATCAGAGCGGCAACACAATTATCAGAGCATTATTAGGGCAGCAACAAGCAATGAATTCAAAATATACATTCAGATAGCAGTTAGCTGTTAGCATAGGGAGATGTCTAAACATCTTCTGGGACATGAGGCTCCCCCTCAAGTATTGAGCTCCTCCTCAATAAATGGTCAGTGGTCAGTCAGTGGTTAGTGGTTAGTCAGTCAGTCATTCACTTTCTCTCCCCCTTTTTAGTCATAATATGCCAAAGAAAAGATGTAATCAAAAGAATATCAGTATTAGGGTACATACCATAAAACTCAAATGTCAAGCACATGTATGTGCCAAAAAAAGAGACAAATTTTTCAGAGAAACATCAAATAGTCTAACTGTCATCCTGACCATTTGACTTGGTTGAACCAGAACTTCTTTCCTCACTGGAATCTTCACCTTCAGAGCTTACTGCATCATCAAGGTTGCTATCCTTTTACAGGTCCTTGATCATCTTTTTAAAGACTAGCTTCCTAGCCGAGCTCACTCTGATCACATCATCAAATTCCTTGAAAGCTTCCTTTAGTTCATTGATCATATCATCCTTAGTGGAGGTCTTGTCACCAGGAGCAGATGTTAAAACAATGTCTGGGACATGTTTTCCAGAAAAGAGCTTAAAGTGGAGGGTCAAGGCAGACTCCCTTTTGCATACAACATCATTTCCACTTAGGATTCCAGGATGCTGATTTAGGATAACTCCACAGAGGAGGGAAGGAAAAGTAATTGGCATCTTGATGGCACAAGTTCCCGCATGTTTGATGGTCTGATCAAAGATATAAGTCCCATAATCAAAAAGTTTTTTGTTCCCAATAGCATAAATGAACTTTCCTAAATCAATGGAGATGGTTGAGGTGTGATTAGTGGGGACCCAATTTGCAGCTCCAATCCTGTGTAAAATAGCATATTTTACACTCAGTTTGCTGACAGGAAGTTTGTTTTTCATTGGCCACTCACTTACTTGATTGGCAGTAATGGCTCTACATACTTGATTGTCTATAACTTCCTACTCACAATAGACATCTTCAGAACTATCTATAAACTTGTTTATAATGGCAGGAGAAAATTCAACACACTTTCCTCTAACAAAAAACTTTCTATATTCCTTACTCTTATGGTCAGCACAATCAACAAGAATATTAACAATAAACTCCTAAACAAGAGTTTCATAGCAATTTGCAAACCTGGTGACTATTTTCATCAGTCCAACATATGAGATCAACTCCATGATTTCCTTACACTCCAAGGCACCAGCTCCTAACTCTCTCTCCAGGGCAATCCTTCTTTGATACACATACTTCCACTTTTCAGCATTCCTAACAGAGTGAAAGGAGATATTGTCAAGTAGGGCATCAGGAACCCTAACAGACAATTTCTTCGTTGTAGACTTTTTGATAGGAGAGATGTCTTGGACATGTTTCTCAACATCATACTCAGAGTCAGTCTCTTCAACTAGAATAGCTTTCTTCTTACTCTTGGACCTTTTTACAACATCATCATCATCAGCAGCAGAGGTAACATGTCTAGCTTTTCTCTTGCTAGAAGGAGGGACCACTTTACTTCCTACTTTTAGGGGTCCATACATGGTTTTCTTCTTCATTGGCTTGGGAGGGGTGTGATGCTTGTATCTTTCACTATCTTGGACTTTAGCCTTCTAGCAATACCAGGTACAACATTAGTGATGAGCTCATTGTCAGAGAGGTCTTCAACATTGATAACATACACAACAATGTGACATTCTCCATCCTTGGATACATTTTGATCATCTTGATCAACATTTTCTTCTTCCATATCTTTTAGGCAAGAGGTAGCAAGCTTCTTAAGTTTGTTATCAGCATCATCATTCTTGGTTGATTCAACAACATCATTTTTGGATAATTCAACAACATCATTCTTAGGGTTATATCCTTTGTCAGCTGGAGGGGGCATGTGAGAAAGGGGAGTAGAAATCCTAGGAACAACAAATCCTTCATTTAAAACTCTGTCCATAAGCCTTCTGATGCTTCTATCAACATTGACAGCTTCTTCTTCAATTCTATTGTCAGTAGCAGAAGAGGAGTTTCCTTTATCATCTTTTGATTTCTTGGCTGGTGATGATCTAGGTTTCTTGACCTTTTTATCAAGCGGAGGGATCGTTGATAGAGGAGTAACATCTAGTACTCTGTCAAGAGAAAGTTTTTCATTTGCAGATTTTGAGGAAGATGATGTGTGATGTTGAGACATGTTTGAAAAATTTATGGCATGGAGATGAGGAATGGAAAGGGTTCTTCTTCTGTTGAGGAGAATGAAGAGTTTGTGAAAGTAGAGAGAGGAGAAGTAGTCGCATGTGAGAAACAATTTTAGGCAGTCTTGTGATGATTGTTTTCTAAATTTTATATGTTGGAAACACAAACAATATAATATCACTTTAATGATATTCCTGCAAACTTTAATTGCTACAAACCCTCATATAAACACATCCCTAATTTTCCTCTTAAATTCTCAAATTGATTAGCATCCAAAGCCTTTGTGAAGATGTCAGCCAGTTGCAACTCAGTGGCTACATGTTCTAAGGCCACAATTTTTTCTTCAACAAGCTCTCTTAGGAAGTGATGACAAATGTCAATATGCTTGGTCCTGCTATGTTGAATAGGATTCTTTGAAATGTTTATGGCGCTTAAATTGTCACAGAATAATGTCATGACATATTGTTAGGCATTGTATTCTGTTAATATTTGTTTCATCCAAACAAATTGAGAACAATTGCTTCCTGCAGCAATGTACTCAGCCTCAGCAGTGGATAGAGACACACAATTTTGCTTCTTGCTGAACCAAGATATGAGGTTATTTCCCAGAAAGAAGCATCCTCCTGATGTACTCTTTCTATCATCAGCACTCCCTGCCCAATCAGCATAACAAAAACCAATTAAGGCGGAATTTGATCCATGAGAGTACAACATACCATAGTCACTTGTCCTATTCACATATTTGAGAATCCTCTTTACATGGTTGGCATGGCTAACTTTGGGATCAACCTGATATCTTGCACACACTCCAATAACAAAGGCAATGTCTGGTCTGCTAGCAGTGAGATATAGAAGACTTCCTATCATGCTTCTGTAGAGACTTTGATCTACACTCACTCCTTTTTCATCTTTAGTTAACTTCAGATGTGTGGGAGCAGGGGTTCTTTTGTGACTTGCATTCTCCATGCCAAACTTCTTTACTATATTCTTGGCATATTTGCTCTGAGATAAATATGGAGTCTCCCATTTGTTTAACTTGCAGGCCAAGAAAATAGGTTAATTCACCAACTAGACTCATTTCAAATTTAGACTGCATCTGCTTGACAAAATGTTGAACCATATCATTTGACATCCCACCAAATACAATATCATCAACACAGATTTGATCAATCATAATCTTCCCTTCTTCTTCTTTGACAAAGAGAGTCTTGTCTATGCCACCTTCCTATATCCATTTTCCCCAAGGAATACTATCATCCTCTCATACGAAGCTCTTGGATCTTGCTTCAGTCCATACAAAGCTTTCTTCAGTTTATAGACATGTTTAGGAAAGCTTGGATCAAAAAATCCTTTTGGTTGCTCAACAAAAACTTCTTCATTCAGGTATCCATTCAAGAAGGCACTTTTTACATCCATTTGAAACACTTTTAATTTCAAAATGCATGCAACTCCTAACAGAAGTCTGATTGATTCAAGTCTAGCCACAGGAGCAAAGGTTTCATCAAAGTCCACTCCTTCAATTTGAGTGTATCCTTGAGCAACTAACCTTGCCCTATTTCTAGTGACCACCCCTTTCTCATCAGATTTATTCTTGTATACCCATTTAGTGCCAATCACATTTGTCCCTTCAGGTCTTGGGACCAGATCCCAAAGTTCATTCCTACTGAATTGTTTCAGCTCCTCTTGCATAAAATTAATCCAGAACTCATCAGTTAGGGCCTCTTTGACATTCTTAGGCTCAATTTTTGATACAAAGCAAGAGTTAGAAATTCCTTCTCTTGATCTGGTAGTAACTCCCTTGTTTGGATCTCCTATGATGAGCTCCTTAGGATGATCTTTCTGAGTTCTGATTGAAGGCCCTTTATTGAGCTGACTAGGTTGGGGATCTTTTGAGGAGGATTAGAATCAATACTTGTGTCATTTGATTCAGTTGGACTATCAGGCAAAGATGTTCCAACATCTTCTGAGACATCTTCTTTAACATTCCATCCTCTATCATCAATAGTGACATTTATTGACTCCATCATTACTTTGGTTCTGGAGTTAAACACTCTGTATGCTCTGTTGTTTGTAGAGTATCCCAGGAATGTTCCTTCATCACTCTTGGGATTCATCTTCCTTCTTTGTTCGTGATCAGCTAAGATGTAACATTTACTTCCAAAAACATGAAAGTATTTTACACTTGGATTTATTCCCCTACATATTTCATACAGAGTAGCTGAAGTGCCTTTCCTTAGAGTGACTTGTTATGAATGTAGCATGCAATATTCATAGCTTCAGTCCAGAAATGGTAGGGAAGCTTCTTCGCATGAATCATGGCTCTGGAAGATTCTTGGAGAGTCCTATTCTTGCATTCTACAATCCCATTCTTTTAAGGCATAATGGGAGAAGAGAATTCATGGGTGATTCCTTCAGAGGAGCAAAACTCAGCAAATTTGTTATTCTCAAATTCTTTTCCATGATCACTCCTGATTCTTATGACATGACTTTCCTTTTCCCTTTAAAGTTTTTGACAAAGATCTTTGAATACTTAAAAAGTTTTTGATTTTTCTCTAATAAAGCTTATCCATGTGTATCTAGAAAAGTCATCTACAACAACATAGGAATACTTCTTACCACCAAGACTTTCAACTTGCATAGGACCCATCAAGTCCATGTGAAGAAGTTATAATACTTTTGATGTAGTATGATGTTGAATCTTCTGATGTGACATCTTAGTCTGCTTTCCAATTTGACAGTCACCATATACCCTTCCTTCTTCTATCTTGAGCTTAGGAATCCCTCTCACTGCTTCTTCAGATATAATTCTCTTCATACCTTTCAGATGTAAGTGCCCAAATTTTTTGATGCCATAGCTTAACCTCATTCTCTTTGGCTGAAACACATGTTGAGGAGAGGTTTAACTCTTGAGGAACCCACATATGACAATTGTCTTTAGATTTGATTCCTTTTATGACAACTTCATTCTTTTCACTACACACTAGACATTCTTCTTTAGAGAAGTTAACTTTGAATCCTTTATCACATAGTTGGCTTATACTTATTAGGTTAACTGTTAACCCTTTTACAAGTAACACATTATCAAGTTTAGGAACTCCTGAATAGTCAAGCTTGCCAACACCTTTGATTTCTCCTTTTGCTCCATCACCAAAAGTCATATAACTGGTGGAATGAGATATGACATCCACTAACAGATTCTTGACACCTGTCATGTGTCTAGAACAACCACTGTCAAAGTGCCAGTCATCTCTAGTTGATACTCTGAGAGAGGTATGGGAAATAAGACTTCTAACATTGGACTTAGGAACCCATTGTTTCTTCTTTTTGCTGTTTTGGGGAATCTTATCATTTTTGGGAGAAGGAGAATTTTTAGGATACCCATAAAACTTGAAATAGAAGGGCCTTATATGTCCAAGCCTTCCATAGTGATGACATTTCCAGGGATGGGGATTCTCTCTGGTGTGATTAAGCTTTTTCTTCCCATGATGTCCTTTCTTCACATGGGGTTTCCCAAGATGTCCTTTCTTATCATGATGTTTGCCCACATGTTTAGACATCTGATTTAACATCTTTGGTTTAGCCTTGGCATGTGTGAAAATAGATGCAGGCTGTTTGCCATGATGTTCATTCTTTATATGATGTCTGCAAGGATGTCCTTTGTTACCATGATGTTGAGACATTTGATTTGACATCTTTGGTTTAGACTTGGCATGAGTGGAAACAGATGAAGGCTCTTCTGAGTTAGGTTCCTTTTTCTCATTGAAACCTAAACCACTCTTATCTCCCATCACTCTTCCTGCTTGGAGAATTTCATCCAATGTGTCAGACCCATTATTCAGCATCTTGAGAGATTTGACCATTCTATCAAGATTTGAATTTAGAGAGGACACTTCACTTTCCAGATCAGAAATAGTTTTAAGGTGCTCTTCCCTTTCCTCCTTCAGATGAGTTATAAGGGCTTTCTGTTTCTCCCCTTCAAGGCATACTTCTGCACTTTTGGGACATAATTCTTTATATGAAGCAACTAACTCATCAAAGGTTAGTTCCTCATCACTAGACTCTTCATCGGATACATATTTGCATGTCAATGCTTTCACATATTTGGCAGATTCTTCAAGATCACTCTCTGATTCTTCTTCATACCAAGTAACAAATAGATTCTTCTTCTATTTCTTTAGATATGTAGGAAATCCAGCTCTGATGTGACCAAAGCCTTCACATTCATGACATTGCATTCCCTTCCCTTAAGAATTTTTTTCTTCAACCCTTTTTCTTCCCATGTCAGACGAGATGTTCTTGATATTTGACCTTTGGTTCCTGTCCATTCTTTTTATCACTTTATTAAATTGTCTTCCAAGCATAGTGTTGTACCCCAAAATTTTCCCTCCCATATTCTTCAAGATTTGCAAAGAGCATGCTTCAAAATCTCCCAAGGGTTGCACAGTCCAATGGCCTCCTAACAGTAAAAAATTAGGGTTTTGGTTCTGACAAAGAAGTTGAAGTTTCCAAGGGTCCAAACAAGTCCCACATACCTATAAACATTGTCAAGCATCCTCATGCCAAGTTTTCAAGACTCACAGCACAAGATCGCACAGTCAAAAACCCTAATTGCTCAACAGTCAACTGCAGGGGCAAAATGGTCATTTGACAGTCAAAAGTCCAAATTTTTGGTCAACATCTTATTTTGAAGCCACAAACATCATTTGATCAATTCTTGATCATGATTTTCAAGGCATGGCTCAAAAAGTCTCAAGATGCAAAAGTTTCTATTTTTGGACAGTTGAAAAAGTCAACTGCAAATTGACCAAGGCATAACTTCCACATGGTTTATCAGAAAAATTCCATCCAAAGCTCATTTTTAAGAGAATGACATTTCCTACAACTCATCTTCACACTTCAAGTCCAAGAAATGCTCTCACAAAAAGTTATCAATCTCAACATTATAGGTCATTTTCAAAAGTCAACAAAAAGGCACTTTAAGTCAAGGACCATAACTTGAGATTGGTAAATCAAAATGACATGGGACCAAAGGCATTGGTTAGAGGACTTCAAGACCTTTCCAAAATGTCCAAGAACATGATCAAATCTTAAAAATTGAGCAAGATATGCTTATGGAAGTTAGGAAATTTTTGGGAATTTTGAAAAGTCAACTTTGCTTCAAATGCCTCAAAATTGCTAATGGGCCTTAATTTCTTCCAAGAATCATCACCCAAAAGCTATGCACGACCCATTGACCCAAAGGGGAGTTATTTTCTTATTTTTAATTTATTAATTGAATTTTTAAATCTATTAATTCATTTAATTAAAATTAAATATGACAAAAATACTAAATCAATGTTTTTAAATCCTTTTATGCAGCAAATACCTTCCACATGTGATGGAGATTTCATGCACCTTCTTAAGGAGAAAAAATCATCTAAATTTGGCAAGATTTCAATGGAAAAAGGATTGAAAAAGATATGGAAATATCAAATATTTGAATCATCAATGCAAAGGTTTTGGGCTGGGATTTCTAACGTAATTCATTCATACATATGTGCACAATGAAAACCTAATGGACTGGACACGAAAAGCTGCTCAAGGAGGCCAAACAAAATTGCAAATTTTCATTGAAAAGCTTAAAACTGATTTCATGGTTAGGGGACAATTCAAGGTCTAAAAACAATCCTAATGCATTGGTAGACCTTCCAGGAACCTGTCAGCACCAAGAGTCATTCCAAACGCGCCGAGAATCAGAAGTTACAGATCATACGGTTTGCCCAAAACTCTTGAATTCAATACAACAATTCATGCATTTTTAATCATGTTTCTTGAGTGATTTATGCTAATGTTGTCTTTCTGAAGCTAATGACATAAATCAATTGAACTATTAATGCCTGTAGCGTGATTCACCATTGACGGATTTTAGGGTTTCAGAGTTCCAAAATTGGGGCTTTATAAAAGGTGTAAAATTGGATCACCAAACCAGTGCAGGCAAACTCGTTGTGTCAAGACGAAACAAGCTCATACCTCGCGCTCAATTTATGGTCCAGCATACTCTAATCGCTATTTTTCGCAGGATGCATTTAGTGGGGGTTTAAAACCCCCGCTATCTCTTTTCTGTTTGCAGGCACAACGGAGAAGAAGCAGGCGTGGCTTATTACCATTGGGCCATTCAAATAATTTAGCACGTTTTCTTGTTTTCTACCAATAACGTGTTTTTTCTTATATATTATTTATATCCTATTATATTAACAAAGACATTAATTGGCTCAGTTGGTGAGAGAAGGTTGTTGCAAACATTGGGACCTGGGTTCGATTCCCAGGTCCCCCTATATATTTCATGCTTTTTCTTGTAATATGCTTCTATGTAGCTCTCATCCAAAGGAGCATCATACACCCAATGCCAAAGCTTGCCACATGTCCAGCAATCCCCATCCAATGGCCAGAACTTGCAGACCACCATATGCATTGGTCAACAGCTTCTCATAAAAACGCTGAAAGTCAAACAAGGCCTGACTTATTGGGCCAAAATTGCTTGCAAAAAGCCTCCAAATTGGGCAGACACCCCCCAAAGTTTGTATATCTTTTAATCTCTTTTCTTTTCTTTTCCTTTTTTTAATTCTTTTGATCATTTTTTATTTTATTTTATTTACTTCAGATAATTAATTTTCATATAAAAATACAAAAAAATCAGAAAGTTCCAAAATAAAATATATTTATTTATTTAATGCATTAATGTTTTTGTGAATAAAATTCTAATAATCAATTAGTTTTAATTTCAGTTTTAACTTTAACATTTTTCTTAAATAAATTAAAACACATAAAAATTAGGTTTTGTAGCATTTTACCTTTTTTCCAATAATTAAATTTCCTCATCATCATTATTATTAATTCTTAATTAATTTGTGAATAAATATGACATTTAAATAATTAGGTTAAATTAGGTCAAACTTAAACATTTTTTTAATAAATGAAAAACAATTTAGAACTAGGTTTTATTTAACTTTTAATTCCCATTAATTCTCTTATTAAATTTCATAAATCCAAAAACATAAAAAATAAGTTATTTTTCTCATTTAATAATTAAATCAATTTTCAATTTTAATTTCCTTAAAGGGTCCAACGCCCTCGCACTCTCGATTTTTATTTCTTTTCGCATTTATTTCTATTTCTTTCATGGATGTAATGTAATTGCCCCAAAGCTTTGTAATAGATTAATTAGGACATTTACTTTCCGCATTTTATTTCAAATCGGGTCTTGGTTTAATTTGGCGATGTAGACCGCGCCTTTGTAATAGCGTAGGACCTTTATTTTTCCGCATTTTAATTCCTGCACCTTTTAACTGTTAATAATCACATGAAAGAATGTATGCAAAAATAAAAACAATGCGTAGAACACTCAATGCATGATCAAGACAAATATAACTGAAAATGACACACAAATCACACACCACTCCTAGGGTACGTCTCACTGTTGCCTTGCCCCTCGAAACGTGGTCGTCGAGTAGAGGACGTCTTAGTAAGTCCTCATGTCCATGAACATGGCATGGGGGTAGCTTCTAAGGTATCCTCCTATTGCTCTGGTGACCACACTGTCCCTAAACTCGAATTGACCCGAACACCTCCAACGGTGGTGCTACCTATCTCTCAATGATGGGATGGCACTACCTTAAGGACATTTACACAGACTAATTCCTTAGGGTAGGTAGATGACTCGTAGATACTTGCTCTAATTCAAAACAAATCAAAAACTTCTTTTCACACCGACACTTTGCAAAAAGCTTTCAAAAACAACTTTTCAAACACTCTTGAGGACTGATACAAGAGTCGAACTGAAATTTTAAACGAACTTTTTCAAACCCACTCACCTTGAAAAGTAAACAAACATTTTGAAAACACAAATGAGCAAGTATCTAAGAGCCCATGGATAACCATGGATAGAAAGGATGCTAACACCTTCCCTTTCTATAAATCTACCTCCCGAACCGAGAAACTATCTCATAAGAAATTTTGTTGTGCTTTTGTCCTGTCCATGTTGGAGAAAATAAAAGACGGTGGCGACTCTTGCTTCTGCGACATTTCGCGAACCAGCGTTAAACAGTCAGTTCCAGATCCACCGATCACAGAACTGGCGACTCTGTTGGGGACTCTTTTAAAGTGAGGTGTACCTTAGGACTAAGATCACTTGTGTTTTCAATTGTCTGAATTGTTTGCTTTAAATTGTGGGCCTGTCTTGGGAGTTCTATAGATCCTAACCCGGATCTGGGGGATACCTTCTTAGAAAGTAGCAACAAGGCTGTGAGGGAACTGTGCGGGGTATACCGACATGGTTGAAGTAGTCTGCTACGTTGATGTGGCACTTTGGTGTGTACCGGTAACCCTTGAGTTCAGTCAAGGAGAGTACGGGGCCGCTGCGTGGTGTCGTGAAGCATCAACTGACCTTAGGAACCTTAATTGAACCATCTTGGCCTCTTTAGGGTAGTGAGATAACTGACTTTCGTGCAGTCCGAGGTTGGTTGATACTCGACACTACACTCAATTGAGGGTTGTTTTCTTGGAATATTTCGGTCGCCAGTTCAGTGGCTAAATCGAAACGATGAACAATGAAAGCAATCCAATGATATTGGGACCCTTAGAACCCGATTACTTTGATAGGACAGGTTTGAGCCCACCAACTGAAAGAGGGTAGTACCCCAAACTTCATGCTGGCCTAAGCTCTAAGGGCTGTGGTGTGACTTGTGTGCTTTCATACTTGACTACTTGCATGCTTGTTATCTGACACTTGAGTTTCTTGCAGGTTTTGTTTATAGTCCTTAATTGGGACTCATAACAGGGTTTACCTACATTACCCCATGCATAGCATAACATTATACCATTGCATACATCCTGCATAAGGACTAATCCATTTCAAGGATCTCAAGGGTCTGTGATGCAGGTAATGATAAACCAGACTGTCTAGCAAGGGGCAAAGGGGATTTATTTTCCTCTAGCCAAGGTTGTCAGGGGCTATGACCCACTGGATATGGTGAGCCTTTGACCCTTGAAAAAGGACTCTCTACAACATGAAGTTCCTTCAATCAAGCTACCGGTTTCCAATTCTGACAATCTTCTTGTTTACCCCGCGAGGTCCTTGAAAACATTGCATGCATATCATGCATATTAGTGCATTACAGGTACCCTTGTTGCAAGTCACTTACCTTTCTCGCTGTTTATTTCAGCAATGGCTTCCCAACAAGATAACCAGGGACCTCATGCTCAAGAGACTCAATTCAGGGAGATCTTTTTAAGCCTATCCAAGGGGCAGGAAGAGCTGAGAACACTCCTCACGGGGACTTTGGTCAGGAACAGTGCTGAGGACGACAAGGACGAACGGTTGAAACGTCTACAAGCTGAGGTAGACACATTGAAAACCTAGATGCTGGGGAAAAGGGCTCTCATCCAAAGTTTAGCTCGGGAGCAAGGAGAACTGAGGGCCATGATCAGTCAGCTTCATCAAGACATGAAGCAACCAGCCCAAGTCAGGGACTAGGGCATTAATCAACTTCCAAGAAGTCAAAGGTTTGGGCCTCTCCAAGCTGCTACTACTTCACAGGTCCAACAACGACCTCGCCAAGAACGTCGGACTGATCAGAGCAAGCCGGACAAGCCTAAAAGGCAGTTCACCAAGCTCAACGTGTCACCGTCTCAAGCGTTACAACAATTGTTGAGGTTGAATCTGGTGACGTTAAGGGACCCTCCTAAGAATCTCAACACAGCCTCCCCAAAGTACAACCCTGAGGAGAGATGTGCATACCACTCTGGCAGTCCAGGCCATGACACCAACGACTGTTGGGCTCTGAAGAATAGGATCCAAGACCTGATTGAGGAAGGAGCTGTGGATTTCACCCAGATGGGCCAGGCTGAATGCTCCTGCCATCCCTATCGGATGCACCAGTTGAAGTAACAAGCCCTGAGATGAAAAGACTTTTGTTCATTAGGATTTTCAAGTTGTAATTTTCTTTTGTTCAAACATTTACTCATGTTAAACGTTGTTATTTCATTAATGCATCACATATGTCTGTTTTGAAGCAATATATTCGTATTCACTATATGCAAATTATTTTCATATTTTTTCTGATGATCAACGCTCGATTAATAATTCTAAGCCTCTTGAGGGAGGATGACGAAAACGATACCACGATCCTTACAATATGCTTTTGAACAGACCCCGCTGATGAGGTACAGGCATTGTTTCAATCCCTAAACACTGGAGTTATAAGGAAGATAATCCCTCGTCAACCCCTCTGAGCCAAAGAAGTAGGAGTCTTTCTTTTCGAAATTTAAAACCCTTAATCATAACCTGGGGCAGGGTAGTCTCTCAGTTGATCCAAGTGCATAACGAATGGCACTAAAGAGTTCCTTACAAAACAAAAGACAGTGATGGTTCTGAATAATCATACAGACAGGCAGTCATTACTTCTCAAAAATGAAAACCCAATAAGTCAAAACCTATGAAGGAGACTTACAAAACTGGGGCATCCCGCTGACTGTAATCACAAAAGAAACAGTTCAGGAAAAATTTAGGGATAGCGAAATCAAAAAGAAAGAGGTCATACAAACCCTCAACGAAAACAGACAATGACTGCCGATTCAGAATAAATCATCAATATCTGAACCATCACTGGAATATCCGAGCCAAGACTCAAACAAGGTCTAAATGCCCGATCAGCTGAGCTTAGGTTTGAAGAACATCACGAAGAGCGGGAGGGTACAAATAATTTGAGCCTTTATCCTTTGTTTCTTAAACTGTGAACCAGGCCACATTATAACCCTTAAAAGTCCTAGCTGAAGCATGGGTTAGTTCGAAAGCATATTGTTACGGAAGGTACCCTGACTCCTTAAGGCCTACGGTAAATACGGAGTTGACATCACGTTTTACAAACATTCACTTGTTTTATGAAAAAGAATGCATTTTCAAAATCTTCAAGACAGACATAAGCTTTGCATTTTTGATATAACATTGTTTGCATATGACTATTTGTTTGAACAACAGGGAAATTCGCACGATGAATACCTAGTGAACAAAAGCACTTCCAATCAAGGGGCAGACGTGATTATTGTCCATCATCTGGGGAGATTCAGTCAAGATTCGGAGAATCTCTCAAAGGCCAAATAGCCTGGGGCAAATCTCCGCCTGAGGCACTTGGGGCATTCCAGCAACGAATCTTGCCTGATCAAACATCTTCTGGGGGTATGACCAAACACTTCTAACAGGGGAAACTCCCTATATTCTGAGAGCGTGGACATAGTCGAAAAATACTACGCATAATCAAAGACCCGCTAGGTTGACACGCCTAGGCAAAAATAAGGGCTTCCCGGCGAACCAAAAGGGTTCGGGCAAGAATAAGGGATGAAAATAAAAAAATCCGTACACCCGGCAAGTCGAAAACCTGAAAAGGCGGCTTGGGCAAAAATGGGTATCCCGGTGGACTGAAAACCCGAAAGGACGGTCCAAGAAAAAGTTAGGGATCAAAGCGTACGACTATGTCATGGCATCTCGTCACTTGCCTACCAGAAGATTTGTCAATCAGCAGTTATCAAGCACCTCACAGGTATCTTCTCCCACATCAGAAACAGGGGCAATAATGAGTTGTCTAAAGCAATCTAATTGCTCTGTCCACCAAGGTACCAAGGTAAGTTCGGCTGAAGAGTGTAACCAAGATGTCTTAATTCCCCAGGAGAACTTAATTAAACTCCCCGGCAGGAAGCTTATCCCCAGTAGATTCCAGAAGCTTATCATCCGCATAGTACGAACGCTCCCCCAGATTTATTCAAAGGGTATTTTCCCACCAGGATATAACTGGGTTATCCTCAGCCATTTGCCACGAAAAGATCGTCCCCGACAAAGTCTTCCTATCCCCAGCAGGGTTCATCCAATTTTCTAACAGAGCTCAACAATGGTATTCCCAACGGAGTTATCATCAAACCTCAGGGAAGTACCTCTCTTTCCCCACAGAGTTCACTCCCCGCAGAGTAATTTATTCCCCAACGGAGTCATCTTCTCCTACCGGTTTATTCTTGCAGTCATCATCCCCAGCGGAAATGAAGAATTCAGCTCTTCAACATCAGCCCAAGATTTAAGTTCCCGACATTCGTCAAGGATTTATTTTCCCAGACGAAAATACATTCATAAACATCGCATTTCCATACATTATAGCATGCATATACGCATCATATCTTACAATCTCGCCTATGTTGAGAACATCATTGCTTGATCCATATCATGCATCGCATATGACTGACCTTTACCTTTTAGGAAAGATCCAGTTAAGTTCTCAGATATTCCAAGACTTTCGTCTGGTTCAGTTAAATCGATTCTAAGATTTTTCTGATTCTTATCCAGTCAAAGTTAACTCAGTACCTTCTCTGGTTCAGTCAGATCGACCCTAAGATCTCTCTGATTCTTATCCAGTTGAAGATTTCAAGACCTTGCTTGGTTCAGTTAAATCGACCCTAAGATTTTTCTGATTCTTATCCAGTCAGAGGCCTTCTCTGGTTCAGTCAGATCGACCCTAAGATCTCCCTGATTCTTATCCAGTTGAAGTTACTCCAAGACCTTGTCTGGTTCAGTTAAATCGACTCCTAAAGATTTTTCTGATTTTTATCCAGTCAAAGGCCTTCTCTGGTTCAGTCAGATCGACCCTAAGATCTCCCTGATTCTTATCCAGTTGAAGATTTCAAGACCTTGTCCGGTTCAGTTAAATCGACTCCTAAAGATTTTTCTGATTTTTATCCAGTCAAAGGCCTTCTCTGGTTCAGTCAGATCGACCCTAAGATCTCCCTGATTCTTATCCAGTTGAAGATTCCAAGACCTTGCCTGGTTCGGTTAAATCGACTCCTAAAGATTTTTCTGATTCTTATCCAGTCAAAGGCCTTCTCTAGTCCAGTTAAATCGATTCCTAAAGATTTTCCTGATGAAGACTCAGTAGAAGACATCCAAGATTCTCTCATTGTTACTGTTGAGGTAGTAATCGCCCTAAATTCTCTCATCGTTACTGTTGAGGTAGTAATCGCTCCAGATTCTCTCATCGTTACTGTTGAGGTAGTAATCGCCCCAGATTATCTCATCGTTACTTGTTGAGGTAGTAATCGCCCCAGATTCTCTCATCGTTACTGTTGAGGTAGTAATCGCCCCAGATTCTCTCATCGTTATTGTTGAGGTAGTAATCGCCCCAGATTCTCTCATTGTTACTGTTGAGGTAGTAATCGCTCCAGATTCACTCATCGTTACTGTTGAGGTAGTAATCGCCCCAGATTCTCTCATCGTTACTTGTTGAGGTAGTAATCGCCCCATATTCTCTCATCGTTACTGTTGAGGTAGTAATCGCCCCAGATTCTCTCATCGTTACTGTTGAGGTAGTAATCGCTCCAGATTCTCTCATCGTTACTGTTGAGGTAGTAATCGCCCCAGATTCTCTCACCATTACTGTTGAGGTAGTAGTCGCCCCAGATTCTCTCACCATTACTGTTGAGGTAGTAATCGCCCCAGATTCTCTCATCGTTACTGTTGAGGTAGTAATCGCCCAAGGTTCTCTCACCGTCCCGTTGAGGTAGTAACCATCCCTGATTCATTCATCACCGTTTGAAACTCCAGACTCGACTCCTGTATCTCGCCAGGGCACGTCTGAAGAGGTTTAAGGGTTTAATTCCTGTAACCAGTCAGGGTACATCTACACAAAGAGTCTGAAGACCAGCTCTTGTAACAGGCCAGGTAATCATTTTCTTTTTCAGGTACGCAAATTCTCGCTAAGGAATCTCTTACGCGATCGACACCCAGATGGCATCTATAAGCCCATCCACCTATCCATCACCTCTCAACATGGCATCTATAAGCCTATCCTCCTATCCGCTAATCTCCAAATGGCATCAGTAAGCCCATTCCTACCATCACACTACTATGTGAGCGCAAATTTCTAGGCACTCTAGTGTTCAATCATCTTCCACCCTCGGATTACGAAAGGCACGCCAGCCAATCTACATCCTCAGATGTAAGAAGATTGAACAGGGGCAACTGTTGTACCCCAAAATTTGCCCTCCCATATTCTTCAAGATTTGCAAAGAGCATGCTTCAAAATATCCCAAGGGTTGCACAGTCCAATGGCCTCCTAACAGTCAAAAATTAGGGTTTTGGTTCTGACAAAGAAGTTGAAGTTTCCAAGGGTCCAAACAAGTCCCACATACCTATAAACATTGTCAAGCATCCTCATGCCAAGTTTTCAAGACTCACAGCACAAGATCGCACAGTCAAAAACCCTAATTGCTCAACAGTCAACTACAGGGGCAAAATGGTCATTTGACAGTTAAAAGTCCAAAATTTTGGTCAACATCTTATTTTGAAGCCACAAACATCATTTGATCAATTCTTGATCATGATTTTCAAGGCACGGCTCAAAAAGTCTCAAGATGCAAAAGTTTCTATTTTTGGACAGTTGAAAAAGTCAACTGCAAATTGACCAAGGCATAACTTCCACATGGTTTATCAGAAAAATTCCATCCAAAGCTCATTTTTAAGAGAATGACATTTCCTACAACTCATCTTCACACTTCAAGTCCAAGAAATTCTCTCACAAAAAGTTATCAATCTCAACATTATAGGTCATTTTCAAAAGTCAACAAAAAGGCACTTTAAGTCAAGGACCATAACTTGAGATTGGTAAATCAAAATGACATGGGACTAAAGGCATTGGTTAGAGGACTTCAAGACCTTTCCAAAATGTCCAAGAACATGATCAAAGCTTAAACATGGAGCAAGATATGCCTTGTGGAAGTTGGGAAATGTTTGGGAATTTTGAAAAGTCAACTTTGCTTCAAATGCCTCAAAATTGCTAATGGGCCTTAATTTCTTCCAAGAATCATCACCCAAAAGCTATGCACGACCCATTGACCCAAAGGGGAGTTATTTTCTTATTTTTAATTTATTAATTGAATTTTTAAATCTATTAATTCATTTAATTAAAATTAAATATGACAAAAATACTAAATCAATGTTTTTAAATCCTTTTATGCAGCAAATACCTTCCACGTGTGATGGAGATTTCGTGCACCTTCTTAAGGAGACAAAATCATCTAAATTTGGCAAGATTTCAATGGAAAAAGGATTGAAAAAGATATGGAAATATCAAATATTTGAATCATCAATGCAAAGGCTTTGGGCTGGGATTTCTAACCTAATTCATTCATACATATGTGCATAATGAAAACCTAATGGACTGGACACGAAAAGCTGCTCAAGGAGGCCAAACAAAATTGCAAATTTTCATTGAAAAGCTTAAAAATGATTTCATGGTTAGGGGACAATTCAAGGTCTAAAAACAATCTTAATGCATTGGTAGACCTTCCAGGAACCTGTCAGCACCAAGAGTCATTCCAAACACGCCGAGAATCAGAAGTTACAGATCATACGGTTTGCCCAAAACTCTTGAATTCAATACGACAATTCATGCATTTTTAATCATGTTTCTTGAGTGATTTATGCTAATGTTGTCTTTCTGAAGCTAATGACATAAATCAATTGAACTATTAATGCCTGTAGCGTGATTCACCATTGACGAATTTTAGGGTTTCAGAGTTCCAAAATTGGGGCTTTATACAAGGTGTAAAATTGGATCACCAAACCAGTGCAGGCAAACTCGTTGTGTCAAGATGAAGCAAGCTCATACCTCGCGCTCAATTTATGGTCCAACATACTCTAATCGCTATTTTTCGCAGGATGCATTTAGTGGGGGTTTAAAACCCCCGCTATCTCTTTTCTGTTTGCAGGCACAACGGAGAAGAAGCAGGCGTGGCTTATTACCATTGGGCCATTCAAATAATTTAGCGCGTTTTCTTGTTTTCTACCAATAACGTGTTTTTTCTTATATATTATTTATATCCTATTATATTAACAAAGACGTTAATTGGCTCAGTTGGTGAGAGAAGGTTGTTGCAAACATTGGGACCTGGGTTCGATTCCCAGGTCCCCCTATATATTTCATGCTTTTTCTTGTAATATGCTTCTATGTAGCTCTCATCCAAAGGAGCATCATACACCCAATGCCAAAGCTTGCCACATGTCCAGTAATCCCCATCCAATGGCCAGAACTTGCAGACCACCATATGCATTGGTCAACAGCTCCTCATACAAACGCTGAAAGTCAAACAAGGCCTGACTTATTGGGCCAAAATTGCTTGCAAAAAGCCTCCAAATTGGGCAGACACCCCCCAAAGTTTGTATATCTTTTAATCTCTTTTCTTTTCTTTTCCATTTTTTAATTCTTTTGATCATTTTTTATTTTATTTAATTTACTTCAGATAATTAATTTTCATATAAAAATACAAAAAAATCAGAAAGTTCCAAAATAAAATATATTTATTTATTTAATGCATTAATGTTTTTGTGAATAAAATTCTAATAATCAATTAGTTTTAATTTCAATTTTAACTTTAACATTTTTCTTAAATAAATTAAAACACATAAAAATTAGGTTTTGTAGCATTTTACCTTTTTTCCAATAATTAAATTTCCTCATCATCATTATTATTAATTCTTAATTAATTTGTGAATAAATATGACATTTAAATAATTAGGTTAAATTAGGTCAAACTTAAACATTTTTTTAATAAATTAAAAACAATTTAGAACTAGGTTTTATTTAACTTTTAATTCCCATTAATTCTCTTATTAAATTTCATAAATCCAAAAACATAAAAAATAAGTTCTTTTTCTCATTTAATAATTAAATCAATTTTCAATTTTAATTTCCTTAAAGGGTCCAACGCCCTCGCACTCTCGATTTTTATTTCTTTTCGCATTTATTTCTATTTCTTTCATGGATGTAATGTAATTGCCCCAAAGCTTTGTAATAGATTAATTAGGACATTTACTTTCCGCATTTTATTTCAAATCGGGTCTTGGTTTAATTTGGCGATGTAGACCCGCGCCTTTGTAATAGCGTAGGACCTTTATTTTTCCGCATTTTAATTCCCGCACCTTTTAACTGTTAATAATCACATGAAAGAATGTATGCAAAAATAAAAACAATGCGTAGAACATTAAATGCATGATCAAGACAAATATAACTGAAAATGACACACAAATCACACACCACTCCTAGGGTACGTCTCACTGTTGCCTTGCCCCTCGAAACGTGGTCGTCGAGTAGAGGACGTCTTAGTAAGTCCTCATGTCCATGAACATGGAATGGGGGTAGCTTCTAAGGTATCCTCCAATTGCTCTGGTGACCACACTGTCCCTAAACTCGAATTGACCCGAACACCTCCAACGGTGGTGCTACCTACCTCTCAATGGTGGGATGGCACTACCTTAAGGACATTTACACAGACTAATTCCTTAGGGTAGGTAGATGACTCGTAGATACTTTCTCTAATTCAAAACAAATCAAAAACTTCTTTTCACACCGACACTTTGTAAAAAGCTTTCAAAAACAACTTTTCAAACACTCTTGAGGACTGATACAAGAGTCGAACTGAAATTTTAAATGAACTTTTTCAAACCCACTCACCTTGAAAAGTAAACAAACATTTTGAAAACACAAATGAGCAAGTATCTAAGAGCCCATGGATAACCATGGATAGAAAGGATGCTAACACCTTCCCTTTCTATAAATCTACCTCCCGAACCGAGAAACTATCTCATAAGGAATTTTGTTGTGCTTTTGTCCTGTCCATGTTGGAGAAAATAAAAGACGGTGGCGACTCTTGCTTCCGCGACATTTAGCGAACCAACGTTAAACAGTCAGTTCCAGATCCACCGATCACACATAGCTAGGGCATTTAATATTCCACCATCTAAATCCAGATCACAGTCCTCTTCTTCATCTTCAGTGTTGGATACAAAAGCTATGCTTTTGTTTTTCTTCTCAGATATTTCATTTATGCTCAATTCAAATGTTAAAAGGGATCCAACAAGTTCACCCACTTTTATTTTGTCAATGTCTTGGGCTTCTTCTATAGCAGTTACCTTCATATCAAATCTCTTGGGAAGAGACCTGGGCATCTTTATCACTAATTTGTCTTCAGGTATTTTCTCTCCTAAAGCACTTGAAGCATTAGCAATTTCAAGGATATTCATATGGAAGTCATTTATACTTTCATCATCTTTCATCCTTAAGTTCTCAAATTTTATGGTGAGCAGCTGAAGTCTTAACATCTTAACTTTGGATGTGCCTTCATGGGTAGATTGAAGAATTCCCCATGCATCCTTAGCAACTTCACAAGTATTCACCAATCTGAAAATATTCTTGTCAATTCCATTGAATATGGCATTCAAGGCTTTAGAATTTCCAAGAGAAATCTCATCTTCTTCCTTAGACCAATCTTCTTCTGGTTTTAATTCAGAAGTAGGTTCTGAAGAAGTGAAAACTACAATAAGAGGGGGGGGGGGGGGGTTGAATTGGAATCACAAAATACAATGGAAAGAACACTTTGATTTTTATCCTAGTTCGTTTGAACTCAAACTACTCCAATCCACCCGCCAAGGTGATTTCGCCTCTCTCCAACAAGGTCTTAATTCACTAATCAAACTTGATTACACAACTACTTTGACAACTGTCAAAGTCTTCTTGAGTCCAAAACCACAACCCGATTTTCTCAAGGAAATGTCTAAACAGTAATTGAATAAATGTGTACAAATGGTGTTTCTACTAAAACAATATCACTAACAGTTATGTTTTACACAATTTAAGAATGAGTGTTTAAGGATGAAAGAGATTGTTGCATTGATGTAGCTTCACATAATTTCTTCTTTTTGTCTGCTTTATATAGGCCTTGAAATAGTGACATAAGAAGATACTTTTGGTATGTCCATAACACGAGTTAATGAGCTTTCCAAACCAGGAGATCATTGTCTGTTTGTAACCGTTACTTTATGATATTGCATTGATAGAATTATAACGCTGCATAACTTCTCACATCAGAGGATGAATATTACCGTTGAGAGTCCTTTACAGCTTGTATCAGAACTTTGCACATCAGAGTATCAGAGATCCTGTTTCACAGTGTTGAGGCATTCAGAAGTTGTAAAAAAACTTCTTCATATAAGCATGTCACATAGATTTGATGCGTCTAAATCTTTCATGGTACTATCAACTTCTATGCTCGCATAATCAGAACTTCTAGTGATGTTCTGACAGAACTTCCAGTTGCATCAGAATGTCTTTTTCACATAAGAACTTCCTGCATGTAAAGATACTTTTATTAGCGAGCATATTTGTTCTTTATATCATGTGTTTGTTATCATCAAAACTATAACTGAGATGTAGAACTAAATTATGTTCTAACAGGTTCTCCATTTTCTCCCAATTTGACAGGGTGTTCCCATCCTCTTAAAACAGCTTTCCAAGCTCTGCTGTCTAAGGACTTTAGAAAGGCAACCATACGTGGTTTCCATAAGTCATAATTGCTTCCATCAAGAATGGGTAGTCTGTTCACAAATCCTCCTTCCTTGTCCATGTTACTAGAAAGTATCTTCCCGGGATCTCACCCAGATAAAGAGCAGGATGCCTTCTCTGATACCAATTGAAATTCTAGTATCAGATATGTGATGTCGAAGAGATGTCATGACACAAATATATGTTTGCAAGTAAGGTGCAGTAAAATCAAAAGTAGTAAAAACACAAGAGATTGTTCACCCAGTTTAGTGTATAACAACACCTACTCTGCGGGCTACCAAGCCAGGGACAAGTTCACTAAATAGTATCAATTCATAAACCCTCAGTAAACAACCAGTTTATGATCTAATAACTTAATCACTACCCAAGCTAAACATCTACCTAAGACTCACCTAGGTATGAGGCCATCCTCAAGTCCATTCAATCACTTACATAATTAATAAGTTTGAAACACTTCAATCATTCAATGCTTAAAAGCTTATGAATGATACACAATTAACAACCCAAATAACAACTCAAGTACTTAAACTAATACTTAGAGTGTATTAAAAATAACAAGCCTAAACTTCTAATAAAAAAGAAAGTATTCTTCTTCAAAAATTGCTTGACTTTGAATAAGGTAACAAGTCCTTATATATGCGCAACTTTGGGCTTGGGCTTGAAAACAAATATTCAAATCTTTTGAATATTTGCATAAAAACAGGCTAAGATGCAATTTGAAAAATATTCCTCCATATTTTTCGCAACCTATAGAGTGCTGGAAATCCGGAAACAAAAGACTTAACTGATTTTGGGCTGAGATCAGTTCAGTAGGCAGATGTCAAAACATCTGCTTTGACATCATTCAGAACAGTTTTTCTCCAAATGTTACGACATTTAGAAAAACATTAATAAGTCTTGTTTTACCAAAATTGCTGCCAATAAACACTTACAGTATGTGAATGCATATGCAATGTTTTCAAGGATCTCACGGGATAAACAAAAATGAAATGTTAGAAGTTGAGTCTGGATGCAGCTTTGACTAAAGAACTTTGCATCTTTGAACGTCCTTCTATGAGAATCACGATCACCATGTCGAGTGGGTCCTACCCTTTGACTTAAAAGAATGTATTTTGGTCTTTGACGGTTCTGATTATAGGAAAATAAATCCTCCTGACCCTTGTTGGACGTCCGATTCATGATATACCTGCATCACAGGTCCCTGAGATCCTTGAAATGGTCAGTAAAAATGCTATGGTATGATGTTATGGCGTCATGATGTCATGTTTGAACAAATAGAAAACACAAAAAACGCACACAATAGCCATAGGTTTAAAGGCTTGCATGAGGTTCGTAGGTATGTACCCTCTTGAAGTTCAGTTGGCTTAACCTGTCCTAAGAATAGTAATCGGGTTCTAGGGATCTCATATCACAAATCTTTCTCGAAGGTTTTATTTTAGTATAGCAACTGATTTTCCACCAAAACATCCTGCGAGTCAAATCTCAATGAGTGTAGCATCGAGTATCAATCAACTTTGGACTGCACCAAAGCTTACCATCTCACTACCTTCGAATGGCCAAGTTGGGTCAATTAAGATTCTAAAAGTCAGTTAGTGCTTATGACACCATGCTGAAGCCTAGTGTTCTCCTCAACTAACTCAAGGGACACCGGTACAAACCAAAGTGTCAAACTATCATAACCATCATTTCAACCATATAGGTCTACGCTGTACAGTTTCCATGATCCATTGCTACTTACCTAAGATATCCCCAGATGCGGGTGTAGGATCTTTGCAAGAAATAAACCCGAGCAACCCTCAAATATAAAGAAAACAAGGTAAAGAATGTTAAGTAAAAGTGATCTAACTCTAAGGTAACCCCTCTTTTTTAATTCCCCAGCAGAGTCTCCAGTTCTATAATACAATGTGAGAACTTACTTGGTTTGCATTTTATCGTAAATGTTGCGGATAACAAGAGTCGCCACCGACTTTTCTTTTATCCAATAAGGAAAGGGTGAAAATAACAGGAAAGACCTTGAAGATTTTGAGTTCAGGGGGGTAGGTTATGAAAAGGGAAGGTGTCAGCACCCTTTTCATCCATAGTTATCTACGGGCTCTTAATCACTTATCTCAATTTTGAAAGTTTGCTTTTTTGTGTGTGTTTGAAAAATATTTTAAAGTTTGAACTTTGTAACTTTAGCGGTAGAAATATTGAGACTACGTCATTGGATTGACTTAACTAGCACAAATCAAATAAAAATCGCCACCATGCTTTATTGTTTCCATAGGAATGGTAAAAGAGCGAATAACCTAAAAAAGAGGGGGAGAGAATCTTGGTATGGGGGTCTGTTATGCAAAGGGAAGGTACTAGCACCCTAAACATCTATGGTACTCTGTAGGAACCTCTTTGAAAATTTGTGTATTTTGGCTATAAGTGTTGTATACAAAAATAGACGGTGGATATGAGAAAAAAAGTATTTTTTAGAATTTTTGCACCCACCGCGGTTGTGAACCTTTAGTGCCTACGTACCGCATTTCATGCAATAGGGGACCAGGCTACTCGTAGTTCACCTTTAAAATTTTAAAATACAAATGTATTGGTTAATTTTAAGAGATGAGCCATCATCATCATATTTGAATGGAAGAACATACTTACTACCCACGATTATGAGAAAGGAGAATTTGCATCATCTCAAAGTGGAGGATATAACTTGGATTTTAAAATCAACAAAGCCTCGCTCAACACCCAAATGGAAAACATCTCACTTCACTATATATCGTAGAAGTATAGTGGCTCGCGTCACTACGAGGATTGGCAAGAGCCTAATCTTTTTGAGAGAAATTTAAGTAAAAAGCCAAAGTGGCAAAATGGTTTGAATGATGTTGATTGACTTTTAGTCTTCTCACAAAAAAAAGTCAAAGTATGATTACGTTGATTAAATTTTGTTTAAGAAAAGATTTTGAAAATGCATGGACCTAAGTCCAAGTTTATTGTGAAAGCGGTTCAAATTTAGAAAATAAGAATAGTTTTGAAAATGAGGGAGAAGATTTTTGAAATTAAAGAAGATGGAAGGATGTGAAGAGACTATCCTAAGGCATAAGGTAAAAGCTAGAGAAAAGAACTGTCTAACCAACAAGAAGTCAACACTAGACATAATGAGTCAATATAGAATTCCCATCCTTTGGATTGAAACCAAACAAGCAAAGATATTAAACCTCTTAAGAATACCAAACTTCAGATGCATTAAGTCTTCAAAAAAATTGGGCAGAGTAACAGCTGTATATAGAGGAATTCTCAATCACAAATAAAGCATATAATCAGAATAACCTGCACACAAAGAAAATCAACCCAATGTCTTGGAGTAAACCCCAAGAACTCAAGACAAAATAATAACAAAAGTCACAAGGTCCCAAGGATAGTCAAGGATTCTAATCCTAAGTACAAGAGGTTCATAACTCCATAATGCCAATGATAGTAACCAAATAGTCAAAGTAACCTTAAATTTTTTTTATTGTTCAAGTTGGTTATTAAGTATCCTTAAAAAGAAAATGAAAGCTCAAGTGAGCAAAATAAAAATGACATAAAGATAAATGCTCAAGTGAGCAAAGATGAAAATAGCATGAAATGTAAATACTAAAATAAATGGTGCGTAAAAGTAAATACATAAAGTAAAAGCATAAAATAAAAGTCAATTGTTAGTGAGTTATAAATTAGAGGTTAGTTGAATGACCATATTGAAACTTGCATTTGAAAACTCATTAGAAGATTGATAAAATCAAAGCATCTTAACAACAAGTTTCATTTGCTTTTTGTCAAGTATATTATTCATTTCAAGTGTTCGAGTTAACAACATATGATCAACGATGTTTAAATGATTCATTTAGACCAAATTTTATGAAGGATCATTAGAGGATTGATAAGACCAAAGCCTCTTAATAATGAACTTCAAGTTTATTGGATCAAAGGTTTCAAATTAAATATACTTGAGCTTGCAAACATATGTTTGGGCCACGAATAATTATTTCTCGAATCGGGACAAAATTTAGCACTATGTTAAGCAATCATAAGTGGACTTATATAGAAGTCATACCTATTTTAAGGCCGGTCAATAGCAATCTATGTACCATATATTTGGAGAAATGATATGTAGATTATCCTCTAATAACATGTAGCACAAGTAAGAAAGGGATAAGATGAAGAGGGAGGATAAATATTTAAACCAAAGATTTTAATCAAACTATCATTAAAATTATTCATCCATTTTGGTGGAGTTAAACTCAACACCAAAGATCCAATGATGTTAATGAAGCTCATGATCAAAAATCACATAGTTCAAGCTCATCCTGAATATATTAAAAAATAAAGTTACATTTAATAAGAAAAATAAAAAAAAGAAAGTGATTTTTAAATTGTTTTTTAAGTGAAAATAAAAGTCAAAATAACAAACTATATTCAAAGTATCAAATAGAAATTAAAAGAAAACATAGAAAAGTCAGAGATGATCTCGAGTATTTTTACAAAAATTTCGGGAATTTTTTTAAAATAGGAAAGTATTTTTTTAAAATTATTTAAAATCACTCAAGTAAGTGATAAATGATAAAATATACTCCCTTCGTTCCTTTTTAAGTGTCGTTTTAGAATAATTTTTTTGTTTCTATTTAAGTGTCGATTTTATAGTTTAATGTTATCATTTGTCAATTATATCTCTACTTTCTCAATAACTCCACTTCACATTTTCCATAAAATTAATTATTTTCTCAATTAGTTATTGGAAAAAGAGAGATGGGGTATGATTGAATTTATTTGGAAAGAGAAAATAAATGAGGGTATAATAGGAAAAATAACTCTAATAATCCACTATCATGGTTGAAGAGCTTTATACTAAAATGACACTTAAAAAGAAACGGAGGGAGTAGTAAAAATCAGAATAAAATTCTAGAAAAAATTCCAGAAGTCAGAAATAAAGAAAATAATTTTGATGAAATTTCCAGAACTTAAAAATACCAAAAAGTATTTTTAAACAATTAAAAATAAGTCAAAACAAAAATAAAAAATCATAAAAAAATATCAAATCCAAAAATAAAATTATGAAAAAATAAAAATCAGAAAGATAATATAAAAAAATATTTTTGTGAATTTTTCCATAATTTTTGAGTCAGAAATGATTAAATATAAAAATATGAAAAATATAAAAATATGAAAATATAAATAAAGTCAAAAAAATATGGACCATTAGATTAATGTCAAAATGTGTAGTAAGCAGATCCAAGGATCTGACACGTTGTGCATAATATGGTCATCTTTGGAAATCACACCAAATCATTTTTTAATAATTAAAAGTAACTTAAAATTTGGCGCGTTGGATGGAGTCTGACTAATGAAAGTAATTAGATCCACTGGTCCTTAAGATGCGTGTATGGAAAGACAAGTGGACTGGATAAGATTCAAAAAATCACATGTCACACTATCATTTGGTTGAAGCACGACACGTAGGTCATCTTCAACCTCCAGATGCCCAAAATTGGAGTTTCACAAACTGTAAAATTAGAGAACCAGACTGGTATCATTAGAGTCGTCTCTTCAAGACAATTCTAATGGTACCCTCACGCCAAATTTATATAAGCTGTGCAAGGTTGGATTTGGAGAAAACCAGAAAAAATAACAATCACGAAAATTCCAAGTATCTCTCTCAATTATGAACGAAGTAGCAGAAAATTGCTCTGAAATTGGACTTGGTTAGCATGATTTAGAACACTTCAAGGCTTGGTTCTTCTTCTGTTAGCTTCAGTGAAGTTCAAGGATAAGGAATCAACAGAGGAATTGGATTGAAAAATGGAGAAAAGATGAATTCGAAAACACAAAAAACTGGGTTATGAAGAGAGTTTGGCAGGGTGATTTTGACTGTCCAAGCTTGAGGAAATGAATGCAATATGTCCCTCTATTTATAGAAGGGTGAATGGTTAAAAGAATTGGAAGCAATAGTGAAGTTTGAAGGGAAAATGAATGAAGCCCGAAAGTGAGAAAAGTGTGACTTGAATTTGCTCAAAACTTAACTAACTCTTGCGTTTTGATCCTTAATTCAACTTTGGGAACTTTGTTAAACATGTTTAAATTAAAAACACGTGCTAATTTGGTGTTTAGAAGCTGGATTATGGATTTCAAATTCTAGCTTGGAAGAAAAAATTAATTCCAAGTAGCTGACTTTGAACTCATGGTGTGCATGATTTAGGGAACCTTAGAAATTGATTTGTGATGCATTAGAAAGATGAGGTAACATTATTTATAATGTGCCAAGAAATAGATCATTTGGATTTTTGAGCTAGAGGTTGTGCTTGGTCAAAATCAGGAAAAATGTGTTGACTTTTATACTTAGAAAAATTCTAAGTTTTTCTACAAAAATGACCTATAATGTTTTGATTCCAACCAAGGTCTTATTCCAAAAATTTTCTTTGATAAATGATGCTATATTGAATTGGACTCCTTAAAGAGTATTGTGAAACTAGTATCGCTCAAAAATTCCAAATATTGGACAAGTTATGATCCTTTGAATTTGATGAAAATCCATAAGGTGACCTATAATCTTTTGAGCTCTTAAGGCATCTTCTAACCATTTTCATGTTTTGCACATAAAAGAAGAGTTTAATTTTACACTCTTAAGATCATTATGGAAAAATAATGGGCTCAAGGAGATAAAAATTGATCAAGTTATGACCATTTGAAGTCACATAAGGGAATTTGATGGCCTATCTAGAGGACTTGTAATCTTTCTCAATCATTAGTGATCTTTCACACAAAATTTGCTTAAAACTTTTGAATTGATTTGTTGATAACCCTTTAAAGAGAAGAATATATTTGAAATCACTTAAAGATCTCAAAAGATGGACAAGATATAGCCCTTAGAAGTCCAAAACCCTAACTCATAAAGCATCAAAATGGCTTGGGAACCCCTTTCAATTTTGACAATCTTTCTTGTACAAATACTTTTTCTATGTGAAGAGAAGTTGTTTTGGATGATAATAAGAACCTATAGTAACAATAACCACTTCCAAATGTTGATAATTGAGGGAGTTATGCACTTGTGATCAAGGAATCAAGAATTTGTCCAAATAGGTCAAACTTCTTTAATTAATTCTTGCATCTTTTGACTTCCTTTGGAAAACTGAAGCATGATGAATCATAGTAGATTTTGTAATGACACTATTTTAAAGCACTCTCAATGATGAAGCTTAAATCTCAATGAAGCTTTGTTGAAGAAGGCATGGAAATAAACTCATGAACCTATGAATCAACCTGATGAAATGTGTTGTGCCATTACCTATAGTACCAAAATTTATAGAGAAAAAATTCATTACATTTGTTAGCTAAAAGTCAATCAAACAAGACATATATGACCACAATACACAAATCAAAGTGCTTGGTGATCCCTCATGAGTAAACCTAAAGATAGGGAGAAGAACCAAACCCTAGTGAGATCTTGATATGATTGGGTTGATATGATATGATAGAGGAATCTTAGGGGCAAAAATTGGGGTATAACAGTAACGATTCTTGTATTGGTCCTTAAGAATACGTACAAAGTGTTTTAAAAATATATTTGAAAGTGTTTGTGTAAAATCATTTGTTTTTCATGAGAAAGAGATTAAAAGTTCTACCCACTCAAGGTCGTTCTTGTAATTTTCCTTCTCCTTTAGATAGTGTTATCCATACCATTAATTAGTAGGAAGCCCTATCGTTGGATGTGAAGGGACAGGCGAGGGTCGTCGTATGATCATCGAAGGCAACTCGTAAGGACGCTTTATCAATTTCATAAGGGACATTCATCGTATTATTCGTAGGAAACTCGAGGGACTAAATCATTTACTGAAAGGCAACATTGATGGGTCATCGAGGGACTATGATCTTTTTGTATGATGACTTGATCGAGGGTCTTTACTAAAGCTTCCCCATGTTTAAGGGACATGACCGTTTTTGGAGTAACAAATGAATCTTCTCCGGGAACTAACAGACTTACAGGGGAAGTACATGTTACTCAAATAAAGAGACCTTCCATTTGCTGTTATAAGAAGCCTGTTGGACAAAGAAATATGACTTCTCTGAGGAAGTTCCTATGTAATCCTGCTGAGGATATAAAGTCTTCTCGTGCAAAATAAATGCACATACTCAAACTTGGGCTTAAAGCCTGCAGAAATCAGAATAATAATGTTGTCGGGGACCATAGATCCAAACCAGAAATAAATTGGAGTGAAAAAGTCAATCAGATAATGAGCTGAATAAGAAGGCTAAAGCATATTTCTTCCACGAGGGATAACTCAGTGGGGGAATTTAAAGGATATACACTTTTTCCTTAAGGTTGGCACTCTATTAGAGAGAGGGTAACATAACTCTGCAAAATAGGGTAATATGTCAACAATCATCAATGAATGCAAATGAGCAATGAATTTTAAATTCAAATATGCATGATATATATATGTGAATGTATAAATGTTATCATGTATATGCTGACAAAACAGACATACAGTACTGGGAATAACCAAACAAAACCAACTTGGGTAAAGTCAACACTCGACGAAATTACATCCAGGATAAAGATTTCAAAAGAGAGTAAGCACCAACTGGGGAAACAAATTCCTACTTCATGGCTTAACTCCACTAGGAAGAAAACATGGCTTGAAATTAATTACAAGATAATATGATAGTAATAAACCAATACAAATACAGGGATATAACATCCTCCTCCAAACTTCACCGAGGAATATCATACAGACTTCACTAGGAAAGACAATGCCTCATCGTCTAAACTTCTACCAGAGATTATAATACTGATTTTCCTAGGGAAGCTAAAAACCATATCGTCGAGACTTCAACTGGGGATCTCATGCTGACTTCATTGGGAGTACAACACCAAATCATCTAGTGAAGCCCAAAATACATTCTTCAATATCAAGAGTAATGATTACACAAACTTCTCTTGGGAGAAACTATGAAACTTCACGGGGATAACAACTTTCAGAGAGAAGCATCATCTCGACTTCACTTGAGGATCTAAAAGGTTAAACAATACAACAAGAAGTCAAATTTATGGGGATTTTAAATCAAACTCAACACTTGGAGAGAGAAAACCCAAAAATTTGACATTTGTTCCAACACTTCTTAGAAAAGATACTTCCCTTGTCTAGTTGCTCAGTTGGAAAAAATTCACATCAAGTCCTAACTAGAGAAACTGGGATAGAGGCACCAAACTGTGCAAACCGATAACCAAAATAATCAACCTGGAGAAAAATATGACCCAAGACTTGACTGGGGAAAATGGGATTATAGACCCAACATCACACCATATATCAATTGGTATGAACTCCAACTATCCGATGAAAGACACACAAGAGGATCATGTGAATATGAGAAAGAGTGAACTGAGAGAACTTTCTCAGGGAATATTTTTTCAAAACTTCCAAGTTCGTCCTTCCTTAGAATCACTACCTTTGTTCTACTTGAATCACAAAATCTGAAGTAAAAAGTAATTTGTAAAATTTTTTCAATTTTTTATTTATTATTAAATCTTTTTGTTTTGAAAATTACTATCAATAATAAATGGAATTTTCGCAAAATAGAATAAGATAAGAACTACAAGGAATTGGATAAAGGCTCAAACTTTATTAATAGAATGGTAGTCTACGAATGGCGAGACTCCATGGATGATTACAAAGTTTGGAAAATGGTAATATATTGGAAAAGATACATTGAAATACAATGACCACTATTCTCCCTAACAACTTTGAACTCCTGAGCAGCGACTTCTGTTGAAGTGTGGTGAGGATCCGAGAAGATTATTGCTTCAATGATCAAGTCTTGTCTGATGTAATTACTTGCCAAGAAATCCCTAAGTTTTGCCTAGGTTGCCCTTGTGGATTTTCAACCTAGCATGAAAACTTATTCTGTTTGTGTCTCTTATTTTTGCCTAGACCGCCCTTTCGAGTTTTTAGCCTACCGAGACGCTATTTTTTGCCTAAGCCGCCCTTTTGGATTTTCGACTTAGCGAGATGCTCTTTTATTTCTTTAGGTGAAGTATTTCTTGTCTGCATCAACATTCATAGGGCGTGGGAAATCCTCATCATCCATAGTTTCAAGAATCAATGCACCACCAGAGAAGGCTTTCTTGACAACATATGGGCCTTAAAAATTGGGAGTCCACTTGCCCCTAGAATCAGTGTTAAAAGACATGATCTTTCTTAGCACGAGGTCTCCTTCTCTAAATTCATGAGGATTGACCTTCTTATCAAAAGCTTTCTTCATTCTCTTCTAGTATAACTGACCATGACACAAGGCCGTCATTCTCTTTTCTTCAATCAAATTCAACTAGTTGAACCTGTTCTAGACCCATTAAGCCTCTGACAATTTGGTTTCCATTATCACACGCAAAGAGGGATCTCAACCTCAATGGGGAGTGCTGCTTATATACCATACACAAGAGAGAATGGAGTTTCCCCTATTGAAGTGTGGACGAATGTACGATACCCATGCAACGCAAAAGGGAGCATCTCATGCCAATTTTTATAGGTAACAACCATCTTCTAGATGATCTTCTTAATGTTTTTGTTAGCAACTTCAACAACCCCATTCATCTTTGGCCTGTAAGGAGAAGAATTGTGATAGACAATCTTGAATTCTTCACAAAGTTATGTCATCATCTTGTTATTCAGATTGGATCCATTGTCAATGATAATCCTGATTGGCACACCGTACCGACATATAAGATTGTTCTTGATAAGGCGTACCACCACCTGCTTAGTGACATTAGCATAGGAAGTTTCTTCCACCCATTTAGTGAAGTAGTCAATTGCCACTAAGACGAAACTATGTCCATTCAACGCCTTTGGTTCAATCATTCCAATCGTGTCAATACCCCACATACAGAAAGGCCAAGGGGAAGAAATAACATTGAGAAGCGCCAGAGGCACACAATTTTTGTCAGCATAAATCTGGCACTTATGACACTTCTTAGCAAATTTGTAACAGTCAGATTCCATTGCCAGCCAATAGTAACCTTCCCTAAGAATCTAGTTTTCCATCAAATATCCATTGGCATGAGTACCAAAGGAACCTTCATGGATCTCATGCGTCAACATATCTGCTTCGTGTCTATCCACGCATCTGAGCAAGATGATGTCCTGATTTCTTTTGTATAGCACATCTTCATTGAGGAAAAAGATGTCTACCAACCTTCTCAATGTATTTCTATCTTTGTTCGACACACCGACTGGGTATTCCTGAGTATGGAGAAAATGCTTGATGTCATAATACCAAGGTTTTTCGTCTGATGTTCCCTCTGTCGTAAACACATGAGCTGGCCTATCCAAGCGTCGAACTATGATACGAGGTACATCGTTCCAAGTATTTACTTGGTATATAGAAGCCAAAATGGCTAAAGCATCTTCCATCTGATTCTCATCTCTGGGAATATGATGGAATTCAACTTTATTAAATAAAGGTGATAATCTTCTAGCATAGTCTTTGTAGGGAATCGAGCCAACGTGATGAGTATCCCATTCTCCTTTGATCTTATTTATTACCAAAGCTGAATCGCCATATACATCTAGAATTTTGTTCTGATATCTATAGCCTCTTTGAGACCCATGATACAAGCTTCATACTCTGCCATATTATTGGTACAATCAAATGCCAATCTTGCAGTAAAAGAGATATGTGACCCATAAGGAATGATAATCACGACACCAATTCCTTTCCCATAAGAGTTTACAGCTCCACTCAAACACCATACCCCATCAAGATTCAAGATCAGGACCTTCCCTAGGGAAAGGTTCATCACAATCTTTTACTTTCAAATACATCACATCCTTATCAGGGGAATCATATTTAATAGATTGATAATCATCAACTGGTTAGTGAGCAAGATAATATGCCAACACACTGCTTTTTATAGCCTTATGAGTACGGTATTCAATATCATATTCAGATAACAGCATCTGCCAACGAGAAATTCTTTCGGTAAGAGCAGGCTTTTCAAAAATATACTTAATCGAATCCATTTGGAAATCAACCAGGTAGTATGATTCAACATATATTGTTGCAATCGCGTTACCACCCATGCCAAAGCACAACATATTTTTTCCAGCATAGAATACCGCGACTCACAGTCAATAAACTTCTTGTTGAGATAATAAATGGCATATTCTTTTCTTCTCGTTTCATCTTGCTGTCCCAAAATACAGCCCATAAAATTATCTAACACAGTCATATATATAATCAATGGTCTTCCTTCAACAGGAGGGAGCAAGATAGGAGGTTCAAGCAAATTCTCTTTAATGCTTTCAAATGCCCTTTGGAAATCATTTATCCATACATAACCTTAATCTCTCTTCAATAGCTTGAAGATCAGTTCACATGTTGCAGTCATATGGGAAATAAATCTGGAAATGTAATTCAAACATCCAAGGAAGCCTCTAACTTGCTTTTCGATTCTTGGTGCAGGAATTTCTTGAATTTCCTTAACTTTGTCAGGATCAACTTCAATTCCTATTTGGTTGACAATGAAACCTAACAATTTTCCTGAACGAACACCAAATGTACACTTATTTGGATTCAAGCGGAGATGATACTTCCTCAAACGTTGAAACAATTTCAACAAATATTTTATATGACCTTCTTCAGACTGAGATTTGGAAATCATATGTCATCAACATATATCTCAATTTCCTTGTGCATCAGATCATGGAATAAGGGTGTCATATCCCTATGGTACGTTGTGTCAGTGTTCTTCAACCTGAAGGGAATAAATCTGTAACAGAATATTCCCTAGGGTGTGATAAACGTTATTTTTTTCCATGTCCTCAGGAGCCATTATGATTTGATTGTATTCATAAAATCCGTCCATAAACGAAAATACTTTGAATTTTGCTGTACTGTCAACCAACATATCAATATGTGGCAATGGAAAGTCATCTTTTGGACTAGCTTTGTTTAAACATCTATAATCAACACACATGCAAACTTTTCCGTCTTTTTTTGGTATTAGAACAATATTGGCGATCCACTGAGGGTACACTGATGTCACAAGAAAACCAATATTAATCTTCTTTAAAACTTCTTTAATTTTCACTTCCATATCAGGGTGAGTTCTTCGCAAATTCTACTTGATTGATGGGAATTATGGATTTAGTGGAAAATGATGTTCCATAATATCAGTATCCAAACCAGGCATGTCTTGATAAGACCAAGCAAAGATATCCACATACTCTTTTAACAATTCAATCAATCTACACTTCACATCAGGATGAAGCAATGCTCTAATCTTGACTTCTTTTGGATCTTCCTCTGAACTCAAATTGACCGTCTCCAATGGCTCTTTATACGGCTGAATGGTACTTTCCTCGCGCTCAAGAAACCGTGAAACCTCTTTTGGGATTTCATCTTATTCTTCTTCTTCGGCCACATACGCAGGATATTCAAAATTGTGAGAGGGTGCAGGGTCATTGTACTCAACAAGTTTTTTAATTAATCTGCACATATGATTTATGATTGTTTTTAGAAACGGACACATATAGCAAGTGACTATGCAGATATATTTACAGTTGTTATTTATTTTGAAAGGATTTTTCTAATTACCATTTTCCAAGAAAAAGTAGAGAATAAAGACACAATTTGGTAATCAAAAACAACTTTTATTAATGATTTTAAAGATCAAAATAACATATATGCCTATACAACATCAATACTTTCACCTTGGGCAAAGTGAAAGATTTTTGAAAAGACTAACAAAATAAAATTACTTTGAAATATGAATGCAAGAAGGAACATCAACAGTGATCTAATTCTGGACTCTGACTCTATGCGTCACGTAGTTCGGCATTTCTTGCTCTGATTCATCTTCCAGAATAATGTTGATCCTAGGAGTAGTTGGATGAAGATAGCCTCTATTGTGAAAGATGTCTTGATATTTACCCAAAGAAGACTTAGGCTTCATGATCTCCTTTTTCATGGAGAAACCCAGACCAGTTCCATTCTTGTTCACAGTAAGATCGATAACCTGCCCCCACACCTTGCTAGGCCTTTCTACACTACCTGTTGCGCATCCTTAAATGAGGCTGTATAATTCTCATTCCTTCTTACATTATCAATGGACAAAGCTTGGAACTGAGTTCCCACAGCGACTTCGTCAGCTTCTACAATGCTAAAGGAAGACAAATAGGATATCAACAGTGCTTGCTCACCATTCATGACGACCACATTCCCTTCACGAACAAATTTCAGCTTCTGGTGCAAGGTTGAAGTAACAACTTCTGCTTCGTGGATCCACGGTCGTCCCAACAAACAACTATAGGCGAGAACAATATCCATAACCTGGAGAGTAATCTTGAATAAGTGCGGACCTATGTGAATAGGAAAATCTACTTCTTCTATGACATACTTCCTCAAACCACCGAAAGCTTTCACTATTATGCCACTTGGGCGCATGGGAGTTCCCTGGTACTTAAGCTTTATGAGTGTACTATTTGGTATAACATTCAAAGCATACCCATTGTTAATCATCATATTGGACAAAGAGTTATTATTACAATTCATGGAGATATGGAGAGCAGGTTATGGTTCCTTCCTTCATCGGGCAATTCGTCATCACAGAAACTCAGATTATTACAAGATGTAATATTCTCTACAACACTACTGAACTGGTCCAGAGACATATCACTTTCCACAAAAGTTGATCCAACACTCTAATCAAAGATTCCCGATAAGCAGAAGAGTTCATTAACAAGGCTAGAATGGAAATCTTAGATGGAGTTTGCAATAATTGATCCACGATCTTGTAGTCACTCATCTTGATAATTTTAAACAAGTTGTCCACATACTTTTCCAAAGCAGTGCCACTAGATTATCCCACCACTTTCTTAGGTTCGGTACTTTCAACAACCCTTTTATCATAATTAACATCCCCTCAGATGATAGGGGCGAAAACACGGCCATTGCAGGTTACTCGACTGGCTTCAGTAATATTCTTCACATCAGACAAATATTGGATAGGAATTTACACACCATCTTCCAGGATAGTCACATTGTATTTATATGGCACAACTTTGTTTGACTCATATGGGACAGGACCAGGCAGGAAAATAACCACTGGAGCAACAACTGGCTTGCTATGGTACTCAATCCTATAGGAGAGGGAACACCAAAACACGGAACAATAACATTCACCTTGTTGTACCCCAAAATTTTCCCTATCATGTTTCGTAAGGTTTCTTTTACATGGGTGGTTACAAACACTTGCCAAAAGAAAAATGAAATTTTTTGAATGATAGCAAAGTGTCTTTCGATTGGCATGCCAACAATGTCTTTCGATTGGCATTTGAGCAATGTCCTTTAATTGGCACATCAGAGCAAAGGGTCCTTCTATTGGCATGTTGACAAGCTTCGATTGGGCGTCTAAAACCCTTCGACCAAGCATTGTCCCATCATCTTCGATTGAATGTTAGTACCCCTTTCGAGCAAACATTGGTCCAAGTTTCATTTAGGCGAGAATACCCTATAAGTTCCCTTCGATCCACAAGCAGTGGCCTCCTGCATGTGTATTCTGATTCACTAGGCAAAAACTTCCTCATGCTTGCCTTGGTTTCACAAGGCAAATACCCATCAGCTTGCCTTTGATCTACAAGGAAAAATGCCCCTTTTACTGGTCTTCGATTTACAAGACAAAGGGTTGCCTCAGACATGCTTCGATTCACTAGGCGATGACCTCTTTTACGCTTGCTTTGCCATGCCTCAAGCTAGCGCCCACAAGGCATTGGCTGCCTTTGTGCCAGCTTCGACTGGGCAATGGTCCCCTTTGAAACTGTTTTCCACACTTCAATACGCATGTTACTCCCTTCGAAGGCGCAATCATGAGGTTCCTTCGAAGAATAATTCATTGGTCCATTCTAAGGACACATGGTTACTGAATACAAGCTTGTCTTATGATGGGTCTTGGTCCTACATGTGGCCAGGCACAAGCCTCTTGTGCAATGGAATTCAAAGCTGGTGATAAAGGAGGCTTCGATTGGCCAGAATGAAGTTTTCGTTTGAGTTGTTTGAATCAAGTAGCTAGGGCAAGTAGATAGACTCAATCGAAGAAGCTCTAGTATGGAGGTTTCTGAACACTTTGAATCAAGACTCTAGGCCAATCGAAGAGCAACACTAGAAGGAATTTGAAAGACAAAAGTGTCCAGGTTCATTCAAGATTCCAAAGAGGCGTGAATATTTCAAAAAAAGGAAATATTTTAATATGTCTGATTCTTGTCTCATGGCTTTAAAAACATAGTTAAATGGCTGTCCCTTTCCATTTTCGTACACCCTCACATCCCTATAAATACATGCCTAAAGGAAGAAAAAAAGAGGAGACCACATACACACGAATTGGAGACATGCTATCCCATAAACCACCCAAAAGCTAGCAAATCCTTATAAGGGGTCCCAATCGAAGGAGTCTTCAGCAACGCTCTATTCACTCCCTAAATTCAGAAGGAAGTGTTCCCAAGCACTAGCCAAAAGCCACGCATCAAGCCCACCAGTCCTTGGTAAAATTCTGGGTCACAGCCTTTCGATTACTATTTGAATTGTTTCTATATGCATGTTTGTGTTCTCATTGATCATTCATACAAATATAAGTGTGGAAGTACAGGGTGCCATTTTAAGGCTTCGAAGCAGCCAAGCTTCAAACTAGGTGGTACAAAGATCTTGTGCTAGTTTTAACCCCAAATTTAGGTTTAGGAAATGATCATGCATAGGATAGAGTCTTTGGATCTATTTCGATCCAGCATTTGATCAAACTTGCAGGTGTATGTGCAAGCGAAAGACCTGGGTTCGACACCCAGGTCCTGCATCTTTATTGTTCTAATGCTTGTCTTGCAGATATTGAAAAGCAGATTGCCCTCCTGGATCGAAGAAGACAACTCCTTCTCTAGATCGAAGGAGACATTTCCTTCTCGGGATCGAAGCCTCCCATTTTCCCCCTGGATCGAAGCTTCCCATTTTCTCCCTGGATCGAAGGATCCCCTTTGTATTTTTATTTTTATTTTCGTTATTTCTTTATTGACCTTATCATTTGAATTAACTTTAAATCAAAAAAATCACAAAAAAAATTAGGTTAGTTTTTTTTAATCAAATTAATTTTGTAAACAAATTAATTAATTATTTTAACTTCATTTTATCAATTTAAAATTAAATAGACTAAGGTTGTATTTTTTTTAAATAAACAAAACCAAAAAAAAAAAAGATTTTCTTGTTTACTTAGAAATTTTCAGGGTTTTAGACGTATTTTTCCCAATTCGCGCGCATTCATATATTTCTTTTTCTATTATTCTTTTTCATATTTTTGTATATGCTGATGGAATGTAGAAGATTAGAATAGGACTTTATCGCTTTCTTTATTTTGTCCCATTTGGACATGTAAATACCCTCTCCCGAAGCATTGTAATAGCATATGATTTAACTTTCCACACTTTAAATTCCTGTATATATATTAACTGCTTGTAACTAGGATTGCATGACAAGACTGAAAGAAGATGTTAGCAAACCACAAATGCACAAGATAAATAGTTAAACTAAACACAATTGCACATGCACAACTCTAGGGTATCCCACTTCGGTTGCCTTCGGAAAAACGATCACAATTATCGAAACATGAGAAGTTTCAGTGATTGTCCTCTAGTTTAAAAGATCACAAGTTCCTCGATGACCCTCTCGACATTGTCTCGGTAAAAAGTGATCTTATAACTTTAGGATAGTTACTAAAATTCCTTCCCAAGTTGCCTTTATGACTGTACATCCCTTCGAATGTCCCTCAAACATCCAACGATAGAGCTACCTACTCACTAATAGTAGGATAGCACTGTCTAAAGGAAAAGAGGAAAAGAATGAACCTTTTCAAGTACAAGTAGATAGTTGTTAGATGCTTTCTCAAATAAAACAAACTTTTCACACTTACACATTTCAAAAACAACTTTCAAAAAACATTTGCTTTGTCAACACTCTTGAGGACTGATACAAGAGTTATCACAAAGCAAATCGCCGCACTAAGGCATTTCAAAATATTTTTCAAAACACACAAAGCACAAGGTACTTTCAAAATGAGATAAACATCTAAGAGCCCGTAGAGAACTACGGATGGAAAGGGTGCTAACACCTTCCTTTTCCATAATCTACCCCCTTACTCAGAAAATTCTCAAAAAGGTCTTTTTCTATTATTTTCACCCTTTCCTTAATTTGGACAAAAGAAAAGTCGGTGGCAACTCTTGCTTACCGTAACATTTGCAAACACAAACGCAAAACCAGTATAACAGTCAGTTCTTCCACCATATCTCATAACTGGTGACTCTGTTGGGGAACTTAAAAAGTGGGGTTACCTTAGAGTTAGTTCATTTTTAAAACTATTTCAATTGCTTGATTTGTATGCTTTATCCTTGGAGGGTTTGTTTGGGTTATTACTATAGATCCTACACCTGGATCTGGGGCACCTTTTAGGTAAGTAGCAATAAATCATGGAAGCTATACGGCATAGACCGATGGACGAAGTGATAGCTATGTTGGTGTGATACTCTGGTTTGTACTAATGTTCCTTGAGTCAGTCAAGGATAACATTAGGCTTCCTTAGTGTCATTAAGCGCTAACTGACCTTTAGAACCTTTAATTGACTCATCCTAAGCCATTAGAAAGTAGTGAGATGGCCTACTTTGGTTCCAACTGAAGATTGGTTGATACTCGATGCTACACTCATTGAGATTGGACTTTTGGGATATTTTGGCCGCAATACTTTGGTGCTTGAGCTAGAACAATGCCTAAAAGAAAGGTCAATGATATGAGGCTCCTTAGAACCAGATTACTATTAGTAGGACATGTTGAGCCAACTAAACTTCAAGAGGGTACTTACCTATGGAATCCATGCAAGCCTGAACCTAAGGCTACTTGTGTCATTTATTTGCTTTCATTATCTAACAACTTGAACTCTTTGCAGGGTTTTATTTATTATCTGATAATATGAGTCATTTCCTAATAATTCGGATTTCCTACAAGACATACTTGTCTTTATCACCCTACATTTTTGCTTGATGCATAACATACACATCATAGCATCATACCATAGCATTTCCTTAACCATTTAAAGGATCTCAAGGGACTGTGATGCATGTTATGATAAAGCAGACGTCTAGCAAGGGGCAAGGGGATTTATTTTCCTCTAACCAAATGCATTCAAACGACAAAAACACAACAACTTGAGTCAGGGGCGATGACCCACTCGATATGGTGAGCTTCACTCTCGTAGAAGGACCTTCAATGATTCAAAGTTCTTCAATCAAAGCTGCAAAATTCAACTTCTGACATTTTCTTGTTTAACCCGTGAGATCCTTGAAAACATTTACATATCATACATATCATACATGTCATTGCATAGCAGGTATTCTCCGGACAGGCTTCTTATCCCTTTGCTGTTTATTTTTGCAAAAGAAATGGCTCTCGAACAAACAGTGAAGGATCTCTAAACTCAAGATGCCCAGTTCAAGGAAATGTTCCTAAACTTAGCCAAGGGGCAAGAAGAGTTGAAAGTACTCCTCGCTGGGAACTTGGCCAAGAAAAGTCCTGAAGACAACAAGGACAAACATTTGGAACAACTGCAAGCTGAGATAGAAGCAATGAGAATCTAGATATCAGGGCAGATGGCTGTTATCCAAAGCCTAGCCCGGGGATAAGAAGAGTTGAGAGCCCTTATCAACAAAGTTCATCAAGACAAATGCAACCATATGAAACAAACAGTCGAGGTTGAGGATCAAGTCATTAATCAGCCCTTGATGAGACAAGAAGTGGGTTTGGTGGAGAGTGGACCTTTCCAAATTGCTGCTACGTCACGAACCCAACTGCCACCTCATCAACAACGAAAGGGTAATCAGCGTAAGCGGGATTCATTCACTAGGAAATATACCAGACTCAACATACTAATGTCGTAAGTCTTGCAACACATGTTGAAGATGAATTTGGTCACATTGAAGGATCCTCCTGGGAATCCTAATACTCCCGCTCCTACTTACAATCCTGATGCAATATGTGCATATCTCTCCAACAGTCCGGGGCATGATACTGATAGCTATTGGATGTTGAAATACAAAATTCAAGACCTGGTCGATGAAGGAGTGTTAGAAGTTGCACAAGATGGTCAACTAGAATTCTTCTGCCATTCCTCAAAGGCACACCATATGAAGTGACAAATTCTGACAAAAAGGCTTTTTTGTTCATTTAGAATTTTCAATTTGTAATTTCTTTTGATTATTTGAACATTTGTTTCATATCAAACTTTGTTATTTCATCAATACATTGCATATGTTTGTCTTGAATTATTTCATCTGTGTTCATTATATTCAAACAATGTTTTTACTTCCTTTTTGTGATATTCAACTCTCGATCAAAAGCTCTAAGCCTTTATAGAGGGAGGATGACGAAAACGATACCACGGTCTCTACAGTATGCTTTTGAACAGACCCTACTGATGGTGTACATGCGTTGTTTCAAATCCTAAATGGTGGAGTTATAAGGAAGGTAATCCCTAGTCAACCCCTTTGAGCCTAAGAAGTAGGAGTTTTTCTTTTCACACAAATTAAAACCCTTAATCATAACGTGGGGCAGGGTAGTTTTCTCAGTTAATTCAGATGTGCATTCAGTCGCGAGCTCTACCTTCATACACATCAAATAGTGTAGAAGATGCTCTCCAAAAGATGGTGATGGTTCCACATAATCATCAAGATAGGCAGTTATTATCTCTCAAAATAAAAGCCCGTTAAGTCAAAAACCTATGAAGGAGACTTAAGAAAAGCTGGGGCATCCCGCTGACTATAAATACAAAAGAAACAGTTTAGGAAAAAGTAGGGATAACAAAATCAAAAAAAGAGGTCCTACAAATCCTCAACAAAAAAAAGAAAAGGTTACAAAAAATGACTGCCTTCTCAAATAAACATTCAATTTCTTAACCATCACCAAGTATCAGAGCAAAGATTCCAGACTCAATTGGGATCTAAACACACAATTAGCTGAGCATAGGATTGAAGAACATCACGAAGAACGGCAATCTGCTGAAGAACCAGAACAACAACAACAACCACTCTCATCAATTCCAGAAGAACCCTTTATCCCTGAACAATCAGAAATTCTGTCTCCCTCTCCCCAACCAGAAATTAATCCACCATCACCACAAACAGAGTTTCATCACTCTGAAACTCCTTCTCCTCAACCATCTGAACCTCATTCACCTCAACCATCACCTCTGGCAATCCAGCTGCCATATGGCACAACAGTTATCATGCCCCAGTTACCATCCTCACCAGAATCTACACCACCAAATACTCCCAAAACACCACCCAGTCCAATCGTAATCTCTGATTCTGATACTCCATCACCAAAACAAACAGCTGCTCAGAAAACCTCTGAAAACCCCAGCAGGACTTTCATAGACTTAACCAGTCTTGACCGTCTTGCTGATCTGAAACACAAAATTGCCATCCCAAAACCAAAGCAACCAGATGTTGGCTCTGGTATTATGAATTTTGAAACAGGTGTGCTGCAATGGATTGCTTCTTTGAAGCAAGTCTGTCCTGGAATGATTGACCCAGCTGCTTCTGATCAGCTCTGGTCACAATTCAGACTTTGGGTACGTGCTGAAGCCCTCAAGTTGCAGGATATCAACTATGAGCAGGCACAACAAAATTTCAGCAAGCTTCTGAATGAAGTTGGAAGTCAGCTTCTGAAAGAGGACGTGCTCCCTCTGGACAGTGAACTTTGGTCTGAGAAACAGCAAGCTGCAAAGGTGCAATCAGAAGAAGACAAGACCATTCAAGCTGAAGAAAGTCAAGCAGAGGATGTTGCTGAAAGTTCTCAGAAGCCTCCTGCTTCTGATGCTTCTCAAGCTGCCTTGGACAGGCAGACTCTGGAAGAACTAAGGCTGAATGACATGCGTCTGCAGCAGCGGATGGATGAAAGCGATCAGAAGATGAAAGAGAGAATGGATGTGCAGGATAGCAAGATTGACACTGTTGTCAGCATGGTGCACAAGCAGAATGAGACTGCTGAAAAGATCCAAGCCATGCTGGAGAACCTGTTCACACGCTTGCCTCCTCAACCTTAGTCTTTTTTTTCATTCATGACCTTTTTCATGTTTTCCTTGATTTTCTGATGTACCGTTTGTATATGTTTTGTACTATTTTCTTGTTTTAATTCTGAACTCTCTCAATATGATTAGTTTTTCTGATCTTAATTGTTTTAGCACATCACCTACACTTTTTGATTGCTGACAAAAAAGGGGGAGAACAAGAATGATATTTTAATCAATAACGGCTAACTAGACAGAAATTCTCAAACATTCTAACTCTATTACTTGAATATGTTTTTCTGTTTTGCTTAAAGTCTACAGGTACAAGGAAGCTCCTGAACACTCTGAAGACTAGAAGCTCTGAAGCTCTGATCACTATGAAGTTCTGATCCGCTCTGATATTCTGATCCAAAGCAAAGCTCTGACAAGAAAAACTCTGAAGCTCTGCTCTGACATAAAGCTTCTGATAAGTCAAGGACTCTGATGTTCAAAGAAAGGCAAAAAGATCTGATCCTGAAGAACACGAGTAATCAAAGGGAAGTAATAAACTCAGGGGGAGTATCTCTCAACTCTGATATCTCTTTACTCCTTATCCTTTTACTTCTTATTCTGATACATATCTCAGATACCTTTTCACGTTATTTTCATTTAAAATATCTAGTTTTTGTCATCATCAAAAAGGGGGAGATTGTTAGAACAAAGTTTGAATCTACTACCCTATATTTAAGTTTTGATGATAACAAAGTGAAAAGATATAGTATTTATAAGTTTCATGTATGAACTATCTGCTGCCTAAAATTATTATGTTCTGACTTGCAGATACTCTGATTGATATAAGCAAGATCACATCTATTCAGCATCAGAACTTGATTTCAGACACCAGCATCAGAAGTTGCCATATCAGAATGTCAAAATCAGATGATCAACTCACGTACATGCTGAAGCCTGATGAACAAGACTGCGCTCAACACTCTGATAAAGAAACACAACAGTTCATCAGCAGCGAAGCAGAGTCAGAATGAGCCAAGCCAGAACTTGCATTAAGTAAGCAACGGTACTGTGCATTGAAAGCAAATTAATTCCAACGGCCTCATTCCAGACAAGATCTGCTCAATAAGGAAAGCTTGTTATTAGCATTGAATCAAGAATATTGCATCCAACGTTCATCATCTCAGTGCTATATAAACAAGACTTTGAAGATTGAAATGGCTAATGCTCTCCAAATCTCTACACGCACAAAAGCTAAACCATAATCTTCATTCTCTCAGTTTTGCTAAACCACACACTCTGATATTCCATTATTGTTTAGCAATCTAGTTTCTAAGCTTCAATTTGTGTATACATCACAGTTGTGATAAAGTTTTGTAGAAAACATCCACACACTTAATTTTATCTCTTTGTAAGAAAGTGTTACCTTGACAAACCGGGTTGTGGTTTGGATCAAGAAGGCTTTAGCAGTTGTTAAAGCAGTCTGTAATATTCAGTTGAATATAGTGGATTAAGACCTCGTTGGAGAGAGGCGAAATCACCTTGACGGGTGGACTGGAGTAGTTTGAGATCAAACGAACCAGGATAAAAATATCTTGATCATTGCATTAGATTTCAGTTTTACAATTCAACCCCCCCTTCTTGTGTTTTTCACCACTTCAATTGGTGTCAGAGCGCCTGGTTCTGAGCTAAAACACTTAACCGTGTCAGTACAAGATCCAGCGTCAGAAAAACACAATGGCAGGAAACAATTCTCACATCAGCAATGACAACAATGAGGACAGAGACAGATTCAGTGGCAAACCTCCAGTATTTGATGGAGAAAACTTTGATTACTGGAAAGACAGAATTGAAAGCTTCTTTCTGGCACATGATGCTGATCTGTGGGATATGGTGACAGATGGATACACGCACCCTGTAAATGCAAGTGGTCAGAAGATTGATAGAAAAACAATGTCTGATCAACAAAAGCGTGACTTCAAGAATCACCACAAGGCCAGAACCATCCTCCTCAGCGCCATCTCCTATACTGAGTATGAAAAGATCTCCAACAGAGACACAGCAAAGAATATTTTTGACTCTCTCAGAATGACGCATGAGGGCAACGTTCAGGTCAAAGAAACAAAAGCTCTGGCGCTCATTCAGAAGTATGAGGAGTTCAAAATGGAAGAATCTGAATCCATTGAAACCATGTTCTCTAGATTCCAGATTCTGGTAGCTGGTCTCAAAGTTCTGGACAAAGGATACTCTACTGCTGACCATGTCAAGAAAATCATCAGAAGTTTACCCAAGCAGTGGAGACCTATGGTTACAGCTCTGAAGCTAGCTAAAGATCTCAACAAAATCACTCTGGAGGAACTTATCAGCTCCCTCAGAAGTCATGAGATAGAGCTAGAAGCTGATGAGCCTCAGAAGCAAGGTAAGCCTTTAGCATTAAAATCTAACAGAAAATTTGAGTCTAAAGTTTTGCAGGCAGTTGAAGAAACATCTGATGGATCCTCATCAGAAGAAGACGAACTCTCCCTTCTCTCCAGAAGAGTAAATCAACTGTGGAAGCAAAGACAAAGGAAGTTCAGGAATCCCAGAAGATCTGATCAGAACGAGTCTTCTTCCAGATACAGAAGGACAGATTCTTCCTCTGGATACAGAAGATCTGAAGGCTCCTCCAGTAGCAAAAAGCCAAACACCAAAGACATCATCTGCTATGAGTGCAACGAGCAAGGACACTATAAGAGTGACTGCCCAAAGCTTCAGAGGGAAAAGCCCAAAAAGAAGTTTGGAAGAGAGAAGAAGAAAAGTCTCATGGCTACATGGGATGACTCTGACTCGTCTGAAGCTGACTCAGAATCAGATGATGAAAGGGCAAACATAGCTCTCATGGCTAATATTTCAGAAGATAGTGAAGCTTCTGAATCAGACTCAGAATCAGACACTGAAGAGGTATTTCCTAACTTTGCTGTTAACTTTACAAAGGCTGAACTTGCTGAAAGCCTTAATGAGATTCTGGAACGTTATCAGCAAATTAGAGCTAAATTCAGAGACCTGAAAAGGAATCTTGAATCTGACTCTAATAAGACTGAGAGTCTCAAATTGGAAAATTCTGAGCTGAGAAACAAGATTTCAAAATTAGAAAACACTTTACAAAACTCTCAGAAGGAACTAATTTCTGAAACTCCCAGCAACGCTGATGAGATCATCAAAGAGTATGATCACAGTTTCCAGAAGTTCCTAGCTAAAAGCATAGATAGAAGCAGAATGGCTTCAATGATCTATGAAGTTAGCAGAAACGGCAGGAAAGGAATAGGATACCAAGGTAAGGTTCCTACACCAAAGAATGTCATGGACTTAACTATTAAACACACTCCTCTGAGTTCACATTTTGTATATGGTCACACACATGATATCAAATACACTAGCAGTAAGCACTCTGTGAAACCAAAATCCAACCAGAGTTTTGGTAAAACTAACAAATCAGGACCCAAGAAAATCTGGGTACCTAAGGATAAAATAATACATGTTGCAGATATCTTTAGCAGCAAGTCAGAAACACCAGTCATGGTACCTGGACTCTGGCTGCTCACGACACATGACGGGAAGAAGGCATATGTTCCAAAGCCTGGAACTTAAGCCTGGAGGCCACGTTGGCTTTGGAGGCAATCAGAGGGGAAAGATAATTGGCTCTGGAACTATAGGTAATGGAAATATTCCCTCTATTAATAATGTTCTGCTAGTAGATGGATTGATGCATAATCTGTTATCCATAAGTCAATTAAGTGATAACGGTTATGATATAATCTTTAATCAAAAATCATGTAAAGCTGTTAGTCAGAAAGATGGGACTATCCTGTTTAATGGTAAGAGGAAAAACAACATTTACAAAATCAAACTTTCTGAACTAAAGAGTCAGAATGTAAAATGTCTTCTGTCTGTTAACAACGAGCAGTGGATCTGGCACAGAAGATTGGGGCATGTTAGTATGAGAAGAATATCTCAGATTAACAAACTCAATCTGGTCAGAGGACTTCCTAATTTGAAGTTCAATTCAGATGCTCTGTGTGAAGCATGTCAGAAAGGCAAATTTGCAAAACCTTCTTTTAAATCCAAAAATGTTGTTTCTACCTCTAAGCCATTAGAACTTCTGCACATTGACTTATTTGGACCAGTTAAAACTGCTTCAGTCAGTGGTAAGAAGTATGGGTTAGTAATCGTAGATGACTATAGCAGATGGACATGGGTAAAGTTCTTAAGACACAAGGACGAGTCACACTCTGTGTTTGTTACCTTCTGTAACCAAGTTCAGAATGAAAAGGATCTTAGAATCGTTAAAGTCAGAAGTGATCATGGTGGAGAATTTGAAAACAAAGATTTTGAGTCATTCTTTAATGACAGAGGCATTCTGCATGATTTCTCTTGTCCTAGAACTCCCCAACAAAATGGAGTTGTAGAACGAAAGAACAGAACATTGCAAGAAATGGCCAGAACCATGATCAATGAGACAAATGTTGCTAAGACCTTCTGGGCAGAGGCAATAAACACAGCGTGCTACATTCAGAATAGAATCTCAATAAGACCTATTCTGGAAAAGACTCCATATGAATTGTGGAAGAACAGAAAGCCCAACATTTCATATTTTCATCCATTTGGATGTACCTGCTTTATATTAAATACAAAGAATTATTTGAACAAGTTTGACTCTAAAGCATAGAAGTGTATTATGTTAGGATACTCTGAACGCTCAAGAGGGTACAGAGTATACAATACAGAAACACAGATTGTGGAAGAATCAATCAGTGTTCGTTTTGATGATAAGCTTGACTCTGAAAAGTCAAAGCAGAATGAAGTTTTTGCAGGTATAGAAATTGAATTTGCAGGTTCTGAAGACAAGTCATCAGAAGCTCTCAACACAGACATTCCTTCAACGTCTGAAAGGAGCACTGCTAGCAATCCTACAACAGCTGCTGATCAACCTCAGAAGAGATTACCCAGAAGCAGCTTGGATCACCCAGAAGAGACTATCCTAGGAAGAAAGGAAGATCCAATCAGAACAAGAGCAAGCTTCAGAAACTCTGAAGAAACACTTATGGGACTTGTGTCTCTGATTGAACCTTCTTCTATTGATGAAGCACTTCTGGATAATGACTGGATTCTGGCAATGCAAGAAGAGCTGAATCAATTCACCAGAAACGACGTATGGGATCTCGTTCCCAGACCAAAAGGATTCAACGTCATTGGAACAAGATGGGTGTTTAGAAACAAGCTAAATGAACAAGGTGAAGTCATCAGAAACAAGGCACGACTGGTTGCACAAGGTTATAGTCAGCAAGAGGGGATAGACTATACAGAAACCTTTTCCCCAGTCGCCAGGTTAGAATCTATCAGACTTTTAATTTCATTTGCTGTTAATAGAGGCATCACTCTGTATCAGATGGATGTCAAAAGTGCATTCTTAAATGGTTATATAGAAGAAGAAGTTTATGTACACCAACCCCCAGGTTTTGAAAATACAAAACATCCAGAACATGTTTTCAAACTAAAGAAGTCACTGTATGGTCTGAAACAAGCTCCCAGAGCTTGGTATGAAAGGCTAAGTAACTTTCTGCTGGAAAATGAATTCACCAGAGGGAAGGTAGACACTACTCTCTTCTGTAAATCAGTTAAGAGTGACATCTTAGTTTGTCAAATTTATGTTGATGATATTATTTTTGGTTCTACTAATCCTTCTCTTAGAAGAAAATTTGCTAAGTGTATGCAGGCAGAATTTGAGATGAGCCTCATGGGGGAACTGAAATTCTTTCTAGGAATTCAGATCAATCAAACTCCAGAAGGAACTTACATTCATCAGAGCAAATACATCAGAGATCTTCTGAAGAAATTTGACCTCTCAGAATGTAAGCCATCAAAGATTCCAATGCATCCCACGTGCATTCTGGAAAGAGAAGAGGTGAGCAAAAATGTAGAACAGAAAGTCTACAGAGGTATTATTGGTTCTCTCCTCTATCTGACTGCTTCAAGACCTGACATATTATTCAGTGTTTGTATCTGTGCTAGATTCCAATCAGATCCTAGAGAATCTCACTTAACAACTATTAAGCGAATTTTCAAGTATCTGAAAGGTACTACTAATCTGGGTTTGTTTTATAGAAAATCTAGTGATTACAGCTTAGTAGGCTACTGTGATGCTGATTTTGCTGGAGACAGAGTGGAACGTAAAAGTACTTCTGGAAGCTGCCAGTTTCTGGGAGAAAATCTGATCTCTTGGTCCAGCAAAAGGCAATCAACAATTGCTCTGTCAACAGCAGAAGCTGAGTACATAGCAGCAGCAGGATGTAGCACATAAATGCTCTGGATGAAAAGTCAGCTTGAAGACTTCCAGATTTTTGAGAGTAACATTCCTATACTTTGTGATAATACTTCTGCTATTTGCTTAAGTAAGAATCCCATTTTACATTCTAGAGCTAAGCATATAGAAATAAAACATCACTTCATTAGGGACTATATTCAGAAAGGTATTTTGAACTTAAAATTTATAGATACAGACCATCAATGGGCTGATATCTTTACTAAACCCCTTTCAGAAGATAGGTTTAATTTCATTCTGAATCATCTCAGCATGAAAGTGTGTCCAGAGTGAAAATGTTTTAATTCCATATATTTACCTTCAGAATGTAATTGTTTTACTGTGAACTTCTGATCAATCTCCTTTCAGAAAGATAGAACATGCAGATTATATCAGATGCAAGTCTAAAGATCTGAGAGTCTAAGCTCAAAGACAGACGTGCTGATCACTACATCAAACAAGTGTCATCCAATCATCAGCATATCTCTGAAGCAGAACGCGTGCACGCTTCTGAGAAGGCAAAGCGCTGATTGGGTGCATTGAGACACATGTCTGGTAACCGTTTTTAAGTATCTTTCTCAAATCCCCCAAAATCAGCAAGCATTTAATGAAAAGTAATCATGCTTTTAAAATGCAATCATGATTTTTCTCTTTCTTAAAAAACGTTTATCTTTTCAAAACAATTTTGAAAACTCTATTTAAGCACATTAATCTCTCATTCTCATTCTTTACGCTTTCTCACTAATACTCAAGCTTTTTCTGCATATTTCTGTGTTCATCTCTTGCAACCTTTTTTTTCTCAGTTTATTCTCAAAACCCTTTTAGTGTGAACATGGCAACCTCCAGCAGCGCTTCTGCAGGTCCTCAGAAGAAAGCATCATCTGAGCAATATTAAGTGCCATTCAGAACTCTCCTCACTCCTGTGAAGAACCTTGAAGTGCTTTCTGAATTAATCATTGATTTTGAAAGCTTGAAGGAGAACGGTTTTGACCTAACTGAAGAAGTTAGGGCTCAGAAGTGGGAAAGGTATTTCGACAGGTTGGTTGGACCAACATTCCCAATGCTAGTCAAGGAATTCTGGATTCACGCCAAGGCTTCAACACATCTAGTCACCTCCTTTGTTTTGGGGAAGAAGATTGTGATCACTGAGGATCACATTGCAAGGCTAATCGGTCACAGCAGCGGTGGCGTCCGTTGTGTGGACATGGCTGAAAGATGTGCTGATGTAGGTGTGATAGCTGCAAGGATTTTCACTCTTGGGGTGCCCAGCAGCAAGATTAAAGATCTGAAGGATCATTACAGAGTGTGGGCTAAGATAATTCTGGGGTGCTTCAACCACAGGAAACCAACCAGTTCTCCTGATTACATAAATGTGGATCAGCAGTTTCTGATCTACTTTATTGATCAGAAGGTAAAGATCAATCTGGCTCACTTCCTGTTCAACCACCTCAGAACAAGTGTGAAAGAAACAAGGGAAGAAGAAAGAACCAAGAGGGATTGGATACCTTTTGGAAGGTTGATATCAGATATTCTGACAGAGAATAGGCTGATTGAGCATCTGATAGAAGCTCAAGAGCTAAGCACTATTGAACCAACAATTGGGAAACCTCTGAACGCAAAGAACTTGAAAAAGATGAAGCTGATAGAGAATATTCAGAAGGAACCCAGAGCTACTCCCATTGCTGATATCTCCAGCAGAAGAGTGCCTCTGAGTGACTTTCCGTTATTTTCTGAAATTGAATCCAAACCAGAGGTGATTCTCAGGTACTTGGATGCGTGCAAGGCAGATGGTACAGATCCAAATCTGAATATCAGAGATCTGCATCAACCTCAACCAGAAGTGACTCTGAAGAAGACGAAGAAGAGGAAGGCACCATCAGAAGGATCATCCCAGCAGACACCCAGAAAAAGAGGTAATTCATCTGCTGCTCCTGTTTTAAAATCTTCTACTATTCCAGCATATATTCCTCCTCAAACCTCTCATAGAATCTCAATCCCCATCCCTACCATAGATGAAACTGTACAAGAAGAGGACCCTTCTGAGGCATTAAAACTCAGAAGACCCAGAACCAAACATCCCAAACAACCAACAATCTCAACAACATCAGCAATTGACCAAGTGCTGTCTGACATTGATCAACACACCTCTGATCAACCAATCTCTGAACCACAAACTGTTCCTCCTCCACAACCAGAACAACAGCAATCTGCTGAAGAACCAGAACAACAACAACAACCACTCTCATCAATTCCAGAAGAACCCTTTATCCCTGAACAATCAGAAATTCCGTCTCCCTCTCCCCAACCAGAAATTAATCCACCATCACCACAAACAGAGTTTCATCACTCTGAAACTCCTTCTCCTCAACCATCTGAACCTCATTCACCTCAACCATCACCTCTGGCAATCCAGCTGCCATGTGGCACAACAGTTATCATGCCCCAGTTACCATCCTCACCAGAATCTACACCACCAAATACTCCCAAAACACCACCCAGTCCAATCGTAATCTCTGATTCTGATACTCCATCACCAAAACAAACAGCTGCTCAGAAAACCTCTGAAAACCCCAGCAGGACTTTCATAGACTTAACCAGTCTTGACCGTCTTGCTGATCTGAAACACAAAATTGCCATCCCAAAACCAAAGCAACCAGATGTTGGCTCTGGTATTATGAATTTTGAAACAGGTGTGCTGCAATGGATTACTTCTTTGAAGCAAGTCTGTCCTGGAATGATTGACCCAGCTGCTTCTGATCAGCTCTGGTCACAACTCAGACTTTGGGTACGTGCTGAAGCCCTCAAGTTGCAGGATATCAACTATGAGCAGGCACAACAAAATTTCAGCAAGCTTCTGAATGAAGTTGGAAGTCAGCTTCTGAAAGAGGACGTGCTCCCTCTGGACAGTGAACCTTGGTATGAGAAACAGCAAGCTGCAAAGGTGCAATCAGAAGAAGACAAGACCATTCAAGCTGAAGAAAGTCAAGCAGAGGATGTTGCTGAAAGTTCTCAGAAGCCTCCTGCTTCTGATGCTTCTCAAGCTGCCTTGGACAGGCAGACTCTGGAAGAACTAAGGCTGAATGACATGCGTCTGCAGCAGCGGATGGATGAAAGCGATCAGAAGATGAAAGAGAGAATGGATGTGCAGGATAGCAAGATTGACACTGTTGTCAGCATGGTGCACAAGCAGAATGAGACTGCTGAAAAGATCCAAGCCATGCTGGAGAACCTGTTCACACGCTTGCCTCCTCAACCTTAGTCTTTTTTTTCATTCATGACCTTTTTCATGTTTTCCTTGATTTTCTGATGTACCGTTTGTATATGTTTTGTACTATTTTCTTGTTTTAATTCTGAACTCTCTCAATATGATTAGTTTTTCTGATCTTAATTGTTTTAGCACATCACCTACACTTTTTGATTGCTGACAAAAAAGGGGGAGAACAAGAATGATATTTTAATCAATAACGGCTAACTAGACAGAAATTCTCAAACATTCTAACTCTATTACTTGAATATGTTTTTCTGTTTTGCTTAAAGTCTATAGGTACAAGGAAGCTCCTGAACACTCTGAAGACTAGAAGCTCTGAAGCTCTGATCACTATGAAGTTCTGATCCGCTCTGATATTCTGATCCAAAGCAAAGCTCTGACAAGAAAAACTCTGAAGCTCTGCTCTGACATAAAGCTTCTGATAAGTCAAGGACTCTGATGTTCAAAGAAAGGCAAAAAGATCTGATCCTGAAGAACACGAGTAATCAAAGGGAAGTAATAAACTCAGGGGGAGTATCTCTCAACTCTGATATCTCTTTACTCCTTATCCTTTTACTTCTTATTCTGATACATATCTCAGATACCTTTTCACGTTATTTTCATTTAAAATATCTAGTTTTTGTCATCATCAAAAAGGGGGAGATTGTTAGAACAAAGTTTGAATCTACTACCCTATATTTAAGTTTTGATGATAACAAAGTGAAAAGATATAGTATTTATAAGTTTCATGTATGAACTATCTGCTGCCTAAAATTATTATGTTCTGACTTGCAGATACTCTGATTGATATAAGCAAGATCACATCTATTCAGCATCAGAACTTGATTTCAGACACCAGCATCAGAAGTTGCCATATCAGAATGTCAAAATCAGATGATCAACTCACGTACATGCTGAAGCCTGATGAACAAGACTGCGCTCAACACTCTGATAAAGAAACACAACAGTTCATCAGCAGCGAAGCAGAGTCAGAATGAGCCAAGCCAGAACTTGCATTAAGTAAGCAACGGTACTGTGCATTGAAAGCAAATTAATTCCAACGGCCTCATTCCAGACAAGATCTGCTCAATAAGGAAAGCTTGTTATTAGCATTGAATCAAGAATATTGCATCCAACGTTCATCATTTCAGTGCTATATAAACAAGACTTTGAAGATTGAAATGGCTAATGCTCTCCAAATCTCTACACGCACAAAAGTTAAACCATAATCTTCATTCTCTCAGTTTTGCTAAACCACACACTCTGATATTCCATTATTGTTTAGTAATCTAGTTTCTAAGCTTCAATTTGTGTATACATCACAGTTGTGATAAAGTTTTGTAGAAAACATCCACACACTTAATTTTATATCTTTGTAAGAAAGTGTTACCTTGACAAACCGGGTTGTGGTTTGGATCAAGAAGGCTTTAGCAGTTGTTAAAGCAGTCTGTAATATTCAGTTGAATATAGTGGATTAAGACCTCATTGGAGAGAGGCGAAATCACCTTGACGGGTGGACTGGAGTAGTTTGAGATCAAACGAACCAGGATAAAAATATCTTGATCATTGCATTAGATTTCAGTTTTACAATTCAACCCCCCCTTCTTGTGTTTTTCACCACTTCATGATCAAATAAACATCTTCTGGCAGTATGGCAACACTTACTACTATAGACAGTGAATATTCTTTGTACCCGATGAACGTGGATATAGTCAGAAAATACTACGCATGAATAAAGACCCGCTAGGTTGACTGGCCTAGGAAAAAATAAGGGCATCCCAGCGAACTAAAAGGGTTCGGGCAAAAATTAGGAATATACATATGAAAAATATATACACCCGGCAAGTCGAAAACCTAAAAAGGCGGCTTGGCAAAAAAGGGTATCCCGATGAACTGAAAATATGAAAGGACAATCCATGCAAAAGTTAGGGATTAAAGCGTACGACTACATCCCGTCATCTCGTCACTTGTCTATCAGTAGAAGGTTTATTACCCTGATCTGCATTCACCAAGGACTCTAAGAGTTGGGATAACAGTTAAACCATCTACAAAATCCCCAACAGATACCTTCTCCAGCAGGTACCGAGGCAAGGGCATTCTACTACAAGGTTACTACCATGTTCTTAGCATGCATCCTATTGATGTCAGGTGTTCTCATACCCTCGGCATAGCAAGAATCTCCAATTACTACTCCAACATCTAATAATTTCCCAGTGAAGTCGCCAAGCTTCTCAGGATTCCCCAACTGATTTCTTCTCAAAACAACAAAATAGGAATCCCAGCGAAAAACATTCTAAATATTCCAGATTCTCATCTAGAAACAGTGCATATACGATCCAAATACGGATGTCATCCTGACACTTACTCTATATTCTCATCTAGAAACGGTTCAGGTACGATCCAAATACGGATGTCATCCTGACACTTACTCTAGATTCTCATCTAAAAATGGTTCAGGTACGATCCAAACACGGATGTCATCCTGACACTTACTCCAGATTCTCATCTAGAAATGGTGCAGGTACGATCAAAAGACGAATGTCATCCCGACACTTACTCTAGATTCTCATCTAGAAAAGGTTCAGGTACGATCCAAAGACGGATTTCATCCTGATACTTACTCTAGATTCTCATCTAGAAATGGTCCAGGCACGATCCAAAGACGGATGTCATCCTGACACTCACTCCAGATTCTCATCTGGAAACAGTTCAGGTACGATCCAAAGACGGATGTCATCCTGACACTTACTCCAGATTCTCATCTAGAAATGGTAAAGGTACAATTTAGAGACAGATATCATCCTGACACTTACTCCAGATTCTCATCTAGAAACGGTGCAGGTACGATCTAGAGACGGATGTCATCCTGACACTTACTCCAGATTCTCATCTAGAGACTGTGTAGGTAAGATATAGAGACAAATGTCATCCCGACACTTACTCCAGATTCTCATCTAGAAACGGTTCAGGTATAATCCAAATATGGATGTCATCCTGACACTTACTCCAAATTCTCATCTAGAAATGGTACAGGTACGATTCAGAGACGGATGTCATCCGGACACTTACTCCAGATTCTCATCTAGAAACGGTTCAGGTACGATCCAAAGAAGGATGTTATCCTGACACTTATTCCAGATTCTCATCTAGAAACGGTTTGGGTACGATCTAGAGACGAATGTCCTCCTGATACTTATTCCAGACTATCTTCTAGCAATAATTCATGTACGATCCAGAGACGGATGTCATCCTGATACTTATTCAGATCATCTTCTAGAAACGGTTCAGGTATGATCCAGATACGGATGCCATCCTGATACTTATTTCATACTATCTTCTAGAAAAAGTTCAGTTCACGGAGTTTACCTTTCCCAACAGAGTTTATTTCTCAAACAACGGAAGTTCATCTCCCAACGTTTTAACTTCAACATATTTGAAGACCTACATTCTTCACCCCCAACAATAATAAGGGATTTATTTTCCCTGGTTCAATAACCCTGCAATAGAACAGCTGACACATTCATACGTTGCATTCATACATCATGTTACAAACATCATATCATGTGCACCACAAATGCATATATCACAATCTCATTTATTTTGAGAGCATCGTGCAATTCATACATCATGACATCACATGAAATTGACTTTACCTTCCAGGTTAAATCAGTAGACAGTCAAACACTATCAATTTATGCAGCAGGTCAAAGATTAATGCCCGAAACCAGACGGGGAAACTATCTACACGACCAAGTGGTATGAACTCCCGAAGCAAGACGAGTTTACCAACAAATACAACATGCCACAGATTAATGCTCGAAACCAGATGGGGAACTATCTATGTGTTAATTTCCAAGTTCCAGATTAATATCTGTAACAAGCCAGGAGAACTATCTATGGACGACCGACTGTAGATTAATACCTGTAACAAGCCAGGAAAGCTATCTACATGAGGAGATTGAAGATTAATACTTGTAAAAAGCCAGGAAAACTATCATTCTTTCTCAGGCCAGGTATTAATACCTATAACAAGCTAGGACAACTATCTCGACGACCAAAAATTTTCAAGTTCTAGATTAATACCTGTAACAAGCCAGGAGAACTATTTGTGGACGACCGACTGTAGATTATCACCTGTAACAAGCCAGGAAAGCTATCCACATGAGGAGATTGAAGATTAATACATGTAACAAGGCAGGAAAGCTATATTTCTTTCTCAGGTCAGAGATTAATACCTGTAACAAGCCAGGATAACTATCTCGATGACCAATAATTTTTAAGTTACAGATTAATACTTGTAACAAGCCAAGAGAACTATTTGTGGACGACCGACTATGGATTAATACCTGTAACAAGCCAGGAGAACTATCTACATGAGGAGATTGAAAATTAATACCTGTAACAAGCCAGGAAAACTATCATTCTTTCTCAGGTCAGAGATTAATACCTGAAACCAGCCAGGACAACTATCTCAATGACCAACAAAAACAAATCCCAAATTAATACCTGTAACAATCAGGAAAACTATATTTCTTTCTCAGGTTAGAGATTAATACCTGTAACAAGCCAGGACAACTATCTCAGTAATCGACAATTTTCAAGCTCCAGATTAGTACCTGAAACCAGACAGGACAACTATCTGCGAATAGCTAATTTGTAGATTAATAACTGAAACCAGACAGGAAAACTATCTACATGACCAGACGAAGCAATCTTACACGGGTTCCTTCTCATATATCTCTGGGTGTAGACTAATACATACTCATCTTGGAACAGTCCTATACAGGCTCTTTCTAATACATTTTCAGGTAATAGTTAATTCCATTATCCCCAACAAGCTACTGTGAAGCCTGGATTTCAACCAGAAAACAAAAAAATTTCATCTCTCCAGAGATAAATCTTTAGCAGAGCCTTGGACAACTGATGTTCCTAGAATCTATTCCCTACAGAGTTTCCTCAAGCAGGAGAACAATAGAAACCCACATTCCCCAGTAGAGTCCTCCTCAGACAGCAGGAACAGGAATTCCCCATAAAGAGACCTCTTAGGAAGTCATCATATACTTTGGATGGCATCTTTAAGCCCATCTTCAACGACTCTCTGTCATCTTCTCCAAATTGCATCTATAAGCTCATTCCCTACACAATCAACCGACACATCATCGAGTGCAAATTTCTGGTTACTCTAGTGTTCAATCATATTCCACCTTCAGATCACGAAAGGAAGATAAGCCAATCTACATCTTCAGGTTTAAGAAGATTGAATAGGGGCAGCTGTTGTACCTCAAAATTTTCCCTCTCATGTTTCCCAAGGTTTCTTTTACATGGGTGGTTACAAACACTTGCCAAAAGAAAAATGAAATTTTTTGAATGATAGCAAATTGTCTTTCGATTGGCATGCCAACAATGTATTTTGATTGGCATCTGAGTAATGTCCTTCATTTGGCACATCAGAGTAAAGGGTCCTTCGATTGGCATGTTGACAAGCTTCGAATGGGAGTGTAAAACCCTTCGACCAAGCATTGGCCCATTAGCTTCAATTTTGTGTTGGTTCCTCTTTCGAGCAAACATTGGTCCAAGTTTCATTTAGGCGAGAATCCCCTAAAAGTTCCCTTTGATCCATAAGCAGTGGCTTCCTGCATGTGTTTTATGATTCACTAGGCAAAAACTTCCTCATGCTTGCCTTGGTTTCACAAGGAAAAGACCCATCAACTTGCCTTTGATCTACAAGGCAAAAGTCCCCTTTTACTGGTCTTCGATTCACAAGACAAAGGGTTTCCCCATACATGCTTCGATTCACTAGGCGGCGGCCTCTTTTACGCTTGCTTTGCCCTGCCTCATGCTATCACCCACAAGGCATTGGCTGCCTTTGTGCCAGCTTCGACTGGGCAATGGTCCCCTTTGAAACAGTTTTCCACACTTCGACACGCATGTTAGTCCCTTCGAAGACGCAGTCATGAGGTCCCTTCGAAGAAGCATTCACTGGTCCATTCGAAGGACACATGGTTACTGAATACAAGCTTGTCTTATGATGGGTCTTGGTATAACATGTGGCTAGGCCCAGGCCTCTTGTTCAATGGCATTCGAAGTTGGTGTCAAATGAGGCTTCGATTGGCCAGAATGAAGTTTTCGTTTGAGTTGTTTGAATCAAGCAGCTAGGGCAAGTAGATAGACTCAATCGAAGAAGCTCTAATAAAGAGGTTTCTGAACACTTTGAATCAAGACTCTAGGCCAATCGAAGAGCAACGCTGGAAGGCATTCGAAAGACAAAAGTGTCCAGGTTCATTCAAGATTCCAAAAAGGCATAAATATTTCAAAAAAAGGGAATCTTTTAATATTTCTAATTCTTGTCTCATGGCTTTAAAAGAATAGTTAAATGGTTGTCCCTTGCCATTTTCATACACCCTCACATCCCTATAAATACAGGCCTAAATGACAAAAAAAAGAGGAGACCACATACACACACAAATTGGAGACACACTATCCCATAAACCACCCAAAGATAGAAAATCCTTATAAGGGGTCCCAATCGAAGGAGTCTTCAGAAACACTCTATTCACTCCCTAAAGTCTGCAGGAAGTGTTCCCAAGCACTAGCCAAGAGCCACGCATCAAGCCCATCAGTCTTGGTAAAATTCAGGGTCACAGCCTTTCGGTTACTATTTGAATTGTTTTTATATGCATGTTTGTGTTCTCATTGATCATTCATACAAATATAAGTGTGGAAGTATAGGGTGCCATTTTAAGGCTTCGAAGCAGCCATGCTTCAAACTAAGTGGTACAAAGATCTTGTGCTAGTTTTAACCCCAAATTTGGGTTTAGGAAATGATCATGCGTAGGGTAGAGTTTTTGGATTTGTTTCGATCTAGCATTTGATCAAACTTGCAGGTGTATGTGCAAGAGAAGAACCTGGGGTTGACACCCATGTTCGTATTTGTTTCTTTTTCTAACGCTTGTACTGCAGATCAAGCCTGAGCAGACCAGCACGCACAGGATTGAAAGACCTGTGTCGACACCCAGGTCCTGCATCTTTATTGCTCTAATGCTTGTCTTCCAGATATGAATAAAAAAACAGATTGCCCTCCTGGATCGAAGAAGACAGCTCCTTCTATGGATCGAAGGAGACATTTCCTTCTCTAGATTTAAGCCTCCCATTTTCCCCCTGAATCGAAAGACACCTTTTCTGGATCGAAGCTTCCCATTTTTCTCCCTGGAGCGAAGGATCCCCTTTGTATTTTTATTTTTGTTTTCGTTATTTCTTTATTGACCTTATCATTTGAATTAACTTTAAATCAAAAAAACAAAAAAAAACATTAGGTTAGTTTTTTTTAATCAAATTAATTTTGTAAACAAATTAATTAATTATTTTAACTTCATTTTATCAATTTAAAATTAAATAGACTTAGGTTTTATTTTCTTAAAATAAACAAAACCAAAAAAAAAGATTTTCTTGTTTACTTAGAAATTTTCAGGGTTTTAGGCGTATTTTTCCCAATTCGCGCGCGTTCATATATTTATTTTTCTATTATTCTTTTTCACATTTTTGTATCTGCTGATGGAATGTAATAGATTAAAATAGGACTTTATCGCTTTCTTTATTTTTCCCCATTTGGACATGTAAATAACCTCCCCCGAAGCATTGTAATTGCGTAGGATTTAACTTTCCGCACTTTAAATTCCTGTATATATATTAACTGCTAGTAACTAGGATTGCATGACAAGACTGAAAGCAAACTTTAGCAAACCCTAAATGCACAAGATAACTAGATGAACTAAACACAATTGCACATGCGCAACTCTAGGGTATCCCACTTTGGTTGCCTTCGGAAAACGGTCACAATTCTCGAAACGTGAGAAGTTTTAGTGATTGTCCTCTAGTTTGAAAGATCACAAGTCCCTCAATGACCCTCTCGACGTTGCCTCGGTAAAAAGTGATCTTAGAACTTTAGGACAGTTACTAAAATTCCTTGCCAAGTTGCCTTTATGATTGTACGTCCCTTCGAATGTCCCTCAAACATCCAACGACAGGACTACCTACTCACTAATAGTAGGATAGCGCTTTCTAAAGGAAAAGAGGAAAAGAATGAACCTTTTAGAGTACAAGTAGATAGGTGTTAGATGCTTTCTCAAATAAAACAAACTTTTCACACTTACACATTTCAAAAACAATTTTCAAAAATATTTTCTTTGCCAACACTCTTGAGGATTGATACAAGAGTTATCACAAAGTGAATCTCCGCACTAAGGAATTTCAATTTTTTTTTCAAAACACACAAAGCACAAGGTACTTTCAAAATGAGCTAAGCATCTAAGAGCCCATAGAGAACTACAGATGGAAAGGGTGCTAACACCTTCCCTTTTCATAATCTACCCCCTTTACTCAGAAAATTTTCGAAAAGGTCTTATTCTGATCTTTTCACCCTTTCCTTAATTTGGACAAAAGAAAAGTCGATGGCGAATTTTGCTTACCGCAACATTTGCAAACACAAATGCAAAACCAGTATAACTGTCGGTTCTATCACCGTATCACAGAACTGGAGACTCTGCTGGGGAACTTAAAAGGTGTGGTTACCTTAGAGTTAGTTCATTTTTAAAACTACTTTAATTGCTTGCTTTGTATTCTTTATCCTTGGAGGGTTTGCTTGGGTTGTTACTATAGATCCTACACCCGGATTTGGGGCACCTTTTAGGTAAGTAGCAATAAATCATGGAAGTTGTACGACGTAGACTAATATGGATAAAGTGATAGCTACGTTAGCGTGATAATCTGGTTCGTACTAATGTTCCTTGAGTCATCAAGGATAACATTAGGCTTCCTTGGTGTCATTAAGTGCTAAATGATCTTTAGAACCTTTAATTGACTCATCCTAAGCCATTAGAAAGTAGTGAGATGGCCGGCTTTGGTTCTGACTGAAGATTGGTTGATAATCGATGCTACACTCATTGAGATTGGACTTTTGGGATATTCTGCCCGCAATTATTAAACATCACATAATCATTATCATAGAACATATCTTTATCTGAAGAAAAGAACTCATCAGCAGAAACATATTCATCATCTGACATGGTCTCGACCGAGCAATCTTAAATCACATTAACTCTATTTTAATCATCTCGATTTCCTGTGACTTTGATAGTACCATTATCTAACAATAATTGAACTCCTCTTCTTACGGTATAACAACCACGAGAATCCCTACAGTAGATCTGACAAGACCCATAATGGTGTTCTTCCTGGCCATCCATGTGACAAAATGTAGCGTGCAGTTGTACCAAATCATCATTCATGTAATTCACATAAAAAATCCAGAATTCACCGGGACATTCATAAAACATATTCACGTCTTCTTCATACTCAGCCCTCGGCCTGATTATATGGATAAGACCTTCGTCCATAATCTCTTAAAGTTAAACTATTATCTTATCATATCCCTGGATATTTATACTGCAAATACTACAATCGACATGGTCATGTGTATAATAGCTGAATTCACAGAGATCAGCATGCAAATTTACTAAATCCCCTCTAACAAGGTTGATATCAAAATTTCGAAAGTCCCCAGGATAACCAGCAACCATATTCATGTTATTTTCACCTCCATGCTTGGGTAGTGGATTATCCTTCATATTAGGACCAACATCTTTAAAGGATAGGAGGCAAGATCTCACCATCTTCTGTACCTTAGATTTCAAGGGATAACAATTTTCAATGTTGTGCCCTGGGGCTCCTTCATGAAAAGCACAAGTCTAATCCGCCTTATAATACCATGGTAAAGGTGAAGGTACAGCAGGGGGAGGCCTTGTCTGAACCAATTTTTTTATAAATATAAGCCAGAAACAAATCTGCATAGCTCATTTGAATAGAGTCAAAAGCTTCTCTCTTCTGACCTTTCCATTGATTTCCCTGAAGAGGTGGCCTCTGATAGGAAACTGTAGTCGGAGCTACATTGATGACTGGAGTTATAGAAGCAACTTGTTGTTGGTACCGATGATGTCTTCTTGGTGGTCTAATCTTCCTTTCTTCAATGACAACATTTGTTTCACTTTCTTTCTTTCTAGAAAAATCGTATGATGACTTCTTCGTTCCTTCGTCTTTCGTCAAGCGTCCTTCCCTGACAGCTTCTTCTAGACGAACACCCATGCTTATAATCTTAGTGAAATCACTAGATGCACAGGCGACCATCCTTTCATAATAAATGATCCAAGGGTTTTCAGGAAGACCTTGGTCATTTCTTGTTCTCCCATCGGGGGTACCACCTGGGCAACTATCTCACGCCAACGCTGCACATATTCTTTGAACGCCTCCTTGTATTTCTGAGCCATTGCTCTCAATTGGCCATGGTAAGGCGCCATGAACATATTATACTTATACTGCTTGATGAAGGCTTCACCTAGATCATTTAAGGTGCGGATATTGCTACTGTCCAAACCCATATACCACTTCAAAGCGGCACCGGTTAAACTATCTTGGAAGAAATGAATAAGCAAACACTGATCATCAGTATAGGTGGACATCTTTCTGATATACATCACCAGGTGGTCATGAGGACAAGAGTTGCCCTTCTACCTCTCAAATTCTGGAACTTTAAACTTCGTTGGCACCTTTACGTTAGGGACTAAGCATAGTTCACCGACGTTCTGTCCGAATAATTATTTTCCTTGAAGAGCCTTCATTTCCTTCTGCATCTCGTTGAATTGGTCTTGAAAGTCATCCAATCAGTCATAGAAACCGACACTTTCACTCGGTGGAGGAACGAGACGATAAACTTCATCATTAACAAACAACATAACATTCACCGTAGGAGATGCAGTTTAATTCATTTTTAGCAACAAGAGTAACATGCATCACAGAAGGTGCAGGAATAACAGCAGCTTGAGAAAATAGAGCAACTTGAGCATCAAGATTGTAACCTTCTGGCATGAAATTTTCAGGCATTCCCCAAAGGTAAACCTAAGGCATACAATTTTGAGCAGCAGTCACTGGAGTAACAGAAATGGGAACTAATGGAACTTCAGAAGCAACTGTTGTTTGTTGTGGCTGAGTAATATGAGGAGACAGAGAAGCAAGTGGTGGCTCATTCTAAGAAGCCACCAATGATTCCATTAAAGCAGTTAGATTAGCCATACCGTCTTTCAAAGCAGTAACTTCTTCATGCAATTCGCGACTCTCTTGTTCAAGATTCTCGATTTTCTTCTTGGAATTAGCCCGAGTATTATACCGGTGAGACAACTTGCTTCTGAATGAAGTAGAGAAACTTAGTAAGACACCTGGGTATGAATAGAGATGCAAAAAATATGTGCAGAATAATGCATGATATGTAATGCGTGTGATTTATTTATCATTATTAATATTTCAAGGGACTCAAAGAATTATAGACGATTTGCAAACATTAAAGTACTAACACATTTTGAAATATGAAAAATTTCATTATAATAACATCATAGTGGATTACAACTTTTAGTACAAGTTTCAATAATCCTAAGTACAAGAGCATAGAGATGGAACCTAAAATCCTAAGGAGGAAAAGCTGATGAAGATCTCTCCACACACTGACGCTTTCCAATGAGTCTTGCAATCTGAGCCTTCAACTGCTTGTTCTCTTTCGCATACATGTCAGCGACTTCTTTCGAATCACCAGAGTTAGGAAGTGAGCAACTAGGTCCGGACCGAGATCTAGAATAAAATAAATCCTCTTGCCTCTCCACCATCTCCACAACACGAATCTCAAGAATCTCGATCAAGTCATCCTTCTCTTTCAATTCTGTTTGGTAGGACATCTCTAAAGTCTGACACTTGTTCTTCCATGCTTCCTTCTCTTGCTGCATCCTAACCAGGGAAAGCTGAAGTTCTTCCACATCATCTAAAAAGGGAGGAGTAGTCTTCATAAACATATCAGGTATAGGTTCTTCACGAGAATATGGCATCTTCAACTGAATTACCCTTGCTTGTACTCAACAGAGATGAGACTCCAAAGAAACAAATCCTCTTGGTCCCAAATCTTTTCTACTCTTATGATGAAAATGGCGCCAAGCCTTTGCAATTTCTTCCTTAGCTTCCTTATGATCATTTCCTTCTTTGAGAAAGGAACCACTCATATGAATACTATTTGGCTTGTCTCTCATCGGATATCCATGTTGACGACATGCAAGAACGAGATTGTAGTTAATTTCGCCCTTTGTACCAAGAAAAGGTACATTGGGGAAACTACCACAACTATCGACAATATCCATATTATAATAAGCCTGATGATACCAAACAATTATGGAATGAGTGAGAGCCATAATCTTCGAATCCCAACAATATTCCTTCTTGATATCCCAGAAAGCATCAGACCGAGGTAGGTGAGAAATAAATTGATATAACAAAGGCGTGCAACAAATGATGATCCCTCCATGATAAAAATCCCGAAGATGAATGGAATAATAAGTATCTCCTAATAATGTAGGAACTGGATTCCCAATCAAGAAGATCCTAATGGCGTTGACATCCATAAATTTGTCGACATTAGGAAATAAGAACAACCCATAGGCAAGAAAAGCAAAAATATCCTCAAAAGCAACTATGCTCTTCATCCTATCAAAGTAGTGAGCTTTCTATAATAAAAACTGAGTGGGTAATTTTGATACAGTGGGAGAACTGACTTAAGGGTTTTGCGTTTTATCGCAAATGTTGCGGTTAGCAAGAGTAGCCACCGACTTTTCTTTTATCCAAAAGGAATGGTGAAAAAGCACAGGAAATACCTTTGAGATTATTTCTTGAGTTCGGGGGGTAGATTATGAAAAGGGAAGGTATTAGCACCCTTTTCATCCATGGTTTTCCATGGGCTCTTAGTTACTTGCTAGATCACTTGATTTATGTTTGAAATTATGCTTTGTGTGGTTTTTGAAAGTATTTTGTAAAGAGGCCATTGTTTAGGCAATCTTTGTAATGATTCTCGTTCGTAAGAATGTATACAAAGATGTTTGATCTTTTGAAAATGTTTTCAAGTTTGTAAGATGTTTGAAAGTGTAGGTGTTTGTTTTGAAAATAGCAAGGATGTTTGTTTTGAAATGGAGCAAGTAATTAGGAGCATTCTACCTACTCAAAAGTCTTTCTTGTTCATTTCCTTTTCCTTTGACATTGTTGTCTTACCATTTATTTGGTAAGCAACCCTATCTTTGGATGTAAACGGGATGGGCGTGGGTCATCGTATAACCATGATTAACAATGTTGTGAGGTATCTTAGCATTCTTTTTTAGGGACTAAGATCATTTGAAAGGCAACTTAGATAGCATCATCGAGGGACTATGATCTTGTGTTTTGCTTTGTTTTTGCTAAGATACCTCACATGCGTAATATGACCAATTTGTAAAGGCAACCAAGTGGAATCACCCTAGGGATGTTTGTGTGCAAGTGTATTGTTTTCATGCTTGATCTTATCTTGAATTGGGGTTTTCTAAGTATTGGTTTTAGTCTTTCCATACAAACCCTAATTATTAGCATGTTTAATATAAAGCGATAAATTGCGAAATTTAAAGTTACTACGCTATTACAACACTTGTGGGAGGGGGTGTACAAATTGTAAATGGGGATTGCAAGAATATAAACCTAAGTAGTCTATTACAACCAAATTGAATTGGGTATAAATTTACAAGGAATTAAATGAATACAATGTATAAAAAGAATAAATGTATAAGAATACAAATGTGAAGAAAATGGATATTCTTGGATTTTTTAGGAAAAGGGATTTTGTTTTAACCTAATTAATTAAAAGAAAATAATTAATTAAAATAAAAGTAAACCTAATTTAATAAGAAAAGATATTAAATAAAACTCTAAGTCTATTAATTGATTAAAATAAATTAAGTTTAAGAAAAGTTTTTTTTTTTGTATTTTCGTCTTGAAAATAAATTATAGTATTATAAAATATTTTTGGCCTTTTTATACTAAAATAAAAATATTTTAATTGGTGTAAAAAGAAAGTAAATAATAACCTAGTTTTGATTAAATTTACAAGATAACAAGTAAAAACAAATAAAGTATGATTAATAAAACAATTCTTTGTGTGAGAAAAATAAATAAACTATGTCAAAATGTAAATCTAATATTTTTTGTATTTTTTATGATTTTTTAATATTAGAAAATATATTAAGAAAATAAATAAAATAAAAATAAGAAAATAAAAATAAGAAAATAAAATAAACTGGGCCAGGGGTGTGTAAATGGAGCAGGGGGTTAGCAAGTAAAAATAAAAACAAAAAGGGCCCAAGGAGGCCCAGCGCCCTGCAAAAAAGAGGAAATCAGAATGCAAAAATGTATGAAAAATCAAAAGGGTACCACTGGGGCTCGAACCCAGGTCCCAAAGGTTACAGGCGTGTGCTTCTACAACTAGGGTGGCTATACATCCGTTAATATAAGAAAATAAATAAATATATGATATAAAGCGTGCCTTGATTACTTCATCTTCAACCTCCAGCCAGACCAACTATAACTTGTTTATTTCTCATCAAAAATGAAAACTGTAAACAAGAAACTTGTAGCAAATTTCCTCACGGTTTCAAAAATGTAAAGCATTAAAACTATAGATCAAAGATAAGCATGAATTTTATTGGCCCTAATCTGAACCCTAAAAATCTCAGAAACATCAATCTTAAAATTCTCTAAGCTCAAGCAAAATTAATGGAAACTATGAACATGGTTAGCTTTAGGGAAATGATATCTACATGTTTCATTCAAAAATAAATCATTGATGATGCTTGTATGAGAAGTTCCAAAGTTAGAAAACTTACCTTGCAAGAGAGTATCAGGTTTGAAGTTTGAGCAACTTTCAAGGAGTTCCAATGGTTGGGCTAGCTTCCTTAAGTTCTCTGGAAGCTAATGGAATGCTTAGCTTGAGCTAAAAGGGCCTGAGGAGTTCTAGAGAAGTCCAAGTGCAAAGCTCTGTTTTTGAAAATAGAGGATGGTGTTAATGGTGTTACAGTTCTGTAACAGGGTGTGGGATCAGTTCTAAATGATGTTTAGAAGCTTTAGAAACCAAAAGGCTTGAAAACGCACGAGGGAGTTATGAGTTTTAAGTTTTTGGTCCGTTTGTGTGAAAATGGAGGTATGAGATGTGATTCTGAGTTTTAGGTCTTTTCAGGGCTTGAGCATTCGTGTATTTATGGCAAATAGTTTGTCTATGTATAAGCAAAAAGATTGGAGTGCATTGGCAAGTCAGAAGTACAAGTTACAAGCTTTTGGCTAGGTTATTTGATTTTCAATAAAAGAGGGAAACCAAGTTTTAATGTGCAGTATAAGCATGTGCTAGGTGATTGTAAGTGTCTAAACCATTTCTCATGTGCTATGAGACATGTATGATCAGAAGAGAACAAGTGCAAGGCTCAAGAACAAGTTTTGTACAAAAAAGCACTTTATCAAAATGGCAATGTAACCTTTCTTCCAAAAATGGATATAAAGCATGTCCATGCATTGAATGCTTGAAATGAGACCTCTAACAGCTGTGAAAGCCATTAATTATGGAGTGCCTAACAAGTTTGAGGCCAGAAAAGTAGAGTTTATGTAGCATAGTTTGAATTTTCAATTTGGTTCATCACAAAATGACTTGTAATTCAAGTGATAAAACCCTAACTTCATCTCTTCGATTCTCCCTACTCAAGAATGATCTCAAGGAGTTATTGGACATTTTGGAAATCTTGTAATATGCTATACAACCCATATTTGAATTTATTTTTAAGTTTCCCCTTGTAACTATATGTAAAAGTGTCATGAAGTTGGGTCAAAATCCTAACCAAATTAGGACAAAATTTCACTAAGTGTTTTGTTTCATGACCACATGTTCTTAAAATTATAAATGCACTTTTGGAAGGAGTTGTGTAAAGAAAAGTTGTAGATTTCATGGATATCTACAACTTTCATGTTTTAAGTTTCTCTTTAATCCTCTTGCCTCATGGTGAAAAATGTGTTCAAAGTTGTGAAAAAACATGAAATTTCCAACACTTAGAAAAATTTCTAAGTTTAGAAATTTTGACTTTTCAAAATGATATCTTGACTTTTTGATTTCTTGATGAATAAGTTTCATATTTTGACATGTTTTGATGAATTTTGATCTTTGACATTTGATTTTGACCAAAAAGTCAAAGTTTGACTTTTTAGTATACAATTGACTTTTGATCAGTTGACTGGAAATTCATCTGTCAATCCTTTGCACTTGAGAAATGTTTTGAGCCATGTTATTAGGTCAAAATGATGCAATTGGACTCTTGAGATAATGCCTTAAACCAATTGATCATTTTCTAGGTCAAAAATCAGAAATTGCCCTTTCCTAGTCAAAACCCTAATTTTGACCATTTTGCCCTTTTGGAGATTTGATCAAATTTCTTGAGGACTTGTGGTCCAAACTTGATAAATGATACATATGAGTCTAAAATGTTGATGTGGATCAAAAATTATGAAGTTTGACTGTAAATTGGCCATAGTTGACTTTTCCCCCAATACAGCTGCTTTTTAGGTCAATTGCTCAATTGACTGAGCAAAAGTGTGATCCCAGGCTTGAAACTTGACATGAGTGATCTTGGGGGTCCGTAATGATCTATGAAAGTCATATGGGGCATTGGAAGTTCAAAAATCCTTGTGCAAACTCAAACCCTAATTTTGGTCATCAGTGCTTAAGGAGATGTCTTGAGCTGATCAAACCCTAATGCAGTCTTGAGCCAAAGGAGATCTTGTGAGAAAATTCTTGATAAATGAGAGGGAAAATTTTGGGGTACAACAACTTCCCCTATTCAATCTTCTTAAACCTGAAGAGCTAGATTGACGAGTTTGGCCATTCGTGACTCGAAGGTGGAAGATGATTGGACACTAGAGTGTCCAAAAATTTGCACTCGGTGATGTGATAGAATGGGCTTAACGATGCCATTTGGAGAGATGATGGAAAGTTTTTGGAGATGGGCTTTGTAGATTCCATCCAAAAATGATTGCTGAACTGAATCTGCAAGCTGAAACTGAATGAGTATCAGAATGGCATTCGTATCTGGAGCGTATCTGAACTGTATCTGAAGATTGAAATCTGAATGAGTATCAGAATGGCATCCGTTTCTGGAGTGTATCTGAACTGTATCTGAAAGTTGACTCTAAATGAGTATCAGAATGGCATCCGTGTTTGGAGCGTATCTGAACAGTATCTGAGAAGCTGAATCTGAATGAGTATCAGGATGGCATCCGTGTCTGGAGCGTATCTGAACTGTATCTGAAAGTTGACTTTGAATGAGTATCAGAATGGCATCAATGTCTTTCTATCTTTGTTCGACACACCGACTGGGTATTCCTGAGTATGGAGAAAATGCTTGATGTCATAATACCAAGGTTTTTCGTCTGATGTTCCCTCTGTCATAAACACAGGAGCTGGCCTATCCAAGCGTCGAACTGTGATACGAGGTACATCGTTCCAAGTATTTACTTGGTATATAGAAGCCAAAATGGCTAAAGCATCTTCCATCTGATTCTCATCTCTGGGAATATGATGGAATTCAACTTTATTAAATAAAGGTGATAATCTTCTAGCATAGTCTTTGTAGGGAATCGAGCCAACGTGATGAGTATCCCATTCTCCTTTGATCTTATTTATTACCAAAGCTGAATCGCCATATACATCTAGAATTTTGTTCTGATATCTATAGCCTCTTTGAGACCCATGATACAAGCTTCATACTCTGCCATATTATTGGTACAATCAAATGCCAATCTTGCAGTAAAAGAGATATGTGACCCATAAGGAATGATAATCACGACACCAATTCCTTTCCCATAAGAGTTTACAGCTCCACTAAAACACCATACCCCATCGAGATTCAAGATCAGGACCTTCCCTAGGGAAAGGTTCATCACAATCTTTTACTTTCAAATACATCACATCCTTATCAGGGGAATCATATTTAATAGATTGATAATCATCAACTGGTTAGTGAGCAAGATAATATGCCAACACACTGCTTTTTATAGCCTTATGAGTACGGTATTCAATATCATATTCAGATAACAGCATCTGCCAACGAGAAATTCTTTCGGTAAGAGCAGGATTTTCAAAAATATACTTAATCGAATCCATTTGGAAATCAACCAGGTAGTATGATTCAACATATATTGTTGCAATCGTGTTACCACCCATGCCAAAGCACAACATATTTTTTCCAGCATAGAATACCGCGACTCACAGTCAATAAACTTCTTGCTGAGATGATAAATGGCATATTCTTTTCTTCTCGTTTCATCTTGTTGTCCCAAAATACAGCCCATAGAATTATCTAACACAGTCATATATATAATCAATGGTCTTCCTTCAACAGGAGGGAGCAAGATAGGAGGTTCAAGCAAATTCTCTTTAATGCTTTCAAATACCCTTTGGAAATCATTTGTCCATACATAACCTTAATCTCTCTTCAATAGCTTGAAGATCAGTTCACATGTTGCAATCATATGGGAAATAAATCTGGAAATGTAATTCAAACATCCAAGGAAGCCTCTAACTTGCTTTTCGATTCTTGGTGCAGGAATTTCTTGAATTTCCTTAACTTTGTCAGGATCAACTTCAATTCCTATTTGGTTGACAATGAAACCTAACAATTTTCCTGAACGAACACCAAATGTACACTTATTTGGATTCAAGCGGAGATGATACTTCCTCAAACGTTAAAACAATTTCAACAAATATTTTATATGACCTTCTTCAGACTGAGATTTGGAAATCATATGTCATCAACATATATCTCAATTTCCTTGTGCATCAGATCATGGAATAAGGGTGTCATATCCCTATGGTACGTTGTGTCAGTGTTCTTCAACCTGAAGGGAATAAATCTGTAACAGAATATTCCCTAGGGTGTGATAAACGTTATTTTTTTCCATGTCCTCAGGAGCCATTATGATTTGATTGTATTCATAAAATCCGTCCATAAACGAAAATACTTTGAATTTTGCTGTACTGTCAACCAACATATCAATATGTGGCAATGGAAAGTCATCTTTTGGACTAGCTTTGTTTAAACATCTATAATCAACACACATGCAAACTTTTCCGTCTTTTTTTGGTATTAGAACAATATTGGCGATCCACTGAGGGTACACTGATGTCACAAGAAAACCAATATTAATCTGCTTTAAAACTTCTTTAATTTTCACTTCCATATCAGGGTGAGTTCTTCGCAAATTCTACTTGATTGATGGGAATTATGGATTTAGTGGAAAATGATGTTCCATAATATCAGTATCCAAACCAGGCATGTCTTGATAAGACCAAGCAAAGATATCCACATACTCTTTTAACAATTCAATCAATCTACACTTCACATCAGGATGAAGCAATGCTCTAATCTTGACTTCTTTTGGATCTTCCTCTGAACTCAAATTGACCGTCTCCAATGGCTCTTTATACGGCTGAATGGTACTTTCCTCGCGCTCAAGAAACCGTGAAACCTCTTTTGGGATTTCATCTTATTCTTCTTCTTCAGCCACATACACAAGATATTCAAAATTGTGAGAGGGTGCAGGGTCATTGTACTCAACAAGTTTTTTAATTAATCTGCACATATGATTTATGATTGTTTTTAGAAACGGACACATATAGCAAGTGACTATGCAGATATATTTACAGTTGTTATTTATTTTGAAAGGATTTTTCTAATTACCATTTTCCAAGAAAAAGTAGAGAATAAAGACACAATTTGGTAATCAAAAACAACTTTTATTAATGATTTTAAAGATCAAAATAACATATATGCCTATACAACATCAATACTTTCACCTTGGGCAAAGTGAAAGATTTTTGAAAAGACTAACAAAATAAAATTACTTTGAAATATGAATGCAAGAAGGAACATCAACAGTGATCCAATTCTGGACTCTGACTCTATGCGTCACGTAGTTCGACATTTCTTGCTCTGATTCATCTTCCAGAATAATGTTGATCCTAGGAGTAGTTGGATGAAGATAGCCTCTATTGTGAAAGATGTCTTGATATTTACCCAAAGCAGACTTAGGCTTCATGATCTCCTTTTTCATGGAGAAACCCAGACCAGTTCCATTCTTGTTCACAGTAGGATCGATAACCTGCCCCCACACCTTGCTAGGCCTTTCTACACTACCTGTTGCGCATCCTTAAATGAGGCTGTAGAATTCTCATTCCTTCTTACATTATCAATGGACAAAGCTTGGAACTGAGTTCCCACAGCGACTTTGTCAGCTTCTACAATGCTAAAGGAAGACAAATAGGATATCAACAGTGCTTGCTCACCATTCATGACGACCACATTCCCTTCACGAACAAATTTCAGCTTCTGGTGCAAGGTTGAAGTAACAAATTCTGCTTCGTGGATCCACGGTCGTCCCAACAAACAACTATAGGCGAGAACAATATCCATAACCTGGAGAGTAATCTGGAATAAGTGCGGACCTATGTGAATAGGAAAATCTGCTTCTTCGATGACATACTTCCTCAAACCACCGAAAGCTTTCACTATTATGCCACTTGGGTGCATGGGAGTTCCCTGGTACTTAAGCTTTATGAGTGTACTATTTGGTATAACATTCAAAGCATACCCATTGTTAATCATCATATTGGACAAAGAGTTATTATTACAATTCATGGAGATATGGAGAGCCAGGTTATGGTTCCTTCCTTCATCGGGAAATTCGTCATCACAGTAACTCAGATTATTACAAGATGTAATATTCTCCACAACACTATTGAACTGGTCCAGAGACATATCACTTTCCACAAAAGTTGATCCAACACTCTAATCAAAGATTCCCGATAAGCAGAAGAGTTCATTAACAAGGCTAGAATGGAAATCTTAGATGGAGTTTGCAATAATTGATCCACGATCTTGTAGTCACTCATCTTGATAATTTTAAACAAGTTGTCCACATCCTTTTCCAAAGCAGTGCCACTAGATTATCCCACCACTTTCTTAGGTTCGGTACTTTCAACAACCCTTTTATCATAATTAACATCCCCTCAGATGATAGGGGCAAAAACACGGCCATTGCAGGTTACTCGACTGGCTTCAGTAATATTCTTCACATCAGACAAATATTGGATAGGAATTTACACACCATCTTCCAGGATAGTCACATTGTATTTATATGGCACAACTTTGTTTGACTCATATGGGACAGGACCAGGCAGGAAAATAACCACTGGAGCAACAACTGGCTTGCTATGGTACTCAATCCTATAGGAGAGGGAACACCAAAACACGGAACAATAACATTCACCCTGTTGTACCCCAAAATTTTCCCTATCATGTTTCGTAAGGTTTCTTTTACATGGGTGGTTACAAACACTTGCCAAAAGAAAAATGAAATTTTTTGAATGATAGCAAAGTGTCTTTCGATTGGCATGCCAACAATGTCTTTCGATTGGCATTTGAGCAATGTCCTTTAATTGGCACATCAGAGCAAAGGGTCCTTCTATTGGCATGTTGACAAGCTTCGATTGGGCGTCTAAAACCCTTCGACCAAGCATTGTCCCATCATCTTCGATTGAATGTTAGTACCCCTTTCGAGCAAACATTGGTCCAAGTTTCATTTAGGCGAGAATACCCTATAAGTTCCCTTCGATCCACAAGCAGTGGCCTCCTGCATGTGTATTATGATTCACTAGGCAAAAACTTCCTCATGCTTGCCTTGGTTTCACAAGGCAAATACCCATCAGCTTGCCTTTGATCTACAAGGAAAAATGCCCCTTTTACTGGTCTTCGATTTACAAGACAAAGAGTTGCCTCAGACATGCTTCGATTCACTAGGCGATGACCTCTTTTACGCTTGCTTTGCCATGCCTCATGCTAGCGCCCACAAGGCATTGGCTGCCTTTGTGCCAGCTTCGACTGGGCAATGGTCCCCTTTGAAACTGTTTTCCACACTTCAATACACATGTTACTCCCTTTGAAGGCGCAATCATGAGGTTCCTTCGAAGAATAATTCATTGGTCCATTCTAAGGACACATGGTTACTGAATACAAGCTTGTCTTATGATGGGTCTTGGTCCTACATGTGGCCAGGCACAAGCCTCTTGTGCAATGGAATTCAAAGCTGGTGATAAAGGAGGCTTCGATTGGCCAGAATGAAGTTTTCGTTTGAGTTGTTTGAATCAAGTAGCTAGGGCAAGTAGATAGACTCAATCGAAGAAGCTCTAGTATGGAGGTTTCTGAACACTTTGAATCAAGACTCTAGGCCAATCGAAGAGCAACACTAGAAGGAATTTAAAAGACAAAAGTGTCCAGGTTCATTCAAGATTCCAAAGAGGCATGAATATTTCAAAAAAAGGAAATATTTTAATATGTCTGATTCTTGTCTCATGGCTTTAAAAGCATAGTTAAATGGCTGTCCCTTGCCATTTTCGTACACCCTCACATCCCTATAAATACATGCCTAAAGGAAGAAAAAAAGAGGAGACCACATACACACGAATTGGAGACACGCTATCCCATAAACCACCCAAAAGCTAGCAAATCCTTATAAGGGGTCCCAATCGAAGGAGTCTTCAGCAACGCTCTATTCACTCCCTAAATTCAGAAGGAAGTGTTCCCAAGCACTAGCCAAAAGCCACGCATCAAGCCCACCAGTCCTTGGTAAAATTCTGGGTCACAGCCTTTCGATTACTATTTGAATTGTTTCTATATGCATGTTTGTGTTCTCATTGATCATTCATACAAATATAAGTGTGGAAGTACAGGGTGCCATTTTAAGGCTTCAAAGAAGCCAAGCTTCAAACTAGGTGGTACAAAGATCTTGTGCTAGTTTTAACCCCAGATTTAGGTTTAGGAAATGATTATGCATAGGATAGAGTCTTTGGATCTATTTCGATCCAGCATTTGATCAAACTTGCAGGTGTATGTGCAAGCGAAAGACCTGGGTTCGACACCCAGGTCCTGCATCTTTATTGTTCTAATGCTTGTCTTGCAGATATTGAAAAGCAGATTGCCCTCTTGGATCGAAGAAGACAACTCCTTCTCTAGATCGAAGGAGACATTTCCTTCTCGGGATCGAAGCCTCCCATTTTCCCCCTGGATCGAAGCTTCCCATTTTCTCCCTGGATCGAAGGATCCCCTTTGTATTTTTATTTTTATTTTTATTTTTATTTTCGTTATTTCTTTATTGACCTTATCATTTGAATTAACTTTAAATCAAAAAAATCACAAAAAAAAATTAGGTTAGTTTTTTTTAATCAAATTAATTTTGTAAACAAATTAATTAATTATTTTAACTTCATTTTATCAATTTAAAATTAAATAGACTAAGGTTGTATTTTTTTTAAATAAACAAAACCAAAAAAAAAAGATTTTCTTGTTTACTTAGAAATTTTCAGGGTTTTAGACGTATTTTTCCCAATTCGCGCGCATTCATATATTTCTTTTTCTATTATTCTTTTTCATATTTTTGTATATGCTGATGGAATGTAATAGATTAGAATAGGACTTTATCGCTTTCTTTATTTTGTCCCATTTGGACATGTAAATACCCTCTCCCGAAGCATTGTAATAGCATATGATTTAACTTTCCACACTTTAAATTCCTGTATATATATTAACTGCTTGTAACTAGGATTGCATGACAAGACTGAAAGAAGATGTTAGCAAACCACAAATGCACAAGATAAATAGTTAAACTAAACACAATTGCACATGCACAACTCTAGGGTATCCCACTTCGGTTGCCTTCGGAAAAACGGTCACAATTATCGAAACATGAGAAGTTTTAGTGATTGTCCTCTAGTTTAAAAGATCACAAGTTCCTCGATGACCCTCTCGACATTGTCTCGGTAAAAAGTGATCTTATAACTTTAGGATAGTTACTAAAATTCCTTCCCAAGTTGCCTTTATGACTGTACATCCCTTCGAATGTCCCTCAAACATCCAACGATAGAGCTACCTACTCACTAATAGTAGGATAGCACTGTCTAAAGGAAAAGAGGAAAAGAATGAACCTTTTCAAGTACAAGTAGATAGTTGTTAGATTCTTTCTCAAATAAAACAAACTTTTCACACTTACACATTTCAAAAACAACTTTCAAAAAACATTTGCTTTGTCAACACTCTTGAGGACTGATACAAGAGTTATCACAAAGCAAATCGCCGCACTAAGGCATTTCAAAATATTTTTCAAAACACACAAAGCACAAGGTACTTTAAAAATGAGATAAACATCTAAGAGCCCGTAGAGAACTACGGATGGAAAGGGTGTTAACACCTTCCTTTTCCATAATCTACCCCCTTACTCAGAAAATTCTCAAAAAGGTCTTTTTCTATTATTTTCACCCTTTCCTTAATTTGGACAAAAGAAAAGTCGGTGGCAACTCTTGCTTACCGTAACATTTGCAAACACAAAGGCAAAACCAGTATAACAGTCAGTTCTTCCACCATATCTCATAACTGGTGACTCTGTTGGGGAACTTAAAAAGTGGGGTTACCTTAGAGTTAGTTCATTTTTAAAACTATTTTAATTGCTTGATTTGTATGCTTTATCCTTGGAGGGTTTGTTTGGGTTATTACTATAGATCCTACACCTGGATCTGGGGAACCTTTTAGGTAAGTAGCAATAAATCATGGAAGCTATACGGCGTAGACCGATAGACGAAGTGATAGCTATGTTAGTGTGATACTCTGGTTTGTACTAATGTTCCTTGAGTCAGTCAAGGATAACATTAGGCTTCCTTAGTGTCATTAAGCGCTAACTGACCTTTAGAACCTTTAATTGACTCATCCTAAGCCATTAGAAAGTAGTGAGATGGCCTACTTTGGTTCCAACTGAAGATTGGTTGATACTCGATGCTACACTCATTGAGATTGGACTTTTGGGATATTTTGGCCGCAATACTTCGGTGCTTGAGCTAGAACAATGCCTAAAAGAAAGGTCAATGATATGAGGCTCCTTAGAACCCGATTACTATTAGTAGGACATGTTGAGCCAACTAAACTTCAAGAGGGTACTTACCTATGGAATCCATGCAAGCCTGAACCTAAGGCTACTTGTGTCATTTATTTGCTTTCATTATCTAACAACTTGAACTCTTTGCAGGGTTTTATTTATTATCTGATAATATGAGTCATTTCCTAATAATTCAGATTTCCTACAAGACATACTTGTCTTTATCACCCTACATTTTTGCTTGATGCATAACATACACATCATAGCATCATACCATAGCATTTCCTTAACCATTTCAAGGATCTCAAGGGACTGTGATGCATGTTATGATAAAGAAGACGTCTAGCAAGGGGCAAGGGGATTTATTTTCCTCTAACCAAATGCATTCAAACGACAAAAACACAACAACTTGAGTCAGGGGCGATGACCCACTCGATATGGTGAGCTTCACTATCGTAGAAGGACCTTCAATGATTCAAAGTTCTTCAATCAAAGCTGCAAAATTCAACTTCTGACATTTTCTTGTTTAACCCGTGAGATCCTTGAAAACATTTACATATCATACATGTCATTGCATAGCAGGTATTCTCCGGACAGGCTTCTTATCCCTTTGCTGTTTATTTTTGCAAAAGAAATGGCTCTCGAACAAACAGTGAAGGATCTCTAAACTCAAGATGCCCAGTTCAAGGAAATGTTCCTAAACTTAGCCAAGGGGCAAGAAGAGTTGAAAGTACTCCTCGCTGGGAACTTGGCCAAGAAAAGTCCTGAAGACAACAAGGACAAACATTTGGAACAACTGCAAGCTGAGATAGAAGCAATGAGAATCTAGATATCAGGGAAGATGGCTGTTATCCAAAGCCTAGCCCGGGGATAAGAAGAGTTGAGAGCCCTTATCAACAAAGTTCATCAAGACAAATGCAACCATATGAAACAAACAGTCGAGGTTGAGGATCAAGTCATTAATCAGCCCTTGATGAGACAAGAAGTGGGTTTGGTGGAGAGTGGACCTTTCCAAATTGCTGCTACGTCACGAACCCAACTGCCACCTCATCAACAACGAAAGGGTAATCGGCGTAAGCGGGATTCATTCACTAGGAAATATACCAGACTCAACATACTAATGTCGTAAGTCTTGAAACACATGTTGAAGATGAATTTGGTCACATTGAAGGATCCTCCTGGGAATCCTAATACTCCCGCTCCTACTTACAATCCTGATGCAATATGTGCATATCTCTCCAACAGTCCGGGGCATGATACTGATAGCTATTGGATGTTGAAATACAAAATTCAAGACCTGATCGATGAAGGAGTGTTAGAAGTTGCACAAGATGGTCAACTAGAATTCTTCTGCCATTCCTCAAAGGCACACCATATGAAGTGACAAATTCTGACAAAAAGGCTTTTTTGTTCATTTAGAATTTTCAATTTGTAATTTCTTTTGATTATTTGAACATTTGTTTCATATCAAACTTTGTTATTTCATCAATACATTGCATATGTTTGTCTTGAATTATTTCATCTGTGTTCATTATATTCAAACAATGTTTTTACTTCCTTTTTGTGATATTCAACTCTCGATCAAAAGCTCTAAGCCTTTATAGAGGGAGGATGACGAAAATGATACCACGGTCTCTACAATATGCTTTTGAACAGACCCCACTGATGGTGTACATGCGTTGTTTCAAATCCTAAACGGTGGAGTTATAAGGAAGGTAATCCCTAGTCAACCCCTTTGAGCCTAAGAAGTAGGAGTTTTTCTTTTCACACAAATTAAAACCCTTAATCATAACGTGGGGCAGGGTAGTTTTCTCAGTTAATTCAGATGTGCATTCAGTCGCGAGCTCTACCTTCATACACATCAAATAGTGTAGAAGATGCTCTCCAAAAGATGGTGATGGTTCCACATAATCATCAAGATAGGCAGTTATTATCTCTCAAAATAAAATCCCGTTAAGTCAAAAACCTATGAAGGAGACTTAAGAAAAGCTGGGGCATCCCGCTGACTATAAATACAAAAGAAATAGTTTAGGAAAAAGTAGGGATAACAAAATCAAAAAAAGAGGTCCTACAAATCCTCAACAAAAAAAAGAAAAGGTTACAAAAAATGACTGCCTTCTCAAACAAACATTCAATTTCTTAACCATCACCAAGTATCAGAGCAAAGATTCCAGACTCAATTGGGATCTAAACACACAATTAGCTGAGCATAGGATTGAAGAACATCACGAAGAACGGGTTGGGTACAAATAAAATTTGAGACTTTATCCATTGTTTCTTAAACTGTGAATCAAGACATGTTATAACCCTTAAAAGTCCTAGCTGAAGCATGTGTTAGTTCGAAAGCATACTATTACAAAAGGTATCCTGACTCCTGTAGGGTTCGCTATAAATCCTGAGTTGATATCACTTTCTTACAAAATTTGTTTGTTTTACTAAAAAAATGAATTTTCAAACTTCAAGACAAATATAAGCTTTGCATTCTTAAAACACCATTGTTTGCATATGATTATTTGTTCAACAGCTGAGAAATTTGCACGACGGATATTCGATGAACATAAATCCTCTCAGTGAACATAATCACCTCAGATGGAAAGACATTCCAGTGATAGGCCTTTCATAATCAAGGGGCATAGCATGGTGTCCAGCTGATCTGGGGAAGTCAAGTCAAGGTTCAAGGAATCTCTCAAAAATGCTAAATAGCCAAGGGTAGATCTCCATCTGAATCACTTGGGGCATTGGACATGAATTCCAGCAACGAATCTTGTATGATCAAATAAACATCTTCTGGCAGTATGTCAACACTTACTACTATAGACAGTGAATATTCTTTGTACCCGATGAACGTGGATATAGTCAGAAAATACTACGCATGAATAAAGACCCGCTAGGTTGACTGGCCTAGGAAAAAATAAGGGCATCCCAGCGAACTAAAAGGGTTCGGGCAAAAATTAGGAATATACATATGAAAAATATTTACACCCGGCAAGTCGAAAACCTAAAAAGGCGGCTTGGGCAAAAAAGGGTATCCCGATGAACTGAAAATATGAAAGGACAATCCATGCAAAAGTTAGGGATTAAAGCGTACGACTACATCCCGTCATCTCGTCACTTGTCTATCAGTAGAAGGTTTATTACCCTGATCTGCATTCACCAAGGACTCTAAGAGTTGGGATAACAGTTAAACCATCTACAAAATCCCCAACAGATACCTTCTCCAGCAGGTACCGAGGCAAGGGCATTCTACTACAAGGTTACTACCATGTTCTTAGCATGCATCCTATTGATGTCAGGTGTTCTCATACCCTCGGCATAGCAAGAATCTCCAATTACTACTCCAACATCTAATAATTTCCCAGTGAAGTCGCCAAGCTTCTCAGGATTCCCCAACTGATTTCTTCTCAAAACAACAAAATAGGAATCCCCAGCGAAAAACATTCTAAATATTCCAGATTCTCATCTAGAAACAGTGCATATACGATCCAAATACGGATGTCATCCTGACACTTACTCTATATTCTCATCTAGAAACGGTTCAGGTACGATCCAAATACGGATGTCATCCTGACACTTACTCCAGATTCTCATCTAAAAATGGTTCAGGTACGATCCAAACACGGATGTCATCCTGACACTTACTCCAGATTCTCATCTAGAAATGGTGCAGGTACGATCAAAAGACGAATGTCATCCCGACACTTACTCTAGATTCCAATCTAGAAAAGGTTCAGGTACGATCCAAAGACGGATGTCATCCTGACACTTACTCTAGATTCTCATCTAGAAATGGTCCAGGCACGATCCAAAGACGGATGTCATCCTGACACTCACTCCAGATTCTCATCTGGAAACAGTTCAGGTACGATCCAAAGACGGATGTCATCCTGACACTTACTCCAGATTCTCATCTAGAAATGGTAAAGGTACAATTTAGAGATAGATATCATCCTGACACTTACTCCAGATTCTCATCTAGAAACGGTGCAGGTACGATCTAGAGACGGATGTCATCCTGACACTTACTCCAGATTCTCATCTAGAGACTGTAGGTAAGATATAGAGACAAATGTCATCCCGACACTTACTCCAGATTCTCATCTAGAAACGGTTCAGGTACAATCCAAATATGGATGTCATCCTGACACTTACTCCAAATTCTCATCTAGAAATGGTACAAGCACGATTCAGAGACGGATGTCATCCGGACACTTACTCCAGATTCTCATCTAGAAACGGTTCAGGTACGATCCAAAGAAGGATGTTATCCTGACACTTATTCCAGATTCTCATCTAGAAACGGTTTGGGTACGATCTAGAGACGAATGTCCTCCTGATACTTATTCCAGACTATCTTCTAGCAATAATTCATGTACGATCCAGAGACGGATGTCATCCTGATACTTATTCAGATCATCTTCTAGAAACGGTTCAGGTATGATCCAGATACGGATGCCATCCTGATACTTATTTCATACTATCTTCTAGAAAAAGTTCAGTTCACGGAGTTTACCTTTCCCAACAAATTTTATTTCTCAAACAACGGAAGTTCATCTCCCAACGTTTTAACTTCAACATATTTGAAGACCTACATTCTTCACCCCCAACAATAATCAGGGATTTATTTTCCCTGGTTCAATAACCCTGCAATAGAACAGCTGACACATTCATACGTTGCATTCATACATCATGTTACAAACATCATATCATGTGCACCACAAATGCATATATCACAATCTCATTTATTTTGAGAGCATCGTGCAATTCATACATCATGACATCACATGAAACTGACTTTACCTTCCAGGTTAAATCAGTAGACAGTCAAACACTATCAATTTATGAAGCAGGTCAAAGATTAATGCCCGAAACCAGACGGGGAAACTATCTACAGGACCAAGTGGTATGAACTCCCGAAGCAAGACGGGTTTACCAAAAAATACAACATGCCACAGATTAATGCTCGAAACCAGATGGGGAACTATCTATGTGTTAATTTCCAAGTTCCAGATTAATATCTGTAACAAGCCAGGAGAACTATCTATGGACGACCGACTGTAGATTAATACCTGTAACAAGCCAGGAAAGCTATCTACATGAGGAGATTGAAGATTAATACTTGTAAAAAGCCAGGAAAACTATCTTTCTTTCTCAGGCCAGGTATTAATACCTATAACAAGCTAGGACAACTATCTCGACGACCGAAAATTTTCAAGTTCTAGATTAATACCTGTAACAAGCCAGGAGAACTATCTGTGGACGACCGACTGTAGATTATTACCTGTAACAAGCCAGGAAAGCTATCCACATGAGGAGATTGAAGATTAATACATGTAACAAGGCAGGAAAGCTATATTTCTTTCTCAGGTCAGAGATTAATACCTGTAACAAGCCAGGATAACTATCTCGACGACCAATAATTTTTAAGTTACAGATTAATACTTGTAACAAGCCAAGAGAACTATTTGTGGACGACCGACTATGGATTAATACCTGTAACAAGCCAGGAGAACTATCTACATGAGGAGATTGAAAATTAATACCTGTAACAAGCCAGGAAAACTATCATTCTTTCTCAGGTCAGAGATTAATACCTGAAACCAGCCAGGACAACTATCTCAATGACCAACAAAAACAAATCCCAGATTAATACCTGTAACAATCAGGAAAACTATATTTCTTTCTCAGGTTAGAGATTAATACCTGTAACAAGCCAGGACAACTATCTCAGTGATCGACAATTTTCAAGCTCCAGATTAGTACCTGAAACCAGACAGGACAACTATCTGCGAATAGCTAATTTGTAGATTAATAACTGAAACCAGACAGGAAAACTATCTACATGACCAGACGAAGCAATCTTACACGGGTTCCTTCTCATATATCTCTGGGTGCAGACTAATACAGACTCATCTTGGAACAGTCCTATACAGGCTCTTTCTAATACATTTTCAGGTAACATTTAATTCCATTATCCCCAACAAGCTACTGTGAAGCCTGGATTTCAACCAGAAAACAAAAAAATTTCATCTCTCCAGAGATAAATCTTTAGTAGAGCCTTGGACAACTGATGTTCCTAGAATCTATTCCCTACAGAGTTTCCTCAAGCAGGAGAACAATAGAAACCCATATTCCCCAGTAGAGTCCTCCTCAGACAGCAGGAACAAGAATTCCCCATAAAGAGACCTCTTAGGAAGTCATCATATACTTTGGATGGCATCTTTAAGCCCATCTTCAACGACTCTCTGTCATCTTCTCCAAATTGCATCTATAAGCTCATTCCCTACACAATCAACCGACACATCATCGAGTGCAAATTTCTGGTTACTCTAGTGTTCAATCATATTCCATCTTCAGATCACGAAAGGAAGATAAGCCAATCTACATCTTCAGGTTTAAGAAGATTGAATAGGGGCAGCTGTTGTACCCCAAAATTTTCCCTCTCATGTTTCCCAAGGTTTCTTTTACATGGGTGGTTACAAACACTTGCCAAAAGAAAAATGAATTTTTTTGAATGATAGCAAATTGTCTTTCGATTGGCATGCCAACAATGTATTTTGATTGGCATCTGAGTAATGTCCTTCATTTGGCACATCAGAGTAAAGGTTCCTTCGATTGGCATGTTGACAAGCTTCGAATGGGCGTGTAAAACCCTTCGACCAAGCATTGGCCCATTAGCTTCAATTTTGTGTTGGTTCCTCTTTCGAGCAAACATTGGTCCAAGTTTCATTTAGGCGAGAATCCCCTAAAAGTTCCCTTTGATCCATAAGCAGTGGCTTCCTGCATGTGTTTTATGATTCACTAGGCAAAAACTTCCTCATGCTTGCCTTGGTTTCACAAGGAAAAGACCCATCAACTTGCCTTTGATCTACAAGGCAAAAGTCCCCTTTTACTGGTCTTCGATTCACAAGACAAAGGGTTTCCCCATACATGCTTCGATTCACTAGGCGGCGGCCTCTTTTACGCTTGCTTTGCCCTGCCTCATGCTATCACCCACAAGGCATTGGCTGCCTTTGTGCCAGCTTCGACTGGGCAATGGTCCCCTTTGAAACAGTTTTCCACACTTCGACACGCATGTTAGTCCCTTCGAAGACGCAGTCATGAGGTCCCTTCGAAGAAGCATTCACTGGTCCATTCGAAGGACACATGGTTACTGAATACAAGCTTGTCTTATGATGGGTCTTGGTATAACATGTGGCTAGGCCCAGGCCTCTTGTTCAATGGCATTCGAAGTTGGTGTCAAATGAGGCTTCGATTGGCCAGAATGAAGTTTTCGTTTGAGTTGTTTGAATCAAGCAGCTAGGGCAAGTAGATAGACTCAATCGAAGAAGCTCTAATAAAGAGGTTTCTGAACACTTTGAATCAAGACTCCAAGCCAATCGAAGAGCAACGCTGGAAGGCATTCGAAAGACAAAAGTGTCCAGGTTCATTCAAGATTCCAAAAAGGCATAAATATTTCAAAAAAAGGGAATCTTTTAATATTTCTAATTCTTGTCTCATGGCTTTAAAAGAATAGTTAAATGGTTGTCCCTTGCCATTTTCATACACCCTCACATCCCTATAAATACAGGCCTAAATGACAAAAAAAAGAGGAGACCACATACACACACGAATTGGAGACACACTATCCCATAAACCACCCAAAGATAGAAAATCCTTATAAGGGGTCCCAATCGAAGGAGTCTTCAGAAACACTCTATTCACTCCCTAAAGTCTGCAGGAAGTGTTCCCAAGCACTAGCCAAGAGCCACGCATCAAGCCCATCAGTCTTGGTAAAATTCAGGGTCACAGCCTTTCGGTTACTATTTGAATTGTTTTTATATGCATGTTTGTGTTCTCATTGATCATTCATACAAATATAAGTGTGGAAGTATAGGGTGCCATTTTAAGGCTTCGAAGCAGCCATGCTTCAAACTAAGTGGTACAAAGATCTTGTGCTAGTTTTAACCCCAAATTTGGGTTTAGGAAATGATCATGCGTAGGGTAGAGTTTTTGGATTTGTTTCGATCTAGCATTTGATCAAACTTGCAGGTGTATGTGCAAGAGAAGAACCTGGGGTTGACACCCATGTTCGTATTTGTTTCTTTTTCTAACGCTTGTACTGCAGATCAAGCCTGAGCAGACCAGCACGCACAGGATTGAAAGACCTGTGTCGACACCCAGGTCCTGCATCTTTATTGCTCTAATGCTTGTCTTCCAGATATGAATAAAAAAACAGATTGCCCTCCTGGATCGAAGAAGACAGCTCCTTCTATGGATCGAAGGAGACATTTCCTTCTCTATATTTAAGCCTCCCATTTTTCCCCTGAATCGAAAGACACCTTTTCTGGATCGAAGCTTCCCATTTTTCTCCCTGGAGCGAAGGATCCCCTTTGTATTTTTATTTTTGTTTTCGTTATTTCTTTATTGACCTTATCATTTGAATTAACTTTAAATCAAAAAAACAAAAAAAAAACATTAGGTTAGTTTTTTTTAATCAAATTAATTTTGTAAACAAATTAATTAATTATTTTAACTTCATTTTATCAATTTAAAATTAAATAGACTTAGGTTTTATTTTCTTAAAATAAACAAAACCAAAAAAAAAAGATTTTCTTGTTTACTTAGAAATTTTCAGGGTTTTAGACGTATTTTTCCCAATTCGCGCGCGTTCATATATTTATTTTTCTATTATTCTTTTTCACATTTTTGTATCTGCTGATGGAATGTAATAGATTAAAATAGGACTTTATCGCTTTCTTTATTTTTCCCCATTTGGACATGTAAATAACCTCCCCCGAAGCATTGTAATTGCGTAGGATTTAACTTTCCGCACTTTAAATTCCTGTATATATATTAACTGCTAGTAACTAGGATTGCATGACAAGACTGAAAGCAAACTTTAGCAAACCCTAAATGCACAAGATAACTAGATGAACTAAACACAATTGCACATGCGCAACTCTAGGGTATCCCACTTTCGAAAAGGTCTTATTCTGATCTTTTCACCCTTTCCTTAATTTGGACAAAAGAAAAGTCGATGGCGAATTTTGCTTACCGCAACATTTGCAAACACAAACGCAAAACCAGTATAACTGTCGGTTCTATCACCGTATCACAGAACTGGAGACTCTGCTGGGGAACTTAAAAGGTGTGGTTACCTTAGAGTTAGTTCATTTTTAAAAATACTTTAATTGCTTGCTTTGTATGCTTTATCCTTGGAGGGTTTGCTTGGGTTGTTACTATAGATCCTACACCTGGATTTGGGGCACCTTTTAGGTAAGTAGCAATAAATCATGGAAGTTGTACGACGTAGACTGATATGGACAAAGTGATAGCTACGTTAGCGTGATAATCTGGTTCGTACTAATGTTCCTTGAGTCATCAAGGATAACATTAGGCTTCCTTAGTGTCATTAAGTGCTAAATGATCTTTAGAACCTTTAATTGACTCATCCTAAGCCATTAGAAAGTAGTGAGATGGCCGGCTTTGGTTCTGACTGAAGATTGGTTGATAATCGATGCTACACTCATTGAGATTGGACTTTTGGGATATTCTGCCCGCAATATTTAAACATCACATAATCATTATCATAGAACATATCTTTATCTGAAGAAAAGAACTCATCAGCAGAAACATATTCATCATCTGACATGGTCTCGACCGAGCAATCTTAAATCACATTAACTCCATTTTAATCATCTCGATTTCCTGTGACTTTGATAGTACCATTATCTAACAATAATTGAACTCCTCTTCTTACGATATAACAACCACGAGAATCCCTACAGTAGATCTGACAAGACCCATAATGGTGTTCTTCCTGGCCATCCATGCGACAAAATGTAGCGTGCAGTTGTACCAAATCATCATTCATGTAATTCACATAAAAAATCCAGAATTCACCGGGACATTCATAAAACATATTCACGTCTTCTTCATACTCAGCCCTCGGCCTGATTATATGGATAAGACCTTCGTCCATAATCTCTTAAAGTTAAACTATTATCTTATCATATCCCTGGATATTTATACTGCAAATACTACAATCGACATGGTCGTGCATATAATAGCTGAATTCACAGAGATCAGCATGCAACTTTACTAAATCCCCTCTAACAAGGTTGATATCAAAATTTCGGAAGTCCCCAGGATAACCAGCAACCATATTCACGTTATTTTCACCTCCATGCTTGGGTAGTGGATTATCCTTCACATTAGGACCAACATCTTTAAAGGATAGGAGGCAAGATCTCACCATCTTCTGTACCTTAGATTTCAAGGGATAACAATTTTCAATGTTGTGCCCTGGGGCTCCTTCATGAAAAGCACAAGTCTAATCTGCCTTATAATACCATGGTAAAGGTGAAGGTACAGCAGGGGGAGGCCTTGTCTGAACCAATTTTTTTATAAATATAAGCCAGAAACAAATCTGCATAGCTCATTTGAATAGAGTCAAAAGCTTCTCTCTTCTGACCTTTCCATTGATTTCCCTGAAGAGGTGGCCTCTGATAGGAAACTGTAGTCGGAGCTACATTGATGACTGGAGTTATTGAAGCAACCTGTTGTTGGTACCGATGATGTCTTCTTGGTGGTCTAATCTTCCTTTCTTCAATGACAACATTTGTTTCACTTTCTTTCTTTCTAGAAAAATAGTATGATGACTTCTTCGTTCCTTCGTCTTTCGTCAAGCGTCCTTCCCTGACAGCTTCTTCTAGACGAACACCCATGCTTATAATCTTAGTGAAATCACTAGATGCACAGGCGACCATCCTTTCATAATAAATTATCCAATGGTTTTCAGGAAGACCTTGGTCATTTCTTGTTCTCCCATCGGGGGTACCACCTGGGCAACTATCTCACGCCAACGCTGCACATATTCTTTGAACGCCTCCTTGTATTTCTGAGCCATTGCTCTCAATTGGCCATGGTAAGGCGCCGTGAACATATTATACTTATACTGCTTGATGAAGGCTTCACCTAGATCATTGAAGGTGCAGATATTGCTACTGTCCAAACCCATATACCACTTCAAAGCGGCACCGGTTAAACTATCTTGGAAGAAATGAATAAGCAAACACTGATCATCAGTATAGGTGGACATCTTTCTGATATACATCACCAGGTGGTCATGAGGACAAGAGTTGCCCTTCTACCTCTCAAATTATGGAACTTTAAACTTCGTTGGCACCTTTACGTTAGGGACTAAGCATAGTTCACCGACGTTCTGTCCGAATAATTATTTTCCTTGAAGAGCCTTCATTTCCTTCTGCATCTCGTTGAATTGGTCTTGAAAGTCATCCAATCAGTCATAGAAACCGACACTTTCACTCGGTGGAGGAACGAGACGATAAACTTCATCATTAACAAACAACTTAACATTCACTGTAGGAGATGCAGTTTAATTCATTTTTAGCAACAGGAGTAACATGCATCACAGAAGGTGCAGGAATAACAGCAGCTTGAGAAAATAGAGCAACTTGAGCATCAAGATTGTAACCTTCTGGCATGAAATTTTCAGGCATTCCCCAAAGGTAAACCTAAGGCATACAATTTTGAGCAGCAGTCACTGGAGTAACAGAAATGGGAACTAATGGAACTTCGGAAGCAACTGTTGTTTGTTGTGGCTGAGTAATATGAGGAGACAGAGAAGCAAGTGGTGGCTCATTCTAAGAAGCCACCAATGATTCCATTAAAGCAGTTAGATTAGCCATACCGTCTTTCAAAGCAGTAACTTCTTCATGCAATTCGCGACTCTCTTGTTCAAGATTCTCGATTTTCTTCTTGGAATTAGCCCGAGTATTATACCGGTGAGACAACTTGCTTCTGAATGAAGTAGAGAAACTTAGTAAGACACCTGGGTATGAACAGAGATGCAAAAAATATGTGCAGAATAATGCATGATATGTAATGCGTGTGATTTATTTATCATTATTAATATTTCAAGGGACTCAAAGAATTATAGACGATTTGCAAACATTAAAGTACTAACACATTTTGAAATATGAAAAATTTCATTATAATAACATCATAGTGGATTACAACTTTTAGTACAAGTTTCAATAATCCTAAGTACAAGAGCATAGAGATGGAACCTAAAATCCTAAGGAGGCAAAGCTTGATGAAGATCTCTCCACACACTGACGCTTTCCAATGAGTCTTGCAATCTGAGCCTTCAACTGCTTGTTCTCTTTCGCATACATGTCAGCGACTTCTTTCGAATCACCAGAGTTAGGAAGTGAGCAACTAGGTCCAGACCGAGATCTAGAAGAAAATAAATTCTCTTGCCTCTCCACCATCTCCACAACACGACTCTCAAGAATCTCGATCAAGTCATCCTTCTCTTTCAATTCTGTTTGGTAGGACATCTCTAAAGTCTGACACTTGTTCTTCCATGCTTCCTTCTCTTGCTGCATCCTAACCAGGGAAAGCTGAAGTTCTTCCACATCATCTAAAAAGGGAGGAGTAGTCTTCATAAACATATCAGGTATAGGTTCTTCACGAGAATATGGCATCTTCAACTGAATTACCCTTGCTTGTACTCAACAGAGATGAGACTCCAAAGAAATAAATCCTCTTGGTCCCAAATCTTTTCTACTCTTATGATGAAAATGGCGCCAAGCCTTTGCAATTTCTTCCTTTGCTTCCTTATGATCATTTCCTTCTTTGAGAAAGGAACCACTCAGATGAATACTATTTGGCTTGTCTCTCATCGGATATCCATGTTGACGACATGCAAGAACGAGATTGTAGTTAATTTCGCCCTTTGTACCAAGAAAAGGTACATTGGGGAAACTACCACAACTATCGACAATATCCATATTATAATAAGCCTGATGATACCAAACAATTATGGAATGAGTGAGAGCCATAATCTTCGAATCCCAACAATATTCCTTCTTGATATCCCAGAAAGCATCAGACCGAGGTAGGTGAGAAATAAATTGATATAACAAAGGCGTGCAACAAATGATGATCCCTCCATGATAAAAATCCCGAAGATGAATGGAATAATAAGTATCTCCTAATAATGTAGGAACTGGATTCCCAATCAAGAAGATCCTAATGGCGTTGACATCCATAAATTTGTCGACATTAGGAAATAAGAACAACCCATAGGCAAGAAAAGCAAAAATATCCTCAAAAGCAACTATGCTCTTCATCCTATCAAAGTAGTGAGCTTTCTATAATAAAAACTGAGTGGGTAATTTTGATACAGTGGGAGAACTGACTTAAGGGTTTTGCGTTTTATCGCAAATGTTGCGGTTAGCAAGAGTAGCCACCGACTTTTCTTTTATCCAAAAGGAATGGTGAAAAAGCACAGGAAATACCTTTGAGATTATTTCTTGAGTTCGGGGGGTAGATTATGAAAAGGGAAGGTATTAGCACCCTTTTCATCCATGGTTTTCCATGGGCTCTTAGTTACTTGCTAGATCACTTGCTTTATGTTTGAAATTATGCTTTGTGTGGTTTTTGAAAGTATTTTGTAAAGAGGCCATTGTTTAGGCAATCTTTGTAATGATTCTCGTTCGTAAGAATGTATACAAAGATGTTTGATCTTTTGAAAATGTTTTCAATTTTGTAAGATGTTTGAAAGTGTAGGTGTTTGTTTTGAAAATAGCAAGGATGTTTGTTTTGAAATGGAGCAAGTAATTAGGAGCATTCTACCTACTCAAAAGTCTTTCTTGTTCATTTCCTTTTCCTTTGACATTGTTGTCTTACCATTTATTTGGTAAGCAACCCTATCTTTGGATGTAAACGGGATGGGCGTGGGTCATCGTATAACCATGATTAACAATGTTGTGAGGTATCTTAGCATTCTTTTTTAGGGACTAAGATCATTTGAAAGGCAACTTAGATAGCATCATCGAGGGACTATGATCTTGTGTTTTGCTTTGTTTTTGCTAAGATACCTCACATGCGTAATATGACCAATTTGTAAAGGCAACCAAGTGGAATCACCCTAGGGATGTTTGTGTGCAAGTGTATTGTTTTCATGCTTGATCTTATCTTGAATTGGGGTTTTCTAAGTATTGGTTTTAGTCTTTCCATACAAACCCTAATTATTAGCATGTTTAATATAAAGCGATAAATTGCGAAATTTAAAGTTACTACGCTATTACAACACTTGTGGGAGGGGGTGTACAAATTGTAAATGGGGATTGCAAGAATATAAACCTAAGTAGTCTATTACAACCAAATTGAATTGGGTATAAATTTACAAGGAATTAAATGAATACAATGTATAAAAAGAATAAATGTATAAGAATACAAATGTGAAGAAAATGGATATTCTTGGATTTTTTAGGAAAAGGGATTTTGTTTTAACCTAATTAATTAAAAGAAAATAATTAATTAAAATAAAAGTAAACCTAATTTAATAAGAAAAGATATTAAATAAAACTCTAAGTCTATTAATTGATTAAAATAAATTAAGTTTAAGAAAAGTTTTTTTTTTTGTATTTTCGTCTTGAAAATAAATTATAGTATTATAAAATATTTTTGGCCTTTTTATACTAAAATAAAAATATTTTAATTGGTGTAAAAAGAAAGTAAATAATAACCTAGTTTTGATTAAATTTACAAGATAACAAGTAAAAACAAATAAAGTATGATTAATAAAACAATTCTTTGTGTGAGAAAAATAAATAAACTATGTCAAAATGTAAATCTAATATTTTTTGTATTTTTTATGATTTTTTAATATTAGAAAATATATTAAGAAAATAAATAAAATAAAAATAAGAAAATAAAAATAAGAAAATAAAATAAACTGGGCCAGGGGTGTGTAAATGGAGCAGGGGGTTAGCAAGTAAAAATAAAAACAAAAAGGGCCCAAGGAGGCCCAGCGCCCTGCAAAAAAGAGGAAATCAGAATGCAAAAATGTATGAAAAATCAAAAGGGTACCACTGGGGCTCGAACCCAGGTCCCAAAGGTTACAGGCGTGTGCTTCTACAACTAGGGTGGCTATACATCCGTTAATATAAGAAAATAAATAAATATATGATATAAAGCGTGCCTTGATTACTTCATCTTCAACCTCCAGCCAGACCAACTATAACTTGTTTATTTCTCATCAAAAATGAAAACTGTAAACAAGAAACTTGTAGCAAATTTCCTCACGGTTTCAAAAATGTAAAGCATTAAAACTATAGATCAAAGATAAGCATGAATTTTATTGGCCCTAATCTGAACCCTAAAAATCTCAGAAACATCAATCTTAAAATTCTCTAAGCTCAAGCAAAATTAATGGAAACTATGAACATGGTTAGCTTTAGGGAAATGATATCTACATGTTTCATTCAAAAATAAATCATTGATGATGCTTGTATGAGAAGTTCCAAAGTTAGAAAACTTACCTTGCAAGAGAGTATCAGGTTTGAAGTTTGAGCAACTTTCAAGGAGTTCCAATGGTTGGGCTAGCTTCCTTAAGTTCTCTGGAAGCTAATGGAATGCTTAGCTTGAGCTAAAAGGGCCTGAGGAGTTCTAGAGAAGTCCAAGTGCAAAGCTCTGTTTTTGAAAATAGAGGATGGTGTTAATGGTGTTACAGTTCTGTAACAGGGTGTGGGATCAGTTCTAAATGATGTTTAGAAGCTTTAGAAACCAAAAGGCTTGAAAACGCACGAGGGAGTTATGAGTTTTAAGTTTTTGGTCCGTTTGTGTGAAAATGGAGGTATGAGATGTGATTCTGAGTTTTAGGTCTTTTCAGGGCTTGAGCATTCGTGTATTTATGGCAAATAGTTTGTCTATGTATAAGCAAAAAGATTGGAGTGCATTGGCAAGTCAGAAGTACAAGTTACAAGCTTTTGGCTAGGTTATTTGATTTTCAATAAAAGAGGGAAACCAAGTTTTAATGTGCAGTATAAGCATGTGCTAGGTGATTGTAAGTGTCTAAACCATTTCTCATGTGCTATGAGACATGTATGATCAGAAGAGAACAAGTGCAAGGCTCAAGAACAAGTTTTGTACAAAAAAGCACTTTATCAAAATGGCAATGTAACCTTTCTTCCAAAAATGGATATAAAGCATGTCCATGCATTGAATGCTTGAAATGAGACCTCTAACAGCTGTGAAAGCCATTAATTATGGAGTGCCTAACAAGTTTGAGGCCAGAAAAGTAGAGTTTATGTAGCATAGTTTGAATTTTCAATTTGGTTCATCACAAAATGACTTGTAATTCAAGTGATAAAACCCTAACTTCATCTCTTCGATTCTCCCTACTCAAGAATGATCTCAAGGAGTTATTGGACATTTTGGAAATCTTGTAATATGCTATACAACCCATATTTGAATTTATTTTTAAGTTTCCCCTTGTAACTATATGTAAAAGTGTCATGAAGTTGGGTCAAAATCCTAACCAAATTAGGACAAAATTTCACTAAGTGTTTTGTTTCATGACCACATGTTCTTAAAATTATAAATGCACTTTTGGAAGGAGTTGTGTAAAGAAAAGTTGTAGATTTCATGGATATCTACAACTTTCATGTTTTAAGTTTCTCTTTAATCCTCTTGCCTCATGGTGAAAAATGTGTTCAAAGTTGTGAAAAAACATGAAATTTCCAACACTTAGAAAAATTTCTAAGTTTAGAAATTTTGACTTTTCAAAATGATATCTTGACTTTTTGATTTCTTGATGAATAAGTTTCATATTTTGACATGTTTTGATGAATTTTGATCTTTGACATTTGATTTTGACCAAAAAGTCAAAGTTTGACTTTTTAGTATACAATTGACTTTTGATCAGTTGACTGGAAATTCATCTGTCAATCCTTTGCACTTGAGAAATGTTTTGAGCCATGTTATTAGGTCAAAATGATGCAATTGGACTCTTGAGATAATGCCTTAAACCAATTGATCATTTTCTAGGTCAAAAATCAGAAATTGCCCTTTCCTAGTCAAAACCCTAATTTTGACCATTTTGCCCTTTTGGAGATTTGATCAAATTTCTTGAGGACTTGTGGTCCAAACTTGATAAATGATACATATGAGTCTAAAATGTTGATGTGGATCAAAAATTATGAAGTTTGACTGTAAATTGGCCATAGTTGACTTTTCCCCCAATACAGCTGCTTTTTAGGTCAATTGCTCAATTGACTGAGCAAAAGTGTGATCCCAGGCTTGAAACTTGACATGAGTGATCTTGGGGGTCCGTAATGATCTATGAAAGTCATATGGGGCATTGGAAGTTCAAAAATCCTTGTGCAAACTCAAACCCTAATTTTGGTCATCAGTGCTTAAGGAGATGTCTTGAGCTGATCAAACCCTAATGCAGTCTTGAGCCAAAGGAGATCTTGTGAGAAAATTCTTGATAAATGAGAGGGAAAATTTTGGGGTACAACAACTTCCCCTATTCAATCTTCTTAAACCTGAAGAGCTAGATTGACGAGTTTGGCCATTCGTGACTCGAAGGTGGAAGATGATTGGACACTAGAGTGTCCAAAAATTTGCACTCGGTGATGTGATAGAATGGGCTTAACGATGCCATTTGGAGAGATGATGGAAAGTTTTTGGAGATGGGCTTTGTAGATTCCATCCAAAAATGATTGCTGAACTGAATCTGCAAGCTGAAACTGAATGAGTATCAGAATGGCATTCGTATCTGGAGCGTATCTGAACTGTATCTGAAGATTGAAATCTGAATGAGTATCAGAATGGCATCCGTTTCTGGAGTGTATCTGAACTGTATCTGAAAGTTGACTCTAAATGAGTATCAGAATGGCATCCGTGTTTGGAGCGTATCTGAACAGTATCTGAGAAGCTGAATCTGAATGAGTATCAGGATGGCATCCGTGTCTGGAGCGTATCTGAACTGTATCTGAAAGTTGACTTTGAATGAGTATCAGAATGGCATCAATGTCTTTCTATCTTTGTTCGACACACCGACTGGGTATTCCTGAGTATGGAGAAAATGCTTGATGTCATAATACCAAGGTTTTTCGTCTGATGTTCCCTCTGTCATAAACACAGGAGCTGGCCTATCCAAGCGTCGAACTGTGATACGAGGTACATCGTTCCAAGTATTTACTTGGTATATAGAAGCCAAAATGGCTAAAGCATCTTCCATCTGATTCTCATCTCTGGGAATATGATGGAATTCAACTTTATTAAATAAAGGTGATAATCTTCTAGCATAGTCTTTGTAGGGAATCGAGCCAACGTGATGAGTATCCCATTCTCCTTTGATCTTATTTATTACCAAAGCTGAATCGCCATATACATCTAGAATTTTGTTCTGATATCTATAGCCTCTTTGAGACCCATGATACAAGCTTCATACTCTGCCATATTATTGGTACAATCAAATGCCAATCTTGCAGTAAAAGAGATATGTGACCCATAAGGAATGATAATCACGACACCAATTCCTTTCCCATAAGAGTTTACAGCTCCACTAAAACACCATACCCCATCGAGATTCAAGATCAGGACCTTCCCTAGGGAAAGGTTCATCACAATCTTTTACTTTCAAATACATCACATCCTTATCAGGGGAATCATATTTAATAGATTGATAATCATCAACTGGTTAGTGAGCAAGATAATATGCCAACACACTGCTTTTTATAGCCTTATGAGTACGGTATTCAATATCATATTCAGATAACAGCATCTGCCAACGAGAAATTCTTTCGGTAAGAGCAGGATTTTCAAAAATATACTTAATCGAATCCATTTGGAAATCAACCAGGTAGTATGATTCAACATATATTGTTGCAATCGTGTTACCACCCATGCCAAAGCACAACATATTTTTTCCAGCATAGAATACCGCGACTCACAGTCAATAAACTTCTTGCTGAGATGATAAATGGCATATTCTTTTCTTCTCGTTTCATCTTGTTGTCCCAAAATACAGCCCATAGAATTATCTAACACAGTCATATATATAATCAATGGTCTTCCTTCAACAGGAGGGAGCAAGATAGGAGGTTCAAGCAAATTCTCTTTAATGCTTTCAAATACCCTTTGGAAATCATTTGTCCATACATAACCTTAATCTCTCTTCAATAGCTTGAAGATCAGTTCACATGTTGCAATCATATGGGAAATAAATCTGGAAATGTAATTCAAACATCCAAGGAAGCCTCTAACTTGCTTTTCGATTCTTGGTGCAGGAATTTCTTGAATTTCCTTAACTTTGTCAGGATCAACTTCAATTCCTATTTGGTTGACAATGAAACCTAACAATTTTCCTGAACGAACACCAAATGTACACTTATTTGGATTCAAGCGGAGATGATACTTCCTCAAACGTTAAAACAATTTCAACAAATATTTTATATGACCTTCTTCAGACTGAGATTTGGAAATCATATGTCATCAACATATATCTCAATTTCCTTGTGCATCAGATCATGGAATAAGGGTGTCATATCCCTATGGTACGTTGTGTCAGTGTTCTTCAACCTGAAGGGAATAAATCTGTAACAGAATATTCCCTAGGGTGTGATAAACGTTATTTTTTTCCATGTCCTCAGGAGCCATTATGATTTGATTGTATTCATAAAATCCGTCCATAAACGAAAATACTTTGAATTTTGCTGTACTGTCAACCAACATATCAATATGTGGCAATGGAAAGTCATCTTTTGGACTAGCTTTGTTTAAACATCTATAATCAACACACATGCAAACTTTTCCGTCTTTTTTTGGTATTAGAACAATATTGGCGATCCACTGAGGGTACACTGATGTCACAAGAAAACCAATATTAATCTGCTTTAAAACTTCTTTAATTTTCACTTCCATATCAGGGTGAGTTCTTCGCAAATTCTACTTGATTGATGGGAATTATGGATTTAGTGGAAAATGATGTTCCATAATATCAGTATCCAAACCAGGCATGTCTTGATAAGACCAAGCAAAGATATCCACATACTCTTTTAACAATTCAATCAATCTACACTTCACATCAGGATGAAGCAATGCTCTAATCTTGACTTCTTTTGGATCTTCCTCTGAACTCAAATTGACCGTCTCCAATGGCTCTTTATACGGCTGAATGGTACTTTCCTCGCGCTCAAGAAACCGTGAAACCTCTTTTGGGATTTCATCTTATTCTTCTTCTTCAGCCACATACACAAGATATTCAAAATTGTGAGAGGGTGCAGGGTCATTGTACTCAACAAGTTTTTTAATTAATCTGCACATATGATTTATGATTGTTTTTAGAAACGGACACATATAGCAAGTGACTATGCAGATATATTTACAGTTGTTATTTATTTTGAAAGGATTTTTCTAATTACCATTTTCCAAGAAAAAGTAGAGAATAAAGACACAATTTGGTAATCAAAAACAACTTTTATTAATGATTTTAAAGATCAAAATAACATATATGCCTATACAACATCAATACTTTCACCTTGGGCAAAGTGAAAGATTTTTGAAAAGACTAACAAAATAAAATTACTTTGAAATATGAATGCAAGAAGGAACATCAACAGTGATCCAATTCTGGACTCTGACTCTATGCGTCACGTAGTTCGACATTTCTTGCTCTGATTCATCTTCCAGAATAATGTTGATCCTAGGAGTAGTTGGATGAAGATAGCCTCTATTGTGAAAGATGTCTTGATATTTACCCAAAGCAGACTTAGGCTTCATGATCTCCTTTTTCATGGAGAAACCCAGACCAGTTCCATTCTTGTTCACAGTAGGATCGATAACCTGCCCCCACACCTTGCTAGGCCTTTCTACACTACCTGTTGCGCATCCTTAAATGAGGCTGTAGAATTCTCATTCCTTCTTACATTATCAATGGACAAAGCTTGGAACTGAGTTCCCACAGCGACTTTGTCAGCTTCTACAATGCTAAAGGAAGACAAATAGGATATCAACAGTGCTTGCTCACCATTCATGACGACCACATTCCCTTCACGAACAAATTTCAGCTTCTGGTGCAAGGTTGAAGTAACAAATTCTGCTTCGTGGATCCACGGTCGTCCCAACAAACAACTATAGGCGAGAACAATATCCATAACCTGGAGAGTAATCTGGAATAAGTGCGGACCTATGTGAATAGGAAAATCTGCTTCTTCGATGACATACTTCCTCAAACCACCGAAAGCTTTCACTATTATGCCACTTGGGTGCATGGGAGTTCCCTGGTACTTAAGCTTTATGAGTGTACTATTTGGTATAACATTCAAAGCATACCCATTGTTAATCATCATATTGGACAAAGAGTTATTATTACAATTCATGGAGATATGGAGAGCCAGGTTATGGTTCCTTCCTTCATCGGGAAATTCGTCATCACAGTAACTCAGATTATTACAAGATGTAATATTCTCCACAACACTATTGAACTGGTCCAGAGACATATCACTTTCCACAAAAGTTGATCCAACACTCTAATCAAAGATTCCCGATAAGCAGAAGAGTTCATTAACAAGGCTAGAATGGAAATCTTAGATGGAGTTTGCAATAATTGATCCACGATCTTGTAGTCACTCATCTTGATAATTTTAAACAAGTTGTCCACATCCTTTTCCAAAGCAGTGCCACTAGATTATCCCACCACTTTCTTAGGTTCGGTACTTTCAACAACCCTTTTATCATAATTAACATCCCCTCAGATGATAGGGGCAAAAACACGGCCATTGCAGGTTACTCGACTGGCTTCAGTAATATTCTTCACATCAGACAAATATTGGATAGGAATTTACACACCATCTTCCAGGATAGTCACATTGTATTTATATGGCACAACTTTGTTTGACTCATATGGGACAGGACCAGGCAGGAAAATAACCACTGGAGCAACAACTGGCTTGCTATGGTACTCAATCCTATAGGAGAGGGAACACCAAAACACGGAACAATAACATTCACCCTGTTGTACCCCAAAATTTTCCCTATCATGTTTCGTAAGGTTTCTTTTACATGGGTGGTTACAAACACTTGCCAAAAGAAAAATGAAATTTTTTGAATGATAGCAAAGTGTCTTTCGATTGGCATGCCAACAATGTCTTTCGATTGGCATTTGAGCAATGTCCTTTAATTGGCACATCAGAGCAAAGGGTCCTTCTATTGGCATGTTGACAAGCTTCGATTGGGCGTCTAAAACCCTTCGACCAAGCATTGTCCCATCATCTTCGATTGAATGTTAGTACCCCTTTCGAGCAAACATTGGTCCAAGTTTCATTTAGGCGAGAATACCCTATAAGTTCCCTTCGATCCACAAGCAGTGGCCTCCTGCATGTGTATTATGATTCACTAGGCAAAAACTTCCTCATGCTTGCCTTGGTTTCACAAGGCAAATACCCATCAGCTTGCCTTTGATCTACAAGGAAAAATGCCCCTTTTACTGGTCTTCGATTTACAAGACAAAGAGTTGCCTCAGACATGCTTCGATTCACTAGGCGATGACCTCTTTTACGCTTGCTTTGCCATGCCTCATGCTAGCGCCCACAAGGCATTGGCTGCCTTTGTGCCAGCTTCGACTGGGCAATGGTCCCCTTTGAAACTGTTTTCCACACTTCAATACACATGTTACTCCCTTTGAAGGCGCAATCATGAGGTTCCTTCGAAGAATAATTCATTGGTCCATTCTAAGGACACATGGTTACTGAATACAAGCTTGTCTTATGATGGGTCTTGGTCCTACATGTGGCCAGGCACAAGCCTCTTGTGCAATGGAATTCAAAGCTGGTGATAAAGGAGGCTTCGATTGGCCAGAATGAAGTTTTCGTTTGAGTTGTTTGAATCAAGTAGCTAGGGCAAGTAGATAGACTCAATCGAAGAAGCTCTAGTATGGAGGTTTCTGAACACTTTGAATCAAGACTCTAGGCCAATCGAAGAGCAACACTAGAAGGAATTTAAAAGACAAAAGTGTCCAGGTTCATTCAAGATTCCAAAGAGGCATGAATATTTCAAAAAAAGGAAATATTTTAATATGTCTGATTCTTGTCTCATGGCTTTAAAAGCATAGTTAAATGGCTGTCCCTTGCCATTTTCGTACACCCTCACATCCCTATAAATACATGCCTAAAGGAAGAAAAAAAGAGGAGACCACATACACACGAATTGGAGACACGCTATCCCATAAACCACCCAAAAGCTAGCAAATCCTTATAAGGGGTCCCAATCGAAGGAGTCTTCAGCAACGCTCTATTCACTCCCTAAATTCAGAAGGAAGTGTTCCCAAGCACTAGCCAAAAGCCACGCATCAAGCCCACCAGTCCTTGGTAAAATTCTGGGTCACAGCCTTTCGATTACTATTTGAATTGTTTCTATATGCATGTTTGTGTTCTCATTGATCATTCATACAAATATAAGTGTGGAAGTACAGGGTGCCATTTTAAGGCTTCAAAGAAGCCAAGCTTCAAACTAGGTGGTACAAAGATCTTGTGCTAGTTTTAACCCCAGATTTAGGTTTAGGAAATGATTATGCATAGGATAGAGTCTTTGGATCTATTTCGATCCAGCATTTGATCAAACTTGCAGGTGTATGTGCAAGCGAAAGACCTGGGTTCGACACCCAGGTCCTGCATCTTTATTGTTCTAATGCTTGTCTTGCAGATATTGAAAAGCAGATTGCCCTCTTGGATCGAAGAAGACAACTCCTTCTCTAGATCGAAGGAGACATTTCCTTCTCGGGATCGAAGCCTCCCATTTTCCCCCTGGATCGAAGCTTCCCATTTTCTCCCTGGATCGAAGGATCCCCTTTGTATTTTTATTTTTATTTTTATTTTTATTTTCGTTATTTCTTTATTGACCTTATCATTTGAATTAACTTTAAATCAAAAAAATCACAAAAAAAAATTAGGTTAGTTTTTTTTAATCAAATTAATTTTGTAAACAAATTAATTAATTATTTTAACTTCATTTTATCAATTTAAAATTAAATAGACTAAGGTTGTATTTTTTTTAAATAAACAAAACCAAAAAAAAAAGATTTTCTTGTTTACTTAGAAATTTTCAGGGTTTTAGACGTATTTTTCCCAATTCGCGCGCATTCATATATTTCTTTTTCTATTATTCTTTTTCATATTTTTGTATATGCTGATGGAATGTAATAGATTAGAATAGGACTTTATCGCTTTCTTTATTTTGTCCCATTTGGACATGTAAATACCCTCTCCCGAAGCATTGTAATAGCATATGATTTAACTTTCCACACTTTAAATTCCTGTATATATATTAACTGCTTGTAACTAGGATTGCATGACAAGACTGAAAGAAGATGTTAGCAAACCACAAATGCACAAGATAAATAGTTAAACTAAACACAATTGCACATGCACAACTCTAGGGTATCCCACTTCGGTTGCCTTCGGAAAAACGGTCACAATTATCGAAACATGAGAAGTTTTAGTGATTGTCCTCTAGTTTAAAAGATCACAAGTTCCTCGATGACCCTCTCGACATTGTCTCGGTAAAAAGTGATCTTATAACTTTAGGATAGTTACTAAAATTCCTTCCCAAGTTGCCTTTATGACTGTACATCCCTTCGAATGTCCCTCAAACATCCAACGATAGAGCTACCTACTCACTAATAGTAGGATAGCACTGTCTAAAGGAAAAGAGGAAAAGAATGAACCTTTTCAAGTACAAGTAGATAGTTGTTAGATTCTTTCTCAAATAAAACAAACTTTTCACACTTACACATTTCAAAAACAACTTTCAAAAAACATTTGCTTTGTCAACACTCTTGAGGACTGATACAAGAGTTATCACAAAGCAAATCGCCGCACTAAGGCATTTCAAAATATTTTTCAAAACACACAAAGCACAAGGTACTTTAAAAATGAGATAAACATCTAAGAGCCCGTAGAGAACTACGGATGGAAAGGGTGTTAACACCTTCCTTTTCCATAATCTACCCCCTTACTCAGAAAATTCTCAAAAAGGTCTTTTTCTATTATTTTCACCCTTTCCTTAATTTGGACAAAAGAAAAGTCGGTGGCAACTCTTGCTTACCGTAACATTTGCAAACACAAAGGCAAAACCAGTATAACAGTCAGTTCTTCCACCATATCTCATAACTGGTGACTCTGTTGGGGAACTTAAAAAGTGGGGTTACCTTAGAGTTAGTTCATTTTTAAAACTATTTTAATTGCTTGATTTGTATGCTTTATCCTTGGAGGGTTTGTTTGGGTTATTACTATAGATCCTACACCTGGATCTGGGGAACCTTTTAGGTAAGTAGCAATAAATCATGGAAGCTATACGGCGTAGACCGATAGACGAAGTGATAGCTATGTTAGTGTGATACTCTGGTTTGTACTAATGTTCCTTGAGTCAGTCAAGGATAACATTAGGCTTCCTTAGTGTCATTAAGCGCTAACTGACCTTTAGAACCTTTAATTGACTCATCCTAAGCCATTAGAAAGTAGTGAGATGGCCTACTTTGGTTCCAACTGAAGATTGGTTGATACTCGATGCTACACTCATTGAGATTGGACTTTTGGGATATTTTGGCCGCAATACTTCGGTGCTTGAGCTAGAACAATGCCTAAAAGAAAGGTCAATGATATGAGGCTCCTTAGAACCCGATTACTATTAGTAGGACATGTTGAGCCAACTAAACTTCAAGAGGGTACTTACCTATGGAATCCATGCAAGCCTGAACCTAAGGCTACTTGTGTCATTTATTTGCTTTCATTATCTAACAACTTGAACTCTTTGCAGGGTTTTATTTATTATCTGATAATATGAGTCATTTCCTAATAATTCAGATTTCCTACAAGACATACTTGTCTTTATCACCCTACATTTTTGCTTGATGCATAACATACACATCATAGCATCATACCATAGCATTTCCTTAACCATTTCAAGGATCTCAAGGGACTGTGATGCATGTTATGATAAAGAAGACGTCTAGCAAGGGGCAAGGGGATTTATTTTCCTCTAACCAAATGCATTCAAACGACAAAAACACAACAACTTGAGTCAGGGGCGATGACCCACTCGATATGGTGAGCTTCACTATCGTAGAAGGACCTTCAATGATTCAAAGTTCTTCAATCAAAGCTGCAAAATTCAACTTCTGACATTTTCTTGTTTAACCCGTGAGATCCTTGAAAACATTTACATATCATACATGTCATTGCATAGCAGGTATTCTCCGGACAGGCTTCTTATCCCTTTGCTGTTTATTTTTGCAAAAGAAATGGCTCTCGAACAAACAGTGAAGGATCTCTAAACTCAAGATGCCCAGTTCAAGGAAATGTTCCTAAACTTAGCCAAGGGGCAAGAAGAGTTGAAAGTACTCCTCGCTGGGAACTTGGCCAAGAAAAGTCCTGAAGACAACAAGGACAAACATTTGGAACAACTGCAAGCTGAGATAGAAGCAATGAGAATCTAGATATCAGGGAAGATGGCTGTTATCCAAAGCCTAGCCCGGGGATAAGAAGAGTTGAGAGCCCTTATCAACAAAGTTCATCAAGACAAATGCAACCATATGAAACAAACAGTCGAGGTTGAGGATCAAGTCATTAATCAGCCCTTGATGAGACAAGAAGTGGGTTTGGTGGAGAGTGGACCTTTCCAAATTGCTGCTACGTCACGAACCCAACTGCCACCTCATCAACAACGAAAGGGTAATCGGCATAAGCGGGATTCATTCACTAGGAAATATACCAGACTCAACATACTAATGTCGTAAGTCTTGAAACACATGTTGAAGATGAATTTGGTCACATTGAAGGATCCTCCTGGGAATCCTAATACTCCCGCTCCTACTTACAATCCTGATGCAATATGTGCATATCTCTCCAACAGTCCGGGGCATGATACTGATAGCTATTGGATGTTGAAATACAAAATTCAAGACCTGATCGATGAAGGAGTGTTAGAAGTTGCACAAGATGGTCAACTAGAATTCTTCTGCCATTCCTCAAAGGCACACCATATGAAGTGACAAATTCTGACAAAAAGGCTTTTTTGTTCATTTAGAATTTTCAATTTGTAATTTCTTTTGATTATTTGAACATTTGTTTCATATCAAACTTTGTTATTTCATCAATACATTGCATATGTTTGTCTTGAATTATTTCATCTGTGTTCATTATATTCAAACAATGTTTTTACTTCCTTTTTGTGATATTCAACTCTCGATCAAAAGCTCTAAGCCTTTATAGAGGGAGGATGACGAAAACGATACCACGGTCTCTACAATATGCTTTTGAACAGACCCCACTGATGGTGTACATGCGTTGTTTCAAATCCTAAACGGTGGAGTTATAAGGAAGGTAATCCCTAGTCAACCCCTTTGAGCCTAAGAAGTAGGAGTTTTTCTTTTCACACAAATTAAAACCCTTAATCATAACGTGGGGCAGGGTAGTTTTCTCAGTTAATTCAGATGTGCATTCAGTCGCGAGCTCTACCTTCATACACATCAAATAGTGTAGAAGATGCTCTCCAAAAGATGGTGATGGTTCCACATAATCATCAAGATAGGCAGTTATTATCTCTCAAAATAAAATCCCGTTAAGTCAAAAACCTATGAAGGAGACTTAAGAAAAGCTGGGGCATCCCGCTGACTATAAATACAAAAGAAATAGTTTAGGAAAAAGTAGGGATAACAAAATCAAAAAAAGAGGTCCTACAAATCCTCAACAAAAAAAAGAAAAGGTTACAAAAAATGACTGCCTTCTCAAACAAACATTCAATTTCTTAACCATCACCAAGTATCAGAGCAAAGATTCCAGACTCAATTGGGATCTAAACACACAATTAGCTGAGCATAGGATTGAAGAACATCACGAAGAACGGGTTGGGTACAAATAAAATTTGAGACTTTATCCATTGTTTCTTAAACTGTGAATCAAGACATGTTATAACCCTTAAAAGTCCTAGCTGAAGCATGTGTTAGTTCGAAAGCATACTATTACAAAAGGTATCCTGACTCCTGTAGGGTTCGCTATAAATCCTGAGTTGATATCACTTTCTTACAAAATTTGTTTGTTTTACTAAAAAAATGAATTTTCAAACTTCAAGACAAATATAAGCTTTGCATTCTTAAAACACCATTGTTTGCATATGATTATTTGTTCAACAGCTGAGAAATTTGCACGACGGATATTCGATGAACATAAATCCTCTCAGTGAACATAATCACCTCAGATGGAAAGACATTCCAGTGATAGGCCTTTCATAATCAAGGGGCATAGCATGGTGTCCAGCTGATCTGGGGAAGTCAAGTCAAGGTTCAAGGAATCTCTCAAAAATGCTAAATAGCCAAGGGTAGATCTCCATCTGAATCACTTGGGGCATTGGACATGAATTCCAGCAACGAATCTTGTATGATCAAATAAACATCTTCTGGCAGTATGTCAACACTTACTACTATAGACAGTGAATATTCTTTGTACCCGATGAACGTGGATATAGTCAGAAAATACTACGCATGAATAAAGACCCGCTAGGTTGACTGGCCTAGGAAAAAATAAGGGCATCCCAGCGAACTAAAAGGGTTCGGGCAAAAATTAGGAATATACATATGAAAAATATTTACACCCGGCAAGTCGAAAACCTAAAAAGGCGGCTTGGGCAAAAAAGGGTATCCCGATGAACTGAAAATATGAAAGGACAATCCATGCAAAAGTTAGGGATTAAAGCGTACGACTACATCCCGTCATCTCGTCACTTGTCTATCAGTAGAAGGTTTATTACCCTGATCTGCATTCACCAAGGACTCTAAGAGTTGGGATAACAGTTAAACCATCTACAAAATCCCCAACAGATACCTTCTCCAGCAGGTACCGAGGCAAGGGCATTCTACTACAAGGTTACTACCATGTTCTTAGCATGCATCCTATTGATGTCAGGTGTTCTCATACCCTCGGCATAGCAAGAATCTCCAATTACTACTCCAACATCTAATAATTTCCCAGTGAAGTCGCCAAGCTTCTCAGGATTCCCCAACTGATTTCTTCTCAAAACAACAAAATAGGAATCCCCAGCGAAAAACATTCTAAATATTCCAGATTCTCATCTAGAAACAGTGCATATACGATCCAAATACGGATGTCATCCTGACACTTACTCTATATTCTCATCTAGAAACGGTTCAGGTACGATCCAAATACGGATGTCATCCTGACACTTACTCCAGATTCTCATCTAAAAATGGTTCAGGTACGATCCAAACACGGATGTCATCCTGACACTTACTCCAGATTCTCATCTAGAAATGGTGCAGGTACGATCAAAAGACGAATGTCATCCCGACACTTACTCTAGATTCCAATCTAGAAAAGGTTCAGGTACGATCCAAAGACGGATGTCATCCTGACACTTACTCTAGATTCTCATCTAGAAATGGTCCAGGCACGATCCAAAGACGGATGTCATCCTGACACTCACTCCAGATTCTCATCTGGAAACAGTTCAGGTACGATCCAAAGACGGATGTCATCCTGACACTTACTCCAGATTCTCATCTAGAAATGGTAAAGGTACAATTTAGAGATAGATATCATCCTGACACTTACTCCAGATTCTCATCTAGAAACGGTGCAGGTACGATCTAGAGACGGATGTCATCCTGACACTTACTCCAGATTCTCATCTAGAGACTGTAGGTAAGATATAGAGACAAATGTCATCCCGACACTTACTCCAGATTCTCATCTAGAAACGGTTCAGGTACAATCCAAATATGGATGTCATCCTGACACTTACTCCAAATTCTCATCTAGAAATGGTACAAGCACGATTCAGAGACGGATGTCATCCGGACACTTACTCCAGATTCTCATCTAGAAACGGTTCAGGTACGATCCAAAGAAGGATGTTATCCTGACACTTATTCCAGATTCTCATCTAGAAACGGTTTGGGTACGATCTAGAGACGAATGTCCTCCTGATACTTATTCCAGACTATCTTCTAGCAATAATTCATGTACGATCCAGAGACGGATGTCATCCTGATACTTATTCAGATCATCTTCTAGAAACGGTTCAGGTATGATCCAGATACGGATGCCATCCTGATACTTATTTCATACTATCTTCTAGAAAAAGTTCAGTTCACGGAGTTTACCTTTCCCAACAAAGTTTATTTCTCAAACAACGGAAGTTCATCTCCCAACGTTTTAACTTCAACATATTTGAAGACCTACATTCTTCACCCCCAACAATAATCAGGGATTTATTTTCCCTGGTTCAATAACCCTGCAATAGAACAGCTGACACATTCATACGTTGCATTCATACATCATGTTACAAACATCATATCATGTGCACCACAAATGCATATATCACAATCTCATTTATTTTGAGAGCATCGTGCAATTCATACATCATGACATCACATGAAACTGACTTTACCTTCCAGGTTAAATCAGTAGACAGTCAAACACTATCAATTTATGAAGCAGGTCAAAGATTAATGCCCGAAACCAGACGGGGAAACTATCTACAGGACCAAGTGGTATGAACTCCCGAAGCAAGACGGGTTTACCAAAAAATACAACATGCCACAGATTAATGCTCGAAACCAGATGGGGAACTATCTATGTGTTAATTTCCAAGTTCCAGATTAATATCTGTAACAAGCCAGGAGAACTATCTATGGACGACCGACTGTAGATTAATACCTGTAACAAGCCAGGAAAGCTATCTACATGAGGAGATTGAAGATTAATACTTGTAAAAAGCCAGGAAAACTATCTTTCTTTCTCAGGCCAGGTATTAATACCTATAACAAGCTAGGACAACTATCTCGACGACCGAAAATTTTCAAGTTCTAGATTAATACCTGTAACAAGCCAGGAGAACTATCTGTGGACGACCGACTGTAGATTATTACCTGTAACAAGCCAGGAAAGCTATCCACATGAGGAGATTGAAGATTAATACATGTAACAAGGCAGGAAAGCTATATTTCTTTCTCAGGTCAGAGATTAATACCTGTAACAAGCCAGGATAACTATCTCGACGACCAATAATTTTTAAGTTACAGATTAATACTTGTAACAAGCCAAGAGAACTATTTGTGGACGACCGACTATGGATTAATACCTGTAACAAGCCAGGAGAACTATCTACATGAGGAGATTGAAAATTAATACCTGTAACAAGCCAGGAAAACTATCATTCTTTCTCAGGTCAGAGATTAATACCTGAAACCAGCCAGGACAACTATCTCAATGACCAACAAAAACAAATCCCAGATTAATACCTGTAACAATCAGGAAAACTATATTTCTTTCTCAGGTTAGAGATTAATACCTGTAACAAGCCAGGACAACTATCTCAGTGATCGACAATTTTCAAGCTCCAGATTAGTACCTGAAACCAGACAGGACAACTATCTGCGAATAGCTAATTTGTAGATTAATAACTGAAACCAGACAGGAAAACTATCTACATGACCAGACGAAGCAATCTTACACGGGTTCCTTCTCATATATCTCTGGGTGCAGACTAATACAGACTCATCTTGGAACAGTCCTATACAGGCTCTTTCTAATACATTTTCAGGTAACATTTAATTCCATTATCCCCAACAAGCTACTGTGAAGCCTGGATTTCAACCAGAAAACAAAAAAATTTCATCTCTCCAGAGATAAATCTTTAGTAGAGCCTTGGACAACTGATGTTCCTAGAATCTATTCCCTACAGAGTTTCCTCAAGCAGGAGAACAATAGAAACCCATATTCCCCAGTAGAGTCCTCCTCAGACAGCAGGAACAAGAATTCCCCATAAAGAGACCTCTTAGGAAGTCATCATATACTTTGGATGGCATCTTTAAGCCCATCTTCAACGACTCTCTGTCATCTTCTCCAAATTGCATCTATAAGCTCATTCCCTACACAATCAACCGACACATCATCGAGTGCAAATTTCTGGTTACTCTAGTGTTCAATCATATTCCATCTTCAGATCACGAAAGGAAGATAAGCCAATCTACATCTTCAGGTTTAAGAAGATTGAATAGGGGCAGCTGTTGTACCCCAAAATTTTCCCTCTCATGTTTCCCAAGGTTTCTTTTACATGGGTGGTTACAAACACTTGCCAAAAGAAAAATGAATTTTTTTGAATGATAGCAAATTGTCTTTCGATTGGCATGCCAACAATGTATTTTGATTGGCATCTGAGTAATGTCCTTCATTTGGCACATCAGAGTAAAGGTTCCTTCGATTGGCATGTTGACAAGCTTCGAATGGGCGTGTAAAACCCTTCGACCAAGCATTGGCCCATTAGCTTCAATTTTGTGTTGGTTCCTCTTTCGAGCAAACATTGGTCCAAGTTTCATTTAGGCGAGAATCCCCTAAAAGTTCCCTTTGATCCATAAGCAGTGGCTTCCTGCATGTGTTTTATGATTCACTAGGCAAAAACTTCCTCATGCTTGCCTTGGTTTCACAAGGAAAAGACCCATCAACTTGCCTTTGATCTACAAGGCAAAAGTCCCCTTTTACTGGTCTTCGATTCACAAGACAAAGGGTTTCCCCATACATGCTTCGATTCACTAGGCGGCGGCCTCTTTTACGCTTGCTTTGCCCTGCCTCATGCTATCACCCACAAGGCATTGGCTGCCTTTGTGCCAGCTTCGACTGGGCAATGGTCCCCTTTGAAACAGTTTTCCACACTTCGACACGCATGTTAGTCCCTTCGAAGACGCAGTCATGAGGTCCCTTCGAAGAAGCATTCACTGGTCCATTCGAAGGACACATGGTTACTGAATACAAGCTTGTCTTATGATGGGTCTTGGTATAACATGTGGCTAGGCCCAGGCCTCTTGTTCAATGGCATTCGAAGTTGGTGTCAAATGAGGCTTCGATTGGCCAGAATGAAGTTTTCGTTTGAGTTGTTTGAATCAAGCAGCTAGGGCAAGTAGATAGACTCAATCGAAGAAGCTCTAATAAAGAGGTTTCTGAACACTTTGAATCAAGACTCCAAGCCAATCGAAGAGCAACGCTGGAAGGCATTCGAAAGACAAAAGTGTCCAGGTTCATTCAAGATTCCAAAAAGGCATAAATATTTCAAAAAAAGGGAATCTTTTAATATTTCTAATTCTTGTCTCATGGCTTTAAAAGAATAGTTAAATGGTTGTCCCTTGCCATTTTCATACACCCTCACATCCCTATAAATACAGGCCTAAATGACAAAAAAAAGAGGAGACCACATACACACACGAATTGGAGACACACTATCCCATAAACCACCCAAAGATAGAAAATCCTTATAAGGGGTCCCAATCGAAGGAGTCTTCAGAAACACTCTATTCACTCCCTAAAGTCTGCAGGAAGTGTTCCCAAGCACTAGCCAAGAGCCACGCATCAAGCCCATCAGTCTTGGTAAAATTCAGGGTCACAGCCTTTCGGTTACTATTTGAATTGTTTTTATATGCATGTTTGTGTTCTCATTGATCATTCATACAAATATAAGTGTGGAAGTATAGGGTGCCATTTTAAGGCTTCGAAGCAGCCATGCTTCAAACTAAGTGGTACAAAGATCTTGTGCTAGTTTTAACCCCAAATTTGGGTTTAGGAAATGATCATGCGTAGGGTAGAGTTTTTGGATTTGTTTCGATCTAGCATTTGATCAAACTTGCAGGTGTATGTGCAAGAGAAGAACCTGGGGTTGACACCCATGTTCGTATTTGTTTCTTTTTCTAACGCTTGTACTGCAGATCAAGCCTGAGCAGACCAGCACGCACAGGATTGAAAGACCTGTGTCGACACCCAGGTCCTGCATCTTTATTGCTCTAATGCTTGTCTTCCAGATATGAATAAAAAAACAGATTGCCCTCTTGGATCGAAGAAGACAGCTCCTTCTATGGATCGAAGGAGACATTTCCTTCTCTATATTTAAGCCTCCCATTTTTCCCCTGAATCGAAAGACACCTTTTCTGGATCGAAGCTTCCCATTTTTCTCCCTGGAGCGAAGGATCCCCTTTGTATTTTTATTTTTGTTTTCGTTATTTCTTTATTGACCTTATCATTTGAATTAACTTTAAATCAAAAAAACAAAAAAAAAACATTAGGTTAGTTTTTTTTAATCAAATTAATTTTGTAAACAAATTAATTAATTATTTTAACTTCATTTTATCAATTTAAAATTAAATAGACTTAGGTTTTATTTTCTTAAAATAAACAAAACCAAAAAAAAAAGATTTTCTTGTTTACTTAGAAATTTTCAGGGTTTTAGACGTATTTTTCCCAATTCGCGCGCGTTCATATATTTATTTTTCTATTATTCTTTTTCACATTTTTGTATCTGCTGATGGAATGTAATAGATTAAAATAGGACTTTATCGCTTTCTTTATTTTTCCCCATTTGGACATGTAAATAACCTCCCCCGAAGCATTGTAATTGCGTAGGATTTAACTTTCCGCACTTTAAATTCCTGTATATATATTAACTGCTAGTAACTAGGATTGCATGACAAGACTGAAAGCAAACTTTAGCAAACCCTAAATGCACAAGATAACTAGATGAACTAAACACAATTGCACATGCGCAACTCTAGGGTATCCCACTTTCGAAAAGGTCTTATTCTGATCTTTTCACCCTTTCCTTAATTTGGACAAAAGAAAAGTCGATGGCGAATTTTGCTTACCGCAACATTTGCAAACACAAACGCAAAACCAGTATAACTGTCGGTTCTATCACCGTATCACAGAACTGGAGACTCTGCTGGGGAACTTAAAAGGTGTGGTTACCTTAGAGTTAGTTCATTTTTAAAAATACTTTAATTGCTTGCTTTGTATGCTTTATCCTTGGAGGGTTTGCTTGGGTTGTTACTATAGATCCTACACCTGGATTTGGGGCACCTTTTAGGTAAGTAGCAATAAATCATGGAAGTTGTACGACGTAGACTGATATGGACAAAGTGATAGCTACGTTAGCGTGATAATCTGGTTCGTACTAATGTTCCTTGAGTCATCAAGGATAACATTAGGCTTCCTTAGTGTCATTAAGTGCTAAATGATCTTTAGAACCTTTAATTGACTCATCCTAAGCCATTAGAAAGTAGTGAGATGGCCGGCTTTGGTTCTGACTGAAGATTGGTTGATAATCGATGCTACACTCATTGAGATTGGACTTTTGGGATATTCTGCCCGCAATATTTAAACATCACATAATCATTATCATAGAACATATCTTTATCTGAAGAAAAGAACTCATCAGCAGAAACATATTCATCATCTGACATGGTCTCGACCGAGCAATCTTAAATCACATTAACTCCATTTTAATCATCTCGATTTCCTGTGACTTTGATAGTACCATTATCTAACAATAATTGAACTCCTCTTCTTACGATATAACAACCACGAGAATCCCTACAGTAGATCTGACAAGACCCATAATGGTGTTCTTCCTGGCCATCCATGCGACAAAATGTAGCGTGCAGTTGTACCAAATCATCATTCATGTAATTCACATAAAAAATCCAGAATTCACCGGGACATTCATAAAACATATTCACGTCTTCTTCATACTCAGCCCTCGGCCTGATTATATGGATAAGACCTTCGTCCATAATCTCTTAAAGTTAAACTATTATCTTATCATATCCCTGGATATTTATACTGCAAATACTACAATCGACATGGTCGTGCATATAATAGCTGAATTCACAGAGATCAGCATGCAACTTTACTAAATCCCCTCTAACAAGGTTGATATCAAAATTTCGGAAGTCCCCAGGATAACCAGCAACCATATTCACGTTATTTTCACCTCCATGCTTGGGTAGTGGATTATCCTTCACATTAGGACCAACATCTTTAAAGGATAGGAGGCAAGATCTCACCATCTTCTGTACCTTAGATTTCAAGGGATAACAATTTTCAATGTTGTGCCCTGGGGCTCCTTCATGAAAAGCACAAGTCTAATCTGCCTTATAATACCATGGTAAAGGTGAAGGTACAGCAGGGGGAGGCCTTGTCTGAACCAATTTTTTTATAAATATAAGCCAGAAACAAATCTGCATAGCTCATTTGAATAGAGTCAAAAGCTTCTCTCTTCTGACCTTTCCATTGATTTCCCTGAAGAGGTGGCCTCTGATAGGAAACTGTAGTCGGAGCTACATTGATGACTGGAGTTATTGAAGCAACCTGTTGTTGGTACCGATGATGTCTTCTTGGTGGTCTAATCTTCCTTTCTTCAATGACAACATTTGTTTCACTTTCTTTCTTTCTAGAAAAATAGTATGATGACTTCTTCGTTCCTTCGTCTTTCGTCAAGCGTCCTTCCCTGACAGCTTCTTCTAGACGAACACCCATGCTTATAATCTTAGTGAAATCACTAGATGCACAGGCGACCATCCTTTCATAATAAATTATCCAATGGTTTTCAGGAAGACCTTGGTCATTTCTTGTTCTCCCATCGGGGGTACCACCTGGGCAACTATCTCACGCCAACGCTGCACATATTCTTTGAACGCCTCCTTGTATTTCTGAGCCATTGCTCTCAATTGGCCATGGTAAGGCGCCGTGAACATATTATACTTATACTGCTTGATGAAGGCTTCACCTAGATCATTGAAGGTGCAGATATTGCTACTGTCCAAACCCATATACCACTTCAAAGCGGCACCGGTTAAACTATCTTGGAAGAAATGAATAAGCAAACACTGATCATCAGTATAGGTGGACATCTTTCTGATATACATCACCAGGTGGTCATGAGGACAAGAGTTGCCCTTCTACCTCTCAAATTATGGAACTTTAAACTTCGTTGGCACCTTTACGTTAGGGACTAAGCATAGTTCACCGACGTTCTGTCCGAATAATTATTTTCCTTGAAGAGCCTTCATTTCCTTCTGCATCTCGTTGAATTGGTCTTGAAAGTCATCCAATCAGTCATAGAAACCGACACTTTCACTCGGTGGAGGAACGAGACGATAAACTTCATCATTAACAAACAACTTAACATTCACTGTAGGAGATGCAGTTTAATTCATTTTTAGCAACAGGAGTAACATGCATCACAGAAGGTGCAGGAATAACAGCAGCTTGAGAAAATAGAGCAACTTGAGCATCAAGATTGTAACCTTCTGGCATGAAATTTTCAGGCATTCCCCAAAGGTAAACCTAAGGCATACAATTTTGAGCAGCAGTCACTGGAGTAACAGAAATGGGAACTAATGGAACTTCGGAAGCAACTGTTGTTTGTTGTGGCTGAGTAATATGAGGAGACAGAGAAGCAAGTGGTGGCTCATTCTAAGAAGCCACCAATGATTCCATTAAAGCAGTTAGATTAGCCATACCGTCTTTCAAAGCAGTAACTTCTTCATGCAATTCGCGACTCTCTTGTTCAAGATTCTCGATTTTCTTCTTGGAATTAGCCCGAGTATTATACCGGTGAGACAACTTGCTTCTGAATGAAGTAGAGAAACTTAGTAAGACACCTGGGTATGAACAGAGATGCAAAAAATATGTGCAGAATAATGCATGATATGTAATGCGTGTGATTTATTTATCATTATTAATATTTCAAGGGACTCAAAGAATTATAGACGATTTGCAAACATTAAAGTACTAACACATTTTGAAATATGAAAAATTTCATTATAATAACATCATAGTGGATTACAACTTTTAGTACAAGTTTCAATAATCCTAAGTACAAGAGCATAGAGATGGAACCTAAAATCCTAAGGAGGCAAAGCTTGATGAAGATCTCTCCACACACTGACGCTTTCCAATGAGTCTTGCAATCTGAGCCTTCAACTGCTTGTTCTCTTTCGCATACATGTCAGCGACTTCTTTCGAATCACCAGAGTTAGGAAGTGAGCAACTAGGTCCAGACCGAGATCTAGAAGAAAATAAATTCTCTTGCCTCTCCACCATCTCCACAACACGACTCTCAAGAATCTCGATCAAGTCATCCTTCTCTTTCAATTCTGTTTGGTAGGACATCTCTAAAGTCTGACACTTGTTCTTCCATGCTTCCTTCTCTTGCTGCATCCTAACCAGGGAAAGCTGAAGTTCTTCCACATCATCTAAAAAGGGAGGAGTAGTCTTCATAAACATATCAGGTATAGGTTCTTCACGAGAATATGGCATCTTCAACTGAATTACCCTTGCTTGTACTCAACAGAGATGAGACTCCAAAGAAATAAATCCTCTTGGTCCCAAATCTTTTCTACTCTTATGATGAAAATGGCGCCAAGCCTTTGCAATTTCTTCCTTTGCTTCCTTATGATCATTTCCTTCTTTGAGAAAGGAACCACTCAGATGAATACTATTTGGCTTGTCTCTCATCGGATATCCATGTTGACGACATGCAAGAACGAGATTGTAGTTAATTTCGCCCTTTGTACCAAGAAAAGGTACATTGGGGAAACTACCACAACTATCGACAATATCCATATTATAATAAGCCTGATGATACCAAACAATTATGGAATGAGTGAGAGCCATAATCTTCGAATCCCAACAATATTCCTTCTTGATATCCCAGAAAGCATCAGACCGAGGTAGGTGAGAAATAAATTGATATAACAAAGGCGTGCAACAAATGATGATCCCTCCATGATAAAAATCCCGAAGATGAATGGAATAATAAGTATCTCCTAATAATGTAGGAACTGGATTCCCAATCAAGAAGATCCTAATGGCGTTGACATCCATAAATTTGTCGACATTAGGAAATAAGAACAACCCATAGGCAAGAAAAGCAAAAATATCCTCAAAAGCAACTATGCTCTTCATCCTATCAAAGTAGTGAGCTTTCTATAATAAAAACTGAGTGGGTAATTTTGATACAGTGGGAGAACTGACTTAAGGGTTTTGCGTTTTATCGCAAATGTTGCGGTTAGCAAGAGTAGCCACCGACTTTTCTTTTATCCAAAAGGAATGGTGAAAAAGCACAGGAAATACCTTTGAGATTATTTCTTGAGTTCGGGGGGTAGATTATGAAAAGGGAAGGTATTAGCACCCTTTTCATCCATGGTTTTCCATGGGCTCTTAGTTACTTGCTAGATCACTTGCTTTATGTTTGAAATTATGCTTTGTGTGGTTTTTGAAAGTATTTTGTAAAGAGGCCATTGTTTAGGCAATCTTTGTAATGATTCTCGTTCGTAAGAATGTATACAAAGATGTTTGATCTTTTGAAAATGTTTTCAATTTTGTAAGATGTTTGAAAGTGTAGGTGTTTGTTTTGAAAATAGCAAGGATGTTTGTTTTGAAATGGAGCAAGTAATTAGGAGCATTCTACCTACTCAAAAGTCTTTCTTGTTCATTTCCTTTTCCTTTGACATTGTTGTCTTACCATTTATTTGGTAAGCAACCCTATCTTTGGATGTAAACGGGATGGGCGTGGGTCATCGTATAACCATGATTAACAATGTTGTGAGGTATCTTAGCATTCTTTTTTAGGGACTAAGATCATTTGAAAGGCAACTTAGATAGCATCATCGAGGGACTATGATCTTGTGTTTTGCTTTGTTTTTGCTAAGATACCTCACATGCGTAATATGACCAATTTGTAAAGGCAACCAAGTGGAATCACCCTAGGGATGTTTGTGTGCAAGTGTATTGTTTTCATGCTTGATCTTATCTTGAATTGGGGTTTTCTAAGTATTGGTTTTAGTCTTTCCATACAAACCCTAATTATTAGCATGTTTAATATAAAGCGATAAATTGCGAAATTTAAAGTTACTACGCTATTACAACACTTGTGGGAGGGGGTGTACAAATTGTAAATGGGGATTGCAAGAATATAAACCTAAGTAGTCTATTACAACCAAATTGAATTGGGTATAAATTTACAAGGAATTAAATGAATACAATGTATAAAAAGAATAAATGTATAAGAATACAAATGTGAAGAAAATGGATATTCTTGGATTTTTTAGGAAAAGGGATTTTGTTTTAACCTAATTAATTAAAAGAAAATAATTAATTAAAATAAAAGTAAACCTAATTTAATAAGAAAAGATATTAAATAAAACTCTAAGTCTATTAATTGATTAAAATAAATTAAGTTTAAGAAAAGTTTTTTTTTTGTATTTTCGTCTTGAAAATAAATTATAGTATTATAAAATATTTTTGGCCTTTTTATACTAAAATAAAAATATTTTAATTGGTGTAAAAAGAAAGTAAATAATAACCTAGTTTTGATTAAATTTACAAGATAACAAGTAAAAACAAATAAAGTATGATTAATAAAACAATTCTTTGTGTGAGAAAAATAAATAAACTATGTCAAAATGTAAATCTAATATTTTTTGTATTTTTTATGATTTTTTAATATTAGAAAATATATTAAGAAAATAAATAAAATAAAAATAAGAAAATAAAAATAAGAAAATAAAATAAACTGGGCCAGGGGTGTGTAAATGGAGCAGGGGGTTAGCAAGTAAAAATAAAAACAAAAAGGGCCCAAGGAGGCCCAGCGCCCTGCAAAAAAGAGGAAATCAGAATGAAAAAATGTATGAAAAATCAAAAGGGTACCACTGGGGCTCGAACCCAGGTCCTAAAGGTTACAGGCGTGTGCTTCTACAACTAGGGTGGCTATACATCCGTTAATATAAGAAAATCAATAAATATATGATATAAAGCGTGCCCTGATTACTTCATCTTCAACCTCCAGCCAGACCAACTATAACTTGTTTATTTCTCATCAAAAATGAAAACTGTAAACATGAAACTTGTAGCAAATTTCCTCACGGTTTCAAAAATGTAAAGCATTAAAACTATAGATCAAAGATAAGCATGAATTTTATTGGCCCTAATCTGAACCCTAAAAATCTCAGAAACATCAATCTTAAAATTCTCTAAGCTCAAGCAAAATTAATGGAAACTATGAACATGGTTAGCTTTAGGGAAATGATATCTACATGTTTCATTCACAAATAAATCATTGATGATGCTTGTATGAGAAGTTCCAAAGTTATAAAACTTACCTTGCAAGAGAGTATCAGGTTTGAAGTTTGAGCAACTTTCAAGGAGTTCCAATGGTTGGGCTAGCTTCCTTAAGTTCTCTGGAAGCTAATGGAATGCTTAGCTTGAGCTAAAAGGGCCTGAGGAGTTCTAGAGAAGTCCAAGTGCAAAGCTCTGTTTTTGAAAATAGAGGATGGTGTTAATGGTGTTACAGTTCTGTAACAGGGTGTGGGATCAGTTCTAAATGATGTTTAGAAGCTTTAGAAACCAAAAGGCTTGAAAACGCACGAGGGAGTTATGAGTTTCAAGTTTTTGGTCCGTTTGTGTGAAAATGGAGGTATGAGATGTGATTCTAAGTTTTAGGTCTTTTCAGGGCTTGAGCATTCGTGTATTTATGGCAAATAGTTTGTCTATGTATAAGCAAAAAGATTGGAGTGCATTGGCAAGTCAGAAGTACAAGTTACAAGCTTTTGGCTAGGTTATTTGATTTTCAATAAAAGAGGGAAACCAAGTTTCAATGTGTAGTATAAGCATGTGCTAGGTGATTGTAAGTGTCTAAACCATTTCTCATGTGTTATGAGACATGTATGATCAGAAGAGAACAAGTGCAAGGCTCAAGAACAAGTTTTGTACAAAAAAGCACTTTATCAAAATGGCAATGTAACCTTTCTTCCAAAAATGGATATAAAGCATGTCCATGCATTGAATGCTTGAAATGAGACCTCTAACAGCTGTGAAAGCCATTAATTATGGAGTGCCTAACAAGTTTGAGGCCAGAAAAGTAGAGTTTATGTAGCATAGTTTGAATTTTCAATTTGGTTCATCACAAAATGACTTGTAATTCAAGTGATAAAACCCTAACTTCATCTCTTCGATTCTCCCTACTCAAGAATGATCTCAAGGAGTTATTGGACATTTTGGAAAGCTTGTAATATGCTGTACAACCCATATTTGAATTTATTTTTAAGTTTCCCCTTGTAACTATATGTAAAAGTGTCATGAAGTTGGGTCAAAATCCTAACCAAATTAGGACAAAATTTCACTAAGTGTTTTGTTTCATGACCACATGTTCTTAAAATTATAAATGCACTTTTGGAAGGAGTTGTGTAAAGAAAAGTTGTATATTTCATGGATATCTACAACTTTCATGTTTTAAGTTTCTCTTTAATCCTCTTGCCTCATGGTGAAAAATGTGTTCAAAGTTGTGAAAAAACATGAAATTTCCAACACTTAGAAAAATTTCTAAGTTTAGAAATTTTGACTTTTCAAAATGAAATCTTGACTTTTTGATTTCTTGATGAATAAGTTTCATATTTTGACATGTTTTGATGAATTTTGATCTTTGACATTTGATTTTGACCAAAAAGTCAAAGTTTGACTTTTTAGTATACAATTGACTTTTGATCAGTTGACTGGAAATTCATCTGTCAATCCTTTGCACTTGAGAAATGTTTTGAGCCATGTTATTAGGTCAAAATGATGCAATTGGACTCTTGAGATAATGCCTTAAACCAATTGATCATTTTCTAGGTCAAAAATCAGAAATTGCCCTTTCCTAGTCAAAACCCTAATTTTGACCATTTTGCCCTTTTGGAGATTTGATCAAATTTCTTGAGGACTTGTGGTCCAAACTTGATAAATGATACATATGAGTCTAAAATGTTGATGTGGATCAAAAATTATGAAGTTTGACTGTAAATTGGCCATAGTTGACTTTTCCCCCAATACAACTGCTTTTTAGGTCAATTGCTCAATTGACTGAGCAAAAGTGTGATCCCAGGCTTGAAACTTGACATGAGTGATCTTGGGGGTCCATAATGATCTATGAAAGTCATATGGGGCATTGGAAGTTCAAAAATCCTTGTGCAAACTCAAACCCTAATTTTGGTCATCAGTGCTTAAGGAGATGTCTTGAGCTGATCAAACCCTAATGCAGTCTTGAGCCAAAGGAGATCTTGTAGAAAATTCTTGATAAATGAGAGGGAAAATTTTGGGGTACAACAACTTCCCCTATTCAATCTTCTTAAACCTGAAGAGCTAGATTGACGAGTTTGGCCATTCGTGACTCGAAGGTGGAAGATGATTGGACACTAGAGTGCCCAAAAATTTGCACTCGGTGATGTGATAGAATGGGCTTAACGATGCCATTTGGAGAGATGATGGAAAGTTTTTGGAGATGGGCTTTGTAGATTCCATCCAAAAATGATTGCTGAACTGAATCTGCAAGCTGAAACTGAATGAGTATCAAAATGGAATTCGTATCTGGAGCGTATCTGAACTGTATCTGAAGATTGAAATCTGAATGAGTATCAGAATGGCATCCGTGTCTGGAGTGTATCTGAACTGTATCTGAAAGTTGACTCTAAATGAGTATCAGAATGGCATCCGTGTTTGGAGCGTATCTGAACAGTATCTGAGAAGCTGAATCTGAATGAGTGTCTGGATGGCATCCGTGTCTGGAGCGTATCTGAACTGTATCTGAAAGTTGACTTTGAATGAGTATCAGAATGGCATCCGTGTCTGGAGCGTATCTGAACTGTATCTGAGAAGCTGAATCTGAATGAGTATCAGGATGGCATCCGTGTCTAGAGCGTATCTGAACTGTATCTGAAAAGCCTTTGAACATTATTAATAGTAGCTATTGATTAACCTTATCCTGAAGAGGGGAAAATGTTAGTTAATATGCAATGTCATGTTGTATGAAATGCATAGTGTAATGTATTCGCGTTATCAATGTTTATGATATATGGATGCGATGTATGTGTATGTGAGCTAATCTACTGCACTGCTATTGGATTGAGGAAAATAAATCCTCGACTACCGTTGAGGATATGAAGTGTAAGTTTTCATGTTGTGTAGTTGAAGTGTTGACGAATTTCCGCTTAGAGAAATAAACTCGGTTGTAAGGGAAATGTCGTGTACTGCTTGTAAAATCCTGTTGGGGAATCCTGAGAAATTGGACAACTTCTACTGGGGAGTGATAGCTGGAAGCTCTGTTCCGCTGAGGATTAAACTGCACATTGCGGGGGACTTTATGGAAATAGCTTAGAGAGATTACCTTACCTCTTAAAGCCATCAGTGACCATCTTTCTATTTTGTTCATTTGTAAATAGTAATTACGTTCAAATGCATATGTTCAAAAATAAATCATTGGACGTTTTTGTAAACAAAACAAGAGTAAAGAAAACAGATAGTTTTGCACTTTCAAAGTGATATCTTTGTATTGACTTTGAGTAAGTATATTTGTACAATGAGACAAACATTCTAGTAAGAGAATTCCGTCGTAAAAAAAAATGAAATTTGATATAAAGAAAAGATAGATATGTGCAATAATCCCATGGGGTTCCCATTCTGATATAACCTTCGTGTCTTTGAGCATCTTGTCAATTTGTTGCCTTGTCCGAAGCTAATTGGATTGATTAGAACCGTCGAGTTTGCAGGTCGTCCGTAAGCTGATCTAACGGGACATAGTCATACGCTTTAATTCCCCAAATTTTTCCTGGACCGCCCTTTCGGGTTTTTAGTCCACCAGAATACCCCTTTTTGCCCAAGCCGCCCTTTCGGGTTTTCAGCTTGCCGAGTGTACAGATTTTTTGTTTTATCCCTAATTCTTGCCTGAACCTTTTTGGTTCGCCGGGATGCCCTTGTTTTGCCTAGGTGTGTCAACCTAGCGGATTTCTTTATGCATAATATCTTTTGACTATGTCTGCATTCGCAGGGTGCGGTAGTTCGTCGCCATCCATGGTGGTTAGGATCATTGCTCCACCAGAGAATATGCTTTTGATTACAAATGGTCCTTCGTATGTAGGAGTCAATTTTCCCTTGGGATCACCTTGTGGCAGTATGATACGCTTGATCACTAAATCCCTAACTTGATACACTTGGCGTCTGACCTTTTTGTTGAAAGCCTCGATCATCCATTTTTGATACATTTGACCATGACAGACAGCAGTAAGCCTTTTCTCATAATCAAGTTTAGTTTATCAAGTCAAGTCTGGATCCAATCGTCTTCGTTCAAACCTGCATCCTTCATAATTCTTAGAGAGGGGATCTGGACCTTAATAGGCAAGACAACCTCCATGCCATATACCAGAGAGTAGGGGGTTGCCCCAGTTGATGTGCGTGTTGTGGTACGATACCCGTGGAGAGCAAATGGTAGCATCGCATGCCAGTCTTTAAACGTAACTGCCATTTTCTGTATGATCTTTTTGATATTCTTATTGGTGGCTTCGACATCACCAATCATCTTCGACCGGTAAGGGGAAGAACTATGATGTTGGATCTTGAATTGCTCACACAGGGCGATGATCATAATGTTTTTTTAGATTTGTACCATTGTCTGTGATGATCCTCTCTGAGATACCGTATCGACAAATAAGATTCTGTTTGATGTATCGTGCGACAACATTCTTGGTAATGGAAGCGAAATAAGCTGCCTCAACCCACTTCGTGAAATAGTCAATGGCCACTAAGATGAAACGGTGTCCATTAGAGGCTGTTGGCTTGATTTCCCCAATCATATCGATGCCCCACATAGAAAAGGGCCAAGGAGCCGTCAATACATTCATAGGAACCGGAGGTACGTGCAACTTGTCAGCATAGATCTGACACTTGCAGCAGGTTCGAGAGTGTTGACAGCAATCTGCTTCCATGGTAGACCAATAATAGCCTGACCGTAGGATTTTCTTTGCCATTGTATGTCCACTGAAATGGGTGCCAAAAGTGCCTTCATGTAGATCAGCCATGATCTTTTCCGCATCAACCTTGTCTATGCAACGGAGTAACATAGAGTCATAGGGTAGTTTTCTCAGTTTTCTCACTCAAATGCTCAGATGATTGAAAATAAACTATATTGGACAAAAAGTCAATTGTGGTTAACATACAGTTAAACCTCAAGATTTTTGGTCAACATCAAGATTTTAAAGTCACATTCATCATTTTATCAAGGGTTGATCATGATTCATCAAGAAAATTTAAGATTCATCAAAAGTTAAAATTTACCAAATTAGGGTTTTCTTAAGGAGAAGTCAACTGAACTTTGACCAAGCACAACTTTAACATGCTTCATCAAATTTTTCTCAACCAAAGCTCATTTTGAAGGAAATTCAATTCTCTATAACTCTGTCTCTTTAAACTCAAGCCCAAAAATGCTTCATTTGAGAGATATGGGCCAAAACATTATAGGTCGTTTCAAAAGTCAACAAAAAGACACTTTTTCTCAAGGCAACTTACATCAAGATAAAATATTCAAATGCAAAAATTATCAACATAGAGATTGTAGAGGACATATTGAGGTTTCCAAAAAGTATTAGATCACTTTCAAATTATAAACATTGAAATAGTTATGATTGGTGCAAGTTGGGAAATTTTGAGAAAATGCATGAAACCTAAAGTGACCAAACTTGAATGTTTGGGCTAGTGGCCTTGTGTTTTAAGGTCCACGTGTGTTATAGGCCTCAATATTAACCTCAAAACTTATTCATACACCTCTTTGATTTTTCATCCTATTTATTTTGATTTTATTCAAAATAAATTCGATAAAATAAGAACCTTTCATACAAGGTCCAAGCCCACACTTTCTTGACAGATTTCAGACAAGAAAGCCAGGAAACCCTTGCAAGAAGATCACCTTTCCAAACTTCCAAAATTATCAAAAACTAGGGAAAATCAAAAACCCTAGTTACAACCTCTTTCCAAGCAAGCTAATCCTTCAAATCGCTTCCAGAAGCATTGTAGGGTAAGATTTGATCATCCCTGATGATCCAAGAGGCATGAGAATCGTGTATATGCCTCACCGGATTTGTTCATTGCATGAATTTCATATTCTAGTTTTCTTTGTGTTTTAATGCATGTTAATGATACTAACTTGCTTCTGAGGTATAACAACGCATGATTGAACCATAGTATGGCCCCTATAACAATCAGACAAGGGTTTGCCATGTTCATACTATTTCATATTTTTTGCATTGTATCTCACCATACAATATGAATCAGCCAAAACTAACGGCACCATTGAGTTTGCAAGGGCCAAATTAGGGGGGTAAGGTCCCTGGGAATCACTAATACTTCTTATTTTATAGGAATAAAAAATGTGTTCGCCGGAGAAGACGACCGGAGCTAGGGCTATGGCGCTTTTCCGACCCAGTAATTTTTATTTTATTACTTAATTATTTGTTTTTATTTATGTTACCGGATGTATAGCCACCCCAATGGCAAGCGCGCGCATGATAAGGCTTTGATGTACAAGAGTGTGGGTTTGATCCCTGCCTTTTGATGTTTTTATGTTTTTTCCATATTTTTGCAGGTTTTAACATGTAAGCACATGGTTTCCATTCTTCTAACACAGGCGCGCGCCTGGTGCAGTGGCAAAGCGTGTTATGGAAAAGGCTAAGGACGTGAGTTCAACACCCACCCCTGACATTTTGCTTGGTTTTGTTTCCAACTTATTTTTCTTCCTTAATTTCTTCCCATAAACCCTAATTCTTTTGGCAAACTTTATCTTTTTTAATTAACAAAACCTTTTTTACAAACCCTAAAAATAATTAGGTTTTATATTTTTATTAACATTTTTTAATTTCATTAATTAACCTTTTTTAATTAAAATTAAATTAGGTTTTAGGTATTTTTAATTAATTAAATTAATTAACATTTTATTAATTAAAATTAATTAACTTTTTTAGGTTTTATCTTAATCATCATAAAAAAAACCTTTTTCATAAAAAAATCGCCAAAAAAAATTTTGTTTTCCTCTTTCCTTTATCTTATTTTATTTTCTTAGATAAATTGTATAGGATGTTATCGCGAATGTTATAGCGTAGCTTTTATCTTCCCGCATTTTTATGTAATTGCTTTGGGATGTAATAGTTGTAGGTTTTAATTTCTACATTTTATTTTCTCACACAACTATTATGTATCTGCCTCAAAGTGTTTTAATTGTCTAGGTTTACGTTTCCGCACTTTATTTTTTCCGCTACTATATTTGCTGGTTAGTAACTAGGGTTTATATGGAAAGATAAAAATGAACGATAGAAAACCCTAACTTCAAATATAAATAAATGAAACAAACACACTTGCACACTTTCACCTCTAGGGTAATATCTTTTGTTGCCTTCGGAATAAAACAATCATGTCCCTCAAAAATGGGGATGCTTTAGCAAAGTCCCTCGAATAAAATATCATATTCCCTTGACGTCGCCTTTTGATAAATGATCTAGTCCCTTAAGAAAATTTCCAAAGTGTCCTTACAAGTTGCCTTCGATGACCATATGATGATTGTCCGTCTGTCCCTTCACATCCAAAAGATAAGGCTTCCTACTAAGTAATGGTATGGATAACACTATCTAAGGAGAAGGAAAAGTACCATAACGACCTTGAGTGGGTAGAACTGTTAATAGCTTTCTCACAAACCTTTCAAAACAAAAACATTTTCCAAGATATTTTCAAAACACTTTGTACACACTCTTGAGGACTGACACAAGAGTTATTACAAAGTTCACCCTACATTGGCAAAATTTCAAAAAAAAATTCAAACACACACAAAAAGAAAAATTTTAAAGCGAGCTAAGCGATTAAGATCCCGTAGATAACTATAGATGAAAAGGGTGCTAACACCTTCCCTTTTCATAACTTACCCCCCAAACTCAAAATCTATCAAGGTCTTTCCTGTTCTTTTCACCCTTTCCTTATTGGATAAAAGAAAACTCGGTGGTGACTCTTGCTATCTGCAACATTTGCTATAAAACGCAAAACAAGTCAGTTCTCCCACCGTATTACACCTCCCATTTCCCGTTTACTTTGTCCTTGCTATCGAGTTAATAAGTGGAACAAAAGGTCCACAATCGGCCCCCACACTTTCTAGTCTGGTTCGTTCTTAGCTTGCGTCATGCGTTGATGCTTTGAATCATGCCTATTCTTGTCCATTGAGTCAAATAAAGTGGAAAAGGGTTCTAAACAAAACCCCACACTTTGTTATTCGTTCTGACGATGTTAGATCGCGTTTCTTTAAATGTTGACGCTTCGAGTTGTTACTCGATATCGGTACTCGAGCAAATCAAGTGAAAAGAATTCCTTACTCCCACTTTGAGATCCATTGGACTCTTTTTTTATTGCTATCTCGCACTCGATTTTGTTTTGGATTTGGTTTGAATTTGTTTGATTGCTCTTGTGTTTGTTCTTCTTTTTAAACCATTGCATGCTCCCTTAGGATTGCTTGTTTAGTTTTCGATTCTTGTTGGATATTAGGTTGTAATCTTTGCATGTTCCCTTAGGATTGCTTGTTTCATTTTAGATTCAAGTTGGGTATTAGGTTGTAACCTTTGCATTATCCCTTAGGATTGCTTGTTTTGTTTTCAATTCAAGTTGGATATTAGGTTATAGCCTTTGCATGCTCCCTAAGGATTGCTTGTTTGGTTTTTGATTCAAGTTGGATATTAGGTTGTAACCTTTGCATGTTCCCTTGGGATTTCTTGTTTTGTTTTTTATTCAAGTTGGAAATTAGATTGTAATCTATGCATTCTAGCTTAGGTAGAGATTTCCCTTTATTATCCAGACCTTAGGACCACCATTGCATGATAACATTAGGAATAGGGATATATAGTTTCCCTTAGATGTTTTTTCTTTCCCTTTTGCATGATTAATACTAAAACTCTTTTTTTTCTTATAAAATTAAAAACACTTAATAAAGGAATATGTGAATCTTATGCATTTGAGTCTTGTGGGGTAGAGCGAATCGGTTTAGACAAAATCTTGCTCTATTTTCACTTCCAGACTTTATTACGGCTCAAATCGCAAATTCTTTCGCAATAAGAAGTACAAATCAATGCAAACCTTTTTGTCTTCAAACTTTTTACTTTAAAACCTTTTCAATAAGGATGTGTTGTTTCAAAATTGAACAACCTGTAAATGCTAAGTGTGCGAGGGGCCGAGCATGAGTCTCTTTACGAGCTGCAACAGCAAGAACGAATTGCAATCCTAACCGTAAGGATGTGAATGCAACATTATCCATAAAAAACATGCAACCAACCAAACTTTTTGAGCTGAACTACAAAACTATGATTCCTTAAAAGGGATACGTAGGCATTTGGTCGCAGGGCCTAGGCGAGCAAAAACTTTGTAAATATTCCTTTTTTTTTCCTGTGTTTTCTTTTGCATGCATTCCCTCTTTACATTTTTCCCTTAGCTTTAGATTAGAATACACCCTTTGATTAGAACAACAAGAGTGGATCCCGTGGAGTACCACAGACATGATGGATGCTAATACCTTCCCCTTGCGTAATTGACTCCCTTACCCATATCTCTTGGTTTACTCGGTGTTTACTCGATATTTACCTTTCCCTCTTGATGATATTCGGCCAGTTGTTTCACACAGCATCAGTCCTTCCAATATTTTCACGATCATACTAATGAAATAATCTTCTCCTATTATTCGTTTAAACTTAGGACCCCTAATTTTTTCCCAACATGTCCTCACTTAGGCTTTCACCAATTACCATATTTCCCCTAAAATATCTACATCAATGATTCATTTTTATTTAAATAATAATAATTCTAATAGTTATTCTAAATTATTATGAGATAATTATCTAATTAATAAAATACTCTATATTCATCAATCTCCCAATAATCCACAACATAACTACATAGCACACATCATACTCAACTAAACATCACATATTCATCAATAATCCACGAATGTTTCTAATAACTCATTTAAATTATTAATTCTAAAATTTGGGGTGTTACAACTCTCCCCCATTTAAAGAATTTTGGCCCCAAATTTTACCCTTGGGAAATAGAGTCGGGTACGACTCCTTCATCTGATCCTCACGCTCCCAAGTAAAACGTCCACCAACTGGTCCACCCCATAACACTTTCATTAACGCAATATCTTTACCCCACAATTGCTTTAGTTCCCGGCCTTCTATTCGCAATTGTAGTACTTAAATAGTCAGGTTATCTCTCACCTGTACATCATCCATCTGAATCACATGTGAAGGATCCAGAATATACCTTCTCAATTGAGACACATGAAACACGGCATGAAGATTTGCAAGCGAAGAAGATAAAGTGATATGATAGGCCACCTCACTTATCTTCTCAGATATCTGATATGGACCACTAAAATATGGTGTAAGCTTTCTCGACTTCGGAGCTCTACCAACACGAGTCACTAGAGTGACTCAAGAATATATGATCATCTTTTTGGAATTCCAATTCCTTTCTTATCTTATTATGATAACTCTTCTGACGACTCTGAGAAGCTTTCATACGGTGCTATCCCAATACTAGAATGGAAATTGTTATTATAAGTGAACTCAATTAATAGAAAATGACTATCCCAAACTCCTCTTTGTTCTAGCATACAAGAGCTTATCAAATCCTCCAAAGATTGGATAGTCCTCTTTGTCTGACCGTCCATCTGCGGATGATATGTGGAACTTAACTTCAACTTAGTACCAAAAGCATTTTGCAAATCTCATTAGAATTTTGACCTAAAACTCAGATCTCTATCTCATATGATACTCGAAGGTATCCCATGTAACTTCACAATATCATCAACATACATCTCAACTAGATTTTCTATAGGATGATTTATCTTCATCGGCAAGAAATGAGCCTACTTAGTCAACCTATCCACTATCTCCAAAATCAAATCATTACCTTTAACAATCTTTGGCAAACCCGATACAAAATTCATAGAAACATTGTCCCATTTCCACTATGGAATACTCAAAGGTTGCATAAGACCCATAGGCTTATGATGTTCAATCTTTGACTTCTGACAAGTCAAACAAGCATACACAAACTTAGCTTTCCTTCTTCATACCCGACCACCAAAAAAATTTCTTCAGATTTTGATACATCTTTATAGCACATGGATGAAAACTCAAATCGCTTCGATGTCCTTCCTCAAGAATTTTGTTCTTAAGTTCTGGTGTTGTACCCCAAAATTTGCCCTCTCAATTCTCAAGGCCTTTCTTACAAGGATTTTCAAGGTTCAAGTTTGAACAAGTGCATTTGGATTTTCCAATACCAAAATTAAAAGGAAACTGTCAAAAAGGGAGAAAACAGATAAAAATATTATTTTGACAAAAATTGGAGAAATACAAGTGTTCTTCGTTTCAGCTCCTTCGATTGGCCTTTTGACCTCTTTCGACACAAGCTTGGCTTGCATCCTTTGATTGGCCTTTTGGCCTCTTTCGACACAAGCTTGGCTTGCATCCTTCGATTGGCCTTTTGACCTCTTTCTACACAAGCTTGGCTTGCATCCTTCGATTGGACTTTTGGCCTCTTTCGACACAAGCTTGGCTTGCATCCTTCGATTGGCCTTTTGACCTCTTTCGACACAAGCTTGGCTTGCATCCTTCGACTGGGCATGGGCCTCTGACACAGTTTGGTTTGGATTCACAAGGAAAAGAGCCTCTTGTAATCTATTTCATTTCCAAGGCAAAAGGCTCTCTTTTAACATCCTTCAATTTGCACCTCTTGCTCCCTATTTGTCTCTTTCGAATATGAACATTTTGTCTTTCGTTTGACCACATGTACCCCCTGGTGTGCAAGCTTTCGATTAGACATGAGCCACCTTCACACAAAGGCTTCGATTGGAGTTTTGGTTCCCTTCGAATCACCATCTCTCAAACCCAAGTCTAAATCCTTCGACGCGGTTTCTTTTAGTACATTTCTAGAAATCTTCGACACAAGTGGGAAATAGAATCTTGAAAGGACAACTGATCAAATTTGTGGACCCTGCTACGTGATCTTACTTTACAGGACTTAATGCTTGTATATCACTCCATAATTAATTGCTTACATTTTGGATTAAGCTATTGTCCAGGTGATTAAGCCTTTGACCAGAAGTTTTTCGCATGAAAGTGAACTTGTTAAGTACAAATCCTGTGCCAAAGCCCACGCTTTGCTAAAATCATGCTTGTACTTCACCATAAGTCAGGGAAGTCAGTCCCTTTTGACCAACCACTTCAGTACTTCACCTTGGGACCTTGGAAAATCTGACATGACTTAATATTCACGTTTCAGCCAAGCCACATCTTTGTTTTAACTCCCAAACCTTTTCTCTATAAATAGAGGAACATTTACAAAGCTAAGGGAGGATCTTTAGACCAGAGGAACGAATCCCCCAAATTTTCTCAAACACAATAAATCTCTCAAGTCCCTTCAACACTTGTGAGAAAAAACCCAGAATCACATACTTACTTCCTTCGATTCTGAAGAACAAATACTCTTCAGTATCCTTCGAATCCAGTTTGGAAAGAAACATAAGACTTGTTTCTTTCCTCCCTTCGAATCCAGCATTCCAGGCGCAACTGTTGGCCCCCTCTTTCAAATCCAGAACCCTGGGCCTCCACTCAAGGTCCCACACCCATTCAAAGCCTCCAGCAAGGTAAGTCACTCTTACCCTTGAACATTTAATTTTATGGCATAGTATGTGAATAATCTTCCCTTTCATTTCAAAACATGTACATAACACTTTGGTTCTTTTCGTTTCCACCTACTTAATATGTTTTCAGAGCTAAACCCTTTCGTTTTTTCTTTCTGTTTACCTGAACTTGCTTTAACTGTTAAACTGTTTGAAAGACAAAAACTAGCATGGCCTCAGGCCATGTTGCCATTTAATGCTTGAAATGAAAGAAACAGGAAACATGAAATAGGAAATGAAGCTTCTGGCTTCTACCCTCTTTCTCCAGGTCAAACGAAAGGGACAACCAGGAGGAAAACCATGTTGACTTCTAGGCCCAAACGAAAAGCATGCCTTCACTGACTTCCAGCCCCTAATCGAAAGACATTCCCTCACTGCTTTCAACCCCCAGTCGAAGGAGGCCGAAAGGCAGATTGCATCTTATACAGGTTCCAGGCCCAGTCGAAAGGCACAACATGCTGTCCCACTGGTCCCAATCGAAGGAGGCCAACAGAATGCAAATCGAAGGCTGCTCCTGCCCAAATCGAAGGAGCTCATTTTTTACTTCTTTTTATCTTATTTTTTCCTTTACATTTCTATGCACTTCAATATGGTTGTAATAGTGTAGGATTTATTTTTTGCACTTTTTATTGCTTTTGTACAAATGCTAGTAACTAGGTGTGTATGGAAAGATAAAACCAACAAGTAGACAACCTAAAAATCAAAGACAAATGCATGCAATAAAACACACTTTGCACACATGCACCCTTAGGGTAATCTCACTTGTTGCCTCGGAAAATAGTCATGTCCCTCGAGCATGGGCGTTTTAGCAAAGACCCTCGATAAAAGATCGTAGTCCCTCGATGACCCTCGATGTTGCCTTCGGTAAACGATCTAGTCCCTAAAACGACATTGCTAAAACGTCCCATATGTTGCCTTCTATGACTATACAAACATCCCATACCCGTCCCGTTCAACATCCTAACACAAGGTTGTTCACCAAATACAATGGTGAAACAACATTGTTAAAAGGGTTAAAAACATGAGAAAGATCTTTGAGTAAATTAGGGTAGATAGCTCTTAGTTACTTGATCAAAAATCTTGCAAAACATCCTTGCCATTTTTTTAAACACACACACAACACAACTTCAAAAACAATTTCAAAACAACTTTTCAAAAAAAACTTTGAAATATCTTTCCAAAACCACACACACAAAACACCATTTCAAGCAATTGAAAAACAAAGACAAGTGATCTAAAACAAGTAACTAAGAGCCCATGGATAACCATGGATGAAAAGGGTGCTAGCACCTTCCCTTTTCATAATCTACCCCCCGAACCCACGAAAACATCTCAAAGGTCTTTCCTGTGCTTTTTGACCTTTCCTTAGGATAAAATAAAAAGTCAGTGGCGACTCTTGCTAAACCGAACAAGTGCGAACACAAACGCAAAACCCAAGTCAGTTCTCCCACCGTATCACATCTGGAATATCGAGAACATAAACTCTATTATCAAGCCTCATCACACCATTTTCATCCACTCGAAACTCACCTCTGTTACCTTGGTTAATCACCATCAGTCAATCCACCAAACTTAAATAAGATTTCTAACCTTCTGAGATCTCTTCAAGAATCCCACTAGTCAGTTTTAACATTCCCATTCTCACACTGTTAGAAGTCTCTTCACACACCAAACTCATATCTCTAAATTGTTTGGTCATTTCTAACTCTCGTACCATAAGCATTGACATATGCAAGGACTTCCTACTCAAAGCATCAACTATCACATTTGCTTTACTAGGATGGTAACTCAAATCAAAATCATAATATTTTAAAAATTCAAGCCACCTTCTCTGCCTCATATTTAGCTCTTTCTGATCAAACAAGTATTTTAAAATCTTATGATCATTGAACACTTCAAATTTAAGGCCAAAAAGATAATGTCTCCAAATTTTCAACAAGAACACCACGACCGCTAATTCTAAGTCATGCGTAGGATAATTCCTCTCATGAACGTTTAATTGTTTGGAGGCATAAGAAACAACTTTTCCATTTTGCATTAGTACACCACCAAGACCCATCTTAGAAAAATCACAATAAACTTCAAAGGATTCATTCGGGTTCAGAAAAATTAACACCAGAGCAGTTGTCAACCTCTTCTTTAGTTCTACGAAACTCTCTTCGCATGCAACATCCCACATATAAGCTTGACCATTTCGAGTCAACTAATTCAATGGTAACGCCAACTTAGAAAACCCTTCAATGAATCTTCGTTAGTAACTTGCTAATCCAAGAAAACTTTGAATCTCAATTGCAGACTTCAGTGTCTCCCACTCCAACACTGTATCAACCTTAAAAGGATCCACATCAATTTCACCACTAGAAATCACATGGCCAAGGAAACTCACATCCTTCAACCAAAATTCACACTTTGACAGTTTCACATACAACTTCTTCTCTTTCAATATTTGCAACACAATTCAAAAATGCTTAGCATGTTCTTCTTCTAATTTCAAATAAATCAAAATGTCGTCAATGAAAACCACCACAAACTTGTCCAAGTACTTTTGAAAAATACGGTCCATGTATTCCATGAAAACGCCTAGCGTATTTGATACACCAAAAAACATCGCAGTATATTCATAGTGACCATATCTTATCCTGAAAGCTATCTTCGGAATATCATTTGGCCTAACTCGAATTTGATGATAACCTGACCTCAAATCGATTTTTTTAAATACACTAGCGCTAACCAACTAATCCATCAAATCATCATTCCACAGAATTGGATAATTATTCTTAATAGTTACTTTATTTAACTATCTGTAATCCATGCACAACCTCATACTACCGTCTTTCTTTTTAACCAACAACATCGGAGCACCCCACAGAGAGACGCTCGAACAAACAAACTTCTTCTCCAGCAATTCTTCTAATTGTTTCTTTAATTCGTTCAACTTTGAAGCTGCCATCCTATAAGGAGCCATCGATATCGAACTTGTACATGGTATTAAGTCTATAGCAAATTCAACTTCTCGTTCTGGAGGAAAATCACCAATGTTGTTCAGAAACACTTCTGGAAATTCATAGACAATAGGTAATTCCACACTTTCAGTTTCACGATCAACTTGTAATGATGCAAACATCACAAACATCAAAGATTCATCTACTAAAAGTTTATCTACTTGTTTAGCATACAAAAACATCAGATCTCCACTATCACCAAACTTGGGAAACCTCTTTCTCTTATTATAACAGTTGATATGAACATAGTTGAACTCCAACCAATTCATTCCAAGACTAACATCAATTTGGTGTAAGGGTAGACACACCAAATCCATCATAAAACTCCTACCATAGATAGATAAAGGACACTTCAAACAAAAAAGAGTAGTAGTAACAGAACCCTTAGCAGGAAGTTCTACTACCATTCCTCCATTCATATCAGACAACTTTAATCCCAACATAGTAGAACATTTAAGAAAAATGAACGAATGATTAGAACCGGTATTAATAATAGAAATTAAATTAGTATTGTTAATAAAACAAGTACCTCTGATCAGGTATCTTTCTTGTCAACCTCAACACCATTCAGAGCAAACACCATAGCATTAGTCTGAGCAACAATAACCTTCCCTGGTTTCTGACATTGGGTACTAATGTGCCTCTGATCACCATAATTGAAACAAGTAGGACCTTATTTCTTGCATTCAATAATGTGATGATCAACCTTACCACACTTGTAACATCTCAGCACCTTATTAGTGCAAGCATCAACATGGTGGCCTAATTCACCACACCAGTAGCATTTCACAGAAGTGGGAGCTTCTTCCCCACTTGGCTTCTTCTCATCATAAGCTTTCTGCTTCCCCTTATCAGTAGGAGCAGCGTATGCTTACCACGATCCTGGTTCTTTCCCTTTTTCTCATTATAATTCTTATAAAAAGAAGCTTTGTCTCTGCTATCTTGATCGAAGATTCTACATTTGTTCACCAGCATGGGAAACTGACGAATCTGCTGATATCCAATACCCTCCTTAAACCATGGACGCAATCCATTCTCAAACTTAATGTACTTCGACACCTCAGCTGTTGGGTTATTATAGTGCCGACAAAATTTCACTACCTCCTCGAATTTAGTTGCATACTCAGCAATTGTCGAATTTCCTTGCCTTAGCTCAAGGAATTCGATTTCCTTCTTACCAAGTACGTCTTTAGGAAATTACTTATCAAGAAAAGCAGCTCTGAACACATCCCAAGTAATTTTTGTACCCAGAATCTCCATCCTCTGGCGCGCATTATTCCACCAGTCCTCGGCTTCCTCTTATAGCATGTGAGTGCTAAACTGCACCTTCTGATTCTCTGTGTAGATCACCACCCAGAAAATATCTTCAATCACCTTAAGCCACACTTGTGCACCATTAGTATCTTGCCTGCCCTTGTAGATTGGCGGGTTGTTCCTCTGGAACCTTCCCCATGCACGAGCCTCATCAGCATTTCTTCTATTTTGGTTCTGCTGACCATGCTGGTGTTACAGTGCATGAGCCATGGATTCCAAAGTGTTAGCAATAGTGTTATTGTTTCTTCCTCCATCCATAACTCTGCACATAGACAACCAACATTAGAAACGTCAACACATAGACAATATTCGAGTACTAATCGATCAATAAGAGGTAGACATCACATAAAACCTGGTCGGACAAACCGACCTGCTTTGATACCACTAATGTAACACCCTTCTAGTTCCCAATGAATATTATCATTAAATAATCAGAGTATTTCACCAAAGGGCATCACATGCTCCATAAACAACATACATGCATGTCTTACTCCGTAACACGGGTTTTCAAAATCATTTAAGACAAGTGTTCTATTAAAATAACTATCAATATTTCAACTACTCGCGGCGGAATTAATCATTTGAAACCTCTTATTAACCATACCATTAGAACTTCGTTATTCTTAGTTCATATTTCTTAATTAATAGCAACTCAAATACCATGAAAGGTAGTTCAAAACCTCATAATCAAACAAAACACATAAGGTTCAAAAATAAAATGTTCCCGACCCTGATGTTACATATCAGAGCAAGACCTTCTAAAGTTAAATGGAAATAAATAATACATTCCAAGCTATTCTTCTAGGCCTCTATGAACTACTCCTGATCACCTGTGCGTTACCCGCGTGGAGGCAACATTCAAACAGAAAGGGGGAGTATTCACATTCATTATGAGAGATATAAGGAATAAACATAATAGAACAAGACAACAACATCATAGCATCAGAATCAACAACATTGTCAATTAGCACAATAACATAATAAAACATCATCAAATCAACAACTATGCAATGCCACATAAGATGTAGTGCAATAACATAGACTCATGCATGTGGTACCATTTCTTTCGATGGGCACTGGGCCATCACCCTCCAAAGATCCCCACCATAGGATTGATTCCCTCTTGGAACCAGAGCACAACATTAACACCCTCAATCCACATAATAGGATTGAGACCAACATTGGACCAATGTCCTAATTCAACATGGGCGGACCAAAGCTGTCCAAAATATGCCATGAATGCATGATGTGCAACAACAAATATAAAACGACCACGACTAGTCAAACGCATCATCATTCATGAAATCATCAACATCATTTCAATACTTCATAAATAAAACATTTTATCATCATAGTATTTACAATTCATCATAGCATTTATTGCATTATAGTATAAATAATTCATCATAGCAACATATATTATTATATACTACTCCTTAAGGATCTAAGCCTGTCTATTTTATTCCACCAAACCATAGTTCATCGCTTTAGCTACCCAACACTTCAAACGACACTCCAAATCGAGTTTTAAAACTCAAGTTATGGTGCTTTTAAAAAAATCTGACACAGCCATCCAAGTCTGGAAACCTTCATCCGACGATGCAACTTCTATTGCCCAACAATCTACCCTTCGCATCTAGTGTCTCCAAGTGACGCTTGAAGCGACACACTCTAGTAACTTCCTCTCTTTCTTTCCTTTATCGCCACTTGGCTCGCCCAACAACAGCCAAGTGAGTCATCATCGCCCGACAATGCTTCTTCATTACCCGACGATCCTATGGGAACAGGGTTTTCCTGTTGCAATTTCCTGCATAAACCAGTCCCAATTCCCTTGCAATTTCACACTAAAACAGACCCAAAACACATCTAAATCATCATGGTTTCACAACATTATAATAATACAATAGTGCATGCACCACATACATTATTGCTTAGCATTATAACATCAAAATATCACCAACTTCATCATATTCATCATGTTATCAATCCATCCCAAAAACCCCAAAACACCTACATACATCTAAACCCCATATCAAATATAATTACAGATCACCCCGTTACCTTATATTTCTAGCGAATTGCAATCCTCCTTAGTGTTCTACCGAAGTCATTCCTTGTTCTTTGTGCCCTAACTTTCTCTTCACATTGTCAGTCCTTCCAATATTTTCACGATCGTACTAATGAAATAATCTTCTACTATTATTCGTTTAACCTTAGGACCCCTAATATTTTCCCAACTTGTCGTCACTTAGGCTTTCACCAATTACCATCTTGCCCCTAGCTTTTCTACATCAATTATTCCATTTTATTTAAATAATAATAATTCTAATAATTATTCTAAATTAATACTAGATAATTATCTAATTATTAAAATACTTTATGCTCATCAATCTCCCAATAATCTACAACATAACTACATAGCACATATTATACTCAACAAAACATCACATATTCATCAATAATCCACGAATATTTCTAATAACTCATTTAAATAATTAATTCTAAAAGTTGGCGTGTTACACACATCAAACTATCACCATTTTACAATCTACTCACCTAATCACTACCCATGCTTAGATTCTATCTAAGACTCACCTAGGTATGAGACCCTTCTCAATTCCCTTTCAATCACAACAGTGATGAAAAACACTAATACTTAAAAAGTTTCAGAAGTTACACTTCCAATACAAACAATTATTCAATGCTTAAAAGCTTAAGAATGATTGATAGAACTTACAACTCAATAGAGACAGTCCTACTCTTATATTAAGATGATGTTATAGAGGCTCACAATTAACAAGAACACAAACCCTAAAATCTCACTAAAATATACAATACGTTCCACACTTGAATTAGGTTCGCGGCCTTCTTTTTATCACCTTAAGTGGACTGGATTTGGGCTTTAAAAATGCAGCAAGGCAGATGCTAAAAGTGTGCAGAATCTTCTACATAAAAATAGGTCTTCAATCAAATGTTTCCCAAAATGTCTCAACATTTATCGAAACATAATAACCTTTGAATTTCAAATAAAATTATGATTCTTCAACCTTGGATGCCACATAGGATAACATAATATTCCCAGAAGATTAAGAACTTGTTATACATCAAATATATCCAAGTACATAGCCGTAACAGACACGATGTTGAATGGTCTGGATAGGACATCTTGTCCAACATGTTTCTCTGCAAGTAAGAACATCTTATTCAACATGTTGCTGTCAAGTTAGTTTTACCAAAATTAATGTCAATCGTAAAAATAGAAAATTAAAAACCTTAACTTGCAAGAATTTGTTTCTTATAAAACCTTGATATCTCAACCTTTCCCTATAAATAGAGGGCCTTCCCTCAGTCCAAAACACACCTCAAATCCCTTGCATACTCAGAGAAACACATAGTGAGATTTTGAAAACTCCATTAAAGCTCAAAATCCATTTATCTAAATTTATCATCTCTTGCAAGTTCTTTGAAAACTAACCACCCAAACACCATCTACACACCATATATAAGCTTCTGAATGCATTAGTTTGCATCTGGAACACCTCCATTTCTCCCCCAACCTGTGCTCATTCATCATCATAAGTGAAATTTGTTAGAGAGTTTGAAATTTTTTCAAAGAAAACTAAAAGTTACATTGTATTCCTGGGATATCATACAAGCTAAAAAGATAATTTGTCATCACTAAAAGTGCTTGAAGACGACATTGGACCTTGATCCAATAGGTCAATTTTTCTTGATTTCGAAGTTATTCATACAAGAATCTTTTTGAATATTTCTTGATATTATTTTGTGTGTTTAATTACCATGAATGAAAGCCTTATAAAAATAGGCATTGATTGAGCTTGTTTGTCATTTAATTTAACTTTGAAAAAAGTTAGGGTTTCTGGTTTTGGTCAAAATCCATGAGCTAAAGTTGATATTAATTTATGATATGTAAATTTTTGAATTCCTCATAAAATTCTGAGCAAGTTTGGTATTTACATCTTTTGATTTGGTTGAGAAATGAAGAAGTTGGAAATTACACCATTGTTGTTGTTGTTTCATGAAGAAGATGAAGATGGTGGTGACTGTGATCGGTGGATCTGGAACTGACTGTTTAACGCTGGTTCGCGAAATGTCGCGGAAGCAAGAGTCGCCACCGTCTTTTATTTTCTCCAACATGGAAAGGACAAAAGCACAGAAAAATTCCTTATTGAGATTAGCTCTCGGTTCGGGAGGTAGATTTATAGAAAGGGAAGGTGTTAGCACCCTTTCTATCCATGGTTATCCATGGGCTCTTAGATACTTGCTCATTCTGTTTTCAAAATTGTTTGTTTGCTTTTCAAAGTGTGAGTGAGTTTGAAAAAAAGTTTCGTTTAAAATTTCAGTTCGACTCTTGTATCAGTCCTCAAGAGTGTTTGAAAAATTGTTTTTGAAAGCTTTTTGAAAAGTGTAGGTGTGAAAAGAAGTTTTTTGATTTGTTTTGAATTAGAGCAAGTATCTACGAGTCATCTACCTACCCTAAGGAATTAGTCTGTGTAAATGTCCTTAAAGTAGTGCCATCCCACCATTGAGAGGTAGGTAGCACCACCGTTGGAAGTGTTCGGGTCAATTCGAGGATTAGGGACAGTGTGGTCACCAGAGAAATAGGAGGACACCTTAGAAGCTACCCTCGTGCCATGTTCATGGACATGAGGACTTACTAAAACGTCATCTACTCGACGACCACGTTTCGAGGGGCAAGACAACAGTGAGGCGTACCCTAAGAGTGGTGTGTGAATTGTGTGTCATTTTCAGTTGTATTTGTCTTGATCATGCATTAGTGATCTACGCTTTGATTTTATTTGAGCATACATTCTTTCATGTGATTATTAACAGTTAAAGGTGCGGGAATTTAAAGAGCGGAAAAATAAAAGTCCTACGCTATTACAAAGGCGCGGGTCTACAACGCCAATTTAAACCAAGACCCAATTTGAAACAAAATGCGGAAAGTAAATACCCTAATTATCTATTACAAGGCTTTGGGGCAAATACATTACATTCATAAAAGAAATAAAAATAAATGCGTGAAAAGAATTTAGAATCGAGTGCGAGGGCGTTGGACCCTTTAAGGAAATTGAATGGAAGTTACAAAATTAATTAAATTAAGTAAAGGAAAGAACTTATTTTTGGAGTTTTTGTATTTATGAAATTTAATGAGAAAATTAATTATTATAGGAAACCCTAATTCTAATTTGTTTTTAATTAATTAAAGAAAAATGTTTAAGTTTGACCTAATTTAACCTAATTATTTAAATGTCATATTTATTCACAAATTAATTAAGAATTAATAATAATGATGATGAGGAAATTTAATTATTGTAAAAAAGGTAAAATGATACAAAACCTAATTTTTATGTGTTTTAATTTATTTAAAAAAATGTTAATGTTAAAACTAAAATTAAAACTAATTGATTATTAGAATTTTATTCACAAAAACATTAATGCATTAAATAAATAATTTTTATTTTGGAATTTTCTGATTTTTTTGGTTTTTATATGAAAATTAATTATCTGAAGTAAATTAAAAAAAATTAAAAAAAATGATCAAAAGAATTAAAAAAAGGAAAAGAAAAGAAAAGAGATTAAAAGATATACAAACTTTGGGGGGTGTCGGCCCAATTTGGAGGCTTTTTGCAAGCAATTTTGGCCCAATAAGTCAGGCCTTGTTTGACTTTCAGCGTTTGTGTGAGGAGCTGTTGACCAATGCATATGGTGGTCTGCAAGTTCTGGCCATTGGATGGGGATTGCTGGACATGTGGCAAGCTTTGGCATTGGGTGTATGATGCTCCCTTGGATGAGAGCTACATAGAAGCATATTACAAGAAAAAGCATGAAATATATAGGGGGGCCTGGGAATCGAACCCAGGTCCCAATGCTTGCAACAACCTTCTCTCACCAACTGAGCCAATTAACGTCTTTGTTAATATAATAGGAGATAAATAATATATAAGAAAAAACACGTTATTGGTAGAAAACAAGAAAACACGCTAAATTATTTGAATGGCCTAATGGTAACAAGCCACGCCTGCTTCTTCTCCGTTGTGCCTGCAAACAGAAAAGAGATAGCGGGGGTTTTAAACCCCCACTAAATGCATCATGCGAAAAATAGCGATTAGAGTATGCTGGACCATAAATTGAGCGCGAGGTATGAGCTTGCTTCGTCTTGACACAACGAGTTTGCCTGCACTGGTTTGGTGATCCAATTTTACACCTTGTATAAAGCCCCAATTTTGGAACTCTGAAACCCTAAAATCCGTCAATGGTGAATCACGCTACAGGAATTAATAGTTCAATTGATTTATGTCATTAGCTTCAGAAAGACAACATTAGCATAAACCACTCAAGAAACATGATTAAAAATGCATGAATTGTCGTATTGAATTCAAGAGTTTTGGACAAACCGTATGATCTGTAACTTCTGATTTTCAGCGCGTTTGGAATGACTCTTGGTGCTGACAGGTTCCTGGAAGGTCTACCAATGCATTAGGATTATTTTTAGACCTTGAATTGTCCCCTAACCATGAAATCAGTTTTAAGCTTTTCAATGAAAATTTGCAATTTTGTTTGGCCTCCTTGAGCAGCTTTTCGTGTCCAGTCCATTAGGTTTTCATTGTGCACATATGTATGAATGAATTAGGTTAGAAATCCTAGCCCAAAACCTTTGCATTGATGATTAAAATATTTGATATTTCCATATCTTTTTCAATCCTTTTTCCATTGAAATCTTGCCAAATTTAGATGATTTTGTCTCCTTAAGAAGTTGCACGAAATCTCCATCACATGTGGAAGGTATTTGCTGCATAAAAGGATTTAAAAACATTGATTTAGTATTTTTGTCATTTTTAATTTTAATTAAATGAATTAATAGATTTAAAAATTCAATTAATAAATTAAAAATAAGAAAATAACTCCCCTTTGGGTCAATGGGTCGTGCATAGCTTTTGGGTGATGATTCTTGGAAGAAATTGTGGCCCATTAGCAATTTAGTGGCATTTGAAGCAAAGTTGACTTTTCAAAATTCCCAAAAATTTCCCAACTTCCACAAGGCATATCTTGCTCAATTTTTAAGCTTTGATCATGTTCTTGGACATTTTGGAAAGGTCTTGAAGTCCTCTAGCCAATGACTTTGATCCCATGTCATTTTGATTTACCAATCGCAAGTTATGATCTTTGACTTAAACTGCCTTTTTATTGACTTTTGAAAATGACCTATAATGTTGAGATTGATAACTTTTTGTGAGAGCATTTCTTGGACTTGAAGTGTGAAGAAGAGTTGTAGTAAATGTCATTCTCTTCAAAATGAGATTTGGATGGAATTTTTCTGATAAACCATGTGGAAGTTATGCCCTGGTCAATTTGCAGTTGACTTTTTCAACTGTCCAAAAATAGAAACTTTTGCATCTTGAGACTTTTTGAGTCATGCCTTGAAAATCATGATCAAGAATTGATCAAATGATGTTTGTGGCTTCAAAATAAGATGTTGACCAAAAATTTTGACTTTTGACTGTCAAATGACCATTTTGCCCCTACAGTTGACTGTTTGAGCAATTAGGGTTTTTGACTGTGCAATTTTGTGCTGTAACTCTTGAAACTTGGCATAAGGATGCTTGACAATGTTTATGGGCATGTGGGACTTGTTTGGACCCTTGGAAACTTCAATTTCTTTTCCAGAACCAAAACCCTAGTTTTTGACTGTTAGGAGGCCATTGGACTGTGCAACCCTTGGGAGATTTTGAAGCATGCTCTTTGCAAATCTTGAAGAATATGGGAGGGCAAATTTTGGGGTACAACAGTTGCCCCTGTTCAATCTTCTTAGACCTGAGGATGTAGATTGGCTGACGTGCCTTTCGTAATCCGAAGGTGGAAGAGGATTGAACACTAGAGTGCCCAGAAATTTGCGCTCACATGTTAGCAGTGTGATGATGGGAATGGGCTTACAGATGCCATTTGGAGATTGATGGATAGGAAGATGGGATTATAGATTCCATGTTGAGAGGTGATGGATAGGTGGATGGGCTTATAGATGCCATCTGGGTGTCGATCGCGTAAGAGATTCCTTAGCGAGAACTTGCGTACCTGAAAAAGAAAAGATGATTACCTGACCTGTTACAGGAGTTGGTCTTCAAACTCTTTATATAGACGCTCCCTGGTTGGTTACAGGAATTGAACCTGGAGCTTCAAACGGTGATGAATGAATCAGGGATGGTTACTACCTCAACGAGACGATGAGAGAACCTCGGGCGATTACTACCTCAACAGTAACGATGAGAGAATCTGGGGCGATTACTACCTCAACAGTAACGATGAGAGAATCTTGGATGTCTTCTACTGAGTCTTCATCAGGAAAATCTTTAAGAATTGATTTAACTGGACCAGAGAAGGCCTTCGACTGGATAAGAATCAAAAAAATCTTTAGGAGTCGATTTAACTGAACGGGGCAAGGTCTTGAAATAACTTCAACTGGATAAGAATCAGGGAGATCTTAGGGTCGATCTGACTGAACCAGAGAAGGCCTTTGACTGGATAAGAATCAGAAAAATCTTTAGGAGTCGATTTAACTGAACCGGGCAAGGTCTTGGAATAACTTCAACTGGATAAGAATCAGAAAAATCTTTAGGAATCGATTTAACTGAACCAGAGGAGGTCTTGGACATAGCTGAGAACTTAACTGGATCTTTCCTGAAAGGTAAAGGTCAGTCATATGCAATGCATGATATGGATCAAGCAATGGTGTTCTCAACATAAATGAGATTGTAAGATATGATGCGTATATGCATGCTATAACGTATGGAAATGCGATGTTTATGGATGTATGTTTTTGTCTAAGAAAGTAAATCCTTGACGGGTGCCGGGAAGTCACATCCTGGGCTGATGTTGGAGAATAGTGCTTTGTTGTTTCCGTTGGGGATGATAGTTGCAAGAATACCGGTAGGAGAAGATAACTCCGTTGGGGAATAAACTTGGCGAATGGATTACTCTGCGGGGAGAAAATTATTCTAACGATCTTGCTGGGGAACAATACTCTGTGGGGAGAGAGGTACTTTGCTGGGATATTGATGGTAACTCCGCTGGGGATACCATTGTTATGTTGGAAGTGTTAATAGACTTCGCTGGGGATAAGAAGACTTCACCGAGGACAATCTTCTCGTGGTTTTTGGCTGAGGATAACCCAGTTATATCCCGGTAGGAAAATAACCTTTAAATAAAGCCGGGAGACGCGTTCGTGCTCTGTAGGGGATAAGCTTCAAAATCTACTGGGGATAAGCTTACTGCTGGGGAGATGGTTCAAACTTTCCTGGGGAAACCTTGATTGGACTCTCCTGGGGAAATTTTGAGATGTATTGAGGAAGTGACTCCACTGAATGTCTGGTATACCGCCTGGGGATTAATCTTAGACCAAGACTGCCGGGGATGCTTGTTAGGAATGTAATTTTTGTAAGTTTGAAAGAGGGAACCTATGTAGGGTTGCCTGATGATGAGCTCGTGTAAAACCGCATCTTGGAAAGAAGGACACCTGTGTAGGGTTACTGACAATGAGTCCGTATAAGACTGTATCTAGAGCTGAGAAGGAAACCTGTGTAGGGTTTACTGATGACGAGTCCGTGTAAAACTGCATCCTTGAAAATAGAGAACCTGTGTAGGGTTTCTGGGTGACGAGTCCGTGTAAAACTTCATCCTTAAAAATAGAGAACCTGTGTAGGGTTTCTGGGTGACGAGTCCATGTAAAACTGCGTCTGAAAAGAGATAGCCTGTGTAGGGTTACTTCAGGATAAGTTCGTGTAAAACTTCTGGAGGAACCGGGGTAAGGTTACTGCAGGGTAAATTCGTGTAAAACTTCTTGATGAACCGGGGTAAGGTTATCTTTGAGGTGAGTCCGTGTAAGACTTCTGGAGGAACCGGGGTAAGGTTACTTCGGGATAAGTCCGTGTAAGACTTCTTGATGAACTGGGGTAAGGTTATCTTTGAGGTAAGTCCGTGCAAGACTTCTGGAGGAACCAGGGTAAGGTTACTTCGGGATAAGTCCGTGTAAGACTTCTTGATGAACCGGGGTAAGGTTATCTTTGAGGTAAGTCCGTGTAAGACTTCTGGAGGAACCAGGGTAAGGTTACTTATGGAGGGTGAGTCTGTGTAAGACTTCGTCTGAAAATTGAGAAGGAACCGGTGTAGGGTTACTTGATGATGATCAAGTGGATGATTGTCCTGCTTGGTTTCGGATATTAACCCACGATCGGTTGTCCGCTGATTTTTCTTGGCTTGTTACCAATGTTGATCTGGAATTTGTAAAGGTAGATGGTAATCATCTTTATATTGATCTTTCCTTGGTACTTTGGTCGACAGAGCAACTGGATCGCCCGGACGACTCATTATTGCCCATGTTTCTGTGGGAGGAAGTACCTGTGGAGGTCTTGATTGTTGTTGATGGACAAAACTTCTTTTGGTAGGCAGGTGACAAGATGGCAGGACATAGTCGTACGCTTTTGATCCCTAATTTTTGCTTGGACCGCCCTTTCGGGTTTTCAGTCCACCGGGATACCCATTTTTTCCCAAGCCGCCTTTTCAGGTTTTCGACTTGCCGGGTGTACAGATTTTTTTATTTCATCCCTTATTTTTTCCCGAACCCTTTTGGTTCGCCGGGAAGCCCTTATTTTTGCCTAGGTGTGTCAACCTAGCGGGTCTTTAATTATGCGTAGTATTTTTTTGACTATATCCACGCTCTCAGAGTGTAGGGAGTTGCCCCTGTTAGAAGTGTTTTGTCATGCCACCAGAAGGTGTTTGATCAGGCAAGATTCATTGTTGGAATGCCCCAAGTGACTCAGGCGGAGATTTGCCCCAGGCTTTTTGGCCTTTGAGAGATTCTCCGAATCTTGATTGGACTGCCCCAGATGATGGACCATGATCATGTCATTCCCCTTGATTGGAAGTGCTTTTGTTCACTAGGTATTCATCGTGCGAATTTCCCTGTTGTTCAAACAAATAATCATATGCACACAATGTTATCTTAAGAATGCAAAAGCTTATGTCTGTCTTGAATTTTGAAAATGCATTTTTGTAAAACAAGCGAAACTTTTTGTAGACTGTGATGTCAACTCGTTATTTTACCACAAGCCTTAAGGAGTCAGGATACCTTTCGTAACAGTATGTTTTCGAACTAACCCATGCTTCAGCTAGGACTTTTTAGGGTTGTAACGTGGCCTGGTGTGATCGGTGGATCTGGAACTGACTGTTTAACGCTGGTTCGCGAAATGTCGCAGAAGCAAGAGTCGCCACCATCTTTTATTTTCTCCAATATGGAAAGGACAAAAGCACAGAAAAATTCCTTATTGAGATTAGTTCTCGGTTCGGGAGGTAGATTTATAGAAAGGGAAGGTGTTAGCACCCTTTCTATCCATGATTATCCATGGGCTCTTAGATACTTGCTCATTTGTGTTTTCAAAAGTGTTTGCTTTTCAATCGTGAGTGGGTTTGAAAAAAAGTTTCATTTAAAGATTTCAGATCGACTCTTGTATCAGTCCTCAAGAGTGTTTGAAAAATTGTTTTTGAAAGTGTCGGTGTGAAAAGAGTTTTGTTTGTTTTGAATAGAGCAAGTATCTATGAGTCATCTACCTACCCTAAGGAATTAGTCTGTGTAAATGTCCTTAAAGTAGTGCCATCCCACCATTGAGGGGTAGGTAGCACCACCATTGGAGGTATTCGGGTCAATTCGAGGGTTCGGGACAGTGTGGTCACCAGAGCAATAGGAAGACACCTTAGAAGCTACCCTCATGCCATGTTCATGGACATGAGGACTTACTAAAACGTCCTCTACTCGACGACCACGTTTTGAGGGCAAGGCAACAGTGAGGCGTACCCTAGGAGTGGTGTGTGATTTGTGTGTCATCTTCAGTTATATTTGTCTTGTCATGTTTTGAGTGATCTACGTTTTGATTTTATTTTTGGCATTCATTCTTTCATGCAATTTATTAGCAATTAAAAGGTGCGGGAAGATAAAGTCTTACGCTATTACAAAGGCGCGGGTCTACATCGCCAAATTAAACCAAGACCCGATTTGAATAAATAAAATGCGGAAAATAAATACCCTAATTAATCTATTACAAGGCTTTGGGGCAAGTACATGAAATTTAAAAAAGGAAATAAAAGTAAATGTGCGAAAAGAAATAAAATCGAGAATGCGAGGGCGTTGGACCCTTTTAAAGATATTAAATCGAAATCGTAAATTAATTAAATTAAATAAAAGCAAGAACTTATTTTTTGGAGTTTTTGTATTTATGGAATTTAATGAGAAAATTAATTGGAATTAAAAGTTAATTAAAACCCTAGTTCTAAATTGTTTTTAATTTATTAAAAAAATGTTTAAGTTGTAACCTAATTTAACTCTAATTAATAAAATGGCATATTTATTTACAAAAATGATTAATAATTAAATATGGTGAAAAAGGAAAAAAAAGAATAAAAGTATCAAAACCCTAATTTCTACATTTTTTAGTTTATTAAGAAAGCATTAAAATTAAACCTAAAATTAAAACTAAGTTAATTATTAAATTTATTTACAAAATAAATCATTAGTGAATTAAAGAATAAAATATATTTTTATTTTTTTTGACTTTCTGATTTTTTTGTATTTTTATATTATTTAAAATTAATTTAAAGAATTAAAAGAAAATAATTAAAACAAAATAAAAAAAGGAAAAGAATAAAGGAAAGAAATACAAACAAGGGGGGTTCTGCCCCAATTATGGAGGTTTATGATGAGTAATCTGGCCCAATGAATTCAGGCCCTTTGTTGACTTTTCTGGGATGGTGTGTGGCTCCTTGGACCAACGCGTATGGTAGGCTGCTTGTGATGGCCCTCAGATTGAGCTTCAGGGACATGTGGCAGGCACTGATGTGAGGGTGTATTGTGGAACCTGGATAGCACGCTGCATGGAAGTGTATTGGAAAAAATATTATTGAAGAAAGTGGGGGACCTGGGAATCGAACCCAGGTCCCAATGCTTGAAGGACAACGCATCAACCAACCAGCCAAGCGCGTTTGTTTGATCATATAATGGATAAAGAATAATAAGAGAGAGAAAACAAGGGTTAGTGGGATTTTAACAAAACGCGCGCCAGGGTTTGAATTATCCAGTAGCATGCTTACACCTCAGCGTCTTCCTCATGGCCTCTTTGTTTTTCCTGAAAAATACAAGCTAGATAGCGGGGGTTTTAAACCCCCACAATCTGAAACAACAAAAATAGCGAATAGAAATTGGTCAATGATAAATTAAGCGCGATGAGTGTTTTAGATTCGTTGGAATGTTACGAATTCAATGGTCCTAGTCTCATGGTCTGATTTTACCAGATGAAAGAAACCCCAAATTCAGAGTTTTGAAACCCTAATGCGTGTTCATGGTAACTTCTTATTTAGACGACCATTCTTCAATTGAACGGTACTGTTAGCTTCAGAAACATCATTTTAGCGTAAAACGACAATTAAAAGACATGAAACATGCGTATAAATCAAGATGCGATTATGAAAATTTCCATGAACAGGGCTATGGCGTTCTACCGTTTCTGGATGTATGGAGAGTGGAAAAGTATTGGGTTATGTTTAGAGAGGTCCCAGCAAGCTTTTGAGATACTTTCCACGCCTTGAAATGCCTTCAAACTATGAAAACAAATTTGAATTTTTTTAAGAAAAAAAGTGAGTTTGTGTTCTTGATTCTGAGCGCAGCTTCTTTGTTCTCTTGATTAGGTTTGCATTGTGTTTATATGTGTGACTGAATTAGGGTAGAAATCCAAGTCCAAAAACCTTTGCAATCAATGTTTCAATATTTGATTTTCAATGTAATCTTTTTCAATCTTTTTCATGTCTTTTTTATGCCAATCATTGCCAATTCTTTCCATATTGAGTGTGCACGAAATATTTAGGCTTTATTGAGAGAATATGCTGCAAAAAAGGATTGGAAAACATGATTTTCTATTTTTGTCATATTTTATTTTAATTAAATGAACTAATAATAATAATAATTCAAATAATTAATAAAAAATGATAAAATAACTCCCTTTAAAGTCAATGGGTCGTGCATAGCTTTTGGGTGATGATTCTTGGAAGAAATTGAGGCCCATTAGCAATTTTGAGGTATTTGAAACAAAGTTGACTTTTCAAAATTCCCAAAAATTTCCCAACTTCCACAAGGCATATCTTGCTCAATTCTTAAGCTTTGATCATGTTCTTGGACATTTTGGAAAGGTCTTGAAGTCCTCTAACCAATGCCTTTGGTCTCATGTCATTTTGATTTACCAATCTCAAGTTATGGTCTTTTACTTAAAGTCCCTTTTTGTTGACTTTTGAAAATGACCTATAATGTTGAGATTGATAACTTTTTGTGAGAGCATTTCTTGGACTTGAAGTGTGAAGAGGAGTTGTAGGAAATGTCATTCTCTTCAAAATGAGCTTTGGATGGAATTTTTCTGATAAACCATGTGGAAGTTATGCCTTGGTCAATTTACAGTTGACTTTTTCAACTGTCCAAATATGGAAACTTTTGCATCTTGAGACTTTTTGAGCCATGCCTTGGGAATCATGATCAAGCATTGATCAAATGATGTTTGTGGCTTCAAAATAAGATGTTGACCAAAAATTTGGACTTTTGACTGTCAAATGACCATTTTGCCCCTATAGTTGACTGTTGAGCAATTAGGGTTTTTGACTGTGCAATTTTGTGCTGTAAGTCTTGAAACTTGGCATATGGATGCTTGACCATGTTTGTAGGCATGTGGGACTTGATTGGACCATTGGAAACTTCAATTTCTTTGTCAGAACCAAAACCCTAATTTTGACTGTTAGGAGGCCACTGGGCTATGCAACCTTTGGGAGATTTTGAAGCATGCTCTTTGCAAATCTTGAAGAATATGGGAGGGCAAATTTTGGGGTACAACAGTTGCCCCTGTTCAATCTTCTTAGACTTGAGGATGTAGATTGGCTGGCGTGCCTTTCGTAATCCGAGGGTGGAAGATGATTGGACACTAGAGTGCCCAGAAATTTGCGCTCACATAGTAGTGTGATGGTGGGAATGGGCTTATAGATGCCATTTGGAGATTGATGGATAGGATGATGGGCTTATAGATGCCATGCTGAGAGGTGATGGATAGGTGGATAGGCTTATAGATGCCGTCTGGATGTCGATCGCATAAGAGATTCCTTAGCGAGAACTTGCATACCTGAAAAAAGAAAATGATTATCTGGCCTGTTACAGGAGCTAGTCTTCAAACTCTTTATGTAGATGCATTCTGGCTGGATACAGGTATCGAATTTTTTGAATCTCCTCAGACGTGCCCTGGCGAGATACAGGAATCGAGTCTGGAGCTCCAAAAGGTGATGAATGGATCAGGGATGGTTACCACCTCAACGGGACGGTGAGAGAACCTTGGACGATTACTACCTCAACAGGAACACTGAGAGAATCTTGGGGCGATTACTACCTCAACAGGAACACTGAGAGAACCTTGGGCGATTACTACCTCAACAGGAACGCTGAGAGAATCTTGGGGCGATTACTACCTCAACAGGAACGCTGAGAGAACCTTGGGCGATTACTACCTCAACAGGAACGCTGAGAGAATCTTGGGACGATTACTACTTCAACAGTAACGCTGAGAGAACCTTGGACGATTACTACCTCAACAGGAACGCTGAGAGAATCTTGGGGCGATTACTACCTCAACAGGAACGCTGAGAGAACCTTGGGCGATTACTACCTCAACAGGAACGCTAAGAGAATCTTGGATGTCTTCTACTGGGATAAGAATCAGGGAGATCTTAGGGTCGATCTGACTGAACCGGAGAAGGCCTTTGACTGGATAAGAATCAGGAAAATCTTAGGGTCGATTTAACTGAACCAGACAAGGTCTTGGAATATCTTCAACTGGATAAGAATCAGGGAGATCTTAGGGTCGATCTGACTGAACCAGAGAAGGCCTTTGACTGGATAAGAATCAGGAAAATCTTAGGGTCGATTTATTTGAACCGGGCAAGGTCTTGGAATATCTTCAACTGGATAAGAATCAGGGAGATCTTAGGGTCGATCTGACTGAACCGGAGAAGGCCTTTGACTGGATAAGAATCAGGAAAATCTTAGGGTCGATTTAACTGAACCGGGCAATGTCTTGGAATATCTTCAACTGGATAAGAATCAGGGAGATCTTAGGGTCGATCTGATTGAACCGGAGAAGGCCTTTGACTGGATAAGAATCAGGAAAATCTTAGGGTCGATTTAACTGAACCGGGCAAGGTCTTGGAATATCTTCAACTGGATAAGAATCAGGGAGATCTTAGGGTCGATCTGACTGAACCAGAGAAGGCCTTTGACTAGATAAGAATCAGGAAAATCTTAGGGTCGATTTAACTGAACCAGGCTAAAGTCTTGGACATAGCTGAGAACTTGACTGGATCTTTCCTGAAAGGTAAAGGTCAGTCATATGCAATGCATGATATGGATCAAGCAATGATGTTCTCAACATAAATGAGATTGTAAGGTATGATGCGTTTATGCATGTATCATAATGTATGTGATGTTTTTGAATGTATGTTTTTTGTCTAGGAAAGTAAATCCTTGACGGGTGCCGGGAAGTCACATCCTGGTCTGATGTTTGAGAATAGTGCTTTATTGTTTCCGTTGGGGAAGATGGTTGCAAGAATACCGGTAGGAGAAGATAACTCCGTTGGGGGATAAACTTGATGAAGAGATTACTCTGCGGGGAATGACTACTCTAGCGACCTTGCTGGGGAACAATACTCTGTGGGGAGAAAGATACTTTGCTGGGATGTTGATGGTAACTTCACTGGGGATACCATTGTTATGTTGGAAGTGTTAATAGACTTCGCTGGGGATAAGAAGACTTTGCCGAGGACGATCTTCTCATGGCTTTTGGCTGAGGGTAACCCAGTTATATCCTGGTAGGGAAATAACTTTTGAATAAAGCCGGGGGACACGTTCGTGCTCTGCAGGGGGGAAGCTTCCGGAATCTACTGGGGATGAGCTTCCTGCTGGAGAGATGGATTGAACTTTCTTTGGGAAACTTTGAACTATACTGGACTCTCTTGGGGAACTCTTTAAGATATATTGGAGAAGAGATTCCACTGAATGTCTGGTATACCGTCGGGGAACAGCTTTAGACCAAGGCTGCCGGGGATGCCTGTTAGGAATGTCTGTATGATGTGCTGGGGAATGCTTGAGATCTGCTGGAGGATACACAACTTCCTTAAGGCTGACGGTATAACTATGCTTTGGGAGAGTGCATGGACTTGCTGGCTCACTCTCTGGGGACTTATGATATCCTGGTTGTTCTTCAGTCGAACCTATCTTAGTACCTTGGTGGACAGAGCAACCGGATCATTTAGACAACTCATTATTGCCCCAGTTTCTGTTGGAGAAGAAGGTACCCGTGAAGGTGTTTGATGACTGCCGTTTGACAAATCTTCTTCTGGTAGGCAAGTGACGAGATACTGGGACATAGTCGTACGCTTTGATCCCTAATTTTTGCCTGAACCGCCCTTTCGGGTTTTCAGTCCACCGGGATACCCATTTTTGCCCAAGCCGCCTTTGCAGGTTTTCGACTTGCCGGGTGTACACTTTTTTTTTTATTTTCATCCCTTATTTTTGCCCGAACCCTTTTGGTTCGCCGGGAAGCCCTAATTTCTGCCTAGGTGTGTCAACCTAGCGGGTCTTTGATTATGCGCAGTATTTTTCGACGATGTCCACGCTCTCAGGATGTAGGAAGTTGCCCCTGTTAGAAGTGTTTTGCCTTGCCACCAGAAGATGTTTGATCAGGCAAGATTCGTTACTGGAATTACCCCAAGTGACTTAGGCGGAGATTTGCCCCAGGCTATTTGGCATTTGAGAGATTCTCCGAATCTTGATTGGACTGCCCCAGATGATAGACCATGATCATGTCTGCCCCTTGATTGGAAGTGCTTTTGTTCATTAGACATTCGTCGTGCGAACTTCTATGCTGTTCAAACAAATAGTCATATACGAACAATGTTATATCAGGAATGCAAAGCTTATGTCTGTCTTGAAGTTTTTGAAAATGAATTTTTAGTACAATAAGCAAGTTTTGTAAATTGTGATGTCAACTCGTTATTTTACCGCAAGCCTTAAGGAGTCAGGATACCTTTGTAACAGTATACTTTCGAACTAACCCATGCTTCAGCTAGGACTTTTTAAGGGTTATAACGTGGCTTGGTTCACGGTTTAAGAAACAAAGGATAAAGGCTCAAATTATATTGTACCCACCCGTTCTTCGTGATGTTCTTCAAACCTAAACTCAGCTAATCGTGCATTAGATTTTGTTTGAGTCTTTGCTTTGATATACCAGTGATGATTCGGATATCGACAATTTATTTTGAATAGGCAGTCATTTCTTTTTGTTGAGGGTTTGTGTGACCTCTTTTTTGATTTTATTATCCCTAAATTTTGCCTGAACTGTTTCTTTTTGTATTACAGTCAGCGGGATGCCCCAGTTTTGTAAGTCTCCTTCATAGGTTTTGACTTAATTGGTTCTTATTTTTGAGATATAATGACTGCCTATCCTTATGATTGTTCGGAACCGTCAGTGTCTTCTTTTTTTTTGTAAGGACCTCTTTGGTGCCATTTGTTATGCACTTGGATCAACTGAGAGAACTACCCTGCCCCAGGTTATGATAAAGGGTTTTAATTTTCGAAAAGAAAAACTCCTACTTCTTTGGCTCAGAGGGGTTGACGAAGGATTATCTTCCTTATAACTCCAGTGTTTAGGGATTGAAACAATGCTTGTACCTCATCAGCGGGGTCTGTTCAAAAGCATACTGTAGATTGCGGTATCATTTTCGTCATCCTCCCTCAAGAGGCTTAGAATTGTTAACCGAGCGTTGAACATCACAAAAATATGAAAACAGTTTTAAGCATAGTAAACATAATTACTTCAAAACAGACACGTGTAATGCATTAATGAAATAACAAAGTTTGACATGAATAAAATGTTTGAACAATCAAAGCAAAATACAACTTGAACATTTGAATGAACAAAAGTTTTCTAGTCTCAGGGCTTGTCACTTCAAATGGTGAGCCTTGGAGGGATGGTAGAAAAACTCAGCCTGACCATCTTGCGTGAACTCCAATGCTCCTTCATCAATCAAGTCCTGGATCTTGTTCTTCATAGCCCAACACTCATTTGTATCATGTCCTGGACTGGCAGAGTGGTAGGCACACCTTTTATTGGGATGATAGGTAGGAGCTGATGTGTTGGGGTTCTGGGGATGAGCCCTTAATGTGATCAGATTCAATCTCAACAGGCGTTGTAAATCTTGAAACATCGACATGTTGAGCTGGGTGAATTGCCTCCTGGGCTTGTCTGGCTGAAGCTGGTGAGGTTGATGCTGAATTTGTGACACTGGAGCCATTTGAGGAGCTCTCCCCTTATCTCCTTGTCTCCAAGATGGTTGAATGATGACTGGCTCTTTACCCTTAGACGTTTGCCCCAGTTGGTTACCCTGAAGCAGTTGGTTGATGAGAACTCCGAGCTCTTCTTGTCTTTGAGCTAAACCTTGAATGGAAGTCACCTGCCCCAGCATCTGGGCTTTCATTGCATCCACTTCAGCTTGCAGATGTTTCAGCCGTTCGTCCTCAGCGCTGTTCCTGACCAAAGTCCCCATGAGAAGTGTTCTCAGCTCCTTCTGCCCCTTGGATAGATTCAGGAGGATTTCCCCGAACCGAGTCTCTTGAGCGAGAAGTTCCTGGTTATCCTGTTGGGAAGCCATTGCTGAAATAGACAGCGAGAAAGGTAAGTGACCTGCAACAAGGGTACCTGTTATGCAATGATGTGTATGATATACGTATGCAATGTTTTCAAGGATCTCGCGGGGTAAACAAGGAAATTTGTTAGAATTTGGATCCGGTAGCTTGATTGAAGGAACTTCATGTTGCTGAGAGTCCTTCTTCAAGGGTCAAAGCTCACCATATCTAGTGGGTCATAGCCCCTGACAACCTTGTCTAGAGGAAAATAAATCCCCTTTGCCCCTTGCTGGACAGTTGGTTCATCATCACCTGCATCACAAGCCCTTGAGATCCTTGAAATGGGTTAGTCCTTATGCGGGATGCATGCAATGGTATGATGTTATGCTATGCATGGGGTAACGTAGGTAAACCCTGTTATGAGTCCTAGTTAAGGACTGTGAACAAAACCTGCAAGAAATTCAGTAAACCCTGTTATGAGTCCCAATTAAGGACTATCAACAAAACCTGCAAGGAACTCAAGTGTCAGATAACAAGCGTGCAAATAGTCAAGTTGGAAGGCACACAAGTCACACAAGAGAAACCCTTAGAGTTTAGGCCAGCATGGGGTCTAGGTATTACCCTCTTTCAGTTGGTGGGCTCAAACCTGTCCTATCAGAAGTAACCGGGTTCTTAGAGGATCCCAATATCATTGACTACCCTCAATCGGTCATAACTCCAGCGTCACAATCTTTTCTTGCGGCCAGAACCATCACGAGAGTTTAGCCTCAATGGGCGTAGCATACTACTACTGTTCTATTGACCAAGTTGTGTCATTTAAGGTTCTAAGGTCTGTTGATGCTTAATGACTCCTCAGAAGACCCATATTCTCCTTGTTGCAACACAAGGGATATCGGTACAGACCAAGGTGCCACACCAATGAAGCCACTGCTTCACCCATGTCGGTCTACGCTGGACAGGTCCCTCACAACTTATGCTACCTAAACAGGGTATCCCCAGATCCGGGTTAGGATCTATGTAACTCCGATGCAACCCACAATTTAAAGCAAACAAGTCAATACAATTGAAAACACAGTTATGAACTATCCTAAGGTACACCTCACTTCAAAATTTCCCCAGCAGAGTCGCCAGTTCTGTGATCGGTGGATCTGGAACTGACTGTTTAACGCTGGTTTGCGAAATGTCGCGGAAGCAAGAGTCGCCACCGTCTTTTATTTTCTCCAATATGGAAAGGACACAAGCATAGAAAAATTCCTTATTGAGATTAGTTCTCGGTTCGGGAGGTAGATTTATAGAAAGGGAAGGTGTTAGCACCCTTTCTATCCATGATTATCCATGGGCTCTTAGATACTTGCTCATTTGTGTTTTCAAAAGTGTTTGCTTTTCAATCGTGAGTGGGTTTGAAAAAAAGTTTCGTTTAAAGATTTCAGATCGACTCTTGTATCAGTCCTCAAGAGTGTTTGAAAAATTGTTTTTGAAAGCTTTTTTGAAAGTGTCGGTGTGAAAAGAGTTTTGTTTGTTTTGAATAGAGCAAGTATCTATGAGTCATCTACCTACCCTAAGGAATTAGTCTGTGTAAATGTCCTTAAAGTAGTGCCATCCCACCATTGAGGGGTAGGTAGCACCACCATTGGAGGTATTCGGGTCAATTCGAGGGTTCGGGACAGTGTGGTCACCAGAGCAATAGGAAGACACCTTAGAAGCTACCCTCATGCCATGTTCATGGACATGAGGACTTACTAAAACATCCTCTACTCGACGACCACGTTTCGAGGGCAAGGCAACAGTGAGGCGTACCCTAGGAGTGGTGTGTGATTTGTGTGTCATCTTCAGTTATATTTGTCTTGTCATGTATTGAGTGATCTACGTTTTGATTTTATTTTTGGCATTCATTCTTTCATGCAATTTATTAGCAGTTAAAAGGTGCGGGAAGATAAAAGTCCTACGCTATTACAAAGGCGCAGGTCTACATCGCCAAATTAAACCAAGACCCGATTTGAATAAATAAAATGCGGAAAATAAATACCCTAATTAATCTATTACAAGGCTTTGGGGAAAGTACATGAAATTTAAAAAAGGAAATAAAAGTAAATGTGCGAAAAGAAATAAAATCGAGAATGCGAGGGCGTTGGACCCTTTTAAAGAAATTAAATCGAAATCGTAAATTAATTAAATTAAATAAAAGCAAGAACTTATTTTTTTGGAGTTTTTGTATTTATGGAATTTAATGAGAAAATTAATTGGAATTAAAAGTTAATTAAAACCCTAGTTCTAAATTGTTTTTAATTTATTAAAAAAATGTTTAAGTTGTAACCTAATTTAACCCTAATTAATTAAATGGCATATTTATTTACAAAAATGATTAATAATTAAATATGGTGAAAAAGGAAAAAAAAGAATAAAAGTATCAAAACCCTAATTTCTACATTTTTTAGTTTATTAAGAAAGCATTAAAATTAAACCTAAAATTAAAACTAAGTTAATTATTAAATTTATTTACAAAATAAAACATTAGTGAATTAAATAATAAAATATATTTTTATTTTTTTTTACTTTCTGATTTTTTTGTATTTTTATATTATTTAAAATTAATTTAAAGAATTAAAAGAAAATAATTAAAACAAAATAAAAAAAAGGAAAAGAATAAAGGAAAGAAATACAAACAAGGGGGGTTCTGCCCCCAATTATGGAGGTTTATGATGAGTAACCTGGCCCAATGAATTCAGGCCCTTTGTTGACTTTTCTGGGATGGTGTGTGGCTCCTTGGACCAACGCGTATGGTAGGCTGCTTGTGATGGCCCTCAGATTGAGCTTCAGGGACATGTGGCAGGCACTGATGTGAGGGTGTATTGTGGAACCTGGATAGCACGCTGCATGGAAGTGTATTGGAAAAAATATTATTGAAGAAAGTGGGGGACCTGGGAATCGAACCCAGGTCCCAATGCTTGAAGGACAACGCATCAACCAACCAGCCAAGCGCGTTTGTTTGATCATATAGTGGATAAAGAATAATAAGAGAGAGAAAACAAGGGTTAGTGGGATTTTAACAAAACGCGCGCCAGGGTTTGAATTATCCAGTAGCATGCTTACACCTCAGCGTCTTCCTCATGGCCTCTTTGTTTTTCCTGAAAAATACAAGCTAGATAGCGGGGGTTTTAAACCCCCACAATCTGAAACAACAAAAATAGCGAATAGAAATTGGTCAATGATAAATTAAGCGTGATGAGTGTTTTAGATTCGTTGGAATGTTACGAATTCAATGGTCCTAGTCTCATGGTCTGATTTTACCAGATGAAAGAAACCCCAAATTCAGAGTTTTGAAACCCTAATGCGTGTTCATGGTAACTTCTTATTTAGACGACCATTCTTCAATTGAACGGTACTGTTAGCTTCAGAAACATCATGTTAGAGTAAAACGACAATTAAAAGACATGAAACATGCGTATAAATCAAGATGCGATTATGAAAATTACCATGAACAGGGCTATGGCGTTCTACCGTTTCTGGATGTATGGAGAGTGGGAAAGTATTGGGTTATGTTCAGAGAGGTCCCAGCAAGCTTTTGAGATACTTTCCACGCCTTGAAATGCCTTCAAACTATGAAAACAGATTTGAAGTTTTTAAGAAAAAAAGTGAGTTTGTGTTCTTGATTCTGAGCGCAGCTTCTTTGTTCTCTTGATTAAGTTTGCATTGTGTTTATATGTGTGACTGAATTAGGGTAGAAATCCAAGTCCAAAAACCTTTGCAATCAATGTTTCAATATTTGATTTTCAATGTAATCTTTTTCAATCTTTTTCATGTCTTTTTGATGCCAATCATTTCCAATTCTTTCCATATTGAGTGTGCACGAAATATTTAGGCTTTATTGAGAGAATATGCTGCAAAAAAGGATTGGAAAACATGATTTTATATTTTTGTCATATTTTATTTTAATTAAATGAACTAATAATAATAATAATTCAAATAATTAATAAAAAATGATAAAATAACTCCCTTTAAAGTCAATGGGTCGTGCATAGCTTTTGGGTGATGATTCTTGGAAGAAATTGAGGCCCATTAGCAATTTTGAGGTATTTGAAACAAAGTTGACTTTTCAAAATTCCCAAAAATTTCCCAACTTCCACAAGGCATATCTTGCTCAATTTTTAAGCTTTGATCATGTTCTGTGACATTTTGGAATGGTAATGAAGTCTGTAACACCCCAGTTTCAATTATTTGATTTATTTAATTGGAAAATTATTTTATTTGAATTAATAAAATAAAAAGGAATTATTTATTTTGGAATATTGGAAGAAAATAAAAGAAATAAGAAATATGGGTTTCTTTTAAGTTATTGGGCTTGGAGGTTGTTAGTAAAGAGTGGGGGTGCAAGAGAAATAAAGATATGTTTTGGATCTTAAGCTATTTTTCTCATTATTCACGATAACACAGAGTTTGGGAAATTTGGGGAAATAGAGCTCTGAAGGTGAGAAGAACGAAGAACATCGCTCAAGAACTCAAGCTGCAATTTGATAAGGTAAGGGGGGCTACTACTCGATTTACTTTTGCTTATGGGTTTATGTACGGTTGATTCGGGTAATCGTAGGGAGAAACCCCAATTATTAGATGTTATTAGGGATCGATACCCTTAGGATTGAACTTTGTTAGAAAAGGTTTAGGTTCCCAATTTTATGAATCAATTAGGGATTTTAGGTTCCTATGGTGGATTGGATGTCTTTGTACTGTATTGCACTGCCGTAGAGAGGTATTTTCGTGCAAAAATATGGGTATATGAGCTGCTGCAAAAACAGAAAATTTGGGTTCGCACTCATCAACACGGGCGCGTTGATTTACGCGGGCACCCGTGTTGATTCCCTGTAATGCTGATGAAAATGTGTTTTCTGGCCACAATTCAACACGGGCGTGTTGATTAACACGGGCGCCCGTGTTGATTCACTGTGTTGGCATAAAAATGTGTTTTCTGGGCACAATTCAACACGGGCCGTGTTGATTCACACGGGCGCCCGTGTTGATCCCCTGTATTGTCAAAAAAACGTGTTTTCTGGACACATTTCCACACGGGCAGTGTTGTTTTACACGGGCACCCGTGTTAAACCTCCTGTGTTGGTTTTTAAACTATGTTTTCTGTGCATGCTGTTAAGTACGGATTGATCCGGTTTTGATGTGCAGTGTTTGACATGTTTTGAATATGTGTTTATTGATTTCCTAGTGTTGATTGATGCGTGTATCGAATAACGATTGTATGTTATGATACCAACACTATGTGGATTTTATTGTCATGCTTTTAGATGATGTTATCAAGCATGAATTATGATATAACTTGATATGATTGATGTTTAATAGTATGCTGAGTGATTACATGCTATTCATATCATGTTATATTTGATATTGTTGATGTTGCATGATATGTCGATTGATGTTAATAGTATGCTGAGTGTTACATACTTTACATATCATGTTGCATTTGTTAATTCCCATTGTGTGGAATTAACATGGTGGCCAATATACGTGTCCGCGATTTAATGGAACGTTGAGGTGGTAGCCGTGTCCGCGATATAATGGAACGGTGAGTTATCCGTGACCCGAGATTTAATGGGGCGGTAAAATGGTACCACATGCATGGGTGTGTTGCATTACATTGAATATGACATGAATGGATGATTTTTCCAATGTTGTATTTGATTGATTGTATGCATGTATTGATACTAAATTGTTAACGATGTTTGATGTTAATAGTAAGCATGAAAAGTATGATATTATGAATATACGAATTGTAAAGGTTTTTGTAATCTATAAAACATGCTAATTGTTGGGTGATGCTTATGGTTTCCTGAATTGATTGTTATGAACGTATAATCAAATGTATAGTTGAGATGCTCACCCTTACTGTTGAATATTTCAGATTGAGGAGCCTCGTTCAGGTGCTTGGCGAAGGCTTGTCATTTCTAGTTTATTTCCGTTTTAGTATTGTCCGGGTCATGCTCTGGTAGTTGTAACTCCGGGAACGTTTGTTTGTCGAGCTGCTTTAGTCAGACTCGTTTATTTCCCTTTGTTTGTTATAATATGAGGTTGACATTTTCCAGGTGTTAATCCCTGATGATTTTGAAAATATTATAACATTGGTTTTATTAATTAAATTATTCCGCTGTGTAAACATGTATGGGTTACTACTATGATTATGCATGACAGGAACTTGTTTTTATTAAAAGAGAATTGTGACATCCTCGTTGATGCATGTACTCTGAAATTATAATTTTAATTATTCGCGAAAATTTATTCGGGGTTTTTAGAGGGTGTTACAATAGTGGTATCAGAGCATAGTCGGTCGTTGCGACCAGAGTCTTGAGTCAGTCATTCCTTTTGTATGCGACTAGTGCAAGGTAACACTGTCGATACTGTATTCTAATGAGGAGTATGTTTTAATTCTCAGGAATATGGCTGGAAGAGGTAACGGACGAAATGATGCTGCACTCGCTGAGGCCTTGGGGATGTTAGCTGGTGTACTTGCTGGAAACCCAACTGGAGGCGTGATTGGTGCTGATTGGTGCTGATAGGCAATTGGGGAACTTCCAAAGGAACAATCCTCCGTTGTTCAAAGGTACACATGACCCTGAAGGTGCTCAGAAGTGGCTGAAGGAAATCGAAAGGATTTTCCGTGTAATTGATTGTGCTGAAGATCTGAAAGTCAGATATGGTACGCATATGTTGGCAGAAGAGGCCGACGACTGGTGGGTTGCAACAAGGACTGAAATGGTTCAGGATGGAGAGGCACTGACTTGGGCTAACTTCAGAAGAGCTTTTCTGAGGAGGTACTTTCCTGAAGATGTTCGGGGAAGAAAGGAAATTGAGTTTTTGGAGCTTAAGCAGGGCAATCTGACTGTTAGTGAGTATGCTACTAAGTTCACTGAGCTGGCAAAGTATTATGCACACTACAACAATGATGAGGCTGGAGAATTCTCTAAATGTATCAAATTTGAGAATGGTCTCCGAGATGAGATTAAGCAGGGAATCAGGTACCAGCGTATTCGTAGATTTTCTGACCTGGTGGATTGTAGCAGGATCTTGGAAGAAGATATTACTAAGACTAGGTCGTCTCACTCTCGTGGGGCTGTTGATAAAAGAGGAAAGCAACATATGGACCGTGGCAAGCCATATGGTAGAGATAACCAGAAATCAGGTGGTTGGAAAAGGCCTAGTGGGGGAGATTCTAAGGCTCCTATCAGATGCTACAGGTGTGGTGAGTCTGGTCATCACATTCGAGATTACAAGAGTGATGAGAAGAAGTGCTATAAATGTGGAAAGGCTGGTCATTTGTCTATTGATTGCAAAGGGAAGTCTGTTACTTTTTACAATTGTGGCGAAGAAGGTCACATTCGTCCGCAGTGTCCTAAGCCTAGGAAGGATCAGTCAGGTGGAAAAGTGTTCGCTTTGTCTGGATCTGAGACTACTCCAGAGGATCGATTGATTAAAGGTACGTGTTTTATTCATGGCACACCTTTAGTTGCAATTATTGATACTGGTGCAACTCATTCTTTCATTTCTTTGGATTGTGCTGAGAGGTTGAAACTGGACATATCTGATATGCGAGGTAGCATGGTTGTTGATACTCCTGCATCGGGTTCAGTGACAACTTCACTTGTATGTAGGAATTGTCCTATTGAGATTTTTGGTAGAGGTTTCGGTATAGATTTAGTGTGCCTACCGCTTGAACAAATTGATATTATCCTTGGGATGAACTGGTTGGAATTCAACCGGGTTCATCTGAACTGCTTTGCTAAGACGGTGATTTTTCCAGAAGCAGTTGGTGTCGAGAATTTGACTATGACTGCTAGGCAGGTACAAGAAGCAATGGAAGACGGTGCTAATGTGTTTATGTTAATTGCTTCGTTAGATGCAACAGGAAAGGTCAGGAGTGGTGAATTGCCAGTGGTGTGTGATTTTCCTGAAGTCTTTCCTGATGATGTTGGTGAGTTACCTCCTGAGAGAGAAGTGAAATTTTCTATAGATTTGATTCCTGGTACGAGACCGGTGTCGATGGCGCCATATCGTATGTCTGCGTCTGAGTTGGCTGAATTGAAGAGTCAGTTGGAAGATTTACTGGAGAAGAAGTTTATTCGTCCAAGTATTTCGCCTTGGGGTGCTCCGGTATTGTTGGTTAAGAAGAAAGAAGGTTCTATGAGACTGTGTGTTGATTACAGGCAATTGAACAAGGTAACCATTAAGAATCGGTATCCATTACCGAGGATTGATGATTTAATGGATCAGCTAATTGGAGCCAGTGTATTCAGTAAGATTGACTTGAGATATGGATATCATCAGATTCGTGTGAAAGCGGAAGATATTCAAAAGACTGCTTTTCGAACGAGGTATGGGCATTATGAATATTCTGTTATGCCGTTCGGAGTTACTAATGCACCTGGCGTTTTCATGGAATATATGAACAGGATTTTTCACCCGTACCTGGATAAGTTTGTTGTGGTTTTTATTGATGACATTCTGATTTATTCCAAGAATGACGAAGAGCATGCGGAACATCTCAGAATTGTGTTAGAGTTGTTGAAAGATAAGAAGTTGTATGCAAAGTTGTCCAAATGTGAGTTCTGGCTGAATGAAGTTAGTTTTCTTGGACATGTGATTTCTAAAAATGGTATTGTAGTGGATCCTACAAAAGTAGAAGCAGTATCTCATTGGGAAGCGCCGAAGACTGTTTCTGAAATCAGAAGTTTCCTTGGTCTTGCAGGTTATTACAGAAAGTTTATCGAAGGATTCTCAAAGTTAGCATTGCCGTTGACGAAGTTGACTCGTAAAGGACAAGCATTTATTTGGGATTCTGATTGTGAGAAAGGTTTCCAAGAATTGAAGCGGAGATTGACTAGTGCTCCTATTCTGATTTTGCCGAATCCGGTGGAATCTTTTATGGTCTATTGTGATGCATCTCTGTTGGGTCTAGGTGGTGTTTTAATGCAGAATCAACAGGTAGTTGCGTATGCTTCGAGACAGTTGAAGGTTCATGAAAGGAACTATCCTACTCATGACTTAGAGTTGGCAGCAGTTGTGTTTGTCTTGAAATTGTGGAGACATTATTTGTATGGTTCGAGATTTGAAGTGTATAGTGATCATAAGAGTTTGAAGTATCTTTTCGATCAGAAAGAGCTCAATATGAGGCAAAGAAGGTGGTTGGAATTTCTCAAAGATTATGATTTTGGTTTGAATTACCATCCTAGTAAGGCAAATGTGGTTGCAGATGCTTTGAGCAGGAAATCCTTGCATATGTCTATGATGATGGTTCGTGAATTGGATTTAATTGAACAATTCCGAGATTTGAGTTTAATTTGTGAAAGTACTCCGAAGTGTGTTCGTTTGGGTATGTTGAAACTTACTAGTGGTATTCTAGAAGAGATCAGGATCGGGCAGAAATCTGATGTTAATTTAGTTGATAAATTGACATTGATCAACCAAGGTCAAGGTGGTGAGTTTAGAATTGATGAAAATGATGTTATGAGATTTGGCGATAGAGTTTGTGTTCCTGATGTCGCAGAAATCAAGAAGAGTATATTAGAGGAAGGACATCGCAGTGGGATGAGCATTCATCCGGGTGCCACGAAAATGTATCATGATTTGAAGAAATTGTTTTGGTGGCCGGGAATGAAAAAGGAAATAGCTGAATTTGTGTATGCATGTTTAATCTGTCAGAAATCGAAGATTGAACATCAGAAGCCGTCTGGAATTATGCAGCCGATGTTTATTCCAGAATGGAAGTGGGATAGTATTTCTATGGATTTTGTATCCGGGTTGCCGAGGACTCCTAAGAATTGTGAAGCGATATGGGTTGTGGTGGATAGACTGACTAAGTCTGCTCATTTTATACCGGTGCGAATGGATTACTCAATGGAGAGATTGGCACAGTTATATATTGAGAAAATAGTGAGTTTGCATGGAGTTCCTTCTAGTATTGTGTCAGATAGAGATCCGAGATTCACTTCGAAATTTTGGGAAGGATTGCAGAAGGCTTTGGGTACTAAATTAAGGTTGAGTTCAGCTTACCATCCTCAGACTGATGGACAGACGGAGAGGACGATTCAATCGTTAGAAGATTTATTGCGTGCTTGTGTTTTAGAGAAGGGTGGAGCTTGGGATAGCTATTTGCCATTGATTGAATTTACTTATAACAATAGTTACCATTCGAGTATTGGTATGGCTCCGTTTGAGGCATTGTATGGTAGACGGTGTAGAACGCCTTTGTGTTGGTATGAATCTGGAGAGAGTTCAGTAATTGGGCCAGAGATTGTTCAGCAGACTACTGAAAAGATCAAATTGATTCAAGAGAAGATGAGAGCTTCTCAGAGTCGTCAGAAAAGTTATCATGATAAGAGGAGAAAGAATTTAGAATTCAGTGCTGGAGATCATGTGTTTATGAGAGTTACTCCGATGACGGGTATTGGTCGAGCGTTGAAATCTAAGAAGTTGACTTCGCGTTTTATTGGTCCGTTTCAGATTACGGAAAGAGTTGGAGAAGTTGCTTATCGTATTGCTTTACCTCTGAGACTTGCGAATTTGCACGATGTTTTTCATGTTTCTCAGTTGAGGAGATACATTCCAGACCCATCTCATGTAATCCAAATAGATGATGTACAGGTGAGAGATAACCTGACAGTAGAAACATTGCCTATGAGGATAGAAGATCGGGAAGTGAAACAGTTAAGAGGTAAAGAGATAGCATTAGTGAAGGTTGCTTGGGGAGGTCCAGCAGATGGAAATATCACTTGGGAGCTGGAGAGCCAGATGAAAGAGGCTTATCCGGAACTGTTCGTCTAAGGTATGTTTTCGAGGACGAAAACTCTTTTAGTGGGGGAGAGTTGTAACACCCCAGTTTCAATTATTTGATTTATTTAATTGGAAAATTATTTTATTTGAATTAATAAAATAAAAAGGAATTATTTATTTTGGAATATTGGAAGAAAATAAAAGAAATAAGAAATATGGGTTTCTTTTAAGTTATTGGGCTTGGAGGTTGTTAGTAAAGAGTGGGGGTGCAAGAGAAATAAAGATATGTTTTGGATCTTAAGCTATTTTTCTCATTATTCACGATAACACCGAGTTTGGGAAATTTGGGGAAATAGAGCTCTGAAGGTGAGAAGAACGAAGAACATCGCTCAAGAACTCAAGCTGCAATTTGATAAGGTAAGGGGGGCTACTACTCGATTTACTTTTGCTTATGGGTTTATGTACGGTTGATTCGGGTAATCGTAGGGAGAAACCCCAATTATTAGATGTTATTAGGGATCGATACCCTTAGGATTGAACTTTGTTAGAAAAGGTTTAGGTTCCCAATTTTATGAATCAATTAGGGATTTTAGGTTCCTATGGTGGATTGGATGTCTTTGTACTGTATTGCACTGCCGTAGAGAGGTATTTTCGTGCAAAAATATGGGTATATGAGCTGCTGCAAAAACAGAAAATTTGGGTTCGCACTCATCAACACGGGCGCGTTGATTTACGCGGGCACCCGTGTTGATTCCCTGTAATGCTAATGAAAATGTGTTTTCTGGCCACAATTCAACATGGGCGTGTTGATTAACACGGGCGCCCGTGTTGATTCACTGTGTTGGCATAAAAATGTGTTTTCTGGGCACAATTCAACACGGGCCGTGTTGATTCACACGGGCGCCCGTGTTGATCCCCTGTATTGTCAAAAAAACGTGTTTTCTGGACACATTTCCACACGGGCAGTGTTGTTTTACACGGGCACCCGTGTTAAACCTCCTGTGTTGGTTTTTAAACTATGTTTTCTGTGCATGCTGTTAAGTACGGATTGATCCAGTTTTGATGTGCAGTGTTTGACATGTTTTGAATATGTGTTTATTGATTTCCTAGTGTTGATTGATGCGTGTATCGAATAACGATTGTATGTTATGATACCAACACTATGTGGATTTTATTGTCATGCTTTTAGATGATGTTATCAAGCATGAATTATGATATAACTTGATATGATTGATGTTTAATAGTATGCTGAGTGATTACATGCTATTCATATCATGTTATATTTGATATTGTTGATGTTGCATGATATGTCGATTGATGTTAATAGTATGCTGAGTGTTACATACTTTACATATCATGTTGCATTTGTTAATTCCCATTGTGTGGAATTAACATGGTGGCCAATATACGTGTCCGCGATTTAATGGAACGTTGAGGTGGTAGCCGTGTCCGCGATATAATGGAACGGTGAGTTATCCGTGACCCGAGATTTAATGGGGCGGTAAAATGGTACCACATGCATGGGTGTGTTGCATTACATTGAATATGACATGAATGGATGATTTTTCCAATGTTGTATTTGATTGATTGTATGCATGTATTGATACTAAATTGTTAACGATGTTTGATGTTAATAGTAAGCATGAAAAGTATGATATTATGAATATACGAATTGTAAAGGTTTTTGTAATCTATAAAACATGCTAATTGTTGGGTGATGCTTATGGTTTCCTGAATTGATTGTTATGAACGTATAATCAAATGTATAGTTGAGATGCTCACCCTTACTGTTGAATATTTCAGATTGAGGAGCCTCGTTCAGGTGCTTGGCGAAGGCTTGTCATTTCTAGTTTATTTCCGTTTTAGTATTGTCCGGGTCATGCTCTGGTAGTTGTAACTCCGGGAACGTTTGTTTGTCGAGCTGCTTTAGTCAGACTCGTTTATTTCCCTTTGTTTGTTATAATATGAGGTTGACATTTTCCAGGTGTTAATCCCTGATGATTTTGAAAATATTATAACATTGGTTTTATTAATTAAATTATTCCGCTGTGTAAACATGTATGGGTTACTACTATGATTATGCATGACAGGAACTTGTTTTTATTAAAAGAGAATTGTGACATCCTCGTTGATGCATGTACTCTGAAATTATAATTTTAATTATTCGCGAAAATTTATTCGGGGTTTTTAGAGGGTGTTACAAAGTCCTCTAACCATTGCCTTTGGTCCCATGTCATTTTTATTTACCAATCTCAAGTTATGGTCTTTGACTTAAAGTCCTTTTTTGTTGACTTTTGAAAATGACCTATAATGTTGAGATTGATAACTTTTTGTGAGAGCATTTCTTGGACTTGAAGTGTGAATAGGAGTTGTAGGAAATGTCATTCTATTCAAAATGAGCTTTGGATGGAATTTTTCTGATAAACCATGTGGAAGTTATGCCTTGGTCAATTTACAGTTGACTTTTTCAACTGTCCAAATATGGAAACTTTTGCATCTTGAGACTTTTTGAGCCATGCCTTGGGAATCATGATCAAGCATTGATCAAATGATGTTTGTGGCTTTAAAATAAGATGTTGACCAAAAATTTGGACTTTTGACTGTCAAATGACCATTTTGCCCCTACAGTTGACTGTTGAGCAATTAGGGTTTTTGACTGTGCAATTTTGTGCTGTAAGTCTTGAAACTTGGCATATGGATGCTTGACCGTGTTTGTAGGCATGTGGGACTTGATTGGACCCTTGGAAACTTCAATTTCTTTGTCAGAACCAAAACTCTAATTTTGACTGTTAAGAGGCCATTGGACTGTGCAACCTTTGGGAGATTTTGAAGCATGCTCTTTGCAAATCTTGAAGAATATGGGAGGGAAAATTTTGGGGTACAACACCTGGTTCATGGTTTAAGAAACAAAGGATAAAGGCTCAAATTATTTGTACCCACCCGCTCTTCGTGATGTTCTTCAAACCTAAGCTCAGTTGATCGTGCGTTAGACCTTGTTTGAGTCTTTGCTCTGATATACCAGTGATGGTTCAGATACTGATTGTTTATTTTGAATAGGCAGTCATTTTTTGTTTTTGTTGAGGGTTTGTATGACCTCTTTCTTTTGATTTTATTATCCCTATTTTTTTTTGCCTGAACTGTTTCTTTTGTGATTACATTCAGCGGGATGCCCTAATTTTTGTAAGTCTCCTTCATAGGTTTTGACTTAATGGGTTTTTATTTTGAAAGATAATGACTGCCTATCCTTATGATTATTCGGAATCATCACTGTCTTCTTTTTTTTTGTAAGGACCTCTTTGGTGCCATTTGTTATGCACTTGGATCAACTGAGAGAACTACCCTGCCCCAGGTTATGATAAAGGGTTTTAATTTTCGAAAAGAAAAACTCCTACTTCTTTGGCTCAGAGGGGTTGACAAGGGATTATCTTCCTTATAACTCCAGTGTTTAGGAATTGAAACAATTCTTGTACCTCATCAGCGGGGTCTGTTCAAAAGCATACTGTAAAGATCGTGGTATCGTTTTCGTCATCCTCCCTCAAGAGGCTTAGAATTTTCAGTCAAGAGTTGATCTTCACAAAAATATGAAAGCAGTTTTAAGTACAGTAAACATAATTAATTCAAGACAGACATGTGTAATGCATTCATGAAATAAAAGAGTTTAACATGATAATTGTTTGTTTGAATAAAAATAAAAATACAACTTGAATTCAAATGAACGAAAATCTCTCAATCCTAGCCATGTTTTGGCAAGGGAGCAGTGATCACGTTGGGAGTCTCAGCAGGCTCGAATTCGATCTCCTTAGCGTCGATCATATTCTGGATCTTGTATTTTAGCGCCCAACAATCCTCGGTATCGTGCCCCGGGCTATCAGAATGATAAGCACACCTCGCCTCTGGATTGTAGTTTGGAGAGGAGGTCTTGAGATTTGCAGGAGGGTTGATCACCGCAATCAGGTTCATTTTCAACATGTGCTGCAACGCTTGTGACCATGGCATGTTGATGTTGGTGAATTGTCTTTTAGGCTCGTCCAGCCTTCGCTGATTTCCCTTTTGTGGTTGTCGGCGTGGTGCAGAACCAGAGATCATGACTGCCCCTGCCTGTTGGTCACGATGACTCTTTTGACCGTATGCAGCATTAGGCTCTTTCTTGCCCATGTAAGGCTTTTGGTGAGTATCTGAAGGTGTGGCCTCCTGAATCTTCCCACTCTTGATACCAGCTTCAATTCTTTCCCCAGTCAGGATGAGGTCGGTAAACCCTGCAGATGAATTACCAATGAGATGATTGAAGAACGGCCCGGATAGGGTCCCCAAGAACATATCAACGAGTTCCCGGTCAGTCAAAGGTGGTTATACCCTCCCAGCAAGGTCTCTCTATCTCTGCGCATATTCTTTGAAACCTTCTCCCGATCCTAACGACATACCCTGGAGTTGAGTACGTGTAGGAGCGAGGTCGGCATTATACTGATACTGCTTGTAAAAAGCAGTAGCCAACTCCTCCCAGTTACGAACCTTGGTTCCATCCAGCTGATATAACCATTCGAGATGAGTCTCTGAAAGACTCTCCTGGAAGAAGTCGATCCACAAGTTCTTGTCCATAGTGTATGGTTGAATCTTCCGCACATAAGACCTGAGATGCAGCCTGGGACAGGATGCCCCATCATACTTAGCAAAAGAAGGAACCTTGAATTTGTGTGGGATCACCACACCAGAAGATAGACCCAGGTCTCCGAAATCCAACCCAGGCACTTGTTGAATTTCCATGGCATTCAGACGATCCTCTAGTTGCTTGTACTGGTCCTCAACAGGGGGGTACTGTTCATCATTGAAGTCTGTCTCGGTGTCAGAGACCACAGGGCTAGGAACCTCTCTCCCTTGGTGACTGCCTTCCCCCACAGATGGAGTAGTCCGCTCAGCTTCATTCTGTAGTGTATTCCCAGATCTGCGTCTAGGGTTGAACAAAACAGTCCTCTTCTTCTTCTTTTTCAAGAGAAGAGTCTTCAATTCCTGTTGTCCTTGTGCTAAGCTCATGATCAGCTCCTGGAACTGGGCGTTCTGGGCCTGGAGGGCCTTGATAGCTTGTCCATTGGATGATTCAGGATTCATGATGACTGCTGAAATAAACAGCGAATAAGGTAAGTGACATGTACCAAGGGTACCTGTAATGCAATGATATGTATGTATGCATGCAATGTTTTCAAGGATCTCGCGAGGTAAACAAGAAATTTGTTAGAATCTGCATTTTGTAGCTTGATTGAAGGAACTTCATGTTGTAGAGAGTCCTTCTTTAAGGGTCAAAGGCTCACCATATCCAGTGGGTCATAGCCCCTGACAACCTTGGCTAGAGGAAAATAAATCCCCTTTGCCCCTTGCTGGATAGTTGATTCATCATGACCTGCATCACAAGCCCTTGAGATCCTTGAAATGGATTAGTCCTCATGCAGGATGCATGCAATGGTATGATGTTATGCTATGCATGGGGTAATGTAGGTAAACCCTGTTATGAGTCCCAATTAAGGACTGTAAACAAAACCTGCAAGAAACTCAAGTGTCAGATAACAAGCATGCAAATAGTCAAGTTGGAAGGCACACAAATCACACAAGAGAAACCCTTAGAGTTTAGGCCAGCATGGGGTCTAGGTATTACCCTCTTTCAGTTTGTTGGTTAAGACCTGTCCTATCAGAAGTAACCGGGTTCTAGAGGATCCCAATATCACTGACTACCCTCAATCGGTCATAACTCCAGCATCGCAATCTTTTCTTGCGGCCAGAACCATCACGAGAGTTTAGCCTCAATGGGCGTAGCATACTGCTACTTGTTCTATTGGCCAAGTTGGGTCATTTAAGGTTCTAAGGTCGGTTGGTGCTTAATGACTCCTCAGAAGACCCATATTCTCCTCGTTGCAACACAAGGGATATCGGTACAGACCAAGGTGCCACACCAACGTAGCCACTGCTTCACCCATGTCGGTCTACGCCAGACAGGTCCCTCACAGCTTATGCTACCTAAACAGGGTATCCCCAGATCCGGGTTAGGATCTATGTAACTCCGAAACAGCCCACAATAATAAAGCAAACAAGCACAACAATTGAAAACACAAGTGATCTTAGTCCTAAGGTACACCTCACTTTATAAGTATCTGACTGTTTAACGCTGGTTCGCGAAATGTCGCGGAAGCAAGAGTCGCCACCGTCTTTTATTTTCTCCAACATGGAAAGGACAAAAGCACAGAAAAATTCCTTATTGAGATTAGCTCTCGGTTCGGGAGGTAGATTTATAGAAAGGGAAGGTGTTAGCACCCTTTCTATCCATGGTTATCCATGGGCTCTTAGATACTTGCTCATTGTGTTTTCAAAATTGTTTGTTTGCTTTTCAAAGTGTGAGTGAGTTTGAAAAAAAGTTTCGTTTAAAATTTCAGTTCGACTCTTGTATCAGTCCTCAAGAGTGTTTGAAAAATTGTTTTTGAAAGCTTTTTGAAAAGTGTAGGTGTGAAAAGAAGTTTTTTGATTTGTTTTGAATTAGAGCAAGTATCTACGAGTCATCTACCTACCCTAAGGAATTAGTCTGTGTAAATGTCCTTAAAGTAGTGCCATCCCACCATTGAGAGGTAGGTAGCACCACCGTTGGAGGTGTTCGGGTCAATTCGAGGATTAGGGACAGTGTGGTCACCAGAGCAATAGGAGGACACCTTAGAAGCTACCCTCATGCCATGTTCATGTACATGAGGACTTACTAAAACGTCCTCTACTCGACGACCACGTTTCGAGGGGCAAGACAACAGTGAGGCGTACCCTAAGAGTGGTGTGTGAATTGTGTGTCATTTTCAGTTGTATTTGTCTTGATCATGCATTGGTGATCTACGCTTTGATTTTATTTGAGCATACATTCTTTCATGTCATTATTAACAGTTAAAGGTGCGGGAATTTAAAGAGCGGAAAAATAAAAGTCCTACGCTATTACAAAGGCGCGGGTCTATAACGCCAATTTAAACCAAGACCCGATTTGAAACAAAATGCGGAAAGTAAATACCCTAATTATCTATTACAAGGCTTTGGGGCAAATACATTACATTCATAAAAGAAATAAAAATAAATGCGTGAAAAGAATTTAGAATCGAGTGCGAGGGCGTTGGACCCTTTAAGGAAATTGAATGGAAGTTACAAAATTAATTAAATTAAGTAAAGGAAAGAACTTATTTTTGGAGTTTTTGTATTTATGAAATTTAATGAGAAAATTAATTATTATAGGAAACCCTAATTCTAATTTGTTTTTAATTAATTAAAGAAAAATGTTTAAGTTTGACCTAATTTAACCTAATTATTTAAATGTCATATTTATTCACAAATTAATTAAGAATTAATAATAATGATGATGAGGAAATTTAATTATTGGAAAAAAGGTAAAATGCTACAAAAACCTAATTTTTATGTGTTTTAATTTATTTAAAAAAATGTTAAAGTTAAAACTAAAATTAAAACTAATTGATTATTAGAATTTTATTCATAAAAACATTAATGCATTAAATAAATAAATATATTTTTATTTTAGAATTTTCTGATTTTTTTGGTTTTTATATGAAAATTAATTATCTGAAGTAAATTTAAAAAAATAAAAAAAATGATCAAAAGAATTAAAAAAAGGAAAAGAAAAGAAAAGAGATTAAAAGATATACAAACTTTGGGGGGTGTCTGCCCAATTTGGAGGCTTTTTGCAAGCAATTTTGGCCCAATAAGTCAGGCCTTGTTTGACTTTCAGCGTTTGTGCGAGGAGCTGTTGACCAATGCATATGGTGGTCTGCAAGTTCTGGCCATTGGATGGGGATTGCTGGACATGTGGCAAGCTTTGGCATTGGGTGTATGATGCTCCCTTGGATGAGAGCTACATAGAAGCATATTACAAGAAAAAGCATGAAATATATAGGGGGGCCTGGGAATCGAACCCAGGTCCCAATGCTTGCAACAACCTTCTCTCACCAACTGAGCCAATTAACGTCTTTGTTAATATAATAGGAGATAAATAATATATAAGAAAAAACACGTTATTGGTAGAAAACAAGAAAACACGCTAAATTATTTGAATGGCCCAATGGTAACAAGCCACGCCTGCTTCTTCTCCGTTGTGCCTGCAAACAGAAAAGAGATAGCGGGGGTTTTAAACCCCCACTAAATGCATCCTGCGAAAAATAGCGATTAGAGTATGTTGGACCATAAATTGAGCGCGAGGTATGAGCTTGCTTCGTCTTGACACAACGAGTTTGCCTGCACTGGTTTGGTGATCCAATTTTACACCTTGTATAAAGCCCCAATTTTGGAACTCTGAAACCCTAAAATTCGTCAATGGTGAATCACGCTACAGGCATTAATAGTTCAATTGATTTATGTCATTAGCTTCAGAAAGACAACATTAGCATAAACCACTCAAGAAACATGATTAAAAATGCATGAATTGTCGTATTGAATTCAAGAGTTTTGGACAAACCGTATGATCTGTAACTTCTGATTTTCAGCGCGTTTGGAATGACTCTTGGTGCTGACAGGTTCCTGGAAGGTCTACCAATGCATTAGGATTATTTTTAGACCTTGAATTGTCCCCTAACCATGAAATCAGTTTTAATTTTTTCAATGAAAATTTGCAATTTTGTTTGGCCTCCTTGAGCAGCTTTTCGTGTCCAGTCCATTAGGTTTTCATTGTGCACATATGTATGAATGAATTAGGTTAGAAATCCTAGCCCAAAACCTTTGCATTGATGATTCAAATATTTGATATTTCCATATCTTTTTCAATCCTTTTTCCAGTGAAATCTTGCCAAATTTAGATGATTTTGTCTCCTTAAGAAGGTGCACGAAATCTCCATCACATGTGGAAGGTATTTGCTGCATAAAAGGATTTAAAAACATTGATTTAGTATTTTTGTCATATTTAATTTTAATTAAATGAATTAATAGATTTAAAAATTCAATTAATAAATTAAAAATAATAAAATAACTCCCCTTTGGGTCAATGGGTCGTGCATAGCTTTTGGGTGATGATTCTTGGAAGAAATTGTGGCCCATTAGCAATTTAGAGGCATTTGAAGCAAAGTTGACTTTTCAAAATTCCCAAAAATTTCCCAACTTCCACAAGGCATATCTTGCTCAATTTTTAAGCTTTGATCATGTTCTTGGACATTTTGGAAAGGTATTGAAGTCCTCTAACCAATGCATTTGGTCCCATGTCATTTTGATTTACCAATCTCAAGTTATGGTCTTTGACTTAAAGTGCCTTTTTATTGACTTTTGAAAATGACCTATAATGTTGAGATTGATAACTTTTTGTGAGAGCATTTCTTGGACTTGAAGTGTGAAGAAGAGTTGTAGTAAATGTTATTCTCTTCAAAATGAGCTTTGGATGGAATTTTTCTGATAAACCATGTGGAAGTTATGCCTTGGTCAATTTGCAGTTGACTTTTTCAACTGTCCAAAAATAGAAACTTTTGCATCTTGAGACTTTTTGAGTCATGCCTTGAAAATCATGATCAAGAATTGATCAAATGATGTTTGTGGCTTCAAAATAAGATGTTGACCAAAAATTTTGACTTTTGACTGTCAAATGACCATTTTGCCCCTACAGTTGACTGTTTGAGCAATTAGGGTTTTTGACTGTGCAATTTTGTGTTGTAAGTCTTGAAACTTGGCATAAGGATGCTTGACAATGTTTATGGGCATGTGGGACTTGTTTGGACCCTTGGAAACTTCAATTTCTTTGCCAGAACCAAAACCCTAGTTTTTGACTGTTAGGAGGCCATTGGACTGTGCAACCCTTGGGAGATTTTGAAGCATGCTCTTTGCAAATCTTGAAGAATATGGGAGGGCAAATTTTGGGGTACAACAGTGACACTATTTTCCATTTTTTGAACTTGAGCTTATTTTATATTGAGTGTCGTTGTGTAATTAATGAATTGGCAATGCACCCTTGTGGTTAAGACGTTGGTTTGTGTGTTTGTGTGTGAAGCGAATGGTCTGGGGTTCGAATCCTCCTCGCCCTAGACCTTTTGCCTATTTTTTTCAAATCATTTTAGAAGCATGTTTCATATTTTATCCAATGGATGCGTGTTATTACCAGCCATAACAGGTGACCCGGTGGTAATTATTTTGTATTAAAACTTCAAGGGCGTGGGTTCAACCCCCATGGCCAGCAAAACCTTCCTTTTACCACCCTTTTAACTTATTTTATTTTCTATCTTTCTCTTGATTATTTCTATATGAAAATTAATTTATTTTTGATTATTTTTTGATCACTTGTCATTTATCCCCTCTATTTTATTAATCCATGAAAAAATACCAAAAAAAATTATTTTGACTATTTTTGTGTAATCGAAAATCAAGTCCTTTTAGTTGTTCTTTTAAGATTTTTCTTTGATATCTTTGTTGATTACTTGACCAAATTCAAATTAAATGATCCAAACATTCCATGTATTGATCCATGATGAGTGCTTTATATATGCTTGTCATAAGTTTGAACCATCTTTAATTACATGTTCGTGTATGCTCTTAACTTTGATTCCATGACCTTGTTGATTCCAAACTTTGATGCCTATTTTGTTTGAATCCTCTTGATGTTTAGATTTTATTGTTGTCTTGAAGAACTAATAAATTCTTTCTTTTCCATGTACCTTATGTGTTTTTTTATATGCCCATGTAATCCATGATTGAATTTTTTCATTAAAGCATGTCTCTATCTTCTTTTGTCACAACTTTTACTTAATTAACATGTTGACTTTCTCTTTTGGTTAATACTTGTTCATCTTTGATAAAACATTTTTCTTAAATTACTCTCTTAAAAGCCATGCTACTTTGTGATCTTATCCTTAACATTTGTGACATGTGTGATTGTTCTTTGTCATAGTGACTAGTTGTTCATATTTTTATTAGCACTTATGTTCAAATCCAAGGAAAGGGATAGTATTGTTGACTTAAAATTCATGTGCATATGTATATATTAGGTCCATTTTTATGTGCTTATCTTTTATGTATCACCTTGTAATTGTTTGTGTTTACCCTTCGTACTTAAACCCTCATTTCAAACTTGAACTTCTTTCAATTAAAAACCTTGACTTTATCATTGCATTTTCAAACTTTCAGTGAGACATCTTCACCTCAACTTCTAGTGAGACATCTTCACATCAACTTCCTTGGATTATTAGGATAATAAAATAAATATTAATAGCCAACGTCTTTATCTGAACTAAATTCATCCCATTAGTGATCATGATCACACAACTCAAACAACTCATCATATTAGATGTCAGACCATTTGACACAGAGATCATCATTACATTAAGATAAACTTGTACTCTCCAGTTTCTTCAGAACTTTCATTTTTTGCCCCAGTACCAAAGTAACACATCTAGTAGAATGATAAAAAATGATCACTAGTAACTTTCTAAATTCAAACATGTGACTAGCCTGTCCAATGTCAAAATTCCTATCTTCTTTTGCTGAACTCTTCAGAAGAACACAAGACATAAAGCACCTCCTTTGAATTTTAACCACTGCTTGGTTGTTTCTTGGTTGAGAAGGTCTTTTGAGATAGCAATCCACTCATGACATAAAAGAATATGATGTACCTAAAAATTATCATAGAAGTGACATCTTCAATGCAGGACTAGGCCTTTAGCTTGAGAAAAATGATGTCTTCAGATTATCGTCTTGTTGATAAACTTATTTCCTTTTGATGCACAACTATTTGAAAGAAGTAGCCAACTCAACATGATATCATAATTATTCATCCAGAAGATCTAGATCAGGCTTTGCAGATTCATAAACAGGATTACCACTTTGAATAGGTCAAGATATAGAGAGCCTCTTTTGAATTTTGATTTCAGAACAGGTGTTCTAGACATTTGGGCTTGACCTACTATCCATTCTCTTCAGTATCTGATATAATTACTTCCCAAGAAACACAACATCGTAGCAAAAATCTACACCAGAAACTAGATTATAATACTTTCCCCTTTATCTTACTCCCAGTTGGTGATGACTTGAACCTCTATAAAGACAGTCACCTTCAAGTAAACTCTCTTGATGAGAAGTAAGAGGATCTTCCAAACCAGCTTATCTACAAGAACTATACTTTCAAAGAGCTGAAAGCATTGATATAAAAAGGAAATTCATGAAAGGTCATGAGTTAATTTCATCATCTTTCTTCTTCAAGCCTTTTGGATGAGATGTAATAAACTGGACATCTACACCTTATATACGCCTAAGAGAGGTCTTAAAAGAATCCCAAGAAACTTTGGTCATAGACCACATCCTCATCATCCTGAAAGATATTTATCAATTCTTAGGACATAGAAAAGAAATAACTTCACCTATTTTGGCTTCTAAAAACAATTATTTCTTTAGCATTAATACTAGAAACACAAACTACGAACTACCAGAGTTCTTCCGCCAGAAGCATATGCAGAAGATGTCAAATTAAAAATAGCCTCAACATATTCTAGGCAAGATGTAAGGACATCTTGTAGGACATCATGCATAAATATAACCATCAGTAGTTGTAACAACATCAACATACAAACAACCATCAGTAGTTGTTGTATCAGCAACACACCATTAGTAGTTGTGACATAAAGACAACCATCAATAATTGTCAACAACATCATTCCAACCATCAGTAGTTGTAACATCAACACAACCATCAGTAGTTGTGAAAACATCAATATCAGTAGAAACTGTAGTAGACCCATAAAAGCATCAGACAACCATCAGTAGTTGTCATATTGAATCCAAGAAAGCTATCATCATATCCTTCCAATAGCCAAAAAGTATCAGAATTATCCCTGAAGCTTACCCAATAGACAAACCAATGTGCCTTCTCTAATGCCAATTGAAATTCTGGAATTGGTACACAACATGATCATACGAATGTTTCCAACATCAGAACATGATGTTAGGAAAAATGTTACGACATCTGTAGACAGGATGGATAACAATATCAAACCAGGAAGGAAATCAAGTTCGGTGCAACTCACCTACTATAGGGTCTATCAATCTAGGAAGAAAATCCTATATCAGTAGTATTAATTATAAGCCTAAATAATCCCAGTTTACAACTTATCACTTAATCCCTACCCAGTGCAACTTCTACCTAGAAACCTCCTAGATATGAGAAACTGTCGTCTCACTTCCAATCATCACAAGAATATCTACAACCACAATCCTAATGACTAGAAACTACAACCATAATATCAGTGACTTGAAACTACAACCACAATTCATGTGTCTAGAATCAACAACCCCAATCCCAAGGAATGTCTCAAGAAACCAAAAAGAAGATTACACTTTAAATACAATAATACTTAGTTAATACTATTTACTAAGAACAATACTTGGTTTTCTTAAAATCTTCCTCCAGGAACAATACTCAACTCATTACCTAAGGGTGTATGAGTGAGAACACTATGTCTACCTCAATGTATCAAAGGATACAAAGGGTGACTTACACCACAATGAACAGGAGTAACTCTCAAACCTAAACCCTTATTTTTAACTATACAAAACAAGAATTAATTTTCCCTAGGTCTTGGTCTTCCTTTTATAAGCTTCAGTTGTTCATGGGCTTCGAATTCTCTGCTCAATTATTCCTTGATCCATGTGTTGATTGCTGCAGAAATATCTCCTTAAATCTTGGAACAAATATTCAAGTATCCTAAATTGTCTCAACAACACAAATTAATAAACTTTAATGTTATTGGAGATTTGGTTCACTTGTTCCAGATTACATCTTCTTGACCTGCGAAAATAACTGAGATATATCCAAAAAGAATCTCAGAAAAATCAAATCAAATCTTGTCAAGAAATACCAAACAACAACGCCTGATGTACCAGACCAAGATGTCATGACATTGCCTTTGACATCTGACTGAAAATCACATAACAACATACCTGTTATGAGAAACCATGTTCTACCAAAATATAGCAAATCACAAAAGTATGGTACTAACAAAATTGAATGGTGAAGAAGTTGGAACTCAGTTTCAGGCATTTTCTATTGTTGATGAAAGTGCTAAGAAGAATGGGGCATCCATTTCTTCGTACAAAGATGCACAACGGGTGGTACAAATTGGTATAAGTACAGGTTGGGGTGTCATGTTGGAATTACCTAAAAACAAGTTCAGCGAAGGCCTAGGTTTTTCTTCGACATCTAACAAAACTTATAAGAGAGATATTACCATCCGTCCAATCCAAGAGACATTTCTTAGTGAAGGCTTTATTTGCCCAACAACGCCCGAAGTTGACGCCATTCTTGAAGATGATCTCGAAGAGGATTCACCAAACTTCATGACCCATGGAAGGATTTTACAGAATTGGATTGTTATTGATGTTCCCTATTCTATTCACGTCTCGGAGTAATACTCTTGTTGTTTTTCAAAAACAACTTTCAGTCTGCCCAAGGCGAAAAAGTATTTGTGTAGGGATTTGTTAAAAATAACTCTTTCCACTATGCCCAAGGTGGAAAAGATCTTATGTCGGGATTTTGTTTCAAGTTTATCGTCATTAATAAAAGTCGTGATGTCCCCTAAACTGTTGATGTTACTTTTTTCTTTTCAAAAATATGGTAAGCCTAAAAAACCTAATAAAAGTTATAAATGAAAAATCACTTTCAAAATACCTGCATAAGTTCCACATTTTTTACCTGTTTCAAAAGTCAATCATAAATCATATGTGTATATTAAATCATAAACCCATTGAAAAACATGATCTTATGCCCTCTCCCGACTTTGATTTCCCTATGTTTGAAGATGAGGAGGAAGATATAGAAGAAATTTCTGAGTAAATTTCTCGACTGTTAGAGAATGAAGAGAAAGCCATTCAGCTTCATGAAGAATGAGTATAAGTGGTAAACTTGGGCACTGAGGAGGATAGAAAGGAAGTCAAGGTTGGGGCACTACTTGACCCAAGAGTTAAAGGAAAGGTAGTAGAGCTTCTCAAAAAAATTGTGAATGTATTTGTTTGGTCTTATCGTGACATGCCTGGATTAGATGCTGAAATTGTAGAGCCTAATCTGCCGTGGAAACCAGAGTGTCCACCTATTAAACAAAAATTGAGAAGGACCCATCAAGATATGGCTATTAAAATCAAAGAGGAAGTTCAAAAACAGATTAGTGCAGGTTTTATCATAACTTATAATACCCTAAATGGTTAGCTAATATAGTACCTTTTCCTAAGAAAGGTGGTAAGGTCCAAATGTGTGTAGATTACCGTGACCTAAATAAAGCCAACCAGAAGGACGATTTCCCTTTACCCCATATTGACACATTGGTTGATAACACTGCAAACTTCAATGTATTTTCATTCATGGATGGTTTCTCCAGCTACAATCAGATCATGATCGCGCCTGAAGACATGGAGAAGATTGCTTTCATTACACCATAGGGAACATTATGCTATAGAGTGATGCCTTTCGATTTAAAAAATGCTGGTGCAACATATCAAAGGGATATGACTACTTTGCTCCATGATATGATGCATAAGTAGATCGAGGTTTACGTGGATGATATGATTGTCGAGTCATAAATTAAAGATGACCATGTGGAACATTTATTGAAGTTGTTTCAGCGCCTGAGGAAGTATCAACTCCACTTGAATCCTAATAAATGCACTTTTGGTGTTCAATCGGGAAAGCTGCTAGGTTTCGTCATTAGTAAAATAGGTATTGAGGTAGACCCTGATAAAGTCAAGGCCATTTAGAAGATGCCTGCACCCAAAACAGAGAAACAAGCAAGAGGTTTCCTTGGACATTTGAACTACATATCTAGGTTTATATCACATATGACAACTACTTGTGGATCGATCTTCAAACTTCTCAAATAGGACCAAGGTTGTGTCTGGACTGAAGGTTGCCAAAGTGCATTTGATAGTATCAAAGAATATATGCTTGATCCTTCCATTTGTATCCCTCTAGTAGAAGGAAGACCATTGATCATGTATCTAACTATGTTGGAAGATTCTATGGGTTCTGTGTGGGGCCAACAAGATGAAACTGGAAGAAAAGAGCACACGATCTATTATCTGAGTAAGAAGTTCACAGACTGTGAATCTCGATACTCCATGATTGAGAAAACTTGTAGTGCTTTGGCTTGGGATACTAAGCGTCTTCGTCAATACATGATTAATCACACTACCTGGTTGATATCCAAAATGGATCCGATCAATTATATTTTTGAGAAGCTTGCTTTGACGGAAGAATTTACCATTGGTAGATGTTGTCATCAGGATATGATATCGAGTATCGCACTCAGAATGCCATAAAAGGAAGTATTTTGGCTGACCATTTGGCGCACCAACTTATTAATGATTACCAATCTGTAAGATATGATTTTCCAGATGAAGATGTGATGTTCCTCAAGGTTAAAGATTGTGATGAACCTGTGTTCAGAGAAGGGTCTGATCCTGAATCTCGATGGGGATTTTTGATGGAGCCGTTAATACATATGGAAGTGGAGTTAGGGTAGTTATCATTACCCCTAAAGGTGCTCATATTCCTTTCTCTGCAAGATTAATGTTTGACTTCACCAACAATATGGTAGAGTACGAGGCTTGCATTATGGGTCTTGAAGAGGAAATCGATCTCAGAATTAAGATCCTCGATATATATACGGAAACTAAGCTCTTATGTTTAACCATATAAAAGGACTCGCTACCCCGACTTGATCCCTTACAAATATTATGCAAGGAGGTTATTGACTTTCTTTTAACAAAGTTGAGCTATAACATATTCCCCTTAAAGAGAATCAAATAGTCGACGCTTTAGTCACCTTATCTTCCATGTACAAAATGAATCATCGCAATGATATGCCTACAATCAGAGTCATGCGTCTGGAAAGGTATGCTCACGTGTTTACAACACAAGAGGTCACTGACAACAAGCCTTTGTTCCATGACATTAAGTGTTTTCTTCAAACTCAAGAGTACCCACCCGGGGGATTCCATAAAGACAAAAAGACTCTGAGGAGACTGTCTGAAACCCAGATCTCGACTTCTTCTTCTTCTTTCCTTCCAATTTCTGTCCTCCTCTTTAAATTTTAGAATTAGGGCTTTATAGAGTTTTAGAATTAGACAGATTAGAAAAATTTATATGATTGTCGTTACAGATTTTTGTAGATTAAAGAAATTAGGGATTTAATTGTTTAGAAATTAAGGATTAGATTAGAGTTAGATTCTGATTTGTTTGTATTTTGAACGATCTTGTATATAATTTTTATTTAGTTTTGATTTAGTTGTGATTTGATTTGGTTTGTTATTGATTTGATTCACGCGTTACTGGATCTGCGTTTTTCTTTTGATCTCTACAGTGCATGTTGTTTGGGCTTGGGTTGCTTAATCGAAGAAGAGGAATAATTGTTGTCACAGATGAGATTGGATTAGGGTTTCTTGACCCTCAATTTTGACTTCGGTCAATAAAAGTTAATGAAAATAATAATAATATTATAATAATTATAAAAATATCAAAAACAACAAATATCACATTTGTTTGAACATTGGTTTTGGTCAGCCTCAATAAAAAGACCATTGGGCCTCTAAAACAAAGTTGGTATGATCCAATCTGATCCACCAAAAAAATGTACACCTCCCCTTTTTGCCAATAAAACGGGCCTCTAAGATAACTTAATGGGCATATGTAATTAAAGAAAAAATCAAGCAATGAGTTCTAAAAAACGTGCACCCTCCTATTTTTGAACGAGCCTTAACCTTAATGGGATAGTCTGATGATACAATAACCCTTTATTAAAACACATCCCTCTATTATTATTCAAAATGAGTCACAAAACCTATTTGGGCCATCAGACTTTGAAGGCCCTCTTGAGACAATACACCCTTCCATTTTTAACATGGGCCAAAAGATTAAAGAGCCATCAGATTTTGATGGCCCACCGCATTCAGTAAAGATAGTCCCCTCTTATAACTATACCCCTATCATATATAAAATAATCTAAACTTTAAATTATACTTTTTTTAAAACAAAGGATATGATAACACCGAAATTAATAAAAATTGAGGAATAATCTGTTTAGAAATCAATAGGGAAAATTTGGGGTATGTTGTACCCCAAAATTTATCCTCTTTTTATACACGCATATTATTGGTTTTATGGTTATGGATTAAAGGTATATTTAGCAAGCTTCGTCAGGCTACAAGTGACGTTTATTTCGCCAATGGATGTTCTTAGAGTATTTTTTATGCTGAAGATCGATTCGCCGTTTCACAGCGATTCGGGGTTCAAAGATTCACAAGTCCAACCCAGCGCATCATATTCAGGTGTTCTTTCACCAAGATATCCCTGATAATATATTCTCAAATCAGGTTCGGCTCGAGAGCCAATTCTTTAAAGAAGGTCTCCGAATGTGTGAGTTTTCTCGAAGAAATGTGGTGAAAAAGTGTGCTAAAAGTGCAGTTTTTACGCACTAAAAAATTCATAATTTGAAGATCATGGTTTGTTTTGAACCTGTTCCGGTGGCTAAAATTCTGTCTTGGCGTCATCTACGTTTTCATTTCTCACGGCTGAAAGCCAATTTCGATCAGAAGGTCTTCAAAAATGCGGATTTATCAAGTATTTTCGTACAGAAAATTTGTGACAAGTTTATTTGCGTCATGTTCAGAAAATCATAACTTGGTCAATTTTCATCATATCGAGCTGGTTCTGGCTCCAAAATTTCATAAATTGAGTTGGCTAAGTTTTCACAGGAGGTACCGAGTTCGAACGGTATCCAAAAGGCCTTAGTTTTTTGCTCATAATGCACGTGACGCTTCGAAAATCCTGAATGCTGAATATTATTTCATATGGGTCGAAACTTTGAAAATTCATAACTCGGTCAATTTTTATCGGATCGGGCCCATCTTTTTACACAAGGTTATTGACTCAGATATCTACAACTTTGTTTCAAAGTCGAGACCGGGTTATTCTCCGATAATACCAATTTTTTATTGAAGAACGTGTCAGAGTTGACACTGGAGCCCAAAATAAGTTTGTCTAAGCCAAAACTTCAAAAATCCATAACTAATTCACTGTTTATCCGATTGAGCCCATTTTCGGACAGGAGTTAGATCTCGATGTGGGCTACATTTTGTTTTCACATTTCAACTTCAAAAATTGAACTTAAACCCCTACGATTTAGCCTAGAACGTGATGGACTCAAGTGAATAAAAATTTGCACTATTGCTTGTGGTTATTGGAGGCCCAATTGCACATTCAAAGCCCATTTTTTTCTTTAATTTCCATTATATAATCTCATTCTTTTCATATAAACAACGACGGAAAATTTTTTTTGCCACAACCTTGTCAAAATATCAAATTCCTTCAAAAACCTTAAAATCCTTGTTACAAACCCCCATCTCACTACAAATAAGTCATCCTTGTTACAAACTCACATCTCACTACTTCTTCAGTAAGGGTAAGACTGGTTTGATCTTCATGATCAAAAGGGTGTAGAAGCATTCATACATGCCATATCGGTTTTAACATTATAAAATTTCATATATTTATTTTCTTTGTATTTCATGGCATATTAATTTATTTAATGTTTTCATGAGATTCAACACTGCAGATTTAGACAGGGTCCCATGCAGGGTTATTATAAAACACTGAGGCCAGATCATAAGAACCACCGATGTATGGCAAGGCAGACATCCTGAGGAGGTTAAGGGCATGGATTCAACACCCACCCCTATTGGTTTTAGTTTTCTTCCATTCTATTTATCCTTTTACCTATTTACATTTTTTCTGTTTAAAACCTTTTTTTCATATAACTTCACATTTTTCACAAACCCTTAATTTTTCATAATAAACTCACATAATTAAGTTTAGGTTTTTAATTTAATTTTAGGTTTTAATTTAATTTTAGGTTTTTAATTTCATTGTTTGTTTTTGGTTTCTAACCAATTTGTCTTTTTCAATCTTAAATTCACTTAACCACAAAACTTTTTTCACAAACCTTTTTTTTTACAAAAAAAAAAACCTAATTTAATTTTTAGGTTAATTAATTTTAGATTAATTAACCTTTTTTTCAAAACTAACTTTGTTTTAATTCAAACTAATTAGGATTTAGGTTTTTTTAATTATTTTTTTTCAAAATTAACCTTTTTTTATTATTAACTAAAACTAATTAGGATTTAGGTATTTTAATTAACTTTTTTTAAAATTAACATTTTTTATTAATTAAAATTAATTAGATTTTTTAGGTTTATTTAATTAATTATCATAAATTATTTTTTTCATAAAAAATCACCAAAATATTTTCTTTTCTATTTTCATCTTATTTTTATTTTCCTAGATAAAAGTGTATAGGGCGTGTTCAACTGTAATAGCGTAGCTTTATTTTTCCTGTTTTTTTCATCATTATCATGTAATTGCTTCTGGGATGTAATAGTTTTAGGATTTCTTTTCCGTACTCTTCACTATTATGTAACTGTCCCAAAGCTCTGTAATAGCTTAGGTTTACATTTCCGCCTTTACCTTCTGCTACTATATTTTATGCAATGCTTAGATTAATAGGATTGTATGGAAAGATAAAAATGAACGATAGAAAATCCTAATTGCAAGATAAATATAACTGAAAAAACACATTGTTACACACTTTCACCCCTAGGGTACTCCCCACTTGGTTGCCTCGGAAAATAATGGTCATGTCCCTCGAACGTAAGGATACCCTTAGCAAAAGAGCCTCAATATAAAAGTCATTATAAAGATCATAGTCCCTTAACGTCCCTCGAGTTGCCTACAAGAAATAATCTTGTCCCTCGATGTTGCCTACGAATATATGATGACAGTCCCTTCGAACTGCTAAGGTATCTTTACATGTTGCCTTCAATGACCATTACGTCCCTTTCAATTGTCCCTTAAACTCCAATGATGGAGCTACCTACTCCTTAAATAATAGGATAGCGTTGTCTAAAGGAAATAAGAAAATGAGCGGACTTCTTTTTTCGAGTAGGTAGAAACTTTTAGGTACTTGCTCAAAACAACATTTTTTACACATACACTTTCAAACAAAGTTTTCAAAAACATTTTATCACACCCTTGAGGACTGATACAAGGGTTACCATAAAGTGAAACGCCGCACTAAGGCAGATTTCAAAACTTTTTTTCAAAAACATAAACACACGAAAGCAATTTCAAAAAAGAGCAAGTACCTAAGAGCCCATGGAAAACCATGGATAGAAAGGGTGCTAACACCTTCCCTTTCTATAATCTACCCCCTTACTCAAACTCTCGAAAAAAGGTTTTTTCTGTTCTTTTTCCTTTTCCTTTGTTGGATGAAATAAAATTCGGTGGCGACTCCTTCTTACCGCGATATTTGCGAACAAAAAACATAAAACAATATTAAATAGTCAGTTCTGCCACCGTATCACAGAGCTGGCGACTCTGCTGGGGATGAATAAGTGGGGTATACCTTAGGATCTAGGTCATTTCTAAAATTGCTTTCTTGTGTTGCTTTGCTTGCTTTATATTCAAGGGTTTTGTTTGGGTATTATTGAAGATCCTACACCCGGATCGGGGAACACCTTTTAGGTAAGTAGCAATAAATTGTGAGGGAATTGTGCGGGGTATACCGACACGGTTGAAGCAGTAGCTACATTGATGTGGCACTTTGGTTGGTACCGGTAACCCTTGAGTCAATCAGGGAGAGTACGGGGCCGCCGCGTGGTGTCGTGAAGCATCAACTGACCTTAGAACCTTTAATTGCACAACTTGGCCAATAGGACGTAGCGAGATGGCCGGCTTTGGTGTATTCCCAAGGTCGACAGATACTCGATGCTACACTCATTGAGGTTTTACTCTTGAGTTTTGTTTGGTTGCGAGTCAATCTCTTATTGAACGAAGTTGGGGGAAAGATCGGTGATATTAAGATCCCTTAGAACCTAGTTACTATTTATAGGACAGGTTGAACCAATCCAACTTCAAGAGGGTATGACCTTAGAAATCATGCAAGCCTAAACCTAAGGCTACTTGTGTGACTTGTTTACTTTCTGTTCCTAACAATTTGAACTCATTGCAGGGCTTTGTTTGTATTCCTTGCAGGATCTTGTTTGTATAAATCCAATAAATTGGTTTCTTACCCTGCATTATTGCTTAATGCATAGCATACACATCATAGCATCATACCACAACATTTCCTTAACCATTTCAAGGACCTCAAGGGTTTGTGATGGAGGTTATGATAAATCGTACGTCTAGCAAGGGGCAAGGGGATTTATTTTCCTCTAGCCAATGTCGTCAGAAAACCAAAACACGACAACTTGAGGTAGAGGCTATGGCCCACTTGATATGGTGAGCTTGACTCTTGTAGAAGGACCTTCAACGATACGAAGTGCTTCAATCAAAGCGAAAAATTTTAACCTCTGACAATTTTCTTGTTTACCCCGCGAGATCCTTGAAAACATTGCATACATATATCATACATGTCATTGCATAATAGGTCTTTCAGCACAGGTCTCTCATGTTCTCGCTGTTTATTTCAGTAATGGCTTTCCAACAAGACAACATAGATCTTCAAACTCAAGAAGCTCAGTTCATGGAAATGTTCCTAAACCTATCCAAGGGGCAGGAAGAGTTGAAAGCACTCCTCGCTGGGAACCTGGCCAAGAAAAATCCTGAAGACAATAAGGACGAACGGTTGGAGCAACTGCAAGCTGAGGTTGAAGCAATGAGAACCGAGATGCTGGGGCAGATGGCTCTTATCCAAGGCCTAGCCCGGGGACAAGAAGATTGAGAACCATTATCAACAAACTTCATCAAGATGGATACAACCGTATGAAGCAAGCAGCCGAGGTCGGGGACCAAGTCATTAATCAACCTCCAAGAAGATAAAAGGTTGGTTTGGTGAAGAGTGGATCTTTCCAAATTGCTACCACGTCACGGGTCCAACAACGACCTCGCCAAAAACAACGGGTTAATTAGAGTAAGCCAGATATACCCAAAAGGAAGTTTACCAAACTCAACGTGTCGATGTCTCAAGCTTTATAACACCTGTTGAGGATGAATATGATTACGTTGATAGGACCTCATCCGAATCCCAAGACTTCCTCTCCTAACTACAATTCGTATGCAAGGTGTGCTTATCATTATGGCAGCCCGGGGCACGATACTAACGATTATTGGGCGCTGAAATACAAGATTTGGAATATGATTGACACCAAGGAGATCGAATTCGACCCTCCTGAGACTCCCAGTGTGATCATTTCTCCCTTACCAAAGCATGACTAGGATCAAAAGCATTTTTGTTCATTTGAATTCTCAAGTTGTAGTTTCTTTGTTTATTCGAATAATTATTGTCATGTCAAAACTTTGTTATTTCATTAATGCATTACACATGTTTGTCTTGAATTAATATGTTTTCACTATGCTTAAACTGCTTTATACTTCCTTTTCGTGATATTCAACTCTCCATTAAAAGCTCAAAGCCTTAGAGGGAGGATGATGAAAACGATACCACAATCTCTACAGTATGCTTTTGAACAGACCTTGCTGACGATGTACAGGCGTTGTTTCAAATCCTAAACAATGGAGCTATAAGAAGATAATCCCTAGTCAACCCCTTTGAGCCAAAGAAGTAGGAGTTTTTCTTTTCACACTAATTAAAACCCTTATCATTGGTGGAAGGACAGGGACGAGACCGTGTCTTCCTCTGATTGGCCGGTTCAAATAATTCACGCATTTTTTTTGTTTGCTGGCATATTGACTTGTTTGTGTATATTATATTTGTTTTGTATATTACTAACGAATGAAGCAAAGCGTCCCAGTGGCAAAGCAAGCACTCCAAACGCCTACAGGACCTGGGTTTGAATCCCAGGTCCTCCAAATTTCTCAATATATTTTTTCTTCAGGTAATCCCATGCGTAGTCTAAGTGTGCAGCTCACCATATGCCTTCACATATCAAAGTGCCAGATGGCCCAAGGCCAAATCTGATGATCCAGGAGTGAGGGTCCATCATAGATCCAGTCAATGCGCACACACCAAATCCAAGAAGGTCAACAAGGCCAGCGTGTTAATGGGCCTTCAGCTTGCTATTCTGACCCCCAAAACAGGCCCATACCCCTCTCTCTCTATATTTTATTTATTTTGTTTTTAATTATTTATTTATTATTTCTATTTAATTATTAACCAATCAAAAATTCTTTTTTCTATAAAATTAAAACCACAAAAATATTTTCTTCATAAAATCAAATTTTTATTTTTATTATTAAACACTAATTTAATTAATTTAGGCTATAATTAGAAATAACTTTAATATATTTTTGTAAATAATTAAAATCAATTAGAATTAATTAGGTTTTTACTAACATTAATTAATTTTATTTTCTTTCTTTAAATACCAAAAATCCAAAAATAATTTATTTTCATTAATTAATTAATTTATTTATTAATTAATAATTAACTTAGGTAATTTCTTTCTTAATTCAAAAAATGAAAAAAAAATCTTTTCTTTAACAAAAAGGGTCAAAACCCTAGAACCTCCCACTCAATTTAATTTTTCGCACGCGATTTATTTATTCAATAATGTACTTGCTCCCGATTTGTAATAGCAAATAGGACTTTTATTTATTTATTTTTATCGCTTTATTTATTTTTAAAGGGTTTGTCTTTGGCGATGTAAATACCCGACGCCTTGTAATTTAAATTCCGCAATTTATTTTCCGCAAATAATAACTGTTAGATGTTTGATAATAGGATGGCATGACAAGACTGAATGTTTTAACCTAAAATCAACATAGATCACCTTTAACATGTACAAAGATAAAATAAACTGAAAACGACACACTCGCACATGCGCACTCTTAGGGTGCACCCCACTTGGTTGCCTTCGTACACGGTCATTGAGTATAGGTCACTTTAGAGGTCGTCCTCTTGTCTAAAGATCATAGTCGCCTCGAAACGGTTGCCTCGGATATGATTGCCTCAAACAAATGATCTAAGACATTAGGATTACCACTAAGACGTCCTAACATTGCTTTAGTGGCCGTAAGTCCCGCATTCGAATTGACCCTCAAACTCCAACGGCGATGCTACCTACTCATTTATAGTAGGATAACATTGTCTAAAGGAAGATAGCATAGAACGATTCCTTTTTCGAGTAGGTAAATACCATTCTTTGTTTATTCGAATAATTATTGTCATGTCAAAACTTTGTTATTTCATTAATGCATTACACATGTTTGTCTTGAATTAATATGTTTTCACTATGCTTAAACTGCTTTATACTTCCTTTTCGTGATATTCAACTCTCCATTAAAAGCTCAAAGCCTTAGAGGGAGGATGATGAAAACGATACCACAATCTCTACAGTATGCTTTTGAACAGACCTTGCTGACGATGTACAGGCGTTGTTTCAAATCCTAAACAATGGAGTTATAAGAAGATAATCCCTAGTCAACCCCTTTGAGCCAAAGAAGTAGGAGTTTTTCTTTTCACACTAATTAGAACCCTTAATCATAACCTGGGGCAGGGTAGTTTTCTCACTTAATTTAGGAGCGCATTCAGTCGCAATCTGTCGCTTCGTACACAATGAATGACATCGAAGACATCCTTCCAAAACAAAAGACAATGATGGTTTTGTATAATCGTCAAGACAGGCAGTCATTATCTCTCAAAATAAAAGCCTATTAAGTCAAAACCTATGAAGGAGACTTAAAAAAAATCGGGGCATCCCGCTGACTGTAAACACAAAAGAAAAAGTTCAGGCAAAAGACAGGGATAGTAAAATCAAAAAGAAAGAGGTCCTACAAATCCTCGACAAAAAAAAAGACTACCTATTCAAAATAAACTTTCAGTATCCGAACCATCACCAAAACATCAAGGACATTACTCCAGGACTCAACTGAGATTCTAAACGCACAATTAACTGAGCATAGGACTGAAGGACATCACGAAGAACAGATGGGTATAAATAAATTTTGAGCCTTTATCTTTTGTTTCTTGAACCGTGAGCTAGGCCACGTTATAACCCTTAAAAGTCCTAGATGAGGCATGGGTTAGTTTGAAAGCATACTATTACAAAAGGTATCCTGACTCCTGTAGGACTTGCTATAAATCCTGAGTTGACATCACATTTTATAAAATTTGCTTGTTTTACTGAAAAATGCATTTTCAAAATTTTTAAGACAAACATGAGTTTGCATTCTTTAAATTACATTGTTCGCATATGACTAGTTGTTTGACAGTAGAGAAATCGTACAATGGATATTCAATGAAAAGACATCCTCTCAATGGACAGAATCACCTCAGCAGGAAAGACACTTCCAACAACAGGTCTTCCATAAGCAAGGGGCATGACATGATGTCTAACACAACTGGGGAAGTCTCTCCAAAAGTTCCAAATAACCAGGGGCAGATCTCCATCTAAATCACTTGGGGCATTACGCACACATTCCAACAACGAATCATTTGCCATCAAGAAAACATCTTGACAGTACTACAACACAACACTATGGACGGTGACAACTCCCTACATCATGAGAACATGGATGTTGTACGTTACTTTCATACACCATCTTGGACTCCTAAGATTGCTCATACCAAGTTTCAAGCCTTGAATCACATTTTGCCCAGTCAATTGGACAGTTGACCTAAAAATCAGCTGTATTGGGGAAAAAGTCAACCATGGCTAATTTATAATCAAACTTCATATTTTTTTATTCACATCAATATTCCAGGCTCCTATGTACCATTTGATCAAGTTTGGACCATAACTCCTCAAGAAATTTGATCAGATCATCAAAAGGGCAAAATGGTCAAAATTAGGGTTTTGACTGAGAAAGGGCAATTTATGATTTTTGACCTAGCCAATGACCAATTTGGTTCAAGCATGATTTCAAGGACTAAATAGCATCATATTGACCTAATCACATAGTTTAAAATATCTCAAAAGCATTGGATTGACAGATGAATTTTCCAGTCAACTGATCAAAAATCAACTGTACACTGAAAAGTCAAACTTTGACTTTTTGGTCAAAATCAAGTGCCAAGGGTCCTAATTCATCAATATGGGTCAAAATGTGAAACTTGTTGATCAAGAAACCTAATTTTGCAAATTAGGGTTTTAATTTGAAAATTTTCATAACTTAGAATTTTTCTAAGTTATGAAAATTTCTTATTTTTTCCCAACTTTCCACAACTTTTTCACCATGATGCAATTGGATTCTGTTGTACCCCAAAATTTTCCCTCTCATATTTCTCAAGACATTGCAAGAAAAATCTCCAAGTTGCTCAAGTTTGCTCAAGAGTTGGACAATCAAGCTATCTCCTAAGGTAGTCAACCCCAAATTAGGGTTTTTGTGTTGCATCAAGATCTTTGAGTCCAAATGACCTCAAGTTCTCCCAAATGTCCTAATATTTTCTCAAGGTCATCCATGTCAAGTTTCAAGCCTTGCAGAGGAAGTTTGCTCAGTCAATTGCTCAAAAGGTCCAAAAATCGACTGTGCTAGGGTAAAAGTCAACTGTGACCTATAAACAGTCAAACTTCAAGTTTTTTTGTCAACATTCTCATTTTGAAGGATATTTAATCATTTGATCAAGGTTTGATCATGATTCATCAAGGATTGCTCAAAATTCATCAAGACTCAAAAGTTGCTAAATTAGAGTTTTGTAGGAAAGGTCAACTCAACTTTGACCAAGCATAACTTTCTCATACTTTATGAGAAATGACCCATCCAAAGCTCATTTTGAAGAGGATGAAATTTCCTACAATCCATATGCATACCCCAAGATCAATAAATTCACTCACAAGAAGTTACAAATTTGGACATTATAGGTCATTTTTGAAAGTCAACAAAAACACCTTTTTTGCCAAAGCTTATAACTTGAGCATGTAATATCAAAATGATATGAGACCAAAAGGGGTGGTTAGAGGACATATCAACCTTTCTAAAAAGTCTAAGAACACTTTCAAAAGTTCAAAATTGAAGAAGTTATGCATTGTTGAAGTTGGGAAATTTTACAAAATTGCCAAAAGTCAACTATCCCCAAAACTTCAAATTTTGTCAAATGGGCCCATTATTTTCCACCTGATTTGATCTTGCATGATTTCCCACGTGTCCTACCTTCATCCATGAGCCCATATATTATTTTTATTATTTAATTTGATTTTTAATTGAATTTATTCACTTTAAATCAAATAAAATCATATAAAATCAAAAGTATTTATAACTCATGATTTTTTGGTTGATTTAGGCTTTGAGTACAGCTATTATATGAGTCAAATTCGCATCAAGTGAATTGGTTACAAAAAGATATGATTTAGGCCAAATTTGGAAGGTTGTAATGGTGGAATCAAATCCAATTCATGAGCATTGATATGGAGATATTTGTACCAAGTTTCTTACCCTAATGCAATATACATTACATAAGGAAGGCAAAGGCACGAAAATAAGGGTTGGAGGCTGCAAGAATAGGCAGAACAGAACTTGAAAAAAAGCACCAAAAAGCTTGAAATCAAAATCGTACTTAGAGGCAATTTCAGAAGCTTAGACTGGTCTCAATCGATTCCTGGGTGATCACATAACCCTCCTGGATCCAAAGCACGCGTCCTCAAGCCTTCAAAAGCTCTGTATGTATCACAATGCCTAGCTCTGTTCTTGAAACCGTAAATCTGCATTCTTGCATCATTTGAACAAATTCTTGGCATATTTATAATCCTTATATCATTTCTAAACTTTTGGCAATATTCAATTTGGTTTATATGGACTGTAACCTCAAAATACTATGGCTAGGGTTACGTTTTGGTTTTTAGGGATTTTTGTTTCAGGTGAAATTGATTCCTATAATAGGCATGGTTGCACTCAAGAGAGGGAGACGAACCTAACCATGCCTTTGAAGGTCGTTTTTATGGCCTGGAATTGATTTTTGGATCGAGCTACGCTTTTAGCTGCGGATTCAAATCCGCAGGTAAAATTACAGTGGTGGAAGGACAGGGACGAGACCATGTCTTCCTCTGATTGGTCAGTTCAAATAATTCACACGTTTTTTTTTTGTTTGTTGGCATATTAACTTGTTTGTGTATATTATATTTGTTTTGTATATTACTAACGAATGAAGAACAGTGTCCCAGTGGCAAAGCAAGCACTCCAAACGCCTACAGGACCTGGGTTCGAATCCCAGGTCCTCAAAATTTCTCAATATATTTTTTCTTCAGGTAATCCCATGCGTAGTCTAAGCGTGCAGCTCACCATATGCCTTCACATATCAAAGTGCCAGATGGCCCAAGGCCAAATATGATGATCCAGGAGTGAGGGTCCATCATTGATCCAGTCAATGCGCACACACCAAATCCAGGAAGGTCAACAAGGCCAGCGTGTTAATGGGCCTTCAGCTTGCTATTCTGACCCCCAAAACAGGCCCATACCCCTCTCTCTATATATTTTATTTATTTTGTTTTTAATTATTTATTTATTATTTCTATTTAATTATTAACCAATCAAAAATTCTTTTTTCTATAAAATTAAAACCACAAAAATATTTTCTTCATAAAATCAAATTTTAATTTTTATTAATAAACACTAATTTAATTAATTTAGGCTTAAATTAGAAATAACTTTAATATATTTTTGTAAATAATTAAAATCAATTAGACTTAATTAGGTTTTTACTAACATTAATTAATTTTATTTTCTTTCTTTAAATACCAAAAATCCAAAAATAATTTATTTTCATTAATTAATTAATTTATTTATTAATTTAATAATTAACTTAGGTAATTTCTTTCTTAATTTAAAAAACAAAAAAAAATCTTTTCTTTAACAAAAAGGGTCAAAACCCTAGAACCTCGCACTCGATTTAATTTTTCGCACGCGATTTATTTATTTAATAATGTACTTGCTCCCGGTTTGTAATAGCAAATAGGACTTTTATTTATTTATTTTTATCGCTTTATTTATTTTTAAAGGGTTTGTCTTTGGCGATGTAAATACCCGACGCCTTGTAATTTAAATTCCGCAATTTATTTTCCGCAAATTATAATTGTTAGATGTTTGATAATAGGATGGCATGACAAGACTGAATGTTTTAACCTAAAATCAACATAGATCACCTTTAACATGTATAAAGATAAAATAAACTGAAAACGACACACTCGCACATGCGCACTCTTAGGGTACACCCCACTTGGTTGCCTTCGTACACGGTCATTGAGTATAGGTCACTTTAGAGGTCGTCCTCTTGTCTAAAGATCATAGTTGCCTCGAAACGGTTGCCTCGGATATGATTGCCTTAAACAAATGATCTATATTAAGATTACCGCTAAGACGTCCTAACATTGCTTTAGTGGCCGTAAGTCCCGCATTCGAATTGACCCTCAAACTCCAACGATGATGCTACCTACTCATCAATAGTGGGATAGCATTTTCTAAAGGAAGATAGCATAGAATGATTCCTTTTTCGAGTAGGTAGATGGTTCTTAGATACTTGCTCTTTCAAAAACAAAAACTTTTTCACTTACACTTTTTGAACAAAGTTTTCAAAAACACTTCATACGCTCTTGAGGACAGAAGCAAGAGTTAAATCGAAGTTTCAAAACAAAAACTTTTTCAAACCCACAAGCACAAAGAAAGCAATTTTGAAAACATTTGAGCAAGTACCTAAGAGCCCGTCGATAACCACAGATAGAAAGGGTGCTAACACCTTCCCTTTCTATAACCTACCCCCCGAACCCGAGAAATATCTCGAAAAAGGAATTTTTCTGTGCTTTTTTCCTTTCCTTGTTGGATAAAATAAAAGTCGGTGGCGACTCTTGCTTACCGTGACATTTTGCAAACACAAACGCAAAACGCAAAACGCAAACCAGCATTCCAAAAAACAGTCAGTTCTTTCCCACCATATCACAGAACTGGCGACTCTGCTGGGGACGCTTAATAAGTGGGGTGTACCTTAGGAATAGTTCATAATGTTTTCAATTGATTGACTTGTATGCTTTACTTTTGTGGGCTTGTATCGGAGTTACTATAGATCCTAACCCGGATCTGGGGGTACCCTTTAGGTAAGTAGCAATAAACTGTGAGGGAACTGTACAACGTAGACCGATACGGTTGAAGCAGTAGCTACGTTGGTGTGGCACTTTAGTATGTACTGATATCCCTTATGGTGCAACGAGGAGAATATGGGTCTGCTAAGGGGTCATTAAGCACCAATTGACCTTAGAACCTTTAAATTGACCAACTTGGACATAGAACAGTAGCAGTATGCTACACTCATTGAGACTAAACTCTCGCGATGATTCCGGCCGCAAGAAAGGGTTGCTAAATTGGAATTATGACCGATCGAGGGTAGTCAGTGATATTGAGATCCTCTAGAAACCGGTTACTATTTTTAGGACAAGTTTGAACCAACTAAACTGAAAGAGGGTAATACCTAAACTCCATGCCAGCCTGAAATTTAAGGGCTATTGTGTGACTTGTGTGCTTTCAAACTTGAACTACTTGCACATTCTTGTTATATGACAACATGAGTACTTTGCAGGTTTTGTTTACAGTCCTTATCCAATAATTTGGATTTATTGCAGGGTTTACTTACATCACCTCACACTTTTGCTTAAACGCATAGCATACACATCATAACATCATGCCTTAACATTTCCTTAACCATTTCAAGGATCTCAAGGGTTTATGATGCAGGTTATGGTAAATCAAATGTCTAGCAAGGGGCAAAGGGGGTTTATTTTCCTCTAGCCAATGTCGTCTAGAGATCAAAACACGATGACTTGAGTCAGGGGCTATGACCCACTCGATATGATGAGCTTGACTCTTGAAGAAGGACTCTTAACGACACGAAGTTCCTTCAATCAAAGCTACAAAATTCAAATTCTAACAGTTTCTTGTTTACCCCGCAAGATCCTTGAAAACATTGCATACATATATCATACATATCATTGCATAATAGGTCTCCCAGTACAGGTCTCTCATGTTCTCGCTGTTTATTTCAGCAATGGATTTCCAGCAAAACAACCAAGATCTTCAAACTTAAGAAGCTCAGTTTAGGGATGTATTCCTAAACCTATCCAAGGGGTAGGAAGAGTTGAAAACACTCCTTGTTGGGAACTTGGTCAAGAAAAGTCCTGAAGACAATAAGGACGAACGGCTGGAACAACTGCAAGCTGAGTTCAGTGCCATGAAAACCCAGATGCTGGGGCATATGGCTCTTATCCAAGGCTTAGCTCGGGAACAAGAAGAGCTGAGAACCATTATCAACCAACTTCATCAAGACAGATACAATAACATGAAGCAAACAGTCAAGGTAGGGGACCAAGTCATTAATCAACTTCCGAGAAGTCAAAGGTTTGGTTAGATGAAGAATAGACCTCTCCAAGTTGCTACTACCTTGCGGGTCCAACAACAACCTTACCATAAACAACGGGTTGATCAGAGTAAGCCAAATATGCCCAAGAGGAAATTTACCAAGCTCAACATGTCGTTGTCTCATGCTTTACAACACCTGTTGAGATTGAATATGGTGACGTTAAGAGAGCCTCCTAAGAATCCCAACATAGCCTCCCCTAGGTACAATCCTGATGCAAGGTGTGCATATCACTCCAACAGCGCAGGGCATGATACTAACATCTGTTGGGCGTTGAGCAACAAAATTCAAGACCTGATTGATGAAGGAGCATTGGAACTCACACAAGACGGTCAAATTGAATTCTTTTTCCATCCCCCCAAGGTTCACCATTAGAAGTGACAAGTACTTAGACGAGAAGACTTTTTGTTCATTAGAATTTTAAGTTGTAATTTTCTTTTGATTGTTCGAACATTTATTCATGTCCAACTTTATTACTTTATCAATGCATTGCATATGTCTGTTTTGAATCAATCCATTCGTATTTCACTATAATCAAATTGCTTTCATTTTTTGTGATGATCAACTCTCGATTAAAAAATTCTAAGCCTTTAGAGGGAGGATGACGAAAATGATATCAAAATCTCTACAGTATGATTTTGAACAGACCCTGCTGACGAGGTACAGACATCGTTTCAAGTCCTAAACAGTGGACTTATAAGGAAGATAATCCCTAGTCAACCCCTTTGAGCCAAAGAAGTTGGAGTTTTTCTTTTCACAAATTAAAACCCTTAATTATAACCTGGGGCAGGGTAGTTTTCTCAGTTGATCCAGGTGCACAATGAATGGCATCAAAGAAGTCCTTCCGAAACAAAATACGGTGTTGGTTCTGTATAATCGTAAGGACAGGCAATCATTATCTCTCAAAATAAAAACCCAATAAGTCAAAACCTGTGAAGGAGACTTAAGAAAAACTGGGGCATCCCGCTGACTGTAATCACAAAAAGAAACAGTTCATGCAAAAAAAACAAAGATAATAAATACCAAAAGGGAAGAGATCCTGCAAACTCTTAACAAAATGACTTCCTGTTCAAAATAAATTGTCAGTATTCGAACCATCACTGGTATATCAGAGCAAAGACTCAAACAAGATCTAATGCACGATTAGCTGAGTTTAGGATCGAAGAACATCACGAAGAACGGGTGGGTACAAGTAAAATTTGAGCCTTTATCCTTTGTTTCTTAAACCATGAACCAGGCCATGTTATAACCCTTAAAAAGTCCTAGCTGAAGCATGGGTTAGTCCGAAAGCATACTGTTACAAAAGGTATCCTGACTCCTGTAGGGCTTGCTGTAAATCCTGAGTTGACGTCACATTTTACAAAATTTTCCTATCTTACTGAAAAAATGCATTTTCAAAAACTTCAAGATAGACATAAGCTTTGCATTCTTAAAATAACATTGTTTGCATATGACTATTTGTTCAAACAGTAGAGAAATCCGCACAACGAATATCTAGTGAACAAAAACCTTTTCAATAAAAAGGGTCACCTCAAGTGGAAAAAACACCTCCAACCGAGGGGTACGGCATGAGCATTGTCCATCATCTGGGGCAGTTAAGTCAAGATTCAAGAAATCTCTCAAAATGCCAAATAGCCAGGGGCAAATCTCTATCTGAATCAATTAGGGCATTGGACATGAATTCTAGCAACGAATCTTGCATGATCAAACGAAGATCTTCTGGTAGTATGGCAACACAACACTACCGACAGTGATAACTCCCTACACCCTGAGAGCGTGGACATAGTCAAAAAAGTACTACGCATAATCAAAGACCCGCTAGGTTGACTGGCCTAGGCAAAAATAAGGGCTTCCCGGCGAACCAAAAGGGTTCGAGCAAAAATAAGGGATGAAAATGAAAAATCTGTACACCCGGCAAGTCGAAAACCTGAAAAGGCGGCTTGGGCAAAAGAGGGTATCCTGGTGGACTGAAAACCTGAAAGGATGGTCCAGGAAAAAGTTAGGGATTGAAGCGTACGACTATGTCCCGTCATCTCGTCACTTGCCTACCAGAAGAAGACTTGTCACTTCAATCGAAAGTTACCAAGCACCTCATAGGTTGGGATAATACTCGATCCATAAGGCCTCCGCAGGCACCTTCTCCCGCAGAAACAGGGGAAAAAAGGTATCGATGCAAAGCCATCGTCATATCCTTAGCACGCGTCCTGGTAACATTCACTCCCCGCAGAGTAAGACAGTAAAGATAGCTCTCCCCAACTGAGACTTGCAACTGTGAATGAATCGGTAATATTCTCCCCCAAGCAGAATTTATCTACCATTAACACTGAAAAGGCTTAATATCCTCGGTAGTCTTAATATTCCCCAACAGAGTATAAGAATATTCCCCGGCAGAATGCAAGATATCCTCAGTGGAGTTAAAATTTTCCCAGCGCAGTCTGAAAAAAAAAGCTTCCCCAGTGGATTTGAAGAATCATCCCCAGTAGACTCCGGAAGTTCGTCCCCGATGGAGTATAAAAATAAATATTCCCAACCGAGTTCAAAGGAAGATAGTCCCCAGCCAAGCTCAAAGGATTATCCCCATTAGAGTCTAACAGGTTATCCCCAGTGAAGCCGCAACTGAAAGATCATCCCTAGCGGAGTTCTTTCCTTTCACAAACAGAATTCAGAACCCCAACAGGATTCAGTATCACCAGCAACGGTAATTCATCCCCAGCGCAACTTATTGGTTGAATCCTCAGCAGAACATCTCTTCCCCACAGAGTAATCTCTTCCTCAGTTTATTCCCCAATGGAGTTATCTTCTCTTGCAGGGTTATTCTCGCAATCATCTTCGTTCACCACCCCCAGCGGAAATGAAAAATTCAACTCTATTCTCCAGCAGCTACCCGGGATTTATTTTCCCCAGCTAAAACATTACATTTCCATACATCATGATACATGCATATACGCATCATACAACACAATCTCATTTATTTTGAGAACATCATTGCTTGATATATATCATGAATTGCATACGACTGACCTTTACCTTTCAAGAAAGATGCAGTTAAGTTCTCAGCTATGTCGAAGACCTGGACCAGTTCTTAAATCTCAACTGAATTATCCACGGTTGAATTTCAGATAAGGCTCTCAATCTCGACAATTTTCCTCCATCATAGTGTGGACGAGTTCTACAATCTCAACGGTATACTACGTTGAAGACCAGACAGTTCCTAGATCTTGATGAAGATGTTTTCCTCCGTCATAGTATAGACGAGTTCTACAATCTCAACGGTATACTACGTTGAAGACTATACAGTTCCTAGATCTTGATGAAGATGTTTTCCTCCGTCATAGTGTGGACGAGTTCTACAATCTCAACGGTATACTATGTTGAAGACCAGACAGTTCCTAGATCTTGATGAAGATGTTTTCCTCCGTCATAGTGTGGACGAGTTCTACAATCTCAACGGTATACTACGTTGAAGACCAGACAATTCTTAGATCTTGATGAAGATGTTTTCCTCCGTCATAGTGTGGACGAGTTCTACAATCTCAATGGTATACTAAGTTGAAGACCAGACAGTTCCTAGATCTTGATTGTTGTACCCCAAAATTTGGCCTCCCATATTCTTCAAGATTTGCAAAAAGCATGCTTCAAAATCTCCCCAAGGGTTGCACAGTTCAAGGGCCTCCCAACAGTCAAAAACTAGGGTTTTGGGTCTGGCAAAGTAATTGAAGTTTTCAAGGGTCCAATCAAGTCCCACATGCCTACAAACATGGTCAAGCATCCTCATGCCAAGTTTCAAGACTTACAGCACAAAATTGCACAGTCAAAAACCCTAATTGCTCAGCAGTCAACCGCAGGGGCAAAATGGTCATTTGACAGTCAAAAGTTCAAATTTTTGGTCAACATCTCATTTTGAAGCCACAAACATCATTTGATCAAATCTTGATCATGATTTTCAAGGCATGGCTCAAAAAGTCTCAAGATGCAAAAGTTTCCATATTTGGACAGTTGAGAAAGTCAACTGTAACTTGACCAAGGCATAACTTCCACATGGTTTATCATAAAAATCCCATACAAAGCTCATTTTGAATAGAATGACATTTCCTACAACTCCTCTTCACACTTCAAGTCCAAGAAATGCTCTCACAAAAAGTTATCAATTTCAACATTATAGGTCATTTTCAAAAGTCAACAAAAAGAGACTTTAAGTCAAAGACCATAACTTGAGATTGGTAAATACAAATGACATGGGACTAAAGGCATTGGTTAGAGGACTTCAAGACCTTTCCAAAATGTCCAAGAACATGATCAAAGCTTAAATATTGAGCAAGATATGCCTTGTGGAAGTTGGGAAATTTTTGGGAATTTTGAAAAGTCAACTTTACTTCAAATGCCTCAAAATTGCTAATGGGCCACATTTTCTTCCAAGATTCATCATCCAAAGACTATGCACGACCATTTGGCCCAAAGGGGATTTATTTCATCATTTTTTTATTATTTATTTGAATTTTTAATTACTATTAATTCATTTAATTAAATAAAATATGAAAAAATACTAAACAAATGTATTTGAATCTTTTTATGCAGCATTTGCTCTCCTTAAAGACTCAAGATTCGTGCACAACAAAAAAGGAAAGGTTTGGCCATGATTGGAATCAAAAACACATGAAAAAGATTGAAAAAATATTCATTGAAAATCAAATATTTGATACATCAATGCATTGATCTTTTGGCTCAAAATTCAACCCTAATTCGTCCCATACATAAGCCAGAATGCAAACCTAATGGAAAAAACCTGGAAGCTGCGCCCAAAACCATAAACAAACTTTGCACTTTTTCAAGAAAATTTCAAAACTGAAAACACCATTCCAAAGCGTTTCAAGGCAAGAGAACAATCCCATTACATTCCTGAGGCCTCAAGGAACGTTTCTGGATCAAAACCACTGCTTCTAACGCGAGGAATTGGTAGGACGAACCCGTCCTGTTCATAACTTTTTTCATGTTCATGTCTCACGATTCATGCGTTATTTTCAATTTCTAATGCTTGATTTATATTAATTTAATCATTCTAAAGCTAACCATGCCATTTAATTGAGTTTTCATGCTTTGTACGTGAATCTGCCATGGAAGCTTGCTAGGTTTTCAAGGTTGTGAAATTAGGGCTTCCTTGTTCTGGAAAAATTGAGACACGAAACCAAGGCCATTAATACCAGAAGCTTCACATGAATTGATTGTACTAGTCGCTCAATTTATGAGCCACCATATGCTAATCGCTATTATCCTGTTTATCACTTAGTGGGGGTTTAAAACCCCCGCTATCTAACTGTTTTTTTTCAGGGCAAAACGAATCAACAAAGAAGAAGGCATGCTGTCAACCGGTGATTGGACAATTCAAGTTTAGCGCGTTTTTTGAATTAACATCATTAGCGTGTTTTGTTTTATATATTATTTATTTTCCACTATAATGACAAAGAAAGCAAATGGTGCAATTGGTTGGTGCGTTGTCCAATAGGTACTGGGACCTGGGTTCGATTCCCAGGTCCCCTCCTTTCTCAATATATTTTCTTTTAATCTGATCCCATGCAGCTTCTCACCAAAAGATTACCATGCACTCCACGCTCCAGCACGCCACTTGTCCCACAACATCCATCCAGTGGCCAGGATCCAAGGTCTATGGAATGTCTCAGTCAACGCATACACACATGATTATTGAAAAGTCAGAAAGGGCCAAGCTTCTTGGGCCTAATTACTCACCATGTAACCTCCAGATTGGGGTCAACACCCCCATTGGTTTGCTTTCTTTCATTCTTTTTATCTTTTTTATTTTATTTGTTTTGTTTAATTTTAATTTAATTCTTTAAATTGATTTGTTTCTTTAACACAAAAAATAATAAAAATCAGAAAAGACAAAATATAAATATTTCATTTAAACATTTTTTGTAAATAAATTTAATAATTAATTTAGTTTTTAATTCTAGGTTTAATTTTAAATGTTTTTTTCTTAATCAATTAAAAAATGTAGAATTAGGGTTTTATACTTTTGTTCTTTTTTTCTTTTTCACCATATTTAATTATCAATTATTATTTTGTAAATAAATTTGCCATGAAAATAATTAGGTTAATTTTAGGTTCAATTTTAACATGTTTTTTTAATAAATTAAAAATAGTTAGAATTAGGTTTTAATTCCATTAATTCTCATTTAAATCCATAAATACAAAAAAACTCAAAAAATAACTTCCTTTCACAGTTAATTTAATTAATTTCGTAATTTTAATTCAATTTCTTTAAAAGGGTCCAACGCCCTCGCATTCCCGATTTTAATTATCTTCGCCTTTTCATTTCCTTTTGTGAATATAATGTAATTCTCCCAAGGCCATGTAATAGACTAATTGGATATTTATTTTTTCGCACTTTATTTTATTTCAAATCGGGTCTTGGATTAATTTGGCGATGTAGACCCGCGCCCTTGTAATAGCGTAGGACTTTTAATTCCGCATCTTTTAAACTGTTAATTAACCTGCCTGAAAGAATGAATGTCAAAATAAAAGCAATGCGTAGATCACCAATGCATGAACAAGACAAAAATATCTGAAAATGACACACAAATCACACACCACCCCTAGGGTACGCCTCATTGTTGCCTTGCCCCTCGAAAGGTGGTCGTCGAGTAGAGGATGTTTTAGTAAGTCCTCATGTCCATGAACATGGCATGAGGGTAGCTTCTAAGGTGTCTTCCCATTGCTCTGGTGATCACCATGTCCCGAATCTTCGAATTGACCCGAACACCTCCAACGGTGGTGCTACCTACCTCTCAATGGTGGGATGGCACTACTTCAAGGACATCTACACAGACGAATTCCTTAGGGTAGGTAGACGAATCTAGATACTTGCTCTAATTTCAAAACAAATCAAAAAATACTTTTCACACCGACACCTTTTCAAAAAGCTTTCGAAAGCAACTTTTCAAACACTCTTGAGGACCGATACAAGAGTCGAACTGAAATTTTCAAAGAACTTTTTTTAAAACCCACAGTTGAAAAGCAAACAAACCATTTTGAAAACACAAATGAGCAAGTATCTAAGAGCCCATGGATAACCATGGATAGAAAGGGTGCTAACACCTTCCCTTTCTATAATCTACCTCCCGAACCGAGAGCAATCTCTATAAGGAATTTTTCTGTGCTTTTGTCCTGTCCATGTTGGAGAGCAATCTACCTCCCGAACTAAGATCACTGTGTTTTCAATTGCTTTGACTTGCTTGCTTTAAATTGTGGGACTGTCTTGGGAGTTCTATAGATCCTAACCCGGATCTAGGGGATACCTTCTTAGAAAGTAGCAACAAGGCTGTGAGGGAACTGTGCGGGGTATACCGACATGGTTGAAACAGTCTGCTACATTGATTTGGAACTTTGGTGTGTACCGGTAACCCTTGAGTTCAGTCAAGGAGAGTATGGGGCCTCCGCGTGGTGTCGTGAAGCATCAACTGACCTTAGGAACCTTAATTGAACTATCTTGTCCTCTTTAGGGTAGTGAGATAACTGACTTTGGTGCAGTCTGAGGTTGGTTGATACTCGATACTACACTCAATTGAGGGTTGCTTTCCTGGAATATTTCGGTCGCCAGTTCAGTGGCTAAATCGAAACGATGAACAATGAAGGCAATCCAGTGATATTGGGACCCTTAGAACCCGGTTACTTCTAATAGGACAGGTTGAGCCCACCAACTTCAAGAGGGTAATACCCATACCCCATGCTGGCCTAAACTTTAAGGGCTTGTCTTGTGTGACTTGTGTGCCTTACATGTTTGCCTTTGTAAATATCTGTGGTGTGTTTAATCATAGCATCATGACATCATACAACATCATATGCATTGGCTAACCATTTCAGGGGTTCGAATCTTCATCTTTGTTCTTGTTTTGTAGGACATGGAAACTGTTCGCAGAAAGACAATTCAAATCAGCCTTGTAAGGATCCCTCCTCAGCTTAAGGAGCTTATATCCAGGATTCCCGAGGGCTCTTCATTCAGTGAAAGACATGGAAGACTCATCAGCTTGGTCAATACCAACATTGAGGAAGATATGATAAAGGTCCTGTTCCAGTTCTTTGACCCTCTGCATCACTGTTTCACTTTCCTGGATTATCAGCTGGTACCTACATTGGAGGAGTTCTCCTGGCTTCTGAAGATACCTATCCTTGATCAGCTACCCTACAACAGTACGGAAAAGGAACCCAAGCTTGAAGAGATTGCTAAAGCCCTACATCTACAATCATCTGACCTCAAGGGACATTGGGAAGTTAGAAGTGGTATCAAAGGGTTCTTAGCCAGGTTTCTATTTGAAAAGGCCCATGAATGTTGGAACTCCCTTGATTTACAAGCTTTTGAAGAAGTTGTGGCCCTCCTTGTCTATGGTTTGGTGTTGTTCCCTAACCCAGATCAGCTTATAGATATCAGTGCTGTCCAGATCTTCATGTCCAGGAATCCCATACCTACGTTGCTGGGGGACATCCTTCACTCATGTTACACTCGAACCATGAGAAAAAGAGGTGTCCTTATGTGTTGCACTCCTCTCCTGGGAAGGTGGTTTATTTCGCACCTTCCACAATCAGTTTTGAAGAACGAGCGGGGTTTGAGATGGTCACAACGGTTGATGACTCTTACACATGCAGATATACATTGGTGCCCTCGGTCCAGAGAGGATGTCACTATCATTGATCGTTGCGGGGAGTACCCTAATGTTCCTTTACTTGGAATCAGAGGAGGTATTAATTATAACCCATGCCTGGCTTGGAGACAGTTTGGTTATGCTCGGAGGGATGGTCCTCATGACATGTTAATTCCTGACATAGTTTTTGACTTCGACAACGATGCACAAGGACTTCGCCAGAGATTTATCAGAGCTTGGAGGATGCCAAGTAGGATAGACAGCAAGACACTGGGGCATAGGAACTCCATCCCGTTGGAACCTTATCTCAAGTGGGTACGCACCCGCTCCCAGAAGTTAATAATGCCTTTTCCTCACGTGCTCCCTGTGATCAAAGAGCCAGTATTGGAAGGAGAGGTGTCCTACACCATTCAACATCCTGACATGCCCACGTCCTGGGAAGAGATGCAGAAGAGCTGGATCCAGCTTAAAGAAGAACGGAATTCTCTTGAGACCAGTCTACATGCTAGTGAAAAGAAGGTCTTGGAGCTCACCCGCCTATTGCACGAGGAGAGGAATCTCAACACCTACATAGCTCCAAAGAGGATGTGTAGTGTCTTTTGGGATTAATTTTCTTTGTAATATGTGCCCATGAGGCTTTGATGTACTGAACAATTATTTCCTTAATGATAACGTGTGTTCCTTTTTGTCTACAACAAATTTGAACTTTCGAACCCTTGAATGCATTGCATAAACACATATCATTCATCATGTGCATAGCAGGTTTTCTTCTTTTCAGGTTGCTTACTGTTCTTCGCTGTTTATTTCAGCATCATGAACCCTGACTCATCATCAACCGAGATGTCTATCAAGGCTCTTCAGGCGCAGAACGCGCAATTTCAAGAACTAATCATGGGTTTGGCTCAAGGCCAAGAAGAGCTGAAGGCTTTGCTCCTGAAGAAGGAGAAGAAGAAGAAGAAGAGAATTGTTCTTTTCAACTCGGGCCGAAGGTTTGGCAACACTCTGCAGAATGAGGAAGTTGGTTCTTCTATAGGCAAGAGCAGTCCCCAAGGGGGAAAAGGTCTTAGTCCGGTAGTCTCTGACAACGAGACTGATTTTAATGAGGAACAGTATCCTCCGGCTGAAGACCGGTATAAGCAGTTGGAAGACAGACTGAATGCTATGGAGATCCAACAAGTGCCTGGGCTGGATTTCGGAGACTTGGGCTTATCTAGTGGTGTAATTATTCCTCACAAGTTTAAGGCACCATCTTTTACCAAGTATGACGGGGCGTCTTGTCCCAAGCTACACCTCAGATCTTATGTGCAGAAGATTCAACCGTACTCAGTGGACAAGAATTTGTGGATCCACTTCTTCCAGGAGAGTCTTTCAGGGACTCATCTCGAATGGTTCTATCAGCTGGATGGGACCAAGGTTCGTAACTGGGAGGAGTTGGCTACTGCTTTTTACAAGCAGTATCAATATAATGCCGACCTTGCCCCTACACGTACCCAACTCCAGGGTATGTCGCTAGGGTCAAGTGAAGGTTTTGAAGAGTATGCACAGAAGTGGAGGGATCTGGCTGGCCGGGTGTAGCCTCCGTTAACTGACCGGGAGTTGGTAGACATGTTCTTGGGGACCCTATCTGGGCCGTTTTTCAATCATCTTATCGGTAACTCATCTGCAGGGTTTATTGATCTTATTCTGACTGGAGAGAGAATAGAGGCTGGAATGAAGTCCGGCAAAATTCAGAAGGATGCATCGTCAAATTCAGAGAAAAAGCCCTTTAAGAAGGAGGCCAGTGTTGTATATGGGTCTAGAAGACAAGAGAAACCTGAGCGCCGCCAATCTGTCAACGCGGTGATGATTGCTAAACCTGCTGCCGCTCCTCGGCAAACCAATCCTCAAAGGGCTGAAAGACCCAGAAGAGAGTTTACCCGGCTGAGTATGACTCTATCACAAATCTTGCCACAGTTGCTGTCCACCAATTTGGTGACTGTTAGAGAGGCCCCGTAGGTTGTGAATACGGCTTCTCCCAAGTACAACCCAAATGCCCACTGTGCTTATCACTCTGATAGCCCGGGGCATTCCACTGATGACTGCTGGGCCTTAAGGAATAAGGTGCAGGACCTCATTGACGCCAAGGAGATACAATTTGAAGCGCCTAAGAGGCCAAATGTAGTGACTGCTCCTATGCCCCAGCATGGAGTGAATGCTGTTGATGAAGATGTATACGCCGTTTTTGTGAATGATGTAGCTACTCCCTTGATGATTGTTAAGAGGAATCTACTGCTGGCCGGTTTATTTCCGGGTTGTAGTGAAGGTTGCCTTTTCTGTGCTGTTTCCCTTTCTGGTTGTCCTTTGCTGAAGTTGGGCATCCAAAGCCTAATGGACAGCAAAGAGATTCTGTTCAAGAAGATTGCTGTTCAGTTGGTTCCGGTAGAAGAAGTTTCTGTTGTTACGATCTTTAATAATCCGATCAAGGCTCTCCCAAGGAAGCCAGTTCAAATCATGACTGTCGCACCCGTTGTTATTACTGTTCCGGGGCCTCTCCCCTACGAATCTGATAAGGCTGTCCCCTGGCACTACGGGGCAGACGTGTATGTGCATGGAATCAAGCAAGAGTTCAACACTGGCACCAGCATCAGCAATATCACTGGTCCAACAAAAGTTACTCGCAGTGGCAGGCTCTTCTCGCCTAACATTGCACCACCAACTATTCAAAGACCCCTCACTATAACACCTACAAGTGTACCTGTTCCCAGTTCTGATCAAGTTGTTCCCCCTGCTGCTGAGTCATCTAATGCTCGGGGCAAAGGGATTGAAGATGAGCCTGCCCGGATGGAGGCGCCAAAATCTGTGAATGCTGAGCCCTCCCAACAAGAGATGGAGGAAATCTTAAAGATAATCAAGAAGAGTGACTTTAATGTTGTTGAGCAGCTGGGGCATACCCCCTCCAAGATCTCAATGCTCTCCTTACTGCTGTGCTCAGAGGCCCATGCTAAGGCCCTGATTTCATTTCTCAAGACGGCCCATGTGCCACAGGAGACGTCTACAATACAGTTTACTGATTGCGTAGCCAATTTGACAGCCGACAATGGTTTGGGTTTCTCGGATGCTGACCTTACTGCTAAGGGAAAGGACCACAATGACGCCCTGCATGTCTCTATTGAATGCAGGGGAACTACTCTTGCGCACGTGTTGGTAGACACTGGTTCCTCCCTAAATGTGCTACCCAAGAAGGCCTTAGACTGTTTGGATTGTGAAGGTCTGGAGCTGAAACCTAGCAATATCATCGTCAGAGCCTTTGACGGTTCTAAGAGGATGGTTCATGGAGAGGTAGACATTCCTATTCGTGTGGGTTCTCAAGTATTCAAATCTACTTTCTATGTGATGGATATCCGTCCATCGTATTCTTGTCTACTGGGTCGACCGTGGATCCACAAAGCTGGGGCAGTGACCTCTACCCTACACCAGAAACTCAAGTACCCCGTCAGAGGGAAGATTGTCACTGTGCAAGGAGAGGAGGAGTATATGGTGAGCCATTTGAATTCCTTCAGGTATATTGAGATGGACGGGGAGTTTATTGAAACCCCCTTTCAGCATTTCGAAGAGGTACCTCCAACTTTGGCAGCAGCGGAAACAGTGGTCGAAGAGGATGTTCCTTTGAAGGATGCTCGGGCTGTGATCAAGAAAGGTGAATGTGCTAACTGGGGCAGGCTCCCTGATTTTACACCGAAAACTGACAAGTTTGGACTGGGTTTTACTGCAGAGGGTCAGAAGGCTATGCGCAAGGCAAAGACTAGAAGACCTCCTGTGCTCATTACCAATCCAGGAGTGAATGCTGTTGGGGACGAAGATGAAGTGGAAGAGTCAGAGTTTGAAAGCTGGATCTATCCGACGACTGATGGTGGATTGACCAATTGGACTGCTAAAGATCTTACTCCTGTTACTTTTGTTACTCAGTAATAAACTCCTATGTTTTGTTATTTGTAATAAACAATGATTTGAAACTCTATGGCCCGGTGTCTTACCCGGGACACCATGGCTTCATTTGTGAGGGCATATTGATTGTCATTTCATATATCATGAATAAAGACCTTGGACGTTTCTCTCGCATTTCAAATCTTATGCTCCTTTTCTTTCTTTCCTTTCTTTATATATTGCAAAACAGTTGTATTTACACACACTCACTCATACAGGTTTCAATCCACTCTGGATCTCACTGGTAACGACTCTGCTACTGCCAGTTATGACTTCGAAAATCCGATCAACTTAGCCGAAGACGAAGGTGAAGATGATTGCGAAGTGCCTGGCGAGCTTGCAAGACTGTTACTCCAGGAAGAGAGGGCAATTCAACCACATGAAGAGCCAGTGGAAACAATAAATCTGGGTACTGATACAGACAGAAAGGAGGTAAAGATTGGTGCCAACCTAGAGCTCAGCGTGAAGAAACGGTTGACTCAGATGCTACATGACTATGTGGAGATCTTTGCCTGGTCTTACGAAGACATGCCCGGGTTGGATACTGACATTGTGGTCCATCATTTGCCTACCAAGGAAGGCTGCCCTCCGGTCAAGCAAAAGGTCCTCTGTATGCGTCCAGAGATGTCTGAGAAGATCAAAGCCGAGGTTATGAAACAGTTCGACGCCGTGTTCCTTGCAGTGACTTCTTACCCTCAGTGGGTTGCTAATGTGTTGCCGGTACCTAAGAAAGATGGAAAGGTCAGAATGTGTGTTGACTACAGGGATCTGAACAGGGCCAGCCCCAAGGCTGACTTCCCTCTACCTCACATTGATGTCCTTGTTGACAATACTGCTCAGCATAAGGTGTTCTCTTTCATGGATGGTTTTTCAGGTTACAATCAGATCAAGATGGCACCTGAAGACATGGAAAAGACTACCTTTGTTACTCAGTGGGGCACCTTCTGCTACAAGGTCATGCCATTCGGGTTGAAGAATGCTGGGGCAACCTACCAACGTGCCATGGTTGCTTTATTTCATGACATGATCCATCATGAGATAGAAGTTTATGTTGACGACATGATCGCAAGGTCCCAGACTGAGGAAGAGCACCTAGATCATCTGCAGAAATTGTTTGACCGTCTGAAGTTGTACAAGCTGAGGTTGAACCCGAACAAGTGCACCTTCGGGGTTAGATCTGGAAAGTTGCTAGGCTTTGTTGTAAGTGATAAGGGTATTCAAGTGGACCCTGCCAAGGTTAAAGCTATTCAAGATATGCGAGTTCCTAAGACAGAGAAAGAGGTCAGAGGCTTTTTAGGACGCCTGAATTACATTGCTCGGTTCATCTCACACCTAACTGCTACCTGTGAGCCAATCTTCAAGCTGCTGAAGAAAGATCAGGTAGTACGTTGGAATGATGAATGTCAGGCCGCTTTTGACAGAATCAAAGAGTATCTCCAAGAACCACCCATCCTTATGCCACCGGTTGAGGGGAGACCTCTGATACTATATCTGACAGTACTTGACAACTCAATGGGGTGTGTGCTGGGGCAGCATGACGAGTCTGGCCGAAAAGAGCACGCCATTTATTACCTTAGCAAAAAGTTTACCGACTGTGAGACCCGATACTCACTGCTTGAGAAAACTTGTTGCGCCTTGGTATGGGCTGCTCGCCGGCTGAGACAGTATATGCTGACTCACACTACCTTGTTGATCTCGAAGATGGATCCTATAAAGTACATATTTGAAAAGCCTGCTCTGTCTGGGAGAATAGCAAGATGGCAAATGATCTTGACAGAATATGACATCCAGTATACAACTCAGAAAGCCATCAAAGGAAGTGTATTGGCAGACCACTTGGCACATCAGGCAGTAGACGACTATCAGTCAATGAACTTCGAGTTTCCAGACGAGAGTATCATGATAGTGACTGATTGTGAAGTACCTGGACCGGATGAAGGACCTGAGGAAGGATCCCGATGGTCTATGCACTTTGACGGAGCCTCCAATGCTTTGGGTAACGGTACCGGCGCTGTGATCATATCCCCCCAAGGCACTCATACTCCACTCACTTCCCGGCTATGTTTCAACTGCACTAACAACATGGCGTAGTATGAGGCATGCATCATGGGTCTTCAAGCTGCAATTGACTTAAGGATCAAGTTTCTGAGTGTCTTCGGAGATTCCTCTCTCGTGATCAATCAGATCAAAGGAGAGTGGGATACGAAACATCCGAATCTTATTCCTTACAGAGAATGTGTGTTGACATTGATCCCCCACTTCACAAAGATAACCTTTGAACATTTCCCAAGGGAGGAGAATCAGTTAGCGGACGCGTTAGCTACGATGTCTTCCATGTTCAAAGTCAAATGGGACAATGAGGCTCCCCGGATCATTATCTGGAAACTGGACGAACCGGCATACTGTTGTGATCTCGAGACTGAATTGGTGACTGAGAAGCTTTGGTACCATGAGGTGAAAAGATATTTGGAAGCTCAGGAATACCCTGAAGGTGCATCTGTCAATGATAAGAAGTTTCTGAGAAGGTTCGCAGCGAAGTTCTTCCTTAGCAACGGCATCCTATACAAGCGAAACCATGATTCGACCTTACTGCGTTGTGTGGATAAAACTGAAGCAGAAAGGATCATGGAAGAGCTACATGAAGGGACATTCGGGATACATTCCAGTGGACACACTATGGCAAAGAAGATCCTTCGGGCAGGGTATTTCTGGTCCACCATAGAAGCTGACTGCTACCAACATTCTCGGACATGCCATAAGTGCCAGATATATGCAGACAAGGTGCATGTTCCTCCAGTTCCTCTAAATGTCCTGACTGCGCCTTGGCCGTTTGCAATGTGGGGCATAGATATGATCGGTGATATTAAACCTACAGCCTCCAATGGGCATCGCTTCATCCTTGTAGCAATTGATTACTTCACGAAGTGGGTCGAAGCAGCTTCTTACGCTACGGTAACCAAGACTATTGTAGCATGGTTCATTCGGCATAATCTGATCTGTCGATACGGCGTCCCGGAAAGGATCATTACAGACAACGGTACCAATCTTAATAACAAGATGATCACTAAGCTCTGCGAGCAGTTTAAGATACAGCACCACAACTCTTCTCCTTACAGACCGAAGATGAATGGGGCTGTAGAAGCAGCAAATAAGAACATTAAGAAAATTGTGCAGAAGATGACAGTGACATACAAAGACTGGCATGAGATGTTACCGTTCTCTCTACATGGGTACCGTACCTCAGCCAGGACGTCAACCGGGGCAACTCCTTTCTCCTTGGTCTACGGTATAGAGGTAGTCTTACCGATCGAAGTGCAGATACCCTCTCTCCGGATAATGAAGGATGCAGATCTGAGCGAAGATGATTGGATCCAGACACGACTTGATCAGCTAAACTTAATTGATGAAAAGAGACTTGCTGCTATTTGTCATGGTCAGACGTACCAAAAACGGATGATCAGGGCATTTAACAAAAAGGTCAGACCACAAGAATATCAAGTGGGGGATCTGGTAATCAAACGTATCATCCTTCCTCAGAGTGATCCAAGGGGCAAATGGACCCCTACGTACGAAGGGCCATTTGTGGTTAAACATGTGTTCTCTGGAGGAGCCATGATTCTAACCAACATGGATGGTGACGACCTTCCTCACCCCGCTAATGCAGACATAGTAAAAAGATACTACGCATGAAAAAGACCCGCTAGGTTGACATACCTAGGCAAAAATTAGGGCTTCCCGGCGAACCAAAAGGGTTCGGGCAAAATGAAGGGATGAAATGAAAAAAAAGCTGTACACCCGGCAAGTCAAAAACCTGAAAAGGCGGCTTGGGCAAAAATGGGTATCCCGGTGGACTGAAAACCCGAAAGGGCGGTCCAGGCAAAAGTTAGGGATAAAGCGTAATACTATGTCTCATTGGATCACCTTGCATCCAGAATCCAGTATCTGCATCAAGTTCAGACGGCATCGATCGATCAGCTTCATCCTCGACTAGGTCATCAAGTGATGAGACGCTCGGAGATATAAGGGCAATAGCAGAGTTGGAACCCAGTGGATCTTTCATTTCACACAGCTGTTTTATTTTCTTTTGTACAAACTTGTATAAATTCTTTTGTTCGGCGGCGTTCTCTTACTAGGACGTCAGCCTCTTATACATAAACGCCTAGTTACAAGCAAATTCAAAAATCAATACAAATATACTTTTCAGCTCAAATCGCCATTTGTTTTTCCTTTTCTGTTTTTGTTTTGCGAAGAACGTCCAAGGTTCAATTTGTGATATATGCATTGATAATAATTTGCTAACTCATGAATATTTGCATACGAAACAAAGGATTAATTACAGGTAACATTAGAAACAGGGGCAATAAATAGTTGTCTAAGCGATCTAATTGTTCCGTCCACCAAGGTACCAAGGTGAGTTCTGCCGAAGAACATGACCAGATATCTTAATTCCCCAGAGAGTGAGTCAGCAAGTCAGAGCACTCTCCCCAAGCAAAGTTACAGTCAACCTTAAGGAAGTTGGGTATCCTCCGGCAGATCTCAATGTTCCCCAGCCGTATACATGACATTCTTAACAAGCATCCCCGGCAATCTTGATCTAAGATTGTTCCCCGGCGGTATACCAGACATTCAGTGGAGTCACTTCCCCGATACAGTTCAAAATTTCCCCGGGAGAGTCCAATCCAGTTTCCCCAGGAAAGTTGGAACCCATCTCCCCGAGCAGTAAGCTTATCCCCAGTAGATTCTGGAAGCTTACCCCCATAGAGCACGAACGCGTCTCCCGGCTTTATTCAAAGAGTTATTTCCCTACCAGGATATAACTGGGTTATCCTCAGCCAAAAGCCACGGAAGGATCGTCCTCGACAAAGTCTTCTTATCCCCAGCGAAGTCTATTAACACTTCCACCACAACAATGGTATCCCCAGCGAGGTTACCATCAACATTCCAGCAAAGTACCTCTCTCCCCACAGAGTATTGCTCCCCAGCAAGATCGCTAGAGTAATTATTCCCCGCAGAGTAATCTCATTCGCCAAGTTTATTCCCCAACGGAGTTATCTTCTCCTACCGGTATGCTTGCAACTATCACCCCAAGCGGAAGCAAAGATCTATTCTTCAACATCAGCCCAGATGTGACTTCCCGGCACCCGTCAAGGATTTATTTTCCTAAGACGAAAAGATACATTCATAAACATCACATTTTCATACATTACAGCATGCATATACGCATCATATCTTACAAATCTCATTTATATTGAGAACATCATTGCTTGATTCATATCATGCATTGCATAGGACTGACCTTTACCTTTCAGGAAAGATCCAGTTAAGTTCTCAAGCTATATTTCAAGACCTAGACCGGTTCAGTTAAATCGACCCTAAGATTTTCCTGTTTCTTATCCAGTCAAAGGCCTTCTCTAGTTCAGTCAGATCGACCCTAAGATCTCCCTGTTTCTTATCCAGTTGAAGATTTCAAGACCTAGACCGGTTCAGTTAAATCGACCCTAAGATTTTCCTGATTCTTATCCAGTCAAAGGCCTTCTCTGGTTCAGTCAGATCGACCCTAAGATCTCCCCGTTTCTTACCCAGTTGAAGATTTCAAGACCTAGACCGGTTCAGTTAAATCGACCCTAAGATTTTTCTGTTTCTTATCCAGTCAAAGGCCTTCTCTGGTTCAGTCAGATCGACCCTAAGATCTCCCTGTTTCTTATCCAGTTGAAGATTCCAAGACCTAGTCTGGTTCAGTTAAATCGACCCTAAGATTTTCCTGTTTCTTATCCACTCAAAGGCCTTCTCTGGTTCAGTCAGATCGACCCTAAGATCTCCCTGTTTCTTATCCAGTTGAAGATTTCAAGACCTAGACCGGTTCAGTTAAATCGACCCTAAGATTTTCCTGTTTCTTATCCAGTCAAAGGCCTTCTCTGGTTCAGTCAGATCGACCCTAAGATCTCCCTGTTTCTTATCCAGTTGAAGATTTCAAGACCTAGACTGGTTCAGTTAAATCGACCCTAAGATTTTCCTGTTTCTTATCCAGTCAAAGGCCTTCTCTGGTTCAGTCAGATCGACCCTAAGATCTCCCTGTTTCTTATCCAGTTGAAGATTTCAAGACCTTGTCTGGTTCAGTTAAATCGACCCTAAGATTTTCCCGTTTCTTATCCAGTCAAAGGCCTTCTCTAGTCCAGTTAAATCGATCCCTAAAAGATTTTCCTGATAAAGACTCCATAGAAGACATCCAAGATTCTCTCAGCGTTACTGTTGAGGTTGAAGTCGTCCAAGATTCTCCCAGCGTTACTGTTGAGGTTGAAGTCGCCCAAGATTCTCTCAGCGTTACTGTTGAGGTTGAAGTCGCCTATGGTTCACTCCCCGTTACTGTGGAGGTAGTAATCGCCCCAAGATTCTCTCAGCGTTCCTGTTGAGGTAGTAATCGTCCAAGGTTCTCTCAACGTTCCTGTTGAGGTAGTAATCGTCCAAGGTTCTCTCACCGTCCCGTTGAGGTAGTAACCATCCATGGTTCATTCATCACCTTTTTGAAGCTCCAGATTCAATTCCTGTAACCAGTCAGGGCACATCTACACAAAGAGTTTGAAGACCAGCTCCTGTAACAGGTCAGGTAATCATTTTCTTTTTCAGGTACGCAATCTCTCGCTAAGGAATCTCTTACGCGATCGACATCCAGATGGCATCTATAAGCCCATCCACCTATCCATCACCTCTTAGCATGGAATCTATAAGCCCATCATCCTATCCATCAATCTCCAAATGGCATCTATAAGCCCATTCCCACCATCACACTGCTAACATGTGAGCGCAAATTTCTGGGCACTCTAGTGTTCAATCATCTTCCACCTTCGGATTACGAAAGGCACGTCAGCCAATCTGCATCCTCGGGTCTAAGAAGATTGAACAGGGGCAACTGTTGTACCCCAAAATTTTCCCTCCCATATTCTTCAAGATTTGCAAAAAGCATGCTTCAAAATCTCCCCAAGGGTTGTACAGTTCAAGGGCCTCCCAACAGTCAAAAACTAGGGTTTTGGGTTTGGCAAAGTAATTGAAGTTTTCAAGGTTCCAATCAAGTCCCACATGCCTACAAACATGGTCAAGCATCCTCATGCCAAGTTTCAAGACTTACAGCACAAAATTGCACAGTCAAAAACCCTAATTGCTCAGCAGTCAACTGCAGAGGCAAAATGGTCATTTGACAGTCAAAAGTTCAAATTTTTGGTCAACATATCATTTTGAAGCCACAAACATCATTTGATCAAATCTTGATCATGATTTTCAAGGCATGGCTCAAAAAGTCTCAAGATGCAAAAGTTTCCATATTTGGACAGTTGAAAAAGTCAACTGTAACTTGACCAAGGCATAACTTCCACATGGTTTATCATAAAAATCCCATCCAAAGCTCATTTTGAAGAGAATGACATTTCCTACAACTCCTCTTCACACTTCAAGTCCAAGAAATGCTCTCACAAAAAGTTATCAATTTCAACATTATAGGTCATTTTCAAAAGTCAACAAAAAGGGACTTTAAGTTAAAGACCATAACTTGAGATTGGTAAATAAAAATGACATGGGACCAAAGTAATTGGTTAGAGGACTTCAAGACCTTTCCAAAATGTCCAAGAACATGATCAAAGCTTAAAATATGAGCAAGATATGCCTTGTGGAAGTTGGGAAATTTTTGGGAATTTTGAAAAGTCAACTTTACTTCAAATGCCTCAAAATTGCTAATGGGCCACATTTTCTTCCAAGATTCATCATCCAAAGACTATGCACGACCATTTGGCCCAAGGGGGATTTATTTCATCATTTTTTATTATTTATTTGAATTTTTAATTACTATTAATTCATTTAATTAAATAAAATATGAAAAAATACTAAACAAATGTATTTGAATCTTTTTATGCAGCATTTGCTCTCCTTAAAGACTCAAGATTCGTGCACAACAAAAAGGAAAGGTTTGGCCATGATTGGAATCAAAAACACATGAAAAATATTGAAAAAATATTCATTGAAAATCAAATATTTGATACATCAATGCATTGATCTTTTGGCTCAAAATTCAACCCTAATTCGTCCCATACATAAGCCAGAATGCAAACCTAATGGAAAAAACCTGGAAGCTGCGCCCAAAACCATAAACAAACTTTGCACTTTTTCAAGAAAATTTCAAAACTGAAAACACCATTCCAAAGCGTTTCAAGGCAAGAGAACAATCCCATTACATTCCCGAGGCCTCAAGGAACGTTTCTGGATCAAAACCACTGCTTCTAACGCGAGGAATTGGTAGGACGAACCCGTCCTGTTCATAACTTTTTTCATGTTCATGTCTCACGATTCATGCGTTATTTTCAATTTCTAATGCTTGATTTATATTAAGTTAATCATTCTAAAGCTAACCATGCCATTTAATTGAGTTGTCATGCTTTGTACGTGAATCTGCCATGGAAGCTTGCTAGGTTTTCAAGGTTGTGAAATTAGGGCTTCCTTGTTCTGGAAAAATTGAGACACGAAACCAAGGCCATTAAAACCAGAAGCTTCACATGAATTGATTGTACTAGTCACGCTCAATTTATGAGCCACCATATGCTAATCGCTATTATCCTGTTTATCACTTAGTGGGGGTTTAAAACCCCCGCTATCTAACTGTTTTTTTTCAGGGCAAAACGAATCAACGAAGAAGAAGGCATGCTGTCAACCAGTGATTGGACAATTCAAGTTTAGCGCGTTTTTTGAATTAACATCATTAGCGTGTTTTGTTTTATATATTATTTATTTTCCACTATAATGACAAAGAAAGCAAATGGTGCAATTGGTTGGTGCGTTGTCCAATAGGTACTGGGACCTGGGTTCGATTCCCAGGTCCCCTCCTTTCTCAATATATTTTCTTTTAATCTGATCCCATGCAGCTTCTCACCAAAAGACTACCATGCACTCCACGCTTCAGCACGCCACTTGTCCCACAACATCCATCCAGTGGCCAGGATCCAAGGTCTATGGAATGTCTCAGTCAACGCATACACACATGATTATTGAAAAGTCAGAAAGGGCCAAGCTTCTTGGGCCTAATTACTCACCATGTAACCTCCAGATTGGGGTCAACACCCCCATTAGTTTGCTTTCTTTCATTCTTTTTATCTTTTTTATTTTATTTGTTTTGTTTAATTTTAATTTAATTCTTTAAATTGATTTGTTTCTTTAACACAAAAAATAATAAAAATCAGAAAAGACAAAATATAAATATTTCATTTAAACATTTTTTGTAAATAAATTTAATAATTAATTTAGTTTTTAATTCTAGGTTTAATTTTAAATGTTTTTTTCTTAATCAATTAAAAAATGTAGAATTAGGGTTTTATACTTTTGTTCTTTTTTTCTTTTTCACCATATTTAATTATCAATTATTATTTTGTAAATAAATTTGCCATGAAAATAATTAGGTTAATTTTAGGTTCAATTTTAACATGTTTTTTTAATAAATTAAAAATAGTTAGAATTAGGTTTTAATTCCATTAATTCTCATTAAAATCCATAAATACAAAAAAACTCAAAAAATAACTTCCTTTCACATTTAATTTAATTAATTTCGTAATTTTAATTCAATTTCTTTAAAAGGGTCCAACGCCCTCGCATTCCCGATTTTAATTCTCTTCGCCTTTTCATTTCCTTTTGTGAATATAATGTAATTCTCCCAAGGCCATGTAATAGACTAATTGGATATTTATTTTTTCGCACTTTATTTTATTTCAAATCGGGTCTTGGATTAATTTGGCGATGTAGACCCGCGCCCTTGTAATAGCGTAGGACTTTTAATTCCGCATCTTTTAAACTGTTAATTAACCTGCCTGAAAGAATGAATGTCAAAATAAAAGCAATGCGTAGATCACCAATGCATGAACAAGACAAAAATATCTGAAAATGACACACAAATCACACACCACCCCTAGGGTACGCCTCATTGTTGCCTTGCCCCTCGAAAGGTGGTCGTCGAGTAGAGGATGTTTTAGTAAGTCCTCATGTCCATGAAAATGGCATGAGGGTAGCTTCTAAGGTGTCTTCCCATTGCTCTGGTGATCACCATGTCCCGAATCTTCGAATTGACCCGAACACCTCCAACGGTGGTGCTACCTACCTCTCAATGGTGGGATGGCACTACTTCAAGGACATCTACACAGACGAATTCCTTAGGGTAGGTAGACGACTCTAGATACTTGCTCTAATTTCAAAATAAATCAAAAAATACTTTTCACACCGACACCTTTTCAAAAAGCTTTCGAAAGCAACTTTTCAAACACTCTTGAGGACCGATACAAGAGTCGAACTGAAATTTTCAAAGAACTTTTTTTAAAACCCACAGTTGAAAAGCAAACAAACCATTTTGAAAACACAAATGAGCAAGTATCTAAGAGCCCATGGATAACCATGGATAGAAAGGGTGCTAACACCTTCCCTTTCTATAATCTACCTCCCGAACCGAGAGCAATCTCTATAAGGAATTATTCTGTGCTTTTGTCCTGTCCATATTGGAGAAAATAAAAGACGGTGGCGACTCTTGCTTCTGCGACATTTCACGAACCAGCGTTAAACAGTCAGTTCCAGATCCACCGATCACATTGATGAAGATGTTTTCCTCCTTCATAGTGTGGACAAGTTCTACAATCTCAACGGTATACTAAGTTGAAGGCCAGACAGTTCCTAGATCTTGATGAAGATGTTTCCCACTGTCATAGTGTGGACGAGTTCTACAATCTCAACGGTATACTACGTTGAAGACCAGACAGTTCCTAGATCTTGATGAAGATGTTTCCCTCCGTCATAGTTTGGACGAGTTCTACAATCTCAACAGTATACTACGTTGAAGACCAGACAGTTCCTAGATCTTGATGAAGATATTTCCCTCCGTCATAGTGTGGACGAGTTATACAATCTCAACGGTATACTACGTTGAAGACCAGACAGTTCCTAGATCTTGATGAAGATGTTTCCCTCCGTCATAGTATGGACGAGTTCTACAATCTCAACAGTATACTACGTTGAAAACCAGACAGTTCCTAGATCTTGATGAAGATGTTTCCCTCCGTCATAGTGTGGACGAGTTCTACAATCTCAACGGTATACTATGTTGAAGACTAGACAGTTCCTAGATCTTGATGAAGATGTTTCCCTCTGTCATAGTGTGGACGAGTTCTACAATCTCAACGGTATACCACGTTGAAGACCAGACAGTTCCTAGATCTTGATGAAGATGTTTTCCTCCGTCATAGTGTGGACGAGTTCTACAATCTCAACGATATACTACGTTGAAGACCAGACAGTTCCTACATCTTGATGAAGATGTTTTCCTCTGTCATAGTTTGGACGAGTTCTACAATCTCAACAGTATACTCTGTTGAAGACCAGACAGTTCCTAGATCTTGATGAATATGTTTCCCTCAGTCGAAGACCTGACCGGTTCTTAAATCTCAACTGAATTATCCTCGGTTGAATTTCAGATAAGGTTCTCAATCTCGACAATTTTCCTCCGTCATAGTGTGGACGAGTTCTACAATCTCAACAGTATACTCTATTGAAGACCAGACAGTTCCTAGATCTTGATGAAGATGTTTCCCTCAGTCGAAGACCTGACCAGTTCTTAAATATCAACTAAATTATCCTCGGTTGAATTTCAGATAAGGTTCTCAATCTCAACAATTTTCCTCCGTCATAGTGTGGACGAGTTCTACAATCTCAACGGTATACTCCGTTGAAGACCAGACAGTTCCTAGATCTTGATGAAGATGTTTCCCTTAGTTGAATTACAGACAAGTTCTTAAAACTGAGCAAAGATATTCTCTCAGCTGAGGTACATGCGAGTTCCTAAATCTCAATAAAAGTTAGACTTCCCCAGGGGAATCTTCTACAACATCAGGTATGCAAGTTCTCGCTAAGGAATCTCTTATGCGATCGAAACTCCTGCAGATGACATCTGTAAGCCCGTCCTCCTACCAACAATCTCCAAATGGCATCTGTAATCCCATTCCCGACATCACCAGGCTGATACCACTTCATGCGAGTACAAATTTCGGGGCACTCTAGTGTTCAATCATCTTTCACCTTTGGATCACGAAAGGTACGAAAGCCAATCTACATCCTCAGGTTTAAGAAGATTGAACAGGGGCAGATGTTGTACCCCAAAATTTTCCCTCTCATATTTCTCAAGACATTGCAAGAAAAATCTCCAAGTTGCTCAAGTTTGCTCAAGAGTTGGACAGTCAAGCTATCTCCTAAGGTAGTCAACCCCAAATTAGGGTTTTTGTGTTGCATCAAGATCTTTGATTCAAAATGACCTCAAGTGCTCCCCCAATTTCCTAATATGTTCTCAAGGTCATCCATGTCAAGTTTCAAGCCTTGCAGAGGAAGTTTACTCAGTCAATTGCTCAAAAGGTCCAAAAATCGATTGTGCTAGGGAAAAAGTCAACTGTGACCTATAAACAGTCAAACTTCAAGTTTTTTGTCAACATTCTCATTTTAACGGATATTTCATCATTTGATCAAGGGTTGATCATGATTCATCAAGGATTGCTCAAAATTCATCAAGACTCAAAAGTTGCTAAATTAGGGTTTTGTCGGAAAAGTCAACTCAACTTTGACCAAGCATAACTTTCTCATACTTTATGAGAAATGACCCATCCAAAGCTCATTTTTAAGAGGATGAAATTTCCTACAATCCATCGTCATACCCCAAGATCAAGAAATGCACTCACAAGAAGTTACAAATTTGGACATTATAGGTCATTTTTAAAAGTCAACAAAAACACCTTTTTTTCCAAAACTTATAACTTGAGCTTGGAATATCAAAATGAGATGAGACCAAAAGTTTTGGTTAGAGGACATCTCAAGATTTCTAAAAAGTCCAAGAACACTTCCAAAAGTTCAAAATTGAAGAAGTTATGCATTGTTGAAGTTGGTCATTTTTGCAAAATTGCCAAAAGTCAACTATCCCCAAAACTTCAAATTTTGTCAAATGGGCCCATTATTTTTCACTTGATTTGAGCTTGCATGATTTCCCACGTGTCCTAGCTTCAGCCATGAGCCCATATCTTATTTTTATTATTTAATTTGATTTTTAATTGAATTTATTCACTTTAAATCAAATAAAATCATATAAAATCAAAAGTATTTATAACTCATGATTTTTTGGTTGATTTAGGCTTTGAATACAACTATTATGTGAGTCAAATTTGCATCAAGTGCATTGGTTACAAGAAGATATGATTTAGGACAAATTTGGAAGGTTGTAATGGTGGAATCAAATCCAATTCATGAGCATTGATATGGAGAGATTTGTACCAAGTTTCTTACCCTAATGCAATATACATTACATAAGGAAGGCAAAGGCATGAAAATAAGGGTTGGAGGCTGCAAGAATAGGCAGAACAGAACTTGAAAAAAAGCACCAAAAAGCTTGAAATCAAAATCGTACTTAGAGGCAATTTCAGAAGCTTAGACCGGTCTCAATCGATTCCTGGGTGATCACATAACCCTCCTGGATCCAAAGCACGTGTCCTCAAGCCTTCAAAAGCTTTGTAAGTATCATGATGCCTAGCTCTATTCTTGAAACCGTAAATCCTCATTCTTGCATCATTTGAAAAAATTCTTGGCATATTTATAATCCTTATAGCATTTCTAAACTTTTGGCAATATTCAATTTGGTTTATATGGACTGTAACCTCAAAATACCATGGTTAGGGTTACGTTTTGGTTTTTAGGGATTTTTGTTTCAGGTGAAATTGATTCCTATAATAGGCATGGTTGCACTCAGGAGAGGGAGACGAACCTAACCATGCCTTTGAAGGTCGTTTTTATAGTCTGGAATTGATTTTTGGATCGAGCTACGCTTTTAGCTGCAGATTCAAATCCGCAGCTAAAATTACAGTGGTGGAAGGACAGGGACGAGACTGTGTCTTCCTCTGATTGGCCGGTTTAAATAATTCGCGCGTTTTTTTTGTTTGCTGGCATATTGACTTGTTTGTGTATATTATATTTGTTTGTATATTACTAACGAATGAAGCAAAGCGTCCCAGTGGAAAAGCAAGCACTCCAAACGCCTACAGGACCTGGGTTCGAATCCTAGGTCCTCCAAATTTCTCAATATATTTTTTCTTCAGGTAATCCCATGCGTAGTCCAAGCGTGCGGCTCACCATATGCCTTCACATATCAAAGTGCCAGATGGCCCAAGGCCAAATCTGATGATCCAGGAGTGAGGGTCCATCATAGATCCAGTCAATGCGCACACACCAAATCCAGGAAGGTCAACAAGGCCAGCGTGTTAATGGGCCTTCAGCTTGCTATTCTGACCCCCAAAACAGGCCCATACCCCTCTCTCTCTATATTTTATTTATTTTGTTTTTAATTATTTATTTATTATTTCTATTTAATTATTAACCAATCAAAAATTCTTTTTTCTATAAAATTAAAACCACAAAAATATTTTCTTCATAAAATCAAATTTTTATTTTTATTAATAAACACTAATTTAATTAATTTAGGCTTTAATTAGAAATAACTTTAATATATTTTTGTAAATAATTAAAATCAATTAGAATTAATTAGGTTTTTACTAACATTAATTAATTTTATTTTCTTTCTTTAAATACCAAAAATCCAAAAATAATTTATTTTCATTAATTAATTAATTAATTAATTAATTTAATAATTAACTTAGGTAATTTCTTTCTTAATTCAAAAAAAAAATCTTTTCTTTAACAAAAAGGGTCAAAACCCTAGAACCTCGCACTCAATTTAATTTTTCGCACGCGATTTATTTATTCAATAATGTACTTGCTCCCGGTTTATAATAGCAAATAGGACTTTTATTTATTTATTTTTATCGCTTTATTTATTTTTAAAGGGTTTGTCTTTGGCGATGTAAATACCCGACGCCTTGTAATTTAAATTCCACAATTTATTTTCTGCAAATTATAACTGTTAGATGTTAGATAATAGGATGGCATGACAAGACTGAATGTTTTAACCTAAAATCAACATAGATCACCTTTAACATGTACAAAGATAAAATAAACTGAAAATGACACACTCGCACATGCGCACTCTTAGGGTACACCCCACTCGGTTGCCTTCGTACACGGTCATTGAGTATAGGTCACTTTAGAGGTCGTCCTCTTGTCTAACGATCATAGTCGCCTCGAAACGGTTGCCTCGGATATGATTGACTCAAACAAATGATCTAAGACATTAGGATTACCGCTAAGACGTCCTAACATTGCTTTAGTGGCCGTAAGTTCCGCATTCGAATTGATCCTCAAACTCCAACGACGATGCTACCTACTCATCTATAGTAGGATAGCATTGTCTAAAGGAAGATAGCATAGAACGATTCCTTTTTCGAGTAGGTAGATGGTTCTTAGATACTTTCTCTTTCAAAAACAAAAACTTTTTCACTTACACTTTTCGAACAAATTTTTCAAAAACACTTCATACGCTCACGAGGACAGAAGCAAGAGTTAAATCGAAGTTTCAAAACAAATTTTTTTTCAAACCCACAAGCACAAAGAAAGCAATTTTGAAAACATTTGAGCAAGTACCTAAGAGCTCGTGGATAACCACGGATAGAAAGGGTGCTAACACCTTCCCTTTCTATAACCTACCCCCCAAACCCGATAAATATCTCGAAAAAGGAATTTTTATGTGCTTTTTTCCTTTCCTTGTTGGATAAAATAAAAGTCGGTGGCGACTCTTGCTTACCGCGACATTTTGCGAACACAAACGCAAAACGCAAACCAGCATTCCAAAAAACAGTCAGTTCTTTCCCACCGTATCACATATTCAAACAAAACTTCCAACATGAAAGTTGTAGTCCTCCATGAAATCTACAACTTTTATTCACAAAGTTTTCCCAAAAGATTCTTGGATCTCAAGTTATGATTTTGTGAATAGGGGTCCATAAACTTTTTAACTTAGTGAAATTTTGCCCTAGTTTAGGCAGATTTTTGACCTAACTTCATGACAACTTTTCACCTAATTCCAAGAGGTATCTCAAGTTGCATTTCAAAGATGGATTGTAGGGCATGTTACAATATTTCAAAATGTCCAAGAACTATCCAAGATCAATTATGGTTAGGGAGAATCGAAGAAATGAAAATGGCAATTTATCACTTTTGTGCAAGACATTTTCACATTGTTACAAGTTGCAAATCAGTTTAAAACATGCTTGTACTTGGTTTTACAGGTCCTAATCCCTTGTACACTCCATAATTAAATTCAAACACATTCCCTACATCACATCCAAGCTATCCAGGCCCCTGTCTTGCAACTGTGAGCTTAGTTTCACACTTCACCATTTTCATTTTGAAGGTTTGCAGGTTGACTCATGCAGTAAGATTCAAGCATCTACAAGGCAAGCTGAGCATTGTATAAGCTTAAGGGAACTTCAAGGAAGCTCTAAAGAATTTCAGGCCTCACTCAAAGTTCCCACATTGCCATATCCAAACTCAACTGAACAAGGTATTTGTCAAGTTTCTATCTCTCTATTTAGGCATCTTTAAGCTTAGGTTTGTGAAGCAAAAATGTAGTCCTTAACATGCTTGAGATGTACATATGCATAGTTTCCATTTATATTAACTGAGCTAAGAGTATTTGGATGTTGAACATGCTGAAAAAACTAGGTCAGAAATTAGGGCCATTAAAATTCTCCTTGGTCTTTTAGAGTTAGGTCATGTTCTTTATATCATTGGAATCGTGAGTTCATGAGCTACATTTTTCATATTATAAGTTTTTTTATTTTATGCAAAGAATAGCAAGAACAGGATTTGAAGGCAAGCGCGCGCGAAGTTGTTGTCTGGAGGTTAGGGACGAAGCTGTCCTAGGCCAGGGCCTTAGGCCTGCTACTTTTTGCACCCCCCATTTTGCTTTTGCACCCCCCTGATTCATATTTTGTTATTTTTTCATATTTTCTTGTTATTTTTATATTTTTGACTTTTTTTTTGCTGAGCTTTAAAAAATTCCAAAAATATTTTCTTAATTTTTTGCATTTTTATTTTTATTTTTATTATTTTTTATGGCATAAAAATAGTTTATTAGGTTTAATAGAATTTATTTTCTTAAATAAATTTGTAAATAATAATAAAATACTTAATATTTTATTTTACATTTTATACACATAAAAATATTATTTTCTCACATATTTTAATTTTTAATATTTATACATAATATTATTATTATTTTTCTTAAACAAAAATGGACAAGAATATTAGAAAACATATATTTTTCTTTTAATCAAAAAATTAGGGTTTCCCCTTTTAAAAATAATAACATTATTTTTTCTTATTTTTAGGACTTAGGTAATATTATTTTCTCATGCATAAAACAATTACAAAATATTTTTGCATATTTACATTTTATTGCATATTTAAATAATTGTTTATTTATTTATTGTACAATAAATTCAATTGGGTTGTAATAGTATATTAGGATTTTATTTTGTGCAAATATCCCCATTCAAAACTTGTATCCCCCTCCCATAATATTGTTGTAATAGTTTAGATTTACTTTACGCAATTTATCGCATTATATACATGTTTAGTAAATTAGGGTTTGTATGATAAGACAAAATCAAAACAAATAGCATGACCTAATTCAAAGACAAACAAATGCATGAAAAATGACAACACCTTGCACGCAAGCACCTCTAGGGTTTCACCCACTTGGTTGCCTTAAAACATGACCATGGTATGCATGCTAGGTATCTTGGCAAAACAATACAAACAAAAGATCATAGTCCCTCGATGACGCTATCTTGGTTGCCCAAACAAAAATGATCTTGGTCCCTCAAAACTTGCTAAGATACTTCACAATATTGATATCATGGTCATACGATGACCCGATGCCCGTCCCTTCACATCCAACGATAGGGCTTCTTACCAAAACAATGGTAAGGTAGCAACATCTAAAGAAGGAGGAAAAGAACATCTAAGACCTTTTGAGTAAGTAGATTACTTTTAGTTGCTTACTCAATTTCAAAACAAACATCCTTGCTATTTTCAAAAACAATCACATACACTTTCAAAACACCTTCCAAACGTGAAATATTTTCAAAAGCTTAACACTTTGTATACATTCTTACGAACGAGAACTATTACAAAGTTTTCCTAAACGATGGCATCTTTTCAAAATACTTTCAAAACCACACAAAGCATAATATCAAACAAAAGCAAGTGATCTAGCAAGTAACTAAAAGCCCATGGAAAACCATGGATGAAAAGGGTGCTAGCATCTTCCCTTTTCATAATCTACCCCCCGAACCCAAAAACAATCTCAAATGTCTTTCCTGTGCTTTTTTACCTTTCCTTTTGGATAAAATAAAAGTCGGTGGCGACTCTTTCTAAACTGCAACATTTGCAAACACAAACGCAAAACCTCAAGTCAGTTCTCCCACCGCATCATAGAACTGGAGACTCTGCTGTGGAAAATATAAAAGTGGGGTTACCTTATGGTTTTAGATCACCTTTACATGCTTATCTTGCTTGACTTGTTTGCTTTACACTATGGTTCTATTGTTTGGGTTTGAATCCTCTACCCGGATTTGGGGAAACATTCATAGGTAAATAGCAATACGTTGTGGAAACTGTGCGGGGTATACCGACATGGTCTAAGCAATAGCTATATTAGTGCGACATATTTGTGGGTACCGGTAGCCTTTAAGTTAATCAAAGAGAATACGGGGCCGCTGAGTGATGTCATGAAGCACTAATGGACTTTTAGAACCTTTACTTGACCAACTTGGCCTTTTAGGATGTAGTGAGATGACCGGCTTTGGTGCAGTCCGAAGTTGGTAGATACTCGATACTACACTCATTGAGGGTTGGTTCCTTGGAATATTTCGGTCGCCAGTAAAGAGGTTGAATTGAAACAATGAACAAGGAAACAATCCAGTGATATTGAGCTCCTTAGAACTCGGTTACTATTTCTAGGACAGGTTGAGCCAACTAAACTTCAAGAGGGAACTTACCTATGAAACCCCATGCAAGCCTAAACTAGGAACTTGTGTGATTTGTTTGTACATATATACTTGTGCATAACATCATGGACATCATGAAGCATCATGTGCATCAACTAACCATTTCAAGGATTTGGATTTTCATCTTTGTTCCTGTTTTGTAGGTTATGGATTCACTTCGCAGGAAAACTGTCCAAATCAACCTTGTAAGAATCCCTCCTCAACTCAAGGAGCTAGCTTCAAGGATTCCTGAGAATTCTCCATTCACCGAGAGACATGGTCGTCTGCTCAACTTAGTCACTGCCAACACTGAGGAGGATATGCTGAAAGTTCTCTTCCAGTTCTTTGACCCTTTGCATCATTGCTTTACATTTCCTGACTACCAACTTGTGCCTACTTTGGAGGAATTTTCTCAACTCCTGAGGATTCCTGTCCTCAATCAACTACCCTTCAACGGTACGGAAAGAGATCCAAAGCCAGAAGAGATTTCTCAAGCCTTACACTTGAACTCCTCTGATGTCACAACACATTGGGAAACTAGAAGTGGTGTCAAAGGCTTCTTTTCAAAGTTTCTGTTTGAGAAGGCCCAAAGCTGTTGGAATTCTCTAGACTTGCAAGCTTTTGAGGAGATTGTAGCTCTTCTCATTTATGGGATGGTCTTGTTCCATAACCCTGATCAGCTCATAGATGTGAGTGTTGTCAAAATCTTCATGACTCGCAACCCGGTGCCTACATTACTTGGGGATATCCTCCACTCTTTTCACACTCGTACAATGAGGAAAAGAGGTGTTCTCATGTGTTGCACTCCTCTACTGGCAAGATGGTTTATTTCTCATCTTCCCCAATCAGTTTTGAAGAATGAGCAAGTTGAGGTGGTCACAACAATTGATGACTCTTATCCATTCAGACATTCATTGGTGTTCTCGATCAAAAGAGAATGTTATCATCATTGACCGTTGTGGGGAATTCCCTAATGTCCATCTACTAGGCATTAGGGGAGGTATCACCTACAACCCTTGCTTGGCTCTGAGAAAGTTTGGTTATGCTCGAAGGGATGGCCCACATGATATGTTGATTCAAGGTTTAGTTTTCGACTTCGACAACGACAACCAACGGCTCCGACAAAGGTTCATCCGAGCTTGGAGAATGCCCAACAAGGTAGACAGTAAGACCTTGGGACACAAGAATTCCATCCCTCTTGAGCCTTACCTCAAGTGGGTACGAACCCGCGCCCAAAGTCTTATGATGCCTTACCTCTACATTCTCCCTGTGATTATAGAGCCTGTTATAGAAGGAGAGGTTCCATACACCATCCTACATCCTAACATGCCAACATCACTCGAAGATCTACAAAGGAGTTGGATACAGCTCAAAGGAGAGCGCGATACTTTCGAAGCCCAATTCCACGCAAGCGAGAAGAAGGTTTTAGAACTCACTCGTCAACTTCACGAAGAGCAGACTCTCAACACCTACATTGCACCAAAGAGGATGCACAACGTCTTTTTACCTTTGAATTTTGTATTATTTTGTCCATGGGATATTGATGTACTAACAAATTCTATCTTATTAATATGAAGTGTGTTTCTTTTTTGTTTAAAACAAATTTGAATTTCTGAATCCTTGAAAGAATTACATGAATACATATCATTCATCATATGCATAAGCAGGTCTTCACACCAAGTTTCCTCATCTCTCTGTTGTTTATTTCAATAAGATGGATATTAAACAAATGGTCAAAGACTTACAAGCTCAGAATTCACAATTTCAACAGCTACTCTTGACCTTGGCCAAGGGGCAGGAGGAGCTCAAGGCTCTACTAGAGAAGGAAAAGGAGAAAAAGAAGAAGAAGAGAGTTGGTGTGGCTATCTTGGGCAGAAGGTTTGAAGGACAAGCCAGACGAACTTTGGAATTCCCATCAACATCTGAAGAGGGGGAAGGAAAAGGTAAGGGAACTGCAGTGCCATCTGATTCTGAAGCTGAAGAAGAGGAAGATGAGGACTTTTCTGAACAGCAGTATCCTCCGGCCGATGACAAATACAAGAACCTGGAAGAACGTCTAGCTGCTATGGAAGTGCAAAGATTTGGGGAACAAAAACTTAGCGGAGAATCTCCTTAAGAACTTATTATCATTGACTGAAGCTCCTTCCAGATATTCTTGAGCCTCGAGATACCTCTTGACTTCATGAAACCAAGGCTGGTCCACTACTTCTTCAGTATTAATCTCATGACAGTGAGATGGTTCATCCATTCGTTCAATGGTGATTTGGGGAGCCTCATTATCGCATTTAAGTTTAAACATGGATGACATTGTGGCTAGTGCGTCTGCTAGCTGATTTGCTTCTCGCGGGAAATGCTCGAAGGTAATCTTCTCAAAATGTGGGAGCAATGTCAGCACATGTTCTTTATAGGGGATAGGGTTAGGGTGTTTGGTGTCCAATTCCCCCTTGATTTGGATGATGACCAAAGCTGAATCTCTGAATACATTTAAGGATTTGATCCCCAAATCTATAGCAGCTTTCAGACTAAAAATGCACGCTTCGTATTCTGCCACGTTATTTGTACAATGGAAGCAGAGTCTTACCGTAAAGGGAGTATGACATCCTTCAGGAGATATGAGTACAACACCAATACCATTTCCGAGTGCGTTGGATGCCCCATCCAAAACCAGGGTCCATCGGGATCCTTGTTCAGGTCTGTCATATGGCTTGAATTCTTCATAGTTGTTTACCATCATGATGTCTTCATCTGGGAATTCGAACTTCATGGACTGGTATTCTTCCACAACTTGGTGAGAAAGGTGATCGGCTAGTACACTTCCCTTTATTTCTTTCAGGGTAGTATACTATATGTCATATTCTGTCAGGATCATCTGCCATCTCGCTATTCTCCCAGAGAGGGAAGGCTTCTCGAAGATGTATTTTATTGAATCCATTTTAGATATCAACAAGGTAGTATGGGTCAGCATATACTGTCTTAGCCGGCGAGCCTCCCATGCCAGAGCACAACAAGTTTTCTCGAGCAGCGAATATCTTATTTCACAGTCGGTAAAAAATTTTCTCAGGTAATAAATAACATGCTCTTTTCGGCCAGAGTCATGCTGCCCCAGCACACACCCCATTGAGTTTTCCAAAACAGTTAGATGTATGATCAATGGTCTTCCCTCGACTGGTGGCATCAAAATAGGAGGCTCTTGCAGGTACTCTTTAATCTTGTCAAAATCAGTTTGGCACTCATCATTCCACTTGACTACTTGATCTTTCTTCAGTAATTTGAATATTGGTTCACAAGTAGCTGTCAGATGAGAAATGAATCTGGCAATGTAGTTTAAACGTCCCAAGAATCCTGTGACTTCCTTCTCAGTACGAGGAGCGGGCATTTCTTGTATAGCTTTCACTTTGGAAGGCTCAACCTCAATACCTTTATTACTAACGACAAAGCCTAGAAGTTTACCAGACCTTACCCCAAATGTGCACTTATTTGGGTTCAACCTCAACTTGTATTTCTTTAGCCTCTCAAACAATTTCCGTAAATGATCAAGATGCTCTTCTTCTGTTTGAGATCTAGCTATCATGTCGTCCGCATAGACCTCTATTTCGTGATGTATCATGTCATGAAATAGAGCTACCATGGCACGCTGATAGGTTTCCCCAGCATTCTTCAGTCCGAATGGCATAACCTTGTAGTAGAATGTGCCCCACTGTGTGACAAAGGTTGTTTTCTCCATGTCCTCAGGCGCCATTTTGATTTGGTTGTAGCCTGAGAAATTGTCCATGAAGAAAAACACTTTATGTTATGTCATATTGTCAACTAGAACATCAATGCGGGGTACTGGGAAATCATCCTTAGGGCTTGCCCTATTCAAATATCTATAGTCCACACACATTCGCACTTTGTCGTCTTTTTTGGGCACGAGAACAACATTGGAAACCCACTGTGGATAGGAGGTGACGACCAAGAATCCCGCGTTGAATTGTTTCATGACTTCTACTTTGATCTTCTCTGACATGTCTGGTCGCATGCGACAGACCTTTTATTTTACCGGTGGACAGTTTTCTTTTGTTGGTAGGCGATGTACCATGATATTTGCATCAAGTCCTGGCATATCTTCATACGACCAGGCAAAGACCTCAACATACTCGTGTAGTAACTGAATCAGATTCTCTTTGATACTGGGTTCCAGATTGGTACCCACCTTGACTTCTCTTTTGTCTTCTTCGGTACCTAGGTTGATTGTGTCCACGGGTTCCTCGTAGGGCTGAATGGTCCTCTCTTCTTGTCGTAGTAACTTGGAGAGTTCCCCTGGTACTTCACAATCTTCCTCACCTTCTTCTTCGGCTTGGTAGATTAGATTTTCAGAATCACAGAAGGCCATAGCAGAACCATTACCCATGGGATCCCGAATGGATATAGACCTGCATTGTGAGTGTGAGTGTGTCTAAGAGTACAACTATCTTTGAAAGGAATAAAAAAGTAAAAAGAAAAACAATGAGCACAAAGTTTGTATGCAAAACTGTCCATGATTCATTGATGTCATATGGAAATGAGATAATAACCCTTACAAATGTACCATTGTGCCTCGGGTAAGGCGCAAGGTTTTAAGAGTCTGAATTGTTTTAATATTACAGATCCGACAAAATTTAAAGAAAAATTACTGCGGGATAAAAGTGATCGGGATGAAATCTCTAGCTTCCCAATTGTTGAGCCCTCCATTGACAGTTGGGAAAGTCCAATCCTCCAACTCATAGTTGTCTTCATCATCCTCTACTGCATTGACTTCGCGGTTGCTGATCTTCAAGGGTGGTCCTCCGGCACGAGCGCGACGTATAGCCTTCTGGCTACCTGAAGTGAAACCCAGACCAAACTTGTCAGATTTGTATGGGATATCTGGGAGTTGACCCCAAATAGTGCACCCACCTTCTTCTATCACTTCCTTGGCATCCTTCAAAGATGACATCTTGAGTGGAGGCCTTGTGATCTTGGGAACTTGAGACACAACTTTGGTCACTGCCACTTCTTGCGGGACTTCTTCAAAGTGCTGGAATGAAGTTTCAATAAATTCACCATCTAATTCCACATATCTGAAGGAATTGAGATGGATGACCATATACTCTTCTTCTCCATGAACGGTGATGATTTTCCCTTGAATCAGATATTTCAGCATTTGATGCAACGTAGAAGTAACAACACCAGCATTGTGAATCCACGGCCGGCCTAATAAGCAGGAATATGAAGGGCAGATATCCATTACATAAAAAGTTGAATAAAATGTTTGGGTTCCAACCTTTATGGGGATGTCTACTTCCCCATGCACCATCCTTTTTGAGACGTCAAAAGCCCTCACTACTATGTTGCTTGGTTTCAATGTCAATCCTTCACAGTCCAGCCTATCAAGAGCCTTTTTAGGAAACACATTCAGAGATGAACTGGTGTCAACCAAGACATGAGCCAAGGTCGTGCCCCTACATTCGACTGAGACATGCAATGCCTCATTATGCTTCCTCCCTCTTGGCATTAAATCAACATCTGAAAAACCTAAGCCATTATCTACAGTCAAGTTGGCTATGCAGTCTTGGAACTGATCGGCAGATGTTTCTTGGGGTACATGAGCAGTTTTGAGGAATTTTACCAAGGCCTTTGCATGAGCCTCGGAACATAGTAATAAAGCCAGCATGGAAATTTTTGATGGAGTTTGCCCCAATTGCTCGACTACATTGTAGTCGTTTCTTTTTATGATCTTTAAAATTTCCTCCATCTCTTTCCGGGAGGTCTCAGGAATAGCTACTGATTGTGCCTTCGTTCGGACAGGCTCAATCAAAATACCTTTACATCGAGTCTCGATTGGCTCGTTAGCAGGAATGTCAGTTGGGGTGATAACAGGGATTGTAACAATTTTGTCAACATAAGTATTAACAGAGATGATTGTAGGACTGGGAACAGCCTTTGGAGGAGCAACAACAACAGGAATGATTACGGGTCCAAAAACAGCTTTTGGAGAAGCAATTTCTGGAGAGAAAACCCTTCCACTTCGAGTGATCTTGCTAGTCACTACAATATTACTGACATCAGAGTCAACTTTCTCAGCATTTGAATCTTCAGTAGCTGGCCAATATTGCTTGATATTGTGGTAGTAAACATCCCCTCTATAATTCCATGGGACGGTTTTATCTGACGAATACGGGATTGGTCCAGGCATTATAATTATCAAAGGAGCTACTTTAGGAACTGATGTAATTCTAACGGGTCTTTTGGTGGAGACCCTGGAAGAGCTGTCGGAAATGGTCACAATGGAAACATCATTATAAGAAACAGTTGGAACAGAAGTCTTTTCGAACAAAATTTCCTTGTTATCTATTAGGCACTGAATGCCTGCTTTCAACAAAGGACAATTGGTTGATGAGGATAAACAGGAATGACAGCTTTCATCACAGCCCGAGAAAACACCAACATTTACCAAGTTCTTTTTGATAGTCAGGAGTGGGCTCACAAGTTCATCAACTGAAGTAACAAACAAATCTTCCACAACGACGTTGACATCACGGCCATGCTTAGGCATAGGGGCAGTAATGACATTGGGTTTTTCTGGCGCGTCGAATTCAATCTCTTTGGCTCCGAGGAGGTCTTGTACTTTGTTCTTTAGAGCCCAACAATTGTTAGTGTCATGGACGAGACTCTCATAATTGTATGCATAGCGGGCATTAGGATGATAGTGAGGAGATGTTGTGTTAGGATTCTGTGGAACTTCTTTCAAGGTCACTAGATTGGATCTTAACGATTATGGAAATACTTGAGATAGTGTCATATTAATTTTGGTGAACTGTCTGACTGGTCTTTCCATTCTTGGTTGGTTGTTTCTTTGTGATCAGGTGCAGGTTTAAGAATCATGACAACCCCCACTATTGGACGGCGTTCAGCCCTATCTTGATTTCTCTGAGGATACATAGCAACCACTTCCTTCTTTCCAATGAATGGTCTCCTTACAGCAGTAGAGGATGCATCTTTCTGAATCTTCCCATTCTTTATCCCGGCTTCTACCCTTTATCCGGTCAATATCAATTCAGTAAAACCTGCCGATGAACTCCCAATTAAGTGATTAAAGAAAAGTCCGGACAAGGTGCCCAAAAACATGTCAACTAATTCTCTTTCAGATAGTGGAGGCTAGAATCTTCCTGCTAAGTCCCTCCACTTTTGCGCGTAGTCTTTAAAGCGTTCACTTGAAGTCATGGCCATACTCTAGAGTTGAGTACGGGTAGGTGCAAGATCAGTGTTGTATTGGTATTGTTTGTAAAAGGAAGCAACAAGATCTTCCTAGTTATAACCATTGGATCTTTCCAACTGATAAAACCAATCAAGTTTAGTTCCAGACAGACTGTCTTGGAAGAAGTGTACCCATAAATCCTTGTCAGCGGTATGAGGCTGGATTTTCCTCACATAGGACTGAAGATGCATTTTGGGGCATGAAACTCCGTCATATTTGGCGAACACCGGTGCTTTGAATTTTGGAGGAATGACAATCCTAGATACTAACCCCAATTCCTCAAACTCCAAACCAAGCACTTTTTGGATTTCCATTGCACTTAACCATTCTTCTATATGCTTATACTTGTCGTCGGCAGGAGGGTATTGTTCTTCAGAATAGTCTTCTTCTTCCTCTTCCTCTTCTGACTCTGACTGAACAACTGTTTCTTTGCCCTTCTCATCTTGTTTGTCTTTCTCACTGGATTTCGTTGCAAAGCCTAAGGCCCTTCTTGTTTGCCCTTAGAATCAATCTTCTTCTCATGTTTAGGACTCCGGTTATTTTCTTCGTCTTCTTTTTTTTTCCTCTTCAACCAGCAAGGTCTTCAACTTTTCTTGTCCTTTGGCCAGAGTTCAGAACATCTGTTGAAACTGTGTATTATGAGCTTGGAGGTCCTTCACCGTTTGCTCGAGATCCATCTTACTGAAATAAATAGTAGAAAGATGAGGAGACTTGTTGCAAGAAACCTGCTTATGTTATGATGAATGGTAAATGCACATGCAATGATTTCAAGGATTTTAAATATTCAACTTTGTTTTAGACAAAAAGGAAACACACGTTATATTAATAAATTAAAGCTTGAGTACATCAATGCCTTTTTGGGCAAAACAAATAAAAAAACTCTAAGATAAAAAGGTGGTACGCATCCTCTTTAGGGCGATGTAGGCATTCAGAGTCTGCTCCTCATGAAGTTGCTTAGTGAGTTCCAAAACCTTCTTCTCACTATCGTAGAATTGGGCTTCGAAAGTATCTCGCTCCCCCTTGAGTTGTATCTAATCTCTTTGTAGGTCTTTAAGAGAGGTGGGCATGTCAGGATGTAGGATAGTCTGTGGAACATCTCCTTCTATAACAGCTCAATGATTACCGGGAGAATGGGGGGATAAGGCTTCATAAGACTTTGAGCACGAGTTCGTACCCATTTGAGGTAAGGCTCGAGAGCGATGGAATTCTTGTGCCCCAGTGTCTTGCTATCTACCTTGTTCAATATCCTCCAAGCTCGGATAAATCTCGGGCGAAGACCTTGATTGTTGTTCTCGTAGTCAAATACCAAACCTTGAATTAACATCTCATGTGGACCATCCCTTCGGGCGTAACCAAACTATCTTAAGGCTAAGCAAGGGCTGTAGGTGATACCTCCTCTGATGCCAAGTAGGGGGACATTTGGAAACTCTCCATAACGGTCGACGATGATAACATTATCTATAGATCTGGAGCACCAATGGATGTCTTAATGTATGAGCGTTATCAACCTTTATGACCACCTTGAACCTTGCTCGTTCTTCAATACAGATCGGGGAAGATGCGAAATAAACCATCTTGCCAAGAGAGGAGTGCAATACATAAGGACACCTCTTTTCCTCATTGTGCGAGTGTGAAAATAATGTAGGATATCCCCTAGTAAAGTAGGTATTGGGTTACGGGATATGAAGATTTTGACAACGTTCACACTTATGAGTTGGTCAGGATTTGGAAACAAAACCATCCCATAGATGAGGAGATCCACAATTTCCTCAAAAGCTTGTAGATCCAAAGAGTTCCAACAGTTTTGGGCTTTCTCAAACAAGAACTTTTCTAGGAAACCTTTAACACCACTCCTTGTTTCCCAATTAGTTGTGATATCAGATGGTTGCAAGTGTAGAACTTGAGTAATCTCTTCTGGCTTTGGGTCTTTTTCCGTACCGTTGAAAGATAGTTGATTGAGAATGGGGATCCTCAAGAGTTGGGAGAATTCTTCCAAAGTTGGCACAAGTTGATAATCAGGAAATGTGAAGCAATGGTATAAAGCATCAAAGAACTGAAAGAGAACCTTCATCATGTCTTCATCAGTGTTGGAAGTGACTAAGTTGAGTAAGCGACCATGTCTCTCAGTGAATGGAGAATTTTCAGGAATTCTTGAAGCTATCTCCTTAAGTTATGGAGGGATCCTTACAAGATTTACTTGCATGGTTTTCCTGTGAATAGAACGCATGTCATACAAAACAGAACAAAGATAAATCCTAAGATCCTTGAAATGGTTAGTGTATGAATACGATGTTATGATGTTCATGATGTTATGTACAAGTATGTATATACAAACAAAACAAATAATTCCTTAGGTTTAGGCTTGCATGGGGTATCATAGGTAAGTACCCTCTTGAGGTTTAGTTGGCTCAAACTTATCCTAGAAATAGTAACCGGGTTCTAAGGAGATCAATATCACTGATTTGTTTCCTTGGTCATTGTTTCAGCATAAGCCTCTTTAATGGCGACCAAAATATCCCAAAGAACCAAACCTCAATGAGAGTAGTATCGAGTATCTACCAACTTTGGACTGCACCAAAGCTGGTCATCTCACTACGTCCTAATGGCCAAGTTGGTCAAGTAAAGGTTCTAGAAGTTCATTAGTGCTTCATGACATCACTCAGCGGCCTTGTATTCTCCTTGATAAACTCAAGGGCTACCGGTACCCACAAATATGTCTCACTAACGTAGCTATTGCTTAGACCATGTTGGTATACCCCGCATAGTTTCCACAATGTATTGCTACTTACCTATAAGGTATCCCAAATCCGGGTAGACGATTCAAACACAAACAAAGAACCATAATCTAAAGCATACAATTCAAACAATGAAAGTAAGTAAATATGATCTAACCCTAAGGTAACCCCACTTTTATAATTCTCCCTAACAGAGTCGCCAGTTCTGTGATACGATGGGAGAAATGACTTGAGGGTTTTGTGTTTTATCGCAAATGTTGCGGTTAGCAAGAGTCGCCACTGACTTTTCTTTTATCCAAAAGGAAAGGTGAAAAAGCACAGGAAAGACCTTTGAGATTATTTCTTGAGTTCGGGGGGTAGATTATGAAAAGGGAAGGTATTAGCACCTTTTTTGTCCATGGTTTTACATGGGCTCTTAGTTACTTGCTAGATCACTTGCTTTATGTTTGAAATTGTGCTTTGCGTGGTTTTTGAAAGTATTTTGTAAAGAGGCCATTGTTTAGGCAATCTTTGTAATGATTCTCGTTCGTAAGAATGTATACAAAGATGTTTGATCTTTTGAAAATGTTTTCAAGTTTGTAAGATATTTGAAAGTGTAGGTGTTTGTTTTGAAAATAGCAAGGATTTTTGTTTTGAAATGGAGCAAGTAATTAGGAGCATTCTACCTACTCAAAAGTCTTTCTTGTTCATTTCCTTTTCCTTTGACATTGTTGTCTTACCATTGATTTGGTAAGCAACCCTATCTTTGGATGTAAACGGGACGAGCATGGTTCATCGTATAACCATGATTAGAAATGTTGAAAGGTATATTAGCATTCTTTTTTAGGGACTAAGATCATTTGAAAGGCAACTTAGATAGCGTTATCGAGGGACTATGATCTTGTGTTTTGCTTTGTTTTTGCTAAGATACATCACATGCGTAATATGGCCAATTTGTAAAGGCAACCAAGTGGAATTACCCTAGGGATGCTTGTGTGTAAGTGTATTATTTTCATGGTTGATTTTATCTTGAATTAGGGTTTTCTAAGTTTTGGTTTTAGTCTTTCCACACAAATCCTAATTACTAGCATGTTTAATATAAAGCAATAAATTATGAAATTTAAAGTTACTACGCTATTACAACACTTGTGGGAGGGGGGTGTACAAATTGTAAATGGGGATTGCAAGAATATAAACCTAATTAGTCTATTACAACCAAATTGAATTGGGTATAAATGTACAAGGAATTAAATGAATACAATGTACAAAAAGAATAAATGTATAAGAATGCAAATGTGAAGAAAATGGATATTCTTAGATTTTTTAGGAAAAGGGATTTTGTTTTAACTTAATTAATTAAAAGAAAATAATTAATTAAATAAAAGTAAACCTAATTTAATAAGAAAAGATTTTAAATAAAACCCTAAGTCTATTAATTGATTAAAATAAATTAAGTTTAAGAAAAGTATTTTTTTTTGTATTTTTGTCTTGAAAATATATTATAGTATTATAAAATATTTTTGGCCTTTTTATATTAAAATAAATATATTTTAATTGGTGTAAAAAGAAAGTAAATAATAACCTAGTTTTAATTAAATTTACAAGATAACAAGTAAAAATAAATAAAGTATGATTAATAAAATAATTCTTTGTGTGAGAAAAATAAATAAACTATGTCAAAATGTAAATATAATACTTTTTTTGTATTTTTTATGATTTTTTTAATATTAGAAAATATATTAAGAAAATAAATAAAATAAAAATAAGTAAATAAAATAAACTGGGCCAGGGGTGTGTAAATGGAACAGGGGGTTAGCAAGTAAAAATAAAAACAAAAAGGGCCCAAGGAGGCCCAGCGCCCTGCAAAAAAGAGGAAATCAGAATGCAAAAATGTATGAAAAATCAAAAGGGTACCACTAGGGCTCGAACCCAGGTCCCAAAGGTTACAGGTGCGCGCTTCTACCACTGGGGTGGCTATACATCCATTAATATAAGCAAATCAATAAATATATGATACAAAGCGTGCCCTAATTACTTCATCTCCAACCTCCAGCCAGACCAACTGTAACTTGTTCATTTCTCATCAAAAATGAAAACTGTAAACATAAAACTTGTAGCAAATTTCCTCACGGTTTCAAAAATGTAAAGCATTAAAACTATAGATAAAAGATAAGCATGAATTTTATTGGCCCTAATCCGAATCCTAAAAATCTCAGAAACTTCAATCTTAAAATTCTCTAAGTTCAAGCAAAATTAATGGAAACTATGAACATGGTTATCTTTAGGGCAATGATATCTACATATTTTATTCACAAATAAATAATTGTTGATGCCTGTATGATAAGTTCCAAAGTTAGAAAACTTACCTTGCAAGAGGGTATCGGGTTTGAAGTTTGAGCAACTTTCAAGGAGTTCCAATGGTTGGGCTAGCTTCCTCAAGTTCTCAGGAAGCTAATGGAATGCTTAGCTTGAGCTGAAAGGGCCTGAGGAGTTCTGGAGAAGTCCAAGTGCAAAGCTCTATTTTTGAAAATGGAGGATGGTGTTAATGGTGTTACAGTTCTGTATCAGGGTGTGAGATCAATTCTAAGTGATGCTTAGAAGCTTTAGAAACCAAAAGGCTTGAAAATGCACGAGGGACTTATGAGTTTCAAGTTTTTGGTCAGTTTGTGTGAAAATGGAGGTATGAGATGTGATTCTGAGTTCTAGGTCTTTTCAGGGCTTGAGCATTCGTGTATTTGTGGCAAATAGTTTGTCTATGTACAAGCAAAAAGATTGGAGTGCATTGGCAAGTCAGAAGTACAAAGCTTTTGGCTAGGTTACTCGATTTTCAAGAAAAGAGGGAAACCAAGTTTCAATGTGTAGTACAAGCATAGGCTGGGTGATTGTATGTGTCTAAACCATTTCTCATGTGTTATGAGACATGTATGATCAGAAGAGAACAAGTGCAAGGCTCAAGAACAAGTTTTGTACAAAAAAGCACTTTATCAAAATGGAAATGTAACCTTTCTTCCAAAAATGGATATAAAGCATGTCCATGCATTAAATACTTGAAATGAGACCTCTAACAGCTGTGCAAGCCATTAATTGTGGAGTTCCTAACAATTTTGAGGCCTACAAAGTAGAGTTTATGCAGCATAGTTTGAATTTTGAATTTGGTTCATCATAAAATGACTTGTAATTCAAGTGATAAAACCCTAACTTCATCTCTTCGATTCTCCCTACTCAAGAATGATCTCAAGGAGTTATTGGACATTTTGAAAAGCTTGTAATGTGTTATACAACCCATCTTTGAATTGATTTTGAATATTCCCTTTGGAACTATATGAAAAAGTGTCATGACCACATGTTCTTAAAATTATAACTTGAGATCCATGAACTTTTGGTAGGAGTCGAGTAAAGAAAAGTTGTAGATTTTATGGAGATCTACAACTTTCATGTTGGAAGTTTCTCTTGAATCCTCTTGCCTCATGGGGAAAAATTTGTTCAAAGTTGTGAAAAAACATGAAATCTCCAACACTTAGAAAAATTTCTAAGTTTAGAAATTTTGACTTTTCAAAATGAAATCTTGACCTTTTGATTTCTTGATGAATAAGTTTCATATTTTGACATGTTTTGATGAATTGTGATCTTTGACATTTGATTTTGACCAAAAAGTCAAAGTTTGACTTTTTAGTATACAGTTGACTTTTGATCAGTTGACTGAAAATTCATATGTCAATCCTTTGCACTTGAGCAATGTTTTGAGCCATGTTATTAGGTCAAAATGATGCAATTGGACTCTTGAGATCATGACTTAAACCAATTTATCATTTGTTAGGTCAAAAATCAGAGATTTCCCTTTCCCAGTCAAAATCCTAATTTTGACCATTTTGCCCTTTTAGAGATTTGATCAAATTTCTTGAGGAGTTGTGGTCCAAACTTGATCAAATGATACATATGAGTCTAAAATATTGACGTGGATAAAAAATTATGAAGTTTGACTGTAAATTGGCCATAGTTGACTTTTTCCCCATTGCAACTGATTTTTAGGTCAACTACTCAATTGACTGAGCAAAAGTGTGATCCCAGGCTTGAAACTTGACATGAGTGATCTTGGGGGTCCATAATGATCTATGAAATTCATATGGGGAATTGGAAGTTCATAAATCCTTGTGCAAACTCAAACCCTAATTTTGGTCATCAGTGCTTAAGGAGATGTCTTGAGCTGATCAAACCCTAATGCAGTCTTGAGCCAAAGGAGATCTTGTGAGCAAATTCTTGATAAATGAGGGGGAAAATTTTGGGGTACAACAGTAATCCTCTGATTCCTCCTTTGGTAGTCATGTTAGCCTTAATCTCAGACTTCCCCAAATGAATCATGGTAGCAATCTCATGAGACTTGGGCTCTCCCTCTAAATCGGTTAAAGGAACACGATCGATAACATGTAATCCCGGTAGATAGAATACTCCTCCAATGTAGGCATAAACTGATAATCAGGGAAAGTAAAACACCGATACAACGGATCTTAAAACTGGACCAAAGTAGAGATGATACTCTCCTTCATCCTGAGCTTCATAAGAGACACCATGGATCCATACTTCTTCCGAAAATCTGTAGAACTCTCGATCTCGGGAATCAGACTCGTCAATTTATCTATCTTAGGATCCTTGAAACTGTACTTCTGAGTCTTTCTTTTTCCAGAATCCATGGTCAAAAAGTACCTGAGATATTTGCAAGAAGTCAACTTTAAGTCCCTTGAAACAAATGTTTTAAAGGATGCTCATGGGTGCATGAATGCATGATGCAACAATCACACACAAGATCACAAACATGGGGGTTCATAGGTTCAACGTCATGAGCATGAGGTCAAAGGTACTACCCAATAGGTATAGACTAATAGTTTATCACTTGCCGAACAAGGTTCTTAAAGGTTTCCAGAGTCTACATCCTTCCTTAGGATATTACTAACGTCTCGATTAACTCGGTAATCAGTAATATTCTCAAGAAAAACTCGTCTGAGTGTAGTATCGCGTGACAACCACTTCCGAATTACTCCGTCGTATTTTCCGCACTACACCTAAAAGGCCAAGATGGGTTAAGGGTTTTACAGTCCTCAGTTTCAGCAGGCTCCTAGGTCGAAAGCAGCATGTCTTCCCGATTACTCGGTAAACGACACTACAATCAAAGGGGCCTCCACTGAGTAGGGGATCACATGTCTCCTTTTTTGGGAATACTCCCTCAAAGTTAACATGACTATACCGCCCGTCATATCTTAAGTTTGCCCATGTCCGGGTAGAGGACTTATGAGAAATCACCAAGCACCCTGAAAAACAGGAAAATCCAGACAAACATATATACAACATATAATATACAACAAATAATAACACATACACTAATAAACAAAGATAGGCTCAACCCACTTAGATATGGACTGACATTTGGTCAATCTTTCCCCAGTGAAGTTGCCAATTTCCTATAGTGGTAGAAATGTTGAGACTAAGCCATTGGATCGACTTAAGTCGCACATATCAAATAAAAATCTCCACCGCGCTTTATTTTTTTTAAAGGAATGGGAAAAGAGAGAATAACCCAAAAAATAGGGTGAGAGAATCTAGATATCGAGGTTGGTTATGAAAAGGGAAGGTATTAGCACCCTAAACATCAACAGTACTCCGCGAGAACCTCTTTGAAAATTTGTGTATTTTGGCTATAAGTGTTGTACATAAAAATAGATGGTGGAGATGAGAAAAGAAGTATTTTTTTACAATTTTTGCACCCTCCACGGTTGTGAACCTTTAGTTCCTACATACCACCTTCCGTGCAATAGGAGATCGAGGTACTCGTAGTTCACCTTTAAAAATTTTAAAACACAAATGTGTTGGTTAATTTTAAGAGATGAGACATCACCTTCATATCCGAATGGAAGAACATACTTACTACCCATGATTATGAGAAAGAAGAATTTGCATCATCTCAAAGTGGAAGATATAGCTTGGATTTTAAAATCAACAAAGCCTCGCTCAACACCCAAGTGAAAAATATCTCACTTCACTATATATCTAGAAGTGTAGTATCTCTCATCACTACGAGGATTGACAAGAGCCTAATCTTTTTTAGAAAAATTTAAGTAAAAAGACAAAGTGGCAAAATGGTTTGAATGAGGTTGATTAAATTTTAGTCTTCTCACAAAAAAAAGTCAAAGTATGATTAAGTTAATTAAAGTTTGTTTAAGAAAAGATTTTAAAAATGCATGGACCTAAGTCCAAGTTTATTGTGAAGTGGTTCAAGTTTAGAAAACAAGAATAGTTTTGAAAATGAGGGAGAAGATTTTTGAAATTAAAGAAGATGGGAGGAGGTGAAGAGACTATCCTAAAGCATAAGGTAAAAGCTAGGGAAAATAACCGTCAAACCAACAAGAAGTCAACAGTAGACATAATGAGTCAATGTAGAATTTCCATCCTTTGGATTGAAACCAAACAAGCAAAGATATCAAACCTCTTAAGAATGCCAAACTTCAGATGCATCAAGTCTTCAAAAAAATTGGGCAGAGTAACAACTGTATACAGAGGAATTCCCAATCATAGATAAAGCATATAATCAGAATAACCTGCACATAAAAATAATCAACCCAGTGTCTTGGGGTAAACCCCAAGAACTCCAGACAAAATAATAACATAAGTCACAAGGTCCCAAGGGTAGTCAAGGCTTCTAATCCTAAGTCCAAGAGGTCCATAACTCCATAATTCCAAGGATAGTAACCAAATAGTCTAAGTAACCTTAATGTTTTTTTATTGTTCAAATTGGTTATTAAGTATCTTCAAAAAGAAAATGAAAGCTCAAGTGAGCAAAATAAAAATGACATAAAGATAAATGCTCAAGTGAGCAAATATGAAAATAACATGAAATGTAAATGCTAAAATAAATTGTGCGTAAAATTAAAGACGTAAAGTAAAAGCATAAAATAAAAGTCAAATGTTAGTGAGTTAGAAATTAAAGGTTAGTTGAATGACCATATTGAAACTTGCATTTGAAAACTCATTAGAAGATTGATAAAATCAAAGTTTCTTGAAAACAAGTTACATTTGCTTTTTGTCAAGTATATCATTCATTTCAAGTGTTCGAGGTAACAACATATGATCAACGATGTTTAAATGATTCACTTAGAACAAATTTTATGAAGGTTCATTAGCGGATTGATAAGACCAAAGCCTCCTAACAATGAACCTCAAGTTTATTGGATCAAAGGTTTCAAATTAAACATACTTGGGCTTGCAAACATAGGTTTGGGCCACGAATAATCATTTCTCGAATCAGGACAAAATTTAGTACTATGTTAAGTGATCGTAAGTGGACTTATATAGAAGTCACACCTATTTTGAGGCCGGTCAATAGCAATCTATGTACCATATGTTTGGAGGAATGATATGTAGATCATCCCCTAACAATATGTAACACAAGAAGAAAGGGATAAGATGAAAAGGGAGGGTAAATATTTGAACCAAAGATTTTAATCAAACTATCATTAAAATCATTCATCAATTTCGGTGGAGTTAAATTCAACACCCAAGATCCAATGATGTTAATGAAGCCCATGATAAAAAATCACATAGTTCAAGCTCAGCCAGAATATATTCAAAAATAAAGTTGCATTTAATAAGCAAAAGAAAAAAAAGAAAATGATTTTTAAATTTTTTTAAAGTGAAAATAAAAGGCAAAATAACAAACTATATTCAAAGTATCAAATAGATATTAAAAGAAGACATAGAAAAGTCAGAGATGATCTCAAGTATTTTTACAAACATTTTGATAATTTTTTTAAAACAGAAAAGTATTTTTTTTAATTATTTAAAATCACTCAAGCAAGTGATAAATGATAAAAAATATTAAAAATCAGAATCAAATTCTAGAAAAAATTCCAGAAAGTCAGAAATAAAGAAAATGATTTTGATAAATTTTTCCAGAACTTAAAAATACCAAAAAGTATTTTTAAACAATTAAAAATAAGTCAAAAAAATATCATAAAAAATATCAAATCTAAAAATAAAATTATGAAAAATATCATAATTTTTTAGTCAGAAATGAATTTTCTATAATTTTTTTGAAGTTCAAAATAATTAAATATAAAAATCTGAAAATATAAATAAAGTCAGAAAAATGTGGATCATTAGATTAATGTCAAAACATGTTAGTATGCAGATCCAAGGGATTTGACACGTTGTGCATAATATGGTCATCTTTGGAAATCACACCAACTCATTTTTTAATAATTAAAATTAAGTTAAAATCTAGCGCATTGGATGAAGTCCGACTAATGAAAGTAATCAGATCCAATGGTCCTTAAGACGTACGTATGGCAAGACAAGTGGCCAAGATAAGATTCAAAAAATCACATGTCATGATATCATTGGCTGAAGCACGACACGTAGGTCGTCTTCAACCTCCAGACGTCCTAAATTGGAGTTTCACAAACTGTAAAATTAGAGAACTAGACCAGTACCATTAGATTCGTCTCTTCAAGACGATTCTAATGGTACCCTCACGCCAAATTTATATAAGCTGCGCAAGGCTGGATTTGGAGAAAACCAGAAAAAATAGCGAGCACGAAAATTCCAAGTATCTCTCTCAATTCTGAACGAAGTAGCGGAAAAATGCTCTGAAACTGGACTTGGTTAGAACGATTTAGGACACTTCAAGGCTTGGTTCTTCTTCTGTTAGCTTCAGCGAAGTTCAAGGATAAAGAATCAACAGAGAAATTTGATTGAAAAATGGAGAAAAGATGAAGTCGAAAATTCAGAAAAGCGGGCTATGCAGAGAGTTTGGTAGGGTGATTTTGGTTGTCCAAGCTTGAGGAAATGAATGCAATATGTTCCTCTATTTATATAAGGGTGAATGGTGAAAATAATTGGAAGTAATAGTGAGGTTTGGAGGGAAAATGAGTGAATCCCGAAAGTGAGAAAAGTGTGACTTGAATTTGCTCAAAACTCAACTAACTCTTGCGTTTTGATCCTTAATTCAACTTTAGGAACTTTTTTAAACATGTTTAAATCAAAAACACGTGCTAATTTGGTGTTTAGAAGCTGGATTATGGATTTCAAATTCTGAATTGGAAGAAAAAAACAATTTGAAGTAGCTGACTTTGAAGTCATGGTGTGCACGATTTAGGGAACCTTAGAACTTGATTCTTGATGCATTGGAAAAATGAGCTAAAATTCTTTATAATTTTCCAAGAAAGAGATCATTTGGATGCTTGTGCTAAAGGTTTTGCTTGGTCAAAATCAGGAAAAATGTGTTGACTTTTATACTTAGAAAAATTCTAAGTTTTTCTTCAAAAATAACCTATAATGTTTTGATTCCAAACAAGGTCTTCTTCCAAAATTTTGCTTTGATAAATGATGCTAGATTGAAGTGGAATCCTTAAAGAGTATTGTGAAACTTGTATCACGCAAAATTTCCAAATATTGGACAAGTTATGATCATTTGAATTTGATAAAAATCCATAAGGTGACCTATAATCTTTTGAGCTCTTAAGGCATCTTCTAACCATTTTCAAGTTTTGCACATAAAAGAAGAGTTGAAGTTCAGACTATTAAGATAATTATGGAAAAAGAATGGGCTCAAGGAGTTAAAAATTGATCAAGTTATGACCCTTTGAAGTCATATAAGGGAATTTGATGGCCTATCTAGAGGACTTGTAATCTTTCTCAATCATTAGTGATCTTTCACACAAAATTTGCTTGAAACTTTTCAAGTGATTTGTGGATAACCATTTAAAGAGAAGCATATCTTTGGAATCTCCCAAAAATATCAAAAGATGGACAAGATATAGCCCTTATAAGTCCAAAACCGTAACTCATAGAGCATCAAAATGGCTTGGGAACCCCTTTCAATTTTGACAATATTTCTTGTACAAATACTTTTGGTATGTGAAGAGAAGTTGTTGTGGATGATAATAAGAACCTATAGTAACAATAACCACTTCAAAAATGTTGGGAATTGAGGGAGTTATGCACTTGTGATCAAGGAATCAAGAATTTGTCCAAATAGGTAAAACTTCTTTATTCAATTCTTGTATCTTTTGACTCCCTATGGAAAATTGTAGCATGATGAATCATAGTAGACCTTGTCATGACATTATTTTAAAGCACTCTCAATGATGAAGCTTAAATATCAATGAAGCTTTGTTGAAGAAGACATGGAAATAAACTCATGAACCTATGAATCAACCTGATGAAGTGTGTTGTGCCATTACCTATAGTACCAAAATTTATAGAGAAAAAATTCATTACATTTGTTAGCTAAAAGTCAATCAAACAAGACATATATGACCATAATACACAAATCAAAGTGCTTGGTGATCCCTCATGAGTAAACCTAAAGATAGGGATAAGAACCAAACCCTAGTTAGATCTTGATATGATTGGGTTGATATGATATGATAGAGGAATCTTAGAGGCAAAAATTGGGGTATAACAGTAACGATTCTTGTATTGGTCCTTAAGAATGCGTACAAAGTATTTTGAAAATATATTTGAAAGTGTTTGTGTAAAATGTTTTGTTTTTTATGAGAAAACGATTAAAAGTTCTACCCACTCAAGGTTGTTCTTATAATTTTCCTTCTCCTCTAGATAGTGTTATCCATACCATTAATTAGTAGGAAGCCCTATCATTGGATGTGAAGGGACAGGCGAGGGTCATCGTATGATCACCAAAGGCAACTCGTAGGACACTTTATCAATTTCATAAGGGACAGTCATCGTATTATTCGTAGGAAACTCGAGGGACTAAATCATTTACTGAAAGGCAACATCGATGGGTCATCGAGGGACTATGATCTTTTTGTATGATGACTTGATCGAGGGTCTTTGCTAAAGCTTCCCCATGTTTAAGGGATATGACTGTTTTCCGAAGGAAACAAGGGAGGTTACCCTAGGGGTGTGAGTGTGCGAATGATTTGTATTTAGTTATTTTATCTTTGATTTTTTAGGTTATCTACCGTTTGTTTTTATTCTTGCCATAAACCCCTAGTTACTAAGCAGCAAATGATAAATACAGTAAAGACAATAAAGGTGCAAAAAGTAAAGGCAGGAAAGATAAACCTAAACCTATCACACGGCTTTGGGGAAGATACAAAATAGTATAGGCAGGAAAGTAAAAACCTATAACTATTACATTCTGAAGCAGTTACATGATAATGGAAAAGAAAGCGGGAAATAAAGCTAGCTATTACGCATACAATCGATCTAAAAATGTGAAAATAGAAAAGAAAAGATTTCTAGTAATAATTTTTTTCATGAAAAAAATGATTTGTGATTAATTAATTAAATAGACCTAAAAACCTAATTAATTTTAATAAAAATAAAAAGTTAATTAATTTAATAAAAAAAAACCTAAGAATATAGTTAATTTTAATTAAGAAAGTTAATTAGTTAAATTAATTTTAAAAAAAAGGTGATTAAAACCAAACTTAATTAATTTTAACTTAAAACTAATATTTTGGTATTTTAATTAAATAGTAAGAAACAATTAAGTAAAAGAAAAAAGAAAAATATAAGAAAAAGAGTTTGGGCCTGATATATCAAACATGGGGGTGCATACTGCAATTGAATCTAGGCTGAAGCGATGCTGGTCCACTAGATCCGGTGCGTTCAGCTAGGAGGGTGCATCATAGGCTTGCGGATCTGGAAACATTAGATCAGATCTATGATGATCTGATGGTGAGACGTGACTGGGTGCATGCTAGGTTTGTGGGATGCGCTGCACTTGATCTACAAAAGTCATAAAATATGTGAAAAAACACAAAAGGTAGGGATCGAACCCACGCCTTGGTATAAAAATTCCTTAACAAGCGTTGCCTTGCCACTGGGGTGGTTGTACAACCGGTGATATAAGTGAAACAAAATAAATATGTAATAAAATCATTGCTTGGACCAGAGAGGCGCCGGAGCCCTAGCTCCAGTCGTCTTCTCTGGTGAGTACAATTTGTGTTCCTGCAAAATATCACATATTAGAGATTCCCAGGGACCCTACCCCCTAATTTGGGTCTTGCAATTTCAATGGAACCATTATTTTTGGCTGAAATGAACTGGAAACAAAGATACAATGAAAATAATATCACACTGTGCAAACATGGCACCCTTCGATTTAGCCATTATGGTGGCAATGCTATGGTTTGATCATGCATTGTCATGTCTCATAAGAACATTAGCATTCATTAGTACATATTAAAACATAAAGAAAACGCAAGTATGAAAATCATGCAATGAACCAAAAATGACAAGGCATATATGAGGGTTTCAGGCCCTTTGGATCTTCAAGGATGATCCATTTTTACCCTACAGTGTTGCTGGAAATGAATTGGGTGGATGGTTTGCTGGATAGGTGGCTGCAAATAGGATTCTTTCTTTTCCCTAATTGTTTGAAAATTTTGGAATTTTGGAGTGTTTCTTCTTGCAAGGGTTTCGTGCCTTTGATGTCTGAATTGATGAGAATATATAATGAAGAAATTAGGTCACCAATGTTGGGCTTGGACTTTGCAAGAAAAAGCCTATATTTTATCTTATTTATTTTGAATTTAAAATAAATCAAAATCAAAATGATTAGAATAAAAAGGTTAAGGGGTTCATGAAGTGATTCAGAGGTTCATATGGAGTATATAACACGCATGGACCTTGAAACAATAGCCCATTAGCCCAAAAATTCAAATTTGGTCACTTTAGGTTTCATGCATTTTCTAAAAATTTCTCAACTTGCACCAATCATAACACTCTCAATTTTTATCATTTGAAAGTAATCTTGGACCCTTTGGAAATCTCAAGGTGTCCTCTACAATCTCTACGTTGATCATTTTTTCATTTGAAGCTTTTATCTTGATGTAAGTTGCCTTGACAAAAAGTGTCTTTTTGTTGACTTTTAAAATAACCTATAATGTTTTGGCCCATATCTCTCAATTGAAGCATTTTTTGGACTTGAACTGAGCGAGACAAAGTTGTAGATAATTGAATTTCCTTCAAAATAAGCTTTGGTTGAGAAAAATCCGAAGAAGCATGTGAAAGTTGTGCTTGATCAAAGTTCAGTTGATTTCTCCTTAAGAAAACCCAAATTTGGTAACTTTTGACTTTTGGTGAATCTTGAGTTTTCTTGATGAATTGCAACCAATCCTTGATGAAATTATGAATGTGACTTCAAAGTGTTGATGTTGACCAAAGATCTTGAAGTTTGACTGTAGGTTGACCACAATTGACTTTTTGTCCAATATAGTTGATTTTCAGTCAGTTGAGCCATTGGCTGAGCAAACTTGTCATGCAAGGCTTGAAATTTGGCATGAGCATTCTTATAGAAATATAAGGAACAATAAAATCCACTTGAGGCCTTATAAACCCAACCTTCCTTGAGAAAAGTAAAACCCTAGTTGTAGATCCATTGCTTAGGAGAAGAATTGTCTGATCAATTCTTGAGTAACCTTGAGCAAATGAAACCCCTAGAAGAATGTCTTGAATAATGGGAGAGAAAATTTTGGGGTACAACAACGCCACTTTCACACTTGTTTTGAATGCCTAAGTCCCTTCCAACATAAAATTGGGCATTGAAGGTGTGCGACATGCTCGCATTACCCCTGGTGATGACTCGATCGTATCGTAAGCCATATTTTAGAAGTATTTTTATATGTTTTATGATTATAAAACATTTGTATTGATCATGACACCCTTCGCCACTCGAAAATATGACCAGAGTGGTTTCGTGAACCATTTCCCCATCTGATTATTAAAGGCGGAAAAGTTATCCATGATGTTTTGATGGAATTCTTTCGTCTTGATCCTTTATGGACAAAACTTACCAATGGAAAAATTGGGCTACTGATGGTCGCATATCAGCCAAACCTGGTGGCCAGGAAATTTCTCCTGAGCTAGTTTCTCCTCAAATCTATAATCCCTTCAAAAAAAGGACACGTTCATCTCCACATATACCACTCCTAAGGAGAATTTGGCCGTATACCTCAAACACTTCCAAGGTAAACCATTTTATCTTCATCCTTTTAAGTACTCACTTTCTTTCTATTACATGCTAGAGTTCGATGGCTGATGGAGTCCTGTGATAGGGTGGGAGAACTGACTTGAAGGTTTTGCATTTTATCTCAAATGTTGCAGTTAGCAAGAGTCGCCACCGACTTTTCTTTTATCTAAAAGGAAAGGTGAAAAAGCACAGGAAATACATTTGAGAATGTTTCTTGAGTTCCGAGGGTAGATTATGAAAAGGGAAGGTATTAGCACCCTTTTCATCCATGGTTTTCCATGGGCTCTTAGTTACTTGCTAGATCACTTGCGTTTGTTTGAAATTGTGCTTTGTGTGTGGTTTTTGAAAGTATTTTTGAAAATGGAACTTCGTAATGGTTCTCGTCTCTATAAGAATGCATACAAAGTGTTTGTTTAGGAAATAGTTCAAAGAGGTGTTTATGAGATGTGTTTTTGAAAGTGATTTTGAAAAGGTGTCTTTGTGATGATTCTCGTCTCTATAAGAACGCATACAAAGTGTTGTCTTTTGAAAATGTTTCAAATGAGAGTGTTGGTGTAAAAATGTTTTGTTGTGAGCAAGAAAGCAACTAGGAGCGAGTCTTCCTACTCAAAAGGACTTAGGTGTACTTTTCCTCCTCCTTTAGACATTTCTATCTTACCATTGTTTTGGTAAGAAGCCCCATCGTTGGATGTGAAGGGACGGGCGCGGGTCATCGTATGACTATGATTAGCAATGTTGCAAAGTATCTTAGCATTTTGAGGGACTAAGATCATATTTGTAAGGCAACTTTGAATAGCGTCATCGAGGGACTATGATCTTGTTTTTTTGTTTGTTTTGCTAAGATACCTTACATGCGTAACATGGCCATTTTGTTTCATGGCAACCAAGTGGAGTAACCTTAGGGGTGTTTGTGTGCAAGTGTATCATTTTCATGCTTGATTTTGTCTTGAATTAGGGTTTTCTATTTGATTGGTTTTATCTTTCCATACAAACCTTAATTATTAACATGTTATATATAAAGTGTTAAATTGCAGAAAGTAAATATCCTACTCTATTAAAATCATTTTGGGATGGGGTGTACAAATTTACAAATGGGGATTTCAAAAAATTAAAGTCCTAATTATCTATTACAACCATATTGAATAGCCATGAAGAAAATATATGAAGCATGTAAAAATAAAGAAAAATGAAAGGAAAAGAAAACATTTTGGATCATTATGTGTCGACACATGCCGTACAATCAAGCTTCTCGAATGCACTTTGGTTTTGATGAAGACAAATCATGATTGATAAAGAAGGCAAAAATTATTGATCAAGCTAAAAGCTTTTTTGGATGAAGTCTTTGGTTCAACCCCTTAGCAAATTTCAAGGTATAATGATAATACTTACCTTGAACTTAAGATATAGATGCTCAATGGTCAAAAGGAAACATTTTATATTGTCCAACTCTTTATTCAAATTTTTTCAAAGCAAAAATTCAGTTTTTATTTGAGTGCAATCTATTTGCATGTTAGTGCAATCGATTGCACTGCTTCAGTTTTTCAAAACATTGGCTACTGACTTCCAGTGCAATCGATTTACATGGTTGTGCAATCGGTTGCACACTCAAAATATTTGGAAATTTGGCTACTGGAACCCCGTGCAATCGATTTGCATGGTTATGCAATCGATTGCACATTGTATGATTTTGAAAAATAGATGCCTTACACCTGCCTGTTCGTGATGCTATTTCATGGAAAACCTTTTACTCAATCTTGGCAATTGATCATGATTTTTTACAAACCTTTTCTTCAAAGTCACTGCATTTTAGCCTAAAAAATGAACCAAATGATGATGATTGAAATGAGGAGTTTAAAGTTAAGGAGACTTACGTTGCAGCTAGAGTTTATGTTTTGAACTTGAGGTGTTGCCTTGTGGACTGATATGACCTTTTTCAGTTATGAGATTTTTGAGAGTTTGTTAACAAAACTTCTGGTTTTCTTTCTACCTATTTTTCTAACTCTTTGTATTGAAAATGCTTCCTCTATTTATAGGCAAAAGACTTATGAATAAAGGCTGAATAGATTTGAGTCTTCAAACAATTCAGATTTTTGAATCACATGTTATGGTTATCTTGCTTGTTTTTGAAGCAAACATGAAGGACATGTTTCCAATGCTTGTACCGAGCTATATAAAGTGCTTGATCACTTTAAACATGTTTATTCTGACTTGTAGAAGTTGAGTGTGATTAGAACAACAAGTTATAGGCTCAAGAAATTGACTTTATGATTAAAGTGAACTTTGCAAGAATGGCAATGGTGCCTTTGTGCCAAAAATGGAGAGATGCAATGGACAATACTTGAACCACTTGGATAATGGTTCAATCAATTGTGTAAACATATGATTATGGATATATTTTCAAGTCAAGAGGCCTACAAAGTGAGTATTATGCATCATGGTTAAGATTTTTGTTCCTTGTTCATCACAAATCTGCCTTGCAAATCAATAATGAATGTCCAACTTCAGATCCTTGTATCTTCTAGCTCAAATATGATAAATTCATGCTCTTGGATGTTTTGGAAAGCTTGAAACACCCTCTAAAACTATCATGTTGTCCACTTTTGTTAAATCAAATTGGAACTTGATGTAAATTGGCCAAGAAGTTGGGATAGAAACCTGACCAAAACTGCTGAAAATTTCTCTAAGTGTTAAATGAAAATGTCATGACTTCATGAATCTATAACTTGAGATCCAAGAATTTTTAGGAGAAATTATGTAAAGCAATGTTGTAGATATCATGGAGATCTACAAGTTTCATGTTGAAAGCTTCTTTTGAATCATCTTACATCTTGGTGAAAGAATGGCATGAAGTGATGAAATTATCATGTATAAAAACACTTAGAAAATTTCTAAGTCTTGGAAATCTTGACTTTTCAAGTTGAATTTTGACTTTCTTAACTTCTTGATGATCAAGCTTGATATTTTTGAACTTCTTGATGAATTGTGATATTTGAAACTTAATGTTGACCAAAAAGTCAAAGTTTGACTTTTGGTGCTACAGTTGACTTTTTCACCAATACGGTTGATTTTAGGTCATCTGATCAATTGACTGAGCCAAAATGAAATCCAAGACCTGAAACTTGACATGAGCAATCTTGAGAGTCCAAAATGATCCATGAAAGTCAAATGGGGCATCAAAAGTCCATTTGTCCTTGTGCAAACTCAAACTTTAATTTTTAGTCATCAGTGCTTGAGGAGATGTCTTTAGTTGATCAACCTTAGTGCAGTCTTGAACCAAACAAGATCTTGTGAAGAAATTCTTGATAAGTGAGAGGGCAAATTTTAGGGTATAACAGCTGCCCCTGTTCAATATTCTAAAACCTGAAGAGTTAGACTGGCGAGTTTTGCCATTCGTGATCTGAAGGTGGAAGATGACTGGACACTAGAGTGCCCAGAAATTTGCACTCGGCGATGCGATGATAGGAGGAATGAGCTTAAAGATGCCATTTAGAGAGGTGATAGAATCTTGTTGGAGATGGGCTTGTAGATGCCATCCAATAATTCTTGTTGAATTGTAATTTGTAAGCTGAAAGAATGAGTATCAGAATTGCGTCCATGTCTGGAGCGCATCTGAACTATATCTGGGAGCTGATTTTGACTGAGTATCAGAATGGCATCCGTGTCTGGAGCGTATATGAATTATATCTAGAAGTTGAATCTAAGTGAGTATCAGGATGGCATCCGCATCTGGAGCGTATCTGAACTATATCTAGAAGCTGAATCTGAATGAGTACCAGGATGACATTCGCATCTAGAACGTATCTAAAATGTATCTAGAAGCTGAATCTGAATGAGTATCAGGATGACATCCATATCTGGAGTGTATCTGAACTGTATCTGAAAGCTGAATCTAAATGAGTATCAGGATGGCATCCGCATCTGGAGCGTATCTGAATTGTATCTGAAAGCTGAATCTGAATGAGTATCAGGATGGCATCCGCATATGGAGCGTATCTGAAAAATATCTAGAAGCTAAATCTGAATGAGTATCAGGATGGCATCCACATCTAGAGCGTATCTGAACTGTATCTAGAAGTTGAATCTGAATGAGTATCGGGATGGCATCTGTATCTGGAGCGTATCTGAACTGTATCTAGAAGCTGAATCTGAATGAGTATCAGGATGGCATCCATATCTGGAGCGTATCTGAGCTGTATCTAGAAGCTGAATCTGAATGAGTATCAGGATGGCATCCATATCTGGAGCGTATCTGAACTGTATCTGAAAACTCAGCAGGATAATGAAGGAATCTTGGATGATTACTACCTCAGCAGGATGGTGAAGGAATCTTGGATGATTACTACCTCAGCAGGATGATGAAGGAATCTTGGGCGATTACTACCTCAGCAGAATGATGAAGGAATCTTGGGCGATTGCTACCTCAGTAGGATGATGAAGGAATCTTGGACGATTACTACCTCAGCAGGATGATGAAGGAATCTTGGATGATTACTACCTCAGCAGAATGATGAAGGAATCTTGGAAGATTACTACCTCAGCAGGATGATGAAGGAATCTTGGACGACTACTACCTCAGCATAATGATGAAGGAATCTTGGACGATTACTACCTCAGCAGGATGATGAAGGAATCTTGGACGATTACTACCTCAGCAGGATGATAAAGGAATCTTGGACGATTACTACCTCAGCAGAATGATGAAGGAATCTTGGACGATTACTACCTCAACAGGATGATGAAGGAATCTTGGACGATTACTACCTCAGTAGGATGATGAAGGAATCTTGGATGATTACTACCTCAGCAGGATGATGAAGGAATCTTGGACGATTACTACCTCAGCATAATGATGAAGGAATCTTGGACAATTACTACCTCAACAGGATGATGAAGGAATCTTGGACGATTACTACCTCAGCAGGATGATAAAGGAATCTAGGACGATTACTACTTCAGTAGAATGATGAAGGAATCTTGGACGATTACTACCTCAGCAGGATGATGAAGCAATCTTGGACGGTTTCTATTCCAAAAGATGATGACCTTTATATGTTGATTGATCGTTCCTGAAAAGGTAAATATTTAGTTGTATGCAATGTCATGATGTATGGATTGTGTAATGATGTTCTCAAAATAAATGAGATTTATGTTATATGTATTTTGTATGCATATGCTATGAATATTATTGAAATGTAATTTTGTCTTGGAGAATAAATCATTGACAAGTGTTTGGGAGTTATTAAATCCCAGATTGTTGTTGAAGAGTATGTGTGTCTTCAAACTTTGATTAGAATGTTTCCATTGAGGATTCCTGTTTTATTGTTTGAGGAGAATTCCACTGGGGGATGTTGAAAACTCTGTGTAGAGTGTTAGTTCCTACTTGGGGAAAAGTGTTCAGGAGTTTTATTCGTCTGTTGCTCTACTGGGGAGTCGAAGTTGAACTGATATCTGGCTGGGTCCAGGTTTCACAGTCACTTGCTGGGGATTGTAGAGTAGTCTACTGGGGAAGAGGAGTTGTGGTCCTCTGATTTGTAGTAGTCAGAGAGGCAAACTGAAGCTGGAGAATCCTGCTGTTTGTTAGGGAAATAAACCTTGTTGCTCAGTCTGTTGAAGAGGCAGCGACTTTACTAGAGAAAAATCCTCGAGAATTCTTGAGGTCGACTTAGCTGAGAAGAGGTTATCATAGATTGAAACTCTGGCTGGGAGTCATCCTATGAGAAGAATTTTGGGGAGATTTGTCACTGCCCCTAGTAGCGAGTGTTTGCGGCACTGCCAGGAAATGTTTGATTGTATGTAACCCTTTGTCGGGATTTGCATCCAATGCCCCAAGTGATTTAGATGGAGACCTGTCCCTGGTTATTCAGAATTTCCTTTGGAATTTTGACTTGATTGCCCCAGGTGTGCTGGGTAGTGGCATGTCATGCCTCCTTGTTTATAGGAGATTTGTCGTTGGAAGTGTCATCCCACTTGAAGTGATTTTGTTCACTGAGAGAGCTTTTATTCACTGGATATTCGTTGTATGAATTTCTCCGCTGTCAAACAAATAGTCATATGCAAACAACGATATTCAAATAATGCAAAGTTTATGCTTGTCTTAAGATTTTGAAAATGCGTTTTTAGCAAGAAATCTTGTAAGAAAAATTCAACTCAGGATTTTGAGTAAAGCCTTACAGGAGTCAGGATACCCTTTGTAATAGTATGCTTTCGAACTAACACATGCTTCAATTAGGACTTTTGAAGGGTTGTAGCGTGGAATGGTTCACGATTTAAGAAACAAAGGATAAAGGCTCAAAGTTTATTTATACCCGCCCATTCTTCGTGATGTTCTTCGATCCTAAACTCAGCTAATTATGCGTTTGAACTCCAATTGAGTCTGGAATAATGTTTTGGTGATGGTTGAGACAAGTTAAGTTTATTGGAAGGCAATCATTTTTTTGCAACCTTTTTCATGTTGTTGAGGATTTGTAGTGACCTCTTTTTGATTTTTTATCCCTGATTTTTGCCTGACTGTTCTTGTTTTGAGATTACAGTCAGCGGGATGCCCTAGTTTTCTTAAGTCTCCTTTGTAGGTTTTGACTTAGTGGGATTTTCTTTTTGAGAGATAATGACTGCCTATGTGATTAGGTGAAGGAAAATTGCGATCAAAAGCGCAGCGGAATTTAAAATTTTCCTTTAGCGATCCTTACGAATGAACATGGTTAGTGATAGAAATATTTACCTCTTGTGGCGATTCAGACCTTTGATGTTGTGATCATGAGCGTTAATGAAGAACAACGCCTCTACTCAGTCCACACGAACAGATCGCTTCTGGTCACAGTGCTAGCTAATCACGAACGGAAACCTTGAGTGAGAGAGAGAATCAAAAACGAAATTGCATCAAGTGAAATTGCTTCATCACAAGGGATCTATTTATAGAATCACTCGTATGGGCTACAAGCTAAAATCCCAATTAAGGCTATAAGCTAAAAGCCCAATTAAGCTTATGGACATCATACCTTATGATGTACCATATATCACTTATCCACGTGGTACCTTACCACTTTCCGTATTACACTTAAGTGCACCGTATCTTACGGTGTTCCTTATTTATTCTATCTCTCATTAACCTATCCTTATGTGTGTGACCCTGTAGGTTTTCGCGACGTTGGCAATTATATTAAATCACACATTTAATATAATAAACAGTGAGCATTATCTAGCAACACATCACTGTTACCCAAGTCACGAAAATGTCATGTGATCTGACCAAACCTTTTCCGTGATAATATTTGTATTGTACAATTACCCTTTTTCCCTCATGTCTATATTGAACACAAGGCATACACTGTGTCACCCTTGTCCAGTTCAATATTGGGCCCTTAGACATTTATCCTGTTATGCAGGATGAGCAAATTCCATCTAGGTCACTCATGTCCCTTAGCATGCTTTGTGAAGTACCCATCAACTGTCTTTATAGTCATCCAGTTATGGATGACGTTTGATCAGCAATAAAGTACTTGACTCTACATCTAGGGTCCATAGTGGTTTCAGGTCGAAGGGTGGTATACACCATTATCATCATGAGAATAACGTATGACACTTTGCATAACATTCTATGTAGTATTCTCATAGCGGGTCAATCCAGTATAAATATTACTCCTAATATTCATACCTACGTCAAGACTTGATAACTCCTTATCTATGATCCATGAGATGTGATCATCAATCTATCTTCATAATAATCTTAATGCTTTAATGTTATCCCACTTCACATTAAAGTTTGACTACGGATACTTTAAGAATAGTGTCTTATGTTTAATGGGATCTCATGATTATGTCACACTTAACATTTCATTAAACAAATAAACCATTCTAGGGACTTTATTATTTTGGAAAGCAAACATAATAAAGAAATTACTTTTATTATTAATAAATAATTCGATACAAGTACCAAAAGTATTGGCCTCTAGGGCTTATACCAACAATCTCCCACTAGCACTAGAGCCAATCAGGCATACCCCTAATACCCATAGATCTAGTATGTCCATCATGCTTCAGCTGTGCAAGAGGCTTTGTTAATGGGTCAGCAACATTGTCAAGTGTAGGTACTCTGCATATTTTCACATCTCCCTGATCGATTATCTCTCGAATGAGATGATAAAGCCTAAGTATGTGTTTGAATCGTTGGTGAGATCTAGGCTCCTTAGCTTGTGCGATAGCACCATTATTATCACAATAGAGATCAATGGGATCCACAATGCTATGAACTATGCCAAGTTCACTAATGAACTTCTTGATCCAAACAACTTCCTTTGCTGTAGTTGAGGCATCCATATACTCAGCCTCGGTTGTAGAATCAGCAACTGTATCTTGCTTTGAACTTTTCCAGCTCACAACGCCACCATTTAAACAAAACACATAACCAGATTGTGATCTAAAGTCATCCTTATCTGTCTAGAAGCTAGCATTGGTGTATCCAATTACAGCAAGCTCTTCCTGACCTCCATATATCAAGAATGAGTCCTTAGTCCTTCTCAAGTACTTAAGGATATTCTTGACATCTACCCAATGAGCATCACCGGGATTAGACTGGTACCTACTCGTTGCACTTAAAGAATACGAGACATCTGGTCGAGTACATAGCATGGCATACATGATAGATCCTATTGCAGATGCATATGGAATCTTATCCATGCGATCCCTTTCTTCCTTACTTGAAAGGGATTGTGTTTTTGACAGACACATGCCATGTTGCATAGGTATGAATCCTTTCTTGGAATCATGCATATTAAAGCATCTCAACACTTTTTCTATGTATGTACTCTGACTTAGGCCAAGCAGTTTTTTTGACCTATCTCTATAGATCCTGATTCCTAATATATAGGCTGCTTCACCTAGGTCCTTCATTGAAAAGCATTTCCCTAACCAAGTCTTCACTTGTTGCAAGGTAGGGACATCGTTTCCAATGAGTAATATGTCATCTACATATAATACCAGGAATACGATCATGCTCCCACTAACCTTCTTGTAGACACAAGACTCATCTTCATTCTTGATGAATTTATATTGTTTTACTATTTCATCAAAACGAAGATTCCAGCTTCTAGAAGCTTGCTTCAATCCATAAATTGATCGCTGTAACTTACATATCTTTTGGGCTTCTTTTGGTATGTCAAATCCTTCAGGTTGTGTTATGTACACATCCTCAAGAAGATTCCCATTAAGGAAAGCAGTTTTGACATCCATCTGCCATATTTCATAATCATGATATGCAGCGATAGCAAGTAAATTCCGAATAGATTTAAGCATTGCAACTGGTGAAAAGGTTTCATCATAGTCAACCCCATGAATTTGTTTATAGCCTTTTGCAACCAGTATTGCCTTATAGGTACGTACCTTACCATCCATGTTAGTCTTCTTTTTGAAGACCCATTTGCATCCTATAGGGTTAACTCCTATAGGAGGCTCTACCAAGGTCCAAACCTGGTTTGTGTACATGGAATCCATTTCGGATTTCATGGCTTCTAGCCACTTCTCGGACTCAGGACCAGTTATGGCCTCTTGGTAGGTCACAGGCTCATCTTGATCCATGAGTAATACATCACCCTGATCACTTATGAGATATCCATATCTCTCAGGTTGTTGACGTATCCTGCTTGACCTACGCTGGTCTTGTTCTACTTGAGCAGGTTGCTCTTCCACAACTACTTGTGTTTCCTGCTCTAATTCCTCCATAGGTGTATCAATGCTTTGTGGTTCTTGAATTTCTTCAAGCTCTATTTTCCTCCCACTGATTCTTTTGGAAATAAAATCCTTTTCCAGAAAAACTCCAGTTCGAGCGACAAACACTTTGCCCTCAAAAGGATTGTAGAAGTAATACCCTCTTGTTTCTTTAGGATACCCCACAAATAAGCATTTGTCAGATTTGGGCTCAAGCTTAGTTGAAATTTGTCGTTTCACATAAACTTCGCAACCCCAAATCTTCATGTAAGACATATGTGGTTTCTTACCACTCCATATCTCATATGGTGTCTTCTCAACCTTTTTGGATGGAACCCGGTTAAGTGTGTAAGCTGCAGTCAATAGTGCATGTCCCCAAAAGGAGTTCGGAAGATCGACGTGACTCATCATGGATCGGACCATGTCTAACAAGGTTCGATTTCTTCTCTCAGATACACCATTCCATTGTGGTGTTCCGGGAGGAGTAAGTTGGGATAAAATCCCACATTCCTTTAGATAGTCGTCAAACTCTAGGCTTAAATATTCACCGCCTCGATCTGATCGAAGAACTTTAATATTCTTACCTAGTTGGTTTTGTACTTCATTCTTGAATTCCTTGAATTTTTCAAAGGTTTCAGATTTGTGTTTCATTAAATACACATAACCATATCTACTGAAATCATCAGTAAATGTGATGAAGTATTGAAAACCTCCTCTGGCTGGTATGTTCAGTGGTCCACATACATCAGTATGTATGAGGGCCAAAAGATCATTATCCCTTTCACCTTTTCCTGTGAATGGGGACTTTGTCATCTTTCCAATTAAACAAGATCTGCATGTCTCATATGATTCATAATCAAAAGAGTCCAAGAGTCCATCTTTATGGAGTTTGGAAATGCGTTTCTCATTTATGTGGCCTAAGCGACAGTGCCAAAGGTAGCTTGGATTTAACTCATTAGGTTTAATCCGTTTAGTATTAATGTTATAAATTGGCATTTCAAGATCAAGGACATATAGTCCATTGTTCATTTGTGCAGAAGCATAGAATATATCATTCAAATAAATAGAGCAACAATTGTTCTTTATTATAAATGAAAAACCAAACTTGTCCAAACAAGAAATGGAAATAATATTCCTACTAATTGCAGGTACATAATAACAGTTCTCTAACTGAATTATTAAACCACTAGGTAAAGTCAAAACACAAGTTCCTACGGCTAAAGCAGCAACCTTTGTTCCATTTCCAACTCGTAGGTCAACTTCACCTTTTGCCAAATCTCTACTCCTTTTTAGCCCCTGCACATTAGTACAAATGTGAGAACCGCATCCAGTATCTAATACCCATGATGCAGAAGTAGATAAATTAATTTCAATAACAAAAATACCTGAATTTTAAGTCCCTACTCCATTGTTCATATCTTCCAGGTACTTTGGGCAGTTTCTCTTCCAATGTCCGGTCTTACCGTAATGGAAGCAAGTGCCCTTCTTTGCTATGCCTCCACTAGGCTTCAAAGCAGGAACAGTAGGTTTAGACTTGGCAACTTCTTTGCCTTTCCCTTTACCAACCTGCTTGGTAGGCCTCTTGTTCAGCTTCTTTCCATTACTGACCATCAGAATGGACTTCCCTTTTGTCTTCATATTCTTCTCAGCAGTTCTCAACATGCTTAGCAATTCTGGAAGACTCTTATCCATGTCATTCATGTTGAAATTCATGACAAACTGATTAAAGCTATCTGGCAACGATTGCAAGATAAAATCAGTTGCAAGTTCCTTTCCAAGCGGAAACCCTAACCTTTCAAGGTTCTCCACATACCCAATCATTTTGAGTACATGGGGACCTACAGGGTTTCCCTCAGATAACTTGCTGTTAAAAAGGGCCTTTGAAACCTGAAACCTCTCGTTTCTTGCCTGCTCTTGATAGAGCATTTTCAGATGTCCGATCATATCGAACGCTGACATGTTCTCGTGTTGCTTTTGCAACTCCGAGTTCATAGTAGCTAGCATGAGACAAGCGGCTTCGTTAGCATCATCAAAATTCTTCTTATAAGCATCTCTTTCTGCCTTAGGTGCCGAACTAGGCGGTTCCTCTTCAGGAACAGGTGTCTCCAAGACATACAGCTTCTTATCGTGCTTGAGGATAATCCTCAGATTTCGGTGCCAATCCAGGAAATTTGTCCAGACAATTTTTCCTTATCTAGGATTGATCGCAAAATATGGTTTTTTTGTTGTCATGGTAATCTACAAAAAAAATGAAAATATAAGTATCATTAAAACAACATATTTAATTAGGCCTTTAATCAAATATGCTCCTACTATTTTACTCAAACTAAATGACCCTCATCATTTGATTCGGAAAATCCCGTTGGAAGACTTTCTAGTGGGTCGAGATCCATATTTCACTTCGTTCTAAGTCAGCGTTAGGCTGATTACACAAAACTAGGTTATTTAGGTAGGAACTCCTTCCAGTTGTATCTCATACAACTCTCGAATATTTTCAGTTGGGTGAATAACTCCTTATTCTAATTCATCATATGAATCATTCCCAACTCTTGCTTCTAAACATGTATAATCTTATTATAATGTGTTTAGTTAAGTTTGATCCATTGTTTTAGCAGTTGGATATTACAATTATCCCATCGCACCTTACTAATATAGAACATGCACCTCGCGTAGGCGAAACCTACATTGTTCGATACTAGTCTTGATGAGTGCTAAAACTTGGAAAGCATGAACTTAATATTTAACTTGAGGGATTTTGTTATTAGTTTGATCTCACCGGCTTAACATGCAATTCGTCTCTCTCATGCATCAACATACAAACACATGCATCAATATACATAAAAGGATACAGTTATGGCCCCTAGCGCAATTGTTCTCCCAAGCCAATGAGAGAACCTAAGCTAGCCTAATAACGATCTAAACTTATCCAAGCAAGATCTCCAAGGTTATCCTCCTTTGATATTGTATTCTTCTCTTTCTTCATAACATTACATTACATAAAAGAAACTCGTTTTACATACGAGGGAGTGATATGAGAAAAGAAGTTACATCAAGAATTTTAGAGAGAGGCACGACACGCAGGCCGTATTTTACAATCCCAAAACAAAATAAAGGAAAAAACTAAGGCCATAACTGATCACCACAAGACAATAATAATAAACACACTTTTATTATTAGTTTAAATTTTGTTAATTAAAAAAAAGGCAAATTAAATTTCGACGATTGATCACACTACGCAGAACTCTTGTGCATTCACAACCCTAATCGCATAACTCTACAACACAACCCTTGTGCCGTCATGAACCCTAATGCAACAGTTTCATGCTGTCAAACACATTTCGATTGATAATTCAGTATGATTAATCACATGCCATTGCTTCACCATACTAATGTCGGATTCCGAAGCATATGAACAGTGATCGGTCAAAGGAATAACAATCATCAAGTGTTTGAATGAATGAAACAGAAATAGTATATCCCATATACCATCGTTGCATCAGATTTACTTATATCATATATAAAAGTGATCGGTCTTATTTGTGTAACCTATGGACGATCGATGTATCGCTGCTTCACCATACTAATGTCGGATTCCGAAGCATAGTCAACATCAATCATCCAAATCGTACACAACAGATGCCAAATTTAATTACTCATTTATTATTCAATTCATTCTAGTTTTAATCGAATCAAAACAGAAAATATAGAACATAAACAACTATCAGATCCATGGTTTCGTAAGTGGCTTTGATACCACTTAAGGAAAATTGCGATCAAAAGCGCAGCGGAATTTAAAATTTTCCTTTAGAGATCCTTACGAATGAACATGGTCAGTGATAGAAATATTTACCTCTTGTGGCGATTCAGACCTTTGATATTGTGATCACGAGCGTTGATGAAGAACAACGCCTCTAGTCAGTCCACACGAACAGATCGCTTCCGGTCACAGTGCTAGCTGATCACGAACGGAAACCTTGAGTGAGAGAGAGAATCAAAAACGAAATTGCATCAAGTGAAATTGCTTCATCACAAGGGATCTATTTATAGAATCACTCGTGTAGGCTACAAGCTAAAAGCCCAATTAAGGCTATAAGCTAAAAGCCCAATTAAGCTTATGGACATCATACCTTATGATGTACCATATATCACTTATTCACGTGGTACCTTACCACTTTCCGTATTACACTTAAGTGCACCGTATCTTACAGTGTTCCTTATTTATTCTATCTCTCATTAACCTGTCCTTATGTGTGTGACCCTGTAGGTTTCCGCGACATTGGCAATTATATTAAATCACACATTTAATATAATAAACAGTGAGCGGTATCTAGCAACACGTCACTGTTACCCAAGTCACGAAAATGTCATGTGATCTGACCAAACCTTTTCCGTGATAATATTTGTGTTGTACAATTACCCTTTTGCCCTCATGTCTATATTGAACACAAGGCATACATTGTGTCACCCTTGTCCAGTTCAATATTGGGCCCTTAGACATTTATCCTGTTATGCAGGATGAGAAAATTCCATCTAGGTCACTCATGTCCCTTAGCATGCTTTGTGAAGCACCCATCAACTGTCTTTATAGTCATCCAGTTACGGATGACGTTTGATCAATAATAAAGTACTTGACTCTACATCTAGGGTCCATAGTGGTTTCCGGTCGAAGGGTGGTATACACCATTATCATCATGAGAATAACTTATGACACTTTGCATAACATTATATGTAGTATTCTCATAGCGGGTCAATCCAGTATAAATATTACTCCTAATATTCATACCTATGTCAAGACTTGATAACTCCTTATCTATGATCCATGAGATGTGATCATCAATCTATCTTCATAATAATCTTAATGCTTTAATGTTATCCCACTTCACATTAAAGCTTGACTACGGATACTTTAAGAATAGTGTCTTATGTTTAATGGGATCTCATGATTAAGTCACACTTAACATTTCATTAAACAAATAAACCATTCTAGGGACTTTATTATTTTGGAAAGAAAACATAATAAAGAAATGCCTTTTATTATTAATAAATAATTCGATACAAGTACCAAAAGTATTGGCCTCTAGGGCTTATACCAACATTGGGAACCATCACCATCTTTTGATTCCAGAGGAATGTTTTGATGTCATTCGTTGTATTACAAGATGAGAGTTTGCGGCTAAACACGCATTTGAATTAACTAAGAGACTACACTGCCCCAGGTTTTGATTAAAGGTTTTAATTTGTGTTAAAACAGAAAACTTATACTTCTTTGACTCGAAGGGGTTGACTAGGGGTTATCTTCCTTATAACTCCGGTGTTTAGGATTTGAAAGAAACGCCTATACATCGTCAGCAAGGTCTGTCCAAAAGCATACTGTATGAGATTATGGCATTGTTTTCGTCATCCTCCCTCTAAAGGCTTGTATCTTTTAGCAAGAGTTGGATGTCATAAAGAGAGTAAAAATCATAGTTTAAATGAAATGAAAACGAATGAATCAATTCAAGATAAACATATGCAATGCATTAATGAAATAAAGTTTTACATCAATAGATAATTGTTTGAATAACAAGAGGAATTACAAATGAAAATTTCAAAATGAACAAGACGCTCTCAATGATTTGGCATAGGAGTAGTGATCATATTTGGAGTCTCTGGAGGGTCGAACTCGATCTCCTTGGCATCAATCAAGTCTTGAATCTTGTTCTTCAAAGTCCAACAACCGTCAGTGTCATGTCCGGGACTGTCAGAATGATAGGCACATCTTATGCTTGGATTGTACTTAGAAGAGGAGGTGTCGGGATTTTGAGGAGGATACTTTAGTGTGATCAGTTTCACCTTCAGCAAATGTTGTAATGCCTGAGACAAAGGCATGTTGATGTTAGTGTACTTCCTTTCTTGATATCTTACCCTACGCCTACTGCTCTGTCTTTGTTGAACAGGTGTAGGATCAGAGATCAGGATTGCCCCTAAATATTGATCATGATGACTCTTTTGACGATACACATCATTGGACTCTTTCTTCTCACTGTATGGCTTTTTCTGAGCATCAGAAGGGGTAGCTCCTTGGATCTTTCCATTTTTGATGCCAGCTTCGACCCTTTCCCCGGTTAGTATTAGCTCGGTGAACCCAGCCGAGGAGCTTCCGATTAGGTGTTTGAAGAAAGGCCCTGTCAAAGTTCCCATGAAGATGTTAATCTGCTCCCTGTCAGTTAAAGGGGGTTGCACCCTACCAGCCAAATCTCTCCACTTTTGGGTGTATCCTTTGAAGCTCTCGTTAGAACCCATGGTCATGTGCTGCAATTGCACATGAGTTGGTGCAAGATCAGCATTGTACTGATACTGCTTGTAGAAAGTAGCAGCTAAATCCTCCCAGGCGTGGATGTGAGAACTCTCCAATTGATAGAACCATTCGAGTTGAGTCCCTACTAGGCTCTCTTGGAAGAAATGGATCCAAAGCTTTGGATCAGTTGTGTATGGTTAAATTTTGCGGACATAAGACTTTAAGTGCATCTTAGGGCAAGAGACTCCATCGTACAGGGCAAAGGTAGGGATTTTGAACTTTGGCGGAATGACCACTCCAGAAACCAAACCCATGTCTCCTAAATCCAAGCCAGGTATCTGTTGAATCTCCATAGCACTGAGGCGATCCTCCAACTATTTGTACTTGTCATCAGTAGGAGGATATTGTTCCTCAGAGTAGTTAGCTTCAACTTCATCAATCTCCAAATTATGGTCTTCTTCGAGACTATCCCCCATGTTGGATGGAGTTGAAAGATCTAGAGCTCCCTTGGCTAGTCCTCTAGGTCTTCTTCCCAAGTTCAGGACGCCTATTGACTTTTTGGACTTTTTATTCTTGTCTTTGAGAAGAAGAGTCTTCAGGTCCTCTTGCCCCTTAGCCATAGCCAGAAACATTTGTTGGATTTGAGCATTTTGAGCCTGGATGTCCTTGATACTCTGCTCTAGAGCCATCTCTACTAAAATAAACAGTAGGAAGATAAGGAGAATTGTATGGGAGAAACCTGTCATGATATGATGCATGATATGTGGATGCATGTTTTCAAGGATCTCTCGGGGTGTGATCAGTGGAAATAGAACTGACTGTTTTTTAAGCTGGTTCGCGAAATGTCGCGATAAGCAAGAGTCTCCACCGTCTTTTATGTTCTCCAACATGGAAAGGACAAAAGCACAGCAAAATTCCTTATTCGAGAATGTTTCTCGGTTCCGGAGGTAGATTTATAGAAAGGGAATGTGTTAGCACCCTTTCTATTCGTGGTTATCCACGGGCTCTTAGGTACTTGCTCTTATCTTTTTTCAAAAATTGTTTGCTTTTCAAGTGTATGTGGGTTTTTGAAAAAAAGTTTCGTTTGAAAAATTTCTAAGTAACTCTTGTATCTGTCCTCAAGAGTGTATGAAATATTTGTTTAAAAACCTTTTGAAAGTGTGGGTGCGAAAAGTTGTTTTTGTTTTTTTTTTGAAAGAGCAAGTATCTAAGAGAAATCTACCTACTCTAAGGAATTGGGCTGTGTAAGAGTCCTTTAGATAGTACTATCCCACCATTGAGAGGTAGGTAGCACCATCGTTGGAGTTATTCGGGTCAATTCGATTATTAGGGACATGTGGTCACCAAAGCAATAGTAGGACGCCTTAGCAGTAACCCTAATGTCCTAGATCCTTTTTATCCGAGGCAACCGTTTTGAGGCAACTGGATCTTTAGACAGGAGGGCGACCTCTAAGACACCCTATACTTGATGACCACGTCGAGGCAACCAGTGAGGCGTACCCTAAGAGTGGCATGTGCACGTGTGTTGTTTCAGTTTATGTTTATCTTGTACATGTCATTTGTGAGCTACGGATTGATTTTATTTGTCATACAAGTCTTTCATGCATATTAACAGTTAAGAGTGCGGAAAATAAAGTGCGGAAAGTTGAATCTACGCTATTACAAGGCGCAGGTCTATACATCGCCAAAAAACAAAACCCATTTTGAAAATGCGAGAAATTAAAAGAAAGCGATAAAATTCTAATTAACTATTACATTTCTGAGCAGATACATAAATAATCAAAATAACGAATTAAAAATAATATGCGCGCGAAAGAATGAATCGGGATGTCCTTAGGGTTTTGACCCTTTTTGAGAAAAGAATTGAAATTGGCCTTTTTTGCACTTAATTAAAATTAAACCTAATAACTAATTAATTAATTTATTAAAAGAAAAAAAAGTTTTTTGTGTTTTTTATGTTTTTAATGAAATAAAATAAAAAAAAAGAAATTAAAAGTGTCAAAAAACCCTAAGTCTAATTCATTTTTATTTATTGTAAAAGAAAATTAAAATTAAACCTAATTAAACTAGATTAATTTAAATTAGTGTTTATTTACAAAATAATTAAACCTAAGTGAAATTAATAAAAATAAAATATTTACATTTTTTAGTTTTTCTGAATTTTTATTGTGAAAAGGTTAATTAATTTAATTTTAGTGATAATAATAGTAATTAGAAAAGAAAAAAAAAAGTTAATAAATAAACTAGAAAATATAAAATAAAATAAAATAAAAAGAAAAAAAGAATGAACCAAGGGGGGTTCTGGGCCCAGAATGGAGGTTTGTGTGGAAATGTGAAGCCCAATTGTTGCCAAGCCACGTTTGACCTTTTGCAATTGTCCATGGCATAGTTGACTGGGGAACATGGTGTTCCCTCTCTCATGACCTTTGGATTACTGCCTTGAGACACTTGGCACCTGGATGTCTGGGATGCATGGTGGACCTGCGTTTGGGAATCTGCACGTGAACATGTAAAGGAAAAGAAAATAAAGACTTTGGGTGGACCTGGGAATCGAACCCAGGTCCCAACGTTCAACGCCTGTACGCCTTAGCCACTGAGCCAACGTGTTTCATTCATCATAACAATAGGCAGTTAGCATTATATATAATAAAAGCAATATCCTAGAAATAAAAAAAACACGCGCGTTTTAATTTGAATGGACCAATCAAACGCGAACACGCCTTCGTCTTCTCCAAATAGACCCTGTGTTTTTTCCTGCGGATTCAGTTCCGCAACAAAATCCGTTGCCTTCTCTTATACTAAGCTCTAGGCCACGAAAATGTCAGCCAGAGCCATCATCCTGCTCGTCTCATTCTCCTGAATCCACCCATGGCTATGGCTTATATCAATTATTCCTGTAAAACAAAACCCCAAATTGCAACCCCCAAAACCCTAGGTTCGGGTAGGGAGATCTAGGCTACAACAATACAATTGAATAATACAGGATGCCTGGAAATTGAATGGTGAACACAAATATGCCAAAATATTAAAGAAAAGGCGCAAGGATTAGGGGTTGAGATGCCATGTTCAGAGTAAGGTTCGAGACAACTTACAGCGCTTGATAGGTGGTCTTAGGATGCGTTTATGGTCGCTTTAGCTTCAGTGGATAGCAAGGAAGAGAACCACGTTCTTCTTTTGGTCTGAAAATGCCTGCAACCTTGTTCTTGATCTCACACTTTTTCAAGAAATTTTCAATTTTGCCTTGGCCGTTTGTGCAGTGCTTGGGTCCTGTATTAGGTTTGTAATCCTTGCTTATGTATGTGTGAACGAAATTAGGTCAGCAGCTGGGCTTGTATCCTTGTGTAATTAAGTTTGGAGATTTTGTTGTCCACCATTGAAGAACATTCCATACTTGGAGCAAATCTTGGATTTTATGCACAAAAAGGCTTAGCACGAATTTGGTAGCTGGCATATGACACATAAAAGCCATTCAAATCAAAAGATGCTATTCCATTAATTTTTTAGATTTTATTTGAATTATTATGGATTTAAAATGAATTAAATCAATAAAAATTAAATAAAAATAGAAAAATAAATGTTTGATCTTGAAATTAAGCATGGGACACGTGTGTGGCATGACAAGGCTGAATCAAGTGGAAGAAAGTGGGCCCTTTTGTCAAAAATTGAAGTTTTAAGGATAGTTGACTTTTGCACATTCATAAAAATTTCCCAACTTCTCCAATGCATATCTTGCTCAATTTTGATCATATGAATATGTTCTTCGACATTTTGGAAAGGTCTTGAAGTCATATAACCAATGCCTTTGGTCCCATGTCATTTGGATTTACCAATCTCAAGTTATGGTCTTTGACTTAAAATGCCTTTTTGTTGACTTTTGAAATTAACCTATAATGTAGAAATTGATAACTTTTTGTGAGAGCATTTCTTGGACTTGGAATGTGAAGATGAGTTGTAGGAAATGTCATCCCCTTCAAAATGAGCATTGGATGGGATTTTTCTGATGAACCATGAAAAAGTTATGCCCTGGTCAAGTTACAGTTGACTTTTCAGCTGTCCAAAAATAGAAACTTTTGCATCTTGATGATTTTTGAGCCATGCTTGTGGAATCATGATCAAGACTTGATCAAATGATGATTGTGGCTTCAGAATAAGATGTTTACCAAATTTTTTGACTTTTGACTGCAAAATGACCATTTTACCCCTGCAGTTGATTGTGAAGCAAATGGGACTTTTGACTGTGTAGCTTGACCCTGTGAGTCTTGAAACTTGACATGTAGGTGCTTGACAATGTATATAGGCCTATATGACTTGATTTAGCCCTTGAAAACATCAAATTCATTGAAGGAACCAAACCCTAATTTTGACTGGCTTAGAAGATGGTTTGACTGTGCAACCCCTTGAGAGATCTTGAGCCATTTGAGGATGATTCTTGATAAAACTTGAAGAATATGGGAGGGAAAATTTTGGGGTACAACAGTTGCCCCTGTTCAATCTTCTTAAACCTGAGGATGTAGATTGGCTTGTGTGCCTTTCGTGATCCGAAGGTGGAAGATGATTGAACACTAGAGTGCCCAGAAATTTGCACTCGCATAGTAGAATATTAGCAATGTGATGGTGGGAATGGGCTTACAGATGCCATTTGGAGAGATGATGGATGGGTTTAAAGATGCCATCTGGAGACGTGACAGAATCTTGTCAGGAATGGGCTTATAGATGCCATTTAGAGATGTAATGGATAGTGGTGGAGATGGGCTTAAAGATGCCATCGGGGGTGTCGATCGCATAAGAGATTCCTTAGCGAGAACTTGCGTACCTGAGAAAGAAAGATGGTTTCCTGGCTTGCTACAGGTGTTGATCTTCAATCTCTTCATGCAGATATGCCCTGGCTGGATACAGGTATCGAATCTACAATTGGTCGTTTACAGATATGCCCTGGATGGATACAGGAATCGAATCTCTAAACTCTTCATGCAGACATGCCCTGGCTAGATACAGGTGTCGAATCTACAATCAGTTACTCACAGATATGCCCTGGCTAGATACAGGAATCCAATCTGGAATTGGTCGTCTACAGATATGCCCTGGCTGGATACAGGAATCGAATCTCTAAACTCTTCATGCAGACATGCCCTGGCTAGATACAGGTGTCGAATCTACAATCAGTTACTCACAGATATGCCCTGACTAGATACAGGAATCAAATCTGGAATTGGTCGTCTACAAATATGCCCTGGCTGGATACAGGAATCAAATCTCTAAACTCTTCATGCAGACATGCCCTGGTTAGATACAGGTGTCGAATCTACAATTGGTTACTCACAGGTATGCCCTGGCTGGATACAGGTATCGAATCTGGAATTAGTCACTCACATATATGCCCTGGCTGGATACAGGTATCGAATCTAGAATTAGTCATCTACAGACATGCCCTGGCTGGATACAGGTATCGAATCTCTAAACACTTCATGCAGATATGCCCTGGCTAGATACAGGTGTCGAATCTACAATCAGTTACTCACAGATATGTCCTGGCTAGATATAGGAATCGAATCTGGAATTGGTCGTCTACAGATATGCCCTGGCTGGATACAGGAATCGAATCTCTAAACTCTTCATGCAGACATGCCCTGGCTAGATACAGGTGTCGAATCTACAATCAGTTACTCACAGATATGCCCTGGCTAGATACAGGTATCGAATCTGGGATTAGTCATCTACAGATATGCCCTGGCTAGATACAGGTATCGAATCTCTAAACTCTTCATGTAGATATGCCCTGGCTAGATACAGGTATCGAATCCACAATTAATCGCTCACAAATATGCCCTGGCTAGATACAGGAATCGAATCTGGAATTGCGACAGTTGATAGTAATCATCTTTGGATTGACCTTTTTCCTGAAAAGGCAAAACATCAGTTGTATGCAATGTCATGATGTATGAGATGCATGATGTCATGATGTTCTCAAGAATAAATGAGATAGTGTCGTATGCACTTTATCATGTATGTAAGCAGGATGTATGGAATGTGAAATGTCTATGAATGTATTTTCGTCTAGGAAAATAAATACTTGACGACTGCCGGGAAGTTCGTTGAATCCCGGGCTGATGTTGAATAGTAGAGTTCTTCGTTTCCGCTGGGGATGATGGTTGCAAGAATAAACCGGTAGGAGAAGATGACTCCGTTGGGGAATAAACTTGTTGAAGGGATTACTCTGCGGGGAATTACTCTGTGGGAAGAGAGGTACTTCGCTGAGATGTTGATGATAACTCCGCTGGGGATACCGTTGATGAGTTATGTTGGGGAATTTGATGAACTCCGCTAGGGACAGGAAGAACTTCGCCGAGGACGATCTTTCCGTGATAATTAGCTGAGGATAACCCAGTTATAAGCTCTGGTGGGGAATAACTTTTGAATAAAGCCGGGGAGATGCGTTCGTACTCTGCAGGGGATAAGCTTCCAGAATCTATTGGGGAGATTGATTCAACTCTCCTGGGGAAACTTTTGGACTGTACTGGGGGAAAGGTTCCACTGGGGTGTCTGGTATTCCGCCGGGGAACAATCTTATATTAAGACTGCCGGGGATGCTTGCTTAGGAACATCTGTATACTCCGCTGGGGAATATTGAGATCTTCTGGGGACATCCAACTTCCTTAAGGCTGACAGTAGACTAACTCTGCTTGGGGAGAGTATCGCTGACTTGCTGGAGATGCTGTGCCTTTTCGGGGCTGATTGGAGACCAACTCTGCTTGAGGAGAGTATTGCTGAAATCTGTTTTACTCTGCGGGGAGTGAAGGTATCCTGGTTACATTCTTCAGCTGAACTTACCTTAGTACCTTGGTGGACAGAGCAACTAGATCGCTTGGACAATTCATTATTGCCCCTGTTTCTGATGTCACCTGTAATTAGACCTTTGTTTCGTATGCAAATGTTTATGAGTTAGCAATTAATGTCAAATGCATATATCAAAAATGAAAATTGGACGTTCTTTGCAAAACAAAACAGATAAAGGGAAAATATTTGGCAATTTGTCTGGAAAAGTGGATTTGTATTGATTTTGAATTTGCCTGTAAATAGGCGTTTTGTGTACAAGAGGCCGACGTCCTAGTAAGAGGACGCCGCCGAACAATATAGAGTTTATACAATTTTGAAAAGGAAACAAAACAGCCATGTGAAAAATAATCCCACTAGGTTCCAACTCTGCTATCGCCTTTATGTCTTCAAGCGTCCCATCACTTTGCTTCTTAGTTGAAGATGAAGATGACTGATTGGTGCCGTCTGAGCCTGATAGTTGATGCCGAATTCTGGATGCAAGGTGATCAATGAGACATAGTATTACGCTTATCCCTAACTTTTGCCTGGACCGCCCTTTCGGGTTTTTAGTCCACCGGGATACCCCTTTTTACCCAAGCCGCCTTTTCAGGTTTTCGACTTGCCGGGTGTACAGATTTTTTTCATTTCATCCCTTATTTTTGCCCAAACCCTTTTGGTTCGCCGGGAAGCCCTTATTTTTGCCTAGGTGTGTCAACCTAGCGGGTCTTTAATTCATGTGTAGTATCTTTTTACTATGTCTGCATTGGCGGGGTGAGGAAGGTCGTCACCATCAATGGTGGTTAGAATCATAGCTCCTCCTGAGAAGGTATGTTTAACCACAAATGGCCCTTCATACGTAGGGGTCCATTTGCCCCTGGGATCACTTTGAGGAAGAATGATGCGCTTGATTACCAGGTCTCCAACTTGATACTCTTGTCGTCTGACTTTCTTGTTAAATGCCTTGATCATCCGTTTTTGGTACGTTTGACCGTGACAAATAGCAGTGAGTCTCTTTTCATCAATCAGGTTTAATTGATCAAGTCGAGTCTGGATCCAGTCATCTTCGTTCAAACCTGCATCCTTCATTATCCGGAGAGAGGGTATCTGGACTTCAATAGGCAAGACTTCCTCCATGCCATAGACCAAGGAAAAGGGTGTTGCCTCTGTTGACGTCCTTGCTGAGGTACGGTACCCATGAAGAGCGAACGGTAACATCTCGTGCCAATCTTTGTAGGTCACTGTCATCTTCTGCACAATCTTCTTGATATTCTTGTTTGCCGCTTCTACAACCCCATTCATCTTCGGTCGGTAAGGAGTAGAGTTGTGGTGCTGTATCTTGAATTGCTCGCAGAGCTCAGTGATCATCTTGTTGTTAAGATTGGTACCATTGTCCGTAATGATCCTTTCCGGGACGCTGTATCGACAGATCAAGTTGTGCCGAATGAACCGTGCCACGACGTTCTTGGTTATGGTAGCGAAGGAAGCTGCCTCAACCCACTCTGTGAAGTAGTCAATCGCTACCAGGATGAAGCGATGCCCGTTGGATGCTGTAGGTCGGATCTCGCCGATCATATCAATGCCCCACATTGCAAAAGTCCAAGGTGCTGTCAAGACGTTCAGAGGAACTGGAGGAACGTGCACCTTATCAGCATAGATCTTGCATTTGTGACACGTCCGAGAATGTTGGTAACAGTTGGCTTCCATTGTGGACCAGAAATATCCTGCCCAAAGGATTTTCTTTGCCATGGTATGTCCACTGGAATGTGTTCCGAAGGTACCTTCATGTAGCTCTGCCATGATCCTTTCTGCTTCAGTCTTTTCCACACAACGCAGTAAGGTTGAATCATGGTTTCGTTTGTACAGAATGCCATTGCCGAGGAAGAACTTTACCGCGAACCTTCTCAGAAACTTCTTGTTATTAACGGATGCACCCTCGGGGTATTCTTGAGCTTCAAGGTACCTCTTTACTTCATGATACCAAGGTTTTTCTGTTACCTCTTCAGCCTCAAGATCACAGCAATGTGCAGGTTCATCCAATTTCCAAATAATGATCTGGGGAGCCTCGTTGTCCCATTTGACTTTGAACATAGAAGACATCGTAGCCAGCGCGTCCGCCAACTGATTCTCCTCTCTTGGGAAGTTTTCAAAGGTTATCTCTTCGAAATGGGGGATCAATGTCAGCACATACTCCTTGTAAGGAATAATATTTGGGTGTTTCGTATCCCACTCGCCTTTGATCTGATTGATCACGAGAGCGGAATCTCCGAAGACACTCAGAAACTTGATCCTTAAGTCAATTGCAGCTTGAAGACCCATGATACATGCTTCATACTCTGCCATGTTGTTGGTGCAGTTGAAACATAGTCGGGCGGTAAGTGGAGTATGAGTGCCTTTAGGGGATATGATCACAGCGCCGATACCATTACCCAAAGCGTTTGATGCTCCGTCAAAGTTCATAGACCATCGGGATCCTTCCTCAGGTCCTTCATCCGGTCCAGGTACTTCACAATCAGTCACTACCATGATATTCTCGTCTGGAAATTCAAAGTTCATAGATTGGTAGTCATCCACTGCCTGATGTGCCAAATGGTCTGCCAATACACTCCCTTTGATTGCTTTTTGAGTTGTGTACTGGATGTCGTATTCGGTCAAGATCATCTGCCATCTTGCTATTCTTCCGGACAGAGCAGGCTTTTCGAATATGTACTTGATTGGATCCATTTTTGAAATTAACAGAGTAATGTGGGTCAACATATACTATCTCAGCCGGCGAGCAGCCCATACCAAAGCGCAACAAGTTTTCTCGAGCAGTGAGTATCGGGTCTCACAGTCGGTAAACTTTTTGCTAAGGTAATAATGGCGTGCTCTTTTCGGCCAGACTCGTCATGCTGCCCCAGCACACACCCCATTGAGCTGTCCAGTACTGTCAAGTATAAGATTAGAGGTCTCTCTTCAACCGGTGGCATAAGAATGGGTGGTTCTTGGAGATACTCTTTGATTCTGTCGAAAGCGGCCTGGCATTCATCGTTCCAACGTACTACTTGATCTTTCTTCAGTAGCTTGAAGATTGGTTCACATGTAGCAGTTAGATGTAAGATGAATCGGGCAATGTAGTTCAGCCGTCCTAGAAAGCCTCTGAATTCTTTTTCTGTCTTGGGAACTGGCATCTCTTGTATGGCTTTCACTTTGGCAGGGTCCACTTGAATACCTTTGTCGCTCACGATGAAGCCTAGCAGTTTTCCAGATCTTACCCCGAAGGTGCACTTGTTTGGGTTCAACCTTAGCTTGTACAACTTCAGACGGTCAAACAACTTCTGTAGATGGTCAAGGTGTTCCTCCTCAGTTTGGGACCTTGCAATCATATCGTTGACATACACTTCGATCTCATGATGGATCATATCATGAAACAGAGCAACCATGGCACGTTGGTAAGTTGCCCCAGCATTTTTCAACCCAAAAGGCATGACCTTGTAGCAAAAGGTGCCCCACTGAGTAACAAAAGTGGTCTTCTCCATGTCTTCAGGAGCCATCTTGATCTGATTATATCCGGAGAAACCGTCCATGAAGGAGAACACCTTGTGCTGAGCAGTATTGTCCACTAGAACATCGATGTGAGGTAGAGGGAAATCATCTTTAGGGCTCGCCCTGCTCAAATCCCTGTAATTAACACACATTCTGACCTTACCATCTTTCTTCGGCACTGGAACCACATTAGCAACCCACTGAGGGTAAGAAGTCACTGCTAGAACCCGACATCAAATTGTTTCATAACCTCAGCCTTGATTTTCTCGGACATCTCTGGACGCATACGGCGGACCTTCTGTTTTACCGGAGGGCATTCTTCCTTGGTAGGCAGGTGATGAACCACAATGTCGGTATCCAACCCAGGCATGTCTTCGTAAGACCAGGCAAAGATTTCCACATAATCATGCAACATCTGAATCAACTGTTGTTTCACACTGAGCTCCAGATTGGCACCAATCTTGACTTCCTTTCTGTCTGTCTCAGTACCCAGATTTACCGTTTCCACTGGCTCTTCATGTGGCTGAATGGCCCTCTCTTCCTGGAGCAGCAGTCTTGCAAGCTCACCAGGAACTTCGCAATCATCTTCACCTTCGTCTTCGGCTAAGTTGATAGGATTTTCGAAGTCATAACTGGTAGTAGCAGAGTCGTTACCAGTGGGATCCAGAGTGGATGGGAACCTATATAGGTGAGTGTGTGTAAATATAGCTGTTTTGCAATATATAAAGAAAGAAAGGGAGGGCAAGATTTGAAATGCGAAAAACGTCCAATGCTTTTATTCATGATATATGAAAGTGACAAATAATAAGCCCTCACAAATGACGCCACGGTGCCCCGGGTAAGACACCGGGCCTTAAAGTTTCAAATTATTGTTCGTTACAAATTTAAAACAAAGGAGTTCATTACTGAGTGACAAAAGTAATAGGTGTGAAGTCTTTGGCAGTCTAGTTGCTTGGTCCATCGTCGGTCGTTGGGTAGATCCAACTGTCAAATTCGGATTCCTCCACGTCGTCCTCAATAGCATTTACTCCATGGTTGGGCATGGGAGCTGTCACCACATTAGGCCTCTCGGGCGCCTCGAACTCAACCTCTTTAGCATCAATAAGGTCTTGAACCTTATTCCTCAGAGCCCAACAATCATCTGTGTTATGCCCCGGGCTGTCAGAGTGATAAGCGCAGCGGGCATTGGGATTGTACTTTGGAGAAGTTGTATTTACTACCTTCGGAGCTTCCTTGACAGTTACCAGATTGGTAGACAGTAGTTGCGGCAATATCTGAGACAGGGTCATACTGAGCCGAGTGTACTGCCTTTTGGGTCTCTCACCCCTTGGTTGGTTATATTGCTGAGGAGCAGCAGCAGGCTTTGAAATTACCATCGCGTTGACAGCTTGGCGGCGTTCCGGTTTGTTCTGTCTCCTTGGACCATAAACAGCACTAGCTTCCTTCTTGAAGGGCTTCTTTTCAGTACTCGAGGAGGCACCTTTCTGTATCTTCCCCGACTTGATACCAGCTTCTATCCTTTCACCAGTCAGAATGAGGTCTGTAAACCCTGCAGAAGAATTACCAATCAGATGGTTGGAGAATGGACCAGACAGGGTCCCCAAGAACATGTCCACGAGTTCACGGTCAGTCAACGGTGGCTGCATCCTGCCAGCCAGGTCTCTCCACTTCTGCGCGTACTCTTTAAAACCTTCACCCGTCCCAAGTGACATACCCTGGAGTTGGGTACGCGTGGGAGCAAGGTCGGAATTATACTGATACTGCTTATAAAATGCAGTAGCCAAGTCCTCCCAGTTTCGAATACTGGTTCCATCCTGCTGATAGAACCATTCGAGTTGAGCCCCTGAAAGGCTATCCTGGAAGAAATGGATCCATAGGTTCTTATCTGCAGTGTAAGGTTGGATCTTCCTTACATAAGAACAGAGGTGCATTTTAGGACAGGAAGCCCCGTCGTACTTCGCAAAGGCAGGTGCCTTGAACTTGTGTGGGATCACCACCCCAGAAGATAAACCTAGATCTCCAAAATCCAACCCAGGCACGCGTTGGATCTCCATGGCATTTAACCGGTCCTCCAGCTGTTTGTACCTGTCCTCAGCAGAAGGGTACTGTTCATCATTGAAATCTGTCTCGTTGTCGGAGACCACGGGACTAGGAACCCTCTCTCCCTTGTGGGATGTCCTTCTCAACAGGTGGAGTAGTCAGCTCAGCTTCATTCTGCAGTGTATTCCCAAACCTTCGTCCATTCTTAAACAACACAGTCCTCTTCTTCTTCTTCTTCTTCTTTTCCTTCAGAATCAGAGTCTTTAACTCCTGCTGACCCTGGGCTAAGCTCATGACCAGCTCTTGAAACTGGGCGTTCTGGGCCTGGAGGGCCTTGATAGCTTGTTCGTTGGTAAGCTCGGAAGACATGATGATTGCTGAAATAAACAGCGAAGAAGATGAGTGACCTGTAAAAAAGAGTACCTGTTATGCACATGATGAAATGAGATGCGTATGATTTATGTTTTCAAAGACAATCGGGATTCAAATTTGTAGACAAAAAAGGAAACACACTTTATTAGATTCAAACTTTAAATTGTTCAACAAATTGCCCTTAGGCGTTACAAGAATGAAAATACTGAAAAGGAAATAAAAGCTGTAAAAGAAACATCCAAAGCCCATCAGTGCTCCCATGGCCTCCTCTTCTCAGTACGGATGTAGTCATTCAGGACCCACTCGTTCTCCAACTGCTTAGTCAGCTTCTGGATCTTCTGTTCCTGTTCATTGAACTTTTCCCGATAAGAATCCCGTTCTTCTTGTAGTTGCGTCCAAGACCTCTTTAGTGTATCAACATCAGTGGGTATCTGAGGAGGGAGTACAGTTGGAGGAACCCCGTCTCTATCAGGGAGTTCAAGAATGATAGGCCTGACAGCTTCGTATGGCATACCTAACTTCTGAGCACGGAGGCGGACCCATTTGTAGTAGGATTCCATAGGTAGAGAAGTCTTTGGCCCCAACTCATGTGGGTCAGCTTTATGAATTTTGTCCCAAGCCTTGATGAATCTACGACGTAGCTCGTCACTATCTACCTGAAACTCAAAACTGATGTGAGGCACCAACATCTCATGAGGCCCTGCTCTTCTGGCTCTTCCAAATTGACGGAGAGCTAAACATGGATTATAAGAGATTCCTCCCTGGGTACCGATCAATGGAACATTAGGATACTCTCCGCAACGATCAATAACAGCCACCTCATCTAAACCTCTGAGAGTCCAAATGATGTCATTATCAGTGAGAGACATTAACCTATGAGCCCAACCCCTTCCTTCTTTGTTCTTCAGCACGAACTTAGGGAGGTGCGAAATAAACCACCTCACTAACAAAGGAGCACAACACCACAGAGTTCCCCGTCTTCGGGCAGTACGAGCATAGAGTTGTTGCAGGATATCACCCAAGAGAGTGGGCACAGGGTTCCGAGACATGAAGATCCTTATGGCATTGATATTGACAAAGTTATCAGGATTTGGAAACAAAACCAAACCGTAGATTAAGAGAGCCAGAATGTCTTCGTACGCCCTGAAGTCTAAGTCATTCCAGAAACTATTAGCTTTACCAATCAGAAACTTAGCCAAAAAGCCCTTAACTCCGCTTCTAGTCACCCAGTTATCCATTACCTCTTTGTTGGTCAAAGGAAGGGCTGCTGCAATCTCCTCAAGCCTAAGAGTCTTTTCCCAGCCAGTGAATGGAGTCTGATCCAAGATAGGGATACCAAGCAAATCAGAGAATTCTTCTAGGGTAGGGACCAGCTGGAAGTCTTGAAAGGTGAAGCAATGGTATAGAGGATCATAAAACTGGGTTATGACACTCATCAGTTATTGGTCCCACTTTGAAGTGACTAAACCGAGAAGAGAACCATGCCTCTGGATGAAGGAAGTAGTGTTTGGAATTCTGTCAACCAATTCTTTAAGCAAATCAGGTGGGTGAACAAAGTTGAGCCGGATAGTGTTCCTTCGCATGGGCATCATAATGTCCTACAAAACAAAGCAAAGATGAAACCCTCTTGTCTTTGAAATGGGTCAGTCCTTATGCAGGATGTATGCAATGTTATGATGGCATGATGTTATGGGAAAGCACACCACAAATATTCACAAAGGCAAACATGATAAGGCACACAAGTCACACAAGACAGCCCTTAGAGTTTTAGGCTAGCATGAAGTTTAGGTACTACCCTCTTTCAGTTTCGTTGGTTAAGACCTGTCCTATCAAAAGTAACCGGGTTCTAGAGGATATCAATATCATCGACTACCCTCAATCGGTCATAACTCCAGCATCGCAATCTTTTCTTGCAGCCAGAACAATCGCGAGAGTTTAGCCTCAATGAGTGTAGCATACTGCTACTGCTCTATGGCCAAGTTGGGTCAATTTAGGGTTCTAAGGTCGGTTGGTGTTTAATGACTCCTCAGAAGACCCATATTCTCCTCGTTGCAACACAAGGGATATCGGTACAGACCAAGGTGTCACACCAACGTAGCCACTGCTTCACCCGTGTCGGTCTACGCCGGACAGGTCCCTCACAACTTATGCTACCTAAAAGGGTATCCACAGATCCGGGTTAGGATCTATGAAACTCCGATGCAATGCCCACAAATATAAAAGCAATCAAGACATACAATTGAAAACATAAGAGCGGTCTAATCCTAAGGTACACCTCACTTATAAAGTCCCCAGCAGAGTCGCCAGTTCTGTGATTGGTGGAAATAGAACTGACTGTTTTTTAAGCTGGTTCGCGAAATGTTGCGGTAAGCAAGATTCGCCACCGTCTTTTATGTTCTCCAACATAGAAAGGACAGAAGCACAGCAAAATTCCTTATTCGAGAATGTTTCTCGGTTCGGGAGGTAGATTTATAGAAAGGGAAGGTGTTAGCACCCTTTCTATCCGTGGTTATCCACGGGCTCTTAGGTACTTGCTCTTATGTTTTTTCAAAAATTGTTTGCTTTTCAAGTGTATGTGGGTTTTTGAAAAAAAGTTTCGTTTGAAAAATTTCTAAGTAACTCTTGTATCTGTCCTCAAGAGTGTATGAAATATTTGTTTAAAAACCTTTTGAAAGTGTGGGTGCGAAAAGTTGTTTTTGTTTTTTTTGAAAGAGCAAGTATCTAAGAGAAATCTACCTACTCTAAGGAATTGGGTTGTGTAAGAGTCCTTTAGATAGTACTATCCCACCATTGAGAGGTAGGTAGCACCATCGTTGGAGTTATTCGGGTCAATTCGATTATTAGGGACATGTGGTCACCAAAGCAATAGTAGGATGCCTTAGTGGTAACCCTAATGTCCTAGATCCTTTTTATCCGAGGCAACCGTTTCGAGGCAACTGGATCTTTAGACAGGAGGGCGACCTCTAAGACACCCTATACTTGACGACCACGTCAAGGCAACCAGTGAGGCGTACCCTAAGAGTGGCATGTGCATGTGTGTTGTTTCAGTTTATGTTTATCTTTGAACATGCATTTGTGAGCTACAGATTGGTTTTATTTGTCATACAAGTCTTTCATGCATATTAACAGTTAAGAGTGCAAAAAATAAAGTGCGGAAAGGTAAATCTACGCTATTACAAGGCGCGGGTCTATACATCGCCAAAAACAAAACCTGTTTGGAAAATAAGTGCGAGAAAAGTAAATAAAGCGATAAAAGCCTAATTAACTATTACATTTCCGGAGCAGATACATAAATATAATGAATTAAAATAAACATGCGCGCGAAAGATGGAATCGGGACGTCCTAGGGTTTTGACCCCCTTTTTTTGAGAAAAAAATGAGATTTGTCCTTTTTTTGCAATTAATGAAATTAAGCCTAATTACTAATTAATTAATTTATTAAAAGAAAAAAATGTTTTTGTGTTTTTTGTGTTTTAATGAAATAAAATAAAAAAAGAAATTAAAAGTCAAAAGAAAAAACCCTAATTCTAAATTTATTTTAGTTATTATGAAAAAAGATTAAAAATTGAACCTAATTACACTAAATTAATTTGGTTAGTATTTATTTACAAAATAATGAAGTGAAATTAATAATTAATAATAATAATAAAAATATTTAGTTTTCTGATTTTTGTTGTGAAGAAAATTAGTTAAGTTAATTTTAGTGATAATAATGATAATTAGAAAAAATAGTTAATAAAAAAAATAAAAATATAAGATAAAAGAAAAAAGAATGAACCAAGGGGGTTCTGGGCCCAGAAGGAGGTGAAGAAGTAACTTTGTGGCCCACTAATCAGCAAGCCTGGTTTGACTTTGGGAATTGGCTATGCAAGCGTGGACTGAGGATCATGATGGTCACTCATCTTTTGGCCTTTGGATTGAGGCGTAAGGACACCTGGCGCGTTGATTTCTGGAGATCCATGGTGGAATTCCTTTGGGACGCTGCATGGGAACACATTAAACAAAATAATATCAAGTATTTGGGGGACCTGGGATTCGAACCTAGGTCCCATCGCTCAATGCATGTTCGCCCTGCCACTACACCAACGTGTTTCATTCATCATGACAATAGGCAGTTAACATTATATGTAATAAAAGAAATATCCTGGAAATAAAAAAAACACGCGTGTTTTAATTTGAACCGGCCAATCATACGCGAGCACGTCTTCATCTTCTCCAATAGCCCCTGCACATTTTTCCTGTGGATTCAGTTCCGCAACAAAATCCGTTGCCTTCTCTTATACTGAGCTCTAGGCCACGAAAATGTCAGCCAGAGTTACCATCCTGTTCGTCTCATTCTCCTGAATCCGTCCATGGCTATGGCTTGTACCAATTATTCCTGTAAAACAAAACCCCAAATTGCAACCCCCAAAACCCTAGGTTCGGGTAGGGAGATCTAAGCAACAAAAATACAATTGAATAATGCAGGATGCCTGGAAATTGAATGATGAACACAAATATGCTAAAATATTAAAGAAAGGCGCAAGAATTAGGAGTTGAGATTCCATATTCAAAGTGAGGTTCGAGACAACTTACAACGCTTGATAAGTGGTTTTAGGATGTGGTATTGGTCTCTTTAGGTTCAATGGATGGCAAGGAAGGATGTCACGTTCTCCTTTTGATCTGAAAATGCTTGCAACACTCTTTTTGATCTCACACTTTTTTGATAATTTACAGTTTTGTTTTTGGCCGTTTCAGCAATGCTTGGGTTCTGTATTAGGTCTGGCCTGCTTGCTTATGTATGTGTGAACGAAATTAGGTCAGCAGCTGAGCCTTAACCTTATGTATTGAAGTCTTGAGATCTTAGTTGACCACCATTAAAGAACTTTCCATTTTTGGTTCAAATTCAAGATTTTATGCACAAAAAGGCTTGGCACGAATTTGGTAGCTGGCATATGACATATAAAAGCTATTCAAACCATAAAGATGCCATTCCATTAATTTTTAGATTTTATTTGAATTATTATGGATTTAAAATGAATTAAATCAATAAAAATTAAATAAAATGGAAAAATAAATGTTTGATCTTGAAATTAATCATGGGACACCTGTGTGGCATGACAAGGCTGAATCAAGTGGAAGAAAGTGGGCCCTTTTGTCAATTGAAGTTTTAAGGATAGTTGACTTTTGCATATTCACAAAAATTTCCCAACTTCTCCAATGCATATCTTGCTCAATTTTGATCATATGAATATGTTCTTGGACATTTTGGAAAGGTCTTGAAGTCCTCTAACCAATGCCTTTGGTCCCATGTCATTTGGATTTACCAATCTCAAGTTATTGCCTTTGACTTAAAATGCCTTTTTGTTGACTTTTGAAATTGACCTATAATGTAGAAATTGATAACTTTTTGTGAGAGCATTTCTTGGACTTTGAATGTGAAAATGAGTTGTAGGAAATGTCATCCCCTTCAAAATGAGCATTGAATGGGATTTTTCTGATGAACCTTGAAAACGTTATGCCCTGGTCAAGTTACAGTTGACTTTTCAGCTGTCCAAAAATAGAAACTTTTGCATCTTGATGATTTTTGAGCCATGCTTGTGGAATCATGATCAAGACTTGATAAAATGATGATTTTGGCTTCAGAATAAGATGTTGACCAAAATTTTTTACTTTTGACTGCAAAATGACCATTTTACCCCTGCAGTTGATTGTGAAGCAAATGGGACTTTTGACTGTGTAGCTTGACCCTGTGAGTCTTGAAACTTGACATGTAGGTGCTTGACAATGTATATAGGCCTATATGACTTGATTGAGCCCTTGAAAACCTCAAATTCATTGAAGGAACCAAACCCTAATTTTGACTGGCTTAGAAGATGGTTTGACTGTGCAACCCCTTGAGAGATCTTGAGCCATTTGAGGATGATTCTTGATAAACCTTGAAGAATATGGGAGGGAAAATTTTGGGGTACAACACGGGGTAAACACAAGAAAAAGTTAGAAGTTGAACTTTGATCAACATCTTTGATTGGAGAACTTTGTATCAGTGGATGTCCTTCCACGAGAATTTATCTCACCATGCCAAGTGGGTTGTAGCCCTTGACTCAAATTGTTGTACTTGATCTTTGACGGCGTTTGGTTAGAGGAAAATAAATCCTCTTGCCCCTTGCTAGACGTCTGGTTCAACGTGTCCCTGCATCATAGGCCCTTGATATCCTTGAAATGCTATGGTTCAATGTTATTGAAAAATGCTATGGTATGATTTCATGATGTTATGTACAAGTATGCAAAGTAAGCAAGTTTATATACAAATAATCATATTCACATAAAGTAGACAAGTCCTTAGGTTTAGGCTTGTATGGAGTTTGTAGGGTAAGTACCCTCTTGAAGTTTAGTTGGCTCAACTTGTCCTAGCAATAGTAATCGGGTTCTAATGAGCTCAATATCACTGGTTTGTTTCCTTGGTCATTGTTTCAGCACAAGCCTCTTTAATGGCGATCTAAATATCCCAAAAAACCAAACCTCAATGAGTGTAGTATCGAGTATCTACCAACTTTGGACTGCACCAAAGCCGATTATCTCACTACGTCCTAATGGCCAAGTTGGTCAAGTAAAGGTTCTAAATTTTCAATAGTGCTTCATGACATCACTCAGCGGCCCCGTATTCTCTTTGATTAACTCAAAGGCTACCGGTACTCACAAATATGTTGCACTAACATAGCTATTGCTTAGGCCATGTCGGTATACCCCGCACAATTTCCACAATGTATTGCTACTTACCTATAAGGTATCCCAAATCTGGGTAGAGGATTCAAACCCAAATAAAGAACCATAATGTAAAGCATACAAGTCAAACAATGAAAGCAAGTAAATGTGATCTAACCCTAAGGTAAGCCCACTTTTAGAATTGTCCCCAACAGAGTCGCCAGTTTTGTGATACAGTGGGAGAACTGACTTGAAGGTTTTGCGTTTTATCACAAATGTTGCGGTTAGCAAGAGTCGCCACCGACTTTTCTTTTGTCCAAAAGGAAAGGTGAAAAAGCACAGGAAAGACCTTTGAGACTTTTTCTTGAGTTCGGGGGGTAGATTATGAAAAGGGAAGGTATTAGCACCCTTTTCATCCATGGTTTTCCATGGGATCTTAGTTACTTGCTAGATCACTTGCTTTTGTTTGAAATTATGCTTTGTGTGTGGTTTTTGAAAGTATTTTTGAAAATGGAACTTCGTAATGGTTCTCGTCTCTATAAGAACGCATACAAAGTGTTTGTTTAGAAAATAGTTCAAAGAGGTGTTTGTAAGATGTGTTTTTGAAAGTGATTTTGAAAATGTGTCTTTGTTATGATTCTCGTCTCTATAAGAACACATACAAAGTGTTGTCTTTTGAAAATGTTTCAAATGAGAGTGTTGGTGTAAAAATGTTTTGTTGTGAGCAAACAAGCAACTAGGAGCGAGTCTTCCTACTCAAAAGGACTTAGGTTTTCTTTTCCTCCTCCTTTAGACATTGCTATCTTACCATTGTTTTGGTAAGAAGCCCCATCGTTGGATGTGAAGGGACAGGCGCGGGTCATCGTATGACTATGATTAGCAATGTTGCAAAGTATCTTAGCATTTTGAGGGACTAAGATCATATTTGTAAGGCAACTTTGAATAGCGTCATCGAGGGACTATGATCTTGTTTTTTTGTTTGTTTTGCTAAGATACCTTACATGCGTAACATGGCCATTTTGTTCAAGGCAACCAAGTGGAGTAACCCTAGGGGTGTTTGTGTGCAAGTGTATCATTTTCATTCTTGATTTTGTCTTGAATTAGGGTTTTCTATTTGATTGGTTTTATCTTACCATAAAACCCTAATTATTGACATGTTATATATAAAGCGATAAATTGCAGAAAGCAAATATCCTACGCTATTACAATCATTTGGGGATGGGGTGTACAAATTTACAAATGGGGATTGCAAGAAATTAAAGTCCTAATTATCTATTACAACCATATTGAATAGCCATGAAGAAAATATATGAAGCATGTAAAAATAAAGAAAAATGAAAGGAAAAGAAAACATTTTGGATCATTATGTGTCGACACATGCCGTATAATCAAGCTTCTCGAATGCAATTTGGTTTTGATGAAGACAAATCATGATTGATAAAGAAGGCAAAAATTATTGATCAAGCTAAAAGCCTCTTTGGATGAAGTCTTTGGTTCAATCCCTTAGTAAATTTCAAGGTATAATGATAATACTTACCTTGAACTTAAGATATAGATGCTCAATGGTCAAAAGGAAACATTTTATATTGTCCAACTCTTTATTCAAAAATTTTCAAAGCAAAAATTCAGTTTTTATTTGAGTGCAATCTATCTGCATGTTAGTGCAATCGATTGCACTGCTTCAGTTTTTCAAAACATTGGCTACTGACTTCCAGTGCAATCGATTTGCATAGTTGTGCAATTGATTCCACACTCAAAATATTTGGAAATTTGGCTACTAGAACCTCATGCAATCGATTTGCATGGTTGTGCAATCGATTGCACACTGTATGATTTTGAAAAACAGTTGCCTTACACCTGCCTGTTTATGATGCTATTTCATGGAAAACCTTTTACTCAATCTTGGCAATTGTTCATGATTTTTTATAAACCTTTTCTTCAAAGGTCACTGCATTTTAGCCTCAAAAATGAACCAAATGATGATGATTGAAATGAGGAGTTTAAAGTTAAGGAGACTTACCTTGCAGCTAGAGTTTATATTTTGAACTTGAGATGTTGCCTTGTGGATTGTTATGACCTTTTTCAGTTATGAGATTTTTGAGAGTTTGTTAACAAAACTTCTGGTTTTCTTTCTCCCTCTTTTTTCTAACTCTTTGTATTGCAAATGCTTCCTCTATTTATATGCAAAAGACTTGTGAATAAAGGATGAATAGGTTTGAGACTTCAAACAACTCAGATTTTTGAATCACATGTTATGGTTATCTTGCTTGTTTTTGAAGCAAACATGAATGACATGTTTCCAATGCTTGTACCAAGCTATGTAAAGTGGTTTATCACTTTAAACATGTTTGTTCTGACTTTTAGAAGTTGAGTGTGATTAGAACAACAAGTTAGAGGCTCAAGAAATTGACTTTATGATTAAAGTGAACTTTGCAAGAATAACAATGGCGCCTTTGTGCCAAAAATGGAAAGATGCAATGGACAATACTTGAATCACTTGGATAATAGTTCAATCAATTGTGTAAACATCTGATTATGGATAGATTTGAAAGTCAAGAGGCCTGCAAAGTGAAGATTATGCAGCATGGTTAAGATTTGTGTTCCTTGTTCATCACAAATCTGCCTTGTAAATCAATAATGAATGTCCAACTTCAGATCCTTGTATCTTCTAGCTCAAATATGATAAATTCATGCTCTTGGATGTTTTGGAAAGCTTGAAACACCCTCTATAACTTTCATGTTGGCCACTTTTGTTAAATGGAATTGGAACTTGATGAAAATTGGCCAAGAAGTTGGGATAGAAACCTGACCAAAACTGCTGAAAATTTCTCTAAGTGTTAAATGAAAATGTCATGAATTCATGAATCTATAACTTGAGATCCAAGCATTTTTAGGAGAAGTTGTGTAAAGCAATGTTGTAGATATCATGGAGATCTACAACTTTCATGTTGAAAGCTTATTTTGAATCATCTTACATCTTGGTGAAAGAATGGCATGAAGTGATGAAATTATCATGTATAAAAACACTTGGAAAATTTCTAAGTCTTGGAAATCTTGACTTTTCAAGTTGACTTTTGACTTTCTTAACTTCTTTATGATCAAGCTTGATATTTTTGAATTTATTTATGAATTGTTATATTTGAAACTTAATGTTGACCAAAAAGTCAAAGTTTGACTTTTGGTGCTATAGTTGACTTATTCACCAATACGGCTGATTTTAGGTCATCTGATCAGTTGACTGAGCCAAAATGCGATCCAAGAGCTGAAACTTGACATGAGAAATCTTAAGAGTTCAAATTGATCTATGAAAGTCAAATGGGGTATCAAAAGTCCATTTGTCCTTATGCAAACTCAAACTTTAATTTTCAGTCATCCGTGCTTGAGGAGATGTCTTGAGCTGATCAACCTTAGTGCAGTCTTGAACCAAACGAGATCTTGTGAGGAAATTCTTGATAAGTGAGAGAGAAAATTTTGGGGTACAACAAGTACTATTATAAAAACATGGAAATTCCCCACCTCATGGTGCAGCATATTGCATACACCTTCGCCTTTCAACTGGAAGAAAGCAAATGAAATCTAGGTATACCTTATCAGTGAATCTTCCCCCTTTTTATTTTTATTTTTATTTTTTATTTTTTTTACTACGGCCTCTGATCCGCGTTTTTTGTCCTACTTAGGTGAATCTTCTATAGGAGCAACTATAAAACAAACATGCTTCGAGACTTCGACTAGCCATGAGTCTTCAATTTGTACCAACCATTAGTTTCTCATTTCCTTTGAGTTTCATGCCCTTCTTTAATGTTTTCCATTTGTGCGACTCTTTGCAGCGGGCATCCAACTTCTCTAGTGAAGATGAATTTTCTGACTCTCCTTGGCCATTTCCTCCTAAGTACAAGGTACCGAGAGATGTCGACCTTGCACTGTTCAAAATATACCAAGACACTGTCGAGCTAGAAACGACTGTAGTGGAATCCTCTATTATCAAAATGACAAAAGTAAAAGACCCAAGCCTGAGTATGTCATTTCCTTTGACATAGAAGAGGCGACAGAAGATGAAACTACTAACCTATAGAGGACAAAAAGGAACAGGGATGTCGCTTTATTTCCTAATCCTAACCCTAAACTCACGTCCTATGGCCCAATTCCTCATCTTGAGCAGATAATTAGACCTCTTGTTTGCTTCCTAGTGTTTGTTTCTATTTTAGCCGCTAATTCTTCTTTCCTTGCGAAGGAATCACATGTTCTAACATCAGAGACCCCCTTTCAGGTCGTCATTGCCCAAGAGGCTATCATGGAAGAAATGCCCCTATTCATAAGGCGCTCACCTCCTCCCAAGACTTGCTTATGCCTTTGGTCTTTGAAAATAAGCAAGAAAGTGTCCACTCATCACTTAACCTTGGTTTGCAGTCTAAGGTTCTTGAGAGTCCACCAAGTTCAGGGGTACGACAACATGAAACTACAGTCGACCTTTTTAAGCACATGGTCGACCCCTATGAATACTTGGATGATATTTCTCTTGTATCCTCTGAGGTATCTTTGGATTTTGACTTTGATGAAATGTCCGAACAATTGAAGTCCAAAATAGTTGGTATGGACTTCCTGGGGGTTGTCAATAATGATCTCCTCTTTATTTTTGAACTCCAAGGGTTAGCATCGAAACTAAACCGATCAGAAGTCCCGGCCTCAATGGCACCTTCTGTTTTGTATCTACAAATCCTTCTGGACCAAGTTGTCCAAATTGTTGAGCTTAAAAGGGATTATGCCAGCCGTGTTGAGGAGAAGTCTGGTGATTTAGCATACCATTAACAGTCGGTGTCTCAATCTAAACAGAAGATTGCAGACTAGTAAGCTAGAGTAGCTAATAAAAATACTTTGGTTTCTCTTGATGACAATATTCTAACTTAGACCCAACAAATCAGCTGGTTATAATAGGCTCTTTAGGAAGCAATAAGGAAAAGGGTAGATATACACTTCCGACCTGGAATACCTTGACCAGAAGATGACTGAGGATGCTAACTTAGGCATTGAGTGTATGCTAATTGTTTGTAAAGTGGATAAGGAATTGGACTAGCTCAAGGCTGAGGACCTCTTGATTGACATAAAGCTCGAGCATGTGAAAGTACGTTTTAATGAGATGAAGCAACAATTGGAGTATTAGCTTTCTGTTTGTGTTCCTTTTGTAGTGGCCCTTTGAGCCTTTTGTAATATTGCTATTTTGACTTTTTGTAATCTTGCCATTTTGGCCATATGAATGTCATGAACATTATTTGTCTGTTGTTATGCTAACTTCTTGTAGCATGGTTCTGTATTTTATCAAGTATTTCCGATTTATCCTTGGTGTTCGATTATCAAGGCCTAATTCCCCGATCTCGTAAGTATTATTGAGGAACACTTTTTTAATCTTGAAAGACCTTTTCCAATTGGGTGACCATTTCCCTAAGGCTTTGTCCTTCTTGTCGATAAGCAGTATTGCCTTGCAATCATAGTCCCCGATAGAGAAAATTTTGGCCTTGACATTTTTGTTATAGGCTTCGGCTACTCGCTGTTTTTTCCTCCTTAAAACATTCAAAGCATGCAGCTTTTCTTTGACTAGGTCAACCAATTTGTCCATCATCATACTCCATAAGTGGTATGATAGGATCTCGTTTTGCCTTTGTATTCTTACAGATTGTAAGCAGATTTCTGTAGGCAACACTGCATCATGACCGAACGTCAGACGAAAGGGTGTGGCGTTAGTTGCCTCCTTAGATGACGTTTTGCAAGCCCAAAATGCCTGCTCAAAGGTCTTATGCCTATTTCTTGGTTTTTGGTCTATGTTTTTCTTGATTAAACTTATGATGTTAACATCTTTATTCCTAATTATGTGGAGAATTCCACCACCTTTCTATCAATGAATACTGATCCTTTGTCAGTTGTTATGGTTTCAAGAATTCCATACATACACATGATATGGCTTTGGATAAAGCTAATTGTAACACCCCAATTTTATTGATTAGTTATATTTTTTATTAATTAGTTACTTGTCTGATTTTGTGAATAAATGATTTTATTTAAATTATCCAATGTATACTCTATGAGATAGGTTAGTTGGGGTGAGACTATCTGTGATATGGTGGCAGAACCAGACTGTTTTGAGAAAATGCTGGTTTGTGTTTTGCGTTTATGTTTGCAAAATGTCGCGAAAAGCAAGAGTCGCCACCGACTTTTATTTTATCCAACTGGAAAGGAAAAAAGCATAGAAAAATTCATTTTTCGAGATTTTGAGTACGGGGGGTAGATTATAGAAAGGGAAGGTATTAGCACCCTTTCTATCCGTAGTTTTCTATGGGCTCTTAGGTACTTGCTCATTATTTTAAAAATTGTTTTCGTGTTTGTGTGTTTTGAAAAGTTTCTGATTTACTTCGTTTTAACCCTTGTATCAGTCCTCAAGAGTGTTACGAAGTGTTTTTGAAAATTTTGTTTGAAAAGAGTGTAAGTGTGGAAGAGTATGATTTTTGAGCAAGTACCTACTAGCATCTACCTACTCGAAAAAAGAATGTTTCTGTTCTTGTTTCCTTTAGACAACGCTATCCCACTATTAAAGAGTAGGTAGCACCATCATTGGAGTTGTAAGGGTCAATTCAAAAGGGACGTACGATCACTAAAGCAATGTTAGGACGTCTTAGTAATAACCCTAGTGTCTTAAGATCATATTCGAGGTAACATTTCCGAGGCAACCTTTCTGAGGCAACATTTCTGAACGAGACATTTGATCTTTGTTTAGACAAGAGGGCAACCACTAAGACACCCTATACTTAATGATCGTTTACCAAAGGCAACCGAAGTGAGAGTATACGCTAGGAGGCGCATGTGCGAGTGATTTGATTTCAGTTATTATCTTTGCACATTAGGGTTTGCTAGCCATTTTAAATTAACATACAGTCTTGTCATGCAATCCTATTATCATACATCTAACAGTTAATATTTTGCAAAAATTAAAATGCGAGAAATAAAACTACACTATTACAAGGCTTCGGGGAGGGGGATTAATTACATAGCCAAAAACCCGTAAAACGATAAATAAAAGAAAATCCTAATTAAGCTATTACATACCATGAGCAGTTACATCAATATCGCAAAAAAAAGTAAACGCGCGCGATGAATTAAGAACGAGAAAAATTAGGGTTTTGACCCCGTCTAAACCTAATTGAAAGAAAAATCATATTTTTTGTGGTTTTTGTGTTATTTTGAGGAAATAAGGTTTTAATTAAATAAGTACAAACCTAATTACTAATTAATTTAAATCAAGAAAAATAATTAATTTGACCTATTTTTGTATTTTGTTTTATTGAGAAAAGAACTAAAAATTAAATCAAGAACAAACCCTAATTTTCTAATTGATTTTAAATTATTTACAAAAAGGTTAGAATTACTCTAAAATTAAATTAAACTAATGTTAAATTAATTTTGACAAAATAAATAAAAACCTAAATTCTAAATTGATGAAGTTGATTTTATGATTTTTTTGTAAAAAAGAAATTAATTTATGATAGAAAATAATTAAATAAAAGAATTTAAATAAAAGGAAAAATATAAAAGGAAAAGAGATGGGCCTGGTGCTTTGAGAAAAAGAGGGGGTGTCAATTGTAATTTTGGGCCTAAAACTCATTGGCCCACGTTGACTTTCCAGATCATGTGTTGCAAGCTTGACTAGGCCTATGATGGACCTCCATGGAAAAGGCATTGGATCTTCCTTGTTGATGATCTGGTGGCTGGGTGCTGAGGGCATATGGTGGACTCATTGCATGCACTAATACCTGATCATGTAAAAGAAAATAATAGAAAGTAAGTTTGGGGACCTGGGGATCGAACCCAGGCCCTTTGGCAATTTCCCTTGTACACTGACCATCTGAGCTAGCTCGCCTTGTTTTATATGTAATGATAAAATATGATTATATGGAAAAAACAAAATGATAGATTATAAAACGCGCGTAGTTTGAATTGGCCAGTCACAGGATGCCACACTACCCTTCTTCTTCCTCCCACTGTTGCTAAAAGTACAGAACTTTTACCTACGGACAAAGGGTGTAGGTATAACCCTTTTCCATTCCAAAACCTCATCCCTGCATGATAAATCAATACCAGTGGTACCAATCATCTTGTTGCAATATCGCGACCATCATGATACCCCTCTCCATAGCTAATTGTTCATGCAAGCAAAACCCCTAAAAATGAAACTAAAAACTAAACATGGCAACTTGCTGTATAGCCAATAAAAATGAAATTAAGTATTACCATTAGCTTGCAAATGTTTCAAGGATTCAGAATATATCCATAAAATATGCTAACAATGCCAGAATTCTAAGACACGATTTCAAAAAAACATGGAAGTCGTGGGGTACTTACAGCGTGTTTCTGAGCTTGAGGGAGCTTGCTAAGAATGGGAATAGGATCCTTGGATGTCCAGCAAACGAATGGTGTGCTTGGAATGGCTTGAAGAAGCCTGGAATTGAGAAATCAGATTGCAACTTTTCTTTGAAATTTTAAGATTTGTTCTTCTCTTCTCACGCCTTCAATCTCTTGGTTTTTGATCTGCACTTGTCCTATATGTACCCTAGAATGAATTAGGTTACAAACTTGCTTCTATTCTTTCTCAATTAAGATGATTGAATCATGATTTGATTCTTATGTAAATCTTTCCAAATCAAGCCAAATCCAATCTTTTTGTGTCCAAATGAAGCTTGCACGATTTGATTCTCTTTCCAGCTGTATAAGAGACCTAAACATGCACAAAATCTCAAGCTTTGATTAGTTTTGATATTTTCATGATTTTATTTTGATTTTATTTAATTTAATTGAAATAAAAATCCAAATAAATGATAAAAATAAAATAAAGACAAGTGGGAAGGATCATGGGTCGTGGATCATGTTACAAACTCAATGCACACACAAAAAGTTGGGCCCATTTGACAAAAATTGCAATTTTGGGCACATTTGACTTTTGGCAATTTTGGGCACATTTGACTTTTGGCAATTTTGCAAAAAGAGTCAACTTCAACAATGCATAACTCCTTCAATTTTGACCGTAGAGATGTGTTCTTGGACTTTTTAGAAATCTTAAGATGTCCTCTAAGCAACTCTTTTGGCATAATCTCAATTGAGTCTTCCATGTTCATGTATGATGCTTTGACAAAAAAGGTATTTTTGTTGACTTTTCAAAATGACCTATAATGTCCAAATTCATATATTCTTGTGAGTGCATATTTTGAACTTGGGATCTGAAGATGAATTGTAGGGAATTACATCCTCTTAAAAATGAGCTTTGGATGGGTCATTTTTGATAAAGTATGAGAAAGTTATGCTTGGTCAAAGTTGAGTTGACTTTTCCTACGAAACCCTAATTTAACAACTTTTAGGTTTTGATGAATTGTGAACAATCCTTGAGGAATCATGATAAACCCTTGATCAAATGATGAATAATACTTCAAAATGATGGTGTTGACTAAGAATCTTGAGGTTTTAATGTATGTGGGCCACAGTTGACTTTTGCCCTAGCACAGTCGATTTTCAGGCATTTGAATAGTTGACTGAGCAAACTTCTTATGAAAGGATTGAAACTTGACATGGATGATATTGAGAACATATTAGGATAATAGTGAGCATCTGGGACCCTTTTGATTCAAACATCTTGATGCAAACTAAAACCCTAATTTGAGGTAGACTGCCTTAGGAGAGAGTTTGTCTGGTCAACCCTTGGACTTCCTTGAGCAATTTGAGGGACTCACTTGAAATGTATTGAGAAACATGGGAGGGAAAATTTTGGAGTACAACAGTTGCCCCTGTTCAATCTTCTTAAACCTAAGGATATAGATTGGCTTGTCTGCCTTTCGTGATCCGAGGGTGGAAGATGATTGAACATTAGAGTGCCCAGAAATTTGCACTCGTATGAAGTGGTACTCGTCTTGAGATGTCGGGAATGGGCTTATAGATGCCATTTGGAGGTTGATGTTGGAAGATGGGCTTAAAGATGCCATCAGAAGAAGTGTCGATCGCACAAGAGATTCCTTTGCGAGATCCCGTATACTTGTTGTTGAGGAGGACTACGTTGGGGGGTGCTAGTCTCTATCTTGGTAAAAGTAGAATTTTAGGAGCTTCAATAGTCCGTTATTCTACTGGGGAACCACCTCTTGGTCGAAGAGGTGCAAATGAACTGCTATCTGGTCGTTCTCCAGACTTCACAGAGATTTGTTGAGGAAAATAAGACTGACTGCTATCTGGTTGTGCTCCAGGCTTCACATCGACTTATTGGGGAGATGAGATTAAACTTGCTATCTGGTCGTTCTCCAGGCTTCGCAATTTCTCACTTCTTATCTAGTCGTGCTCCAGGCTTCAGAAGGAATCAAGTTGTTATCTGGTCGTATCCGGGCTTCAATTTGAATTTAAGGCAATACTAATATCTGGTCGATTCCGGGCATCTTAGTAATTGGCTGGGTGAACTGCTATTTGGTCAAAATCCAAGCTTCGCAGTGTCTTATATTGTTATCTGGTCGTATCCCAGGCTTCAGTATCCTTTGCCGCTATCTGGTCGTAATCCAGGATTCACGGTGTCCTATACCATTATCTGGTCGAGTCCAGGCTTCATGGTATTTGGAGAAATCAAGATATTATCCGGTCGAATCCGGGATTCATAACTTGCATTAAAGATATACCACTATCTGGTTGATTCCAGGCTTCGTAGTATTCTTTGCTGCTATCTGGTTGTAATCCAGGATTCACAGTGTCTTATACCATTATCTGGTCGATTCCAGGCTTCATGGTATCTTGCTGAGGGTTAAGCTGTTATCCGATCGATTTCCAGGTTTCACGGCTTATGTTTATGACATACCACTATCTGGTCGCTTCCAGGCTTCATGGTGTCTTGTACTGCTATCTGGTCAATTTCCAGGCTTCACAGTAACTTGCTGGGGATTCAACTATTTTTCGGTCGATTTCTGGGCTTCATAGATTTGAATTCGGGATATACCACTATCTGGTCAATTCCAGGCTTCGTAGTATTTTTGGTACTGTTATCCGGTCGTTCTCCGGGCTTCACAATATGATGGAGAAATCAAGATATTATCCGGTCGAATCTGGGCTTCATAGCTTGAACTGGAACATAAATCTTAGCACCGATTTGACTGAACCAGAGACAAATTGTGAGAATTTGATTGTATCTTTCCCTAAAAGGTAAAGAGTTAGTCGTATGTAATGTCATGATGTATGAAATGTATTGAGTAATGATGCTCTCAAAATAAATGAGATTGTGTTGTATGATGCGTATGCGCATGCCATGATGTATGGATATGCAAAAGTTCTCGTGATGTTTTCTAGTTGGGGAAATAAATCCCGGATTGCTGCTGGAGAATACAAGGAGTTGAGTTCCTCGTTCTCGCTGGGGGTAACGACCGAAGATGATTTAAGAATAAATTGGTGAGAGAGTGACTCTGTTGGGAAGAGAGATACTCTGCTAGAAGATCTGTTGATTTGGAGAAATAACCTCGGCTGGGGATGAATTACCGTTGCTGGTGATAATGAACCCTGTCGGGGATTAAATTTTTGTCTGCGGAAGAAATAAACTCCATTGGGGATAATTTTCTATTGTTGGTGATAGATAAACTCTGCTTGGGGAGAATTTTTCCGAATTATTCGTGGTTCTTCCCCTTCGGTTGGGGAGAGCTAACACCATTGTCTTCAGACACTTCCTACTCTACAGGGAGTGTTTGTGTCTTTAGTCATTTTCTCAAGCGGGCTCTATCCCTGTACCTGGTGGGTAGAGCAACTGTAAGGTTTGGACACTTCTTGTTTTCCCCGGTTCCTAGAATTACGAGTAATTGTCTTTTGTTTCGCATGTAAATATTCATGAGCATCAATTGTTGTCAAATGCATATATCAAAAATGAATCATTAGACTTTCTTGCAAAACAAAACAGAAAAAGAAAACAATTTGAAATTTCTTTGTGAAAATGAATTGTATTGATTTTGAAGTTGGCCTGTAATAGGCGTTTTGTACAAGAGATTGACGTCCTAGTAAGAGAACACCGCCGAACAAACAGAATTTATACAATTTGTGTAAAAGAAAGAAAAACAGATATGTGAAACAATCCCACTAGGTTCCAACTCTGCTATTTCCCTTATATCTTCGAGCGTCTCATCACTTTTCTACTTGGTTGAAGGTAGATCAGATTAATTGGCGCCGTCCGAACTTGATAGTCGATACCGAAGTTTGGTTGCAAGATGATCCAATGAGATATAGTGTTACGCTTTGATCCCTAATTTTTGCCTGGACCGCCCTTTCGGATTTTCAGTCCACTGGGATACCCTTTTTTTGCCCAAGCCGCCTTTTCAGGTTTTCGACTTGTCGGGTGTACAATTTTTTTCATTTTCATCCCTTACTTTTGCTCGAACCTTTTTGGTTCGCCGAGAAGCCCTTATTTTTGCCTAGGCCAGTCGACCTAATGGGTCTTTGATTATGCGTAGTATTTTTTCACTATGTCTGCATTGACGGGGTGAGGAAGGTCGTCACCATCCATGGTAGTTAGAATCATAGCTCCTCCCGATAAAATGTTCTTAACCACAACTGGCCCTTCCTACGTAGGGGTCCATTTGCCCCTGGGATCACCTTGTGGTAGTATGATGTGTTTGATCACCAGATCCCCAACTTGATACTCTTGTCGTCCGACTTTCTTGTTAAATGCCTTGATCATTCGCTTTTTATACATCTGACTATGACAAATAGAAGTAAGTCTCTTTTCGTTGATTAGATTCAGCTGATCAAGTCGGGTCTGGATCCAGTCATCTTCGCTCAAATCTGCATCCTTCATAATCCGAAGACAAGGTATCTGGACCTCAATGTGTAAGACCTCTTCCATACCATACACCAAAGAGTAGGGTGTTGCCCATGTTGAAGTCCGCGCTGAGGTACGGTACCCGTGAAGAGCGAATGGGAACATCTCGTGCCAGTCCTTGTATTTCACCATCATCTTCTGCACAATCTTCTTGATGTTCTTATTAGCTGCTTCAACAACCCCATTCATCTTCGGCCGGTAGGGAGAAGAGTTATGATGCTGTATTTTGAACCGTTTGTAGAGCTCGGTGATCATCGTATTGTTGAGATTTGTACCATTGTCCCTGATGATCCTCTCTGGTACACCGTACCGACAGATCAGATTGTGTCAGATAAACCGTGCCACGACGTTCTTGGTTACTGTAGCAAAGGAAGCTGCCTCAACCCACTTCGTGAAATAATCAATTGCTACCAGGATGAAACAATGTCTGTTAGACGCAGTAGGCCTGATCTCGTTGATCATGTCGATGCCCCACATTGCAAAAGGCCAAGGAGCTGTCAAAACATTCAGAGGAACCGGAGGTACATGCACCTTATCAGCATAGACTTGGCACTTATGACAGGTCCGAGAGTGCTGATAACAATCGGCTTCCATAGTGGACCAATAATATCCCGCCCGTAGGATTTTCTTTGCCATGGTATGTCCACTGGAATGAGTTCCGAAAGTACCTTCATGCAACTCGGCCATAATCCTTTATGCCTTGTTTTTGTCCATACAATGCAGTAAGGTTGAATCATGGTTATGCTTATAAAGGATCCCATTGCTGATGAAGAACTTCGCAATGAACCTCCTCAGAAACTTCTTATTATTAACAGACGCACCCTCGGGGTACTCTTGAGCCTCAAGGTACCTCTTTACCTCGTGGAACCAGGGTGTATCGGCTACCTCTTTAGTCTCGATATCACAACAATGTGAGGGTTCATCTAACCTCTCGATGGTAATCTTGGGAGCTTCATTGTCCCACCTGACTTTGAACATAGAAGACATGGTAGCTAGCGCGCCCTCCAGCTGATTCTCCTCTCTTGGGAAGTGTTCAAAGGTTATCTCCTCAAAGTGTGGGAGCAATTTCAGTACATACTCTTTGTAAGGAATAAGATTTGGGTGCTTTGTATCCCACTCGCCTTTGATCTGACTGATCACCAGAGAAGAATCTCTGAATACACTTAAGGACTTAATCCTTAGGTCAATAGCAGCTCGAAGACCCAGGATACACGCTTCATACTCCTCCATATTGTTGGTGCAGTTAAAACATAGTCGGGAGGTGAATGGAGTATGACAGCCCTCAAGAGATATGATCACAACACTAATGCCATTACCTAACGCGTTTGATGCTCCATCAAAACACATAGACCATTGGGATCCTTCCTCGGGTCCTTCATCCGGTCCAGGTTTCTCACAGTCGGTCACCAACATGATGTTCTCATTCGAGAATTCGAAATTCATGGATTGGTAGTCATCCACGGCCTGATGCGCCAAATGATCCGCCAACACACTCCCCTTGATTGCTTCTTGGGTTATGTATTGGATGTCATACTCAGTTAAGATTATCTTCCATCTTGCTATTCTTCCGGACAAGGCAGGCTTTTCGAAGATATACTTGATTTGGTCCATCTTTGATATCAATAAGGTGGTGTGAGTTAGCATATATTGTCTCAGCCGGCGAGCAGCCCATGCTAAAGCACAACAAGTTTTCTCGAGCAGTGAGTATCAGATCTCACAGTCGGTAAACTTTTTGCTAAGGTAGTAAATAGCGTGCTCTTTTCGGCCAGACTCGTCATGCTGCCCCAACACGTACCCCATTGAATTATCCAATACTGTCAAGTATAAGATCAAAGGTCTCCCTTCAACTGGAGGCATCAAGATAGGTGGCTCTTGGAGGTATTCTTTGATTCTTTTGAAAGTGATCTGACATTCACCATTCCATTTTACCACTTGATCATTCTTCAGCAGCTTGAAGATTGGTTCACAAGTAGCAGTCAGATGTGAAATGAATTGGGCGATGTAGTTCAGACGTCCAAAAAAGCCTCTGACTTCCTTTTTTGTGCGGGGAGCTGGCATCTCTTGTATAGCTTTTACCTTTGCAGGATCCAGCTGAATACCCTTATCACTGACAACGAAACCCAACAGCTTACCAGGCCTTACCCCGAAGGTGAACTTGTTCGGGTTCAACCTTAGATTATACATCTTCAACCTGTCAAACAGTTTTTGGAGATGATCAAGGTGTTCTTCCTCAGTTTGGGACCTTGCAATCATGCCATCAACATAAACCTCAATCTCACGGTGAATCATGTCGTGAAACCAAGCAACCATGGCGCGCTGATACGTTGCTCCAGCATTCTTCAACCCGAAAGGCATTACCTTGTAGCAAAAGGTACCCCACTGTGTAACGAAGGTTATCTTTTCCATGTCCTCGGGAGCCATCTTAATCTGATTGTAACCAGAAAAACCATCCATGAAGGAGAAGACCTTATGGTGCGCGGTGTTGTCGACCAGAACATCGATATGAGGAAGTGGGAAATCATCCTTGGGGATTGCACTGTTCATATCTCTATATTCCACACACATCCGTACCTTACCATCCTTCTTAGGCATTGAAACAACATTGGAGACCCACTGCGGGTAAGAAGTGACAGCTAGAAACCTGGCGTCAAACAATTTCATGACCTCAGCTTTAATTTTCTCAGACATCTTAGGGCGCATACGGCGAACCTTCTGCTTTACTGGAGGACAGTCTTCTTTCGTCGGCAGGCGGTGTACCACAATATCAGTGTCCAAACCAGGCATATCTTCATAAAACCAGGCTAAGATCTCAACATAGTCGCCTAGCATCTGTATCAACCGTTGCTTAACACTAGGCTCCATATTTGCACCTATCTTGACCTTTTTCCTATCTTCCTCGGTACCCAAATTCACTGAGTCCACTGGCTCTTCATGAGGCTGTATGGCCCTCTCTTCCTGTAGTAACAGTCTAGCAAGTTCTCTAGGTACCTCACAATCATCCCCACCTTTGTCCTCGGCTTGGTTGATCGAATTTACGAAGTCATAACTGGCAGTAGCAAAGTTGTTATTAATGGGATCCATAGTGGATATGGATCTGCATTATGATACCTGAGTGTGTGTAAGAGCATAGTTGTTTTGATAAAGTGAGAGATAGAAAAGAAAAATAATGAGCGCAAAATTTGTAATGCAAGAAACGTCCAATGTTTTATTGATGATATATGAAAATGACAAATAATAAGCCCTCACAAGTAAAGCCAAGGTGCCTTGGGCAAGGCACCGGGCCGTAAAGTTTCAAACTGTCTATTACAAATCTCAAAACAAAAGTCAATTACTATGAAATAAAGGAAATAGGTATGAAGTCTTCCGCTGTCCAATTGTTCAATCCTCCATTGGTGGTAGGGTAGATCCAGTTGTCAATTCCTGAATCTTCTTCACTATCTTCCACCATATTAACTTCTGGATTACTGATTTGCAGAGGAGGTCTTCCAATCCGCGTGCGCCTAACAGCCCTTTGAGCCTCTGCAGTAAAGCCCAAACCAAACTTGTCAGTCTTATGTGTGAAATCAGGGAGCTGACCCCAATTTGCACACCCACCCTTTTCAATTATAGCCCTGGCATCCTTGAGGGAAGCCATCTTCATTGGAGGTTTGTCAGCAGCAACTTCAGTCGACGCCAAAGTCTGGGAGACCTCTTCAAAGTTCTGACAAGGGGTTTCGATGAACTCCTTGTCCATCTCCACATAACGAAAGGAATTGAGATGACTCACCATGTACTCCTCCTCACCTTGTACCATGAAAATCTTCCCTTTTACCGGATATTTCAACATTTGATGAAGCGTGGAAGTCACTGCCCCAGCCTTATGAGTCCATGGGCGGACCATCAAGCAAGAATACGATGGTCGGATATCCATCACGTAGAAAGTAGATGCGAAAGTCTGGGAGCCAACTTTAACCGGGACGTCCACCTCCTCGTGCACCATCCTTTTTGACCCGTCGAAAGCCCTAACCACAATATTGCTCGATTTTAGAATCAAACCTTCACAATCCAGATGGTCTAATGCTTTCTTTGGCAAAACATTTAAAGAGGACCCTATATCCACTAGTACATGGGCCATAGTAGTGTCCCTGCACTCGATTGAGACGTGCAGAGCATCATTGTGATTTCTTCCTTTAGCAGTCAGATCCGCGTCTGAGAAACCCAACCCATTGTCGGCAGTCAAGCTAGCTACGCAATCCTTGAATTGATCGGCAGAAGTCTCTTGCGGCACATGCGCAGTTTTGAGGAAAGCAATTAAAGCCTTTGCATGGGCTTCAGAGCATAATAACAAGGACAACATGGAGATTTTAGACGGGGTCTGCCCCAGCTGCTCGACTAAGTTGTAGTCACTCTTCTTGATAATCTTCAGAATTTCCTCTATCTCCTGCTTCGAGGTTTCTACAATGATCCTTTTAGGTGCCTCCATCCGGGCAGGCTCACCTGAGATTTCTTTGCCCCGAGTGCCAGATGGCCCGGCGGCAGGGGTGATAACTGGAATAGGCACTGGGATGGTAGCTGATGTACTAGCATATGGAATGACAACAGGTTTGTGAACAGTCGAAGGGGAAATCTCGGAAGAAAAGAGTCTTCCACTTTTGGTGACCTTGCTAGTCCTGACAATATTGCTGTCGTCAGCATCAGCTTCCTCATTCTTCAAGTCTTATTTAACTCCATGGTAATACACATCTGCACCGTAGTGCCAAGGGATAACCTTATCCGAAGTGTATGGGATAGGACCAGGGACAATAATCATTAACGAAGCAACTCTTGGGACGAATGTAATCCTAACAGGATTTCTCGAGGAAGCCTTGGAAGGATTGGCGGATATGGTTATGATGGAAACATCTTCAATTGGAACCAACGGAATCGTAGTCTTCTCGAACAGGATCTCTTTGTTATCCATCAGGCGCTGAACACCTAATTTCAATAAATGGCAACCAGCAGGCAGAATTGAACACATGTGGCAACTTTTGCCACATCCCGGAAATAAACCGGCCAACAAGAGATTCTTCTTAACTGTCATCAAAGGAGTAGAGATTTCTTCCACGGAGGTCACAAATAAATCATCGTCCACAGCATTCACTCCATGACCATGTTTGGGCATGGGAGCAGTTATGACATTGGGCTTCTCCGAAGCGTCAAACTCAATCTCTTTGGCTTCTATCAAGTCTTGCACTTTGTTCTTCAAAGCTCGACAATTGTTTGTATCATGAACTGGGCTATCGGAGTGGTAGGCGTAGCGGGCGTTTGGGTTATATAGCGGAGATATGGTGCTGGGATTCTTCAGGGCTTCCCTCAGAGTTACCAGGTTGGTCTTCAATAATTGTGGTAATATTTGAGACAAGGTCATATTGAGCCGAGTGTACTGTCTCTGTGGTCTCTCCATTCTTTATTGATTGTTGCATTGTGGGGAAACGGTGGGTCTTGATATCACTACCGCATTTACCGCTAGACGGTCTTCAGGCCTGCTTTGGCTCCTCGAGCCATAGACTACACTAGCTTCTTTCTTACCGGTGAAAGACTTCTTTTCTGCACTTGATGAAGTATCTTTATGTATCTCACCACTTCGGATACCAGCTTCTACTCTCTCCCCATTCAAAATCAATTCAGTAAACCCAGATGACGAACTGCCGATCAGATGATTAAAAAATGGACCCGATAGCGTCCCCAAAAACATGTCAACCAACTCCCTATCAGACAAAGGGGTTGGACTCTTCCATCTAAATCTCTCCACTTTTGAGCATAGTCCTTAAAACCTTCACTTTCACCCATAGACATACCCTGAAGCTGAGTACGAGTGGGATCAAGGTCGGCGTTATATTGATACTGCTTGTAAAAAGCAGCAGCAAGGTCCTCCCAGTTTCGGACATTGGCTCCTTCCAACTGATAAAACCATTCAAGCTGAGTCCCTGACATACTATCTTGAAAGAAATGTATCCACAAATTTCTATCAGCAGTGTGGGGTTGAATTTTCCGGACATATGAGTGGAGATGGAGTTTAGGACAGGACACTCCATCGTACTTAGCGAAAACCGGAGCTTTGAACTTATAAGGAATCACCACTCCTGATACCAATCCCAGCTCTCTAAAATCCAGACCGGGGATCCTCTGAATCTCCATAGCACTTAGACGGTCTTCTAGTTGTTTGTACCTATCCTCAGTAGGGGGATATTGTTCCACATCATAATCTGTATCATTATCAGAAACTGCAGGACTGGGGACCTTTTCTTCTTCTTGGTTCTCCCCATCCTTGGATGATAGGGACAGATCAGCTTTCTGTTTCAGCCTATCCCAAAACCTTTTACCCATACTCAGAAGAACGACCTTCTTCTTCTTCTTCTTCTTCTTCTTCTTCTTCTTCTTCTTCTTCTTCTTCTTCTCTTTCTCTTTCTCTTTCAGGATGAGAGCTTTCAAATCCTCTTGCCCTTTAGCCAAGCTTAAGAACATCTCTTGGAATTGGGCATTTTGTGCCTGAAGATCTTTGATAGCTTGATCAGAAGACATAATTGCTTAAATAAATAGCGAAGAAGATGAGAAACTTGTGATGGTACCTGTAATGGTGTGCATGATAATGGGATGCATATGTAATGATTTCAAAGACTTTGGGAGATTTAAATTTGCAAACCAAAATAAAACAAACTTTATTAGATTAACTGGTAAAAAGGTTCAACAATTCCTTTGAGGCGTTACAAAGAAATAAATGGAAAACAAATCTAAACTAGAAAAAGCAAAATCAGAAATCCCATGGACGCTTCCCCTTCGTGCTGACGTAGTCATTGATTGTTCTTTCATTCTCGAGTTGCCTGGAGAGCTTCAAGATCTTCCTTTCTTACTCATGATACTTCTCCCGGTAGGTATCCCTCTCCTCCTTCAGCTGAATCTAGGATCTCTTCAATGCCCCTAGATCAGTGGGCATGTAGGGATAAAGGACTGTATAAGGAATGCGCTCTTCATTGGTGGGCTCCACAATCACTGGAAACACAACTTCATAGGGCATCCCAAGCTTCTGAGCGCGAGCTCGGACCCACTGGAGGTAAGGCTGCATAGGGAGAGAAGTCCTTGGTCCTAGCTCTTGGGGATAAGATCTGTTCACCATGCCCCAAGCTCGTATGAACCTTCGGCGGTGCTCGTCAATGTCCTCCTTGTAGTCAAAGTCAATATCTGTAAGAAGTAGCTCATGAGGATCGTCTCTTCGAGCACAACCGAATTATCGTAGAGCTAAGCAGGGATTATAGGTTATACCCCCTCTGATTCCAAGCAACGGGACATTAGGATATCCCCCACAACGATCAATAACAGCAGTGCTTTCGATAGCCTTGGAACTCTAAAGAATGTCTATATGGGCAAGGGACATTATCCTGTAAGACCATCCTAAACCTTCTTCATTCTTCAACACAGACTTGGGGAGGTGCAAAATAAACCACCTCGACAGCAGCGACATGCAACACATGAGAGTCCCTTTTCTTCACACAGTATGAGTGTAGAGGGCATGCAGGATATCACCCAATAGAGTAGGCACAAGATTACGAGAGAGGAATATCTTAACCGCATTCACATCCACGAAAGAATCCGGATTCGGGAAGAGAACCAAACTGTAGATAAGGAGAGCCAAGATATCTTTGAAAGCCTGAAAATCCAAATTATCCCGGAATAGTTGAGCCTGATCCATCAGAAATTTGGCTAAGAAACCTTTGACCCCGCTTCGTGTCTCCAATTAGATACTACATCAGCCCGTTTCAGATGTAGAGCTGAAGCAATGTCTTATGTTCTAGGAGTCTCTTCCATACCTGTGAAATGCACCTTCTCTAGGATGGATATACCTAATAAGTGAGAAAACTCTTCCAAAGTGGGAACTAGCTGATAATCTGGGAAAGTGAAGCAATGATGCACATGATCGAAGAACTGGAAAAGCACACTCATCATCTGCTCATCAAACTTTGAGGTAACCAAGCTAAGAAGCTGACCATGTCTTTTAATGAACGAAGAAGTCTTAGAAACTTTTGAGGCTAACTCTTTAAGTTTAACATGTATTTGCACAAAGTTAACTCGGATGGTGTTTCTGCGCATGGAAGCCATAACCTGCAAAACATGACAAAGATAAATCCCCTTGGTCTTTGAAATGGTTAGTATAATGAAGTATGCATGCTATGTTATGATGCATGATGTCATGGTAAAACAAGCAACAGGTATAGCAGATAACAGGCATATCAAAGGCAAACAAGTCACACAAAAGCCCTTAAGTTTGAGGCTTGCATGGGGTCAAAGGTATTACCCTCTTGAATTTAAGTTGGTTTCAACCTGTCCTAGCAAAAGTAATCGGGTTCTAGAGGTTCTCAATACCACTGACCATCCTTCATCGGTCATGGTTTCAGCTCACGCAATCTTTTCTTGCATCCGGAACTATCTCGAGAGTATGGTCTCAATGAGTGTAGCATCGAGTATCAACCAGTTCCCATCTTTACACCGAGACCGGCTATCTCACTATTTTCTAATGGCCAAGTTGGTCGATTAAGGGTTCTAAGGTCAGTTGATGCTTAAAGACACACATAGCGGCCCCGTATTCTCCTCGTTTCTCCACAAGGGATACTGGTACCAACCAATGTGCCACATCAATGTAGCTATTGTTTTAACTGTATCGGTCTATGTCGTACAATTCCCTCACAGTTTATTGCTACTTACCTAAAAGGTGTCCCCAGATCCGGGTTAGGATCTATAGTAACTCCCAAACAAAACCCTTAAAAGTAAAGCAACCAAAACAAACAAGAGAAGCAATTTATGATGAACTAGATCCTAAGTTATACCCCACTTATTTCTCCCCAGCAGAGTCGCCAGTTCTGTGATACGGTGGTAGAACCGGACTGTTTTGAGAAAATGCTGGTTTGCGTTTTGCGTTTGTGTTTGCAAAATGTCGCAGTAAGCAAGAGTCGCCACCGACTTTTATTTTATCCAACTGGAAAGGAAAAAGCACAGAAAAATTCCTTTTTCGAGATTTTGAATATGGGGGGTAGATTATAGAAAGGGAAGGTATTAACACCCTTTCTATCCGTAGTTTTCTACGGGCACTTAGGTACTTGCTCATCATTTTAAAAATTGCTTTCGTGTTTGTGTGTTTTGAAAATTTTTTGTTTTACTTTGTTTTAACCCTTGTATCAGTCCTCAAGAGTGTTACGAAGTGTTTTTGAAAATTTTGTTTGAAAAGAGTGTAAGTGTGGAAGAGTTTGATTTTTGAGCAAGTACCTACTAGCATCTACCTACTCGAAAAAAGAATATTTCTGTTCATGTTTCCTTTAGACAGCGCTATCCCACTATTAAAGAGTAGGTAGCACCATCGTTGGAGTTGTAAGGGTCAATTCAAAAGGGACGTACGATCACTAAAGCAATGTTAGGACGTCTTAGTAATAACCCTAGTGTCTTAAGATCATATTCGAGGCAACATTTCTGAGGCAACCTTTCCGAGGCAACATTTCCGAACGGGACATTTGATCTTTGTTTAGACAAGAGGGAAACCACTAAGACACCCTATACTTAATGATCATTTACCAAAGGCAACCGAAGTGAGAGTATACGCTAGGAGTGCGCATGTGCGAGTGATTTGATTTCAGTTATTATCTTTGCACATTAGGGTTTTCTAGCCATTTTAAATTAACATACAGTCTTGTCATGCAATCCTATTATCATACATATAACAGTTAATATTTTGCGAAAATTAAAATGCGAGAAATAAAACTACACTATTACAAGGCTTCGGGGAGGGGGATTAATTACATAGCCAAAAACCCGTAAAACGATAAATAAAAGAAAATCCTAATTAAGCTATTACATACCATGAGCAGTTACATCAATATCGCAAAAAATAGTAAACACGCGCGATGAATTAAGAACGAGAAAATTAGGGTTTTGACCCCGTCTAAACCTAATTGAAAGAAAAATCATATTTTTTGTGGTTTTTGTGTTATTTTGAGGAAATAAGGTTTTAATTAAATAAGTACAAACCTAATTACTAATTAATTTAAATCAAGAAAAATAATTAATTTGACCTATTTTTGTATTTTGTTTTATTGAGAAAAGAACTAAAAATTAAATCAAGAACAAACACTAATTTTCTAATTGATTTTAAATTATTTACAAAAAAGGTTAGAATTACTCTAAAATTAAATTAAACTAATGTTAAATTAATTTTGACAAAATAAATAAAAACCTAATTCTAAATTGATGAAGTTGATTTTATGATTTTTTTTGTAAAAAAGAAATTAATTTATGATAGAAAATAATTAAATTAAAGAATTTAAATAAAAGGAAAAATATAAAAGGAAAAGAGATGGGCTTGGTGCTTTGAGCAAAAGAGGGGGTGTCAATTGTAATTATGGGCCCAAAACTCCTTGGCCCATGTTGACTTTCTAGATCCTGTGTTGCAAGCTTAACTAGGCCTTTGATGGACCTCCATGGAGAAGGCATTGGATCTGCCTTGTTGATGATCTGGTGGCTGGGCGCTGAGGGTATATGGTGGACTCATTGCATGCACTTATACCTGATCATGTAAAATAAAATAATAGAAATCAAGTTTGGGGACCTAGGGATCGAACCCAGGCCCTTTGGTAATTTCCCTTGTACACTGACCATCTGAGCTAGCTCGCCTTGTTGTATACCTAATGACAAAATATGATTATATGGAAAAAATGAAATGATGGATTATAAAACGCGCGCAGTTTGAATTGGCCAGTCACAAGATGCCACACTACCCTTCTTCTTCCTCCCACCGTTGCTAAAAGTCCAGAACTTTTACCTACGGACAAAGGGTGTATGTATAACCCTTGTCCATTCCAAAACCTCATCCCTGCATGATAAATCAATACCAGTGGTACCAATCAGCTCGTTGCAATCTCACGAGCATCATGGTACCCCTCTCCATAGCTAATTATTCCTGCAAGCAAAACCCCTAAAAATGAAACTAAAACCCTAAACATGGCAACTTGTTGTATAGCCAATAAAAATGAAATTAAGTATTACCATTAGCTTGCAAATGTTTCAAGGATTCATAATATATCCATAAAATATGCTAACAATGCCAGAATTATAAGACACGATTTCAAAAAAACATGGAAGTCGTGGGGTACTTACAGCGTGTTTCTGAGCTTGAGGGAGCTTGCTAAGGATGGGAATAGGATCCTTAGATGTCCAGCAAACAAATGGTGTGCTTGGAATGGCTTGAAGAAGCCTGGAATTGAGAAATCAGATTGCAACTTTTCTTTGAAATTTTGAGATTTTTTCTTCTCTTTTCACGCCTCCAATCTCTTGGTTTTTGATCTGCACTTGTCCTATATGTACCCTAGAATAAATTAGGTTACAAACTTGCTTCAAATATTTCTCAATTAAGATGATTGAATCATGATTTGATTCTTATGTAAATCTTTCCAAATCAAGTCAAATCCAATCTTTTTGTGTCCAAATGAAGCTTGCACGATTTGATTCTCTTTCCAGCTGTATAAGAGACCTAAACATGCACAAAATCTCAAGCTTTGAGTAGTTTTGATATTTTCATGTTTTTATTTTGATTTTATTTAATTTAATTGAAATAAAAATCAAAATAAATGATAAAAATAAAATAAAGACAAGTTGGAAGGATCATGTGTCATGGATCATGTTACAAACTCAATGCAAGCACAAAAAGTTGGGCCCATTTGACAAAAAATGCAATTTTGGGCACATTTGACTTTTGGCAATTTTGCAAAAAGGGTCAACTTCACCAATGCATAACTCCTTCAATTTTGACCCTAGAGATATGTTCTTGGACTTTTTAGCAAGATTAATAAGTCCTATAAGCAACCCTTTTGGCCTCATTTCAATTGAGTCTTCCATGTTCATGTATGAAGCTTTGACAAAAAGGTGTTTTTGTTGACTTTTCAAAATGACCAATAATGTCCAAATTCATATCTTCTTGTGAGTGCATATTTTGAACTTGGGAGATGAATATGAATTGTAGGAAATTACATCCTATTCAAAATGAGCTTTGGATGGGTCATTTTTGATAAAGTATGAGAAAGTTATGCTTGGTCAAAGTTGAGTTGACTTTTCCTACAAAACCCTAATTTAGCAACTTTTGGGTTTTGATGAATTGTGAACAATCCTTGAGGAATCATGATCAACCCTTGATTAAATGATGAATAATACTTCAAAATTAGTATGATGACCAAGAAACTTGAATTTTGACTGTATGTGGGCCACAGTTGACTTTTGCCCTAGCACAGTCGATTTTTGGGCATTTGAATAGTTGACTGAGCAAACTTCTTCTGCAAGGCTTGAAACTTGACATGGATGATATTGAGAACATATTAGGATAATAGTGAGAATTTGGGACCCTTTTGATTCAAACATCTTGATGCAAACTGAAACCCTAATTTGAGGTAGACTGCCTTAAGAGAGAGTTTGTCTGGTCAACCCTTGGACTTCCTTGAGCAATTTGAGGGCCTCACTTGAAATGTATTGAGAAATATGGGAGCGAAAATTTTGGGGTACAACACTATTGAACTGTTGAGTTATCGTTATTAAATGATGTTGGTTAGTGATAAATTAATTAATTAGTGAGAATTGTAGAGAAATAGTAAAATAATAATAATTGGGCTTAATTGTGAGAACGTGAAGAGTTAGTGGGGTGTGATAATGAACCTATTAACTTAGTATTTAGAGTTAGTTTTTATTTTATTAGTGGATTAATACAAAAAAAATAAAAGGTTAGTAAGGGAAGAGAAAAAATTCTCACGTTGAAACAGAGGAAAGGGGGGAAAAAGGAGAAGAACACAAAAGTCAGTAGAATCAACCAAGAACAAGGTAAGGGTGGAATTTCACTTTTCTATTGGGATTGTATGATAATGTATGATGGGTAGTAACATGTATTAGTATCAATTTTATTAATTTCTATGTTTTGAATCACTTAGGTTTTGATTGAAATCCATGTGATTTGGTATGTAATTGTGTTGTAATGTTAGGGATTATGATGTTGAGTTATATGAGTGATGTACTATGAAAATCGTAGCTTAATTTGGTGTAAAACCATGGATTTTGGGTCAAAATCGTATATGAAGAATTTTTGTTGTGCTGCTGTTTTTTCTGGGTTCAGGTGATCCCGCTAGGCCGGTTTAGCTGGCTAAGCGAGCTCGTGAAATTAGAATTTTTATATAACTTCAAAAATTCATATCTTTTAAACTGTAACTCCGTTTTTAGTGTCGTTTTGGGTGCTAGGAAGCTTATGAGAAATGCTACCTAGTTTTGTGAAAATTGCACTATTTGCTACAGGTTGTGAAGTTAATTGTGGATAATTAATTGAATACTTGTGTGTGTGCTTGTATAAGTATGTTTTGGTGTGTGGCAACGTGAATACGTGATAGTTATTGCTTGTTATGATGATAATACAACTTTAATTGTATTGTAAAATGTGTTGTTTACCATTTGAAATCTTGTGCATTTTATGAAAGTGAATTGTGTGTGGATGATTCATGAATATGTGCATGTATGTGTAATTGTGTGGTAATTCAATTGTGATGAATTATTGAAGATATGCATATATGTTAATATTGAGGGATAGTCTTAATTTCATATGATTGTTGAAATTGCACATGCATCATTTTTGTCAAGAGGCAATGCTTGTTAGTTTCGTGGGAGCTAGTGACTTGTCTCAAACCTAGAGCGGAGTTCGAAAGCTTAGGGAACAGGCTTTTGTATGTTATTGGTCTAGGGAACAGACCCAATTTAAATTAAAAACCAAATAAAAATAGCAGTTATTGGTACCACATGTATGGGTATTGCATTGGAGTCTTGCATTGAGTCACGTTGTGTTATGTCATAATATGAAGTTATGTGCATTATGTGAAAATGATGTATTTGTGAAATTGTGGATTGTAAGTATATACTTGTGAATAGAATGAATAATTGGGTGATGCTCTATATGTAAAGCGTATGAAGTGTGAGTGGATTTATTTTTATGCATGTATGTTATGCATTATATATTATTATATGATTTCGATAATTATGTGAATTCTCACCCTTCTGTTGGAATAATGTTTTATGATGGTATCGCTCAGGTACTCAAGATTATAGTTGTTACTAGAATGAGAGTAGCTGGAGAAACTACCTTTATTTTCTTTCCGTATTTTTGTTTTGGTCATACTTTGATGTTATGTAACACTGGGGGACAATTTTGAATTCATGTTTGAGAGATACTTCGTATACTCTTTTATTTTGTTATATTTATTGGAATTAAGTGACGAATTGGACTTTAATGCCTAAGTTATTCAATGAATGAGTTTATTATGAGACTTAAATCTTGTATTTATTTGAATGAAAATGATTCCACTGCGAAAGGCATATGTGAAAGTGTATGGAAAGCATGGATTATAATTAAGTTTTATTCAGTATAACAGGTGTATGTGATTTTGAATTATGTGTGACACCCTTGATTGATATGCATGATTATATTACTATGATTTATGCCATATTATTTTACAGGTTTTTAGAGGGTGTTACACTAATGACGGTGTCTTGGTCGACGTTTTCCAAAGGCACCACCTCGACCCACTTTATAAAGTAGTCGATGCATACTAATACATATCTATAACTTTAGAAGATGTAGGCTTGATTTCCCCTATTAAAACCAATGTCCAACCTCTAAATGACCATGGCTTGATGATTAAGTGTAACTCATTGCCCGACACATGTTGTATTCCAACTTGCTTTTAGCATTCTTGACATCATTTAGCAAACTCAATGCAGTCTTTCAACATAGTAGGCTAATATACCCCTTGTCGAAAACCACTTCATTTTGTGGCTTGTTGGTGGGTTCCACGTTATCCGTTGTGAGTTTTAGAGATTTTCACATAAGCTTCACTTTCACTAAGGCACTTAAGAAACTTATTTCCAATAATGACATAGCTTAGCACATTATATTTACTCTTTTAATCTGTTGTTCCTATTGGATCTTTCAAAAATCAATGATTTCTTTTCGCCAATCATCATGTGATAAGTTGTCGATGGCAAAAGTTTCAAAAATTCTTGGTTCTACTAACTCCCATGTCCCCACCAGTTTTAGTATCAACAACTTTGCTTGAATAACACTACTGAACACTAATTTATCCTTGACTTCATGCATACTCTTTAATTTCATTTTGGACACCTTATACGCTGAAGTTATTTGGGGTAAATCATTGGCCTCTTAGTTATTCGTGACACATGTTCAATGTCTACTGTGTCAAACCGTTTTAGTATTGAGTTTGATTTCACAAAATACATTAATAAGTTCTCTTTAATGCATTTGTATTCTTTTGTTAGATGATGCTTTATTACTAGCTCAGAATCGCCTTTTATCTCGACTTTGGTTGCCCCTAAGTCTAATAAAAATTTAAGACGGTTTATTAAGGCCTCGTGTCCGACCTTGTTATTTTGATTAAAAACTTTTAATTTTAAACTTATATTTAGTCGAAATTCCTTATGGGGACACAATAAAAATCCCTACACCCGTTCCTTTGGAGCGGTGTGTTGCACCCCAAACTTTGCCCTCCTAATTTTTGCTTTTATCTTTCTTAGGCTTTGAATTTCATCTTCATTAGCTCATTTGTATATCATGCATTTCATTGAATAAGGCATGAGTTCAAGAAGCAGTGTTTGTACAATGAGGGTTTCACATGGTTTGAAGACTCCTACATTAAATAAGTCTGGTTCACCTGATTTTCCTTTGAGCATTGTATTGTATAATTAAGGTTTTTGATTCATGGTTTTTATGGGTTTCTTCTTATTCTTCAAGCTATATGGCTATTCTCCATCCCAATTCATCAGAGCTAATGATTAGGGTTTATTTCCCTATCCATTTTGATCAGGCTTCTCAGTTATTGTGTTTCAACTGAGTTTCTTCTTGAGGATTCATCAAGCCAGTATTAGGGTTTTCATCTTGTGGTCACTATGGATTCCTCTTCTCAACATCATGCAAGGTTTTATTTCTTCAGTGATTAAGGATTATGGTTTCCTGAGGCTTTGGGGCTTGTACTTCACTTAAGTGTGATTCATTTGGTTTCTACATCATTCATGTTGTGGAGCTGGAGTTTGGATTCATGGTTATCTTCTTTGACAATCTACTAGGCTATCTTTCACCAAGATTTATAAATAAGAAAGATGTTAGGGTTGTCACTTGTATGTGCTTAAGGGTTCACCATTGGTTCAATCGAGGTTCATTGGGTAGGATTTATTTCCTTATGTTTGTCAAAAGACTGATTCACTAGTTCTTTCTCTGAACATTGGACTTTGGATTAGGGTTTTTATTAATGTTCATTATGGATTTCTTCTACATCAAGCTACAAGGCTATTTTTATATTCTTAACATCAAGTTGCAAGTTTTTCTTCTTCAAGGGTTTTTGAATTGAGGATCAAGAGGAAATTATGAAGCTTATTTGTTCATTTGAAGACATTTAAGCATGGTGATTTGTTAAAGGTTAAGGAAGAGATTAAGGTTGCTTAAGGTACAATTTAAAAGATTGTTTTTAAGTGCCAATGATACAAGTCAAGGCTTTGCATGGATTCATTCAAGTTACAATTGAAAGACTTTGTATACCATGGATTTCATGAACATAAGTTCAAAGGAGACTAGAAATTCAAATGATACAAATTGGAGAGAAATAAATATTCAAGTTTCTTTGCATTTACTCAAAGGTCAACATGTATTCATTAAATTATCTAAATTAAATTTCAATCGTTGTCATTACAACTTTCCAACAAAGCCATTTACATCAAAATCTATCATAAAACCTAATCCTAAATTACCTAATGTTCATCCAACTTTGCCTTCAATCTTCTCCAAACTCTTGCAAACTTCAAGCCTTGCCAACTTCGGGCCATTATCGTGCATGTATATACCAAGAACCAAGGTTCCAAGTCAAGCATACTTGCTCCATGTTAGACCGATTCCTAGCTGCACCATTCAAGCTATAACTTGCATTTTTAAACTTCCCAAACCTGCACCAAACTAGAACAATTCCAAGCATTATCTAACTATCGTAATAAAACCAAAACAGGTGCATAAAATAGATCATAAGAGCTCTGAAAAATCATGAAACAAAACCATGTAAAACCTTGTTGAATCAGTACAATGGCCAACCCATTTGAATAAAGACAAAAGGAATCAGAAAAGGACAAATTTTCAAAAAAACATAATTGTACTATAAACTTGTTAACCAAGTACTAATCTCATCCTTTCATCCTTGTACCAGAATTCTCCGAATCAAAGGGCTATGCTTCATTCCCTCCAAATCCTCACCTCTAAAGCTCCTATATAACAAACCCAATTCTTCAGTCTAAAATCATTCTTCAACCCTCTGAAAAATCACCACCACCATCTCAGAAATAACTCTCCAACCTCTACCCTTTTATCATTCTGCATCAACCCTCAAAACAACTCTGAACTCACAATTGTATCTCACCAAACAAAACCTAATGAAACCTCTCTGTATCAACAAACCATAATTCTCAAAGCATCATTCACTCAAAGCCTTTAAGCCTTCAAACTGCAACCTTTCACCAACTTACCTCAACCCGAACCCTCACTTTCGATGCCTCAACAAATCTTACCTCTCTTCACACTCATAACAAATTAGCAATGCATGTGATACAATTTCACTCAATCTTACATGCTCCTATAACAACACAACAAGGTATTTTCCCTTGCAACAATTTCAACAACATAGAAACGCAACAAAGAGTAAACCAGAAGTAGGGAGTAAAAGAAGGAGAATATTAAGAGCAACAAGGAACGAAGCTGATACCTGAAGGAAGCTTTCACTAGAACTTTTCCAAATAAGCTACTCTACTCCAATTTGTTAGTTTCTTTACTTCTTCATGCAATTTCTTTAATTATTCTTGATGTTGTATGCACCTTTTTTTTCCTTTCCTCTTGCTAATTTACTGTGATGGCCGATTTGGTTTTCTAGGTTCAATTTAAGGCCTTGCATTTTGTCCTGTTTGGTTTCTGTAGATTTGGTTTGTAGGTTCGTGTTTAGTGCTAAGATTAAGGTAAAGTAGATGTTGATTTTGTTGTTTGACAAGAGAGAAACAGAGGAATAGAAAGAGAGCATAAGAGCCTGGCAACCTCTTAGACTTTCTTTTTTAATTTGCTTTATTGTTTGTTTGTTTTTTTTAATTAATTGTTTTAATATTGTTTCTCTTTACTTAATTTTTTTTAATATTTCTTAACTTGATAATTTAAATTTTTTAGAGTGTTTGTTTTTATTTTCTGTTATTTCCTTACATAAATAATTATAAAAACATTAGAATTTTAGTTATTTAATATTTTCTTTTCCTTACATGAGAAAGATGTCTAAAAAAATATTAGTATTATTTCTTGTATTTTCGTTAATTGTGTGGTTAACTTCTTGACATGTTCCCTTAAGTGATTCCATGAAGCAATTAATTTTATTTTGATCATTTTGTGTTGAATTAGACTTTAGGATCGACCTATGCATGATAACTTTTCTTTAAGTTAGAATTCCCATTTAAATCTCAACTTTAAATCCATCTTTGCATGTCAACATTTAGGATCAAGTTTTCCATTAGGATTTTGTTTCTTTCTTTTGCATTGCATCTAATTAAAAGAGGAAAAGCTTAAGTATCCTTTGTGTTGTACCCCAAAATTTGCCCTCTCATCCTTCAGGAATTCATCATGAACTCTCAGATTTTCTCTTAAACAAATGCAAGCCCTTTATTATCATTCCTTTCTAAGTAAACAATTTACAAGAGCAAAATGGTCATTTGCAAGCTCAAAAGTCAAAACTTTTACCTTGGAAAAGTTAAATTCTAAATACTTAGAATTTTTCTAAAAAAGGGGGAAAAGTGTTTAAGAAGAAAGTGGCACCTCAGAGCTTTTGAACCAACCTCCAGGCAGAAACGGTCAGAAGTTGTAAATTTGGCTCAGCACATAACATTCAGTCAGAGGGTGGCTCTTCAGCAGCTACACCAGCTCAGTCAGAGATTGTAAACGTGGTTCAGCACGTGATCTTTAAACAGAACATGGCTCTTTCAGCAGTTACGCAAAAGTTCAGCCAGAGTTTGAAAGAGAAGTGTAAAGAAGGTAACAAATCCTGAAACTCCTTCAGAACTTACTAGGATCAGAAGGTAATGAGATCAGCAGATTGGGTAAAATACTGAAGCAGGATCATTAAGTCCTGGGTTTTTAAAGGTAGATCAAAGGAGCATGCTGGGAAGTCTGGAAAACTCTCAGAACTTGATGAGGCAGCAAGAGGCCAAGGTCAGAAATTGGTTTACGATGTTCTTTTTGGTGAAGCAGAAGTGCTGGCTCAGGTTTTAGGTAATGATGCAAAATCTCCTATTATAAGATTTTGGATTTTGACAAATCTCATCACCATTTAATGCTCATTAATGCTCACAACCACTCATGAGCATTCATCCAAGGGGTATCTCCACGTGTGGCTTGTTAAACACCTTTGTGCAGGCTTAGGCATGGGTCTATGCGCCACTTTTCGCCTATAGGTGTCACTTCTCCTTAATCCTCGCTTACTGTTCCAACCTAGGCTGAAAAGTTGTCCATCATCACAACTTTTCATGAACTTCCTTCAAAAATAAGTTAACCTCTACTGCATAATATTGGCGCCATTTAACATTCAAAAATCCACAAAGCCTTGCCTATAAATAGGACACCATTGTCCATCACAAAGGGGATGTAAAGAAACATCCAGAAAAATTCCTAGAAGAGGAACGGAAAACTCTAGCAAGAAAACATTGTGAAAACTCTGCCAAAATTCCTAGTGTTTCCTAACTTTGAACTTCCTGCCTCTAAACTTCATTGATACTTAGTTTTCTTCCTGACTAGAGAACGCCCATACAGTTTCTGACCATACATATACATATCTTCTCCATCCACCCATTCTAAAAAGAACCTGTCCAGAACACCATCAGAGCTAAAGTTAGCTCCAACTCACAAATTTTCCTCCAACAGCAAGGTAAGCACCTGCTGACTCTCATCACGCTGCTAAGCATCATTGTGATCGGCGGAAATAGAACTGACTGTTTTTTAGCTGGTTTTGCGAAATGTCGCGGTAAGCAAGAGTCGCCACCGTCTTTTATGTTCTCCAACATGGAAAGGACAAAAGCACAGCAAAATTCCTTCTTTGAGAATGTTTCTCGGTTCAGGAGGTAGATTTATAGAAAGGGAAGGTGTTAGCACCCTTTTTATCCATGGTTATCCATGGGCTCTTAGGTACTTGCTCTTATGTTTTCAAAATTTGTTTGCTTTTCAAGTGTGTGTGGGTTTTGGAAAAGTTCGTTTGAAAAACTTCTAAGTAACTCTTGTATCAGTCCTCAAGAGTGTATGAAGTGTTTTGTTTGAAAAACCTTTTGAAAGTGTAGGTGTGAAAAGATGTTTTGTTTGTTTTGAAAAGAGCAAGTACCCATGAGAATCTACCTACCCTAAGGAATTAGGATGTGTAAGAGTCCTTTAGATAGTTCTATCCCACCATTGAGAGGTAGGTAGCACCGTAGTTGGAGGTGTTCGGGTCAATTCGATTAAGGGACAGTGTGGTCACCGAAGCAATGGTAGGACACCGTAGAAGTAACCCTAATGTCCTAGATCCTTTTTTATCCGAGGCAACCGTTTTGAGGCAACTGGATCTTTTAGACAGAAGGGCGACCTCTAAGACACCCTATACTTGATGACCACGTTCGAGGCAACCAGTGAGGCGTACCCTAGGGGTGGCATGTGCATGTGTGTTGTTTTTCAGTTAATTGTCTTTGTACATGTCATTTGTGAGCTACGGATTAATTTTATTATTCATACATTCTTTCATGCATTATTAACAGTTAGGAGTGCGGAAAATAAATTACGGAAATGTAAAGCTAACTATTACAAGGCGCGGGTCTATACATCGCCAAAAAAACAAAACCCGTTTGGAAATAAAGTGCGAGAAATAGTAAATAAAGAGATAAACCTAATTACTATTACATGTCCGGAACAGTTACATAAATAATCAAAATAAAGATAATGCGCGAAAGAATTAAATCGGGAACGTCCTAAGGGTTTTGACCCTTTTTTTTTAATAAGAATTAAATTTTGTCCCTTGTAATTAATGAAATTAAAATTAATAACTAATTAATTAATTAATTAAGAAAATATTTTTTTGTGTTTTTATGTTTTAATGAAATAATAAAAAAAAAGGAATTAAAAATGTCAAAAGAAAAGCCTAAGTCTAAATTATTTTATTTATTGTAAAAAGGTATTAAAGTTAACTAATTAAGCTAATTTAATTTAATGTACATTTATTTACAAAATAAGTTAATAAATAATAAAATGTTTTTTTTTGTTTTCTGGATTTTATGGTGAAAAAATGTTAATTAATTGATTAATTAAATAATACTAATAATAATTACTAAAGAAAATAAAAAAAGGAAAAGGAAAATAGAAAAAAAAGAAATAGAAACCAAAGGGCGTGTTGATGGCCCAATGGAGGTGTGAAGCCTGGAAATTGCTGGCCCATTAACCGGCCTTGTTGACTTTTGGAGATTGTCCATGGCGTAGGTTGACCAGGAGTATGGTGCTCGTCCAATCTAGGCCTTTGGATCTGCTTCTGAGGCCACTTGGCACGCTGATTGTTTGAGGTGTATGGTAGACTTTTGCTGGAATGCTGCATGGGAATATGTTAGAAAAAAATGAAACAAGCGTTTGAGGGAGCTGGGAATCGAACCCAGGTCCCAATGATCATTTGCCAACACCTGTACCACTGGATCACTTATGTGCGTTTGTAAATAAGATGAGAAACAAGTATAATATATAAAAAACAAGTCACATGCTGGAACTAAAAAAAGGCGCGCGTCATATTTGAATGACCCAATCCCATCCTTCCACGTACTCCATCTTCTACCTTTTCCTGTAAAATAAAGAATAAGATAGTGGGGGTTTTTAACCCCCACAAAGCAAAACTGCAGAAAATAGCGATTAGGCGCTCAGTGTATATAAAAAAGGCGTGATGGTTGGGTTGAATTCGTCTGGCCTTGACGAATTCAGCCATATGCATTATGTGGTCCAATTTTCCTCATGCTGTAAAGCCCTAAAATCCAAGCTTCGAAACCCTAGGTTGCTTCAATGGTGTTTTTTAATTCAGAGCACCATAATCAAATTGAATCATACCAATAGCTTCAGAATGGTCCTATTAACACAAATCAATCCAAAAAAGAGGTTAAAAATGCATGAATAAGGATATGCGATTATGGAAAAATATTCAAACCGTGGGACTTGTTGTGGATGATTCTTGGAGTGTTAAGGCTTGTTCTTGACTGCAAATCGTTCATGGGAATGTCAACAATGCGTTTGAATCACTCTAGGGCTCTGAATTGATCTGCAATATGGAAAACAGTTTTTGGTTTTTCTTTCAATTTTTGGAATTTGGTTATGCCGTTTTAGAGATGTTCAGATCGTGCCTCAGGTTGGAGAGGCTTGCATATGTATGTATGAATGCAATTAGGTCACTTTAAGAGCTTGTATCCTTGTGCAATGATGTTTTTGGATTTCTTCATAACCACCATTAAAGCCTTTTCCAATTTTGTTCAAATTTGAATTTTCATGCATAATTGAGCTTTGCACGAATTTGGTAGGTGTATTATGACACATGAAAGTCATTCAAATCAAAAGATGTTATTGAATTAATTTTTTTGATTTTATTTGAATTTTATGGATTTAAAATGAATTAAATCAAATAAAATTAAAGAAAAATAGAAAAATTAATGTTTAATCTTGAAATTGGTCATGGGACACGTGGGTGGCATGACAAGGCTGAATCAAGTGGAAAAAAGTGGGCCCTTTTGTCAAAAATTGCAGTTTCAAGGATAGTTGACTTTTGCCATTTCATGAAAATTTCCCATCTTCTCCAATGCATATCTTGCTCAATTTTGATCATATGAACATGTTCTTGGACATTTTGGAAAGGTCTTGAAGTCCTCTAACCAATTCCTTTGGTCCCATGTCATTTTGATTTACCAATATCAAGTTATGGTCTTTGACTTAAAATGCCTTTTTGTTGACTTTTGAAAATAACCTATAATGTTGAAATTGATAACTTTTTGTGAGAGAATTTCTTGGACTTGGAATGTGAAGATGAGTTGTAGGAAATGCCATCCCCTTCAAAATGAGCATTGGATGGGATTTTTCTGATGAACCATGAAAAAGTTATGCCTTGGTCAAGTTATAGTTGACTTTTCAACTGTCCAAAAATGGAAACTTTTGCATCTTGATGATTTTTGAGCCATTCTTATGGAATCATGATCAAGACTTGATAAAATGATGATTGTGGCTTCAAAATAAGATGTTGACCAAAATTTTTGACTTTTGACTGTCAAATGACCATTTTACCCCTATAGTTGATTGTGAGGCAATTAGGGTTTTTGACTGTACAACTTGATGCTGTGAGCCTTGAAACTTGGCATATGGATGCTTGACAATGTGTATAGGAATATGTGACTTGATTGAGCCCTTGAAAACCTTAACTTCCTTGCAAGAACCAAAACCCTAATTTGACTGGCTTAGGAGGGTGGTTGACTGTGTAGCCCTTGAGTAGACTTGAGCAAATTAAGATGATGCTTGTCAAAACTTTGAAGAATATGGGAGGGCAAATTTTGGGGTACAACAATCATCAACTTTGCATGCTCAATAAACACAATGTGAATATCATGTTGCTGTTGTTTGCATTCTGAGGATTCTCATACCTCTGAATGCTTAAGTAGGAAGTGAATCAGTGTAGAACCTGTTTGTGACCTTGTTAGTTCTGTCTTCTGAAACACTTTATCACCTGCTGAGATTATCCTAGGCATGCCTTCTGTTTTGTGGAAAAATAATAAAACTGCAGATGTTCTGGCTAGCACATGGGGAAATCAAGCTCTGACTTTGACGTCAGCGCTTCTGAGGCCTGTTTTACTGTCAATAATATCAGAACTTCTGAAAATTATTGTGTTTCCAGCAGGGTCAGAACTTCTGACTTCCCCACTAACAAACTTTTGTCTTGCAGCGCATAGGGGTCAGAACTTCTGACCTTCCCACTAACAGGTTTCTGTTTTGCAGGGCACCAGAGTCAGAAGTTCGGACTCATACATTTTCACTAACAGGTTGATAATCCTGTAGTAGGCCTGGGTCAGAACTTCTGACTTCCTCTCAGCAGCGCGCTAGCCCTCTCTCTCTTTCTCTTTTTCTTCCCCCTTGTTATTTTCTTTTCTTATCTATTTTTCTCGTTGAACCACCCCCATGTACAAATGTGTATCCCCCCATCCCCTAAATATTGTAATAGCGTAGGATTTTACATTTCCGCATTTTATTGCTTTCAAATGTAAATGCTAGTAATTAGGATATGTATGGCAAGATAAAATCAATGAAATAGAAAATCCTAATTCAAGATAAAATCATGCATGCAATAAAACACACTTGCACACAAACACCCCTTAAGGTATCTCCACTTGGTTGCCTAAACAAAAGGGTCATGTTATGCATGTTGGGTACTTTGGCAAAACAAAAGCAAAACAAAATATCATAGTCCCTCGATGACGCTATCTTGGTTGCCTAAATAAAATGATCAAGTCCCTCAAAAATTTGCTAAAAATACTTGACATAATTGCTATCATGGTCTATACGATGACCCGCGCCTGTCCCGTTTAACATCCAAATACAAGGTTGTTTACCAAATACAATGGTAAAATAACACTGTCAAAAAGGGTTAAAAAACGTATAGGAAAGATCTTTGAGTAAAATAGGGTAGACAACTCTTAGTTACTTGATCAAAAACTTGCAAAAATATCCTTGCTATTTTCAAGCACACTTCACAACACAATTTCAAAACATTTCCCAAATCAAACTTTCAAACATTGAAACATCTTTTCAAAAGACAATACACCTTTGTATACATTCAAACAAGAATCATTACAAATGTTGCCACAACGATGGCCTCTTTTCAAAACACTTTCAAAAACCACACACAAAGCACCATTTCAAACAATTGAAAAGCAAAAGCAAGTGATCTAAACAAGTAACTAAGAGCCCATGGATAACCATGGATGAAAAGGGTGCTTGCACCTTCCCTTTTCATAATCTACTCCCCGAACCCAAGAAAACATCTCAAAGGTCTTTCATGTGCTTTTTGACCTTTCCTTAGGATAAAATAAAAAGTCGGTGACAAATCTTGCTAAACCGAAACATTTGCGAATACTAACGCGAAACCTCAAGTCAGTTCTCCTACCATATCACAGAATTGGCGAATCTGCTGGGGATTTATTTTAAAAGTGGAGTAACCTTAGGGTTTAGATCACCTTTTCATTCTTATCTTATTTTCTTTGATTGTTTTACATTTAGTTCTCTTGTTTGGGTTTGAATCCTCCACCCGGATTTTTGGGAAACATTCATAGGTAAATAGCAATATGTTGTGGAAACTGTGTCGCGTATACCAACATGGTTGAAGCAATAGCTATATTAGTGCGACATATTTGTGGGTACCGGTAGCTTTTGAGTCAATCAAAGAGAATACGAGGCCGCTGAGTGATGTCATGAAGCACTAATGAACTCTTAGAACCTTACTTAACCATCTTGGCCTTTTTTAGGGGTAGTTAGATGACCGGCTTTGGTGTAGTCTGAAGTTGGTAGATACTTGATACTACACTCATTGAGGGTTGTTTTCTTGGAATATTTTGGTCGCCAGTTAAGTGGCTAAACTGAAACAATGAACACAGAAAATAATTCGGTGATATTGAGCTCTTTAGAACCCAGTTACTATTTATAGGACAGGTTGAGCCAACTAACTTCAAGAGGGTACTTACCTATGAAACCTCATGCAAGCCTGAAACTAGGATCTTGTGTGACTTGTTTGTACATATGCTTGTGTATACATCATGAACATCATAAAGCATCATATGCATCCACTAACCATTTCAAGGGTTTGGATCTTTATCTTTGTTCCTGTTTTGTAGGTCATGGAATCTCTTCGCAGGAAAACAATTCAAGTCAACCTTGTGAGAATCCCTCCTCAACTCAAGGAGCTTACTTCCAGGATTCCAGAGAATTCTCTCTTTAGTGAAAGACATGGTAGACTTCTCAACTTGGTCAACTCTAACATTGAAGAAGACATGGTGAAAGTTCTCTTCCAGTTCTTTGACCCCCTACACCATTGTTTCACATTCCCTGATTACCAACTAGTGCCTACTTTGGAGGAATTTTATCAACTCCTGAGGATTCCTGTTCTTCATCAACTACCCTATAACGGTATAGAAAGAGAACCAAAGCCTGAAGATGTTGCTCAAGCCTTACACTTGCAACCATCTGACATCAAAGGTTATTGGGAAACCAGAAGTGGTGTCAAGGGTTTCTTGGCAAAGTTTCTGTTTGAGAAGGCACAAGACTGCTGGAATTCTCTAGATCTACAAACTTTTTAAGAGATTGTGGCACTTCTTATCTATGGGTTGGTCTTGTTCCCAAACCCTGATCAGCTTATAGATGTGAATGCTGTCAAGATTTTCATATCTCGGAATCCTGTGCCTACATTGCTTGGAGACATCCTAAACATATTTTACACACGAACAATAAGGAAAAGAGGTGTTCTCATGTGTTGTACTCCTCTTCTAGAAAGGTGGTTTATTTCTCACCTTCCCCAGCCAGTCTTGAAGAATGAGCAAGACTTGAGGTGGTCACAACGATTGACGACTCTTACACATTCTGATGTTCATTGGTGTTCTCGGTCCAGAGAAAATGTCATCATCATTGATCGTTGTGGAGAATTCCCTAATGTCCCATTACTTGGCATTAGGGGAGGCATTACCTACAACCCCTGTTTAGCTCTGAGACAGTTTGGGTATGCCCGAAGGGATGGCCCTCATAATATGTTGATTCCTGACTTAGTTTTTGACTTCGACAACGACACTCAAGGACTTCGACAAAGGTTTATCCGAGCTTGGAGGATGCCCAACAAAGTGGATAGTAAGACACTGGGGCACAAGAATTCCATCCCCCTTGAGCCTTATCTCAAGTGGGTACGAACCCACGGCCAGAATCTTATGATGCCATACCCTCACATTCTCTCCGTGATCAAAGAGCCTGTTATGGAAGGAGAGGTTCCATACACCCTCATACATCCAAACATGCCAACATCATTGGAAGAATTGCAAAAGAGTTGGATACAGCTCAAGGAAGAACGGAATACTTTTGAAGCCAACTTCTATGCCAGTGAGAAGAAGGTTTTGGAACTTACCCGCCGACTTCACGAAGAGGAGACTCTTAACACTTACATCGCGCCAAAGAGGATGCGCAACGTCTTCTTACATTAAGAAGCTTTGTAATATTTTGCCCATGAGGCATTTATGTACTAACAAATTTCTTCTTATTAATATGACGTGTGTTCTTTTTGTTTGCAACAAATTTGAATTTCTAAATCCTTGAATGTATTACATGAATAACATATCATTCATCATATGCATAAACAGGTCTTCACACCAGGTTTCCTTATCTTTCTGCTGTTTATTTCAGCAAGATGGATATAGAGCAGACGGTTAAAGATCTGCAAGCACATAATTCACAATTCCAACAACTCCTCATGACCTTGGCAAAGGGTCAAGAGGATCTTAAAGCACTGTTAGAGAAGGAAAAAGACAAAGAGAAAAAGAAGAAAAGAACAGGTGTGGCCACTATGGGAAGAAGATTTGAGCATCAGGCTAGGAGAGTTCTGGAGTTCCCCTCGACGTCTGACGAAGGGGTTGGTAAAGGTAAGGGAGTTGCAATGCCCTCTGAATCTGAAGCTGAAGAGGAAGAAGAAGAAGAGGAAGATTACTCTGAGCAGCAATATCCTCCTGCGGATGATAAGTATAAGAATCTTGAAGAACGGTTAGCGGCCATGGAAGTACAAAGGGTTCCCGGGCTGGATTTCGAAGAACTAGGGTTGGTTGTTGGGATCGTCATTCCTCCCAAGTTCAAAGTGCCTACATTTGCCAAATACGATGGTTTGTCCTGTCCAAAGATGCATCTGAGATCCTACGTCAGAAAGATCCAACCTCACTCTTCTGATAAGGATCTGTGGTTCCACTTTTTTCAAGATAGTTTGTCGGGTACGCAATTGGACTGGTTCTATCAACTTGAGAGATCTGATGTTCATAATTGGGAAGATTTAGCTGCTGCCTTCTACCGACAATACCAATACAATGCAGATTTAGCGCCTACTCGTACTCAACTACAGAGTATGGGTATGGTCTCGAATGAGGGATTTAAGGAGTATGCCCAGAAGTGGCGGGATTTGGCTGGAAAGGTGAAGCCACCATTGTCGGATAGAGAGCTGGTTGACATGTTTTTAGGGACTCTGTTATGTCCGTTCTTCAATCACTTGATCGGGAGCTCGTCTGCAGGGTTCACCGAATTGATTCTGACCGGTGAAAGGGTCGAAGCTGGCATTAAGAGTGGTAAAATTCAGAAGGATGCCTCCGCGTCCACTGCTATCAAGAAGACCTTCCCAGCCAAGAAGGAAGTTTCTGCTATTCATACCCAGAAAAATCAAGGGAGAATGGAACGCCGACCAGCGGTGAGGGCTGTGATGATCCAGAACTCCTCAGCCGATCAACCTCGCAGCAATCAACCAAGAGCTAACCAACAAAGGGTAGAAAGGCCACAACGGCAATTCACCCGGATCAATATGACACCGGCTCAGATCCTCCCTCATTTGTTAAAGTTAAACCTTACTAACTTGAAAGAAGCGCCGAAAAACCCAAATACCTCTTCTCCCTATTATCATTCAAATGCAAAATGTGCATACCATTCAGACAGTGTAGGGCATGACACCAACAATTGTTGGTCCCTTAAAAACAAGATCCAAGATTTGATAGATGCCAAGGAGGTAGAGTTTGATGCTCCCAAAAAACCTAATGTGATATCCGCTCCTATGCCAAAACATGGTCATAATGTCCATGCAATTGTGGAAGATCTTCATGTTACCGCTGTTGACGAATTAATGACTCTGTTGCCAATGATTAAATTGAATCTGTTGAAAGCCGGGATTTTCCCGGGATGTGAAAAAGATTGTTACTTCTGTTCAACCATGCAAACCGACTGCCCACTGTTGAAATCAGGCATCCAACGCCTGATGGATACTCAAGAGATCCTCTTTCAGAAAACTCTTATTGCTACTATTACCTTTGTTACTCCAATCAATGACATTGTTATAATCACCATTTCCGACAATCTTTCCAAGACCTGCAAAAGGCCTGTTAAGATTACGCCTGATCCTAAGTTTGTACCGCTGAAGATTACCATGCCAGGGCCTATCCCATATAAGTCCAACAAGACGATACCATGGAATTACGGAGGAGAGATCTTCTACCATGGTGTCAAGCAGATCGAATCAGCCGAAGAGAATTCCGATGAAGAAACTCCTGACATAGGGAATATTGCGGGAACAAGTAAGATAACTCGTAGCGGAAGAATTTTCTCTCCGGAGATTGCTCCTCCACGGGCAGTCTTCGGACCCTCAAGTGTTCCTGTGCCTGTCAAGATATTTGTGCGAAGTCCGGTTATTGAAGAAATTGATGCTCCCAAAGCTATACCCTCTGCTATTACTGCCGATAAAGGTAAGGGGATCCAAGAAGCGCCTGTCAAGACGAGGGCTCAGACTTTGGTTATCCCCGAGACCACCCAAAAGGATATGGAGGAAATCTTAAAGATAATTAAGAAGAGCGACTATGATGTTGTAGAGAAGCTGGGGAAAACCCCTTCAAAAATCTCCATGCTAGCTCTCTTACTCTGCTCCGAGGCTCATGCCAAAGCCTTGATCAAATTTTTAAATACGGCACACGTGGCTCAAGAAACTTCTGCATATCAGTTTCAAGAGTGCGTGGCTAGCCTTACAGCCGACAATGGTCTTGGTTTCTCTAATGCTGATTTGACTCCTAAGGGAAGAAAGCATAATGATGCGCTGCATGTCTCGTTAGAGTGCAGACGGACCACACTTGCTCATGTTCTGGTTGATACCGGTTCATCTTTAAATGTTCTACCAAAGAAAGCATTGGACAGATTGGACTGTGAAGGTTTGACCCTAAAGCCCAATAATATCATTGTTAGAGCCTTCGACAGTTCTAAGCGGATGGTTCACGGAGAAGTGGACATCCTAATCAAGGTGGGAACGAAAATTTTCAACTCTATGTTTTATGTGATGGACATCCGTCATTCATATTCATGCTTGTTGGGAAGACCATGGATCCACAATGATGGGGCAGTCACTTCTTCTCTACACCAAATGCTAAAATATCCGGTCCAGGGTAAAATCATAACAGTTCATGGTGAGGAGGAGTATATGATAAGCCACCTTAACTCTTTCCGCTACGTGGAGTTAGATGGTGAATTCATAGAAACACCTTTCCAACACTTTGAAGAGGTTTCTCCTGAGGTCGCGGTAGCAAAGCCAATGACTGATGTGCCTATCATTACCAAGCCAGTGTCCCGGATGTCATCCCTTAGAGATGCGGAGGTTGTAATCAAAGAAGGAGGAAGTACAGTGTAGAGGTAACTGCCAGATTTTCCTCACAAGACAAACAAGTTTGGATTGGGTTTCACTACTGCTAGCCAGAAAGTTGTGCGTCGCTCCCGGGATGGAGGACCACCCTTAAAAATCACTCACCATGGAGTTCATTATTTAAAAGATGAGGATGAAGAAGGCAACTTTGAAGATTGGATCTTTCCAACCATTGAAGGAGGACTAAACAAATGGGAGGCGAAAGACTTCGTTCCCATTACTTTCATCAATCACTAATTTATCTTTTGAAACATTTATGTTGGTCTGTAATAACTTTTAAACAATTCGTACACTCTTTTGCCTTGTTCCTTTCCGGGGCATATAGGTCCATTTTTAAGGGTTTTGATTTTTCATTTTCATATGCCATTTTTAATAAATCATGGACGTTTTCATCTATAAACTTTTGTGTTCATTTTCTTTCCTTTTACATTTTATTTTGTTTAAGGATAACTATCCCTTACACACACCCACACTCACAAAATGCAGGTACCCATCCACTCCGGATTTTGGTGGGGTTGCTCCTTTGTTTCTTCATTTTTGTGGCATCCCCAATGATACTTTGCGTCTCTTTTGTTCTGTTCATATGCATTCATAATCATAAGCATTGCATGGCATCTTAGAGACAAAAATAGGGTTTGTTTTATATTTAAGTATCTTCAATCGCGTCGACACGAAGATTTTTAACCTTCGTATCTCCAGATAGAAGACACTTAAATAAGGGCAGCTGTTGTACCCCAATTTTTGCCCCTAAGATTCCCCTATCATATCATGTCAACTTGATCATAACAAAATCACATTAGGGCTGGTTCTTCCTCTTTTTTCTATCTCCTATCTTTAAGTTTGCTCTTGAGGAATCTCCAAGCACCTTAGTTGTGTATTTTGTATATGCATTGATAAGTAACCTCTAACCAAAATACAAAAAAATATTTGTCTTTGTATTTGTATATTTTTGTTTTGTAGGTACCAAGTCGAAGCATCTGACAAATAAGGTTTTCAGCATGTATCGACACATGCATGTTGTGCGTCGAACTCATGCAAAGCAATCAATTCTGTATTGTGTCGAAAGGCATCTTATATTGATCCATAGAGGCTTGTGTCGAACTCATGCAAAGTTGAATGATTATGTATTGTGTCGAAAGGCAGCATGCATCGACCCATAAAGCTCGTGTCGAACTCATGCAAGTTGATGTGATTCTGTATTGTGTCGAAAGACAGCATGCATCGACCCATAAAGCTTGTGTCGAACTCATGCAAGTTGATTTGATTCTGTATTGTGGCGAAAGACACATGCATGTTATGTATTGACTCATCCTGTTTGTATAACTAGCATGTGTCGACACATACGTGTTATGTATCGACTCATGCAGATTGTTTGATTCTGTAATGTGTTGAAATAGCAGAATGTGTCGATACATAGAAGCTTGTGTCGACTCATGTTGTGTTATACAACTAGGATGTGTCGACGCATATGACCCTTGTGTCGACTCATAGCAGCAAAATACACGTGATTTTTGAAAAAAATCCATCAATTTCAAATCTGTCATTGTTGTACCCCAAAATTTTCCCTCCCATATTTCTCAAAACATTTCAAGAAAGAGCCCAAAGTTGCTCAAGGAAGTCCAAGGGTTGGTCAGACAAGCTCTCTCCTAAGGCAGTCTACCCCAAATTAGGGTTTTGTGTTGCATCAAGATCCTTGAGTCCAAGTGGTCCCAAATTCTCACCAATGTCTTAATATGTTCTCAAGATCATCCATGTCAAGTTTCAAGCCTTGCAGAGGAAGTTTGCTCAGTCAATTGCTCAAAGGTCCAAAAATCGACCGTGCTAGGGCAAAAGTCAACTGTGACCCACATACAGTAAAACTTCAAGGTTTTTTGTCAACATTCTCATTTTGAAGTATATTTCATCACTTGATCAAGGGTTGATCATGATTCATCAAGGATTGCTCATAATTCATCAAGATTCAAAAGTTGCTAAATTAGGGTTTTGCAGGAAAAGTCAACTAAACTTTGACCAAACATAACTTTCTCATAATTTATGATAAATGACTCATCCAAAGCTCATTTTTAAGAGGATTCAATTCCCTACAATCAATCTTCATCTCCCAAGATCAAAATATGCACTCACAAGAAGTTATGAATTTGGACATTATAGGTCATTTTGAAAAGTCAACAAAAACACCTTTTTTGTCAAAGCTTCATACTTGAGCATGGAATATCAAATTGATATGATAGAAACAGGGTTGGTTAGAGGACACCTCAATCTTTATAAAAAGTCCAAGAACACCTCGAAAGAGTCAAAATTGAGAAAGTTATGCATTGTTGAAGTTGGACTTTTTTTACAAAATTGCCAAAAGTCAACTAACCCAAAACATCAAATTTTGCCAAATGGGCCCATTCTTTTTCACTTGTTTTGAGTTGGCTTTATAGCCCACGTGCTCTAGCCTTGGCCATGTGTCCATATCATATTCTTATTATTTAATTTGGTTTTTATTTGAATTAATTCTATTTAAATCAAATTAAATCAAATAAAATCCAAAAACATTGAAACCAAGGATTTGGTGATGATTGCAGGTTTTATTACACAGCTAGGACTAATCAAAATCGTATCAAGGAAATTGTGCACAAGGAGATTGGATTTGGACCAAATTTGGAAGGTTGTTAAAGAAGAATCAAATCAACATCAAAATCATTGATGGAGAGGGATTTGGAATGAATTTGCAACCCTAATGCATTGTACAATACATAAGGAGGCGAGGCATATCAAAAACGAGGTTGGAGATCAGGCATAGAGAAAAAATAAGATTTGCAAAAACAAGCAAAAAGTGTGAATTCAAAATCACTCTTAGATGCAGTTTCAAGGCTCTTTAACGATCTCAATCGTTTCCTGGAAGTCTCCACAATCTAAAGCAATCAAAACCAGGCGTTTTCGATCCCTCTCACGCACTGTAAGTCGTTCACGGAACCACTATGTTCTTTAAATCGATTAACACTATTCTTGCATCTATAATGTAAAATAATTGCATATTCTTGATCACCATACCATTTTCAAGCTTTTGCCAATAGCCAATTTCATTTATATAACCTATATCGTGAATCACCATTGTTAGATTTTCTTGGAGTTTTTTAGGGTTTTTGTTTTCAGGAATAATTGGCCCTAGTAATGGGCAGGGTTGTGATCAGAAGAAGGAGATGAACTCAACCATGGTACTAGAATTCATTTACATGGCCTGATTGAGATTTTGAGAGTGGACAGGGTTATAGTGACGGACCTTTGTCCGTGGGTATAGGTACTTAGATCTTTAGCCACGGTTCAAGAAAGGGGATGAAGGTGTGTCGTCCCACCATTCATCCATTCAAACATTGGCGCGTTTTTTCTGGTTTTTTTCCACTAATGCTTGTTTTTGTATTTTATTATTTCCTTTTAATATTATAACAAATAGCAACATGTGATCCAGTGGTAAGCGTGGCATGGAATTCCCTTCAGGACCTGAGTTCGAATCCCAGGTCCCCCTATTTTCTCCATAATAATTTCTTTCAGGAGATCCAGTGTATGCGCATGCCAAGAGATCACCGTATTCCCTTACCATCCAGCACGCCAGATGGCCAGATCTGGTGGCCAGCATTGAAGGTGCACCAAAGGACCAAGTCAACGCACATGCATGGGATCAGAAAAGTCAAATTGGATCAGCATCATTGGGCCAACATTTTTTCTATTCACACACCCTAAATCAGGCCCATTTCTCATCTTTTTTATTATTCTATTTTAATTATTTTTATTTACTTACTAACCAATAAAATAATTTCTTTTTTATCAAAAAATCACAAAATTATTTTTTACCCAATTAAATTTTAGAAATTTTTATTTTTCATTAATAAATATTAATTAAATTAATTAGGTTATTAATTCTAGATAACTTTCATTTATTTTGCAAATATTTAAAATTAATTAGAATTAATAGGTTTTAACATTAATTTAATTATTTATTTTCTTTCCTAAATTAACAAAACTCCAAAAATATGTCATTAATTATTTTTTATTAATTAATTAATTTAATAATTAATTTAGCATTTAATTTAGGATTTAATTTCTTTTCTTTAAAAATAACAAAAAAAACAAAACATTTTTTAATTAGGAGGGTCAAAACCCTAGTTTCGCATTCGATTCATTTTCTCGCGCGATTTATTTTTCCTTATTCAATTTTTGTATTTGCTCCCGGTTTGTAATAAATAATTAGGCATTTATTTATTTTTCCGCTTTTAAATTTCAAAGGGTTTGTCTTTGGTGATGTAAATACCCGACGCCTTGTAATAGTTTAGTTTAAATTCCGCATTTTAATTATGCAAATGATTCAACTGTTAGATGTTTGATAATAGGGTTTGCATGACAAGAATGAATGCTTAATCTTAAAATGGTTAGATCACCCTAAACATGTGCAAAGATAAAAATAACTGAAATCAACACACTCGCACATGCGCACTTCTAAGGTACACCCCACTTGGTTGCCTTCGTAAATGGTCATTGAGTATAGGATGTTTTAGAGGTCGCCCTTTCATCTAAAAGATCATAGTTGCCTCGAAATGGTTGCCTCGAATATTGTTGCCTCGAACAAATGATCTAAGACATTAGGGTTACCGCTAAGACGTCTTAACGCTGCTTTAGTGACCGTATGTCCCTCTTTTGAATTGACCCTGAAACTCCAACGATAGTGATACCTACTCACTAATAGTGGAATAGCATTGTCTAAAGGAAATTATCATAGAACGATTCCTTTTTCGAGTAGGTAGATTAGTTCTTAGATACTTGCTCATCCAAAACAAAACAAAAAATTCACACTTACACACTTTTACAAACAAGTTTTCAAAAACACTTCATTACACTCTTAAGCGAGAGTTAAATCGAAGTTGAAACAAAATTTTTTCAAAACCCACAAGCACAAAGAAAACAATTTTGAAAATGATGAGAAAATATCTAAGAGCCCGTAGATAACTACAGATAGAAAGGGTGCTAATACCTTCCCTTTCTCTAATCTAAAATCTCAAAAAAAGGAATTTTTCTGTGCTTTTTTCCTTTCCTTGTTGGATAAAATAAAAGTCGGTGGCGACTCTTGCTTACCGCGACATTTTGTGAAAACAAACGCAAAACGCAAACCAGCATTCCAAAAATAGTCAGTTCTCCCACCGTATCACAGAACTGGCGACTCTGTTGGGGAGTTAATAAGTGGGGTGTACCTTAGGAATAGTTCATCATAATGTTTTAAATTGATTGATTTGTATGCTTTATCTTTGTGGGTTTGAATCGGAGTTACTATAGATCCTAACTCGGATCTGGGGGATACCTTTTAGGTAAGTAGCAATAGACTGTGAGGGAACTGTACAGCATAGACCGATACGGTTGAAGCAGTAGCTACGTTGGTGTGGCACTTTAGTTTGTACCGATATCCCTTGTGGTGGAACAAGGCGAATATGGGGCTGCTAAGGGGTCATTAAGCACCAACTGACCTTAGAACCTATAATTGACCAACTTGGCCATATAAAAGTAGCAGTACGCTACACTCATTGAGACCAAACTCTCGCGATGATTCCGGCCGCAAGAAAAGGTTGCTAAACTGGAATTATGACCGATCAAGGGTGGTTAGTGATATTGAGATCCTCTAGAACCCGGTTACTATTTCTAGGACAGGTTAAACCAACTAAAATGAAAGAGGGTAATACCTAAACTCCATGCCAGCCTGAAATCTAAGGGCTACTGTGTGACTTGCTTGCCCTTACCATGTTTGCTATCTGTGAATACCTGTGATGTGTTTCTATCATGACATCATGCATCATGACATTACATGCATATTGCATTGGACTAACCATTTCAAAGACCAATGGAATTCATATTTGTTCTGTTTTGTAGGTCATGACATCTATGCATAGAAACACTATTCGGATCAGCTTTGTACAAATTCCTACTCAGCTTAGAGATTTGGTTTCCAAGGTTCCTGATACTTCCTCCTTTGTCAGAAGACTTGGTCACCTCCTCAGTCTAGTCACTTCCAAGTTGGATGAACAAATGATGAGTGTCTTGTGCCAGTTCTTTGACCCATTGTACCACTGTTTTACCTTTCCGGACTATCAGTTGGTCCCTACTTTGGAGGAGTTCTCTGGTCTACTTGGTATTTCTATTCTGGAGCAGACACCATTTACAGGTTAGGAGATAGCTCTTAGGCCAGAGGATGCTGCTACAGCCCTACATCTGACAAAGGCTAAAGTAATGTCTAATTGGGAGACTCGGAGTGGGACAAAAGGCTTCTTGGCTAAGTTCTTGGTTGATCAGGCTAATCAGTTTTGGGATAGTTTGGATTTTCAAGCATTCAAAGACATCCTAGCTCTTCTCATATATGGCTTGGTTTTGTTTCCTAATTCATATTCTTTTGTCGACGTGAACGCAGTGAAGATTTTCATGTCCCATAATCCAGTGCCCACTCTCTTAGGGGATATTTTACATGCTCTTTATGCCTGTACTGCTCGGAAACGGGGAACCCTTATGTGTTGTGCACCATTGCTGGCGAGGTGGTTTATTTCTCACCTCCCCAAATCTGTTTTGAAGAATAAGGAAGGCATGGGTTGGGCCTACAGAATTATGTCCCTTGCTCATACGGACATTATCTGGAGCACTAAAGACATGGAAGAAGCATCTGTTATTGATCGCTGTGGGGAATACCCCAATGTTCCACTACTTGGAATTAGAGGAGGGATCACCTATAATCCTTGTCTGGCCTTATGACAGTTTGGGCGAGTTAGGAGGGATGGACCTCATGAGTTGCTACTTCCGGACATTGTCTTTGACTTCCAAGGGGATGCCGAGGGACATCGTCGCAGATTCATACGAGCTTGGAATAGGGTGCACAGGTCTGATCCGCATGAGCTAGGAATGAAGACCTCTCTTCCGATGGAACCATATCTCCGGTGGGTTCGAACCCGTGCCCAAAAGCTGGGAATGTCGTACGAAACTGTCTTACCGGTAATTGTTGAGAGCACTGATGAAGAAGGGGTTCCTCATACTGTCCTCCATCCATACATGCCTACTGATATTGGGGCATTAAAGAGGTCTTGGATCCAGTTGAGGGAAAAGCGGGATACTTACAGAGAAAAGTATCATGAGCAAGAATGGAAGATCCTAAAGCTTACAAGGCAGCTAGAGAGTGAGAAGGTCCTCAATGACTATGTCAGCACCAACAGAAAACAACCATGGGAGCGCTGAAGCCTTTTGTTATTTCTAGTTTTGATTTACTTTTCAGTATTTCTTTTTGTAACGCCTTAAAGGCATTTGGCAAACATTGTTTCAAGTTTTTAATCTAATAAAAGTGTGTTTCATTTTGGTTTACGAATTTGAATCCCTAAAGTCTTTGAAATCATATCATACACATTTCATTCCCATGCACCTCATCACAGGTACCCTTACAGGTTTCTCATCTTCTTCGCTGTTTATTTCAGCATATCATGTCTGCTGAAACATCAACTGATCAAGCTATCAAGGCTCTACAAGATCAGAACGCCCAGTTCCAGGAAATGTTCATGAGCCTGACCAAGGGGCAGAAAGATCTGAAGACTCTTATCTTGAAGGATAAGAAGAAAAAGAAGAAGAAGAAGACAGTCCTCCTGAACATGGGTCACGGGTTTGGGAACAGGATGCAGGACGAAGTTGATTTATCCCACTCATCTGGAGGGGGAGAAAACCAAGAAGAAAGGAGGGCTCCTAGCCCTGTGGTTTCTGAAAATGAGACTGACTTTGATGAAGACCAGTATCCTCTGGCTGAGGACAGGTATAAGCAACTTGAAGACCGGTTGAGCGCAATGGAGATCCAGAAGGTCCCTGGTCTGGACTTAGGAGATTTAGGTTTGGCATCTAGGGTGGTGATTCCCCACAAGTTTAAAGCACCAGTCTTTGCTAAGTACGACGGGGTCTCCTGCCCAAAGCTACACCTCCACTCGTATGTTAGAAAGATCTAGCCATACACTGCTGATAAGAACCTCTGGATCCATTTCTTTCAAGATAGTCTCTCAGGGACTCAACTTGAGTGGTTCTATCAGCTAGAAGGAGCTAGCTTCCATAATTGGGAGGACCTTGCTGCTGCTTTTTACAAGCAGTACCAATATAATGTCGGCCTTGCTCCCATGCGTACCCAACTTCAGGGTATGTCTATGGGTGCGAGCGAAGGTTTTAAAGATTACACTCAGAAATGGAGGGACCTTGCTGGAAGAGTACAACCCCCTTTGGCTAATAGGTAGTTAGTAGATATGTTTCTGGGGACCTTGTCTGGTCCGTATTTTAATCATCTGATTGGAAGTTCATCGTCTGGTTTTACTGAATTAATAATGACTGGGGAAAGAGTTGAAGCCGGTATCAAGAGTGGCAAGATACAAAATGGTGCTTCGTCAAATACCGAGAAGAAGCCCTTTAAGAAGGAGTCTAGTGCAGTCTACAACTCTAGGAGCCAAAGTCGACCCAAGCGCCGCCAAGCAGTTAATGCGGTGGTTATTTCAAGACCAGTTATTGCCCCACAACGCAACAATCAGCCAAGAACAGAGAGGCTACAAAGACAGTTTACTCAGCTCAACATGACTTTATCTCAAATTCTGCCACAGTTGTTGAAAACTAACTTGGTGATTCCGAGGGAAGCTTCGAAGAATCCCAACAACACCTCACCATTGTACAATCCAAACGCCTGTTGTGCTTATCACTCTGATAGCCCGGGGCATGATACCAATAATTTTTGGGCTTTGAAGAGTAAAGTGCAAGATCTGATTGATTCTAAGGAGATTGAGTTCGAAGCGCCGGAAAAGCCTAATGTTATGACTGTCTCTATGCCCAATCATGGAGTGAATGCTGTGGATGATGCTGTGTTTGTATCCTCTGTGGAAGACATTTCTACTCCATTGATGACTGTAAAGAAGAACCTCCTGTTAGCCGGTTTATTTCTAGGCTGTGGCGAAGGTTGCCGTCTGTGTTCCGTCCTACCTACCGGTTGCCATCTATTGAGGTCAGGTGTCCAACGCCTGATGGATAACAAAGAAATTATGTTTGAGAAGACTTTGGTTCCATTGATTCCTTTTGAAGATGTTTCTATAATCACCATTTTCGCCAATTCTTCCAAGGCTTCCTCGAGAAAGCCTGTTAGAATTACATTTGTTTCGAGAATCGCTCCATTGATCATTACTGTTCCTGGACCTATCCCCTATACGTAGGATAAGGCTGTCCCATGGCACTATGGGGCCGATGTGTATTATCACGGGGTTAAACAAGACTTGAAGGATGAAGAGGCTGATACTGATGTCAGCAATATTGTTGGATCTAGTAAAGTCACCCGAAGCGGAAGAATTTTTCCCCCTGAGATCTCTCCACCAATTATTCAGAAGCCTGTTGTTACTACACCTGTCAGTACATCTGCTACTGTCCCTGTTCATGTTCCAATCCTTACCCCTGTTGCCGAGTCATCTGACACTCGGGGCAAAGGGATCACCGGTGAGCCTGCCCAGATGGAGGCACCGAAGAAAATTACTGTTGAAGCCTCTAGACAGGAGATAGATGAAATTTTAAAGATCATCAAGAAAGCGACTACAACATAGTCGAACAGCTGGGGCAAAACCCGTCGAAGATCTCTATGTTGTCTTTATTGTTGTGCTCAGAGGCCCATGCTAAGGCTCTAATTGCTTTCCTGAAGACTGCGCACGTGCCGCAGGAGACATCTGCTGACCAGTTCAAAGATTGCGTGGCTAGTCTGACAGCAGATAATGGGTTGGGTTTCTCCGACACAGACTTGAATGCTAAGGGGAAGAATCACAATGATGCCCTGCATGTCTCCATTGAGTGCAGGGGCACTACTCTAGCTCACGTATTGGTGGACACTGGATCCTCGTTGAACATTTTACCTAAGAAGGCGTTAGACCGGTTGGACTGTGAAGGGCTGGTGCTGAAGCCGAGTAACATTGTGGTCAGGGCCTTTGTTGGGTCCAAGAGGATGGTACATGGAGAGGTGGATATTCCAGTTAAGGTTGGTTCTCAGATTTTCGTGTCTACATTCTATGTGATGGACATTCGACCATCTTATTCTTGTTTGCTGGGTCGCCCGTGGATCCACAAAGCTGGGGCAGTAACTTCCACGCTCCACCAGATGCTGAAATACCCAGTGAAGGGAAAAATTGTTACGGTACGAGGAGAAGAGGAGTACACGGTGAGCCACCTCAACTCTTTCTGGTATGTGGAGATGGACGGGGAGTTCATTGAGACCCCGTGTCAACATTTTGAAGAAGTCCCCCAGACACTGGCGTCGACTGAAACTGTTGCTGAAGATCCTCCAATGAAGATGGCTTCCGTCAAGGATGCCCGGGCTGTTGTTGAGAAAGGTGGGTGTGCAAATTGGGGCCAACTCCCTGACTTTGCACATAAGACTAACAAGTTTGGTTTGGGTTTCACTGCAGAAGCTCAAAGGGCTGTTCGGCGTGCGCGGATCGGAAGACCTCCCCTGTTTATCAGCAATTCGGGAGTGAATGCCATTGAAGACGACGATGAAGAGTCTGAGTTTGACAACTGGATTTACCCAACTACCGACGGCGGACTAAGTAACTGGACGGAAAAGGACTTCGTGCCAATTTCTTTTATTACCCAGTAATGAGACTTTTGTTTTTAATTTGTAACAGATAATTTTTAACTTTACGGCCCGATGTCTTACCCGAGGCACCGTGGCTTTGTTTGTGAGGGCTTGATATTTGTCATTTCCATATATCATTAATAAAAGCATTGGATGTTTTCTTGCATTACGAATTTTGCGCTCCTTGTTTTTCTTTTTCTATCTTGCAAAATAGCTATTTTACACACACTCACATATACAGGTCTACATCCACTCTGGATCCCACTGATAACGACTCTGCTACTACCGGTTATGACTTCAAAGTCCGATCAACCAAGTCGAGGACGAAGGTGAGGAGGATTGTGAAGTTCCTGGTGAACTTGCTAGACTGTTACTTCAGGAAGAAAGGGCCATACAGCCGCATGAAGAGCCAATGGAAACAGTAAATCTGGGTACAGTGGTAGACAAGAAAGAGGTCAAGATCGGTGCAAATCTGGAATCTAGTGTTAAGCAACGGTTGATTCAGATGCTGCGTGACTATGTTGAGATCTTTGCCTGGTCTTATGAAGATATGCCTGGGTTGGATACTGATATCGTGGTTCACCGCTTGCCTACCAAGGAAGACTGTCCTCCAGTGAAACAGAAAGTTCGCCGAATGCGCCCGGAGATGTCTGAGAAAATCAAGGCTGAAGTGATGAAGCAGTTTGACGCCGGTTTTCTAGTAGTTACTTCTTACCCGCAGTGGGTTGCCAACGTGGTTCCGGTGCCGAAGAAGGATGGCAAGGTTCGAATGTGTGTTGACTATAGGGATCTGAACAGGGCAAGCCCCAAGGATGATTTCCCTCTGACTCATATCGACGTTCTGGTTGACAACACCGCACAACATAAGGTCTTCTCCTTTATGGATGGTTTCTCTGGTTATAATCAGATTAAAATGGCTCCCGAAGATATGGAGAAGACAACCTTTGTTACTAAATGGGGTACCTTTTGCTACAAAGTCATGCCTTTCGGATTGAAGAATGTTGGGGCAACGTATCAGTGCGCCATGGTCGCTTTGTTCCATGACATGATCCATCACGAGATTGAGGTATACGTTGACGACATGATTGCAAGATCCCAGACTGAAGAAGAACATCTTGACCACCTTCAGAAGTTATTTGACAGGTTGAAGTTGTACAAGCTGAGGCTAAACCCGAACAAGTGCACCTTCGGGGTGAGATCTGGTAAGCTGCTAGGTTTCGTCATAAGTGATAAAGGTATTCAAGTGGATCCTGAAAAGGTGAAGGCTATATAGGAAATGCCAGCTCCCCGAACAGAAAAAGAAGTCAGAGGCTTTTTGGGACAGTTGAATTACATTGCCCGATTCATCTCACACCTGACTGCTACTTGTGAGCTAATCTTCAAGCTACTGAAAAAAGATCAAGTGGTAAGATGGAACGATGAATGTCAGGCCGCTTTCGAAAGGATCAAAGAGTATCTCTAAGAGCCACCTATTCTGATGCCTCCAGTTGAAGGGAGACCTTTGATCTTATACTTGACAGTACTCGACAATTCAATGGGGTGCATGCTGGGACAGCATGACGAGTCTGGCCAAAAAGAGCATGCTATTTATTACCTTAGCAAAAAGTTTACCGACTGCGAGACCCGATACTCGTTGCTTGAGAAAACTTGCTGCACTTTGGCATGGGCTGCTCGCCGGCTGAGACAGTATATGCTGACTCACACTACTCTATTGATATCAAAGATGGATCCAATCAAGTATATCTTCGAAAAGCCTGCCTTGTCCGGAAGAATAGCCAGATGGCAGATGATCTTGACTGAGTATGACATCCAATACATGACCCAGAAGGCAATTAGGGGAAGTGTGTTGGCAGATCATTTGGCACATCAGGCAATGGATGATTACCAGTCTATGAACTTTGAATTCCCGGATGAGAATATCATGTTAGTAACTGACTCTGAGACACCTGGTCCGGATGAAGGACCTGAGGAGGGATCCCGATGGTCTATGTACTTTGATGGAGCTTCAAACGCTCTGGGTAATGGCATTGGTGCCGTGATCATATCTCCTGAAGGCTCTCATACTCCGTTCACCGCCCGACTATGTTTTAACTGCACCAACAACATGGCGGAGTATGAAGTGTGCATCATGGATCTTCGAGCAGCAATTGACCTAAGGATTAAGTTTCTGAGTGTTTTCGGAGATTCCGCTCTTGTGATCAGTCAGATCAAAGGCGAGTGGGATACGAAACACCCTAATCTTATTCCTTACAAAGAGTATGTGTTGACGTTGCTTCCACACTTCGAGGAGATAACCTTTGAACACTTCCCTAGAGAGGAGAATCAGTTGGCGGACGCGCTAGCTACGATGTCTTCTATGTTCAAGGTCAGATGGGACAATGAAGCTCCCCAGATTACCATTGAGAGGTTGGATGAACCTGCACATTGCTGTGACATTGAGACTGAAGAGGTAACAGATAAACCCTGGTTCCACGAGGTGAAGAGGTATCTTGAGGCTCAAGAATACCCTGAGGGCGCATCTGTTAATGATAAGAATTTTCTGAGGAGGTTCGCGGCAAAGTTCTTCATCAGCAATGGCATTCTTTACAAGCGTAACCATGATTCAACCTTACTGCGATGTATGGATAAGAACGAGGCAGAAAGGATCATGATAGAGTTACATGAAGGTACCTTCGGAACTCATTCCAGTGGACACACCATGGCAAAGAAAATCCTTCGGGAAGGATACTATTGGTCCACCATGGAAGCCGACTGTTATCAGCATTCTCGGACCTGTCACAAGTGCCAAGTCTATGCTGATAAGGTGCACATACCTCCAGTCCCTCTGAACGTCTTAACAGCTCCTTGGCCTTTTCCAATGTGGGGTATCGATATGATCAGCGAGATCAGACCTATTGCGTCCAACGGGCATTGTTTCATCCTGGTAGCAATTGATTACTTTACGAAGTGGGTTGAAGCAACTTCTTTTGCTACTGTAACCAAGAACGTCGTGGCACGGTTCATTCGACACAATATGATTTGTCGATATGGTGTACTAGAGAGGATCATTACGGAAAATGGTACAAATCTCAACAATAAGATGATCACCGAACTCTCAAACAGTTCAAGATACAACATCACAACTCTTCTCCCTACCGGCCGAAGATGAATGGGGCTGTAGAAGCGGCTAATAAAAACATTAAGAAGATTGTGCAGAAGATGACGGTGACATACAAAGATTGGCATGAGATGTTACCATTTGCTCTTCATGGGTACCGTACCTTAGCGCGGACGTCAACAGGGGCAACACCTTATTCTTTTGTATATGGCATGGAGGCCGTCTTGCCCATTGAAGTTCAGATACCCTCTCTTCGGATTATGAAGGATGTAGGTTTGAGCGAAGATGACTGGATTCAGACCCGGCTTGATCAGCTGAACTTAATCGACGAAAAGAGACTTACTGCTATTTGTCATGGTCAGACGTATCAAAAGCGGATGATCAAGGCATTTAACAAGAAAGACAGACAACAAGAGTATCAAGTCGGGGATCTGGTGATCAAGCGCATCATCCTACCACAAGGTGATCCCAGGGGCAAATGGACCCTTACTTACGAAGGGCCATTTGTGGTTAAGAACATTTTCTCATGAGGAGCTGTGATTCTAACCACCATGGATGGTGACGACCTTCCTCACCCCGTAAATGCAGACATAGTGAAAAGATACTACGCATAATCAAAGACCCGCTAGGTCGACTGGCCTAGGAAAAAATAAGGGCTTCTCGGAGAACCAAAAGGGTTCGGGAAAAAATAAGGGATGAAAATGAAAAAATCTGTACACCCGGCAAGTCGAAAACCTGAAAAGGCGGCTTGGGCAAAAAAGGGTATCCCGGTGGACTGAAAACCCGAAAGGGCGGTCCAGGAAAAAATTAGGGATCAAAACATAACACTATGTCTCATTGGATCACCTTGCAACCAGACTTCGGTATCGACTATCAAGCTCGGACGGCACCAAACAATCTGATCTACCTTCAACCAAGTAGCAAAGTGATGAGATGCTCGAGGACATAAAGGAAATAGTAGAGTTGGAACCCAGTGGGATTATTCACATAGCTATTTTTCTTTGTTTTTCACAAATTGTATAAATTCTATTTGTTCGGTGGAGTTCTCTTACTAGAACGTCAGCCTCTTGTACAAAAATGCCTATTTACAGGCCAAACTTCAAAATCAATACAATTAATTTTCAAAGAAATTTCAACTGTCTTTCCTTCTTCTGTTTTGTTTTGAAAAGAACGTCCAATGTTCAGTTTTTGATATATGCATTTGACATTAATTGCTGCTCATGAATATTTACATGCGAAACAAAAGACGATTACTTGTAATATCAGAAACATGGGAAAACGAGAAATGTCCAAACCGTACAGTTGCTCTATCTACCAGGTATAGGGATAGGCCTAGCTGGAGGAAACGACTAAAAGTACATTCATTCCCCGCAGAGTAAGAGAAAGACAGTAATGTTAACTCTCTCCAGCTGAGACTCGCAACTGTGAATGAATCGATAATATTCTCCCCAAGCAGAGTTTATCTACCATCAGCACTGAAAAGTCATATCATCCCCAGTGGAGTATAAAAATATCCCCAGTGGAGTTGGAAGAATTGTCCCCAGTAGACTCCGGAAGATCATCCCCAGTAAAGTCTAAAAGGGCTATCCCCAGTAAGGTCGCTATTGAAAAGTCATCCCCAGCGGATTTCTTTCCTTTCACAAAATAGGAATTCAATCCCCAACAAGGTTCATTATCACCAACAACGGTAATTTATCCCCAGCTAAATTTATCAACGGAATCCTCTGGCAGAGCATCTCTTCCCCACAAAGTCATTCTCCTCCTCAGTTTATTCCCCAGCGGAGTTATCCTCTCCTGCAGGTTTATTCTCACAAACATCTTCATCCACTATCTCCAGCGGAAACGAAGAATTCCATTCTTTTCTCCAACAGCTATCCGGGATTTATTTTCCCCAGATAAAAACATCACATTTTCATACATCATGACATGCATACGCATCATACGACACAATCTCATTTATTTTGAGAACATCATTTGCTTGATACATACCATGCATTACATACAACTAACCTTTATCTTTCATGAATGATACGGTTAAATTCTCACAAAATTCAAGCTATGAAGTTTCTACCTCAGTCGAATTATGGACAAGTTCCTAAATCTCGACAAATATTTCCTCAATTGAATTACGGACGAGTTCCTAAATCTCAGCAGAGTTGTTTTCTCAGTTGAATTACGGACAAGTTCCTAAATCTCAGCAAAGTTGTTGAATTACGGACGAGCTCCTAAATCTCGACAAAGATATTTCCTCAGTTGAATTACGGACGAGTTCCTAAATCTCAGTCGAGTTGTTTCTCAGTTGAATTACAGACAAGTTCCTAATCTCAGCGAAGTTGTTGAATTACAGACAAGCTCCTAAATCTCAGCAAAGAAGTTGAATTACGGACAAGTTCCTAAATCTCAGCGAAGTTGTTGAATTACGGACAAGCTCCTAAATCTCAGCAAAGCAGTTGAATTACGGATAAGCTCCTAAATCTCAGCATAAATACTCCCTCAGTCGAATTACGGACAAGTTCCTAAATCTCGACAGATATGTTCCTCAGTTGAATTACGGACGAGTTCCTAAATCTCAGCAGAGATTTTTCCTCAGTTGAATTACGGACGAGTTCCTAAATCTCAGCAGAGATGTTTTCTTAGTTGAATTACGGACAAGCTCCTAAATCTCAGCAAAGCTGTTGAATTACAGACGATGTTCCTAAATCTCAGCGAAGTTATTCCCCTAGTTGAATTACAGACAAGTTCCTAAATCTTAGCAAAGTTGTTGAATTACGGACGAGTTCCTAAATCTCGACAAAAATATTTCCTCAGTTGAGTATGGACGATTGAAGTTCCTAAATATCAACGGAGACGACTCACCAGCAGAATGACGGATGACGAAGCTCCTAAAATTCTATCTCTCTCCACGAAAGGTCATACTTCCCCAGCGGAATCTTCCTCAACAACAGGTATACAAGCTCTCGCTAAGGAATCTCTTATGCGATCGACACTTCTCCAAATGGCATCTATAAGCCCATTCCCGACATCACAAGACAATTACCACTTCATGGGAGTGCAAATTTCTAGGCACTCTAGTGTTTAATCTTCTTCTACCTTCGGATCGCGAAAGGCTCGAAAGCCAATCTACATTATAGGTCATTATGAGAAATGACCCATCCAAAGATCATTTTGAAGAGGATGCAATTCCATACAATCCATCTTCATCTCCAAAGATCAAAATATGCACTCACGAGAAGTTATGAATTTGGACATTATAGGTCATTTTGAAAAGTAAACAAAAACACCTTTTTTGTCAAAGCTTCATACTTGAGCATGGAATATCAAATTGATATGAGACCAAAATGGTTGGTTAGAGGACATCTCAAGCTTTCTAAAACGTCCAATAACACCTCCAAAGAGTCAAAATTGAGAAAGTTATGCATTGTTGAAGTTAGACATTTTTGCAAAATTGCCAAAAGTCAACTATGCCCAAAACTTCAAACTTTGCCAAATGGATCCATTCTTTTTCACTTGTTTTGAGTTGGCATTATAGCCCACGTGCTCTAGCCCTGGCCATGTGTCAATATCATATTTTTATTATTTAATTTGGTTTTTATTTGAATTAATTCAATTTAAATCAAATTAAATCAAATTAAATCAAATAAAATCCAAAAACATTGAAACCAAGGATTTGGTGATGATTGCAGGTTTTATTACACGGCTAGGACTAATCAAAATCGTATCAAGGCAATTGTGCACAAGGAGATTGGATTTGGACCAAATTTGGAAGGTTGTTAAAGAAGAATCAAATCAACATCAAAATCATTGATGGAGAGGGATTTGGAATGAATTTGCAACCCTAATGCATTGTACAATACATAAGGAGGCAAGGCATATCAAAAACGAGGTTGGAGATCAGGCATAGAGCAAGAACAAGATTTGCAAAAACAAGCAAAAAGTGTGAATTCGAAATCAATCTTAGAGGCAGTTTCAAGGCTCTTTAACGATCTCAATTGTTTCCTGGCAGTCTCCACAATCTAAAGCAATCAAAACCAGACGTTTTCGAGCCCTCTCACGCACTGTAAGTCGTTCATGGAACCACTATGTTATTGAAATCGATTAACACTATTCTTGCATCTATAATGTAAAATAATTGCATATTCTTGATCACCATATCATTTGCAAGCTTTTGACAATAGCCAATTTCATTTATATAACCTATATCGTGAATCACCATTGTTAGGTTTTCTTGGAGTTTTTTAGGGTTTTTGTTTTCAGGAATAATTGGCCCTAGTAATGGGAATGGTTGTGATCAGAAGAAGGAGACGAACTCAACCATGGTACTAGAATTGATTTACATGGCCTGATTGAGATTTTGAGAGTAGACAGGGTTATAGTGACGGGCCTTTGTCCGTGGGTATAGGTACTTAGATTTTTAGCCATGGTTCAAGGAAGGGGATGAAGGCGTGTCGTCCCACCATTCGTCCATTCAAACATTGGCGTGTTTTTTCTGGTTTTTATCCACTAATGCTTGTTTTGTATTTTATTATTTCCTTTTAATATTATAACAAACAGCAACATGTGATCCAGTGGCAAGCGTGGCATGGAATTCCCTTCAGAACCTGGGTTTGAATCCCAGGTCCCCCTATTTTCTCCATAATATTTTCTTTCAGGAGATCCAGTGTATTTGCATGCCAAGAGATCACCGTATTCCCTTATCATCCAGCACGCCAGATGGCCAGATGGCCAGATCTGGTGGCCATCATTGAAGGTACACCAAAGGACCAAGTCAACGCACATGCATGGGATCAGAAAAGTCAAATTGGATCAGCATCATTGGGCCAGCATTTTTGCTATTCACACACCCTAAATCAGGCCCATTTCTCATCTTTTTTTATTATTCTATTTTAATTATTTTTATTTACTTACTAACCAATAAAATAATTTCTTTTTTATCATAAAATCACAAAATTATTTTTTACCCAATTAAATTTCAGAAATTTTTATTTTTCATTAATAAATATTAATTAAATTAATTAGGTTATTAATTCTAGATAACTTTCATTTATTTAGCAAATATTTAAAATTAATTAGAATTAATAGGTTTTAACATTAATTTAATTATTTATTTTCTTTCCTAAATTAACAAAACTCCAAAAATATGTCATTAATTATTTTTTATTAATTAATTTATTTAATAATTAATTTAGCATTTAATTTAGAATTTAATTTCTTTTCTTTAAAATAACAAAAACAACAAAACATTTTTTAATTAGGAGGGTCAAAACCCTAGTTTCGCATTCGATTCATTTTCTCGCACGATTTATTTTGCCTTATTCAATTATTGTATTTACTCTCGGTTTGTAATAAATAATTAGGACATGAATCATAAAAATCTTTAATGATACTTGGACTATTTGGTTACTATCCTTGGCATTATGGAGTATTGGACTTCTTGGACTTAGGATTAGAAACCTTGGCCTATCTTGGAGACCTTGTGATCTTTATTTGATATTTTGTCTGGAGTTCTTGAGGTTTACCTCAAGACATTGGGTTGTTTGTTTGTTTTGTGTGCAGGGTATTGTGATTACATATTTTGTTTGTAATCTGGAATTCATCCGTATACAGCTGTTACTCTGCCCAATTTTTGTGAAGACTTAATACACTTGAAGTTTGGTTCTCTCAAGAGGTCTAGTATCTTTGCTTTCTTGGTTTCAATCCAAAGAATGGGAATTCTATATTGACTCATAATGTCAGGTATTGGCTTCTTGTTGGTTAGATGGTTCTTATCCCTAGCTTTTACCTTATGCTTTAGGATAGTCTCTTCATCTCCTCCCATCTTCTTTAATTTCAAAAATCTTCTCCCTCTTTTTAAAAAAACTCTTCTTATTTCTAAACTTGAAACACTTTCATAATAAACTTGGACTTATGTCCATGCATTTTCAAAACATTTTCATAAATAAATTTAAATCAATTTAATAATACTTTGACATTTTTTGTGAGAAGACTAAAAGTCAATCAATCTCATTTCAAACCATCTTTACCACTTTGGCTTTTTATTTTAAAACTTTTCTTAAAAGATTAGACTCTTGTCAATCCTTGTAGTGATGCAAACAACTATACTTCTACAATATGTAGTAAAGAGAGATATTTTCCACTTGTGTGTTGAGTGAGGCATTGTTGATTTCAAAATCCAAGCCATATCCTACACTTTGAGATTATGCAAATTCTCCTTTCTCATAATTATGGGTAGTAAGTATGTTTTCCACACGGACAATGACGATGATGTCTTATCTCATAAAATTAACCAACACACTTGTGTTTCAAATTTTTAAAAGAGGAACTACGTGTACCCTGACCCCCTATTGCACGAAAGATGGTACGTAGGCACTAAAGGTTCGCAACCGCGGCGGGTGCAAAAATCATAAAAATATTTCTTTTCTCACCTTCACCATCCATTTTATATACAACACATTTTTATAGCCAAAATATACAGATTTTTCAAAGAGGTTCTTGCGGAGTACCATAGATGTTTAGGGTGCTAATACCTTCCCTTTGCATAACCAACCCCCTTACCTTGAATCTTTCCCCCTTTTTTGGGTTATTCGCTCTTTTCCCATTCCTTTGGAAACAATAAAGCGCGGTGGCGATTTTTATTTTGATTTGTATAAAGTCTAGTCAATCCAATGGCTTAGTCTTGAACATTTCTACCGCTACACATCCAACCACCACCCTGGGTAACTCAAAACATAAGTCACAACTGTGTTCATAACTCAGATCACAAGTCACAAAGCAATGCACAAGACACGTGATATAATTGTGTTATCCGACATTTTTGAAAAATACTTGTGAGAATAGACTCCAAATTGTCCATATGAGTAAACCCTTTCTCCCCCTTTTTGTCCAAAAATTGACAAAGAAGGCCTTCATCAAAACCAGACCCAAGCACAACTCACCCAAACCCGAACAAAAGCCATAAGAATTATGGACACCACAAATACTTACAGGGTGAAAGAGGAAAGGATAATCCTCTATAAATAACTCGTCAATTTACTTGGGAAATAACGATCCTTGAATGTTCCAATAATCTTGGTCAAAAGGGAACGCTATTTGAGGAGAACCTTCCACCAAATACAATGTGCACTATCCAACACAACTTTGAATGTCTTTAATAACTCTGTACTGTTTCTTCTGAGCAAAACAGGTCCCAATATATGCACATGCACAGTCAAAACACGCTTACTGACACATGTTTGATCAATCTATCCCTAAAACTCCTTTGTTGGTCATACATGATACCATGTCCTGAATAATGTCCTGACATCCAGTCAGACATTGTCTTATTATGCTTGCATATTGACCAACACATCTTCAACCATAATGTCTTTTACTGGATTCTAAGTGTTCTCCTTTCACTTAGACTTAGTGACACACACCAAGATATCATAATATCACATTTGTGATATCTCTCAATAAAGACCATTAGAGAGTCACTCACAAAATCTGTAGAGAAAAATAAATTCTCCCAGACTCAACCATTAAACACTCAAGAGATATGTGAACTTCTGATAGTTCATCCAACTTCACATGGCTAGAACCAACCATGCCTTGTTAAGATCACCAAAATTTTCATAATGCCATAAAATTATGTCTGGCATCACATCCTCATAAGAGGCATAAGATCTCCACAAGCTTGAACAACACTCTAGCTAAAAAATATATGTACCATGACAACAATAATCCAAAGACAAATACATGACCCCCCCTGTCATGAATAACCAATGCTCAAGCTAAAGATTTAATCTTGAGAAGTAGATGAAAGCCCATGTAAGACTTCATGATTTCATGTTGAAAGACAGCACTTCCCGCACATGCTGAACCCTGACTCCCTCGGTAGAGTCATACCAGAGTCATATACTCTCACTCCTTGAGAATACATCTAAGTACTCTGACTTCTTCACAACATAAGGACACGTCTGATTACCGTCCTTTCATAACCACACTATGTATCATGACCTTTTGAGTAGGAAATATGTCATGCATACTAGGTATGAAGTCACTCACAAACTCCAAAAAAAATTCTTAGTTTTCTTAAAAGCTTTAATAAGATCTAGATTATCAACACTCATCTAGAGTGACTTGCAGCAGAAGAAAAACACCTCCTCAAAACACTCTTCTCAGATCTCAGTATCTATCAGCAGTCTTCTTCCATTACATCCACTAGTAATTGCTGATACTAGTGGAGTCTTTAGAAAAGTATTCATACATTCACCAAGCATACTACTATAAACAGGATTAAACTCTCCATATTCTAATCCACATAGTCAAAAATGCCACTTCTGAAAATAATGCTTGAGCATCCAACTCCACATGCACAATCCCTAGTAGTAAAAAAAAATCATCCATAATCATGATGTTACAACATCATTTGGGACACCAGCTTCTTAATATAGAACCCAAACCACTCCAGTTCTTAAATCAATTCAAAGGACTCATTGAGCATGGAAATCCTTTATGAAGCTCCCAAAAGAACACATAGATGATGCAACCTACCAAACACCTGAATGGTATGGAGAGAAATAAACTCTCACATACTCTCTGAAACAGGATGTTCAAAATGCAGAATTGCATAACTCTTCAGACAAATACTTAGTCTCCCATCAAATTATTCACCAACAGTCTTCATGCAAAACCTCCTTAGAGGACAGACAAATACTCAGGTCCCTTTAAAGTATTTATCATAAGTAAGATAAGATTACCTTCTCACACAAGGTAAGACATTTGGTCTAACATCCTTCTTCTACATACGTCTGACACCAGTTGATTCATCTTCATGACAAATAGTTAGGAAATCCATTAATATCCCATAACATTCCAGATTAGGTCAGTGGCTTGACCTTAAGATCCACTATAGACACTTCCTTGGTTGAAGGAATAAACACACTTTGAGACAATGTTCCAACATCATATCCGACATCAATCTCAAACACATTGATTTCACCATTGAGTATGGTCTGGAGACACCATAGTAATCCATAACTCTTGCAGGGGACACAAGAGGATCAACCATCAATAGTTGATCAATCTTCAACGCAGACCAAAATACATGCAAATCATGCACACCTCAAGAAGATTTCTTCTCAAAAGCACAATGTCCAGACCTCTTGTCTGCCTTTGAGGTGTTGGATTCCATCCTTCTGCACCTAAAGAGGAGGTTTCCTCTAACATGTATCTGGAGCTGACTTCAACAATAATTGAATTTACTGGTCATCACAAACAAACTATTTTAGAATAAGTCTGCTTCTCCATCACACAAGGATCCCCTTCAATCCTTGCAAAAACACCTATGCCATTATGTGAGGACACCATATAACTAAATCCTAGTAGAGAGAGGAACTTCCCATAGATACCAGGGAACCATAATCCTTTGGTCCTAAACTAATAACTCCTCCTTACTCCAAACAACTAAAATTCTCATCCTAGGTGAGTTAGATGACATTTAAATAGTGCAGACACCAATCAACCATAGAAATCAGGTTAACACACCTTCAATGCAGACAATCCTTGAAATACCTTTCCATAACAACAAAACAAGAGTTCCATGCTCTCATAGACTTGATAAGAATACCAAGTTATAGTAAACAACCTCAATCCTATTTATGAAAAGTACCACCACACATATTGAGAAAAAAATTCTCAATACACAGATGTCAAGACATTATGTCTGACATTTCTTCAAGATCTTCCAGCTTCAGATTAAGGACCCCCCCTTATTAACTGCTAAGAATTCCTTGAGAATCATACAATATCTGCACAACAACTCACTTAGACTAAAAATAAACTAACCTAATGAGTGTCCAATATGTTGATCGTGTCCTGACCAACATACTTTAACACAGATTCCTTCTCTTCCAGATCAGGAGTAGGTTCCAAACATAAGTGATTTAAAACACAATTGTTTAGCACCCAAGCATTTTTTATGTCCTACCTTTATCCAATAAGATTCCGCACAATCTATTGGCTTGGTGTTTCAACATCAGGCATGACATCATTTCCCTTCACACGAAACACATCAAGAGATCTTTTACTAAAGCCTGGAGATTGGGCTTTAGGGTTGAAAGCCAAAGTAAATGGCCTTAACTAGATCTCTTTTCAACAAACTCTCATAAGAGTTCCTTTATGAGAGGACTTGGGATAAACCTCAAGTATCTTTTGCAACTCTAGCAAGCTAGTTGAACCTCTCCTCAAGTATCACCACACTATGGAATACGTCTACAGAGGAGAACGGTGTGTTGCATCCTTAACACACCAAACCACCAGGAGTTTTTCTTCAGATATATATGCAGCGAAATACAAACAAGAAAACTCCACACCAACATTCAGGCAAATACATAAACCCTTGCATAAACACACTATACTCCTGGTGCAACATGTTAACTTGGGTTTGAAAATAAATTAAAACCTCAACACAGTAGCTTACCACCAAAGCTACACGCCTGACAATAACACATGCAGGTCCAATATATACCCTATCACGAACAATCAATCCTCCACTTCTACGGACCATTCAAACAACAATATGAACTCTTCAAGTTCAAACAACTTTTCAGTAGAACCTTCTACCTTACACAAAAACCAGAAAGTATCCCCCTTGGATCTCATCTAGAGACAGACAAGATGCATGCTCTGATACCAATTGAAATTTTGGTATGATAGAACTCAAATGTCCAATGGCATGTTGGGACATCTGATCCAACATAAACAAACAAGCAAGGTATCAACAATAAGAACAATACTAAAAAGCAATAAACAACACACCAAAATTGTTAACCCAATTCAGAACAACCTTCCTACTCTGGGGGCATACCAAGCCAGGGACAAATCCACTATAATAATATCAATTCATAGACCCTAAATATGAGGCCCTCCTCAATCCCTCTTCAATCACAAATATTGATTGGATAAACAAAATTCTAAACAAACAAGTAGACACTCTTCCATGATAATCTCTAGCCAAGACTCTTGACCAAGACCACAACTTGGAGTTGCTTCAAAGCTTCCTCCAAGAACAATACTCAACTCATTATTTCATAACTTTTGAGGGAGAACAACATTGACCATCTCACAACTTGAGTGGTTCACTTACACAAACTCTCCTAGAGAGAGGAAAAAAGAAAACCCCCTAGATTTCTACATCTTGAACTCGTGCCTTTCCTAGGTTACAAATACTTTTATTTATAACCTATACCCAACTGGATTTGGGCCTTCAAAATACAACATATCAGCTGTAACAACCACCAACAACTTCTGCTACAAACAAGGTCTTTAATAATTAGTTTCCTAAAATATCTCCATATTTAGAAACTGCATAATCTTCAATATTCTGATTTGATTCTTCTTGAACTTTAAATCAGTGACACATAGGATTGTATAATATTCCCAAAAATATTCTACATCAGTTAAATCATAACATAATCTAACTGTCCACTTCAGCTCAGGCGTGATGTCATATGCTCCTTCATGGGACATCTTATCTGACATGTTGTTCCAGATGCTGAAACACTTCAACTCAACATGTCCTAACATAAGATAAGACTTCATGCTCAAACTGTTCCTATTAGCAAGATAATACATCCTATCTAACATATTGCTTCTATATTTGTTTTACAAAAATTAATGAAAATCCTTAAATCTAAGGAACTTACACAAAGATAGTAAGACTTTGAGAAGGTTAGCAGATATTTTCTTCCTCAATGAAGATGTGTTATACAAAAGAAATTACGACATGGCCTTGCCCAGATCTGTGGATAGACACGAAGCAAACATGTTAATGCATGAGATCCATGGAGGTTCATTTGGTATCCACGCCAATGGACATTCAATGTCAAAGAAGATGCCTAGGGAGTGATACTATTGGCTGACAATGGAATATGACTGTTACAAATTTTAATAAAGTGGGTGAATTGAGTTTTTTTGTTTTATCCAAATGTGCGGATAGAAAGAGTCGCCACCGACTTTTCTTTTATCCAATATTTAGGAAAGGTGAAAAGAACAGGAAATACCTTTGATAGACCTTTAGTACCCCTTTCATCTGTAGTTATCTACGGGCTCTTAATTGCTTAGTCACTTTTTGAAACTTGTTTTATGTGTGGGTGGTTTGTTTGAAAATATTTTGAAATGCCAATGTAAGGAAGACTTTGTAATGACTCTTGTATCAGTTCTCAAGAATGTATACAGAGTGTTTTTTTTTAAATATTTTTTTGAAAGTGTTATGGAAAATGTTTTTGTTTGTGAAAAAAGGTTGTGAGAAAGCAACTAGGAGTCATACCCACTAAAGTCTTTCTTGTTATTTTCCTTATCCTTTAGAGATAGTATTATCCATACCATTAGTTTGTAGGTAATCCTATCTATTGGATGTTAAGGGACAAGCGTAGGGTCATCGTATAGTCATTTAAGGAAACATGTAAGGATACTTTAGCAATTGTATAGGAGGGACTATCATTATTTTGTAGGAAACTCGAAAGGTCATCGAGGGACTGTGATCTTTACTCGAAGGGACAATGATGATTTGATCGAGGGTATTTGGCTAAAGTATCACTACTTTCGAGGGACATGACTAAGTATCGTAAGGCAACAAGAGAGGTTAACCTAAAGGTGCAAGTGTGCAAAGTGTTTGTTTTCAGTTATTTAGTCTTGACAATTAGGGTTTTCTACATTTTGCTTTTAGTATTTCCATACAAACCCTAGTTACTAGCAGTTAAATATTTATAGAAAGTTAAAGTGTAGAATATAAAACCTAAACTATTACATGGCTTTGGGAGAGATACATAAGTATAGAATTTTGCGGGAAAGTAAACCTACCCTATTACATCGTCGGAGCAGATACATAGTAGGGAAAAATGCGGGAATGTAAATCTAAGCTATTACATTGATAGTGCGACCTATACAATTTTCTAAGAAAATTAAATTACAAAAAGTAATAAGAAAAAGAATGTTAAAATGTTAAAATGTTTTTGTGTTTTTGTGTTTTTGTGTAGAAGATAATTTAAGTGTTAATAATTAACTAAAACCTAATTATTTCTAATTAATTTTAATATTAAGAAAAAGGTTAATTAGTTAATTAATTAGTAAATAAATTATATCAAAAAAATTTAATTACTAATTAAAAACCCTAACCCTAATTTGTTAAAGTGTTAAGAAAACTTAGGGTCTGTTAATGATTAATTAAAAAGAATTAATTAAGAAAATGGAAAAGAAAGTAAGGGTTAGAAAAATAAGAAAACAAAAGAATGCATGAGGTGGATGTTGAACTCACACCCTTGGCCTCACAGGATGCTCCCTTTACCACTAGGTCATGCGCTCGTTTATGATGTTGACTGGGAATGAATCAATGTATGATGAACCTGCATGTTAGTTTGGAAAAGAAATAAAATAAATGCAAAACATAGGGTTCGAACCCACACCACTTATGTTACGGCCTCCGTCTCTAACCATCTGTGCTATGCTGGCTTTTTGTTATTAAAATACAAACAAATAAATACATAATAAAAGTTATTTCAGAGAAGCGCCAGAGCCCTGGCTCCGGTCGTCTTCTTCGGTGGATCCAAATTTCCACCTGCAAAAATAGCAAGATTTAAAGATCAAGAGGGGGTCTTGTCCCCCTAATTTGGACCTCCTGCATCCAATGGCAGTGTTAGTTTAGCCTGAAAGTGCTTGTATCACAAGATACAAAACAAACAAAATTGTATGCCCTAATAATTACATCTTGTATTCCCTGCGTCAAAGCTTGTGTTTTATTATTTAAACCTTCTCTAAACATCATCATGAATATATATGTATGCATCAAATCTTTCAACAACACACGTATTAAAAATTGAAATCCAAGAATTTCACTAAATCAGCGATGTTGGGGTATGATGTTTTGACGTGCTTCGAGCTTCAACGATGGTTGGAATAAACTACTGGGAACTTCAGGAACACAATAGAATGCTTGGAATGGATTGAAAGTGACTGGAAATAATGGTTTTAATTTTCCCTAGTTCTTGAATATTTTTGAGATTTTAGGGTGTGTTCTTAAGGCAATGTTTCGTGTCCTCTTGGTTTAAATATGTTTATTATATATAGGAGAAAAGATTAGGTCAACATTTGGGCTTGGACATCTCATGAAATCATATCTTTGATTTTGTTTGAAAATAAGTTCAAATCTTCCAAATCCATGAAGATTTGTTTCAATCATAAGCCACACGGTTTCTTGAACTTCAAGGTAGATTTTTGGGCCTACAACATGATTAGAACTAAGGTCCGCACGCCTTTTATCAATGCTTTCATATTTTATTTGATTTAATTTGCATTTAAATGAATAAAAGCCAAATAAAAGAAATAAAAATCGTAAAAAAACATGTGAATGGATTTAGAGGTCTAATATGAAGTCATGAACACGTTTGAACCTAAAAACTTAGGCCCATTACCCAAAAATCCAATTTTTCTCAATTTAAGTTTCATGCATTTTATCAAAATTGCTCAACTTTCACTAATCATAATTCTCTCAATTTTTATCATATAAAGATGATATTTGAATTTTTTGGAAACCTCAAGATGTCTCCTACAACTTTCATGTTGGTTATTTTATCATTTGAAGCCTTTATCTTTATGTAAATTGCTTTGACAAAAGATGTATTTTTGTTGAATTTTAAAATGTCCTGTAATGTTTGGGCCCATATCTCTCAAATGAAGCATTTTTGGCTTTTATAAGGTAGACAAAGTTGTAGAGAATTGAATTTCCTTCAAGATAGGCATTGGTTAATGAATTTTTGATGAAGTATGTGAAAGTTATGCTTGGTCAAAGTTCAATTGACTTCTCCTAAAGAAAACCCTAATTTAGTAACTTTTGACTTTTGATGAATCTTGATTTTTCTTGATGAATCATGATCAAACCTTGATCAAATGATGAATATGACTTTAAAATCTTGATGTAGACCAAAAATTTTAAAGTTTGACAGTAGATTGGCCAAAGTTGACTTTTTGTCCAATATAGTTGATTTTCAATCATTTGGCTACTTGACTGGAAAAAATTGTGATGTAAGGCTTGAAATTTGACATGAGGGTACCTTGACACATATGAGAAACCATAAAATCCATTTGAGGCATTAGAATTCCAATTTCCTTTGAGAAAAGCAAAACGTTATTTGTAGGTCAATTGCTTAGGAGGAGGGTTTGTCTGGTCAACCCTTGAGTAGTCTTGAGTGTTTGAGACCTTCATTAGAATGAGGAGGTATCTTGAATTAATTTGTCTTGAAAATGGGAGGAAAATTTTTTGGGTACAATAGCTTCCCTTGTTTAATATAGCAACTTTTGCATCTTTGATGATTTCTGAGCCAAATTTTGAGAATCATGATCAAGCATTGATCAAATGATGTTTGTGGCTTCAAAATGATATGTTGACCAAAAATTTGAACTTTTGACTGCCAAATGACCATTTTACCCCTACAGTTGACTGTAGTGCAATTTAGGGTTTTGACTGTGCAATTTTGAGCTGAATGCCTTGAAACTTGATATGAGGATGCTTGACCATGTTTTTAAGCATATGAGACTTGATTGAACCTTTGAACACTTCATTTTCTTGATCAGAACCCAAACCCTAGTTTTGACTGTATGGGAGACTGTTGCACTGCACAACCCTTGGGGAATTTTCTAGCTTGGCTTGGCAATTTCTTGAGGAATATGGGAGGGCAAATTTTGGGGTATAACAGTTGCCCCTGTTCAATCTTCTTAGACCTGAGGATGTAGATTGGCTGACGTGCCTTTCGTAATCCGACGGTAAAAGAAGATTGGACACTAGAGTGCCCGGAAATTTGCGCTCACATGTTAGCAATGATGGTGGGATGGGCTTATAGATGCCATTTGGAGATTGCTGGATAGGATGATGGGCTTATAGATGCCATCTGGATGTTGATCGCGTAGGAGATTCCTTAGCGAGAACCTGCATACCTGCAAAAGAGAAAATGAGTACCTGACACGTTGCAGGAGCTGATTTCAGATGCTTGATATAGGTGTGTCCCGACTGGTTACAGGAGCTGAGTCTGGAGCTTCAAACGCTGATGAATGAACCAGGGATGGTTACTGCCTTAGCCTGAATGGTAAGAGAGCCTTGGGCGACTTTAACTTCAACAACGCTCGTTGAGAAAGTCTGGGGTGTCTTCTACTGGGATAAGAATCAGGGAGATCTTAGGGTCGATCTGACTGAACCAGAGAGGCCTTTGACTGGGTAAGCAATCAGGAAAATCTTGGGATGATTTAACTGAACCGGTCTAGGTCTTGAAATGTCTTCAAAGGGATAAGCATCAGGAAAATCTTGGGATGATTTAACTGAACCAGAGAAGGCCTTTGACTGGATAAGCAATCAGGAAAATCTTGGGACGATTTAACTGAACCGGTCTAGGTCTTGAAATGTCTTCAAAGGGATAAGCATCAGGAAAATCTTGGGACGATTTAACTGAACCAGAGAAGGCCTTTGACTGGATAAGCAATCAGGAAAATCTTGGGACGATTTAACTGAACCGGTCTAGGTCTTGAAATGTCTTCAAAGGGATAAGCATCAGGAAAATCTTGGGACGATTTAACTGAACCAGAGAAGGCCTTTGACTGGATAAGCAATCAGGAAAATCTTGGGACGATTTAACTGAACCGGTCTAGGTCTTGAAATGTCTTCAAAGGGATAAGCATCAGGAAAATCTTGGGACGATTTAACTGAACCAGAGAAGGCCTTTGACTGGATAAGCAATCAGGAAAATCTTGGGACGATTTAACTGAACCGGTCTAGGTCTTGAAATGTAGCTTGAGAACTTAACTGGATCTTTCCTGAAAGATAAAAGTCAGTCATATGCAATGCATGATATGGATCAAGCAATGATGTTCTCAACATAAATGAGATTTGTATGATGCAGTGCATTATGCATGCTATAATGATGTATGTGACGTTTTATGTATGTTTTCGTCTAGGAAAGTAAATCCTTGACGGGTGCCGGGAAATCGTATCCTGGGCTGATGTCGAAGGATAGATTTTGCTTCCGCTGGGGATGATAACTGCAAGGATACCGGTAGGAGAAGATGACTCCGTTGCGGAATAAACTTGGCGAATGGAAGATTCTGCGGGGAGAAAAGATACTCTAGCGATCATGCTGGAAAGCAATACTCTGTGGGAAGAGTGATGCCTTGCTGAATGTTGATAGTAACTCTGTTGGGGATACCGTTGTTGTATTGGAAGTGTGAATTGACTTCGCTGGGGATAGGAAAGAACTACGTTGACGACGGCCTTTCCGTGGCTTTTGGCTGAGGATAACCCAGTTATATCCTGTTAAGGAAATAACTCTTTGAATAAAGCCGGACGGCGCGTTCGTGCTCTGCGAGGGGATAAGCTTCCAGAATCTACTGGGGATAAGCTTACTGCTTGGAGAGATGAATTCCAATTTTCCTGGGGAAACTGGACTCTCCTGGGGAAATCTTGAACTGTAATTTCTGTAAGTTGAAAGAGGGAACCTATGTAGGGTTGCCTGATGATGAGCTCGTGTAAAACCACATCTTGGAAAGAAGGACACCTGTGTAGGGTTGACTGATGACTAGCTCGTGTAAAACTGCATCTTGGAGGAAGGAAACCTGTGTAGGGTTTACTGATGACGAGTCCGTGTAAAACTGCATCTTTGGGGAGAGAGAACATGTGTAGGGTTTCTTCGGGATAAGTTCGTGTAAAACTTTTGGCGGAACCGGGGTAAGGTTACTGCAGGGTAAGTTCGTGTAAAACTTCTTGATGAACCGGGGTAAGGTCATCTTGAAATAAGTCCGTGTAAGACTTCTGGAGGAACCGGGGTAAGGTTACCGCAGGATAAGTTCGTGTAAAACTTCTTGAAGAACCGGGGTAAGGTTATCTGGAGGGTAAGTTCGTGTAAAACTTCTTGATGAACCGGGGTAAGGTCATCTTGAAATAAGTCCGTGTAAGACTTCTGGAGGAACCGGGGTAAGGTTAATGCAGGATAAGTTCGTGTAAAACTTCTTGAAGAACCGGGGTAAGGTTATCTGGAGGTAAGTTCGTCTAAAACTTCTTGATAAATCCGTGTAAGACTTTAGGAGGAACCGGTGTAGGGTCACTTTGATGATAAGTCCGTGTAAGACTTCTGGAGGAACCGGGGTTAGGTTACCTGGACAAGTTTGTGTAAAAACTTCGGGAGGAACCGGGGTAAGGTTACTTGGATAAGTTGTGTAAAAATTTCTGGAGGAACCGGGGTAAGGTTACTTGGATAGGTCCATGTAAGACTTCTGGAGGAACCGGGGTTAGGTTACCTGGATAAATCCATGTGAGATTTCTGGAGGAACCGGGGTTAGGTTACCTGGATAAGTTTGTGTAAAACTTCTGGATGAAAATTGAGAAAGAACCGGTGTAGGGTTGCATGATTTTGATTAAGTGGATGATTGTCCACGATCTGGAATTTGTAAAGGTAGATGGTAATCATCCTTATGTTGATCTTTACTTTGTACTTTGGTTGGCAGAGCAATTGGATCGCCTGGATAACTCATTATTGCCCCTGCTTCGGAGGTGAGGGAAGAGGATACCTGTGTGGGTGATTGACAAATCTTCGGGTAGACAAATGATGAGATACCGGAACATAGTCGTATGCTTTGATCCCTAACTTTTGCCTGGACTGCCCTTTCGGGTTTTCAGTCCACCGGGATATCCCTTTTTGCCCAAGCCGCCTTTTCAGGTTTTCGACTTGCCGGGTGTACATGTTTTTGTTTTCATCCCTTATTTTGCCCGAACCCTTTTGGTTCGCCGAGAAGCCCTTATTTTTGCCTAGGCATGTCAACCTAGCGGGTCTTTGATGATGCGCAATATTTTTCCGACTATGTCCACGCTCTCAGAATGTAGGGAGTTGCCCCTGTTGGAAGTATTTTGCCATGCCCCAGAAGATGTCTGACTGGGCAAGATTCGTTGCTGGATTGCTCCAAGTGACTCAGGCAGAGATTTGCCCCAGGCTGGTTGGCCTTTTTGAGAGATTCTCCGAATCTTGACTTAACTGCCCCAGATGATGGACAATAGTCATGCCATGCCCCTTGATTGGAGGTACTTCTGTTCATTAGGCATTAGTCGTGCGAATTTCCTTGCTGTTCGAACAAAAAGTCATATGCAAACAAAGTTATGTTAAAAATGCAAAGCTTATGTCTGTCTTGAAGATTTTGAAAATGCATTCTTTTTCATAAAACAAGTAAATGTTTGTAAAAACATGATGTCAACTCCGTATTTACCGTATGCCTTAAGGAGTCAGGATACCTTTCGTAACAGTATGCTTTCAAACTAACCCATGCTTCAGCTAGGACTTTTAAGGGTTATAACGTGTCCTGGTTCATGGTTTAAGAAACAAAGGATAAAGGCTCAAATTATTTGTACCCACCCGCTCTTCGTGATGTTCTCCAAACCTAAACTCAGTTGATCGTGCGTTAGACCTTGTTTGAGTCTTTGCTCTGATTTTCCGGTGATGATTCGGATATTGAATGTTTATTTGAATAGGCAATCATCCCCTTTTTTGCTGAGGGTTTGTGGGACCTCTTTCTTTTTGATTTTGTTATCCCTATTTTTTTTTTGCCTGAACTGTTTCCGTTTTTGGGATTTCAGTCAGCGGGATGCCCCAGTTTTGTAAGTCTTCTTCATTGGTTTTGACTTTTTGGGCTTTTCATTCATGAATTTTTTTTTTGATAATGACTGCCTGTCCTTATGATTGTTCGGAACCATCACTGTCTTTTGTTTTTGAAAAACTCATTTAGTGACATTCATTGTGCACTTGGATCGACTGAGAGAACTACCCTGCCCCAGGTTATGATTAAGGGTTTTGATTTTCGAAAATACAAACTCCTACTTCTTTGGCTCTGATGGGTTGACGAGGGATTATCATCCTTATAACTCCAGTGTTTAGGAATTGAAACAATGCATGTACCTCATCAGCGGGGTCTGTTCAAAAGCATACTGTAAATTGTGGTATTGTTTTCGTCATCCTCCCTCAAGAGGCTTAGAATTATTAATCGAGAGTTGACATCAGAAAAAATATGAAAACAATTTGCATATAGTGAACACGAATATATTACTTCAAAACAGACATACGCGATGCATTAATGAAATAACCATGTTTTAATCATGAGTAAATTTTTGAACAATCAAAAGAAAATTACAATTTGAACATTCGAATGAACAAAAATTTCTAGTCTCAGGGCTTGTCACTTCAAATGGTGAGCCTTGGAGGGATGGTAGAAAAATTCAGCCTGACCATCTTGTGTGAATTCCAGTGTTCCTTCATCAATCAGGTCCTGGATCTTGTTTTTCAAAGCCCAACACTCATTTGCATTATGTCCTGGACAGGCAGAGTGGTAGGCACACCTTTTATTGGGATCATAAGCAGGATGTGCTGTGTTGGGGTTCTGGGGATGATCCCTTAATGTGATCAGGTTCAATCTCAACAGGCGTTGTAAAGCTTGAAACGGCGACATATTGAGCGGGGTGAACTGCCTCCTGGGCTTGTCTGTCTGAAGTTGGTGAAGTTGCTGCTGAATTGGTAATACTGGAGCCATATGAGGAGCTTTCTCCTTGCCTCTTTGTCTCAAAGGTGGTGGAACGATGATTGGCTTTTTACCCTTAGATGTTTGCCCCAGTTGGTTACCCTGAAGCAGTTGGTTGACGAGAAACCGGAGCTCATCTTGTCTTTGAGCTAAACCTTGAATGGCATTCCTCTGCCCCAGCATTTGGGCTTTCAATGCATCCACCTCAGCTTGTAGGTGTTCTAGCCTTTCATCCTCAGCACTGTTCCTGACAAAAGTCTCCATGATAAGTGTCCTTAGTTCTTCCTGCCCCTTGGATAGATTCAGGAGGATTTCCTCGAACCGGGTCCCTTGAGCAAGAAGGTCATGGTTATCTTGTTGGGAAGCCATTGCTGAAATAAACAGCGGAGATGATAAGTGACTTGTCCAAAGGGTACCTGTTATGCAATGATATGTATGATATGCATGCAATGTTTTCAAGGACCTCGCGGGGTAAACAGAGAAACTTGTTAGAGTTGGAAATTGGCAACTTGATTGAAAGTACTTCATGTTGTTGAGAGTCCTTCGTCACGGGTCAAAGGCTCACCATATCCAGTGGGTCATAGCCTCTGACAACATTGGCTAGAGGAAAATAAATCCTCTTTGCCCCTTGCTAGATGTTTGATTTATATGACCTATATCACAAGCCCTTGAGATCCTTGAAATGGGTTAGGAGGTATGCAATGGTATGATGTCATGATATGCATGGGGTAATGTGAGTAACCCTGTTATGAGTCCCAATTAAGGACTATAAACAGACCCTGCAAGAAATTCAGTATACTTTGTTATGAGTCCCAATTAATGACTATAAACAAAACCTGCAAGAAATTTGGGAAACCTTGTCATGAGTCCTAGTTAAGGACTATAAACAAAACCTGTAAGTAGTTCATGTGTCAGCTAACAAGCATGCAAGTAGGCAAGTACAAAGGCACACAAGTCACACAAAAGAAACCCTTAGGGTTTAGGCCAGCATGGAGTCTGGGTAGTACCCTCTTGAAGTTGGTGGGTTCAACCTGTCCTATCAAAGTAACCGGGTTCTAAGGTTCCCAATATCACGGGATTGCTTTCATTGTTCATCGTTTCGATTTAGCCACTGAACTGGCGACCGAAATATTCCAGGAAAGCAACCCTCAATTGAGTGTAGTATCGAGTATCAACCAACCTCGGACTGCACCAAAGTCAGTTATCTCACTACCCTAAAGAGGCCAAGATAGTTCAATTAAGGTTCCTAAGGTCTGTTGATGCTTCATGACACCACATGGAGGCCCCGTACTCTCCTTGACTGACTCAAGGGTTACCGGTACACACCAAAGTGCCACATCAACGTAGCAGACTGTTTCAACCATGTCGGTATACCCCGCACAGTTCCCTCACAGCCTTGTTGCTACTTTCTAAGAAGGTATCCCCCAGATCCGGGTTAGGATCTATAGAACTCCCAAGCAACCCACAATAATAAAGCAAACAAGGAAAGCAATTGAAAACACAGTTATGAACTAGCCCTAAGGTACACCCCACTTTAAGTTTCTCCCCAGCAGAGTCGCCAGTTCTGTGATCGGTGGATCTGGAACTGACTGTTTAACGCTGGTTCGCGAAATGTCGCGGAAGCAAGAGTCGCCACCGTCTTTTATTTTCTCCAAATGGAAAGGACAAAAGCACAGAAAAATTCCTTAAAGAGATTGCTCTCGGTTCGGGAGGTAGGTTATAGAAAGGGAAGGTGTTAGCACCCTTTCTATCCATGGTTATCCATGGGCTCTTAGATACTTGCTCAATGTGTTTTCAAAAGTGTTTGTTTGCTTTTCAATGTGGGTTAAAAAAGTTTCTTTAAAAAATTTCAGTTCGACTCGTACGTCAGAGTGTTTGAAAGATTTGCTTTGAAAGTTTTTGAAAGTGTGTTGGTGTGAAAAGTATTTTGATTTGTTTGAAATTAGAGCAAGTATCCTTGAGAACCTACCTACCCTAAGGAATTCGTCTGTGTAGATATCCTTTAAAGTAGTGCCATCCCACCATTGAGAGATAGGTAGCACCACCGTTGGAGGTGTTCGGGTCAATTCGAGTTTAGGGACAATGTGGTCACCAGAGCAACAGTAGGACATCTTAGAAGCTACCCTTATGCCATTGATCCTTTTTAATTCCGAGGCAACCGTTTCGAGGCAACTGGATCATGTCATGGACATAAGGACTTACTAAAACGTCCTATACTCGACGACCACCTTTCGAAAGGCAACAGTGAGGCGTACCCTAGGGGTGGTGTGTGCGAATTGTGTGTCATTTTCAGTTTATTGTTTGTCTTGTCATGCATTGGTGATCTAACGATTTGATTTTATTTTTGGGCATTCATTCTTTCATGTTATTGTTTAACAGTTAAAAGTGCGGGAATTTAAAGTGCGGAAAAGATAAAAGTCCTACGCTATTACAAAGGGCGCGGGTCCACATCGCCAAAATAAACCGAACCCGATTTAAAATAAATTGCAAAAAAGAAATGCCTAATAGCTATTACATGGCTTTGGTACAAGTACATTATATTCACAAAAGAAATAAATGAAACGCGCGAAAAAAAGAAAATAATCAAATGCGAGGGCGTTGAACCCTTTAAAGGAATTAAAAATTAAAATTAAATGAGAATGATATTTTTGTGTTTTTTAAATTTGATGAGAAAAAGGAGTTAATTGAAATTAAATTAAATATTAGAACTAATTCTATTGTTTTTTAAGTTTATTATGAAAATATTGACTTTTAACCTAATTTAATTCTAAATTAATTTATATACATTTTTTAATTTATGAAAATAAATAAATAACATTATTATTCTGAAAAAAGAGGGAGAAAAAGAAAATAAAAAGTTATTAAACCTAAACTCTATTTTTTGGATTTTTAGTTATTAAGAAAGTATTAAAATCTAACCTAAAATGCAACCCTAGTTTAATTATGAAAAATACTAATACTATGGCAAAAAACAAGGAAAGTTAAAAGGAAAAAGTCATTAACCTAATTCTATGTTTTTGTTTTGATTTTTATTAAAAGGAATTAAAGTTGAAAACCTAATTAAAACTAAATATTTACATGTTATTATTTATGAAAATAATTATAATATAAATTATATATTTTGGCATTTTTTGATTTTATGATGTTTTTATTATATTTATGTAAAAATAATTAATTAAATAAATAGCAAATAAAAGAAATAAAAAAAAGAAAAGTTAAAGAAAGAATAAAAATTAATAAGGCAAACCAGGGGGGTAGACCCCAAAATTGTGAGGTGCAGGCCTAGCAAATCAGGCCCATTTGCTTGAAGTCCATTGACTTTTGGAATTCTGTATCAGCGCATTGACTTTTGATCATGGTACACCTTGATTCTGAGCCCTTGGATGATTGTCTGGGACACGTATGCGCTTGGATCAGGATGGCATATGGTGTACCTGGATATTAGCAAAGCATGGAATTCTATTTTGAAAAATAATATGGAATTGTGTAGACCTGGGACTTGAACCCAGGTCATTGAGGTTAACGCATTGATACTTGTCCACTGAGCCACTTTGAATTCATTTAATATATATTAATCAACAAACATTATAAAAGAAAAAGGTTAGTGCTATTTGAACTGCGCGCGAGATTTGAACTGGCCTGTCCCTGGATGACACGACATCATCATCTTCATCCCTGTAAAAAGAAAACACATTGGCCACGGTTTTTCATGCGTGGTCTGAAGCTAGCTTTCAAAAAATAGCGATTAGGTCCACAAGCTTCATAAATTGTTCGCGAGGTGTGCTTCTTCTTCGTCTCTAAACGCTGAGTTCAACCATGGTCTTCAGGAACTCTAATTTTTCCTCTATGCAAAATCCCCAATTTCAGAAACCTGAAACCCTAGAATTCTCGCATGGCAAGTTCATGTATATGGCACAACAATGCAATTAAACCTAACAGTTAGCTCTAGAAACTCATAAGGAACATAAATCCACAAAGAAAAAGTGCAAAGGATGCTTAAAGAATGATGCACGATTTCAATAATTTTTCTGTACAGTTTGAGTATGATCCACCAATTCCTTACGCTTTTGTTGTTGTTTGTGATTGGAGTGCCTTCAGGAATGCCTCAGGAAACTATTAGAAAAAGAATTGAGGCTTGAAAGATTGTCTAGCACTGATTTCAGATTTGTGTTTTAAGGAGAAATTTTCAATATGCCAATGCTTGTTTGGGCGCAGCTTATGAGGTGTCATAGTTAGGGTTTGACTCAGTGATGATCATGGAATGGAATTGGCTTGTTCTTTGGCCTTAATTCATGCTTGTGAGAGAATTGGTCTTAGGGTTTCTTCCATTAACCAAGTTTCCTTCTTTTTAGCCCAAACCTAGACCTAGTGTGCAAATGAACCCTAGCCTGATTTCTTGAGTTGGTTCATGATTCATAGAAATTGTCCAAGTTCATATGACACTATTCCATTGGTTTTTAAATTTTATTTGAATTTTCAAAGAATTAAAATGAATTAAATCATCAAAAATTAAATAAAATGGAAAAATCAATATTTGGTCTTGAAACTAATTATGGGACACGTGTGTGGCATGACAAGGATGAACCAAGTGGAAAAAATGGGGCCCTTTTGTCAAAAATTGGATTTTCAAGGATAGTTGACTTTTGCCATTTCACAAAAATTTCCCAACTTCTACAAGGCATAACTTGCTCAATTTTTAAGCTTTTCACATGTTCTTGGACATTTTGGAAAGGTCTTTGAGTCCTTTAACCAATGCCTTTGGTCCCATGTCATTTTGATTTACCAATCTCAAGTTATGGCCTTTGACTTAAAGTCCCTTTTTGTTGACTTTTGAAAATGACCTATAATGTTGAAATTGATAACTTTTTGTGAGAGCATTTCTTGGACTTGAAGTATGAAGATGAGTTGTAGGAAATGTCTTTCTCTTCAAAATGAGCTTTGGATGGAATTTTTCTGATAATCCATGTGAAAGTTATGCCCTGGTCAATTTCAGTTGACTTTTTCAACTGTCCAAATATAGCAACTTTTACATCTTTGATGATTTCTGAGCCAAATTTTGAGAATCATGATCAAGCATTGATCAAATGATGTTTGTGGCTTCAAAATGATATGTTGACCAAAAATTTGAACTTTTGACTGCCAAATGACCATTTTACCCCTACAGTTGACTGTAGTGCAATTTAGGGTTTTGACTGTGCAATTTTGAGCTGAATGCCTTGAAACTTGATATGAGGATGCTTGACCATGTTTTTAAGCATATGAGACTTGATTGAACCTTTGAACACTTCATTTTCTTGATCAGAACCCAAACCCTAGTTTTGACTGTATGGGAGACTGTTGCACTGCACAACCCTTGGGGAATTTTCTAGCTTGGCTTGGCAATTTCTTGAGGAATATGGGAGGGCAAATTTTGGGGTATAACACATGCAAAGCAAGTTTTCAAAGTGAGCTAAGAAATTATGATCCCGTAGATAACTACGGATGAAAAGGGTGCTAACACCTTCCCTTTTCATAATTTACGCCCCGAACTCAAAATCTATCAAGGTTTTTCCTGTTCTTTTTACCTTTCCTAAATATTGGATAAAATAAAAATAATTTGCGACTCTTGCTATCCTCACATTTGGATAAAACCAAAAAATTCAGTTCTCCCACCGTATTACAGCAGTCTCCCAGAATTAGCACGAGCACGACGGACATCCCTCTGAGTCTCTGAGGTGAAATCTAAACCAAATTTGTAGGACTTGTAAGGAATATCGAGAAGCTGACCCCAAATAGTGCCACCACCTTCTTCTACCATAACCTTAACGTCTCTTAGAGAAGTCATTTTTGGTGGAACCTTGGTAACATTAGGAATAGTAAGAGCAACTTTAGCAGCAAGGGTTGTTAGAGGAATTACTTCAAAGTTCTAGCAAGGAGTCTCGAGGAATTCACCATCCATATCAACATACTTGAAGGATTTCAAATGTCTCACCATGTATTCTTCTTTGCCATAAACTGTAATGATCTTTCCTTTCACGAGATACTTTAATTTTGGTGTAAAGTAGAAGTAACAACGCCTTCCCCATGAATCCAAGAGAGTCCAAGCAAATAGGAATAGGCTGGATGAATATCCATCACATAGAAAGTAGAGTTGAAGACCTGGGAACCTACTTTGATCGGAAGATCAACCTCTCCATGCACCATTCTCTTTGAACCATCAAAATCTCTCACCACAACGTCACTGGGTTTTAGCACAACCCCTTCATAGTTAAGTTTGTCTTAAACAACCTTGGGCAATACATTCAACGAGGAACCTGTGTCCACCAACACATGAGATAAGGCAGTGCCTCTACACTCAATAGAGACATGCATGGCCTTATTATGGTTCCTTCTTGCGGGAGTTAAATCAGCGTCAGAAAATCCTAGCTCATTGTCGGTTGTTAGACTAGCAACACAATTTTCGAACTGATCAACAGAGATTTCCCGTGGTACATGAGAACATTCCAGAAACTTTACCAAAGTCTGAGCACGGGCTTCAGAACACAACAAAAGAGATAGCATAGATATTTTGGAGACGGTCTTCCCCAACTGTTCAACAATCTTATAGTCACTCTTTCGAATAATTTTTAGTATCTCCTCCATATCTTGCTTGGAGGTATCTTCAATAGTAACCTCTTTTGGTTCCTCAATATGGGTAGGCTCAGTCATCTGTTCTTTGCCTTGAGTCTCAATAGTTGATTCAGTAGCAGGGATACAAATTGGTGTAGTAACAAACTTTGGAGAGACCTCTGGAGAAAAGACCCTTCCACTTCTAGTAACCTTACTAGTCCAAATAATATTGTCAACATTGGGATCAGTAACTTCATTATTTTATCTTCAACAACCAATGGATCTTTCTTGACGCCATGGTAATAGACATCAGATCCATAATTCTAAGGGATAGCCTTGTCAAAGGAATATGGAATTGGCCCAGGTGCGGTAATGATCAGAGGAGAAACCCTAGGCTCGGTAGTAACCTTCACAGGACCCTTAGAAGTGATCCTTATAGGAGTACCATAAATTATAATCACAAATACATCTTCAAGTTTCAGGTCTTGAGACATAATTTTGCATAATCTCTCCATAGAAGGAGTCTTCTAAAATAGAATTATAGGTCATCCGTCAAACGCTGAATACCTTCTTTCAGCGGTGCATAACCATTAGATTGAGACACACAATGGTAGTAGTTTTCCATGCAACCCAGAAATAAACTGGCTTGCAACAACTTCTTCTTGAAAATCATCAGAGGAGTAGTACAATCACTCATAGTAGAAACATAAGAAACATCATCAATATCATCAACGCCTTTATCAGAATTAGGCATAGGTGCAGTGATTACATTAGGAGTCCCAGGAGGATCAGATTTAATCTCCTTATAGTCAATCATGTCTTGAATCTTGTTTTTCAGAGCCCAACAGATGTTAGTGTCATGTCCATGACTGTTGGAGTGATATGCACACCTTGCATTGGGATTGTAACGGGGAGAGGAATTATTTGGATTCTGAGGAGGATCCTTCAATGTGATCAGCTCCGCCTTCAACATGTGTTGCAACGCTTGAGACAATGACATGTTGCTTTTGTGAAAAGTCTCTTGGGTGCATCCTGCCTACTCTGATTATTCTGTTGTTGTTGTACTGGCACAGGATTAGAGATCAGAACCACCCCTACAGATTGGTTGCGATCACTCTTATTACGACCCTTCTGGCCGTACACAACATTAGATTGTTTCTTACCATTGTATGAATTTTTCACAGTATTTGAAGATGTAGCCACTTGAATTTTACCACTTCTGATTCCATTCTTAACATGTTCTCATGTCAATATTAGTTCAGTGAAACCGGCTGAAGAACTTCCAAGAAGGTGATTATGGAAAGGACCTGCTAGCGTACTCATGAACATGTCAACCAATTCCCTATGAGCCAAAGGCTGTTGAACTCTGCCTGTAATATCTCTCCATTTCTGTGCATGCTCTTTAAAGCCTTCTTCAAAACCCGTGGACATACTCTGCAGTTGCATGCAAGTTGGTGCCAAATCAGTATTATACTTGTACTATCTATAGAAAGTTGCATCCAAATTTTCCCAGGTATGAATATTGGTACCTTAGAGTTGATAATACCATTCCAATTGTATTCTAGACAGACTTTCTTGAAAGAAATGCAACCATAATTTCTTGTCAACAGTGTGTGGTTGAATTTTCCAAACATATGATCACAAATGCAGCTTCAGGAAAGAAACGCCATCATACTTAGAAAAGGTAGGAGTTTTGAACTTAGAAGTAATGATGACTACTGAGACTAAACCCAATTCTTCAAAGTTCAAGCCAGGCACCTTCTGGATGTCCACAACTTTCAGATGCTCTTCTAACAGCTTATACTTCTCGTCAGCAAGGAAATATTGTTCGTCCAAATAATCCTCTTCTTCATCATAACATTTGTCAAAACCATGATTACTTTTTTCAGTTTTAACACTCTTGTCATCTTCATCTCGTTCGTCATCTTCGTCCAATGGGATATCAAGATCCTGAGCTTGCTTGATCGGACCTCTGAACTTTCTCCCCATGTTAAGGATGCCGATTAGTTTCTATGTCTTCTTGTTCTTCTCGTTGATGAGTGTTATACCCCAAAATTTTCCCTCCCATTTTTCAAGACAATATGATTCAAGATACCTCCTCATGCTCCTAAGGGTCTCAAACACTCAAGACTACTCAAGAAATGATCAGATGAGTCCTTCTCCTAAGCATGGACCTATAATTAGGGTTTTGGTTTTCTCAGGGAAAATTGGACTTCTAATGCCTAAAATGGACTTCATAGTGTCTCATATGATTCAAAGTATCCTCATACCAAGTTTCAAGCCTTGCAACACAAATTTGCCTAGTCAATTGCTCAGATGATTGAAAATCAATTGTATTGGACAAAAAGTCAACATTGGTCAAATTAAAGTCAAACCTCAATATTTTTGCTCAAAATCAACATTTTTAAGTCATATTCATCATTTTATCAAGGGTTAATCATGATTCATCAAGAAAACTCAAGATTCATCAAAAGTCAAAAGTTACTAAACTAGGGTTTTGTTTAGGAGAAGTCAACTGAACTTTGACTGAGCATAACTTTCATATACCTCATCATAAAATTCTCAACCAAATCCCATCTTGAAGGAAATTCAATTCTCTACAACTTTGTCTCTCTAAGCTCAAGGCCAAAAATGCTTCATTTGAGAGATATGGGCCAAAACATTATAGGTCATTTTGAAAGTCAACAAAAAGTCATCTTTTTTCAAAGCAATTTATATCAAGATAAATATTACAAATGGAAAAATGACCAACATGAAAGTTGTAGGAGACAACTTGATCTTTCTAAGAAGTCCAAGATTACCTTCATATGACACAAATTGAGCGAGATATGATTTATGCAAGTTGGGTAATTTTGAGAGAATTCATGAAACTCAAATTGAACAAATTTGATTTTTTTGGCTAATGGGCTTATCTTTCAAGGTCCAAAAGTGTTTCTGACCTCACTATAAACCTCTAAGTCCATTCATGCACCATTTTAATTTTTTATTTCATTTATTTTTATTTTTATTCATTTAAACTCAAAATTAAATCAAATAAACATTAAGTGGAGGTATAAGGCATAAAAGGCTTTTGATTATGATCTTTTGGAGGCCCAAGATCACATTACAAACTGTGTGAACCTATTTGCAAAACAAATCTTCATGGTTTTTTCATATTCCAATCTATTTTCAAACAAAATCAAAGATAGGTTTTACATGATGACCAAGCCCGTCTTTTAACCTAATCTCTTCCACTATATATACATTGCATATACAGACAAAGAGGACACGAAAAAAGCTTCTCAAGAACACTCTCTAAAAAATCTCAACTTTTTTCAAAACTAGGGCAAACTTGAAATCAATTTCAAGCCCTCCTCAAGGCCAAACGACCATTCAAATCAATCCCTAAGGTACTGTAGAGTAAGTTTGGATCATTCTTGATGATCAAAAGTGCCCGAAACATGCATTCTAAGCATCACTGTTTTGCATATTTTTGTGAATTTCATATTTTAATATTCATGGTGTTTTGATTGAAACTAACAATTCTAATATGTTCATGAGACGAATTAGTGTAGGTTTGATGCCTTGTACTAGGCCCATGATGCCAGAATAACCCATCACCGTTCTTACACTGATTTGTTTTTATTTTCATTACATCTCCTTGTACAGGTCGAATTAGCCAAAACTAACGCCATCATTGGATTCACAAGGGCCGATTGGGGGGGGGGGGGGGGGGGGGTAGGGTCTTTCTTGATCACTAACATTTGCTATTTTTGCAGGTTGACAAAATCACCTCACCGGAGAAGACGACCGGAGCTAAGGCTCTGGCGCCTCTATGATTCACTTGTTTATATATAGTTAGATGATAGTGTAGCACCACTGGTCAAGGCGTTGGATTGTGAACATAAGGGCGTGGGTTTGATCCCTGCGTGTTGCAAATATTATTTTGTTTTCTTCCATCTAAGGTGCAAGTTTTCAATATATTATGCAACGCCTATTCTCAAACTCCAATAGGCGCCTGGCCTGGTGGCAAGGAGTGCAACGTGAAAGCTAGGAGGGCGTGGGTTCAACACCCACCCCATGCAATCTTTTTTCCTATTTTTTATTTTAACCTAATTTGCTTTATTTTTCTTTTTCTAACCCTAATTTTTTTAATTAATCAATCATTAGACTAACTTAATTTTTTCTAATACTAATGAATTTGGTTTAAGGTTTTTAACGAACATTTATTTTCTTGATTTAATTAATTAATTAATTAATTAATTAATTAATTAATCAACCCTTTTCTTAAATATTAAAATCAATTAGAACTTATGTTTTAATTACTATTATTATTCAAATTATTTTTCACAAAAAATACAAAACATTCAAACATTTTTCTAACATTTTCCTATTTCTTTTTCTATTTATTTTCTTAGAGAAATTGTATAGGTTGCACAAATTTTTCTTGTAGTACCGTAGATTTACATTCTCGCATTTTTACCTATTATGTAACTGCTCACATGATGTAATAGCTTAGGTTTAAATTCTGCACTTTACTTTCCCGCATTTTCTTATGTAACTGCCCAAAGCTCTGTAATAGCTTAGGTCTTTACTTTCCACACTTTAGTTTTCTGTATATATTTAACTGCTAGTAATTAGGATTGTATGACAAGACTAATAATCAAACATAGAAAACCCTAATTTCAAAATAAATAACTGAAATCAATACACTTTTCACACTCACACCTCTAGGGTACCCTCTTTTGCTTCCTTATAATTAATGATCACGTCCCATGAAAGTAGGGATAATTTAACAAAAGACCCTTACAAATAAAGATCATACTCCCTCGATGACCCTTCAAAGTTGCCTATGAAAATGATCTAGTCCCTCTGATACAAATTGCTAAAGTATCCTTACATGTTGCCTTCAATGACCATTCGATGATCCTACGCCTGTCCCTTCACATCCAATAGATAGGGCTACCTAGCAACTAATGGTACGGATAACACTATCTCTAAAGGATAAGGAAAAGAATAAGAATGACCTTTAGTGGGTAAGGAACTCTTAATCGCTTGATCATAACTCTTTTCTGAAATAAACATTTTTTTCACATCCCACTTTTCAAACAAAATATTTTTAAACACTCTGTACGCATTCTTGAGGACTGATACAAGAATCATTACAAAATTGACCGTACTTTGGATTTTCAAAAATATTTTCAAACAAATCACACACACAAGGAAAATTTTCAAAAGTAAGCTAACAATTAAGAGCCTGTAGATAACTACGGATGAAAAGGGTGCTAACATCTTCCCTTTTCATAACCTACCCCCCGAACTCAAAATCTATCAAAGGTCTTTTCTGTTCTTTTCACCTTTCCTAAATATTGGATAATAGAAAATTCGTTGGCGACTCTTGCTATCCGCACATTTGGATAAAACCAAAAAGTCAGTTCTCCCACCGTATTACAATGAGCGCCTTCAATTCTTCTTGCCCCTTGGCTAAGTTTAGGAACATCTCTTGGAACTGAGCATTCTGAGCCTGGAGTTCTTTGACTGTTTGTTCGAGAGCCATTTTTTGCTGAAATAAACAACAAGATGATGAGAAACCTGTCTTGGAAACCTGTTATGCAATGATATGTATGACATGTAGATACATATGCAATATTTTCAAGGACCTCGATGGATTTAAATTTGTTAATGAAAAAGGAACATAAACAAAGATTCTTATTAGTAAGTTCAATTTATAACAAAAAGGGTTACAAAGAAACAAATTATGACTCAAGCCTCCCATGGACGCTTCCTCTTTGTGTTGACATATGCATTAAGGCTCTGCTCTTTGTGAAGTCATTTTGTCAGCTCTAACACTTTCTTCTCACTAGCATAGAACTGAGTCTCAAAGGTGTCTCTTTCTTCTTTTAGTTGAATCCAAGACTTCTGTAGCTCTTCAAGGTCATTAGGCATATATTGATGAAGAATGGTATGAGGAATATCTCCTTCAACAACAGGCTCCACAATTACCAGTAGGATAGCTGGATATGGCATTATAAGTTTTTGAGCACGAGATCGCACCCATCTGAGGTAGGGTTCTAAAGGGATGGAGTTTTTCTCTCCCAAAGTCTTGCTATCAACCTTATTCACCATGCCCTAAGAACGTATCAACTTTTGACGGTAATATTGAGGATCATTTTCGTAATCGAATACAATACCTTGGATAAGCATATCATGAGGACCGCCTCTTCGAGCATAACCCAAATTGACGTATAGCTAGAGAAGGGTTGTAAGTAATACCTTCCCTTATGCCAAGTAGTGGAACATTAGGGAATTCCCCACAGTGATCAATAATAGTGATGTCTTTCTGAGATCGGGAACACCAATAGATATCTGAATGAGAGAGTGACATCATCCTTCGAGACCATCTCAAACCTTGTTCATTCTTCATCACTGATCGGGGAGGGTGTGAAATAAACCACCTGGATAGTAAAGGTATGCAACACATGAGAATCCCTCGCTTCCTCATAGTACAAGTGTGAAGAGAGTGCGGAATATCTCCAAGCAAAGTAGGCACTGAATTATGAGTAAGAAATATTTTGAGGGTGTTCACATCTATGAATTTGTCTAGATTAGAGAATAGTACCAAACCATAGATAACCACAAACAAGATCTCCTCAAAAGAATGAAAACTCATAGCATCTAGAAACAACTGAGCCTTTTCTATCAGAAATTTAGCAAGAAGACCTTTAACTCCATGTCTTTTTTATAAATTAGACACAATGTCTGACCACTTCAGATGTAAGGTTGCTATAGTAACTTCAGGTTTTGGAACTTTCTCTAAATCGGTGAAGGGTGTCTGATCAAGAATAGGTACTCCAAGTAGCTTAGAAATCTATTCCATTGTGGGTACCGACTATTAATCTGGGAAGGTAAAACAATGATGCTTAGGATCAAAGAACTGGAACAGAACACTCATCATGTCTCTTGGTGAACTGAGAGTTTTCAGGAACCTTTGAGACTAACTCCTTAAGCTTGGAAGTTACCCTCACAAAGTTGATCTGGATTGTATTTCTGCGAGCGGAGGCCATAACCTGCAACAAGGAATAAAGATAAATCCCTAGGTCCTTGAAATGGTTAGTGAATATGTTATGTTATGATTATATGATGCTATGATGTTATGATCAAGTTTAAATAAGTAGAAAACGCAAACAAGTCACACAAGAGACTTAGGTTTACGGCTTGTGTGAAGTCCATAGGTAAATACCCTTCCCCGCTGAAGTTAAGTTGGCTCAACCTGTCCTAAAATAATAATTGGGTTCTAGGAATCTCATATCACGGATCTCTCTCGCAGGCTTTATTTTAGCACGACAACTGGCTTGCCACTAAAACATCCCAAAAGTCAAATCTCAGTGAGCGTAGCTTAGAGTATCAACCAACTTTGGACTGCACCAAAGTCGACCATCTCACTACTTTCTAATGGCCAAGATGGGTCAATTAAAGATCTAAAAGTAAGTTAGTGTTAATGACACCACGCGGAAGCCTAATGTTATCCTTGACTTACTCAAGGAGCATAAATACAAACCAAAGTGTCACACTAATTGTAGCTATCATGTTAACATTATTGGTCTACACCGTACAATCTTTAGGATCTATTGCTACTTACCTAAGGAATCCCTAGCTCCGGGTGTAGGATCTTACAAACAATAATACCCCAGCATAAACCCTTAAAGTAAAGAAAACAATTAAAGCAAGTAAAAGTGATCTAAACTCTAAGGTAACCCCTAATTTTTAAGTAGTCCCCCACAGAGTCGCCAGTTCTATAATACGGTGGGAGAACTGACTTTTTTGGTTTTATCCAAATATGCGGATAGCAAGAGTCGCCACCGACTTTTCTTTTATCAATATTTAGGAAAGGTGAAAAGAACAAGAAAAACCTTTGATAGATTTTGAGTTTGGAGGGTAGGTTATGAAAAGGGAAGGTGTTAGCACCCTTTTCATCTGTAGTTATCTACAGGCTCTTAATTGCTCAGCTCACTTTTTGAAACTTGTTTTATGTGTGTGTGATTTATTTGAAAATATTTTGAAATGCCAATGTAAGGCAGACTTTGTTATGATTCTTGTACCAGTCCTCAAGAATGTATACAAAGTGTTTTTTATGAAAAGATTTGTCTGAAGGTGTTATGGAAAATGTTTTTGTTTGTGAAAAAAGATTGTGAGCAAGCACCTAGGAGTCATACCCGTTAAGGTCTTTCTTGTTATTTTCCTTCTCCTTTAGAGATAGTATTATCCATACCATTAATTGGTAGGTAATCCTATCTATTGGATGTTAAGGGACAAGCGTAGGATCATCGTATGGTCATTGAAGGCAACATGTAAGGATACTTTTGCAACTGTATCAGAGGGACTAACATCATTTTGTAGGCAACTCGAAGGGTCATCGAGGGACTGTGATCTTTATTTGAAGGGACTATGATGATTTGATCGAGGGTCTTTGGCTAAAGTATCCCTACTTTCGAGGGACTTGACCAAGTATCGTAAGGCAACAAAAGAGGTTAACCTAAAGGTGCAAGTGTGCAAAGTGTTTGTTTTCAGTTATTTAGTCTTGACAATTAGGGTTTTCTATGTTTTGCTTTTAGTCTTGCCATATAAACCCTAGTTACTAGCAGTTAAATATGTAAATAAAGTTAAAGTGCGGAATATAAAACCTAAGCTATTACATGGCTTTGGGAGAAATACATAGTGTGATCGGTGGATCTGGAACTGACTGTTTAACGCTGGTTCGCGAAATGTCGCGGAAGCAAGAGTCGCCGTCGTCTTTTATTTTCTCCAACATGGAAAGGACAAAAGCACAGAAAAATTCCTTATTGAGATTAGTTCTCGGTTCGGGAGGTAGATTTATAGAAAGGGAAGGTGTTAGCACCCTTTCTATCCATGGTTATCCATGGGCTCTTAGATACTTTCTCATTTGGGTTTTCAAAATGTTTGTTTGCTTTTCAAGGTGAGTGGGTTTGAAAAAGTTTCTTTGAAAATTTCAGATCGACTCTTGTATCAGTCCTCAAGAGTGTTTGAAAAGTTGTTTTGAAAGCTTTTTGCAAAGTGTCGGTGTGAAAAGAAGTTTTTGATTTGTTTTGAATTAGAGCAAGTATCTACGAGTCATCTACCTACCCTAAGGAATTAGTCTGTGTAAATGTCCTTAAGGTAGTGCCATCCCACCATTGAGAGGTAGGTAGCACCACCGTTGGAGGTGTTCGGGTCAATTCATTTGTAGGGACAGTGTGGTCACCAGAGCAACAGTAGGACACCTTAGAAGCTACCCCCATGCCATGTTCATGGACATGAGGACTTGCTAAAACGTCCTATACTCGACGACCACGTTTCGAGGGGCAAGGCAACAGTGAGGCGTACCCTAAGAGTGGTGTGTGAATTGTGTGTCATTTTCAGTTATTATTTGTCTTGATCATGCATTGAGTGTTCTACGCTTTGATTTTATTTGAGCATACATTCTTTCATGTGATTAACAGTTTAAAGGGTGCGGAAATTAAAATGCGGAAAAATAAAGGTCCTACGCTATTACAAGGCGCGGGTCTACATCGCCAAATTAAACAAAGACCTGATTTGAATAAATAAAATGCGGAAAGTAAATGTCCTAATTATCTATTACAAGGCCCTGGGGCAATTACATAAGATAAAAAAAAGAAAAATAGATGCAAACGCGCGAAAAGGAATTATAATCGAAGGTGCGAGAGCGTTGGACCCTTTAAAGAAATTAAATTAAAATTAAAGGCTAATTAATGATTTAATGAGAAAAGGAAGTTATTTTTTTATGTTTTTGGGTATTTTATAAAAAAAAGAAGATTAATTGAAATTAAAAATTAAATAAAACCCTAATTCTAAATTTGTTTTTTAATTATTAAAATTGTTTAAGTTTTAACCTACTTTAATCCTAATTAATTAAATGGCATATTTATTTACAAAATTAATTAATAATAATAATAAGGATAAAAATTTAATTATTGAGAAAAAGAGTAAAAATGCTAGAAACCCTAATTTTTATGTTTTTTAGTTATTAAGAAGTAAATTAAAATTAAAACCCTAAATTAAAACTAAATTAATCATTAAATTTATTTACAAAATTAATAGAAATTAACATTAATAAAATATTTTTTTGTTTTATGATTTTCTGTTTTTTTGTGTTGTAAAAATTATTTTATGAATTAAATAAAACAATTAACATAATTAAAATAAATAAAAGAAAAGAATAAAAAGAGAAAGAAATGCAAACATGGGGGGTGGTTAACCCAATTTTGGAGGTTTATAGAAAGCAGTTTGGCCCAAGAATTCCCGGCCCACGTGGACTTTCAGCGTTTGTGTGAGAAACAGTTGACCAATGCGTATATGGAACTGCACATCCCGGCCATTGGATGGAGCCTCTGGGCGTGTGGCAAGCCAGATGATGAGGACACATGATGGTCCTTGGAGAGAGGCACTACGCTGGAACATGTAAATGAACAAAATATGAAATATATAAGAGGACCTGGGACTCGAACCCAGGTCCCAAGACTTACCAATCACATTCCCAACCACTACGCCATTCAACGCGTTTGTAATAATTCTGGACATTAAACATTATAATAAGAAATAAAAGTTAATGATATTCAACACAAAAACGCGCTGAAAATTTGAATGTCCCAATCATGCTATGACACGCAGGCTTCTTCCTCGTTTTGTACCTGCAAATAAAAGCAAATAGCGGGGGTTTTAAACCCCCACTAAACAAGACCAGGAAAAATAGCGGTTAAGCAATGGGCAATGATAAATTGGGCGCGAGGTGTGGGTTCAGTCCGTCTTGTTGTCACGATTCCAATGGTGTTGGTCTTATGGTCCAATTTTTGTCCAGGAAAGAAACCCCAATTTCAAACCTCTGAAACCCTAGGCAGCTCTCATGGTAACTTTGCATACAGGTCATATAAGTTCAATTGGAAGACACCAAAAGCTTCAGTGAGTTCATGTTAGTGTAAACCAGCAATTAAAAGACATGAAACATGCATATAAATCAAAATACGATTATGAAAGTTTCCATGAACAGGGCTATGGCGTTCTACCGTTTCTCTGCGCGTGGAAGCTTGGTTTCAATTGCAAACGCCTCCTAGATGTGTCAGGAGTGTATTAGAATGATTCTTTTGCTTTGAAACATGCTCTATGTGGGAAAACAGTTTTCAATTTTTTTGGAAAAAATGCAAAGTTGTTCTTTCAGTTTGGGCGCAGCTTGCTTGTGTTTTCATTAGGGTTGCAATGTGCACATATATGTCAATGAATTAGGGTAAAAAGATCAAGCCCAAAGCCTTGTTTTAATGCCTTTCAATATTTGATTTTCAAGCATCTTTTTTCAATCTTTTCCATACCAATCTTATGCCAATCATTGAAGATTCTTTCCTTATTGAGTGTGCACGAAATCTTGAGGTCATGATGAGTGGAAATGCTGCATAAAAAGATTTGAAAGGTGGCATTTAGTATTTTTTCATATTTAATTTTAATTAAGTGAATTAATAATAATAAAAATTCAAATAATTAATAAAAAATGATGAAATAACTCCCTTGGATGTGAATGGGTCGTGCATAGCTTTTGGGTGATGATTCTTGGAAGAAATTGAGGCCCATTAGCAATTTTTAGGCATTTAAAGCAAAGTTGACTTTTCAAAATTCCCAAAAATTTCCCAACTTCCACAAGTCATATTTTGCTCAATTTTTAAGCTTTGATCATGTTTTTGGACATTTTGGAAAGGTCTTGAAGTCCTCTAACCAATGCCTTTGGTCCCATGTCATTTTGATTTACCAATCTCAAGTTATGGTCTTTGACTTAAAGTGCCTTTTTGTTGACTTTTGAAAATGACCTATAATGTTGAGATTGATAACTTTTTGTGAGAGAATTTCTTGGACTTGAAGTGTGAAGATGAGTTGTAGGAAATGTCATTCTTTTCAAAATGAGCTTTGGATGGAATTTTTCTGATAAACCATGTGGAAGTTATGCCTTGGTCAATTTGCAGTTGACTTTTTCAACTGTCCAAATATAGAAACTTTTGCATCTTGAGACTTTTTGAGACATTCCTTGAAAATCATGATCAAGAATTGATCAAATGATGTTTGTGGCTTCAAAATAAGATGTTGACCAAAATTTTTGACTTTTGACTGTCAAATGACCATTTTGCCCCTGCAGTTGACTGTGAAGCAATTAGGGTTTTTTGACTGTGCAATTTTGTGCTGTAAGTCTTGAAACTTGACATAAGGATGCTTGAAAATGTTTATAGGCATGTGGGACTTGTTTGGACCCTTGAAAACTTCAATTTCTTTGCCAGAACCAAAACCCTAGTTTTTGACTGTTAGGAGGCAATTGGACTGTGCAACCCTTGGGAGATTTTGAAGCATGCTCTTAGCGAATCTTGAAGAATATGGGAGGGAAAATTTTGGGGTACAACACATAGGTATAGAAATTTGCGGGAAAGTAAACCTACGCTATTACATCCTCATAGCAGATACATAGTAGGAAAAAATACGGGAATATAAATCTAAGTTATTACATTGATAGTGTGACCTATACAATTCTCTTAGAAAATTAAATAGCAAAAAGTAATAAGAAAAAGAATGTTAAAATGTTTTTGTGTTTTTGTGTAGAAGATAATTTAAGTGTTAATAATTAATTAAAACCTAATTTTTTCTAATTAATTTTAATATTAAGAAAAAGGTTAATTAATTAATTAGTAAATAAAATATATATAAAAAATTAATTACTAATTAAAAACCCTAACGCTAATTTATTAAAGTGTTAAGAAAAATTATGGTGTGTTAATGATTTATTAAAACTAATTAATTAAGAAAATGGAAAAGAAACTAAGGGTTATAAAAATAAGAAAACAAAAGAATGCATGGGGTGGGTGTTGAACCCATGCTCTTGGCCTCACAGGATGCTCCCTTTACCACTAGGTCATGCGCTCGTTTGTGATGTTGACTGGGAATGAATCAATGTATGATGAACCCGCGCGTTAGTTTGGGAAAGAAACAAAATATTTGCAAAACATAGGGATTGAACCCACTCCTCTTATGTTACAACCTCCATCTCTAACCATATGTGCTACGCTGGCTTTTTGTTATTAAAATACAAACAAATAAATATATAATAAAAGCTATATCAGAGAAGCGTCGGAGCCCTAGCCCCGGTCGTCTTCTCCGGTGGATCCAAATTTCAACCTGCAAAAATTGAAAGATTTAAAGCTCAAGAGGGGTTGTGACCCCCCTAATTTGGACCTCCGGAATCCAATGGTGGTGTTAGTTTATCCTGAAAACGCTTGTAACACAAGATACGAAATAAACATAATTTTATGCCCTAACAATGGCATCTCGTATTATCGGTGTCAAAGCTTGTGTTTTTTTATTCAAACATGTTCTAAACATCCTCATGAATATATATGCATACATCAAATCATTCAAGAACACGTGTATTAAAAATTGAAATCCAAGAATTTTTCCAAATCAACGATGTTGGGGGTATGTTGTTCTGACATGCTTCGAGCTTCAACGATGGTTGGGATGAACTCATGGGAACTTCAGGAACATGATATAATCCTTGGAATGAATTGAAAGTGACTGGAAATAAGGGTTTGAATTTTCCCTAGTTCTTGAAATTTTTTGAGATTGTAGGGTGTGTTCTTAAGGCAATGTTTCGTGTCCCCTTGGTCTGAATATGTTGAGTATATATAGGAGAAAAGATTAGGTCAACATTTGGGCTTGGACATCTCATGAAATCATATCTTTAATTTTGTTTAAAAATAAGTTCAAATCTTCCAAAACCATGAAGATTTGTTTCAATCATAAGCCACACGGTTTCTTCAGCTTCAAGGTAGATTTTTGGGCCTCCAACATGCTTAGAACAAAGGCCCACATGCCTTATATTAATGCTTTCATATTTTATTAGATTTAATTTGCATTTAAATGAATAAAATCTAAATAAAAGAAATCAAAAATCATAAAAAAATATGTGAATGGATTTAGTGGTCTAATATGAGATCATGAACACGTTTGAACCTAAAAACTTAGGCCCATTAGCCCAAAAATCCAATTTTGCTCAATTTAAGTTTCATGCATTTTTTCAAAATTGCTCAAGTTGCACTAATCATAATTATCTCAATTTTTGTCATATGAATATGATCTTTGACTTTTTGGCAACCTCAATATGTATCCTACAAATTTCATGTTGGTCATTTTTTTATTTGAAGCCTTTATTTTTATGTAAATTGCTTTGACAAAAGATGTCTTTTTATTGACTTTTAAAATTACATGTAATATTTTGGCCCATATCTATCAAATGAAGCATTTTTGGCCTTGATCTTAGAGAGGCAAAGCTGTAGATAATTGAATTTGCTTCAACATAGGCTTTGGTTGAGGAATTTCTGATGAAGTATGTGAAAGTTATGCTTGGTCAAAGTTCAGTTCACTTCTCCTAAAGAAAACCCTAATTTAGTAACTTTTGACTTTTGATGAATCTTGAGTTATGTGTTTGTCATTCATGGAAGTGTTTTATATGTTTTTTACACATTATTACATTTTGTGGGGGGTTTTAACCCCAGAGATAAAAACCTCCCCAGTTTACAAAAAAAAAACCATTTTTTAATACTTATGCTGACTCAACTTATTAACTAAAGTCTACATGCCATGCCATGTCATCCATACTTAACCCTTTTTCCTAAAAACTAATGAAGGTGTCATTTCATATAACAGAATTTTAGTTAAGGACCAAACTGAAACATTAAATTAAGTTAAGGGACTTCAGGACTAATTATGCCTTCTTTTATTAGTTAACTAATCTTTATACCCGTGTATTGTTAATTTGATAATTTACCTTGTAATATATAACATGTATTTAAATCATAATATTGATGAAATAATATTAATAACTTATTATTGCCAATTATTTTTTAATATATGTATATATATATATATATATATATATATATATATATATATATATATATATATATATATATATATATATATATATATATATATATATATATATATATATATATATATATATATATATATATATATATGTGTGTGTGTGTGTGTGTGTGTAAAACCTTCACTACCTTCACTTTTTTAGTATGTTCTTACCACCTTTCTTCTTTTTTGGCTTAATGCATCTCTTCGTCCCTTAACATTATTTCATTTTGTGAGGGTTTTTAACCCAAAAATAAAAATCTCCCCAGTTTACAAATAATACCATTTTTTGATACATATGATGACTCAACTTATTAACTAAAGTCTACATGTCATGTCACATCATCCATACTTAACTTTTTTTCCTAAAAACTAATGAAGGTGTCATTTTATATAACCAAATTTTAGTTCAGCAACCAAAGTGAAACGTTAAATTAAGTTAAGAGACTTGATGACTAATTATACCTTCTTTTTATTAGTTAAGTAGTCTATATATCCATGTATTGTTTATTTGATAATTTACCGTTGTAATACATAACATGTATTTAAATCATAATATTGATGAAATAATATCAATAACTTATTATTGCCTATTATTTTTTAATATATATAAATACATATAAATTCAACATTTATAATTTAATCTTAAAATGTGGGTGTGCACGCGGATTTATAATTTTAGTATGCTCTTACCACCTTTCTTCTTTTTTCGCTTAATGCATCTCTTCGTCCCTTAACTTTATTAAATGTTTCACTTATATCTCCAAACTAAAAAACATTATGAAGTAGTCCATTAACTTATATTATGTTACATGAAATGGCCCCTTCTGTTAGTTTCATATGTTTCTATGTTATTCATTTTCCTTTATTGTGATAATCACAAGTGATAGTGTATTTTTTTTGAAAAACTTATGTTTTTTGAATCTAGTTATTTTAGAATAACTGCATGTTAGTGGTTTAATGAGTTGTAATATATATAATGGTTTTGGGATATTTTGTAATCTTTTATGTATTTTCATGTTGATTCTACTGTAAGAATGGAAGTAGTAGTTCCTAGACAAAAACAGTCAAATAAATATACTTGTGATAACCGAGTTGGATTAACAATCAGATATTTTTACAACTTGAATTGATTAATGGTATAGTGTAAGTAGGGGTGATATAACAAATCTGCTATGTCTGATATTATCTATTTTGTATGAATTTTTTAATAAGAAACGTGTGTAGCCTATGTTGATGGTTTCTTTGTCGTTATATGTGCATGATTTACAAAAGTTTCGGCAGTAAAATGGCCCTATTTGGCCATATTTTGATTTTCAACTAATCATATGAAGTTGATTTTTGCAAAATATCATATTTGTTGGTCTAGTAAGTATAAGCTGGTCTCTTTCTACAACCATGAGAGTGTTGCAACCATGAAGCAAATGAAAGATAAAAATATTCAATTGATGTCTGTTTGATATATGTGTTTGTCATTCATGGAAGTGTTTTATATTTTTTTACACATTATTACATTTTTTGGGGGTTTTTAACCCCAAAACTAAAAACCTCCCCAGTTTAAAAATAATACCATTTTTAAATACATATGCTGACTCATCTTATTAACTAAAGTATTCATGCCATGCCACGTCATCCGTACTTAACGCTTTTTCCTAAAAACTAATGAAGGTGTCATTTCATATAACAGAATTTTAGTTAAGGACCTAATTGAAACATTAAATTAAGTTAAGGGACTTGAGGACTAATTATGCCTTCTTTTTATTAATTAACTAGTCTTTATACTCGTGTATTGTTCATTTGATGATTTACCGTTGTAATAAATAACCTGTATTTAAATCATAATATTGATGAAATAATATTAATATCTTATTATTGCCAATTATTTTTTAATATTTATAAATATATATATATATAAATTCAACATTTCTAATTTAATCTTAATTTGTGTGTGCGCACGCGCATATGTATGTATGTCTATATATGTATATGTGCAAAACCTTCACTACCTTCTCTTTTTTTACTATGCTTTTACCACCTTTTTTTTCTTTTTGGGCTTAATGCATCTCTTCGTCCCTTAATATTATTTAATGTTTCGCTTATGTCTCATAACTAAAAAACGTTACGAAGTAGTCTCTAAACTTACATTACGTTACATGAAATGGCTCCTTATGTTAGTTTCATATGTTTCTATGTTATTCAATTTTCTTTATTGTGATAATCACAAGTGATAGTGTATTTTTTTTTTTGAATAATTTATGGTTTTTGATTCTAGTTATTTTAGAACAACTGCATGTCAGTGGTTTAATAAGTTGTGTTATATATAATGTTTTTGGGATATTTTGTAATCATTTGTGTATTTTCATGTTGACTCTACAGTAAAAATGAATGTAGTAGTTCTTAGACGATAATTGTCAAATGGACATACTGGTGATAACAGAGTTGGATTAACAATTGAATATTTTTACAACTTGAATTGATTAATGGTATAGTGTAAGTAGCGGTAAACGGATCCGGCCTTTTCGATATTATCTATTTTGTTTGCATTTTTTAATATGAAACTTGTGTAGCCTATGTTGATGGTTTCTTTGTGGTTATATGGGTAGGATTTACGAACATTTCAGGAGTAAAATGGCCATATTTGACCCTATTTTGATTTTCAACTTAACCTATGAAGTTGATTTTTGCAAGATTTCATATTTGTTGGTCTAGTAAGTATAAGTTGATTTCTTTCCGCAATCATGAGAGAGTTGCAGACATGAAGCAAATGGTAGGGGGGAAAATTTAGTTGATGTCTGTTTGATATATGTGTATCTCATTCATGGAAGTGTTTTGTATTTTTTTTACACATTATTATATTTTGTGGGGTGTTTAATCCCAAAATTAAAAACCTCCCCAGTTTACAAAAAAAAAACATTTTTTAATACATATGTTAACTCAACTTATTAACTAAATTCTACATGTCATGCATTGTCATCCATACTTAACCCTTTTTTCTAAAAACTAATGAAGGTGTCATTTCATATAACAGAATTTTAGTTAAGGACCAAACAGAAATATTAAATTAAGTTAAGGGACTTTAGGACTAATTATACGTTCTTTTTATTAGTTAACTAATCTTTATACCGGTGTATTGTTCATTTTATAATTTACCTTGTAATAGAAAACATGTATTTAAATCATAATATTGATGAAATAATATTAATAACTTATTATTGGCAATTATTTTTTAATATATGTAAATATATATAAATTCAACATTTATAATTTAATCTTAAAATGTGTGTGAGCACGTGCATATGTGTAACGCCCGTAATTTAATTAATTATTTAATTAAATTATTTTTGGAATATTTTGTGAAGATGTGTTATGATTAATTGGATTTATTTATTAAGTGGAGAAATAATATTAGAATTATAATATTATTTGGTGTGGGGTTCTGACTCTATAATTGAGTTCATGATGATTGGTATGTGGGGTTAGAGATGATTGTTGTCTTATTCTTGAATTGAAAGTATATGATTGTTATATGATGAGAATTGATGAATTTTAGATGAATAATGATGTCCCGATGTTGTTTAATTGATGTATCACTTTTTTAGTATGCTCTCACCACCTTTCTTCTTTTTTGGCTTAATGCATCTCTTCATCCCTTAACTTTATTTAATGTTTCGCTTATATCTCTTAACTAAAAAACATTACGAAGTAGTCTCTTAACTTATATTATGTTACATGAAATGGCCCCTTCCGTTAGTTTCATATGTTTCTATGTTATTCATTTTTCTTTATTGTGATAATCACAAGTGATAGTGTATTATTTTTTAAATAATTTATGGTTTTTGAATCTAGTTATTTTAGAATAATTGCATGTCAGTGATTTAATGAGTTGTAATATATATAACGGTTTGGGGATATTTAGTAATCATTTGTGTATTTTCATGTTGATTCTACAGTAAGAATGGAAGTAGTAGTTCCTAGACAAGAACAGTCAAATGAAAATACTAGTGATAACCGAGTTGGATTAACAATCAAATATTTTTACAACTTGAATTTATTAATGGTATAGTGTAAGTAGGGGTGATATAACGGATATGGTATGTCCGATATTATCTATTTTGTATGCATTTTTTAATATGAAACTTGTGTAGCCTATGTTGATGGTTTCTTTGTGGTTATATGTGCAGGATTTACTAAAGTTTCGGCAGTAAAATGGCCCTATTTTGATTTTTAACTAATCATATGAAGTTGATTTTTGCACGATATCATATTTGTTGGTCTAGTAAGTATAAGCTTATCTCTTTCTGCAACCATGAGAGTGTTGCAGCCATGAAGTAAATGGAAGAGAAATTTTTTTCAATTGATGTCTGTTTGATATATGTGTTTGTCATTTATGGAAGTGTTTTATATTTTTTTTTACACATTATTACATTTTGTGGGGGGTTTTTAACCCCAAAAATAATCTCTCCAGTTTACAAATAATACCATTTTTTAATACATATGTTGACTCAACTTATTAACTAAAGTCAACATGTCATGCCACGTCAATCATACTTAACGTTTTTTCCTAAAAACTAATGAAGTTGTCATTTCATATAATAGAATTTTAGTTAAGGGACCAAAGTGAAACATTAACTTAAGTTAAGGGACTTGAGGACTAATTATGCCTTCTTCTTATTAGTTAACTAGTCTTTATACCCGTATATTGTTCATTTGATAATTTACCTTGTAATAGATAACATGTATTTAAATCATAATATTGATGAAATAATATTAATAACTTATTATTGCCAATTATTTTTTAATATATATAAATATATATAAATTCAACTTTTATAATTTAATCTTAAAATGTTTGTGAGCACGTGCATATGTGTAACGCCCGTAATTTAATTAATTATTTAATTAAATTATTTTTGGAATATTTTGTGAAGATGTGTTATGATTAATTGGATTTATTTATTAAGTGGAGAAATAATATTAGAATTATAATATTATTTGATGTGGGGTTCTGACTCTATAATTGAGTTCATGATGATTGGTATGTGGGGTTAGAGATGATTGTTGTCTTATTCTTGAATTGAAAGTATATGATTGTTATATGATGAGAATTGATGAATTTTAGATGAATAATGATGTCCCGATGTTGTTTAATTGATGTAGAATCATAGAATAACTGTAGGTAGTGATTTATCATGATTATAATAAGGTTTGTAGGGTTAAAACATGAATTCCATAGTGAGAATGCAGAGGAAATCGCAGAATTATGCAGAAAGATTCAGGATGTGTCGACCTCAAACTTGATGCGTAGATACATGAGTGCTTAGAGACTCAGTATGAGTCGACACGAAGAGACTTGTGTCGATACATGAAGGTTGAAAGACTCAGGATGAGTCGATCTGTAGCATGCATGCGTCGATACATGCTGCGTGTAAGGCTCAGGGTGAGTCAATCCATGAGGGGATACGTCGACTCATGTTGTGCAGTTAAGGGCAGTACGCGTCGATCCAAGGGGTTTTGCGTCGACCCATGTTGTTTGATTTTTGGAAGATTCAGTTTTAAAGTGTTGTAACTTGAGTTTTAGAATGTCGTTTGAGATGTCGTTCGAAGTGTTGAATAGCTAACGCAATGAACTTTATTCTAGAGGATTAAAATGAAGAATAGGAAGTGTAATCCTAGTAGCCAATTTAGGATTTAGAGTTAATTCCCATGTTGATCGTTACGTTGGTTTTGTATAGAATAATGAAGATGAGATGCCTAGAGGCTATTGTTTGAATTATAACAGTAGGATTAGGGATAGTAATGATGTAAGGATTACAGAATAGCAGTATGAACTACTATGGTATTATGTACAACTGAGTTGTTAGTGAGAAGTTATTAATGATGTTGTGTTGATGATTTATAATAAATAAATGATGTTTGATGAATTATTATGATGATATGAGATGTTGATGAAGAGACGTTGCGATGCTTTTGAGATGTTGTTAATTTGAGATGCTTTTGAGATGTTGTTAATTTGAGATTTTGTTAACTTGGATGTTGTTATTACATTCATGGTTGTGTCACATACATTGCATTTTTGAGATGGAGCTTATGCTCGTTGAGATGGCCTGTATTGGTGAATTTTGAGATGAAGGATTATGCCTTGTTGATGCCTCTATTAATTGGAAAAAATTTTAGATGGGAGTTCTGCTCTAATGGTACCACATGCATTTGCATAGTATTTAGTCGCATTATATGATTGCATAAAGAAGTGTTTTTTGATGTTGATGAATGTGTATATACATTGTAATTATTGTTGATTATGAGATGAGAAGTGGTGATGTTATTGATCTAATTTAATATATTAATTATCATGTGCTTTATTATATTGTTAGATATCTCACCCCTTCTGTTTGAATATTGCCCTTATGTTGGTAACGTGCAGGTAATCGAGAGTGAAGGTTGTATACCTTCGGTAGTTCGAGTCGGTGTCATTGCTCTGATATGTAACACTCGGGGAGGATGAACGCTTGCTGTTTTTTATTGTTGAATATTCAGTTGTTGAACTTTAAGTTGATTATTATTAAGTAATTGTTGGTTTGAAGTTGTTGTATTATTGTTACATATGTTATTAAGAATTCCGCTGCGTAGATGTTGAGTTATTTAATTAAAGATGTTATGATGATGGTTCATCCGATGTTTTAAAAAGTGTTATATATCCATGATGAATGCAATGAATTTTGATAGAAGAATTTGTGACGTCCCGATTCGTTTGCATGATTGAATTTTATAACTCTGATTTATTTATATAATTACTGGGGTAGAATTGGGGTGTTACAAAGTTGGTATCAGAGCAAAAGGTTGGTTCGACCTTGTCGTCGAGTCGTAGTTGACTAACAATCGAGTATTGTTAATTTGAGTTCTAACTGTTGTTTATGTTGTAGTGAGAAGTTGAGATGGCTGGAAGGAATGATGTTGCACTTGATGCTGCTTTAGAAGCAATGGCTCATGTGATGGAAAATCAGCCGAATGCTGACGGGAATGTTGGGTCTCGTATCTTGGGGACTTTCTAGAGAGAGAATCCACCTACGTTCAAGGGAAAGTATGATCCTGATGGAGCATTGGAGTGGTTGAAAGAGATAAAGAGAATCTTCTGTGTGATGGACTGTACTCCAGCGCAGAAGGTTCGTTATGGTACTCATATGCTAGCAGTCGAGGCTGATGACTGGTGGCTAGAGACTTGTCAGAAGTTAGAAGCTACATGTGATAATGTCACTTGGGTTGTGTTCCGTAGGGAATTTTTGAGGAAGTACTTTCCTGAAGATGTCTGTGGTAAGAAGGAAATTGAGTTCCTTGAGCTGAAGCAGGGGAATATGTCAGTTGTTGAGTATGCTGCCAAGTTTGCTGAGTTGGCTAAGTTTTATCCGCATTACACTGAGGCAGATGCTGAGTTTTCAAAGTGTATCAAGTTTGAGAATGGGTTGCGCCCAGAGATTAAGAAGGCAGTTGGATACCAGAAAATTTGTGTCTTTACTGATTTGGTTGATAATTGTAGGATTTATGAGGAGGATAATAATGCTCATTACAAGATTATTAGTGAGAAGAGGGGTAAGCACCAACAAAATCATGGTAAGCCTTATGATGCCCCAGCTGGTAAAGGTAAACAGAAAGTTGCTCAGAGTCAGAGGACTAGTGGGGGAGATGCTCCTGCTGGTGTGGTTTCCTTTAAGTGTGGAAAACCTGGGCACAAGAGTAATGTGTGCACGACTGAAGTGAAGAGGTGTTTCCGTTGTGGCAAGAACGGACATGTTGTATCTGAGTGTGAACATAAGGATGTGATTTGTTTCAATTGTAGAGAAGGGCATATTGGTAGTCAGTGAACAAAATTGAATAGAGCTCAGTCAAGTGGAGAGGTGTTTGCTTTAGTGGAGGATCAAACAGCTGTTGAGGACAGACTTATCAAAGGTACATGTTTCATTAATAGTACTCCTTTAATTACTATTATTGATAATGGTGTTATGCATTGTTTTATTGCTTCTGATTGTGTTGAAAGATTGGGTCTTAAGTTGTCTTCTTTAAATGGAGAAATGGTCGTCGATACTCCATCCAAGTGGTTGGTGACTACTTCTTTTGTGTGTTTGAAGTGTCCCTTGTCGATCTTTGACCGAGACTTTGTTGTTGATTTGGTTTGTTTACCGTGAAGAGGTTTGGATGTAATTTTGGGTATGAACTGGTTAGAGCATAATTGTGTTCATATTAACTGTCATGATAAGTTGGTGAAGTTTTCTACTCCTGAAGAAGATGGAGATGGTCTGTTGTCTGCTAGACAGTTGAGGAAGTTGATATAAGAGGAAGCACAGATGTTCTCGTTGATGGCATCGCTATCTATAGAGACTCAAGCTATAATTGAGGAGTTGCAGGTGGTGTGTGAATTTCCTGAAGTTTTCCCTGAGGAGATTCCTGATGTACCGTCGGAGAGGGAAGTTGAATTTGCAATTGATCTTGTACCTGGTACCAGACCTGTGTCTATGGCGCCATACAAGATGTCTGCGTCTGAATTGTCAGAGTTAAAGAAGCAATTGGAAGATTTACTTGAGAAGAAGTTTGTGATGCCAAATGTATCGCCGTGGGGAGCTCTAGTGCTGTTAGTGAAGAAGAAAGATGGAAGTATGAGGCTTTGTGTTGATTATAGATAGTTGAATAAGGTGACGATTAAGAACAAGTATCCCCTTCCAAGAATAGATGACTTGATGGACCAACTGGTGGATGCTCGTGTGTTTAGTAAGATTGATTTGAGGTCGGGTTACCATTAGATTAGAGTGAAGGATGAAGATATCTAGAAGACGGCTTTTAGAACGCGATATGGACATTACGAGTATTCGATGATGCCTTTCGGTGTTACTAATGCGCTGGGAGTATTCATGGAATATATGAATCATATCTTTCATACTTATTTGGATCGGTCCGTAGTGGTTTTCATTGATGATGTTTTGATTTACTCTAAGTCAGAAGAAGAGCATGCAGAACACTTAAGAGTAGTATTGCAAGTTTTGAAAGAGAAGAAGTTGTATGCAAAGTTGTCCAAGTGTGAATTCTGGTTAAAGGAGGTTAGTTTTCTTGGTCATGTGATTTCAGGTAGTGGCATTATTGTAGATCCATCGAAGGTTGTTGCTGTGTTGCAATGGGGAACTCCAAAGTCAGCTACTGAGATTAGAAATTTCTTGGGATTAGCTGGTTATTATAGAAGGTTTATTGAAGGGTTTTCTAAGTTGTCACTTTCGTTGACTAAGTTGACTCGTAAAGGTAGAGCGTTTGTATGGGATGTTCAGTGCGAAGAAAGTTTTACGGAATTGAAGAAGAGGTTAACGACGGCTCCGATTTTGACGTTGCCTAATCCAGGAGAGCCTTTTGTAGTGTATTGTGATGCTTCTAAGATGGGTTTAGGATGTGTGCTTATGCAGAATGGTAAGGTAGTTGCTTACGCGTCAAGGCAGTTGAGGACTCGTGAGAAGAACTATCCTACCCATGATTTAGAGCTTGCTGTTGTTGTCTTTGTGTTGAAGATTTGGAGGCATTATCTTTATGGTTCTAGATTTGAGGTGTTTAGTGACCATAAGAGCTTAAAGTATTTGTTTGATCATAAGAAGTTGAATATGAGGCAACGAAGATGGTTGGAATTGTTAAAGGATTATGATTTCAGTTTGAATTATCATCCAGGAAAAGCGAATGTGGTAGTTGATGCGTTAAGTCGAAAGACTTTACATATGTCAGCAATGATGATTAAAGAGTTGGAATTAATTGAGCAGTTCAAAGATATGAGCTTAGTTTGTGAGGTTACGCTGCAGAGTGTTATATTGGGTATGTTGAAGATTAATAATAAATTTTTAGATAGTATCAGAGAAGCTCAGAAGTTGGATGTGAAACTGGTAGATTTGATGGTTGGGATTGATCAGTATGAGAATAGTGATTTTAAGCTAGATGCGCAAGGTATGTTGAGGTTTCGTAACTGGATTTGTATTCCTGATGATGCTGAGATGAAGAAGATGATACTTGAGGAGAGTCATAGAAGTAAGTTGAGTATTCAACCAGGAGCTACGAAGATGTATCAAGATTTGAAAGGTTTGTTTTGGTGGCTTGGGATGAAGGGTTACGTGGCTCGGTTTGTGTATGCATGTTTGACTTGTCAGAAGTCGAAAGTTAAACATCAGAAGCCTACAGGATTGATACAACCGTTGAAAGTTCCAGAATGGAAATGGGATATCATTTTAATGGACTTTCTGACAGGGTTGCCAAATACTTTAAGAGGACATGATTCAATTTGGGTGATTGTTGATAGGCTTGCGAAGTCAGCTCATTTTATTCCTATTAATATCAGTTTTCTAGTGTCGAAGTTGGCTGAGATTTATATTAGTGTGATTGTGAAGCTGCATGGTGTTCCTTTGTGCATTGTGTCAGACAGAGATCCAAGATTTACTTCTGATTTTTGGAAGAGTTTGCAAGAAGCGTTGGGTTCTAATTTGAGGTTGAGTTCAGCGTATCATCCTCAGACAGATTGTCAGACTGAACGGACGATTCAGTCGTTGGAAGATTTGCTGAGGGCATGTGTTCTTTAGCAGGGAGGTTCGTGGGATACTTATCTTCCATTGATATAGTTCACTTATAATAACAGTTACCATTCTAGTATTGGGATGGCACCTTTTGAAGCGTTGTATGGTCGAAGATGTAGAACTCCGTTATGTTGGCATGAATCTGGTGAAAGTGTAGTACTTGGACCTGAACTTGTTTGTGAGACTACCGAGAAGGTGAAGTTGATTCGAGAAAGGATGAAAGCTTCACAAAGTAGACAGAAGAGTTATCATGACAAGCGAAGGAAGGATTTAGAATTTCAAGCGGGTGACCATGTGTTTTTAAGAGTTACACCTGTGACTGGTGTTGGGCGAGCATTGAGGTCTAAGAAGCTCACTTCTCGTTTTATTGGACCGTATCAGATTTCGGAGAGAGTGGGGAATGTTTCTTATAGAGTGGCTTTACCGCCTAATCTTTCGAATTTGCATGATGTGTTTCATGTGTCGCAACTTCGGAAGTATATTTCAGATCCATCTCATGTGATTCATATGGACGATGTGCAAGTACGGGATAATCTTACGATGGAGATGATGCTTGTACGGATCACGGATCGTGAAATGAAGACTCTGAGGGGAAAAGAGATTGCCTTGGTTAAAGTGGTTTGGCTAGGAGCTGCCGGAGATAGCATGACTTGGGAGTTGGAGAGCAAGATGCGAGACTCCTACCCTGAGTTGTTTGATTGAGGTAAATTTTCGAGGACGAAAATATTCTAAGTGGGGGGAGAGTTGGAACGCCCGTAATTTAATTAATTATTTAATTAAATTATTTTTGGAATATTTTGTGAAGATGTGTTATGATTAATTGGCTTTATTTATTAAGTGACGAAATAATATTAGAATTATAATATTATTTGATGTGGGGTTCTGACTCTATAATTGGGTTCATGATGATTGGTATGTGGGGTTAGAGATGATTGTTGTCTTGTTCTTGAATTGAAAGTACATGATTGTTATATGAGGAGAATTAATGAATTTTAGATGAATAATGATGTCCCGATGTTGTTTAATTGATGTAGAATCATAGGATAACTGTAGGTAGTGATTTATCATGATTATAATAAGGTTTGTAGGGTTAAAACATGAATCCCGTAGTGAGAATGGAGAGGAAATCATAGAATTATGCAAGAAGATTCAGGATGTGTCGACCTCAAACTTGATGCGTCGATACATGAGTGCTTAGAGACTCAGTATGAGTCAACACGAAGAGACTTGTGTCAATACATGAAGGTTGAATGACTCAGGATGAGTCAATCTGTAGGATGCATGCGTCGATACATGCTGCGTGCAAGGCTCAGGATGAGTTGATCCATTAGGGGATGCGTCGACTCATGTTGTGCAGTTAAGGGCAGTACGTGTTGATCCAAGGGGTTTTGCATCGACCCATGTTGTTTGATTTTTGGAAGATTCAGTTTTAAAGTGTTGTAACTTGAGTTTTAGAATGCCGTTTGAGATGTCGTTCGAAGCGTTGAATAGCTAACGCGATGAAATTTATTCTAGAGGATTAAAATGAAGAATAGGAAGTGTAATACTAGTAGCCAATTTAGGATTTAGAGTTAATTCCCATGTTGATTGTTGTGTTGGTTTTGTACAGAATAATGAAGATGAGATGCCTAGAGGCTGCTATTTGAATAATAATAGTAGGATTAGTGACAGTAATGATGTAAGGATTACAGAATAGCAGTATGAACTACTGTGGTATTAATATACAACTGAGTTGTTAGTGAGAAGTTATTAATAACATTGTGTTGATGATTTATAATAAATAAATGATGTTTGATGAATTATTATGATGATATGAGATGTTGATGAAGAGACGTTGAGATGCTTTTGAGATGTTGTTAATTTGATATGCTTTTGAGATGTTGTTAATTTGAGATGTTGTTAACTTGGGTGTTGTAATTACATTCATGGTTGTGTCGCATACATTGCATTTTTGAGATGGAGCTTATGCTCGTTGAGATGGCTTGTATTGGAGAATTTTGAGATGAACGCTTATGCCTTGTTGATACCTCTATTAATTGGAAAATTTTTGAGATGGGAGTTCTGCTCCAATGGTACCTGTGACACGGTGGGAGAACTGACTATGGTTTTGCGTTTGTTTTTGCAAATGTTTCGGTTGAGCAAGAGTCGCCACCGACTTTTTATTTTATCCTAAGGAAAGGTTTAAAAAGCACAGCAAAAACCTTTGAGATTTTTCTTGGGTTCGGGGAGTAGATTATAGAAAGGGAAGGTATTAGCACCCTTTCTATCCATGGTTATCCATGGGCTATTAGGTACTTGCTTAGATCAATTTGCCTTGGTTTTCAATTGTTTGAAATGGTGCTTTGTGCGTGGTTTTGAAAATGTTTTGAAAAAGATGCCTTATCTAGGCTACCTATGTAACAATTTTTTACTCAAATGTTTTACAAAAGGTGTTTGTCTTTTTGAAAAGATGTTTCAAGGTTTTTGAAAGTTTGTTTTGAAAGTGTTTGTGAAGTGTGGTTTGAAAAATAGGCAAGTGTTTTTTTGTTTTGCAAGTTGACAAGTACTTAAGAGCTATCCACCCTAAAGTTCTCAAAGATTTTTGTTATGTTTTAACCCTTTTAACAATTTTGTTCCACCATTGCATTTGGTGGACAATCTTGTGTTAGGAGGTGAAAGGGACGGGCGCGGGTCATCGTTTAGACCATAATTGCAATAGTGCTAAGTATCTTTGGGCAATTTTTCTTTGAAAGGGACTTGATCATTTTAGGCAACTTTTCGAAAGTGTCATCGAGGGACTATGATCATTTGATTGTTTGTTTTACCCAAAGAAACCTAACATGCAATATGGCCCAATTATTGAAGGCAACAAGTGGAATACCCTAGGGGTGCAAGTGTGATATGTGTTGTCCATATTCATGCTTGTTTATCTTGAAATTAGGTCAAACTATTTTTGTTCGTTTTATTTGCATACAAACCCTAGTTCTAGCATGGTATATTTAGAAAGCAATAAAGTGTGAAAGGTAAAGTTCCTACACTATTACAACACAATATGGGAAGGGGGGTACAAATGTTCAAATGGGGGATATTGACAAGGAATTTACACCTAGCTATTACATCAATATTGAATTATTTCCAAGGTAATTAATTGCATAAATTAAATGGAAAATAAAATAAAGATGCAAAATGCAAAAAGGGTTTTTATATGTATGGAAAAAAAGGTGTTTTTTATATGTCAAATAAATAAAATGAATAAAATAAAATAAAATAAAAAAAGTAATATTTTTGGAGTTTTTGTGTTTTAAGGGTAAAACTCTAATTTCATTAAGTAAAATGTAATATTTATTTAAAGTGTACAATATTTAATAATTATGTACAAAATAAAATAAAAATGAAGTATATTCATAAAAAAGTATTTTTCATGTCAAATATTAATAAAATAAAAAATGTATATATTTTTTGTATTATTTACCTAAATATACTAATATATATAAATATCTTTATTATTTACTAAATATATATTATATATACAAGAATAATAATATTTAATATTTATAAAAAAAGGTATATTTTATATAAAATATTTTAAGAAGATAAAACAAAATAAAAATGAAAATAAAATGGTGTTTACATTATTTTTGGTATTTTTAAATAAAAGTAAGTTTATGTATTTATTTATGTACAAACAACTAATCTAAACAAATAAATGCCTATAAATTCAAAAATGGTGTAAAAAATTATTTTTATATTTTTAATATCATGAGGAAAAATAAATAAACCAGAATGAAAAAAGAAAAGTCAAAAAATCAATAAAACAAACAAAATGGACTCAGGGGGTGTAAAACCAAAAACATGGTGTGAAAAGAAATATCAAAGCAGGCCCAGCCCATGTGGCTTCTTCTTCAACCTCTGGACAGAAAAATGTTCAAAAAACGCGCGCCTGAACATCAATTCAAACATCTGGATTCCTTGATCTTTTGCACAAACTTACAACATAAGAAATGTTAAGCATTGAATCACGATTCTAAATATGTAAAGAACTCATCCTAACTCTCAGAAATGAGAGAGAATTTTAACATTCCCAAATCTTGACCTAACTTTTCTTCCATATTCAGACCTTAAATTCTCATAGCTCAGGCAAAATAAATGAAAAGTAAAAGTATGTATAGATTCAGGGGCATGAGTAGAACACTTCTTATTCACAAACCTAGAGCTAACAATGCCTACATTAAGAGTTAGAAGTTCAAAAAGATACCTGTTCAGTTGAAGTTGTATCTGGCAATGGGGGAGATTTCAGGGCAAGATGATGATTTGTACAGCTTGCCTGAAGTGTAGTGATGTTATTCCAATGCTTACTTTGCTTTGAAATACCTTGAATCGAGCTATGGACCTTCAACTGCAAAACAAGAAAGTGAAAATGGTGGAACTGATTAGAGGAGTTACAGGTCGTGTTTTATGTTTGGATTAGCTTCAAGTGATGCTAGGGAATGTGTTTGATGAGCTTTTAGCAAGAATGCATGAAAGGGATGAGAGTTGGCACTCAAACTGCAGTAAGAGCTCTGCTTGGGCAGTTTGAGGGTGGTTATGTGTTCTAGGGGCAATGGAGATGTTGGAGTCGTGTACTAGCTCAGTTAGGATGTCTTGAATGTGTACAAAATATTTGCTTAAGGGTTCTATTGCTGAGATGAAAGTTGTGTTCAGTTATGCCATATTTCTTACACTTTAAGCAACCAAAAGCCAAGTTGGTGTTTAGACAGGTAGAGGCCCCCATAACATGCTGCAAACCTTGGCATTGATCAGTGTGATTAGTCCCTAAACTTGTGCCAAGGGGATTCGATCTGTACTTCTTGGATTTTCATTTTGACATAAAGCTTACTTTTGCAAAAATGGTTAAAGTGCTTTATCTATTTTGGGATTAATCCATCATGCAATGCTTGAACACATAGAACATGGTCTTGGCACAAAGAGTTTGCATTAAATTTATGAGTGTTGAATGGTTTAGAGGCCTGTAATCAAGTTGCATGCTGATTTGAGAAATTTGCACAAGTTATGAACATGGAAATTGGCCAATTCAAAAGTGAGTTTTTGCCATATTACAAAATTCGATTCTCTCAAGTCATGAGGTTGTTTGATGAGTTCTTGGACATTTTGGAAAGCTTGGAATGTGTACTACAATCCATCTTTGAAATGAAAATTGAAATTCCAACTGGAAGTATGTGAAAAATGGTCTTGAAGTTAGGTAAAAACCTTGCCTAAAAAGGTCAAAATTTCACTAAGTTAAGAATGGTTTAGTACCCTTATTCCAAAAATTGTAACTTGAGCTACAAGCCTATTTTGGGAAAACTTTGTGAATAAAAGTTGTAGATTATGCAATAGGCTACAACTTTCATGTTTTGACTTTTGCTTGAATCCAAATGAATCTTGGTGAGAAAGTGGGGCAAAGTTGGGAAAAAATTAGGGTTTTTCATAACTTAGAAAAATTCTAAGTTATGAAAAATTCTCATTTCAAACCCTAATTTGCAATTTTTGATTTCTTGGTGAACAAGTTTCATGATTTGGCATGTTTTGATGAAAAATGAATCTTGACTCTTGATTTTGACCAAAAAGTCAAAGTTTGACTTTTCAGTACAAAGTCAAAATTGATCAATTGATTGGGAAATTCAACTGTCAATCTTGTGTACTTGGGGTCTTTTGAACTTGTTGAGCATGTCAAGACAAATCCATGGGGTCCTTGAGTCCATATGTGAGCTTGGTTTGCCATTGGCTAGGTCAAACAGTCAAAAATTGCCTTTGTGCAGTCAAAACCCTAAAAATGACCATTTTGCCCTTTTGGTGATCTGATCAAATTTCTTGTGGAGTTGTGATCCAAACTTGATCAAATGGTCCATGTGAGTTCATAATGTTGATGTGGGTCAATTTTCATGAGATTTGACTGTCAATTGGCCACAGTTGACTTTTCCCCCAATACAGCTGATTTTTAGGTCAATTGTCCAATTGATTGGGCAAAACTTGGAGTCAAGACTTGAAACTTGGTATGGATAAACTTGGGAGTCCATTATGAAGCATGAAAGTAATTTTAGGCAATTTAGGTCAAAACATCTTTGTGCAAACACAAACCCTAATTTGGGTCAACAGTGCAAGGAGAAGTCTTGAGCAGATGAAACCCTAACTGGATCTTGATCTCCAAGGGCTTTGTGATGAGAAATGTTGAGAAAATGGGAGGGCAAATTTTGGGGTACAACAGTTGCCCCTGTTCAATCTTCTTGAATCCGAAGAGTTAGATTGGCAAGTTTGCCTTTCGTGACTCGAGGGTAAAAGGAGATTGGACACTAGAGTGCCCTTAAATTTGCACTCGTCAAAGCAAGAGATGCAGGAATGGGCTTAGAGATGCCATTTGGAGATGGGCTTAACGATGCCATCGGGAGGAATGACAGAAACTTGTCGGGGATGGGCTTAAAGATGCCATCTGGAATGAGTATCAGGAAGGTGTCCATGCTTTGGACCATCTCTGAACTGGGGGTCTGAATAAGCAATAGACTGACATCCGTATCTGGAGGCATCCGTAAACTGTTTTCAGAGGTTGAGAAGAGTCTGAACAAGCGATAGATTAACATCCATTATTGGGAAGAATCTGTAAACTGTTTTCAGAAGTCTGAAGAAGAATCTGAACAAGCGATAGGTTAACATCCGTTACTTGGGGAACCCGTGAACTGTTTTCAGAAGTCTCGAAGTTGAATAAGCAATAGAGCAGCATCCGTTGTTGGGAAGAGTCTGTAAACTGTCTTCAAAAGTCGCATCTGAACAAGCGATAGATTAACATCCGTTGTTGGGAAGAATCCATAAACTGTTTTCAGAAGTCGCATCTGAACAAGCGATAGATTAACATCCGTTGTTGGGAAGAATCCATAAACTGTTTTCAGAAGTCTTGAGAAGAAACTGAACAAGTGATAGGTTAACATTCGTTACTTGGAGAACCCGTGAACTGTTTTCAGAGATCTTTAAGTTGAATAAGCAATAGAGCAGCATCCGTTGTTGGGAAGCGTCCGTAAACTGTTTTCAGAGGTTGCATCTGAACAAGTGGTAGATTGACATCCGTTGTTGGGAAGAATCCATAAACTGTTTTCAGAAGTCTTGAGAAGAAACTGAACAAGTGACAGGTTAACATCCGTTACTTGGAGAACCCGTGAACTGTTTTCAGAAGTCTTGAAGTTGAAGGAAGAACCGGTGTAGGGTTCCCTGATGATGAGCTCGTGTAAAACTGCATCTGGATGAATCTGGAATAAGCATTAGAATGTTGCTATGTCTGGGTCACCTCTGAACTATTCCTGGAAGGAATCTCGGAAGATAGTGATTTTAGTCTTTCGACTGATCTTACCTGAAAAGGTAAAGAGTTAGTTATATGCAATGTCATGATGCATGATACAATGTATGTTATATGATATGAATGTAAATGAATGCGCATGTAAGCTGGAGAGCTGTCTTGCAAAGGATAGATGAATCCGAGATGGCTGAAGATAACAGTATCTTGACTGCTGCCGGGAAGAATAATTCCTGGTTGTTACTGGAGAAAAAGGAGCTTGGGTTGTATACCAATCTTCTGGGGAATTCCTGATGACTTCTACTGGGGAATTCCAATCTAATAGGCTCATGCTGGGGATGTAAGACTGATAATCTTCAGCTTGGTGGGAAGTATCTCTGGCGACTTCACTGGGGAACTCAAGATTTGCCCTCCCAAAACTCGGTGGGGAGAAGGTTCACTAGTCTGGCTCCGCTGGGGATTGATAATTTGAAGCTTTAGCTCTGCCGGGGATACTAAAACTTAGTTCTGAGGGGAATTGAGTTCCGGAGGATCCTCTGGATGGGGATAACAAAGACAAACTCCTCTGGGGATTGTATTGATAAGTTAAGTTGGGGAACTCTGATGAACTCCGCTGGAGGTAGGAAGAATTTTGGCGAGTGCGATCTTCCGTGGCAATAAGTTGAGGATAACCCAGTTATAAGCCCTTGTGAGGAAAATCTTTGAATAAAACTCGGGAGAGACGTCCGTACTCTGCAGGGGATAAGCTTCCAAAATCTACTGGGGATAAGCTTCAGGGTTTGCTGGGGATATGGATTCCAAATCTCATGGGGGTTTCCTTTGAAGGGTATCAAGATATCCACCTGCACCTTTGACCTATCAGTAATCCTCTTTCTTGTAAGGAAATGATTATGTTCAAATGCATATGCCTATTTAACAAAACATTGGACGTTTCTCAAAATAAAACAAATAGTGCAAGAGAAAAGAAAAGGAAATGACACAAATTTCTGGGAAAAGTATTTGTATTGACTTTCTATGAGTATATTTGTACAAAGGAGACAATCATCCTAGTAAGAGGATTTTGTCGTAAATATTGAAAGATTTATACAAAATAAAGGATGGCTATGTGAAATAATTCCATGGGATTCCATTCCGATATAGCTTTCACAACTCTGAATATCTGTCCATTCAATGCTTCGTTTGCCGATGACTGGATTGATCAGAAGCCTGGAACTGGTTGATGAAGAGATTGTCTTTGAAGTGATACGACGAGACATAGTCATACGCTTTAATTCCCTAACTTTTTGCCTGAATCGCCCTTTCGGGTTTTCGATCCACCGGGAAACCCCTTTTTGCCCAAGCCGCCCTTTCGGGTTTTCAACTTGCCGAGTGTACAGGTTTTTTTATTTTTATCCCTAACTTTTGCCTGAACCGCCCTTTCGGGTTTTCGGTCCACCGGGATGCCCATTTTTGCCCAAGCTGCCCTTTCGGGTTTTCAACTTGTCGGGTTATTTTATGCGTAGTATCTTTTGACTATATCTGCGTTTGCAGGGTGCGGCAAATCGTCGCTGTCCATGGTGGTTAGAATCATCGCACCACCAGAAAATATGCTCTTGATCACAAATGGTCCTTCATATGTAGGAGTCCATTTGCCCCTGGGATCACTTTGCGGCAAGATAATCCGCTTGATTACGAGATCTCCGACTTGATACACTTGACGTCTGACTTTCTTATTGAAGGCCTTGATCATCCGTTTTTGATACGTCTGACCATGGCATATAGCAGCGAGTCGCTTCTCGTCGATCAGATTGAGTTGATCAAGTCGGGTATGCATCCAATCATCTTCATTCAAACTTGTGTCCTTCATAATCCTTAGAGAAGGAATCTGAACCTCCATAGGCAGGACAGCCTCCATGCCATATACCAAAGAAAATGGGGTTGCCCCGGTTGAAGTACGTGCCGTCGTTCGGTATCCATGTAGAACAAACGGTAACATCTCATGCCAGTCTTTGTAAGTGACTGTCATTTTCTGAATGATCTTTTTAATTTTTTGTTCGCAGCTTCAACAGCATCGTTCATCTTCGGCCGATAGGGAGATGAATTGTGATGATAAATCTTGAACTGTTCGCACAAAGCGGTGATCATCGTGTTATTCAGATTTGTACCGTTGTCTGTGATGATCCTGTCTGGAACACCATACCGGCAGATGAGATTTTGCTTGATAAAGCGGGCAACCACATTTTTAGTAACAGAGGCGAAGGAAGCCGCTTCGACCCATTTGGTGAAATAGTCAATGGCGACCAGGATGAAGCGATGTCCGTTGGAAGTCGTGGGCTTGATCTCTCCAATCATGTCAATGCCCCACATTGCAAAGGGCCACGGAGCAGTCAGAATGTTGAGAGGAACCAGAGGGATATGAACTTTATCAGCGTAGACTTGACATTTGTGGCAAGTACGGGAATGTTGATGGCAGTCAGCTTCCATGGTAGACCAGTAATAGCCTGCCCTTAGGATCTTCTTAGCCATTGTATGCCCGCTCAAGTGAGTGCCAAATGTGCCGCTGTGTATCTCAGTCATGATCAACTCTGCTTCAGCTTTGTCTACGCATCGGAGTAACACGCAATCATGGCTTCGTTTGTAAAGGATGTCGTTGCTCAGGAAGAACTTGGCAGCAAATTTCCTTAAGAACTTCTTGTCATTTACGGAAGCTCCTTCGGGATAATCTCTAGTCTCGAGATACCTTTTGATTTCATGGAACCAGGGTTGTTCCACTACTTCTTCGGTATTAATCTCGTGACAATGTGCTGGTTCATCCATTCGCTCGATGGTGATTTGGGGAGCCTCGTTATCCCAGTTGAGTTTAAACATGGAGGACATTGTGGCTAGAGCATCTGCTAGCTGATTCTCTTCTCGCGGAAAATGCTCGAAGGTAATTTGCTCGAAATGAGGCAACAATGTCAAGACATGTTCTTTGTATGGGATAAGATTAGGATGCTTGGTATCCCACTCTCCTTTGATTTGACTGATAACCAAAGCCGAGTCCCCAAATACGATCAAAGATTTGATCCCCAAGTCTATAGCAGCCTTGAGACCAAAGATGCAAGCTTCATACTCAGCCATGTTGTTCGTGCAGCTGAAGCAAAGTCGGGCCGTGAAAGGTGTGTGACAGCCTTCCGGAGAAATGAGTACTGCGCCGATACCATTTCCAAGTGCATTTGAAGCACCATCAAAGTACAGGGTCCATCGGGATCCCTTTTCGGGTCCGTCATACGGTCCGTTACCTTCAATGTTGTCCAAATTCATGATGTCCTCGTCTGGGAAGTCAAATCTCATGGGTTGATAGTCTTCGATAGCTTGATGAGCCAGATGGTCAGCTAGTACACTCCCTTTTATAGCTTTTTGGGTGGTGTACTGGATGTCATACTCAGTTAGGATCATTTGCCATCTAGCTATCCTTCCAGATAAAGCGGGCTTTTCGAAGATATACTTGATAGGATCCATTTTGGAAATCAACAAGGTAGTATGAGTCAACATATATTGTCTTAGTCGGCGAGCAGCCCATACCAAAGCGCAGGAAGTTTTCTCGAGCAGTGAGTAACGAGTCTCACAGTCGGTAAAATTTTTGTTAAGGTAATAAATAGCATGCTCTTTTCGACCAAACTCGTCATGCTGGCCCAAAACACACCCCATTGAGTTATCCAAGACGGTCAAATATATGATCAATGGTCTTCCTTCGACGGGTGGCATCAGAATAGGAGGTTCTAGCAAATACTCCTTGATTTTATCAAAAGCAGCTTGGCAATCGTCGTTCCATTCAACTACCTGATCTTTCTTCAAGAGTTTGAAAATTGGCTCACAGGTAGAAGTCAGATGCGAGGTGAATCTGGCGATATAGTTCAAGCGCCCCAAGAACCTTCTAACCTCCTTTTCAGTACGGGGAGCAGGCATCTCTTGTATTGCTTTCACTTTTGCTGGATCGACTTCAATGCCTTTGTTGCTTACAATGAATCCCAGGAGTTTACCAGACCTAACTCCAAAAGTGCACTTACTTGGATTCAGCCTGAGTTTGTATTCTTTCAACCTGGCAAACAGCTTTTCTAGATGTTCAAGGTGCTCTTCCTCTGTTTGTGACTGAGCTATCATATCGTCTACGTAAACTTCGATCTCATGATGTATCATATCATGAAATAAAGCTACCATGGCGCGTTGATAAGTTGCCCCTGCGTTCTTCAGCCCAAACGGCATCACCTTGTAACAGAAAGTGCCCCATTGTGTGACAAAAGTTGTTTTCTCCATATCCTCGGGGGCCATTTTGATTTGATTGTAGCCCGAGAATCCATCCATGAAGGAAAACACTTTATGATGAGCTGTATTGTCGATCAAAATGTCAATGTGTGGAAGTGGAAAATCATCTTTGGGGCTGGCCCTATTCAAATCCCGGTAGTCCACACACATCCTGACTTTGCCATCTTTCTTAGGTACTGGCACGATGTTAGCGACCCATTGAGGATAGGACGTAACAGCCAGAAAGCCAGCGTCGAATTGCTTCATCACTTCTGTTTTGATCTTTTCAGACATGTCGGGCCTCATTCGGTGGACTTTTTGCTTGACCGGTGGACAATCCTCTCTTGTGGGGAGACGGTGAACCACGATGTCTGTGTCTAAACCCGGCATGTCTTCATAAGACCAAGCGAAGATTTCAACAACTGTATCAGGTGTTCCTTGACACTTGGTTCCAGATTGGCACCCACTTGCACCTCCTTCCGGTCTTCCTCGGTCCCTAAATTGACAGTTTCCAATGACTCTTCGTGCGGTAAGATGGCCCTTTCCTCTTGCTGTAGAAGTCTGGCTAGTTCCCCTGGTACTTCACAACCTTCTTCATCTTCATACTCGGCTTGATTGACCAGATCTTCAAAGTTATTGAAGGATATAGCAGAATAGTCACCCATGGAATCCGGAGTGGATGGGTACCTACATTTGTGAGTGTGGGTGTGTGTAAGGGATAGCCATCCTTAAACAAAAATGCAAAAGGAAAGAAAATGAACACAAGCAGTTTATCAAATGAAAAACGTCCAATGAATCATTAAACATGGCATATGGATATGAAAAATAATCAAAACCCTTACAAATGGACCTACATGCCCCGGGCAAGGCATGAGGTGAAAAGATAGTGTACGGATTGTTTGAAAATAAATATTACAGACCAAATAGGAAATGTATGACAGATAAATTACTGATGAATAAAAGTGATGGGGACAAAGTCTTTTGCCTCCCAGTTGCACAGTCCTCCTTTGGCAGTTGGGTAAATCCACTCTTCGATGTTGCTCTCTTTGTCTTCGTCCTCCAAAGCGTTGATTCCATAGGGAGAAATTTTGACTGGCGCTCTTTCAATCTTCGCACGGCGCATAGCTTTCTGGCCTGCGGTAGTGAACCCTAATCCAAATTTGTCGGTTTTATGTGGAATGTCAGGCAACTTCCCCCATGCTGAATTCTTCCCTTCCTTTATTGCGGCCCTTGCGTCCTCTAGAGATGCCATCCTGGCCATCTGCCGCGGTGTCTCAATTGCCAACTTTGCTACTGTTATTTCAGGAAGGACTTCTTCGAAATGCTGAAAAGGCGTCTCAATGAACTCCCCTTCTACCTCCACATATCGGAAAGAGTTCAAGTGGCTAATCATGTACTCCTCTTCGCCATGGACAGTAATGATCTTTCCCTTGACGGGATACTTCAACATCTGATGTAAGGAGGAGGTGACTGCCCCAGCATGGTGTATCCAAGGCCTACCTAACAAGCAAGAGTATGATGGACGGATGTCCATCACATAGAAAGTAGATTTAAACACCTCAGTGCCTATCTTGATGGGAATTTCAACCTCCCCATGGACCATTCTCTTCGAACCATCAAAAGCTCTGACAACAATATCACTCGGCTTCAACTCCAACCCTTCACAATCTAGTCGGTCCAAGGCCTTCTTAGGCAGTACATTTAGCGACGAACCAGTGTCGACCAAGACATGTGCGAGAGTAGTTCCTCGGCACTCGACTGAAATGTGCAAAGCATCATTGTGGTTTCTACCTTTAGGAGTTAGGTCGGCATCGGAGAAACCCAATCCATTGTCCGCAGTAAGGCTAGCCACGCAATTTTGAAATTGATCTGCAGAGGTTTCCTGGGGCACATGGGCTGCCTTCAGGAATTTTATCAGAGCCTTAGCGTGCGCTTCCGAGCAAAGTATTAGTGCCAGCATGGAGATCTTTGAGGGGGTTTGCCCCAATTGTTCCACCACATCGTAATCACTCCTTTTGATTATCCTCAAAATCTCATCCATTTCCTTCTTGGAGGTTTCCGGGATGACCAAGGGTTGAGCCCTCGTCCTGACGAGCTCATCTTGGATTCCTTTACCTTTATCAACAGTGGCAGGAAGGACAGTACTAGGAACAAAAACATCTTCAATCAATGGAGTTCTAGCAGAGAGTTTTATTGGTGCAGGGATGACCTTGTCGGCAGGTGAGGGTCCAAAGATTGCTCTTGGAGGGGCAATCTCTGGAGAAAATATTCTCCCGCTCCGGGTGATTTTGCTAGTGCCTGCAATGTTACCAATGCTGGCTTCTTCATCATCCGAACTTTCTTCAGTTATTTTGATTTGTTTAATACCATGGTAGTAGACGTCACCGCCATAGTTCCATGGTATTGACTTCTCAGAAACATAGGGGACAGGCCCTGGCATTGTTATTTTCAAAGGAACAGATTTCGTAGCTGGTGTAATCTTAACAGGCTTTTTGACGGCCTTGGAAAGATTGGCGTGAATGGTTATGATTGAGACATCTTCAGTATGGGTTGGAACAGCAGAAACTTTTTCAAACAAAATTTGTCGACTATCCATTAGGCCTTGGATGCCTTTCTTCAGTAACGGACAATCAAACGGCAGAGAGTAACAACAATAGCAGTCTTCTTTACATCCCGGGAAGATCCCGGCCCTTAACAGATTCAACTTAATGGTTAACAAAGGAGTTATCAGATCATTGACGTCAGCAACATACAAATCTTCTTCAATGGCATTGACATTTCGGTCGTGCTTCGGCATGGGTGCAGATATCACATTAGGCTTCTCCGGAGCGTCGAACTCTACTTCCTTCGCCTCTATCAGGTCTTGGATTTTATGATTGAGTGCCCAACAATCATTGGTGTCGTGTCCGACACTGTCAGAATGGTAAGTGCATTTAGCATTAGGATGATAATGCGGAGAGGACGTATTCACATTTTTTGGTGCCTCCTTGATAGTGGCGAGATTCAACTTTAACAGATGGGGAAGCACTTGCGCTGGAGTCATATTAATACGGGTGAACTGCCATTGTGGCCGTTCCACTCGTTGCTGATTTGGTCTGGACTGGTTATAGCGAGGCTGCTCACTTGAAGGGTTTTGAATCATTACGGCCCCCACGGTCGGCCGGCGCTCAGTCTTCCCTGCTCTTCTCTAAGAATATACCACAATCGTTTCCTTCTTAAAAGGCTTCTTCTCAACACTTGCAGCAACACCCTTCTGAATCTTTCCTGACTTGATGCCAGCTTCTATTCTTTCGCCTGTTAAGATCAAATCGGTAAACCCCGCGGAAGAGTTACCAATCAGATGATTGAAAAATGGCCCAGATAGGGTCCCCAGAAACATATCAACAAGTTCACGGTCGGTTAAAGGAGGTTGCACCCTGCCATCCAAATCCCTCCATTTTTGTGCATATTCTTTGAATCCTTCGCCTGTTCCTAATGACATACCCTGAAGTTGGGTACGAGTAGGAGCAAGGTCAGAATTGTACTGGTATTGTTTGTAGAAGGCGGTGGCCAAGTCTTCCCAATTTCGGACGCTGGTTCCCTCTAGCTGATAAAACCACTCCAACTGAGCCCCAGAAAGGCTGTCTTGAAAGAAATGAATCCAAAGGTTTTTATCTACCGTATAGGGTTGGATCTTTCTTATGTAGGACCTGAGATGCATTTTTGGACAGGACAGCCCATCATACCTCACAAACACTGGCACTTTGAATTTTGGGGGAATCACAATCCCGGCGACCAAACCCAAGTCTTCAAAATCCAAACCTGGTACTCTTTATAGCTCCATGGCGGCCAACCTGTCTTCTAAACCCTTGTATTTATCATCAGCTGGAGGGTATTGTTGATCAGAATAATCTTCATCCTCTTCGACCTCCTCTTCTTCCATATCGGACTCGGAAGGTACCGCAGCCCCACCTCCTTTGCTGGTTCCTTCATCGGAAATAGGAGGAAATTCAAGCACTCTCTGAGCTTCTCCGTCAAATATTCTCCCCAAAGTAGCCACCCTGAGTCTCTTTTTCTTCTTTTTCACTGGGTCTTTATTCCCCAGCAAGGTCTTGAGATCCTCCTGACCTTTAGCCAAGGTTGTCAGGAGTTGCTGGAACTGTGCATTTTGAGCTTGTAGGTCTTTGACTGTTTGCTCGAGATCCATCCTACTGAAATAAACAGCAGACAGATAAGGAAACCTGGAGTGAGACCTGCTTATGCACATGATGAATGATATGCTTATGTATGCAATGCATTCAAGGATTTAGAACATTCAAAATTGTTGCAGACAAAGAAGAACGCACGTCATATTAATAAGAAGAAACTTGTTAGTACATAAATGCCCCATGGGCCAAATATTACAAAAACAACTTCTCAAGGTAAAAAGACATTGCGCATCCTCTTTGGTGCGATGTAGGTGTTGAGGGCCTCTTGCTCATGGAGTCGGCGGGTAAGCTCTAAAACCTTCTTCTCGCTGGCGTAGAAGCTGGCTTCAAAAGTGTTCCGTTCCTCCTTGAGCTGAATCCAACTTTTCTGCATTTCCTCCCACGATGTAGGCATGTCAGGATGTAGGATGGTGTAGGGAACCTCTCCTTCCTTGACGGGATCTTTAATCACAGGGAGAACATGAGGATAAGGCATCATTAAACTTTGGGCTCGGGCTCGTACCCACTTGAGATAAGGCTCAAGAGGGATGGAGTTCTTGTGTCCCAGAGTCTTGCTATCAACCTTGTTGGGCCTCCCCCAAGCTCTGATGAATCTTTGGCGAAGTCCTTGCGCATCGTTGTCGAAGTCAAAAACTAGGTCAGGAATCAACATGTCATGAGGGCCATCCCTCCGTGCATATCCAAATTTCCTCAAAGCCAGGCAAGGGTTTTATATTTTTTTTTACACATTATTTCTTTTTGTGAGGGTTTTTTATTGGAAATGTAATTTATTTAATGTCCACAATTCCCAATACTTACTCTTTATTAGGGCCTTTTGTCATTTTCAATTTCTAGTATAAATATGCTACCTAGTCTATCAATATTGTATCCCAAAATTCATTCCTCTATTTGAATATTAAGAAGTAGTCATCTTTGTTATCATTCATTGTTCATTCTTTATTTCTCCTTCCATTACCTTGCACCAATAAATTGGTATCTAGAGCTTTTGGTTCTGTTTTTTCCCTGGGAAACACGAGTGGTTGTGAACTGTGTGTTTGAGTTTTGTTCTTTGATTTTCTGTTGAAATCTTGAACAAAATTCTGAACAGAATTTTTGATTATGTGGGTTGGGAAACAGTGTGTTTAAGATCTGAAAATCCGTGCAAGGTTTAAAATGAGTGGAGACGGTAGTTTGAACACTAAACTTCCAGTTTTTAATGGCAAAAACTGGAACAGATGGATGATACAAATGCATGTACTGTTCGGTGTACAAGATGTTTTGGATCTGGTTACAGATGGTTATGTACCAGTTGCAGCAGATGCAACTGAAGAACAGAGAACTGTTGAGAGGTTGATGAGAAAGAGGGACCAGAAAGCTCTGTTCTATATCCATCAGTGTGTGGATGAAAATGTGTTCGAGAAGATTGTCGATTCAACAACGTCTAAAGGGGCGTGGGATTTACTGAAGAGATATTACGGTGGTGACGCATCAGTAAAGAAGGTGAAGCTTCAATCCCTACGAAAGCAATATGAGAACCTGAACATTAAGAGCAGTGAGAAAGTTTCTGAATATATCTCCAGAGTGATTCTGATCACTAATGAGATGAAGGCGTGTGGAGAAACTCTGACTGAACAGGTAATCATAGAGAAGATTTTGAGGTCACTCACTCCTCAGTTTGATTACATTGTTGTTTCTATTGAACATTCTAAAAATCTGGAAACCATGAAAATAGAAGAATTACAAAGCAACTTAGAAGCACAGGAGTTACGTCTGTCTGAGAGAACTTCTGAGAGAGAAGCTGAGCAAGCTCTGAAGGCTTCTTTTGTCAAGAAAGACCAGAAGCAGAATAGACGTGGTGATAGATTCCAGAAGTCAGAAGCCTCAACTTCTTATGATAAGAAGTATCATAAAGGAAAAGAGAGGTATGACAAAAGGAAGGTTCAATGTTACTCCTGTAAACAATTGGGCCATTTTGCCTGAGATTGTAGGTCAAACATGGATAAGAAATCAGAAGAAGCATATATGGCTAAGAGAAACTCTGATGATGAACCTGTACTGCTAATGGCCTCTGACTCTGATTGAAAATGCTCAAAAGATTGGTGGTATATGGACACTGGCTGCTCAAATCATTTAACTGGAAATAAACAATGGCTGACAGACTTTGACTCCAGAAGGAGTACAAAGATCAGATGTGCTGACGATAAGTATCTTAATGCAGAAGGTATGGGAGATGTCAGAATTAGAGTGAAGAATGGGAAAGACATTTTGATCAAAGACGTCTGGTATGTTCCTGGTATTAGAAGCAATCTGATGAGCGTAGGTCAGCTGATTGAGAAAGGTTTTTCAGTTGTTATGAAAAACAATCTTCTAACGTTGTATGATTCCAATCAGAAGTTAATTATGAAATCTGAACAAGGAGGCAACAGAACATTCAAGGTGAATGTAGAAACAGCTGAAGCAACGTGTCTTAGTGCAGAAGGTGCTGAAAGTAACAGTAACCTGTGGCATAAGAGGTTAGGGCACTTAAACTATAGAAGTTTAGGGCATCTATGTTCTAAGAATCTCGTACGTGGTATTTCGAAAATTGTGAAGCCTTAGAAGTCATGTGAGATATGCATGAAAGGTAAGAAACCTAGATTGCCATTTACATCAGAAGTAGCCCCCCAGAGCGAAACATGCTCTGGGAGTAGTACATTCTGATGTGTGTGGACCATTTCCAGTACCTTCACTTGGAGGAAACAATTACTTTGTGTCTTTTGTGGATGAGTTCACAAGAATGACATGGGTAACACTTATCAAATTCAAGCATGAAGTGTTTACTGAGTTCCAGAAATTCAAGGTGAAGGCTGAGAAGCAGAGTGGTCAGAAGTTAAAAATTCTGAGAACAGATGGTGGAGGTGAGTATAACTTTGTAGTGTTTCAGAAGTTTTGTGAGGAAAGTGGAATAGAACATGAGGTTACTGCTCCATATACTCCTCAGCACAATGGTCTTGCTGACTGAAGAAACAGAACTCTGCTTGATATGACCAGAAGCATGCTGAAAGAGAAAAAGCTACCTCACGTGCTATGGGGAGAAGCTGTTGCCACATCAGCATACATTCTGAACAGGTGTCCAACGAAGAAACTGAAGGAAGTTGTTCCTTTAGAGAAATGGACTGGAGATAAGCAGAGTGTCAGTCATCTGAAGGTGTTTGGCTTTGTCTGTTACAAACACGTTCCAGAAGCTAGAAGACAAAAATTGGATGATAGAAGCAAAATAATGTTGCTGGTGGGGTACCACAGTACAGGTGCGTATAAGCTTTATTGTCCAGAAACTAATAAAGTTGAAGTCAGCAGAGACGTTGTGGTGAAAGAGTCTAAAGCATGGGATTGGAACAAATCTCAATCTGATTCTGGTGTAGTGTCAACACCAGAGTTATCCTCTGAAGATGTTTTAGAAAGATCAGAAGATGAATCTGATTCTGAAGATCCTAAAGATTCTGAAGATGAGTTAGAAGAAGATGATCCAGATACTGATGATGATCCAGAATCTGGTGGTAATCATAGTTCTAGAAGGGAAAACTCTGAAGGTGGTAACTCTGAAAGTAGTAGTTCTGGTGCAGCTTCAGAACAAGCTCAAAGACCATAGAGAATCAGACAAAAACCCAGAAGGTTTGCAGATTTTGACATGCTGCAGGATAATGACGTTGACTCTGACGGAGAAGTCGTTCAGTGTGCCATGTTAGTAGATTCTGAACCATTGGGCATTGAAGAAGCTCTCAAGAAGAAAGAATGGCTTAATGCCATGAAAGAAGAACTTGAGGCAATAGAAAGGAACAAAACTTGGAAATTGACTAAACTTCCAGATAAGAAAAAAGCCATCAGCGTCAGATGGGTTTTTAAGTTGAAACTTAAGCCAGATGGTTCCATTGGAAAGCACAAAGCTAGACTAGTAGCTAGAGGTTTTCTTCAGAAACCTGGGCTAGATTATTTTGAGGTGTTTGCACCTGTAGCTAGGCATGAAACAATCAGACTGGTGATTGCTTTAGCTGCAAACAGAAACTGGCCTTTAATGCACCTGGATGTGAAGTCAGCATTTCTGAACGGTCCATTACAGGAAGAAGTTTACGTGTCACAACCTCCTGGATTTGTGAAAAAGAATCAGGAAGGGATGGTATACAGGTTAAATAAGGCTCTGTATGGACTGAAGCAAGCGCCTAGAGCTTGGAATCTGAAAATTGATTCATTTTTCAAGAAGCAGAGGTTTCAGAAGTGTGAGATGGAATATGGAGTTTATGTACAACACTCTGATAGCAATATGATTCTGGTGTGTCTCTATGTTGATGACATCTTGCTAACAGGTAGCTGCCCAGAAGATATAAAGAAGTTTAAGGAAGTTCTGATGAATGAGTTCGAGATGACAGATCTAGGAAAAATGACATATTTCCTAGGAATGGAGATTATGTACTCGAAGAAGGGTATCATTCTACACCAGTTAAAATATGAACAAGAACTTCTGAAGAGATTTAAGCTGCAGAACTGCAAAGTTGCTGTGACACCATCAGAAACCAATCAAAAATTGGATTCTGTTGATTCTACAACCTTCAAACAGCTGGTTGGCTCTAAGGTATTTATGTAATACTAGACCTGACATTTGTTATGCAGTTGGATTGGTCAGCAGATTCATGAGTAATCCCAAGTGGTCTCATTTCCAAGCTGCTGTCAGAATTCTGAGATATATTAAGGGAACTCTGAAATATGGAGTGTTGTTTCCTTCTGAAAGAAAGACGAAGTCAGAATTAGTAAGTTATTCTGATTCTGACTGGTGTGGAGACAGAGTGGACAGGAGAAGTACCTTTGGATACTTGTTTAAATTTCTGGGAGGTCTCATTTCCTGGAGTTCCAAGAAACAGCCTGTTGTAGCTCTGTCAACATGTGAAGTTGAGTATATCGCAGGTGCTGTAGCTGCTTGTCAAGCAGTTTGGCTTCTGAATCTCCTGTATGATTTAAAGGTTGAGGTTGAGGAACCTCTGAAGCTGATGATTGATAATAAGTCTGCAATTGATCTTGCCAAGAATCCAATGCTACATAGAAGAAGCAAGCACATTGAGACAAAGTATCACTTTCTCAGAAATCAAGTTCAGAAAGGAGTGTTAGAAGTTCTGCATTGTAGCACTCACAAATAGCTTGCAGATCTTCTGACGAAGGCAGTTAAAACAGATCAATTTCTTTGCTTAAGAGATGAAATTGGTGTTGTTAGCTTCTGATAGATTATCTAAATTAAGGGATGGTATTGGAAATGTAATTTATTTAATGTCCACAATTCCCAATACTTACTCTTTATTAGGGCCTTTTGGCATTTTCAATTTCTAGTATAAATATGCTACCTAGGCTATCAATATTGTATACCAAAATTCATTCCTCTATTTGAATATTAAGAAGTAGTCTTCTTTGTTATCATTCATTGTTCATTCTTTATTTCTCCTTCCATTACCTTGCACCAACATTTTTAACCCAAAAATAAAAATCTCCCCAGTTTACAAATAATAACATTTTTTGATACATATGATGACTCAACTTATTAACTAAAGTCTACATGTCATGCCACATCATCCATACTTAACGTTTTTTCCTAAAAACTAATGAAGGTGTCATTTCATATAACCAAATTTTAGTTCAGCAACCAAAGTGAAACGTTAAATTAAGTTGAGAGACTTGATGACTAATTATACCTTCTTTTTATTAGTTAAGTAGTCTATATACTCATGTATTGTTTATTTGATAATTTACCGTTGTAATAGATAACATGTATTTAAATCATAATATTGATGAAATAATATTAATAACTTATTATTGCCTATTATTTTTTAATATATATAAATACATATAAATTCAACATTTATAATTTAATCTTATATATATATATATAACCTTGACTACCTTCACATTTTTAGTATGCTCTTACCACCTTTGTTCTTTTTTTTTGCTTAATGCATCTCTTCTTCCCTTAACTTTATTTAATGTTTAGCTTATATCTCTTAGATAAAAAACATTACGAAGTAGTCTCTTAACTTATATTATGTTACATGAAATTGCCCCTTCCGTTAGTTTCATATGTTTCTATGTTATTCATTTTCCTTTATTGTGATAATTATAAGTGATAGTATATTATTTTTTGAATAATTAATGGTTTTTGAATCAAATTATTTTAGAGTAACTGCATGTCAATGGTTTAATGAGTTGCAATATATGTAATGGTTAAGGGATATTTTGTAATCATTTATGTATTTTCATGTTGATTCTACAGTAAGAATGGAAGTAGTAGTTCCTAGACAAGAACGGTCAAATGAACATATTGGTGATAATCAAGCTTGACTAACAATCAGATATTTTTACAACTTGAATTGTTTAATGGTATAGTGTAAGTAGAGGTGATATAACAAATCTGGTATGTCCAATATTATCTATTTTGTATGTATTTTTTAATATGAAACTTGTGTAGCCTATGTTGGTGGTTTCTTTGTGGTTATATGTGTAGGATTTACTAAAGTTTTAGCAGTAAAATGGCCCTATTTTGCCCTATTTTGATTTTCAAATAATCATATGAAGTTGATTTTTGCAAGATATCATATTTATTGGTCTAGTAAGTATAAGTTGATCTCTTTCTGCAACTATGAGAGTGTTGCAGCCATGAAGCAAATGGAAGAGAATTTTTTTCAGTTGATGTCTGTTTGATATATGTGTTTGTCATTCATGGAAGTTTTTTATATTTTTTTCAAACATTATTACATTTTGTAGGGGTTTTAACCCCCAAAAATAAAAACCTCCCCAGTTTACAAATAATACCATTTTTTAATACATATGCTTACTCAACTTATTAACTAAAGTCTACATGTCATGCCCCGTCATCCATACTTAACGCTTTTTCCTAAAAACTAATGAAGGTGTTATTTCATATAACAGAATTTTTGGTAAGGCACCAAGGTGAAACCTTAAATTATGTTAAGGGACTTAAGGACTAATTATGCCTTCTTTTAATTAGTTAACTAGTCTTTACACCCGTGTATTGTTCATTTTATAATTTACCGTTGTAATAGATAACTCGTATTTATGTATATATATTTATATATGTATATATATTTATAATGTAATCTTAAAATGTGTGTGCGCACTAGCATATGTATGTATGCATATATATTTATATATTTAAAACCTTCACGACCTTCACTTTTTTAGTATGCTCTTACCACCTTTATTCTTTTTTGGCTTAATGCATATCTTCGTCCCTTAACTTTATTTAATGTTTCGCTTATATCTCTTAGCTAAAAAACATTAAGAAGCCGTCTCTTAACTTACATTACATTACATGAAATGGCCCCTTCCGTTAGTTTCATATGTTTCTATGTTATTCATTTTTCTTTATTGTGATCATTACAAGTGATAGTGTATTTTTTGTGAATAATTTATTGTTTTTGAATCTAGTTATTTTAGAACGACTGCATGTTAGTGGTTTAATGAGTTGTGATATATATAATGGTTTTGGGGTATTTTGTAATCATTTGTGTATTTTTCATGTTGATTCTACAGTAAGAATGGAAGTAGTAGTTCCTAGACAAGAACTGTCAAATAAACATAGTGGTGATAACCGAGTTGGATTAACCATCAGATATTTTTACAACTTGAATTGATTAATGGTATAGTGTAAGTAGGGGTGATATAACGGATCCGGTTTGTCCGATATTATCTGCTTTGTCTGTATTTTTTAATATGAAACTTGTGTGGCCTATGTTGATGGTTTCTCTGAGGTTATATGTGCAGGATTTACTAATGTTTGAGGTTATATGTGTAGGATTTTTACTAATGTTTTGTCATTCATGGAATTGTATTATATTTTTTTTACACATTATTACATTTTGTGGGGGTTTTTAACCCCAAAACTAAAAACCTCCCTAGCGTACGAATAATACATTTTTTTAATACATATGCTGACTAAACTTATTAACTAATGTCTACATGTCATGCCATAACATCCATACTTAACACTTTTTTCGAAAAACTAATAAAGGTATCATTTCATATAACAGAATTTTAGTTCAGGGACCAAAGTGAAACCTAAACTATGTTAAGGGACTTGAGGACTAATTATATCTTCTTTTTATTAGTTAACTAGTGTTTATACCCGAGTATTGTTCATTTGATAATTTACCGTTGTAATAGATAACATGTATTTAAATCATAATATTGATGAAATAATATTAATAACTTATTATTGCCAATTATTTTTTAATATATATAAATACATATAAATTCAACATTTATAATTTAATCTTAAATTGTATGCACGCACGAGAATATGTATGTATGTATATATATATGAATATATGTAAAACCTTCACTACCTTCACTTTTTTTAGTATGCTCTTACCACCTTTGTTATTTTTTTGGCTTAATGCATCTCTTCGTTCTTTAACTTTATTTAATGTTTCGCTTATATCTCTTAACTAAAATACATTACGAAGTAGTCTCCTAACTTATATTATATTACATGACATAGCCCCTTCCGTAAGTTTCATATGTTTCTATGTTATTCATTTTCCTTTATTGTGATAATCACAAGTGATAGTGTAATGTCATGCCGACCAGGGTTACAACGGGTACTATGCAGCGGAAAAACACAACAAATGATCCTCAACATCCTTCAGGCACAACACAAATACCTTGCAAACAATCACCACAGTCCAAGTGCAAGCAAAACAACCTTAGGTTTGAAAATAAATCAAACCAAAGCAGCAGCTCACCACCAAAGCTACAAACCTGATAACAACAGAGACAAGTCCAATACACACCCAGTCATAAACAATCCATCCTCCACTTCTAAGGATTGTTCAAACAACAATATGAACTATCTAAGTTCAAACAGATTTTCAGTAACAACCTTCTTCCTTTCTAAACCAGAAAGTAGCATCCTAGGATCTCACCCAGAAACAGAACAGGATGCATGCTCTGATACCAATTGAAATTCTGGTAAGTCAGAACTCATATGTCCTATGACATGTCGAGAAATCTGATATGACGGAAACAACATAGTCAAGGTATACAACATATAAAAAACAATACTTAAAATCATAAACAACACACATAATTGTTAACCCATTTCGGAGAAACTCTCCTACACTGAGGGCATACCAAGCCAGGGATAAAATCCACTATAATAGTATTAATTTGAAGCTAAACTCCCTCGTTTACAACTTCTCACTTAATCACTACCCTGCTATACTTTCTATCTAAGACTCAGCTAGATATGAGGCCCTCCTCAACTTCCCTTCAATCATAGATAGCGATTGGACATAAACAGGAAGATACACTTCCATGACAGCAAAACAGAATACACACTTCCATGACAATACCTAGCCAAGATTCTTGACTAAGAACACAACTTGGAGTTGCTTACAAGCTTCCTCCAAGAACAATACTCAACTCATTACCTACAGATTTCTGAGTGAGAACAGAACCTTGCAATTCAAGGAACATAATCCAATTCACATGTCGAGTGGATTACACAACCAACTCTCCTAGAGAGTGGTACAGACTCAACCCTAATGACTACATCTTTTCAATTCTCGGCTGGTACAAAACCTAGGTTACAATGCTTCTATTTATAACTTATCTCCCAACTGGATTTGGGCTTCTAATTATAGCATATTAGTTGTTACAATTCTGCAGAAGATTCTGCAACAAAGTAGGTCTTCAATCAAATATTTTCTAAAAAGTCTCCTTATTTAGAAAGTTAATATTCTTCTTGATTCTTCCAGGCCTTTAAATCAGCGCCAAATAGGACTGCATAATATGCCTAGAATATTCTACATCTATTAAATCATAACATAATCCAATAAAAAAGCTCAACATAGGCACGATGGTGTATGACCTTGCATAGGACATCTTATCTGACATGTTGCGCTAGATGTTGAAACATTTCAACTCAACATGTTTCTTCATAAAATACAACTTCAACCTGTTTTGTCTACAAGTTAGAAAATCCTATTTAACATATTGCTGCTATATTAGTTTTACCAAACATAATTCAGAGAATTAACATCTTCTACTGTAAAAAAAATATGTTAACTCATCTTTACGATTCATTCTTATGATTGGTGCTTTGTTGTGGAAGTTCACTTTATACATTAATGATAATGTAGCTAATGTGATGAAAAGTGATTTCTCTCTAGGAATGTGATGAAAAGTGACTTCATTAAGTATTTCATTAGCTCTATAACACGAGCTCGACAATGGATCAACTTTGGGTAACGGGTATCTCATTCTCCTTTTACTTGGTAAATAACTAGTGCTGAATCTCCATATACCTCCAGAATTTTGATTCTTAGGTCAATGGCAGCTTCAATGCCCATGATGCACGCGTCATATTTTTCCATATTATTTGTGCAGTCGAAACACAACTAAGAAACCTGCGTCAAACTGTTTTTGGACCTCTTCTCTAGTCTTGAGTGACATATCAGGTATAGTTCTTCTTAGTTTTTGTTTCACCGGTGAACATTCCTCTTTAAGCATAAAATTTTGCATGGCAATACTAGTATCCAATACGGACATATCCTGGTATGACCAAGCAAATACATCCATATACTCGGGTAAGAGTTCGACCAACTTTCCTTTCTCGACATCTTTCAAGGTAGCACCTATCTTGACTTCTTTTATGCCCTCTTCAATTCCAATGTTGATAATCTCCCCTTATTCTTGGTGTGGTTGTATGACCTTTGACTCCTACTTTAATATCTTGGTAAACTCTTCAGGGAATTCACAATCTTCCTCACCATTCTCTTCGGCATGGCTAAGTTGAAAATCAAAGTCATATGGGACTATATCATTGTCGTTATCAATGGGATTATGTTTAATTTAGAAAAGAGAAAAGAAAATTCTATATAAAATATAGCCATTTAAAAGAAAAAATGAAAATTAAGGAGCACATTGAATGTGAAATGTATTTTATATTTTTGATAATCAAATTTAAAACAGATGGTGCCCTATAAAACTACCCCTATTGTTGTACCTCAAAATTTGCCCTCTTCATTATGATACTAATTTCCTTATATTCCATTATCATATGCATACATGCATTCCATGGGATCAAGGTGTTTTTGTCAATACAACAAAGCTCCTGTATTTGTTCAACGCATGTCGAGTTGCGGAAGATTTGGGTGTTTTTGGTGAATTTTAAGCAGTGCGAATGGGAAACAGTTTTTCAGTTTATTTGAGTTTGGGAATTCATATTTCCTGTTTGGAATGGTGTTTTGGATTAATTATTAATGTTTTGAGACCGTCTCTACATTCTCTTCAACTTTCGTGTTTGTACCAAAAGCTAAATCTCGAAGGAAGCTCTCCGAATGCGCCATTCTTTTGGAAGTTATACAGTAAAAAAATATAAAGGAACTGGGTTGAACCGTTATTTCGTGTGCACTCAAAATTCATAACTCTCATATGGAATATCGTATGCACGTGGTTCTGATTACCAAAATTCCGTCTTGATGTCATCTTAATGTCGTATTTGAAGGCTAAAATTTGGTTCATGAAGGAAGGACCCGTGAATTTTGAGTTTCTGAAGACATGTTTGTGCTGAACTGGAATTCATTTGTATTAATGTTTAATATGGTAAAAGTAATATCTCACTTGATTGTTATTGTATTAAGTTGGGTTGGATGGCGTTGGTTCACAAATTTTGTCTACTATGACTTATCTTCATATGCTAAAAGCAAACGGTGACCCGGAGGTTCTCGTTTTTTATCTTCTTCGTGCACGACGCAGTAAAATTCTGCACAAGAAATTATTTTTGCCTGACACAGCATTAGTGAAACTTCAAAAATTCATAACTTCCTCGTTTATCCGATTGATCCTGTTCTTTCGGAAATGTGTCACAAACTTGATTATCTTTAATTTTTGTTTTGGAACTTTTTGAAGTTTTCGTACGGATGATGACGTGGCACTATTGGTACGTGTCGAGCTTACATTTTCAAGTCAAGGCTCAATCCAATTGCACATCCAAGGCCCAATTTGCTCAAACTATATAATCTTAAATCTAATTTTTATTAAAGAAGAGCCTCATAATTCACAATTGGTACGTGTCGAGCTTACATTTTCAAGTCAAGGCTCAATCCAATTGCACATCCAAGGCCCAATTTGCTCAAACTATATAATCTTAAATCTAATTTTTATTAAAGAAGAGCCTCATAATTCACAAATTCTCATAAACACAAAAATCTTTTCTCTCAATTCTCTCAAAGATCAAATCAAGGTTTTCTCTACTTTTTCATCAAGAACACAACAACAACTTCATCAAGATCCAAGAACAAATCAAGAGGAATTCTTCTCTGATCTTCGATTCATTCATTGCAATCTATATACCTAAGCTTCTTCTTCACTTATATCGGTGAGTTTTCTTGAATTAAGAACTTTTTGAAATAAGTGATTATTGATAAGCACTTTTTTTATTAAGCTTGGATTGAACCTAGGTTGAATTTAAATTGTGAAATTGAAGTTGTTGTTAGTATAACTAAATTCTAATTTTTAGAATTGGTAGGATTTGACATGTAAATCTAACATAGAATTTACCTTGTAGAACTTTAGCACACTAGGTGTTTGTTCAATTTCCTTTTAGAACTAACATAGAGTAGAAATTGACATAGAGTATACTTCAGAACATGTGTATGTGTTATTTTTGTGTTGATTCTTGACTTTGATCATGGCTAGATTAGGAATTGGTTGAATTGATATATTGTTGTGAATCTAATTTTCTAGTTTGTTCACTAACACTTTGTGTTGACATGATTCAAGGTAACATACTAACATAATGCTTGCAATTCACCATTTTTATGCTAACAATTGGTGTCAATTAGATGTATGTGCTAACATTTGTTCAAGTTACTAACACTTTTCTCTCTTTTTACATAATACTTGAATTTTGTTATTTGATGTGATTTCTTGTGTTTGGAAATTTCCATGAGTTGAGATAGTTTCCAATAGACTCAAGCATCATAATAAAACATGTTTGACACAACTTGGCTTGAATTTAGTGAAAATTTGCTCAACACTTGAAAATTGGCCAAAATCAACATAATCGGTGTTTTTGTCGTAACTTTTAATCCGTGATGAGATTTTTCGACTTTTCTTAATGAAAACCAATTTTTTCGAGCCATCCGAAGCTCTTCTCACGAATGGTTTTTCGATTCGAACAATTTTCGCCATGTTTTAATGCTACTGGAACTGTATGAAAATCGCATTTTCGGTTGAAATTTGATCGAACCGGTCGCATTTTTGAAACCATTTGCATGTGTGTAGGTTCCATTAATTTTCATAATTCATTCGGGATAATTTTTGAGGTTGTTCCGATGTTCCTGGTTCACTTTTATAATATGTACTTTTTTTTTCTTGTAATGTGGAATTTTACACTAATTCTTATTTGTGTTAACATCATTTTCCTTAGTTTGTATAACCTCTAATTTGTGATGATGCTAACTTAGTTTAGTTTACATAGGCTAATAGCATAGCACTACTAACTTGTGGTTTCTTCTCTAATGCTAAGTTTCTTACATAACATTTTCCATAACACTAACATTGTTGCTACTTTCATACTTTTGCCACGTTCTCTCAATTTCAACTTTATGTGTAATTTTTAAATTTGTAGATATTTGTTGACTCTTGCTAGTAAAACTTGTTTGTTTGAGTTGTGACATGTTCCAATTAGCTCAAGGAAATTTACAAGACCATTTCCAAGTGCCATAACTTGAGCCAATTGGAAAATGACACAAACACTCAAATTTTCTGACTTTTGTAACATAATCTCCATTTTGTCATAACTTTTGAACCATGTTGAGCTTTTTTTTTCTATTAATGAAAACCATGTTTCGCGATTACTTTTTCGTTTTGGGAATTTTTTATCACTTTTTTGCTATTGTACAGAACTATAAAACGACCTAAAAGTCTTGTTTCAGGGCCGAATTAGCTAATACTGAGTTCAGTTTTGAGTCTATTGGGATCTTTGAAGTCAACCATGCGATTTTCATTAAATTTCGGACAACTAATTTTTTACTTATTTTCCGTTTTCTATGTTTTATTGATCTGATTGACTTGTACTTTGTACCTTTGACTTGTATGTGACATATTTGTACTTATCTAGCCTAGTATGTACTATTGTACTTGTTTCTAACTCTTTAGAGCTTACTTTGGAAAATTGACATGACATTTTTTTACCGTTTTGCGACTTTTCCAGATTTTCATGTTTCGAGCTAGTTTTGCAACTCCAAATTGCTTTCTTGTTATCTCTAACTTGTTTTCTAAGCTTACACAAGGATTTCATAGAGATATTTTGAAACTGCTCGCTTTCTCGGTATTCCACTTTATTTGTGGGATACCGCATTTTTTGTCGGATTCTCGGTGCTCCATTTTACGTGTGGGGCACCACCTTTGCTCATCACCTTTCCCCTTGTATGAGGAGCATTCGTTGTTGCGTTGTATATATTATTGTTGCTTACAGGTTATTTACATGGTTGTGTACGACACGCACAGTTGTCTTTGCATTTTGATGTATTGCACATATTCTAACATTGTGTGTTGTTGATGCTTAGCTTGTATGAGGACCTCTGGATTTCTTAGTTGCTTTTGTTGTTATATACGAATTTCTATCCATTTGGAATATTTTTTATGACCGATTTATCTTTTTCTGCATTTACCACTTACTTAGGATTGGGAGTCTGTGTCATTTGACAAGAAATTCTGGAAGTGCTCACTAGGAGGCTCTGTTTGTGATTGTTTACTAATTTGTGCTTGCATAGCAAGATGATGATTTTAGGTCCTTATATGGCAAACATTACTAAGTCCTCATGAGTGGGAAAGTGTAAAGGGTTAGTAATCAAACCATGCACTCCCTCGTCCGTGTCGTTCCTATGCTCACTTTTAGAAAGTATATGCTCTGAACATGTGCCCAAGATCCGAATGAGTCTAAGCCCTATTAAGGCACGTTATTGTACCCCAAAATTTCCCCTCTCATTTCTCAAGGCATTTATCACAAGGATTCTCAAAATTCAAGCTTGCACAAGTACAATTGGATTTTTTTTCAACATCAAATTAAAGAGGAAGCTGTTAAAAAAGGGGAAAATAGATAAAAATAATATTCTTGACAAATTGGAGAAAAATAAGTCTTCTTCGATTCACCTCCTTCGATTGGCCTTTTGGCCTCTTTCGATGCAAGCTTGGCTTGCATCCTTTGACTGGGCGTTGGTCTCTGGCACGCTGGCTTTGATTCATAAGGCAGGAGCTTCCTGCATGCAACCTTCGACTATATCTTTGACCTCACATGGTTCACAATGTAATGGTGGCCTGCATACCTGCTTTCGATTGGACATTTGATGCTTGCATAGACAAGTTGATGACTGGATGTATGAAGCCTTCGATTGAGCCATAGATTCCTTCTTGCATGCAAGAGGCTCCCACCAGGCCAGCAGGCATAAGGCAAAAAGCCTCATGTAGCCTCCTTCAATTCCAAGATACTGTATGTACCTTTTGGCATACATAGGAGTCCATGTCGAAGGATATACCTTACTAGCCCATTCGAAGAATTGCATAGTCCATTCGAAGAACACATTTGGCCTTTTCAAAGATACATACATGACCCCTTCACGAAGGACATGTTTGATGGCCCATTCGAGGACTTACAAGACCCACCTTAAGGCATACTTTAGTAACCCATTCAAGGAGCACATATTTGGCTCCTTCGAAGGGTGTACAAAAGTGACCCATTTGAAAGACACTTATTGGGTGAAAATCAAATAACGTTATTTTAAGGAGAATTTGGTCGAAGGGGGTCAAAACGAAAGGTGGAGATATCAAAAGTTGCTTGTTGCCAAGTTCAGGCTTGGTAAATTGGCCATAACGCTCTAAAACGGCTGCACAACAGTCCTGAAACACTTCCCCATTCTTACACCAAAATGGCATACGAACACTGCCCCTCGAAAGCTACAAAAAGAAGTTTACTCAAATTGTTTTGTTTTTCCTCCAAAACTTCATCCAGCTTTTCCTATAAATAAGAAGCTCCATAACATGTATAAGGGGGTTGGACACACATCCAAATACTTTGGGGCATGGAGAAAAATTATCAAACACTCTCAAACACTTAAACATATATTCAAACCCAAAATCTAAACACTTACTTCTTTCGAATCTGAAGCAATCACCACACTTTGTTTTCCTTCGAATCCAATAAAAAGAACATCACACTTGTTCTTCTCCTTCGAATCCAACAGTAGAAACGTTACCTTGGTTCCTTCCCTTTGAATCCAAAAGCATCTAGGCAGTCACTCAAGGTCCAGCACACACATTTCAGCTTCGAACAAGGTAAGTCACTCTTAACTTTGAACCTTTCGTTTCTAACATGTGATTAGTCATTTCCTTCGTTTGAAGCATGTACATAAAATTTGTTTTCCTTTTCGTTTCCGCCCTTTTAATTTGTTTTCATGACTAATCCATTTGGTTTTGTTTCTTGGTTTATTAAATATGCTTTAAGAACTAACCTGACCATAAGACAAATGCTAGAATGGCCTCAGGCCATGTTGCTATTTAATATATCAAAAGAAAGAAACAGGAGGAAGGAGGTATGAAACGAAGCCTTAGGCTTGCGCACTGACTTCCATGCCCCAATTGAAGGAGGCGGCAAAGGACTTAAGGTGAAGAGGGCACTCCATGTTGAACGAAAGAGGCAGCCAGAAGGATGGACATGCTGATTCCAGGCCCCAGTCAAAGAAGGAAGAAAGGCAGAATTGAAGGCTGCATCTCATGCCTCAGGCTAAACCCAAATCGAAAGACATGACCTCACTGACTCTAGGCCCAAATTGAAGGAAGCCAGAAAGGGCAGAATCAAAGGGTTTTTCTGCCTAGATAGAAGCATTCATTTTTCTTTCTTTCATTTTTGTTTTGTCTTTACATTTTGATGATATTCAATATGGTTGTAATAGTGTAGGGTTTATTTTCTTCATTTTTATTACTTTTGTATAAATGTTAGTAATTAGGATGTATGGCAAGATAAAAACAACAAGTAGATAACCCAAAAAAAATTAAAGACAAAATGCATGCAATCAAACATACTATTCACACATTAACTTCTAGGGTAATCTCACTTGTTGCCTCGGAAAATAGTCATGTCCCTCGAATATGGGCGTTTTAGCAAAAACCCTTGACAAAAGATCATAGTCCCTCGATGACCCTTAATATTGCCTTCGGTAAACGATCTAGTCCGTAAACGACATTGCTAAAATGTCCCATAGGTTGCCTTCTATGACTATACAAACGTCCCACGCTCGTCCCTTCACATCCAAGGATGAGGCTTCTTACCAAATCAATGGTAAGATAGCAACATCTAAAGGAGGAGGAAAAGAACATTAAGACATTTTGAGTAGGTAGGACGCTCCTAGCTGCTTGCTTGCTCACAAAAAAAACATTTTAAACACCAACACTTTCATTTGAAACATTTTCAAAATACAAAGCTCTTTGTACGCATTCTTATTGAAACGAGAGTCATTACAAAGACACTTTTCAAAATCACTTTCAAAAACACATTCCACAAACACCCCTTTGAACTATTTTCAAAACCAACACTTTGTACGCGTTCTTATAGAAACGAGAACCATTACAAAGACGTTTTCAAAATACTTTCAAAACCCACACCACAAGCACATTTTCAAACAAAAGCAAGTGATCTAGCAAGCAACTAAGAGCCCGTAGATAACTACGGATGGAAAGGGTGCTAATACCTTCCCTTTTCATAACCTACCCCCCGAACTCAAGAAATAATCTCGAAAGGTCTTTCCTGTTCTTTTCAGCCTTTCTTTATTGGATTAAAGAAAAGTTGGTGGCGACTCTTGATATCCGCAAAAATTATGATCAAACGCAAAACACCCAAGTCAGTTCTCCCATCGTGTTACAGAACTGGAGACTCTGCTAGGGAATATACTTAAAAGTTGGGTTACCTTAGGGCTAGATCACCTTTACTTGCTTTCCTTGTTTGACTTGCATGCTTTACATTGGTTCCTTATTTGGGTTTGTTTTGATCCTTGTTGTACCCCAAAATTTTCCCTCCCATATTCTTCAAAGTTTTGACAAGCATCACCCCAAATTGTTCAAAGTCTACTCAAGGGCTACACAGTCAAGCATCCTCCTAAGGCAGGCAAAATTAGGGTTTTGGCTCTTACAAGGAAGTTGAGGTTTTCAAGGGCATAATCAAGTCCCATATGCTCATACACATTGTCAAGCACCTACATGTCAAGTTTCAAGGCTCACAAGGTCAAGTTGCAGAGTCAAAAACCCTAATTGCCTCACAGTCAACTGCAGGGCCAAAATGGTCATTTGGCAGTCAAAAGTCAAAATTTTTGGTCAACATCTTATTTTGAAGCCACAATCATCATTTGGTCAAATCTTGACCATGATTCCTCAAGAATGGCTCAAAAATCATCAAGATGCAAAAGTTTCCATTTTTGGACAGCTAAAAAGTCAACTATAACTTGACCAAGGCATAACTTTTTCATGGTTCATCAGAAAAATCCCATCCAATGCTCATCTTGAAGGGGAGGACATTTCCTACAACTCATCTTCACATTCCAAATCCAAGAAATGCTCTCACAAAAAGTTATCAATTTCAACATTATAGGTCATTTTCAAAAGTAAACAAAATGGGACTTTAAGTCAAAGACCATAACTTGAGATTGGTAAATTAAAATGACATGGGACCAAATACATTTGTTAGAGGACTTCAAGACCTTTCCAAAATGTCCAAGAACATGTTCATAGCTTCAAAATTGAGCAAGATATGCATTGGAGAAGTTGGGAAATTTTTGTGAAATGGCCAAAGTCAATTATCCTTGAAACTTCATTTTTGACAAAAGAGGCCCAATTTTTCCACTTGATTCAGTTTGACCATGCTTCCCACGTGTCCCACAATTTATTTCAAGATTTAAAGTTAATTTTTCCATTTTTATTTAATTTTATTTGATTTAATTCATTTTAAATCTTTAAAATTCAAATAAAAATCAAAGAAATTAATGGAGGGATATATTTTGTGTTGATTAGCTTTGATACACCTTGAAATACCTTCCAAATTCGTGCAAGGCATATTCCAAGCAAGAAAATTCAAATTTTCACAAATATGGCAAATGGTTCAATGTTGGTTATGGAGGAAATCAAGAACATAATTGCATAAGCTTAATGACCATTATTCTTATTGATACACTTTACATTACTATATATACAAGCCTTCCCAACCTCATTCAAAAAAATAGTGTGTGCAGAAACGGCCAAGAGCAAAACCAAAAATTATTCAAAAAGTGAGAGTTCTAAAACATAGTTGCGAGCATCTTCAGATCAAAACAAGCACGTGGCTAAAGCAACCTTTGCCAAGACCTAAGGCTCATACCGCGCTGTAAGTTCTTCTCAGGTCCCTTATAATTTCCATATTATTTTCTTCAATGTTTCCCTGTGCAGATTCCAATATGAGGTGCATCATAAGTCCCACTTCCCAGCGCTGCCATATGTCATCAACGCAGATCCAAAGGACAAAAAGTGTAGAACACCATGGTCTGGAGTCAAGCACGCTGCAGGCAACCATGAAAGTCAAACGTGGCTTAGATTTCAGCGGGCTTGGATTGCTTCAATAAACCACCTATTTGGCCCACACCCCCCTTGGTTTTACTTCTTTTTATTTTTTGTTTTGTCATTTTCTCTTATTTTTAATTGCTAACCCTTTAATTATTTTTATTATTAACAATTAACTTAATTAGCACATTTTCATAAAAAAACCAAAAAATAGAATTAACATTATTATTATTATTATTATTTTATTTTGTAAATAAATATTAACCAAAATAGTTTAATTAGGCAATTTTAATTCCTTTTCTTAAAAAATTAAAATAAATCTAGAATTAGGTAAAAGTTAACTTTTAATTTTATTCCATTTCTTTTATTTCATAAAAACATAAAAACAAAAAAAATATTTCTTTTTAATTAAATTAATTAATTTGTCATTAATTAGCTTTAATTTCATTTTAATTACAAAAAAAAAGACCAAAAAAATCAATTTCTTTTCTTAAAAGGGTCAACACCCTTAGAACATTCCGATTTAATTTATTCGCGTGCATTTACTTTATTTGATTATTATGTAATTGCCTTCAAGAATGTAATAGTTAAATAGGTTTATCGCTTTATTTAATTTCCGTACTTATTTACCAAAAACGGGTCTTTGTAATTTTTGGCGATGTATAGACCCGCGCCTTGTAATAGCGTAGGATTTATGTTTCCGCAATTTACTTTCCGCACCTCTTAACTATTAACTTGCATGAAAGAATGTATGTAAATAAAAACAACATGTAGCTCACTATTAACCAGACAAACATTAACCTAATACAACACACAAATACACACACCACTTCTAGGGTACGCCTCACTTGTTGCCTTCGAAACGTGGTCGTCAAGTATAAGATGTCTTAGCGGTCCTTATGTCCATGATCCAGTTGCCTCGAAACAGTTGCCTCGGAACAGTTGCCTCGAAACAGTTGCCTCGGAACAGTTGCCTCGAAACGGTTGCCTCGGATTAAAAAAAGATCAAGGACATAAGGGCAACCTCTAAGGTGTCTTACTGTTGCTTCGGTGACCACGTTGTCCCTACAATCGAATTGACTCGAACAACTCCAACGATGGTGCTACCTACCTCTCAATGGTGGGATAGCACTATCTAAAGGACTCTTACACAGCTTAATTCCTTAGGGTAGGTAGATGACTCATGGATACTTGCTCTTTTCAAAAACAAACAAAATACTTTTCACACCTCACACTTTCAAAAGCTTTCAAAACAAATTTTTCAAACACTCTTGAGGACAGATACAAGAGTTATTCATAAATCTTTCAAAGAAAATTTTTTCAAACCCACTCACAATTGAAAAGCAAACAATTTTGAAAACCTAAAGAGCAAGTATCTAAGAGCCCATGGATAACCATGGATAGAAAGGGTGCTAACACCTTCCCTTTCTATAAATCTACCTCCCGAACCGAGAGACAATCTTATAAGGAATTTTGCTATGATTTTGTCCGGTCCATGTTGGAGAAAATAAAAGACGGTGGCGACTCTTACTTCCGCGACATTTCGCGAACCAGCTAAAAACAGTCAGTTCTAAATCCACCGATCACAGAACTGGCGACTCTGCTGGGGACCTATAAAGTGAGGTGTACCTTAGGAATAGTTCATCGTCATGTTTTCAATTGCTTGATCTGTTTGCTTTAATATTGTTGGGCCTGTCTTGGGAGTTTCATAGATCCTAACCCGGATCTGGGGGATACCTTCTTAGAAAGTAGCAACAAGACTGTGAGGGAACTGTGCGGGGTATATCGACATGGTTGAAGCAGTCTGCTACGTTGATGTGGCATTTTGGTGAGTACCGGTAACCCTTGAGTCAAGTCAAGGAGAGTACGGGGCCGCCACGTGGTGTCGTGAAGCATCAACTGACCTTAGGAACCTTAATTGAACCATCCTGGCCTCTTTAGGGGTAGTGAGATAACTGACTTTGGTGCAGTCCGAAGTTGGTTGATACTCGATACTACACTCATTGAGGGTTGTTTTCTTGGAATATTTTGATTGCCAGTTCAGTGGCTAAATCGAAACTATGAACACAGAAAACAACCCAATGATATTGAGCTCCTTAGAACCCGGTTACTTTTGATAGGACAGGTTTTTGAGCCCACCAACTTCAAGAGGGTAGTACCCCAAACTTCATGCTGGCCTAAACTCTAAGGGCTCTTTGTGTGACTTGTGTGCCTTCAAACTTGACTACTTGCATGACTTGTTATCTAACACATGAGTTTCTTGTAGGGTTTGTTTAGAGTCCTTAACCTGGACTCATAACAGGGTTTACTTACATCCCTCCATGTATAGCATAACATCATACCATTGCATACATCCTGCATAAGGACTAACCCATTTCAAGGATCTCAAGGGTCTGTGGTGCAGGTCATGATGAATCAAAATGCCTAGCAAGGGGCAAAGGGGATTTATTTTCCTCTAGCCAAGGTTGATGACTTGATTCAGGGGTTGTGACCCACTCGATATGGTGAGTCTTGACTCTTGAAGAAGGACTCTCAACAATATGCAGTGCCTTCCAATCAAGCTACCCAAATTCAAATTCTAACAAGTTTCTCTGTTTACCCCGCGAGATCCTTGAAAACATCGCATGCATACATACATATCATTGCATTACAGGTACTCTATTTACAGGTCACTTACCTTCTTCGCTGTTTATTTCAGCAGTTATCATGAATCCTGAATCATCCAATGGACAAGCTATCAAGGCCCTCCAGGCCCAGAACGCCCAGTTCCAGGAGCTGGTCATGAGCTTAGCCCAAGGACAACAGGAATTGAAGACTCTGCTTTTGAAGAAAAAGAAGAAGAGGACTGTTTTGTTCAACCCTAGACGTAGATCTGGGAATACAATGCAGAATGAAGCTGAACGGACTACTCCATCTGTTGGGGAAGGCAGTCACCAAGAGGGAAGGGTTCCTAGTCCCGTAGTCTCTGACACCGAGACAGATTTCAATGATGAACAGTACCCTCCTGCGAAGGACAGGTACAAACAGCTGGAAGACCGGTTGAATGCTATGGAGATTCAACGTGTGTCTGGGCTGGACTTTGGGGACCTAGGTTTATCTTCTGGGGTGGTGATCCCTCGCAAGTTCAAGGCACCTGCCTTTGTAAAGTACGACGGGGCTTCCTGTCCTAAGTTGCACCTCCGTTCATACGCAAGGAAGATCCAGCCTTACACGGCAGACAAGAACCTATGGATCCATTTCTTCCAGGAAAGTCTTTCAGGGACTCAGCTCGAATGGTTCTATCAGCTGGATGGAACCAGTATTCGTAACTGGGAGGACTTGGCAACTGCTTTTTATAAGCAGTATCAATATAATGCCGACCTCGCTCCTATGCGTACCCAACTCCAGGGTATGTCACAGGGGACGGGTGAAGGTTTTAAGGAGTACGCTCAAAGGTGGAGAGATCTTGCTGGAAGGGTGCAACCACCTCTGACTGACCGGGAACTCGTTGACATGTTCTTGGGGACCCTGTCTGGTCCTTTCTTCAACCATCTGATTGGGAATTCTTCTGTTGGATTTACAGATTTGATCTTGACCGGGGAGAGGATTGAAGCTGGCATCAAGGCTGGAAAGATTCAAGAAGTTGCACCTGCTGATGCTCATAAAAAGCCTTACAGTGGGAAGAAGGAGTCCAATGTTGTGCATAGTAAAAAGGGTCGCCATGATCAACATGTAGGGGCAACCCAGATCTATAATCCTAGGCCTGCTCAACAAGGACAGGGGCAGCAACGTAAGGAGGTTGCACCCAAGAGACAGTTCACTAAGATCAACATGTCACTGGATCAAGCGCTACAGCAAATGTTGAAGGCAGGGTTGATTACCTTAAGGTCTCCTCTCCGGAATCCAAACACTTCTGCTCCTAACTATCATCCCAACGATAGGTGCGCATACCATTCTAATAGCCTGGGGCATACTACAGACAATTGTTGGGCTCTGAAGAACAAGGTCCAAGACATGATTGACGCCGGAGAGATTCAGTTTGAAGCACCAGAGACTCCAAACATAATCACTGCTCCTTTGCCCAATCATTGAAGGCTTTTGTTTATTTGAATTTCCAAGTTGTAATTTTTGCTTATACAAACAATTAATGTCATAGCAAACTCTTTTATTTCATTAATGCACTGCATATGTCTGTTTTTGAATTAATCCAATTATTTTCACTATATTCAAACTGCTTTCATTTTTTGTGATGTTCAAACTCTCAATTAATAATTCTAAGCCTCTTGAGGGAGGATGACGAAAACGATACCACGACATTTACAGTATGCTTTTGAACGAACCCCGCTGATGAGGTACAGGCATTGTTTCAATTCCTAAACACTGGAGTTATAAGGAAGATAATCCCTCGTCAACCCCTTTGAGCCAAAGAAGTAGGAGTTTTTTCTTTTCGAAAATTAAAACCCTTAATCATAACCTGGGCCAGGGTAGTTCTCTCAGTTGATCCCGGTGCACAGCGAATAGCATCCAAGGAGTCCTTCCAAAACGAAAGACAGTGATGGTTCCGAATAATCATAAAGACAGGCAGTCGTTATCTTTCAAAAATAAAAGCCCAATAAGTCGAAACCTATGAAGGAGACTTACAAAAACTGGGGCATCCCGCTGACTGTAATCCTAAAAGAAACAGTTCAGGCAAAAAACAGGGATAACACAATCAAAAAGAAAGAGGTCTCACAAACCCTCATCAAAAAGAAATGACTGCCTGGTCAAAATAAACTGTCAATATCTGAACCATCACCGGTATATCAAAGCAAAGACTCAAACAAGGTCTAACGCACGATTAGCTGAGTTTAGGTTTGAAGAACATCACGAAGAGCGGGTGGGTACAAATATAATTTGAGCCTTTATCCTTTGTTTCTTAAACCGCGAACCAGGCCACGTTATAACCCTTAAAAAGTCCTAGCTCAAGCATGAGTTAGTTCGAAGGCATACTGTTACGAAAGTATCCTGACTCCTTAAGGCTTGTTGTAAAATACTGAGTTGACATCACATTTTACAAAATTTGCTTGTTTTACTGAAAATGCATTTTCAAAAATTTCAAGACAGACATAAGCTTTGCATTTTTAATATAACATTGCTTGCATATGACTTTTTGTTTGAACAGCATAGAAGTTCGCACGACGAATGTCTAATGAACAAAAGCACCTCCAATCAAAGGGCAGGGCATGATCATTGTCCATCATCTGGGGCAGTTAGGTCAAGATTTGAAGAATCTCTCAAAAGGCCAACCAGCTTGGGGCAAATCTCCATCTGGATCACTTGGGGCATTGGACGATCAAACGAAGATCTTCTGGTGGCATGGTAACACTGCACTACTGACAGTTACAACTCCCTGCATCCTGAGAGCATGGACATAGTCGAGAAAAAAACACTACACATAAGCAAAGACCCACTAGGTTGACACACCTAGGCAAAAATAAGGGCTTCCCGGCGAACCAAAAGGGTTCGGGCAAAAATAAGGGATGAAAATGAAAAATCTGTACACCCGGCAAGTCGAAAACCTGAAAAGGCGGCTTGGGCAAAAATGGGTATCCCGTTGGACTGAAAACCCGAAAGGGTGGTCCAGGCAAAAGTTAGGGATTAAAGCGTACGACTATGTCCTGTCTTCTCGTCACTTGCCTACCAGAAGAAGATCTGTCAAATCGGCAGTCATCAAGCACCTCATAGGCCTTCTTCTCCCGCAGAAACTGGGGCAATAAGAATCGTCTAACTGTACAAACTGCTCTGTCCTCCAGGCGCAAGATACCTTCACTCCCAGAGTAAGACAAGATTCAACAATTCTCCCCCAAGCAGTTGGTCTCCAATCAACCCTAACAAGGCACAGTATCCCAAGCAAATCAGCAACACTCTCCCCCAAGCAGAGTTAGTCTACTGTCAGCCTTAAGAAAGTTGGGTATCCCCAGAAAATCTCAATATTCCCCAGCGGAGTATACAGATGTTCCTAAGCAAGCATCCCCGGCAGTCTTAATATAAGATTGTTCCCCGGCGGAATACAGACACACCAGTGGAGCCACTTCCCCAGTACAGTTCAAAAGTTTCCCCAGGAGAGTTGAATCAATCCCCCCAGTAGGAAGCTTATCCCCAGTAGATTCTGGAAGCTTATCCCCTGCAGAGCACGAACGCGTCTCCCCGGCTTTATCCAAAGGTTATTCCCCACCAGGGCTTATAACTGGGTTATCCTCAGCTAATAACCACGGAAAGATCGTCCTCGACGAAGTTCTTCCTACCCCCAGCGGAGTTCATCAATTCCCTCAACAAAGCTTATCAACGGTATCCCTCAGTGGAGTTATCATCAAATTCTCAGCGAAGTATCCCTTCCCCACAGAGTATTCCCCGCAGAGTATCTCTCCAGCAAGTTTATTCCCCAACGGAGTCATCTTCTCCTACCGGTTTGTTCTTGCAACCATCATCCCCAGCGGAGACGAAGAACTCTGTTCTTCAACATCATCCCAGGATTCAACTTCCCGGCATTCGTCAAGGATTTATTTTCCTAGACGAAAATACATTCATAAACATATCACCTTTCATACATCTTGCTTACATACACAATGCATGCACATACGCGTCATATCACACAAATCTCGGTTATTTTTTAGAACATCTTAAAATCATGCAGTTCATGCATCATGACATTGCATACAACTGATGTTTTGCCTTTTCAGGAAAAAGGTCAATCCAAAGACGATTACTATCAACTGTCGCAATTCCAGATTCGATACCTGTATCTAGCCAGGGCATATCTACATTAAAGAGATAGCTTAGAAATGCTCCAGATATGAATGCTATTCTTTTGCTTATTCAAAACTCCTTCTAGATATAGTTCAGATGTGACCCAGGCATGGCGACGTTCTGATACTTATTCCAGATTTCCTTTCAGAGATAGCTTAGACATGCTCCAGATATGGATGTTGTTCTTTTGCTTATTCAAGATTCCTTCTAGATATAGTTCAGATGTGACCCAGGCATGGCGACGTTCTGATACTTATTCCAGATTTCCTTTCAGAGATAGCTTGGAAATGCTCCAGATATGGATGTTGTTCTTTTGCTTATTCAAGATTCCTTCTAGATATAGTTCAGATGTGACCCAGGCATGGCGACGTTCTGATACTTATTCCATATTTCCTTTCAGAGATAGCTTGGAAATGCTCCATATATGGATGCTGTTCTTTTGCTTATTCAAGATTCCTTCTAGATATAGTTCAGATGTGACCCAGGCATGGCGACGTTCTGATACTTATTCCAGATTTCCTTTCAGAGATAGCTTGGAAATGCTCCAGATATGGATGCTGTTCTTTTGCTTATTCAAGACTCCTTCTAGATATAGTTCAGATGTGACCCAGGCATGGCGACGTTCTGATACTCATTCCAGATTTCCTTTCAGAGATAGCTTGGAAATGCTCCAGATATGGATGCTATTCTTTTGCTTATTCAAGACTCCTTCTAGAGATAGTTCAGATGTGACCCAGGCATGGCGACGTTCTGACGCTCATTCCAGATTTCCTTCAGAGATAGCTTGGAAATGCTCCATATATGGATGTTGTTCTTTTGCTTATTCAAAACTCCTTCTAGATATAGTTCAGATGTGACCCAGGCATGGCGACGTTCTGATACTTATTCCAGATTTCCTTTCAGAGATAGCTTGGAAATGCTCCAGATATGGATGTTGTTCTTTTGCTTATTCAAGACTCCTTCTAGAGATAGTTCAGATGTGACCCAGGCATGGCGACGTTCTGATGCTCATTCTAGATTTCCTTCAGAGATAGCTTGGAAATGCTCCAGATATGGATGCTGTTCTTTTGCTTATTCAAAACTCCTTCTAGATATAGTTCAGATGTGACCCAGGCATGGCGACGTTCTGATACTTATTCCAGATTTCCTTTCAGAGATAGCTTGGAAATGCTCCATATATGGATGTTGTTCTTTTGCTTATTCAAGACTCCTTATAGATATAATTCAGATGTGACCCAGGCATGGCGACGTTCTGATACTCATTCCAGATTTCCTTTCAGAGATAGCTTGGAAATGCTCCAGATATGGATGCTGTTCTTTTGCTTATTCAAGACTCCTTCTAGAGATAGTTCAGATGTGACCCAGGCATGGCGACGTTCTGATACTTATTCAGATTTCCTTTCAGATATAGCCTAGAGATGCTCCAGATCCGGACGCTATTCTATTGCTTATTCAGATTCAAACTTCTAAAGACAACTTAGAGATGCTCCATCCCGGATGCTATTCTATTGTTCAGTCCAGATACGATCCAGATTCGGATGACATTTTGTTACTCATGCAGTATGGATATACCCCAGACATGGCGGTCATTCTACCATTTACTCAGACGTCAGCAATCAGGCACAGACTAGATATGCTCCAGACACGGAAGTTATTCTATTTCTTATTCAGATTCACCTATCCACCGTCTTTCCAAATGGCATCTATAAGCCCATTCCCGACAAGGTTCTGTCACACTTCCAAATGGCATCTGTAAGCCCATTCCCGCTATCACACTGCTGATACTCTGCTATGTGAGTGCAAATTTCTGGGCACTCTAGTGTTCAATCATCTTCCACCTTCGAATCACGAAAGGCACACACGCCAATCTACATCCTCAGGTCTAAGAAGATTGAACAGGGGCAACTGTTGTACCCCAAAATTTGCCCTCCCATATTCTTCAAAGTTTTGACAAGCATCACCCCAAATTGTTCAAAGTCTACTCAAGGGCTACACAGTCAAGCATCCTCCTAAGGCAGGCAAAATTAGGGTTTTGGCTCTTACAAGGAAGTTGAGGTTTTCAAGGGCTCAATAAAGTTCCATATGCTCATACACATTGTCAAGCACCTACATGTCAAGTTTCAAGGCTCACAAGGTCAAGTTGCACAGTCAAAAACCCTAATTGCCTCACAGTCAACTGTAGGGGCAAAATGGTCATTTGGCAGTCAAAAGTCAAAAAATTTGGTCAACAACTTATTTTGAAGCCACAATTATCATTTGGTCAAATCTTGACCATGATTCCTCAAGAATGGCTCAAAAATCATCAAGATGCAAAAGTTTCCATTTTTGGACAGCTGAAAAGTCAACTGTAACTTGACCAAGGCATAACTTTTTCATGGTTCATCAGAAAAATCCCATCCAATGCTCATCTTGAAGGGGAGGAAATTTACTACAACTCATCTTCACATTCCAAATCCAAGAAATGCTCTCACAAAAAGTTATCAATTTCAACATTATAGGTTATTTTCAAAAGTCAACAAAAAGGGACTTTAAGTCAAAGATCATAACTTGATATTGGTAAATCAAAATTACATGGGACCAAAGACATTGGTTAGAGGACTTCAAGACCTTTCCAAAATGTCCAAGAACATGTTCATAGCTTCAAAATTGAGCAAGATATGCATTGGAGAAGTTGGGAAATTTTTGTGAAATGGCCAAAGTCAATTATCCTTGAAACTTCATTTTTGACAAAAGGGGCCCACTTTTTCCACTTGATTCAGCTTGGACATGCTTCCCACGTGTCCCACAATTTATTTCAAGATTTAAAATTAATTTTTCCATTTTTATTTAATTTTATTTGATTTAATTCATTTTAAATCTTTAAAATTCAAATAAAAATCAAAGAAATTAATGGAGGGATATATTTTGTGTTGATTAGCTTTGATACACCTTTAAATACCTTCCAAATTCGTGCAAGGCCTATTCCAAGCAAGAAAATTCAAATTTTCACAAATATGGCAAATGGTTCAATGTTGGTTATGGAGGAAATCAAGAACATAATTGCATAAGCTTAATGACCATTATTCTTATTGATACACTTTACATTACTATATATACAAGTCTTCCCAACCTCATTCAAAAAAATAGTGTGTGCAGAAACGGCCAAGAGCAAAACCAAAAATTATTCAAAAAGTGAGAGTTCTAAAACATAGTTGCGAGCATCTTCAGATCAAAACAAGCACGTGGTTAAAGCAACCTTTACCAAGTCCTGAGGCTCATACCGCGCTGTAAGTTCTTCCCAGGTCCCTTATAATTTCCATATTATTTTCTTCAACGTTTCCCTGTGCAGATTCCAATATGAGGTGCATCATAAGTCCCACTTCCCAGCGCTGCCATATGTCATCAACGCAGATCCAAAGGACAAAAAGTGTAGCACACCATGGTCTGGAGTCAAGCACGCTGCAGGCAACCATGAAAGTCAAACGTGGCTTAGATTTCAGCGGGCTTGGATTGCTTCAATAAACCTCCTATTTGGCCCACACCCCCCTTGGTTTTACTTCTTTTTATTTTTTGTTTTGTCTTTTTCTCTTATTTTTAATTGTTAACCCTTTAATTATTTTTATTATTAACAATTAACTTAATTAGCACATTTTCATAAAAAAACCAAAAAAATAGAATTAACATTATTATTATTATTATTTTATTTTGTAAATAAATATTAACCAAAATAGTTTAATTAGGCAATTTTAATTCCTTTTCTTAAAAAATTAAAATAAATCTAGAATTAGGTAAAAGTTAACTTTTAATTTTATTCCATTTCTTTTATTTCATAAAAACATAAAAACAAAAAAATATTTCTTTTTAATTAAATTAATTAATTAGTCATTAATTAGCTTTAATTTCATTTTAATTACAAAAAAAAAGACCAAAAAAATCAATTTCTTTTCTTAAAAGGGTCAACACCCTTAGAACATTCCGATTTAATTTATTCGCGCGCATTTACTTTATTTGATTATTATGTAATTGCCTTCAAGAATGTAATAGTTAAATAGGTTTATCGCTTTATTTAATTTCCGTACTTATTTAACAAAAACGGGTCTTTGTAATTTTTGGCGATGTATAGACCCACGCCTTGTAATCGCGTAGGATTTATGTTTCCGCAATTGACTTTCCGCACCCCTTAACTGTTAACTTGCATGAAAGAATGTATGTAAATAAAAACAACCCGTAGCTCACTAATTAACCAGACAAACATTAACCGAATACAACACACAAATACACACACCACTTCTAGGGTACGCCTCACTTGTTGCCTTCGAAACGTGGTCGTCAAGTATAGGATGTCTTAGCAGTCCTTATGTCCATGATCCAGTTGCCTCGAAACAGTTGCCTCGGAACAGTTGCCTCGAAACAGTTGCCTCGGAACAGTTGCCTCGAAACGGTTGCCTCGGATTAAAAAAAGATCAAGGACATAAGGGTAGCCTCTAAGGTGTCTTACTGTTGCTTCGGTGACCACACTGTCCCTACAATCGAATTGACCCGAACAACTCCAACGATGGTGCTACCTACCTCTCAATGGTGGGATAGTGTTGGTGTAAGCCCTAGAGGCCAATATTTTTGGTACTTGTATCGAATTATTTATTAATAATAAAAGGCATTTCTTTATTATGTTTTCCAAAATAATAAAGTCCCTAGAATGGTTTATTGGTTTAATGAAATGTTAAGTGTGACTTAATCATGAGATCCCATTAAACATAAGAAACTATTCTTAAAGTATCTGTAGTCAAGCTTTAATGTGAAGTGGGATAACATTAAAGCATTAAGATTATTATGAAGATAGATTGATGATCACATCTCATGGATCATAGATAAGGAGTTATCAAGTCTTGACATAAGTATGAATATTAGGAGTAATATTTATACTGGATTGACCCGTTATGAGAATACTACATAGAATGTTATGCAAAGTGTCATAAGTTATTCTCATGATGATAATGGTGTATACCACCCTTCGACCTGAAACCACTATGGACCCTAGATGTAGAGTCAAGTACTTTATTGCTGATCAAACGTCATCCGTAACTGGATGACTATAAAGATGGTTGATGGGTACTTCATAAAGCATGCTAAGGGACATGAGTGACCTAGATGGAATTTGCTCATCCTGCATAACAGGATAAATGTCTAAGGGCCCAATATTGAACTGGACAAGGGTGACACAGTGTATGCCTTGTGTTCAATATAGACATGAGGGCAAAAGGGTAATTGTACAACACAAATATTATCACGGAAAAGGTTTGGTCAGATCACATGACATTTTCGTGACTTGGGTAACAGTGATGTGTTGCTAGATACCGCTCACTGTTTATTATATTAAATGTGTAATTTAATATAATTGCCAACGTCGCGAAAACCTACAGGGTCACACACATAAGGACAGGTTGATGAGAGATAGAATAAATAAGGAACACCGTAAGGTACGGTGCACTTAAGTGTAATACGGAAAGTGGTAAGGTACCACGTGGATAAGTGATATATGGTACATCATAAGGTATGATGTCCATAAGCTTAATTGGGCTTTTAGCTTATAGCCTTAATTGGGCTTTTAGCTTGTAGCCCACACGAGTGATTCTATAAATAGATCCCTTGTGATGAAGTTTTTTCACTTGATGCATTTTCATTTTTGACTCTCTCTCTCACTCAAGGTTTTCGTTCGTGATCAGCTAGCACTGTGACCGGAAGCGATCTGTTCGTGTGGACTGAGTAGAGGTGTTGTTCTTCATCAACGCTCGTGATCACGACATCAAAGGTCTGAATCGCCACAAGAGGTAAAACTTTCTATCACTGACCATGCTCATTCGTAAGGATCTCTAAAGGAAAATTTTATATTCCGCTGCGTTTTGATCGCAATTTTCCTTCAGATAGCACTATCTAAAGGACTCTTACACAGCTTAATTCCTTAGGGTAGGTAGATGACTCATGGATACTTGCTCTTTTCAAAAACAAACAAAATACTTTTCACACCTCACACTTTCAAAAGCTTTCAAAACAAATTTTTCAAACACTCTTGAGGACAGATACAAGAGTTATTCAGAAATCTTTCAAAGAAACTTTTTTCAAACCCACTCACAATTGAAAAGCAAACAATTTTGAAAACCTAAAGAGCAAGTATCTAAGAGCCCATGGATAACCATGGATAGAAAGGGTGCTAACACCTTCCCTTTCTATAAATCTACCTCCCGAACCGAGAGACAATCTCATAAGGAATTTTGTTGTGCTTTTGTCCTGTCCATGTTGGAGAAAATAAAAGACGGTGGCGACTCTTGCTTCCGCGACATTTCGCGAACCAGCTAAAAACAGTCAGTTCTAAATCCACCGATCACAATCCTCTACCCGAATTTGGGGCACCTTTTAGGTAAGAAGAAATAGATTGTGGAAAGTGTGTAGGGTATACCGACATGGTTGAAGCAATAGCTATGTTAGTGTGACACATTTGTTGGTACCGGTAGCCCTTGAGTAGTCAAGGAGAATACGGGGCTGTTGTATGGTGTCATGAAGCACTAACTGACCTTAGAACCTTAATTGAATAACTTGGCCATTAGGAAGTAGTGAGATAGTCGGATTTGGTGCAGTCCGAAGTTTGTTGATGCTCGATGCTACGCTCATTGAGATTGGACTTTCGGGATATTCCGGTTGCCATTAAAGAGGCTTGCGCTGAAACAATGTTCGATGAAGAAAGATCAGTGATATTGAGATCCCCTAGAACCTAGTTATTATTACTAGGACAGGTTGAGCCAACTAAACTTCAAGAGGGTACTTACCTACAAACTCCATGCAAGCCTAAACCTAAGGAGTTATCGGCTTTGTGTGTATATGACTATTTGTACATAACAACTTCCTTGCTTTGCATACTTGTACATAACATCATGACATCATACCATGGCATTTTCAATAACCATTTCAAGGATATCAAGGGCCTACGATGTGGGGTCATGTTGAACCAGAAGCCTATCAAGGGGCAAGAGGATTCATTCTCTAATCAAATGTCGTCAAAGACCAAAGCACGGTAACTTGAGTCAAGGGTTATGACCCACTTGATATGGTGAGCTTGATTCTCGTAGAAGGACATTCAACAATGAAAAAGTTGTAATTAAAGTTCAACTTCTAACATCTTCTTGTGTTTACCCTGCGAGATCCTTGAAAACATTGTATCCACATACCATGCATCATATCATGACAAGCTTTTCCCACACAGGTCTCTCATCTGCTTACTATTTATTTCAGTAGAGATGGCTCTAGAACAGACTATCAAGGAAATTCAGACTCAAAATGCTCAACTTCAAGAAATGTTCTTAAACCTATCCAAGGGGCAAGAAGAAGTGAAAGTACTCCTCACTAGGGGCTTGACCTTGGAGAATCCTGAGCACGACGGGGATGACCAGTTGGAGTGGCTACAAACTGAGATATCCATAATGAAGGTCCAAATAATGGGACAACTGGTAGGCTAGATGGATTTTATCCAAAACTTAGCTCGGGGACAAGAGGAGCTAAGGACCCTCGTCAATAAACTCCATCAAGACGAATGTAACCATATGGGGCAAACAGCTAAAATTGGGGATCGAGTCATTAATCAGCCTCCGATGAGAAAAGAAGTCAGTTTGATGGAGAGTGGACCTTTCCAAATTACTGCCACGTCACGAGCCCAACAACCAACTTGTCAACAAGGACAGGGTAATCGGCGTAAACAGAATGCATCCAATAGGAAATATACCAAACTCAACATGAAAATATCGCAAGTCTTACTACACATGTTAAATCTGAATTTGGTCACACTAAAGGATCCTCCTCGGAATCCTAACACTGCTGCTCCTAGTTACCATCCCAATGAAAGGCGTGCATATCACTCCAACAGTTCGGGGCACAATGTTGATAGTTGTTGGATGTTGAAAAACAATATTCAAGACCTAATCGATGAAAGAGCGTTGGAATTCGCACAAGATGGTCAGCTAGAGTTCTTTTGTCATCCTCAAAAACATACCATCTGAAGTGACCAAGTTAGACGGAGGAATTTTCTATTTATTCGAATTTTCAGTTGTAATTTCTTTGTTTCCTTAAGCACTTATTTATATGTCAGACTTTGGTTACTTTCATTAACGCATGTGTTTGTCTTGAATTAATCCATTCATTTTCACTCTATGTTTTTTTACTCCCTTTATGATATTCAACTCTTGTTTCAAAAAGTTGCAGGCCTTTAGAGGGAGGATGACGAAAACAATGCCATAATCTCGTACAGTATGCTTTTGGACAGACCTTGCTGATGATATACAGACGTTCTTTCAATTCCTAAACACTAGAGTTATAAGGAGGATAATCACTAGTCAACCCCTTTGAGCCTAAGAAGTAGGAGTTTTCTTTTTTACACAAATTGAAACCTTTAATCAAAACCTGGGGCAGGTTAGTTTCTCAATTAATTCGAACGCGCATTCAGCCGCAAGCTTTTACTTCGTATACAACGAATGACATCAAAAACATTCCTCGGGAATCAAAAGACGGTGATGGTTCCCTACCAAATAGGAAGTCATTATTTCTCAAAAGAAAAGCCCGCTAAGTCAAAACCTATGAAGGAGACTTAAGAAAAACGGGGGCATCCCACTGACTGTAATCTCAAAACAAGAACAGTCCGGAAAAAATCAGGGATAGTGGACCAAAAAAGAGGACACTACAAATTCTCAACGACATGGAAAATATGGCCAAAATGACTGTCTTCCAACAAATAAACTTCCAAATTTTTGAACCATCACTAAAACATCATTTCAGACTCAAGTGGAATTCAAACACACAATTAACTGAGTTAGGGATTGAAGAACATCACGAAGAATGGGTGGGTACAAATACACTTTGAGCCTTATCCTTTGTTTCTTAAACCGTGAACTATACCATGCTATAACCCTTTCAAAGTCCTAATTGAAGCATGGGTTAGTTCAAAAGCATACTGTTACAAAAGGTATCCTGACTCTTGTAAGGCTTACTCTAAATCCTGAGTTGAATTTTCTTACAAAAAATTCTTTTATCTTGCTAAAATGCATTTTCAAAACTTCAAGACAAGCATAAAATTTGCATTATCTAAACATCATTGTTTGCATATGGCTAATTGTTTGACAATGGAGAAATTCACACGAAGAATATCTAGCGAACGAAAGCTCTCTCAGTGAACAAAATCGCTTCAGGTGGGATGACACTTCCAACGATAAATATCCTATTAAGCAAGGGGAATGAAATGTCACTGTCCAATTCATCTATGGAGAGTCAAGTCAAGATTCCAAGAAATCTCTCAAGAAGTGCTGAGTAACCAGGGGCAAGTCTGTATCTGAATCACTTGAGGCAGTGAACATGTACCCCGGTAAAGGGTTATATACGGTCAAGCAAACACTTTCTAGCAATACTACAACACTTGCTACTAGGAGCAGTGACAAATCTCCCACAAAGCCCTTTTCATAAGGGTGAACCTCAGCCCGAGTTTTAATCTCTGAAAACTTCTCCCCAACTGAGTTGATCTCAAGAATCCTCGAGGAGTTCTACCAAAAGAAAACACCTCTCCAACAGATTAAGGGACCACAACTCCTATTCCCCAGTAGACTTATCTACAATCCCCAGTGAGTTACTGTAAAACCTGGGAGACAACCAGATCACAGTTAATTTCTTTGTCCCCAATAAGTTGTTAACTCCCTTTCTCTTCCATCAAGAGATAGCTCCCCAGTAGAGCAACGGACACTGAAGACTTCTGAACTCTTTTCCCCAAGAGGAAATCAACACTCTCCACGGAGTTTTCTTCTCAATCAAAATCAACATTCCCCAGTGAAAGTCGCCCAGCTTCTCAGGATTCCTCAGTAGGGTTTCACAAAGTCCACAAGCAATGCACGGTGTTTCCCTTCCCAAAAAGAGTTTATTTATATAAGAATGGAGACCCATCTATCAACACTTCAACTTAAAATATGAAGATTTACACTCCTCATTCCCAGTAGCAGCCAGGGATTTATTTTCCCCAATCCGACAACACTGCAGTAGGACAACTAATATGTTCATACATTGCATTCATACATCATAGCATCAACAACACACATGCATATATCTCAATCTCATTTATTTTAAGAAACATCATTACACCATGCATTTTATACATCATGGCATTGCATACAACTAACTCTTTACCTTTTCAGGAAAGACCAATCAACCAAAATTATCATCAACAAATTTTCGACAAGACAGGACAACTATTTGTAAACAAATCAATTGTAGATCAATTCCCGAAACAGGACTGGGTGACTATCTACATGACGAATACTTCCTTCAAAATCTTTGTTGGTTTAGTTTAAATCGATCAATGGTTTATCCTGATTCCTTTTCGGTAGACGCTTCCTTTGGTTCAGATAAATCGCTCTAAAGATTTATTCTGATTCTTTCCAGTTAAAGAATATTCAAGACCTCTGCTGGTTCAGTTTAAATTGATCAATGGTTTATCCTGATTCCTTTCCGATAGATATTTTCGCTGATTCAGATAAATCGATCCAAGATTTATTCTGATTCTTTCCAGTTAAAGAATATTCAAGACCTCTGTTGGTTCAGTTTAAATCGATCAATGGTTTATCTTGATTCCTTTTTTATAGATATTTTCTCTGGTTCAGATAAATCGCTCCAAGATTTATTCTGATTCTTTCCAGTTAAAGAATATTCAAGATCTCTGATGGTTCAGTTTAAATTGATCAATGGTTTATCCTGATTCCTTTTCGATAGATATTTTCTGTGGTTCAGATAAATCGCTCCAAGATTTATTCTGATTCTTTCCAATTAAAGAATATTCAAGACCTTTGCTAGTTCAGTTTAAATCGATCAATGGTTTATCCTGATTCCTTTCTGGTAGATATTTTCTCTAGTTCAGATAAATCGCTCCAATATTTATTCTGATTCTTTTCCAGTTAAAGAATATTCAAGACCTCTGTTGGTTCAGTTTAAATCGATCAATGATTTATCTTGATTCCTTTCCGGTAGATATTTTCTCTGGTTCAGATAAGTCGCTCCAAGATTTATTCTGATTCTTTCCAGTTAAATAATATTCAATACCTTTGATGGTTCAGTTTAAATTGATCAATGGTTTATCCTGATTCCTTTCTGGTAGATATTTTCTCTGGTTCAGATAAATCACTCCAAGATTTATTATGGTTCTTTCCAGTTAAAGAATATTCAAGACCTCTGTTGGTTCAGTTTAAATTGATCAATGGTTTATCCTGATTCCTTTCCGGTAGATATTTTCTTTGGTTCAGATAAATCGCTCCAAGATTTATTCTGATTCTTTTCCAGTTAAATAATATTCAAGACCTATGTTGGTTCAGTTTAAACCGATCAATGGTTTATCCTGATTCTTTTCCGGTAGATATTTTATCTAGTTCAGATAAATCGCTCCAAGATTTATTCTGATTCTTTCTAGTTAAAGAATATTCAAGACCTTTGATGGTTCAGTTTAAATCTATCAATGGTTTATCCTGATTCCTTTCCGGTAAACAATTTATCTGGTTCAGATAAATCACTCCAAAGATTTATTCTGATTCTTTCAGTTAAGACCTTTGTAGGTTTAGTTTAAATCGATCAATGGTTTATCCTGATTCCTTTCCGGTAGACATTTTCTCTGGTTCAGATAAATCACTCCAAAGATTTATTCTGATTCTTTCCAGTTAAAGAATATTCAAGACCTCAGCTGGTTCAATGTAAATCAATCAATGGTTTATCACGATTCCTTTTCGGTAGATATTTTCTCTAGTTCAGATAAATCGCTCTAAGATTTATTCTGATTCTTTCCATTAAAGAATATCCAAGACCTATGTTGGTTCAGTTTAAATCGATCATTGTTTATCCTGATTCTTTTTTGGTAGACATTTTATCTGGTTCGGATAAATCTCTCTAAAGATTTATTCTAATTCTTTTCCAGTTCGAGCCATGTTTAGACTTAGTCTAATTTTTGTCAATAATCACCTTTGGATGGCATATATAAGCCCATCTCTGAAAACTCTCCATCACCTCTCCAAATGGCATCTTTAAGCTCATTCCCTACGCAATTAACCACCACATCATTGAGTGCAAATTTCTATGCACTCTAGTGTTCAATCATCTTCCACCTTTAAGTCACGAATGGCAGACTCGCCAATCTAAGTCTTTAGGTTTAAGAAGATTGAACAGGGTCAGCAGTTATACCCCAAAATTTGCCCTCTCATTTCTCCATACATTTCTCACAGGTTCTCAAAATTCAAGCTTGCACAAGTACAATTGGATTTTTTCAGCATCAAATTAAAAAAGAAGCTGTTAAAAAAGGGGAAAATAGATAAAAATAATATTTTTGACAAATTGGAGAAAAACAAGTCTTCTTCGATTCACCTTCTTCGATTGGAGTTTTGGCTTCTTTCGATGCAAGCTTGGCTTGCATCCTTTGACTGGGCGTTGGCCTCTGACATGCTGGCTTTGATTCACAAGGCAGGAGCTTCCTGCATGCAACCTTCGACTGCATCTTTGACCTCACATGGTTCACAATGTAATGGTGGCCTGCATACCTGGTTACGATTGGACATTTGATGCTTGCATAGACAAGTTGATGACTGGCTGCATGAAGCCTTTGATTGAGCCATGGATTCCTTCTTGCATGCAAAAGGCTTCCACCAGGCCAGCAGGCACAAGGCAAAAAGCCTCTTGTATCCTCCTTCGATTCCAAGGCAAAAAGCCTCCTTTTGGCACCTTTCGATTGCGCAATTTGCCTCTTGTATGCCTCTTTCGTCTGGGTGTTTTTGCTTCATGTATGCCTCTTTAGTTTGGGCATGTGGCCTCCTTTGATGCCAGCCTATCATGCCTCTTTCATTTGGGCATGTGGCTCTCTTCATGCAAGTCTTTGTTTGAGCATTGGCCTCTTTCATGCTTGCTTGAAGTCATAAAGTTTAGACCTCCTGCGTGCAGGCTTCGACGGGGCATTGGCTATGTTTACACTAGCTTTGACTGGACACATTTCCCTTTAGTATGCTTCAATTTCATCCTTGACAACCTTCAGCATGCATGGTTGGTGAATTTGAAGGGCATACATAGGAGTCCCTGTCGAAGGATATACCTTATTAGCCCATTCAAAGAATTGCATAGTCCATTCGAAGGACACATTTGGCCTTTTCAAAGATACATACATGACCCCTTCAAAGGACATGTCTAGGTGTGCCATTCGAAGGACATGTTTGATGGCCCATTCGAAGGACTTACAAGACCCACCTTAAGGCATACTTTGGTAACCCATTCAAGGAGCACACATTTGGCTCCTTCGAAGGGTGTATAAAAGTTACCCATTCGAAAGACACTTGTTGGGTGAAAATCAAATAACATTGTTTGAAGGAGAATATGGTCGAAGGGGGGTCAAAACGAAAGGTGGAGATATCAAAAGATGCTTGCTTCCAAGTTCAGGTCTGGTACACTGGCCATAACGCTCCAAAACTGCTGCACAACAGTCCTGAAACATTGCCCTATTCTTGCACCAAAATGGCATACGAACACTGCCCCTCGAAAGCTACAAAAAGAAGTTTACTCAAATTGTTCAAATTGTTTTATTTTCCCTCCAAAACTTCAGCCAGCTTTGCCTATAAATAAGAAGCTCCATAACATGTATAAGGGGGTTAGACACACGTCCAAAGACTTTGGGGCGTGGAGAAAAATCATCAAATACAATCAAACACTCTCTGTGATCGGTGGATCTGGAACTGACTGTTTAACGCTGGTTCGCGAAATGTCGCGGAAGCAAGAGTCGCCACCGTCTTTTATTTTCTCCAAATGGAAAGGACAAAAGCACAGAAAAATTCCTTATAGAGATTGCTCTCGGTTCGGGAGGTAGATTATAGAAAGGGAAGGTGTTAGCACCCTTTCTATCCATGGTTATCCATGGGCTCTTAGATACTTGCTCATTGTGTTTTCAAAATTGTTTGTTTGCTTTTCAGCTGTGGGTTTAAAAAGTTCTTTGAAAATTTCCGTTCGACTCTTGTATCAGTCCTCAAGAGTGTTTGAAAATTTGCTTTTGAAAGCTTTTTGAAAAGGTGTCGGTGTGAAAAGAAGTTTTTGATTTGTTTTTGAAATTAGAGCAAGTATCTAGAGTCGTCTACCTACCCTAAGGAATTCGTCTGTGTAAATGTCCTTAAAGTAGTGTCATCCCACTATTGAGAGGTAGGTAGCACCACCGTTGGAGGTGTTCGGGTCAATTCGAGGGTTCGGGACATAGTGATCACCGGAGCAATAGGAAGACACCTTAGAAGCTACCCTCATGCCATGTTCATGGACATGAGGACTTACTAAAACATCCTCTACTCGACGACCACCTTTCGAGGGGCAAGGCAACAGTGAGGCGTACCCTAGGGGTGGTGTGTGATTTGTGTGTCATGTTCATTTATGTTTATCTTGTTCATGGATTGGTGATCTACGCGTTGCTTTTATTTCGACATTCATTCTTTCATGCAAATTAATAGTTAAAAAGATGCGGAATTAAAAGTCCTACGCTATTACAAAGGCGCGGGTCTACATCGCCAAATTAATCCAAGACCCGATTTGAAATAAAATAAAGCGGAAAGATAAATATCTAATCAGTCTATTACATGGCTTTGGGAGAATTACATTATATTCACAAAAAGAGGAAATGAAATGCGAGAATAAGTAAAATCGGGAATGCGAGGGCGTTGGACCCTTTTAAGGAAATTAAATCACAATTACAAAATTAATTAAATTTAATGAAAAAAGAGAAGTTATTTTTGAGTTTTTGTATTCATGGATTTTAGTAAGAAAATTAAATTGGAATTAAAAAGAAAAGTTAATTAACCCTAATTCTAACTATTTTTAATTTATTAAGAAAATATTCAAGTTAGACCTAATTTAAATTAATTATTCACATGGAAAATTTTATTTACAAAATAATAATTAATAATTAAATATGGTGAAAAAGAAAAAAAAGGATAAAAGTATAAAACCCTAATTCTACATTTTTTAGTTTATTACAAAAAATATTAAAATTTAAACCTAGAGTTAAAACTAAATTAATTAATAAAATTTATTTACAAAATAACATTTAAATAAAATATATTTTTATTTTGTGACTTTCTGATTTTTTATTATTTTTTATGTTGGGAAAATATTAATTTATGAATTAAAAGGAAATAATCAAATTAAAACAAATAATAATAAAAAAGTAGAAAAAGAAAAGAAATACAAACATTTGGGGGGTGTTGACCCCAATTTGGAGGTATTTTGCCAGCAATTAGGCCCAATCACTGGAGGCCTGTTTGACTTCTGGTAATCACGTATGGCTTCATTGACCAATGCATAGGGTGCTCCTTAGGTCATGGCCATTGGATTGAGATTATTGGCCATGTGGCAAGCCTGGATGGTGGGTGTATGATGAACCCCTGGGCGTACCCTGCATGAGATCAAGTGAAAACAAAATATATTAAGAAAGTGAGGGGACCTGGGAATCGAACCCAGGTCCCAATGTTCAGAGGACAGCGCATCTACCACTTGTGCCATTTGCTTTCTTTGTTATTATGATAGAAAATAAACAATATATAAAACAAAACACGCTAATGATGTTAATTCAAAAAAAACGCGCTAAAATTGAATTGTCCAATCACCGGTTGACAGCATGCCTTCTTCTTCGTTGATTCGTTTTGCCCTGAAAAAAACAAACTAAATAGCGGGGGTTTTAAACCCCCACTAAATGGTGAACATAAAAATAGCGAATAGGCCATCGTGGTTCATAAATTAGGCGCGATAGGATGACTGGATTCGTGTGAAGCTTCTGGTTCTGATGGTACAAGTCTCATGTCTCAATTTTTCCAGAACAAGGAAACCCCAAATTTAAACCTCTGAAAACCTAGAATATGTCAATGGTAGATTCTTGCACAGGGCGTAAAAATACAATTAAATGATGCCAAAAGTTTTAGAATGCTTATGTTAGTGCAAAGCAACAAGAAAAAGTCATGAATCATGCGTAAAATTCAAAACACGAATATGAGAAAAGTTAAGGACAGGACGGTTTCGTTCTACCGTTTCTTTGCGTTAGAAGCAGTGGTTTTGATCCAGGAATGTTCCTTGAGGCCTTGGCAAGCTATTGGAATCAATGTTTTGCCTTGAAACCAACTCTAAGTATGTTTTCAGTTTTCAATTTTTTTCACAAAAATGCCAAAGTTGTTCTTGATGTGAGGCGCAGCTTGAAGGTCGTGAGCTTTAGGGTTTGCATCTGTTTATGTATGGGAATGAATTAGGGTAAGAATCAAGTCCAAAAACCCTTGTAATCATGAATCAAATATTTGATTTTAATGGCATATTTTTTTCAAATCTTTTCCATGTGTTTTGATACCAATCATGGCCAAATCCTTCCTTTTTTGATGTGCACGAATCTTCAGCAACCAATGAGAGCAAATGCTGCATGAAAAGATTCACATACATTTGCTTTAGTATTTTTTCATATTTTATTTTATTAAATGAATTAATGGTGATTAAAAATTCAAATAAATAATAAAAAATGATGAAATAAATCCCCTTTGGGTCAAATGGTCGTGCATAGCCTTTGGATGATGATTCTTGGAAGAAAATGTGGCCCATTAGCAATTTTGAGGCATTTGAAGTAAAGTTGACTTTTCAACATTCCCAAAAATTTCCCAACTTCCACAAGGCATATCTTGCTCAATTTTTAAGCTTTGATCATGTTCTTGGACATTTTGGAAATGTATTGAAGTCCTCTAACCAATGCCTTTGGTCCCATGTCATTTTGATTTACCAATCTCAAGTTATGGTCTTTGACTTAAAGTGCCTTTTTGTTGACTTTTGAAAATGACCTATAATGTTGAAATTGATAACTTTTTGTGAGAGCATTTCTTGGGCTTGAAGTGTGAAGAGGAGTTGTAGGAAATGTCATTCTCTTCAAAATGAGCTTTGTATGGAATTTTTCTGATAAACCATGTGGAAGTTATGCCTTGGTCAAGTTACAGTTGACTTTTTCAACTGTCCAAATATGGAAACTTTTGCATCTTGAGACTTTTTGAGCCATGCCTTGAAAATCATGATCAAGATTTGATCAAATGATGTTTGTGGCTTCAAAATAAGATGTTGACCAAAAATTTGAACTTTTGACTGTCAAATGACCATTTTGCCCCTGTAGTTGACTGTAGGGCAATTAGGGTTTTTAACTGTGCAATTTTGTGCTGTAAGTCTTGAAACTTGGGATGAGGATACTTGACAATGTTTATAGGCATGTGGGACTTGATTGGACCCTTGAAAACTTCAATTTCTTTGCCAGAACCAAAACCCTAGTTTTTGACTGTTAGGAGGCCCTTGAACTGTGCAACCCTTGAGAGATTTTGAAGCATGCTCTTTGCAAATCTTGAAGAATATGGGAGGGAAAATTTTGGGGTACAACAGTTTCCCCTGTTCAATATTCTTAGACCTGAGGATGCAGATTGGCTGACGTGCCTTTCGTAATCCGAAGGTGGAAGATGATTGAACACTAGAGTGCCCAGAAATTTGCGCTCACATGTTAGCAGTGTGATGGCGGGAATGGGCTTATAGATGCCATTTGGAGATTGATGGATAGGATGATGGGCTTATAGATTCCATGATGAGAGGTGATGGATAAGTGGATGGGCTTATAGGTGCCATCTGGGCGTCGATCGCGTAAGAGATTCCTTAGCGAGAGTTTGCTTACCTGAAAAGAAAATGATTACCTGGCCTGTTACAGAAGCTGGTTTTCAAACTCTTTGTATAGGTGCACCCTGGTTGGTTACAGGAATCAGGTCTAGAGCTTCAAACGGTGATGAATGAACCAGGGATGGTTACTACCTCCACGGGACGGTGAGAGAACCTTGGACGATTACTACCTTAACAGGAACGCTGAGAGAATCTTGGGGTGATTACTACCTCAATCAGTAACGATGATAGAATCTGGGGTGATTACTACCTCAACAGTAACGCTGAGAGAATATTGGATGTCTTCTACTGGGATAAGAAACAGGGAGATCTTAGGGTCGATCTGACTGAACCAGAGAAGGCCTTTGACTGGATAAGAAACAGAAAAATCTTAGGGTCGATTTAACTGAACCGGTCAAGGTCTTGAAATCTTCAACTGGATAAGAAACAGGGAGATCTTAGGGTCGATCTGACTGAACCAGAGAAGGCCTTTGACTGGATAAGAAACAGAAAAATCTTAGGGTCGATTTAACTGAACCGGTCAAGGTCTTGAAATCTTCAACTGGATAAGAAACAGGGAGATCTTAGGGTCGATCTGACTGAACCAGAGAAGGCCTTTGACTGGATAAGAAACAGGAAAATCTTAGGGTCGATTTAACTGAACCGGTCAAAGATCTTGAAATCTTCAACTGGATAAGAAACAGGGAGATCTTAGGGTCGATCTGACTGAGCCAGAGAAGGCCTTTGACTGGATAAGAAACAGGAAAATCTTAGGGTCGATTTAACTGAACCGGTCAAGGTCTTGAAATCTTCAACTGGATAAGAAACAGGGAGATCTTAGGGTCGATCTGACTGAACCAGAGAAGGCCTTTGACTGGATAAGAAACAGAAAAATCTTAGGGTCGATTTAACTGAACCGGTCAAGGTCTTGAAATCTTCAACTGGATAAGAAACAGGGAGATCTTAGGGTCGATCTGACTGAACCAGAGAAGGCCTTTGACTGGATAAGAAACAGAAAAATCTTAGGGTCGATTTAACTGAATCGGTCAAGGTCTTGAAATATTCAATTGGATAAGAAACAGGGAGATCTTAGGGTCGATCTGACTGAACCAGAGAAGGCCTTTGACTGGATAAGAAATAGAAAAATCTTAGGTTCGATTTAACTGAACCGGTCAAGGTCTTGAAATCTTCAACTGGATAAGAAACAGGGAGATCTTAGGGTCGATCTGACTGAACCAGAGAAGGCCTTTGACTGGATAAGAAACAGAAAAATCTTAGGGTCGATTTAACTGAACCGGTCAAGGTCTTGAAATCTTCAACTGGATAAGAAACAGGGAGATCTTAGGGTCGATCTGACTGAACCAGAGAAGGCCTTTGACTGGATAAGAAACAAGAAAATCTTAGGGTCGATTTAACTGAACCGGTCAAAGATCTTGAACATAGCTGAGAACTTAACTGGCTTTTTCCTGAAAGGTAAAGGTCAGTCATATACCATGCATGATATGGATCAAGCAATGATGTTCCCAACATGAATAAGATTTGTAAGATATGATGCGTATATATACATGCTATAATGTATGGAAATGCGATGTTTATGAACGTATGTTTTCGTCTTAGGAAAATAAATCCTTGACGGGTGCCGGGGAGTCATATCCTGGGCTGATGTTTGAAGAGAGTGCTTTGTTGTTTCCACTAGAGATGATAGTTGCAAGAATACCGGTAGGAGAAGATAACTCCGTTGGGGAATAAACTTGGCGAATGGATTACTCTGCGGGGAGAAAAGTACTCTAACGATCTTGCTGGGGAGCAATACTCTGTGGGAGAGAGGTACTTTGCTGAAATGTTGATGGTAACTTCGTTGGGGATACCATTGTTACGTTGGGAGTGTTAATAGACTTCGCTGGGGATAAGAAGATTGTGCTGAGGACGATCTTTTCATGGCTTTTGGCTGAGGATAACCCAGTTATATCCTGGTAAGGAAATAACCTTTGAATAAAGCCAAGGGACACGTTCGTGCTCTGCGAGGATAAGCTTCCAGAATCTACTGGGGATAAGCTTACTGCTGGGGAGATGGGTTCCAACTTTCCTGGGGAAACTGGATTGGACTCTCCTGGGGAAATTTTGAGATGTATTGGAAGTAGCTCCACTGAATGTTTGATATACCGCCGGGGAACAATCTTTAGGTCGAGACTGCCGGGGATGCTTGTTAAGAATGCATGTACATTGCTGGGGAATGTTGAGATCTGCTGGAGGATACCCAACTTCCTTAAGGTTGATTGTACCTTGGGGAGAGTGCACTGACTTGCTGGCTCACTCTCTGGGGGGGTAAGATATACTGGTTGTGTTCTTCAGTTGAACCTCCCTTGATACCTTGGTGGACAGAACAGTTAGATTGCTTAGACTACTCATTATTGCCCCTGTTTCTGAGGTGGGAGAGGAAAACCTGTAAGGTGCTGACAGTTGTTGAGGGTCAAACCTTCTTCAGGTAGGCAGGTGACAAGATGATAGGACATAGTCGTACGCTTTGATCCCTAACTTGCCTGGACCTCCCTTTCGGGTTTTCGGTCCACCGGGATACCCATTTTTACCCAAGCCGCCTTTTCAGGTTTTCGACTTGCCAGGTGTACAGATTTTTTTCATTTCCTCCCTCATTTTGCCCGAACCCTTTTGATTCGCTGGGAAGCCCTTATTTTTGCCTAGGTATGTCAACCTAGCGGGTCTTTGATTGTGCGTAGTATTTTTTTCGAGTATGTCCATGCTTTCAGAATGTAGGGAGTTGCCCCCGTCAGAAGTGTTTTGTCATGCCACCAGAAGATCTTTGTTTGACCGTCCAACGCTCCAAGTGATCCAGATGGAGATTTTCCCCAGGCTGGTTGGCCTTTTGAGAGATTCTCCGAATCTTGACTTAACTGCCCCAGATGATGGACAATGATCATGTCTTCCCCTTAATTGGAGGTGCTTTTGTTCACTAGGTATTCATCGTGCGAATTTCCCTGTTGTTCAAACAAATAGTCATATGCAAACAATGTTATATCAAAAATGCAAAGCTTATGTCCGTCTTGAAGATTTTGAAAATGCATTCTTTTTCATAAAACAAGTGAATGTTTGTAAAACGTGATGTCAACTCCGTATTTACCGTAGGCCTTAAGGAGTCAGGATACCTTTCGTAACAGTATGCTTTCGAACTAACCCATGCTTCAGCTAGGACTTTTAAGGGTTATAACGTGGCCTGGTTCACGGTTTAAGAAACAAAGGATAAAGGCTCAAATTATTTGTACCCACCCGCTCTTCGTGATTTTCTTCAAACCTAAACTCAGCTGATCGTGCGTTAGACCTTGTTTGAGTCTTTGCTCTGATTTTCCGGTGATGATTCGGATGTTGATAACTTATTTTGAATAGGCAGTCATTTTTTGTCGAGGGTTTGTAAGACCTCTTTCTTTTTCTGATTTTTGCTATCCCTTTTTTTTTTGCCTGAGCTGTTCTTTTGTGATTACAGTCAGCGGGATGCCCCAGTTTTGTAAGTCTCCTTCATAGATTTTGACTTATTGGGTTTTTATTTTGAAAGATAATGACTGCCTTTCTTTATTGATTATTCGGAACCATCACTGCCTTTCTTTGTTTTGTAAGGACCTCTTTGGTGTCATTCTTTATGCACTTGGATCAACTGAGAGAACTACCCTTCCCCAGGTTATGATTAAGGGTTTCAATTTCGAAAAGAAAAACTCCTACTTCTTTGGCTCAGAGGGGTTGACGAGGGATTATCTTCCTTATAACTCCAGTGTTTAGGAATTGAAACAATGCCTGTACCTCATCAGCGGGGTTTGTTCAAAAGCATACTGTAAAGATCGTGGTATCGTTTTCGTCATCCTCCCTCAAGAGGCTTAGAATTATTAATCGAGCGTTGATCATCAGAAAAAATATGAAAATAATTTGCGTATAGTGAATACGAATATATTGCTTCAAAACAGACATATGCGATGCATTAATGGAATAACAACGTTTAACATGAGTAAATGTTTGAACAAAAGAAAATTACAACTTGAAAATCCTAATGAACAAAAGTATTTCCATCTTCAGGGCTTGTTACTTCAAATGGTGAGCCTTGGAGGGATGGTAGAAAAACTCAGCCTGACCGTCTTGTGTGAACTCCAGTGCTCCTTCATCAATCAGGTCCTGGATCTTTTTCTTCAGAGCCCAACACTCATTTGTATCATGTCCTGGACTGGCAGAGTGGTAGGCACACCTTTTATTGGGATCATAGATAGGAGATGTTGTGTTGGGGTTCCGGGGATGAGCCCTTAATGTGATCAGATTCAATCTCAACAGGCGTTGCAAAGCTTGAAACAGCGACATGTTGAGCTGGGTGAATTGCCTCCTGGGCTTGTCTGGCTGAAGCTGGTGAGGTTGACGCTGAATTTGTGACCCTGAAGCCATTTTAGGAGCTCTCCCCTTATCCCCTTGTCTCAAAGGTGGTTGAATGATGACTGGCCCTTCAACCTTAGATGTTTGCCCCAGTTGGTTACCCCGAAGCAGTTGAATGACGAGAACCCCGAGCTCATATTGTCTTTGAGCTAAGCCTTGAATGGCAGTCACCTGCCCCAGCATCTGGGCTCTCATTGCATCCACTTCAGCTTGCAGACGTTTCAGCCGTTCGTCCTCAGCGCTGTTCCTGACCAAAGTCTCCATGAGAAGTGCCCTTAGCTCCTCCTGCCCCTTGGATAGATTCAAGAGGATTTCCCCAAACCGAGTCTCTTGAGCAAGAAGGTCCTGGTTATCTTGTTGGGAAGCCATTGCTGAAATAAACAGCGAGAAAGGTAAGTGACCTGTCCAAAGGGTACCTGTTATGCAATGATATGTATGATATGCATGCAATGTTTTCAAGGACCTCGCGGGATAAACAAGAAAATTTGTTAGAATTGGGATCCGGTAGCTTGATTGAAGGAACTTCATGTTGCTGAGAGTCCTTCTTCAAGGGTCAAAGGCTCACCATATCCAGTGGGTCATAGCCCCTAACAACCTTGGCTAGAGGAAAAAAATCCCCTTTTTCCCCTTGCTAGACAGTTGGTTTATCATGACCTGCATCACAAGCCCTTGAGATCCTTGAAGCGGGTCAGTCTTTATGCAGGATGCATGCAATGGTATGATGTTATGCTATGCATGGGGTAATGTAGGTAAACCCTATTATGAGTCCCAATTAAGGAATGTAAACAAAACCTGCAAGAAACTCAAGTGTCAGATAACAAGCATGCAAGTAGTCAAGTATGAAAGCACACAAGTCACACCACAGCCCTTAGAGTTTAGGCCAGCATGGGGTCTGGGTATTACCCTCTTGAAGTTGGTGGGCTCAAACCTGTCCTATCAAAGTAACCGGGTTCTAAGGGTCCCAATATCATTGGATTGCTTTCATTGTTCATCGTTTCGATTTAGCCACTGAACTGGCGACCGAAATATTCCAAGAAAACAACCCTCAATTGAGTGTAGTATCGAGTATCAACCAACCTCGGACTGCACCAAAGTCAGTTATCTCACTACCCTAAAGAGGCCAATATGGTTCAATTAAGGTTCCTAAGGTCAGTTGATGCTTCACGACACCACGCGGCGGCCCCGTACTCTCCTTGACTGAACTCAAGGGTTACCGGTACACACCAAAGTGCCACATCAACGTAGCAGACTGCTTCAACCATGTCGGTATACCCCGCACAGTTCCCTCACAATCTTGTTGCTACTTTCTAAGAAGGTATGCCCCAGATCCGGGTTAGGATCTATAGAACTCCCAAGACAGTACCCACAATAATAAAGCAAGCAATTCAGACAATTGAAAACATGAGTGATCTTAGTCCTAAGGTACTCCTCACTTTTAAAGTCTCCCCAGCAGAGTCGCCAGTTCTGTGATCGGTGGATCTGGAACTGACTGTTTAATGCTGGTTCGCGAAATGTCGCGGAAGCAAGAGTCGCCACCATCTTTTATTTTCTCCAAATGGAAAGGACAAAAGCACAGAAAAATTCCTTATAGAGATTGCTCTCGGTTCGGGAGGTAGATTATAGAAAGGGAAGGTGTTAGCACCCTTTCTATCCATGGTTATCCACGGGCTCTTAGATACTTGCTCATTGTGTTTTCAAAATTGTTTGTTTGCTTTTCAGCTGTGGGTTTAAAAAGTTCTCTGAAAATATCCGTTCGACTCTTGTATCGGTCCTCAAGAGTGTTTGAAAATTTGCTTTCGAAAGCTTTTTGAAAAGGTGTCGGTGTGAAAAGAAGTTTTTGATTTGTTTTTGAAATTAGAGCAAGTATCTAGAGTCGTCTACCTACCCTAAGGAATTCGTCTGTGTAAATGTCCTTAAAGTAGTGCCATCCCACCATTGAGAGGTAGGTAGCACCACCGTTGGAGGTGTTCGGGTCAATTCGAGGGTTCGGGACATAGTGATCACCGGAGCAATAGGAAGACACCTTAGAAGCTACCCTCATGCCATGTTCATGGACATGAGGACTTACTAAAACATCCTCTACTCGACGACCACCTTTCGAGGGGCAAGGCAACAGTGAGGCGTACCCTAGGGGTGGTGTGTGATTTGTGTGTCATGTTCATTTATGTTTATCTTGTTCATGGATTGGTGATCTACGCGTTGCTTTTATTTCGACATTCATTCTTTCATGCAAATTAATAGTTAAAAAGATGCAGAATTAAAAGTCCTACGCTATTACAAAGGCGCGGGTCTACATCGCCAAATTAATCCAAGACCCGATTTGAAATAAAATAAAGCGGAAAGATAAATATCTAATCAGTCTATTACATGGCTTTGGGAGAATTACATTATATTCACAAAAAGAGGAAATGAAATGCGAGAATAAGTAAAATCGGGAATGCGAGGGCGTTGGACCCTTTTAAGGAAATTAAATCACAATTACGAAATTAATTAATTTCAATGAAAAAAGAGAAGTTATTTTTGAGTTTTTTGTATTCATGGATTTTAGTAAGAAAATTAAATTGGAATTAAAAAGAAAAGTTAATTAACCCTAATTCTAACTATTTTTAATTTATTAAGAAAATATTCAAGTTTGACCTAATTTAAATTAATTATTCACATGGCAAATTTTATTTACAAAATAATAATTAATAATTAAATATGGTGAAAAAGAAAAAAAAGGATAAAAGTATAAAATCCTAATTCTACATTTTTTAGTTTATTACAAAAAAATATTAAAATTTAAACCTAGAGTTAAAACTAAATTAATTAATAAAATTTATTTACAAAATAACATTTAAATAAAATATATTTTTATTTTGTGACTTTCTGATTTTTTATTATTTTTTATGTTGGGAAAATATTAATTTATGAATTAAAAGGAAATAATCAAATTAAAACAAATAATAAAAAAAAAGTAGAAAAAGAAAAGAAATACAAACATTTGGGGGGTGTTGACCCCAATTTGGAGGTATTTGGCCAGCAATTAGGCCCAATCACTGGAGGCCTGTTTGACTTCTGGTAATCACGTATGGCTTCATCGACCAATGCATAGGGTGCTCCTTAGGTCATGGCCATTGGATTGAGATTATTGGCCATGTGGCAAGCCTGGATGGTGGGTGTATGATGAACCCCTGGGCGTACCCTGCATGAGATCAAGTGAAAACAAAATATATTAAGAAAGTGAGGGGACCTGGGAATCGAACCCAGGTCCCAATGTTCAGAGGACAGCGCATCTACCACTTGTGCCATTTGCTTTCTTTGTTATTATGATAGAAAATAAACAATATATAAAACAAAACACGCTAATGATGTTAATTCAAAAAAAACGCGCTAAACTTGAATTGTCCAATCACCGGTTGACAGCATGCCTTCTTCTTCGTTGATTCGTTTTGCCCTGAAAAAAACAAACTAAATAGCGGGGGTTTTAAACCCCCACTAAATGGTGAACATAAAAATAGCGAATAGGCCATCGTGGTTCATAAATTAGGCGCGATAGGATGACTGGATTCGTGTGAAGCTTCTGGTTCTGATGGTACAAGTCTCATGTCTCAATTTTTCCAGAACAAGGAAACCCCAAATTTAAACCTCTGAAAACCTAGAATATGTCAATGGTAGATTCTTGCACAGGGCGTAAAAATACAATTAAATGATGCCAAAAGTTTTAGAATGCTTATGTTAGTGCAAAGCAACAAGAAAAAGTCATGAATCATGCGTAAAATTCAAAACACGAATATGAGAAAAGTTAAGGACAGGACGGTTTCGTTCTACCGTTTCTTTGCGTTAGAAGCAGTGGTTTTGATCCAGGAATGTTCCTTGAGGCCTTGGCAAGCTATTGGAATCAATGTTTTGCCTTGAAACCAACTCTAAGTATGTTTTCAGTTTTCAATTTTTTTCACAAAAATGCCAAAGTTGTTCTTGATGTGAGGCGCAGCTTGAAGGTCGTGAGCTTTAGGGTTTGCATCTGTTTATGTATGGGAATGAATTAGGGTAAGAATCAAGTCCAAAAACCCTTGTAATCATGAATCAAATATTTGATTTTAATGGCATATTTTTTTCAAATCTTTTCCATGTGTTTTGATACCAATCATGGCCAAATCCTTCCTTTTTTGATGTGCACGAATCTTCAGCAACCAATGAGAGCAAATGCTGCATGAAAAGATTCACATACATTTGCTTTAGTATTTTTTCATATTTTATTTTATTAAATGAATTAATGGTGATTAAAAATTCAAATAAATAATAAAAAATGATGAAATAAATCCCCTTTGGGCCAAATGGTCGTGCATAGCCTTTGGATGATGATTCTTGGAAGAAAATGTGGCCCATTAGCAATTTTGAGGCATTTGAAGTAAAGTTGACTTTTCAACATTCCCAAAAATTTCCCAACTTCCACAAGGCATATCTTGCTCAATTTTTAAGCTTTGATCATGTTCTTGGACATTTTGGAAAGGTATTGAAGTCCTCTAACCAATGCCTTTGGTCCCATGTCATTTTTATTTACCAATCTCAAGTTATGGTCTTTGACTTAAAGTGCCTTTTTGTTGACTTTTGAAAATGACCTATAATGTTGAAATTGATAACTTTTTGTGAGAGCATTTCTTGGGCTTGAAGTGTGAAGAGGAGTTGTAGGAAATGTCATTCTCTTCAAAATGAGCTTTGAATGGAATTTTTCTGATAAACCATGTGGAAGTTATGCCTTGGTCAAGTTACAGTTGACTTTTTCAACTTTCCAAATATGGAAACTTTTGCATCTTGAGACTTTTTGAGCCATGCCTTGAAAATCATGATCAAGATTTGATCAAATGATGTTTGTGGCTTCAAAATAAGATGTTGACCAAAAATTTGAACTTTTGACTGTCAAATGACCATTTTGCCCCTGTAGTTGACTGTAGGGCAATTAGGGTTTTTGACTGTGCAATTTTGTGCTGTAAGTCTTGAAACTTGGCATGAGGATACTTGACAATGTTTGTAGGCATGTGGGACTTGATTGGACCCTTGAAAACTTCAATTTCTTTGCCAGAACCAAAACCCTAGTTTTTGACTGTTAGGAGGCCCTTGAACTGTGCAACCCTTGAGAGATTTTGAAGCATGCTCTTTGCAAATCTTGAAGAATATGGGAGGGCAAATTTTGGGGTACAACACTCTCAAACACTTAAACACATATTCAAACCCAGAATCTAAACACTTGCTTCTTTCGAATCTGAAGCAATCCCCACACTTTGTTTTCCTTCGAATCCAGTAGAAAGAACATCACACTTGTTCTTCTCCTTCGAATCCAGCAGTAGAAACGTTACCTTCGTTCCTTCCCTTTGAATCCAGAAGCATCTAGGCAGCCACTCAAGGTCCAGCACACACGTTTTAGCTTTAAACAAGGTAAGTCACTCTTAACTTTGAACCTTTCATTTCTAACATAACTTGTGAATAGTCATTTCCTTCGTTTGAAGCATGTACATAACATTTGTTTTCCTTTTCGTCTCCACCCTTTTAATCTGTTTTCATGACTAATCCTTTTGTTTTTTTTCTTGTTTTATTAAATATGCTTTAAGAACTAACCTGGCCATAAGACAAATTCCAGCATGGCCTCGGGCCATGTTGCTATTTAATGTATCAAACGAAAGAAACAGGAGGAAGGATGTATGAAACGAAGCCTTAGGCTTCCGCACTGACTTCCAAGCCCCAGTCGAAGGAGGAAGCAAATGACTTAAGGTGAAGAGGGAAATCCATGTTGAACGAAAGAGGCAGCCAGAAGGATGGCCATGCTGATTCCAGGCCCCAATCAAAGGGTGCAGAAAGGAAGAATCGAAGGTTGCATCTCATGCCTCAGGTTAAGCCCAAATCGAAAGGCATGACCTCACTGACTCCAGGCCCAAATCGAAGGAAGGCATAAAGGGCAAAATCAAAGGGTTTTTTTTGCCTAGATCGAAGCATTCATTTTTCTTTCTTTCATTTTTGTTTTGTCTTTACATTTTCATGTTATTCAATATGGTTGTAATAGTGTAGGATTTATTTTCTGCATTTTTACTACTTTTGTATAAATGTTAGTAATTAGGATGTATGGCAAGATAAAAACAACAAGTAGACAACCCAAAAAAATTAAAGACAAAATGCATGTAATCAAACACATTATTCACACATGTACCTCTAGGGTAATCTTACTTGGTGCCTCGGAAAAATAGTCATGTCCCTCGAATATGGGCGTTTTAGCAAAGACCCTTTATAAAAGATCGTAGTCCCTCGATGACCCTTAATGTTGCCTTCGGTAAATAATATAGTCCCTAAACGACATTGCTAAAATGTCTCATAGGTTGCCTTCTATGACTATACAAACGTCCCACGCCCGTCCCTTCACATACAATGGTTGGGGCTTCTTACCAAATCAATGGTAAGATAGAAACATCTAAAGGAGGAGGAAAAGAACATTAAGATCTTATGAGTAGGTAGGATGCTCCTAGTTTCTCGCTTGCTCACAAAAAAAACATTTTAAACACCAACACTTTCATTTGAAACATTTTCAAAAGACAAATCTCTTTCTATGCATTATTATAGAAATGAGAGTCATTACAAAGAAAATTTTCAAAATCACTTTCAAAAACACATTCCACAAACACCCCTTTGAACTATTTTCAAAACCAACACTTTGTACGCGTTCTTATAGAAACGAGAACCATTACGAAGACGTTTTCAAAATACTTTCAAAACCCATACCACAAGCATATTTTAAAATAAAAGCAAGTTATCTAGCAAGAAACTAAGAGCCCGTAGATAACTACGGTTGGAAAGGGTGCTAATACCTTCCCTTTTCATAACCTACCCCTCGAAATCAAGAAATAATCTCGAAAGGTCTTTTCTGTTCTTTTCAGCCTTTCCTTTATTGGATAAAATAAAAGTCGGTGGCGACTCTTACTATCTGCAACAATTGCGATCAAACTCTAAACACTCAAGTCAGTTCTCCTACCATGTTACACACGTGAACAGGGTTCCGGCAATCGGATCCCCACATTTTCTTTAGCTCATGTTAACTGAAACTGATGCTCGGTGTACGTATACACCTTGTCTTTTTTCCCCATGATCTTTCTTGCCCTGGTAATTAATACCACAGTTAAGAACCTATTATGTTCCCACAGTTTTATGGCTTGCTTGACTTGGGTGATTCACTCCCTTGGCTATGGCTTGACCCTTGGTCTGATGCTTGGTTGCTTGTCTATGGCAGAACCTACCCTTTTGCTACTTGGCATGTACCTTGTAGCTCTTTGATATTCGAGTGATGCTCGAGATTTTGTTTGTTCATATGTTTTACCATTTGTTTGTTTGATTTTTGTCACAGGACCTGTGATCTTTTTCCATCTCAAGTCGGATGTTTCATCATCCATTCTCATACTTTCTCTTATGATAGTATGACTGACCTTGCATCTCTTTTATGAGATATTTACCATGCTCCCTTAGGATTGCTCGTTTAGGTTAGTCCTCGAGCTAGACATTAGGATAGAGATCCATGTATGTCCTCTTAGATAGATATTCTCTTTCATCCTTGACGTAGGGCCATCATTGTATGATAACATTAGGGATAGAACTATATAGTCTCCATTAGATTTTTTTTCTTTCTTTTGCATCCTTGCATTAAAACTAAAACAATTTTCTTGGAAAATCATAAAACATCTAACAATTTTCAACTCCTTCTTCAAGTTAATAAAACATCAACCAATGCAAACTCTTTTTCGCCTTCAGGCTCCTTTTCTCTTCTTTCAAACTTTTCAAAAGAACATGTTAATTCACCTCTGTGCTGACGCGTGAGTCTCCAAAGGTCGAGTTGCGGCAGAAGGCAAAATTAACATTGTTCAACTAAAAAATACAAACCCACTGAAACAAGTGAGTCAAACTACGATAACTCTGATTCCTCAAAAAGGACACGTAGACATTGGGGTAGGGCTCGAGTGAGCACAAATTTATTTTCCCTATATTATTTTATGTTTTATTTTGCATGCATTCCCTCTTTGCATTTTATTTTTAGCTCTCCAGCATTATATTTGAAATACACCCTTTTATTAGAACAACAAGAGTGGATACCATAGAGTACTACAGGCGTGCGAGGTGCTAATACCTTCTTATCGCATAACAAACTCCCTTACCCGATCTCTTGGTCATTTGACCTTGATTTCACCCTTCTCAGGTTTACTCTATGTTTGCCTTTCTCTTCCCGTGGGATAAAAAACGTTCAATGGTGACTTCATTGACTTCATCTCGATGATTTATTCCGCCGGTTGTTTCAGCTGGCGACTTCATTGGGGAAAGGTTGACTAATTGTTAGTCCATCCCGGAGTCGCTCCTAGCTCTTGTTTTCTTTTCTTTGGGTGTTCATTTATATGCTTCATAACTTGTTCATTTGTAAATGTTTATCTGAGCATATGTTTGCATTGCATTTTATCGCTTTCCATATATTGGTGATACTGTTGTACTGGATCTACTTTCATGATTAGGTGGGTGTTACTATGAGGTAAAAGGCCCAATACCCAGGCCAAGTGATAACCATAAGAACATTAGGAATAAAGTTGAACATGTCGTCTAGTTGACTTAGGTTTCACTATTTTCGTCATGTCGTCCTTGCTCAGATGAGGTACAAATGAGGGCTATCATTTTCATGTAGGTGATATGGTGATAGTTTTTCAGGAGTACCCTCGATTCAGGGTTACTCGACCTTACCCTGGCCTAGTTTTCACCCGTGAATAGGAAGGGACTTGATTATCACAGGTACAGTTAGTGACTATGTTCAGATGGTGACTATGTTCTATTGGTGACTGTTTTATTTTGATGGTTCTCAGATTTATTTTCTGAGTTTCTTCATTGGCCGAGAGGTTCATTTGGGTTCATGTTGCGGACTTTTGATCCTAATGCAACCAGCATGTTTAGAAAGGGCATAGCAGTTAATCAGTATTATGGAACCTTTGATCCCATGTTTGTTGCACTTGCATCATGGCATATTTACTTTTACAAAAAAAAATAAAAAAGTATGTATGAAAAAAATGTACATACATGTTCTTTCTATATCCAAGGAACCGTGCTTGTGGACCTTATGTTGTGGCTTTCCATCTTTTATTTGATCAAAATAAAAATTAAAAGCATACGGGTTCCTTGAAAGTGTTTGAACATGGCATTGTATCCACTCATTCACTTCATGCATCTTCATGCATCCATAACAGGTACTCAGAAGAGGAAATCCTTATTCGGACTCGGTATTTTCTTTTTAGAATTGCAAATCTTGACTTCTCGCCGCTTCGTGATCAGATTCAATATATGGAACAACTTCGTGGGGAATTGGACGAGTTGAAAGAGCGGACGGGGTTTTTGATGCTAGACATGCAGGATTTAGTTCGTGAGCAAGAAATCTTGGGAGAGGAGAACACTTAGTTAAAGGCTCAATTGAGTTTGGTCATGAAAATTCTAAGGACGGTGATGAGGAAGGAAGATGATCCTGTACTTACTGCTGCAACAAGAGTTTCCATTTCTCCCCATATCTCGGGGGCGTCTTCAAGTCAAGGAGTATCTCATGTATCTCCTACTCCCCTTTTGTTTCGGTGTCTTCCCATCCGCAACTATTTATTGTTTTCCAAGAAAATCTAAAAGGGAAGAATCCTCATCAGAGACGGAAGCAACCTCCCCGGAATTTCGATGCACTTCTTGTATCCTATGTTAAACTGTTACCTCGTATGAGAAAACTGAAATTGGTTGAGTTACGTACTTGGGAGGTTGATCCCAAAAGATTTCCGCACAACTTTGATGCTAACGCCTGGTGTAAGTTCCACTCTGGTGGGCAGGGGCATACTCTTGAAAACTGCATAGCTTTTAAACACAAAGTCCAAGATCTGCTTGATTCAGGGGTGTTGGCACTTACTCTCGATGGTTGGGATGTGTAAGTTAATGTTGTTCCCACTGCTGTATGAGAGAAGACTGGTCATGTTCTCCATCTAGAATCTACTCTTAATCAGCATGCTTCTCAAATTGGTGATGCAACTGTTCGCCGAGCACAAGTTCACCTTGTTCAACAAAATCATGTTTCTTGTGTTCAACCAGTTCAGTACGCTCTTCAGCAGCAAACATATCGACGGAGACGTACGCAACAGGGTAAGCAAAAGGACAGGAAGCCAGAAAGAGTGTTCGACATTATTCCTATGACTTATGGCCAGTTGTTCCCTCGATTGCTCAAGCTTTCCTTGGTGGAACACAAGTCATTGAAGTCTGTCATTCCTCCTTATTATGTGGGTTTTGATCCTAATATGCAATACGGTTACCACGCTGGGGCACTAGGCCATTCCATTGAAGACTGCAAGGCCTTCAAAGAAAAGGTACAAGACCTGCTTGACGCAAAGGTTGTCAATATCGGGCCAGTCAGACAGATTTGAAGTCTCCTTTGACTCGGTGAATGTCAAGACTACCAGAGTATCATTTAAAGCCACAAGTACATATGGATACTAGTCTCCTCAACATAAAAATTTCAAATTACATTTGCATTCTCATTTGTAACCTTTTTTGTTTGGTTTAGTACTTTCTTGTATGAAAAACTTGCTTATTTTTTAATATTAATCATAATGCATTAATATGTTTGTCTTGAATTGGTCCATTTATATTCACTCTTAAATGTTTTTTCTTTTCTTTCTCTTTTTTTCTTTTGATACTTAACTCTTTTTAAATAAAGAAAAATACCTCTAGAGGGAGAATAATGAGAAATATACCTATAATCTCAAATGGTATGCTTTTGAGTAAAACCCTGGTGACGATATACAAGCATTGTTTCAAATTCTTAAACATCATAGATATAAGGGAGTGAAACCCTTGTTAACCCCTTTGAGCCTTGAAGTAGGAGTTTCTTTTCTCATCAGAAATAACCCTCACGCTTAACTCGGGGCAGGGTAGATTTCAGTTAATCCGGTCTAGCGTTTAGAACTCATCAGGAGTGCACGTCTAAGGATACAACAATGGTTAACCCTCATCTATCAACAGCATGCATCAAAGAGAATGATATCCCAATGGGTATCTCTCGTACATCAGGAGGTCAATATATGACGATACCATAGTGGTTATCCCTCATCTACCAAGGACTCAGGCAGTCACAATCACTTCTGACAAATCAAAGAAGACGTGAAAATCAATGACTTGTTCAAAAATAAAGAAAAGGAAATGATGAAAGAAAGATGCAAAAAGCCCCGCTAAGCCGAAACTTGAAAAAACAAGTCGCTTAGGCAAAAGTTAGAGCATCCCACTGGACTTCAAAGTTAAATTCAACAGGAATTTGTCCAGGAAAAATTTAGGGAGAGTGAAAAGCGCGAAAAGTGAAAAGGGACTACCAAATAAAAATCCTTAGCGAAGAAAAAAGTCGTGTGACCAGAAGCACAAAAGAATCCAAGATGAGTGACTGCCATTCCCAATAAACCTTAGTGGTTCATCAACCATTCTAAACTCCTCTTGAGATATGAGTGCTTGTATTGGTATAACTGAATGTAGGACTAGAGAATATCATGGAGAATGGGTGGGCACCAAATATTTTGAGCCTTAAATCCTTTTTTCTAAAAATCGTGAACAAGGCCACGTTACAACCCTTAAAAGTCATAACTAAAGCATAGGTTGATTCGAAAGCAAAAATGTAACGAGAGCATGGTAATCTGACTCCTAAGAGGCTTGCTAAAACTTTTGAGTTGGTATCACTCCATCTTTTTTACTTCCTTTCGCACACAAAAAATTTGATGTTTAATCTTTTCAACAAAAGTTTTAAATTTCAAGACAAACATGAGCTTTGCATTAGAATTATTATTCTCATAATAAACATTCTTTGCATATCAATAAGTGCTTAAATGTCAAGTAAGCTTGCATAATGAGCATCAGATGAAAATTTGATTACGCCAAGGGACAAATTAATTCAGGGATGTGTTGAAGCACAAATCATTTTTGAAGACGATCTTAATTTGGGGCAAACCTTCTATTGACTCTGTTGAGTAAAAGAATACCAGTTTGAGAAATGATCTGAAGCAGATTGAAAATTTTAAATGCCCAGAGTCTCCATCGAGCAGTGGTGCATTACTTTCAGTTGGTCTCGAGGGACGTATTTCTTCAAGTATTTGCTTAAACATGAGGCAGTTCAAGCTGAGAAGTACAGTTTTGTACTAACCTAATTTCAAGATGTAAGCCAACCACCCTAGGGTTGTGTTACCTTTATAACTTTGTGAGCTTCTTATTTCTGTGAGTATGAGATGAAGAAAAGGTTTGTCAAGACTTTGTTGAGCAGGGGCAAGTATGTTGAATACTATGTTGAGTAAGTGTTCAGTCAATCTGAGGCAATCAGGTCGAGATTTGACCCCTTAAAGTTAAATCAATATAGGGCAGTTATGTCAAGATTCGAAGAATCTCTCAAGGTTCTAAATAATCAGGGGCATACACCCCGAGCTTGGTTGAAACTGTCTCCAGTTTTGTTCAGCCAGGGATAGTGTTTCAAAGATTACAACACTGGGGCAGATTATCTTTGATGATACAGATCTCATGAAGCCCTCTCAAGGAAAATTTATTCGAATTCCTACAGTCTGGGGCAAGACATTATGCGTGGGAATTCCTCCACTTCAAGGGTTGATCAGATTAAGTCCATGTGCAGGATAAACAACTTGTGAATTTGAAAATCATGTCAGGAAGTCAAGATCGTTATCCTCGGATCATCAGAGACTTAGGTGCATTTATTGATGTTCCTCCATCAGAAGCAAGGATTATTATCTCCAACTGAGATTAGGATTGTTATCCTTAGCTGAGATCTGGATTTAATTCCAGGGTTGTGGGTTTTCTTCAGCAGAATTTGGAAGATGAGATTCTATCCTTTGAGTTCCCAACAGATATCCCCGCTTCGACATCGTGCATATAGTAAATCATCATGGCATTTCATTACATCTTCTAAAAGTGTGTAGCATTTCCATTGATTTGAAGAACTACGCTAAAAAGAAAAAATCTCAAAAATGCATTGAAGTATAAGCCAGATTAAAGTCTTTTTTAAGCACCCTGTGCATCTCCGAAGAGAATCCATCAATCAAAAATCCCAAGTGATGTACTTCATAGGTTCTCCTCAAGACACATATTCTTGTTGTTGCTACCTGTAAGAATTCTTGACATCGTGTCAATTTCTCACCAATCCACAATCCAATTCATTTACCAAGCGTCTTACTCTTGTGGTATTTTTTACCTGTGACTTGCCTTTGTAGTTAGAGTATGAGTCAGAATTGGTGTATAACTTGTCTTTCTTCTTGATTGTTTGAGTATCCATACTTGGTGTGCGGAAATGCAGATAATTGCCACTCTTGAGGAATTATACCCCGTCTTTGGCCTCATGGATATTTTAGTTCTTGCACATTTGCAACCGCTCAAAGTACAATATGTTTTGGAAATTTTCTGCTAGATCCCAACAGTCGGTCTCCTTTCTATTTGCAAGGTCTCCTTCATCCGGCATTCTTGTGGTTTGCAAGTCTCGCATTCACCCGACGCATTTGTCCAATGTTGGTTGTTAGAGGTATTTTAACCAAGTCTCTTGTATGTGTCTAACCCTGACCAGACATGTATATCTTATCCCGAGTAACTTCACTTTTAATCAACACTTTCATTTAGGTTCTTATTCGGTCAGTCCTTTCTCTTTGGTTAATCCCTCTTAGTTGGATACCATATGTTAGCTCTACTAACACCCTTGTTTAGGTTCTGATTTGGTCATTTCCTTCTCTTTAAGCCTATCCTCTTTAGTAGGGTTTTCCTTCTGATAGCTCAGCTAACATACCCGATTAAGTATACTTTGTTAGGTCTCTTTTGTCTTTGTCATCTCTGGTTGAAGTCGCGATGTTAGATTTCATCCTTCTCCAATCACTCGATTGAATCCTTCTCGGTAGCCCTACCGATGTTGGCAACCTTGCTATCCTTGTTTCCCCAATCACCTGATTGATGCCTTCAGGTAACTTTACTATTGTAAGTAACCTTGTTGTTCACCAAATTGTTTTATTGTTACCCGGTAACCTTACCGATGTTCACAACCTAAAAATACTTACCTTCTCTAATCACCCGATTGAAGCTTCCCGGTAACCCTACCGATGCTAGAAACCTTGTTATCCTTGTTATCCCAAATCATCTTATTGATGTCTTCCGGTAACCCCACTGATGTTATCAACCTTACTACTTCATTTTTTTTGATAATGCTATTGACGATAATGACCTCACTATGGCTTTCTTTCCCAATCACCCAATTGTGACACCCGGTAACCCTACTGATGTCAGCCACTTTGATATCATTTTTTTCCTAATCACTTGATTGAAGCTTCCTGGTAACCCTACCAACATTGGTAACCTTACCATGATCATTTTTCCAAAATACTCGTCTCTCAGTAACCCTATCAATGTCTATAAATTGAAATGTTTGTCATTCCAACCACCTGGTCGGTACATAGTGCAGTAAACATACTGAAGCCCAAACATTTTTCACGAGAGGTTTTGTTTCAAAACTTGGTCATTGCCCAGTAACCTTACTGTTGAGTCTTACATTCGTGATATCTTTGTAAAGAATCATTTCTTCCAGCCTCTTTCCTGCTACGCGTTCTTTCCTCCGGACATATATTCTGATATCCTTTGGTTAAACCTTTCCTCCGGTCTATTCCTGCTATGTGTCATTTCCTCCAGACATGTATTTCTGATATCCTTTGGTTAGACCTTTCCTCCGGTCTATTCCTGCTATGTTTCCTATCCCAGTCGAGCATACATTTGTCCTTGATAACTGCCATTCATAAAAATAAAAACAAAAGTGCAATGATACATGACTGGCTTTAGAGTGAAAATTTTACGGTCATATTAAGTATTCAATCCTCTTTCACCTTGATTGTTTGAAAGGCCATGGTCAATCTCATTCTTTGTTCAAAGAAGATTGAATAGGGGCAGCTGTTGTACCCCAAAATTTACCCTCTTCATTATGATTATAATTGCCTTATATTCCATTATCATATTCATACATGCATACCATGGGACCAAGGTATTGTTGTCAACATAATAAAGCTCTCGTATTTGTTCAACACATGTCGAGTTGCGGAAGATTTGGGTGTTTTCGGTAAATTTTAAGCAGTGTGAATGGGAAACAGTTTTTCAGCTGATTTGAATTTGGGAATTCATATATCTGGTTTGTAACGGTGTTTTAGATTGATTCTTGAGGTTTTGAGACCGTCTCTATGTTCTCTTCAACTTTTGTATTCGTACCAAAAGCTAAATCTCGAAGGAAGGTTTCTGAATACGCCATTCTTTTGGAAGTTATATAGTGAAAAATACAAAAGAAGTGGGTTGAACCGTTATTTCGTGTGCACCAAAAAATTCATAACTCTCAGATGGAATGTCGTATGCGTGCGGTTCTGATCGCCAAAATTCCATCTTGATGTCATCTTTGGAGGCTAAAATTTTGTTCATGAAGGAAGGACCTGTGAATTTTGAGTTTCTGAAGACATGTTTGTGCTGAACCGGGATGCATTTGTATTAATGTTTGATACGGTAAAATTCATATTTCACTCGATTGTTATTGTATTGAGATGGGTCGGGTGGCGTTGGTTCAAAAATTTTGTCTAATGCAACTTATATTCAGATACTAAAAGCAAACAGTGACCCGAAGGTTCTCCTTTTCGATCTTCTTCGAGCGCGCCGCAATAAAATTATGTCAAGAAAATTATTTTTGCCTGACACAGCGTCAGTGAAATTTCAAAATTTCATAAATTACTCGTCGTTTATCCTATTAAGCCCGTTCTTTCGGTAATGCGTCACAAGATTTATTATCTTTATTTTTCATGTTGGAACTTTTTGAATTTTCCGTACGGATGATGATGTGGAACTTTTGGTACGTGTCGGGCTTACGTTTTCAAGTCAAGGCTCAATCCAATTGCACATCCAAGACCCAATTTGCTCACACTATATAATCTCAAATCTAATTTTTGTTAAAGAAAAGCCTCATAATTCACAAATTCTTATAAATACAAAAAAAAAATTCTCTCAATTATCTCAAAGATAAAATCAAAGTTTTCTCTACTTTTTCATCAAGAACACAACAACTTCTTCAATATCCAAGAACAAATCAAGAGTAATTCTTTCCGATCTTCGATCCGTTCATTGCGATCTCTATACCTAAGCTTTCTCTTCACTTCTATAGGTAAGTTTTCTTGAATTAAGCACTTTTTGAAATAAGTGATTATTGAGAAGCACTTTTTTTATTAAGCTTGAATTGAGCCTAGGTTAAATTTGAATTGTGAAATTGAAGTTGTTGTTAGTATAGCTCAATTCTAATTTTTAGAATTGGTAGGATTTGACATGCAAATCTAACATAGAATTTTGCTTGTAGAACTTTAGCACACTACGTGTTTGTTCAATTTCCTCTTAGAACTAACATAGAGTAGAAATTGACATAAAGTATACTTTAGAACATGTGTTTGTGCTAGTTTTGTGTTGATTCTTGACTTTGATCATGGCTAGATTAGGAATTGGTTGAATTGACATATTATTGTGATTCTAATTTCCTAGTTGATTCACTAACACTTCGTGTTGATTGATAATTATTGTTGACGTGATTCAAGGTAACATACTAATATAATGCTTGCAATTCACCATTTCTATGCTAACAATTGGTGCCAATTAGATGTATGTGCTAACATTTGTTCAGGTTACTAACATTTTTCTCTATTTTTATATAATGCTTGAATTTTGTTATTTGATGTGATTTTTTGTGTTTGACAATTTCCATGAGTTGAGATAGTTTCCAATAGACTCAAGCATCATAACAAAATATGTTTGACACAACTTGGCTTGAGTTTAACGAAAATTTGCTCAACACTTGAAAATTGGTCAAAATTAACATAATCGGTATTTTTGTCGTAACTTTTGATTCGTGATGAGTTTTTTCGACTTTTCTTAATGAAAACTTATTTTCTCAATCCATCCAAAGCTCTTCACACAAACGGTTTTTCGATTCGAATAATTTTCGCTATTTTTTTATTGTTACTGGAACTATTACGAAAATCACATTTTCGAGTGAAATTTGATTGAAATGATCGCATTTTTGAAACCGTTTGTGTGTGTATAGGTTCCATTAATTTTCATAATTCATTCCGGGTAATTTTTGAGGTTGTGACGATATTCCGGACTCACTTTTACAACATGTACATTTTTTTTGCTTGTAATGTGGTATTTTACACTAGTTTTTGTTTGTGTTAACACCATTTTCCTTAGTTTGTGTAATCTGTAGTTTGTGATGATGCTAACTTAGTTTAGTCTACATAGGCTAATAGCATAATATTACTAACTTATGGTTTCTTCTCTAATTCTAAGTTGCTTACATAACCTTTGCCATAACACTAACATTGTTGCTACTTTCATACTTTGGTGATGTTCTCTCAATTTCAACTTTATGTATAATTTCTAAGTTTGTATATATTTATTGACTCTTGCTAGCAATACTTGTTTGTTTGAGTTGTGACATATTCTAATTAGTTTAAGGCAATTTACAAGACCATTTTTAAGTGCCATAACTTGAACCAATTGGAAAATGACACAAACACTCAAATTTTTCGACTTTTGTAACATAATCTTTATTTGATCATAACTTTTGAATCGTGTTGAGCTTTTTCGATTTCTAATAATTAAAACCATGTTTTTCGATGCTTCTGGAACTATTCTTGCGATTACTTTTTCGTTTCAGGCATTTTTTATCACTTTTTTACTACTGTACAGAACTGTAAAATGGCCTGAAAGTCTTATTTCCAGGTAGAATTAATAAAAACCGAGTTCATTTTTGAGTCCGTTGGAGCGTTTTCAGTCAACTATGCAATTTTCATTTAATTCCGGACAATTAATTTTTTACGCTTATTTTCCATTTTCAGTGTTTTATCAATTCGATTGACTTGTATGTGACATATTTGTACTTATCTAACCTAGTATGTACTATTGTACTTGCTTCTAACTCTTTAGAGCTTACTTTGCAAAATTGACATGACACTTTTTTATTGTTTTGTGACTTTTCCGGATTTTCATGTTTCGAGCTAGTTTTGCAACTCTAAGTTGCTTTCTTGTTATCTCTAACTTGTTTGCTAAGCTTGTACACGGATTTCATAGAGATATTTCGACATTGCTCACTTGCTCGATATTCCATTTTATTTGTGGGATATTGCATCTTTTTGTTAGATTCTTGGTGCTCCACTTTACGTGTGGGGCACCACCTTTGCTCATCACCTTTTCCCTCGTGCGAAGAGTATTGGTTGTTGTGTTGTATATATTATTGTTTCTTGCAGGTTATATGCATGGTTGTGTACGACACATACCGCTGTCTTTGCATTTTGATACATTGCACATATTTTGACACTGTGTGTTGTGGATGCTTAGCTTGTGCGAGAACTTCTGGGATTCTTAGTTTCTTTTGTTGTTATATACAGATTTCTGTCTGTTTGGTATATTTTTACTGACTGATTTATCTCTTTCCACATTTAGCTTACTTAGTATTGGGAGTCAATGCCATTTGGCAGACAATTCTGGAAGTCCTCGCTAGGAGGCTCTGTTTGTGATTGTTTACTATTTTGTGCCTGCATAGCAGGATGATGGTTTTAGGTCCTTTTATGGAAACCATTCCTAAGTCCTCATGAGTGGTAAAGTGGAGAAGATTAGTAATCAACCCCTGTAGTCCCTCGTCTGTGTCGTTCCTATGCTCAATTTTTACAAGTAGATGCTCTGAACATGTGCCCAAGATTCGAATGAGTCTAAGCCCTATTAAGGCACGTGAAAAGGGTTCATGCAATCGGATCCCCATGTTTTCTTTAGCTCGTGTTGACCGACACTGATGCTCGATGTACACATACACTTTGTGTTTTTTTCCCTGATCTTTCTTACCCTAGTAATTAATACTGCGGTTAAGAACCTATTATACTGCCATAGTTTTATGGCTTGGTTGAATCGGGTGATTCGCTCCCCTTGACTTTGGCTTGACCCTTGGTCTGATGCTTGGTTTCTTATCTATGGAAGGACCTAGCCTTTTAATACTTGGTATGTGCCTTGTACGTGTTTGATATTCGAGTAATGCTCGAGCTTTTGTATGTTCAGATGTTTTGTCATCTGTTTGTTTGATTTTTGTCACAGGACCTATGATGTTTTTCCATCTCCCTTTGGATGTTTTGTCATCCATTCTCGTACTTTCTCTTATGATAGTATAACTTCCCTTGCGTCTCTTTTATGAGATATTTACCATTCTATCTTAGGATTTCTCGTTTAGGTTAGCTCTCGAGCTAGACATTAGGATAGAGATCCATGTATGTCCACTTAGATAGATATTCCCTTTCATCCTTGACGTAGAGCCATCATTGTATGATAACATTAGGGATAGAACTAGATAGTCTCCCTTAGATGTTTTTTCTTTCTTTTTCATCCTTATTTTAAAACTAAAACATTTTTCTTGGAAAATTATAAAACATCTAACAATTTTCAACTCCTTCTTCAAGGTAATAAAACATCAACCAATGAAAACTCTTTTTCGCCTTCGGGCTCCTTTTCTCTTCTTTCAAACTTTTCAAAAGAACATGTTAATTCACCTTTATGCTGACACGTGAGTCTCCAAAGGTCGAGCTACGGCAGAAGACGAAATTAACATTGTTCAACTAAAAAATACAAACCCACCAAAACAAGTGAGTCGAACTACGGTAACTTTGATTCCTCAAAAAGGATACGTAGGCATTGGGGTAGGACCCGAGCGAGCACAACTTTATTTTCCTACATTATTTTATGTTTTCTTTTGCATGCATTCCCTATTTGCATTTTCTTTTTAGCTCTCAAGAATTAGATTTGAAACACACCCTTTGATTAGAAAAATAGGAGTGGATACCATAGAGTACTACAAGCGTGTGGGGTGTTAATACCTTCTTCTCGCATAACATACTCCCTTACCCGATCCCTTGGTCGGTTGACCTTGATTTCACCCTTCTTATGTTTACTCGATGTTTTCCTTTTCCTTCCCATGGGATAAAAAACGTTCAATGGAGACTTCATTGATTTTATCTCGATGATTTTTTCCGCAGTTTGTTTTACCTATACCTTGGGCAGAGCATAAGGATTTGAAAAAAAACCAGTAAACTACTTTTCAAAGGAAATGATTTCAGAAATTTCAACAGTTGTCCAATTGTTGATGTCTTCACCCAGAGCATAGAGGTACTCAAGATTTGGCATTTCTTCATTTTTCATTTCATTATCCACCATGGAAACATGAATTCCATGAATGAATCCCTCATTGATAAAGGTTTCATGAGTATCGAGGATTTTTCCTTCACCTGCATTTGGAATCTTGATTTCCTTTTCATCTAGAGATGGTTGGTATCCCAGACTGAACCGATCCATTTTCTCGAGTAACTCCATCACTTTTCCCCAACCTTTTGGTGTGCATATTCTATAATGGCCTTCACTTCCTTCCAGGATTCCGTAGAGGTCTCAGGCTTCTTGATGTCTTCAGTTGGGTTGACCATTACAGTGATGTCTACTTCTAAATCCTAGAAGGAGGTCTTCATTGTTTCTCCTTCGACGTCAATATATCTGAATAAGGATAAGTGTCTCACTATGATATCATCGTCACCACCAAAAACTATCATCTTGTTGTTGATGATGAACTTAAGCTTTTGGTAGAGAGTCAAAGTGACTGCTCCAGCAACATGAATCCAAGGGCGTCCAAGTAAAGAATTATAATCTGGATGAATATCCATGACTTGGAAGGTAATTTTGAAGGTGTGAGGACCAATCTGTATTGAAATATCTACTTCTCTTATTACAACTCACCTAAAGCCATCAAAAGCTTTCACAACCAGCGCACTGGGTTTCATACAAATTCCTTATATGGACAGCTTTGTCAAAGTTATTTTAAACATGATGTTTAGGGACGAACTTGTGTCTACCAGTACCCTGGACATTGGACAAGATGGTACATATACACTTCATAGAAATGTGTAGAGCTTTGTTATCAGTTCTTCCCTCCACTGGTAGCTCTTCATCTCTAAAACCCATATAACTTCAAGCAATAATATGGGCCACGACCCCCATCAAATTGGTCTACTGCAATTTCTTTGGTAACATGGGTTGTACCCAAGACTTTCATCAATGACTCCCAGTGTGCTTATGAGCTCAACATCAGTGACAATATTGAAATTTTAGATGGGGTTTGATTCAGCTGGTTCACCACCCTATAATCACTCTTTTTAATGATCCTTAGAAATTCTTAACACCATGCAAGATATCATTTTGGAATCTATCAACTCCTTGACTTTGTACTTAAGGGATATGCAATTCGACACCATATGCCCAGGTGATCTAGCATGATACTCACACCTAGCATTTTCATCATAACCGAGTGGGTATGGAGGGGGAATATGTTTAATTTGTTTTTCCTGAACGAATGCACTCTTGATTAAGTACTAAAGTATATGACTATAAGGCATGGGGTAGTGGATCAAAATGTGCGTACTTTCTTTCTGGATTCCTTGTCCTCGGCTGATTATATCGATTTTACTATTATGGTGGATATCGATGTTGATATTGGCCTAATTATTGTTGTTGTGGAATCATCCAACTTATTCTATCGAGACAATTAGAGATTTTTTGTTGATCTCTTTAACCAAAACAAATCTTTTTTGGTTAAGCTTAATAAACAAATAACAGATATTTATGGTTTATCTCAATAACTAAAAGTTGATCTCTTAAAGGTATCGCATATTTAAGACTATAAACGATCAGCACGACCACTTACATAAGTATTCTCCTCACAAATAAAATTTCACTCCAAAGCACTAAGGCAACCACCAGTGAAGGAAAAGTAGAGAGATAAATTCCAAACAGATATGAAATTTTTGGAAAGTGGTGTGGTTTCAAGTGAGGGAGGCCTCCCTTTATATAGTAGTTGGAATTTCCCAAAAAGGAAAATATTCATGGGATGCATTAACTATTTAATCGATTAGCCTAATCGATTAGATACTTCAAATATGACATTTGAGATGCTCAAAAATGAAGGTTTTGATATATAGGCGTTGCATATCTTTAAGGTGTTGTCTAAATTGATTGAGGCGTAAGTTTGAACAGATCTAATCGGTTAGATCAAATTCCTAATCAATTAGATAAGACAAAATTTTCCCTCTAGTCATTTGCACGGCTCCTAAGGCATTTGGCATATTTTCAAGGCATATTTTAAATTTTTTCTTTTTATAAAACATGTTTCAAAAAAGTTTTTAGTGTGCTTGTGAGTTGCCTTAGTACTCTTAATCTACTACCTTTATCTTTACAAAACTCAGTTCACTCATACTGATTTACAGACATGACTTAGCAAGCTTTCACACTATGCATCAGGGAAGCTTCAAGGCTTTTGCTCAACATTGTCTGATTTGAAAGGGAACTTGGACTTGAGTCTTCTTAAGATGTTTTATTTAATGTTACAGCAAACTTTCATCATACGTTGTCGTCATCAAAACTCTAGATGATAACCTTTAATACTTGCATGCACATAGATCCTCATTCCTTGGTAGGAAGATTCCTAAGAATCTTCTTGTCATGATCAGCATTAGTATACACTATGCCAAAACTACTTTTAGACAACACACCTTAGACAGTGCTTCTGTATCAAATCGCTGCTATATGACACGATAAAATTTTAAGTTTTAAAACTATATACATTAGACAGCGCTTTAGAAAAAAGTGCTGCCTAAAGTTTAAAAAAAGCGCTTCCTAAGCCACACTTTAGGCAGCGCTTTCTGAAAGCTCTACCTAAGGTCAATTAAAATTGAAATAAAAATAAATAAATTCTAGAAAGCGCTGCCTAAATTCAAAGTGTTGTTACAGGTCCAACAGTAAAAAGCGTTGTCATAGGTCCAAAATGCTGCTAAAGCCACATTTTAGGCAGCGCTTTCTACTACAAAATTTGTTTTAGGCAGTACACTATAGATATCGCTATTTTCCCAAAGCGCTGCTGTTGTACCCCAAAATTTGTCCTCCCATATTCTTCAAGATTTGCCAAGATCATGGTTCAAAATCTCTCAAGGGTTGCAGAGTCCAATTGCCTCCTAACACAGTCAAAATTAGGGTTTTGGTTCTGGCAAAGAAATTGAAGTTTTCAAGGGCCCAATCAAGTCCCACATGCCTACATACATTGTCAAGCATCCATAGGCCAAGTTTCAAGACTCACAGCATCAAATTGCACAGTCAAAAACCCTAAATGCTTCACAGTCAACTGCAGGGGCAAAATGGTCATTTGACAGTCAAAATTCAAAAAATTTGGTCAACATCTTATTTTGAAGCCACAAACATCATTTGATCAATTCTTGATCATGATTCTCAAGGCATGGCTCAAAAAGTCTCAAGATGCAAAAGTTTCCATTTTTGGACAGCTGAAAAAGTCAACTGCAAATTGACCAGGGCATAACTTCTTCATGGTTTATCATAAAAATCCCATCCAAAGCTCATTTTGAAGATAATGACATTTCCTATAACTCATCTTCACACTTCAAGTCCAAGAAATGCTCTCACAAAAAGTTATCAATTTCAACATTATAGGTCATTTTCAAAAGTCAACAAAAAGGGACTTTAAGTCAAAGACCATAATTTGAGATTGGTAAATCAAAATGACATGGGACCAAAGGAATTGGTTAGAGAACTTCAATACCTTTCCAAAATGTCCAAGAACATATCAAAGCTTCAAAATTGAGCAAGATATGCCTTGTAGAAGTTGAGAAATTTTTGGGAATTTTGAAAAGTCAACTTTGCACAAAAGGCTTCAAAAATGCTAATGGGCCACAAATTCTTCCATGAATCATTACCCAAAAGCTATGCACGACCCATTGACCTCAAATGGATGTATTTTCTCATTTTTGATTAATTATTTGAATTTTTATTATTATTAATTCACTTAATTAAATTTAAATATGAAAAAAATAGCAAATAACACTTATCGAATCTTTTTGTGCAGCAAGTTCACTCATTATGAGCTGAATATCTCGTGTATCAATCAAAAAGGACAAAATCATCCAAATTTGGCATAATTGGCATGGAAAAGATTGAAAAAAGATTTGACAAAATCAAATATTCAAAACATGAATCATGGACTTTGGGCTTGGTTTTTTTAACCTAATTCACTCAAGCACTTATACACAAGAGAAACCTATTCCATTACACACGAAATATTGCATACAAGCTGCACACAAAAGTTGCAAACTTTCACCTAAAATTTGAAAACTGTTTTCATACCTAGAGTACAATTCAAGGCTTGAAAAGCATTCCAAAACCTTGCCAAGACATCCAGGAACGTGTTACAATCAAGAGCTAATCTCCAGACCTCAAGAATTGGTAGAACAAAGTCACACTTTTCACAAAAAAATTCATAATCGTGTTTTACTTTTCATGCATTATTCATGTATTTTGATTGTTGATTAACACTAACCATGATGTTCTGAAGCCATTGGTAGCAATTAATTGAACTAATACTGCTTGTAGCCAGATCTGCCATGGACGCGTTTTAGGGTTTCAGAAGCTTTAAATTAGGGTTTCCCTCATGTGGTAAAATTGGACCACCAAACTGGTACCATTGAACTCATGACCTCAAGACGAGACAAATTCACACCTCGCGCCCTTTTTATATTTGCTCGGGATCTAATCGCTATTTTCATGGTTTGTACTTAGTGGGGGTTTAAAACCCCCGCTATCTGCTTTCTATTTACAGGGACAAAGATGAAGATGAAGCCTATGTGTCCAAACATGACTGGTTAATTCAAATATTGGCGCGTGATTTCTTGCTTTATACCACTAACGCTTGTTTTCTATTATATTATTTATGTTCTATTATAATTACAAAGAAACGCGTTAGCCTGGATGGTTGATGAGTTGGCTTGCAGGTACTGGGACCTGGGTTCGATTCTCAGGTCCCCCCAAACGCTTAATAATTTTTGTTTCAAGGCGTTCATGTGCAGCATTCCTCCCAGGGTTCATCATACAACCCCATATCCAAGCCTGCCAAGTGTCCCTGGTGGTCAATCCAAAGGCCAGAACGTGCAGTCTACCATACACGCTAGTCAACCACTCCACATGCAAGCATAGAAAGTCAAAAGGGCTTGGAATCTGATGGGCCTAGATGCTTCAAAAACCTCCAAAAAGGGCCTGATACCCCCCCTATGGTTTGCATTATTTTCCATTTTTATTTGATTTTCTTTAAATTCTTTTTAATGTTTTAATTATTTCTTTTCACCATAAAATTAATTTTCATAATAAAAATATCAGAAATTAAAACATGTCAATTAATTTATTTAGTAAATATTTTTGTAAATAAACTTTAAATAATAAATTTAGTTTAATAAATTAGGTTTTTTCAATTTTATCACTTTTTCTTAAATAAATAAAATATGTAGAAATTAGGGTTTCTAGCTTTTTTATCTTTCTTTTCTTCCTTTAAATAAATAATTTTCTCATTATTATTACTATTAATTATTAAATATCTTTGTAAATAAATATGTAAAATAATTAGTGTAAATTAGGTTTTAAACTTTAACCTTTTCTTTTATAATTAAAAATACTTAGAACTAGGGTTTCATTTAACTTCTAATTAATTTTCTTTATTTCATAAATACAAAACAAAAACCTAAAAACATTTCTTTTCTCTAATAAAATAGTTAATTAGCTTTTAATTTCCATTTAATTTCAAAAGGGTCCAACGCCCTCGAACATTCGATTCTATCTTATTCTTTTCGCGCATTTATTCTTATTTATTTTCTTTCAAATATTATGTAATTGTTCAAGCCCTGTAATAGTAACTAGGTTTTACTTTCCGCATTTTATTAAAAACAGGTCTTTGTTAATTTGGTGATGTATAGACCCGCGCCTTGTAATAGCGTAGGATTTTACTTTCCGCATTTAAACTTCCGCACTTTTAAACTGCTAAACTTTGCATGAAAGAATGTATGGCCTAAATTAAAAACAAGCGTATATCACCGTGATACATGTACAAGATAAAACATAACTGAAATAACACACAAATTCACACACCACTCTTAGGGTACGCCTCACTGTTGCCTTGCCCTCGAAACGTGGTCGTCGAGTATAGGACGTTTTAGTAAGTCCTTATGTCCGTTGATCCATATGCCTCAAAACAAGTTGCCTCGAAAAAGTTGCCTCGAATTAAAAAGGATCAATGGCATAAGGGTAGCTTCTAAGGTGTCCTACTGTTGCTCTGGTGACCACACTGTCCCTAAACTCGAATTGACCCGAACACCTCCAACGGTGGTGCTACCTACCTCTCAATGGTGGGATGGCACTACCTTAAGGACATTTACACAGCCTAATTCCTTAGGGTAGGTGGATGACTCATAGATACTTTCTCTAATTCAAAAACAAATCAAAAACTCTTTTCACACCGACACTTTCAAAAAAGCTTTCAAAACAATTTTTCAAACACTCTTGAGGACTGATACAAGAGTCGATCTGAAATCTTTAAATGAAACTTTTTCAAACCCACTCATACTTTGAAAAGCAAACATATTTTGAAAACACAATGAGCAAGTATCTAAGAGCCCATGGATAACCATGGATAGAAAGGGTGCTAACACCTTCCCTTTCTATAAATCTACCTCCCGAACCGAGAAACTATCTCATAAGGAATTTTTCTGTGCTTTTGTCCTGTCCATGTTTGGAGAAAATAAAAGACGGTGGCGACTCTTGCTTCCGCGACATTTCGCGAACCAGCGTTAAACAGTCAGTTCCAGATCCACCGATCACATAACTGGCGACTCTGCTGGGGAAACTTTATAAAGTGAGGTGTACCTTAGGACTAAGATCACTTGTGTTTTCAATTGTTGTGTTTGTTTGCTTTATTATTGTGGGCTGCATCGGAGTTACATAGATCCTAACCCAGATCTGGGGATACCATGTTAGGTAGCATAAGCTGTGAGGGACCTGTCCGGCGTAGACCGACATGGGTGAAGCAGTGGCTACGTTGGTGTGGCACCTTGGTCTGTACCGATATCCCATGTGTTGCAACGAGGAGAATATGGGTCTTTTGAGGAGTCATTAAGCACCAACCGACCTTAGAACCTTAAATGACCCAACTTGGCCAATAAAACAGTAGCAGTATGCTACGCCCATTGAGGCTAAACTCTCGTGATGGTTCTGGCTTCAAGAAAAGATTGCGATGCTGGAGTTATGACCGATTGAGGCTAGTCAGTGATATTGGGATCCGCTAGAACCCGGTTACTTCTGATAGGACAGGTCTTAACCAACAAACTGAAAGAGGGTAATACCTAGACCCCATGCTGGCCTAAACTCTAAGGGCTTGTCTTGTGTGACTTGTGTGCCTTATCATGTTTGCCTTTGTAAATATTTGTGGTGTGCTTTATCATAACATCATGCCATCATAACATCGCATGCATCCTGCATAAGGACTGACCATTTCAAAGACAAAAGGGTTTCACCTTTGCTCTGTTTTGTAGGACATCATGATGCCTATGCGAAGGAACACTATCCGGTTCAACTTTGTTCACCCACCTAAGTTGCTTGAAGAGTTGGTTATCAAAATTCCAAATACTACTTCCTTCATCCAGAGGCATGGTTCTCTTCTCAGTTTAGTCACGGCAAAGTGGGACCAACAACTGATGAGTGTCCTGACCCAGTTTTATGACCCTCTGTACCAGTGCTTCACCTTTCAAGACTTCCAGCTGGTCCCTACCCTGGAAGAGTTCTCTGATTTGCTTGGTATCCCTATCTTGGATCAGACTCCCTACACTGGTTGGGAAAAGACTCTTAGGCTTGAGGAGATTGTTGCAGCCCTCCCCTTGACCCACAAGGAGGTAATGGACAACTGGGTGACTAGAAGCAAAGTTAAGGGTTTCTTGGCCAAGTTTCTGATTGGTAAGGCTAACAGTTTCTGGAATGACCTGGACTTTAGGGCGTATGAAGACATTCTGGCTCTCTTAATCTATGGTCTAGTCTTGTTTCCTAATCCTGATAACTTCATTAACATCACTGCCATAAGGATCTTCATGTCTCGGAACCCTGTGCCCACTCTCTTGGGTGACATCCTGCAACAACTTTATGCTCGTACTGCCCGAAGACGAGGAACTCTGTGGTGTTGTATTCCTTTGTTAGTGAGGTGGTTTATTTCGCACCTCCCTAAGTTCGTGCTGAAGAACAAAGAAGGAAGAGGTTGGGCTCATAGGTTAATGTCTCTCACTGATAATGACATCATTTGGACTTTCAGGGGTTTGGATGAGATAGCTGTTATTGATCGTTGCGGAGAATATCCTAATGTTCCTTTGATTGGCACCCAAGGCGGAATCTCTTATAATCCATGTCTAGCTCTCCGCCAGTTTGGAAGAGCAGGGCCTCATGAGATGTTGGTGCCTCACATCAGTTTTGAGTTTCAGGTAGATAGTGACGAGCTGCGCCATAGGTTCATCAAGGCTTGGGACAGAATTCACAAAGCTGACCCACAAGAGTTGGGACCAAGGACTTCTTTACCTATGGAAGCCTACTACAAATGGGTCCGCATCCGTGCTCAGAAGTTAGGTATGCCATACGAAGCTGTCAGACCCATCGTTCTTGAATATCCTGATAGAGATGGGGTTCCCCCAACTGTTCTCCCTCCTCAGATACCCACTGATATTGATACACTAAAGAGGTCTTGGGCGCAACTGCGAGAAGAACGGGATTCTTATTGGGAAAAGTTCAACGAGCAGGAATTGAAGATCCAGAGGCTGACAAAGCAATTGGAGAAGGAGCGAGCTCTGAATGACTACATCCGTACTGAGAAGAGGAGACCATGGGATCAATGATGAACTTTGGATATTCTTTTACAGTTTTATTTCCCTTTTCAATATTTCCATTTTTATGTAACGCCTAAGGGCAACCTGTTGAACAAGTTAAATTTCAAAGTTGAATCTAATGAAGTGTGTCCTTTTTTGTTTACAAAGTTGATTCCCGATTGTCTTTGAAAACATAAATCATACGCATCCCATTCATCATGTGCATAGCAGGTACTCTTCTTTCCAGGTTGCTTAATGTTCTTCGCTGTTTATTTCAGCATCATGAACCCTGAATCATCTACCGAGCAGTCCATCAAAGCCCTTCAGGCTCAGAATGCCCGATTCCAAGAGCTGATCATGAGTCTGGCCCAAGGACAGGAAGAACTGAAGGCTCTGCTGGTTAAGAAGAAGAAGAAGAGAACTGTTCTATTCAACACGGGCCGGAGGTTCGGTAATACACTATAGAATGAGGTTGATCAAGCTGGTTCTTCTGTAGGAAAAGGCAGTCCCCAGGGGGGAAGGGTTCCTAGTCTAGTGGTCTCTGACAACGAGACTGATTTTAATGAGGAGCAGTATCCTCCAGCTGAAGACAGGTACAAGCAGTTGGAAGACCGTCTGAATGCCATGGAAATTCAACAAGTGCCTGGGTTGGATTTCGGAGACTTGGGTCTATCTTCTGATGTGGTCATCCCACACAAGTTCAAAGCACCATCTTTCGTAAAGTATGACGGGGCGTCTTGCCCTAAGCTACATCTCAGATCTTATGTGCGGAAGATTCAACCATACACTGTGGACAAGAACTTGTGGATCCACTTCTTCCAGGAGAGTCTTTCAGGGACTCATCTCGAATGGTTCTATCAGCTGGATGGAACCAAGGTTCGTAACTGGGAGGAGTTGGCTACTGCTTTTTACAAGCAGTATCAGTATAATTCCGACCTCGCTCCTACACGTACCCAACTCCAGGGTATGTCGCTAGGATCGGGAGAAGGTTTTAAGGAGTATGCGCAGAAGTGGAGGGACCTAGCAGGGTGCAGCCACCATTAACCGACCGTGAGCTGGTAGATATGTTCTTGGGGATCCTATCCGGGCCGTTCTTCAATCATCTCATTGGCAATTCATCTGCAGGGTTCACATATCTCATTCTGACTGGGGAAAGGATAGAAGCTGGCATGAAATCAGGAAAGATTCAGAAGGGTGCGTCCTCAAGTTCTGAGAAGAAGCCTTTCAAAAAGGAGGCCAGTGTTGTGTATGGGCCTAGGAGGCAAGACAAACAAGAACGCCGCCAAGCTGTCAACACGGTGGTTATTGCAAAGCCTGTTGCCGCTCCTCGGCAACCTAACCAACTAAGTACTGAGAGACCCAGAAGAGAATACACTCGGCTGAGTATGACCTTGTCACAGATCCTGCCGCAACTGCTATCGACCAACTTGGTAACCGTCAGAGAGGCTCCGAAGGTTGTGAATACTGCATCTCCTAAATATAATCCAAATGCCCGCTATGCTTATCACTCCGATAGCCCGGGGCATTCTACTGATGACTGCTGGGCCTTAAGGAATAAGGTTCAGGACCTTATCGATGCGAAGGAGATACAGTTTGAGGCACCTGAGAGGCCAAATGTTGTGACTGCTCCTATGCCCCAGCATGGAGTAAATGTTGTTGATAAAGACTTGTATGCCGTTTCTGTGGAGGATGTTGCTACCCCTCTATTGAATGTTAAGAGGAACTTGTTGCTGGCCGGTTTATTTCCGGGTTATAGCAAGGGTTGCCTTCTGTGTGATGTTTCCCTTACTGGTTGTCCGTTGCTGAAGTCAGGCATCCAAAGCCTGATGGATAGTAAAGAAATTTTGTTCAAGAAGACCGTTGTTCCTTGTGTTCCCACTGAAGAAGTATATGTCGTCACAATTTTCAACAATCCAATCAAGGCTCCCCCGAGGAAGCCAGTCAAGATCATGTCTGTTGCACCCATCATTATTCTTGTTCCGGGGCCCCTCCCCTATGAATCTGACAAGGCTGTCCCATGGCACTATGGGGCAGATGTATATGTACTTGGAGTGAAGCAGGAGTTCAACACCGGTACCAGTATCAGTAATATCACCGGTCCAGCTAAAGCAACTCGCAGTGGCAGGCTCTTCTCGCCTGACATTGCACCACCAATTATCCGAAGACCTCTTATAATAACACCTGCAAGTGCGCCTGTTTCCACTTCTGATCCAGTTTCTACCCCTGCTGCCGAGTCATCTAATACTCGAGCCAAAGGGATTGATGATGAGCCTGCCCGGATGGAGGCACCAAAGACTGTGAATGTTGAAGCCTCCCAGCAAGAGATGGAGGAAATCCTTAAGATCATTAAGAAGAGTGACTTCAATGTCGTTGAACAGCTGGGGCATACCCCCTCCAAGATCTTTATGCTATCATTGCTGTTGTGCTCAGAGGCCCATGCCAAGGCCCTGATTTCATTTCTAAAGACGGCCCATGTGCCACAAGAGACATCTGCAGATCAATTCACTGACTGTGTGGCTAATCTGACCGCCGACAATGGTTTGGGTTTCTCGGACGCTGATCTTACCGCCAAGGGAAAGAACCACAATGATGCCCTGCATGTCTCCATAGAATGCAGGGGCACTACTCTTGCACACGTGTTGGTGGACACCGGTTCTTCCCTGAATGTATTTCCCAAGAAGGCCTTAGACCGGTTGGATTGTGAGGGCCTGGAGTTGAAGCCTAGTAACATCATTTTCCGAGCCTTTGACGGGTCGAAGAGGATGGTTCATGGTGAGGTAGACATTCCTATTCGTGTGGGTTCTCAAGTATTTGACTCAACGTTCTATGTGATGGACATCCGTCCATCTTATTACTGTTTGCTGGGTCGACCTTGGATTCACAAAGCTGGGGCAGTGACCTCCACTCTACACCAGAAGCTCAAGTACCCTGTCAGAGGGAAGATCGTTACTGTGCAGGGGGAGGAAGAATACATGGTTAGTCATCTGAACTCGTTCCGGTATATTGAGATGGACGGGGAGTTTATTGAAACCCCCTTTCAACATTTTGAAGAGGTACCTCCAACATTGGCGTCAGCTGAGACGGTAATTGAAGAAGACTTTCCTTTGAAGATGGCCTCCTTAAAGGACGCCTGGGCTGTAATTGAGAAAGGTTAATGTGCTAACTGGGGCAGGCTCCCTGATTTTACTCCTAAAACTGACAAGTTTGGGCTGGGTTTTACTGCAGAGGCTCAAAGGGTTGTGCGCAAAGCAAGGATCGGAAGACCTCCCGTGATCATCACCAACCCGGGGGTGAATGCTATTGAGAGCAATGTGGAGGAATCAGAGTTCGATAGCTGGATCTACCCGACGACCGACGGTGGATTGAACAATTGGACCGCAAAAGATCACATACCTGTTACTTTTGTTACGCAGTAATGAATTCCTTTGTTTTTTAATTTGTAATGAACAATAAACTGAAACTTTATGGCCCGGTGTCTTACCCGGGGCACCGTTGGCTTCATTTGTGAGGGCTTATTAACTGCCATTTTCATATATCATGAATAAAAGCATTGGACGTTTTTCACATTTCAAATCTTGTGCTCCCTTTATTTCTTTATATATTGCAAAACAGCTGTATTTACACACACTCACTCGTACAGGTTTCAATCCACTCTGGATCTCACTGGTAACGACTCTGCTACTGCCAATTATGACTTCGAAAATCCGATCAACTTAGCCAAAGACAAAGGTGAAGATGATTGCGAAGTTCCTGGTGAGCTTGCAAGACTGTTACTCCAGGAAGAGAGGGCCATTCAACCACATAAAGAGCCAGTGGAAACGGTGAATCTGGGTACTGAGACAGATAGAAAGGAAGTCAAGATTGGTGCCAATCTAGAGCTCAGCATGAAACAACGGTTGATTCAGATGTTGCATGATTATGTGGAGATATTTGCCTGGTCCTACGAAGACATGCCTGGGTTGGATACCGACATCGTAGTCCATCATCTGCCTACCAAGGAAGACTGCCCTCCGGTTAAGCAAAAGGTCCGCCGTATGCGTCCAGAGATGTCCGAAAAGATTAAAGTTGAGGTTATGAAACAATTCGATGTTGGGTTTCTAGCAGTGACTTCTTACCCTCAGTGGGTTGCCAACGTGGTTCCGGTACCGAAGAAAGATGGTAAGGTCAGAATGTGTGTCGATTACAGGGATCTGAACAGGGCGATCCCCAAGGATGACTTCCCCTACCTCACATTGACGTTCTGGTTGACAATACTGCTCAGCACAAGGTGTTCTCCTTCATGGATGGCTTTTCAGGTTATAATCAGATCAAGATGGCTCCTGAAGATATGGAAAAGACTACCTTTGTTACTCAGTGGGGCACCTTCTGTTACAAGGTCATGCCATTCGGGTTGAAAAATGCTGGGGCAACCTACCAACGTGCCATGGTTGCTTTATTTCATGACATGATCCATCATGAGATAGAAGTATATGTCGACGATATGATTGCAAGGTCTTAAACTGAGGAGGAACACCTTGACCATCTACAGAAACTTTTTGACCGTCTGAAGTTATACAAGCTGAGGTTGAACCCAAACAAGTGCACCTTCGGGGTAAGATCTGGAAAGTTGCTAGGCTTCGTCGTGAGCGACAAAGGTATTCAAGTGGACCCTGCCAAGGTTAAAGCCATACAAGAGATGCCAGTCCCCAAGACAGAGAAAGAAGTCAGAGGCTTTCTAGGACGTCTGAACTACATTTCCCGATTCATCTCGCACTTAACTGCTACCTGTGAACCAATCTTCAAACTACTGAAGAAGGATCAAGTAGTACATTGGAATGACGAATGTCAGGCCGCTTTCGACAGAATCAAAGTGTATCTCCAAGAACCACCCATTCTTATGCCACCGGTTGAAGGGAGACCTCTAATACTATACTTGACAGTACTTGACAACTCAATGGGGTGTGTGCTGGGGCAGCATGACGAGTCTGGCCGAAAAGAAAACGCCATTTATTACCTTAGCAAAAAGTTTACCGACTGTGAGACCCGATACTCACTGCTCGATAAAACTTGATGCGCTTTGGTATGGGCTGCTCGCCGGCTGAGATAGTATATACTGACTCACACTACTCTGTTGATCTCAAAGATGGATCCAATAAAGTACATATTCGAAAAGCCTGCTCTGTCTAGGAGAATAGCAAGATGGCAAATGATCTTGACGGAATATGACATCCAGTACACGACTCAGAAAGCTATCAAAGGAAGTGTAGTGGCAGACCACTTGGCACACCAGGCAGTAGATGACTATCAGTCAATGAACTTTGAATTTCCTGACGAGAGCATCATGATTGTGACTGATTGTGAAGTACCTGGACCGGATGAAGGACCTGAGGAAGGATCCCGATGGTCTATGCACTTTGACGGAGCCTCTAACGCTTTGGGTAATGGTATCGGCGTTGTGATCATATCCCCTCAAGGCACTCATACTCCACTCACTGCCCGGCTATGTTTCAACTGCACCAACAACATGGCAGAGTATGAGGCATGCATCATGGGTCTGCAAGCTGCAATTGACTTAAGGATCAAGTTTCTGAGTGTCTTCGGAGATTCCACTATCGTGATCAATCAGATCAAAGGCGAGTGGGATACGAAACATCCGAATCTTATTCCTTACAAAGAATGTGTGTTGACATTGATCCCCCATTTCACAGAGATAACTTTTGAACACTTTCCAAGAGAGGAGAATCAGTTGGCGGACGCGTTAGCTATGATGTCTTCCATGTTCAAAGTCAAATGGGACAATGAGGCTCCCCGGATCATCATTTGGAAACTGGACGAACCGGCATACTGTTGTGATCTTGAGGCTGAGGTAGTAACTGAAAAACCCTGGTATCATGAGGTGAAGAGGTACTTGGAAGCTCAGGAATACCCTGAAGGCGCATCCATCAATGACAAGAAGTTTCTGAGAAGGTTCGCTGCAAAGTTCTTCCTTAGCAACGACATTCTATACAAGCGAAACCATGATTCAACCTTGCTGCGTTGTGTGGACAAGATTGAAGCAGAAAGGATCATGGCAGAACTGCATGAAGGTGCTTTCGGAACACATTCCAGTGGGCATACCATGGCAAAGAAAATCCTCCGGGCAGGATATTTCTGGTCCACAATGGAAGCTAACTGTTACCAACATTCTCGGACATGTCACAAATGCCAGATCTACGCTGATAAGGTGCACGTTCCTCCAGTTCCTCTGAATGTCTTGACAGCACCTTGGCCTTTTGCAATGTGGGGCATTTATATGATCGGCGAGATTAAACCTACGGCATCCAACGGGCATTGCTTCATCCTGGTGGCGATTGATTACTTTACAAAGTGGGTTGAAGCAGCTTCCTACGCTACAGTAACCAAGAATGTTGTGGCACGGTTCATTCGGCATAACCTGATATGTCGATACGGCGTCCCGGAAAGGATCATTATGGACAACGGTACCAATCTTAACAACAAGATGATCACTGAGCTCTGCGAGCAATTCAAGATACAGCACCACAACTCTTCTCCTTACCGGCCGAAGATGAAAGGGGTTGTAGAAGCAGCAAATAAGAATATCAAGAAGATTGTGCAGAAGATGACAGTGACGTACAAAGATTGGCACGAGATGTTATTGTTTGCTCTTCATGGGTACCGTACCTCAGCAAGGACGTCAACCGGGGCAACACCCTTTTCCTTGGTCTATGGCATGGAGGCAGTCCTGCCTATTGAAGTCCAGATACCCTCTCTCCGGATAATAAAGGATGCAGATCTGAGCGAAGACGACTGGATCCGGACTCGACTTGATCAATTAAATCTAATTGACGAAAAGAGACTCACCGCTATTTGTCATGGTCAAACGTATCAAAAACGGATGATCAGGGCATTTAACAAGAAATTCAGACCACAAGAGTATCAAGTTGGGGATCTGGTAATCAAGCGCATCATCCTTCCTCAGAGTGATTCCAGGGGAAAATGGACCCCTACGTACGAAGGGCCATTTGTGGTTAAACATGTGTTCTCAGGAGGAGCCATGATTCTAACTACCATGGATGGTGACGACCTTCCTCACCCTGCCAATGCAGACATAGTAAAAAGATACTACGCATAATAAGAGACCCGCTAGGTTGACATACCTAGGCAAAAATTAGGGCTTCTCGGCGAACCAAAAGGGTTCGGGCAAAATGAGGGATGAAATAAAAAAAATTGTACACCCGGCAAGTCGAAAACCTGAAAAGGAGGCTTGGGCAAAAATGGGTATCCCGGTGGACTGAAAACCCGAAAGGGCGGTCCAGGCAAATTAGGGATTAAAGCGTAATACTATGTCTCATTGGATCACTTTGCATCCAGAATCCGGTATCAGCTATCAAGTTCAAACGGCATCGATCGATCAGCTTCATCGTCAACTGAGCAGCAAAGTGATGAGACGCTCGAAGATATAAAGGCGATAGCAGAGTTGGAACCCAGTGGGATTATTCTTTTCACATAGCTGTTTTGTTTTCCCTTTTCACAAATTGTATAAATTCTTTTGTTTGGCGGCGTTCTCTTACTAGGACGTCAGCCTCTTGTACAAAAACGCCTATTTTCAGGCAATTCAAAAATCAATACAAGTTCACTTTTCAGACCAATCGCCAATTGTTTTTCCTTTTTCTGTTTTGTTTTGCGAAGAACGTCCAAGGTTCAATTTGTGATATATGCATCTGACAATAATTGCTAACTCATAAATGTTTGCATACGAAACAAAGGATTAATTACAGGTAACATTAGAAACACGGGCAATAATGAGTGGTCTAAGCGATCTAATTGCTCTGTCCACCAAGGTACCAAGGTAAGTACGGCTGAAGAACATAACCAAGATATCTTAATTCCCCAGAGCGTGAGCCAGCAAGTCAACATACTCTCCCCAAGCAAAGTTATACTGTCAGCCTTAAGGAAATTGGGTATCCCCAGCAGATCTTAACATTCACCAGCGCAATATACAAACATTCCTAACAAGCATCCCTGGCAGTCTTGATCTAAGATTGTTCCTCGGCGGTTTACCAAACACTCCAGTGGAGCCACTTCCCCAGTACATCTCAAAATTTCCCCAGGAGAGTCCAGTCCAGAAGTTTCCCCAGGAAAGTGGAATCAAACTCCCCGGCAGGAAGCTTATCCCCAGTAGATTCTGGAAGCTTGTCGCCCGCAGAGTACGAACGCTCCCTCGGCTTTATTCAGAAGGTTATTTCCCCACTAGGATATAACTGGGTTATCCTCAGCCAATAACCATGGAAAGATCGTCCCCGGCGAAGTCTTCCTATTCCCCAGCGGAGTTCATCATATTCTTCAACATAACATATCAATGGTGTCCCCAGCGAAGTTATCATCAATATCTCAGCAAAGTACATCTCTTTCCCCACAGAGTTCACTCCCTGCAGAGTAATCTTCGCCAAGTTTATTCCCCAACGGAGTCATCTTCTCCTACCGGTATTCTTGCAACAATCATCCCCAGCGGAAGCGAAGCTCTATTCCTCAACATCAGCCCAGGATTCAACTTCCCGGCACCCGTCAAGGATTTACTTTCCTGGACAAACATACATTCATAAACATCAAATTTTCATACATTATAGCATGCATATATGCATCATGAACATACAATCTCACTTATTCTGAGAACATCCCGCATGTCATACATCATGGCATCACACACAATTAACGTTTTGTCTTTCCAGGACAAAGGTTAATACAAGGATAATTGCTATCAACGGTCACAACTAAAGATCTGATTCCTGTATCTCGCCAGGGTGTATCTGTTGACGACTAATTCCAGACTCGATTCCTGTATCTTGCCAGGGCAAGTCTGAAGAGTTTGAGGATCCGATTCCTGTATCTTACCAGGGTGTATCTGTTGACGACTAACATTACCAGACTCGATTCCTGTATCTTGCCAGGGCACGTCTGAAGAGTTCGAAGATCCGATTCCTGTATCTCGCTAGGGTGTATCTGTTGACGACTAACATTACCAGACTCGATTCCTGTATCTTGCCAGGGCACGTCTGAAGAGTTTGAGGATTTGATTCATGTATCTTGCCAGGGTGTATTTGTTGACGACTAACATTACCAGACTCGATTCCTGTATCTTGCCAGGGCACGTCTGAAGAGTTCGAAGATCCGATTCCTGTATCTTGCCAGGGTGTATCTGTTGACGACTAACATTACCAGACTCGATTCCTGTATCTTGCCAGGGCACGTCTGAAGAGTTTGAGGATCCGGTTCCTGTATCTTGCCAGGGTGTATCTGTTGACGACTAACAATACCAGACTCGATTCCTGTATCTTGCCAGGGCACGTCTGAAGAGTTTGAGGATCTGATTCCTGTATCTTGCCAGGGTGTATCTGTTGACGACTAACATTACCAGACTCGATTCCTGTATATTGCCAGGGCACGTCTGAAGAGTTCGAAGATCCGATTCCTGTATCTTGCCAGGGTGTATCTGTTGACGACTATATTCTCCGGACTCGATTCCTGTATCCCGCCAGGGAACGTCTGAAGAGTTTAAAGATTTGATACCTGTATCCAGCCAGGGCACATCTACATAAATAGTTTGAAGGTCAACTCCTGTAACAGGCCAGGTAATTATCTTTCTTTCTCAGGTACGCAAGTTCTCGCTAAGGAATCTCTTACGTGATCGACACCTAGATGGCATCTATAAGCCCATCCACATACCAACAGTCTCCAAATGGCATCTATAAGCCCATTCCCTGCATCATGCTGCTAACACTCTACTATGTGAGTGCAAATTTCTGGGCACTCTAGTGTTCAATCATCTTCCACCTTCGGATTACGAAAGGCACGCTAGCCAATCTACATCCTCAGGTCTAAGAAGATTGAACAGGGGCAACTGTTGTACCCCAAAATTTGCCCTCCCATATTCTTCAAGATTTGCCAAGATCATGGTTCAAAATCTCTCAAGGGTTGCACAGTCCAATTGCCTCCTAACACAGTCAAAATTAGGGTTTTAGTTCTGGCAAAGAAATTGAAGTTTTCAAGGGCCCAATCAAGTCCCACATGCCTACATACATTGTCAAGCATCCATAGGCCAAGTTTCAAGACTCACAGCATCAAATTGCACAGTCAAAAACCCTAAATGCTTCACAGTCAACCGCAGGGGCAAAATGGTCATTTGACAGTCAAAAGTCAAAATTTTTGGTCAACATCTTATTTTGAAGCCACAAACATCATTTGATCAATTCTTGATCATGATTCTCAAGGCATGGCTCAAAAAGTCTCAAGATGCAAAAGTTTCCATTTTTGGACAGTTGAAAAAGTCAACTGCAAATTGACCAGGGCATAACTTCTTCATGGTTTATCAGAAAAATCCCATCGAAAGCTCATTTTGAAGAGAATGACATTTCCTACAACTCCTCTTCACACTTCAAGTCCAATAAATGCTCTCACAAAAAGTTATCAATTTCAACATTATAGGTCATTTTCAAAAGTCAACAAAAAGGGACTTTAATTCAAAGATCATAATTTGAGATTGGTAAATCAAAATGACATGGGACCAAAGGCATTGGTTATAGGACTTCAAGACCTTTCCAAAATGTCCAAGAACATGATCAAAGCTTCAAAATTGAGCAAGATATGCCTTGTAGAAGTTGAGAAATTTTTGGGAATTTTGAAAAGTCAACTTTGCACAAAAGGCTTCAAAAATGCTAATGGGCCACAAATTCTTCCATGAATCATTACCCAAAAGCTATGCACGACCCATTGACCTCAAAGGGATGTATTTTCTCATTTTTGATTAATTATTTGAATTTTTATTATTATTAATTCACTTAATTAAATTTAAATATGAAAAAAAATAGCAAATAACACTTATCAAATCTTTTTGTGCAGCAAGTTCACTCATTATGAGCTGAATATCTCGTGTATCAATCAACAAGGACAAAATCATCCAAATTTGGCATAATTGGCATGGAAAAGATTGAAAAAAGATTTGACAAAATCAAATATTCAAAACATGAATACATGGACTTTGGGCTTGGTTTTTTTAACCTAATTCACTCAAGCACTTATACACAAGAGAAACCTATTCCATTACACACGAAATATTGCATACAAGCTGCACACAAAAGTTGCAAACTTTCACCTAAAATTTGAAAACTGTTTTCATACCTAGAGTACAATTCAAGGCTTGAAAAGCATTCCAAAACCTTGCCAAGACATCCAGGAACGTGTTACAATCAAGAGCTAATCTCCAGACCTCAAGAATTGGTAGAACAAAGTCACACTTTTCACAAAAATTTTCATAATCGTGTTTTACTTTTCATGCATTATTCATGTATTTTGATTGTTGATTAACACTAACCATGATGTTCTGAAGCCATTGGTAGGAATTAATTGAACTAATACTGCCTGTAGCCAGATCTGCCATGGACGCGTTTTAGGGTTTCAGAAGCTTTAAATTAGGGTTTCCCTCATGTGGTAAAATTGGACCACCAAACTGGTACCATTGAACTCGTGACCTCAAGACGAGACAAATTCACACCTCGCGCCCTTTTTATATTTGCTCAGGATCTAATCGCTATTTTCATGGTTTGTACTTAGTGGGGGTTTAAAACCCCCGCTATCTGTTTTCTATTTACAGGGACAAAGATGAAGACGAAGCCTATGTGTCCAAACATGACTGGTTAATTCAAATATTGGCGCGTGATTTCTTGCTTTATACCACTAACGCTTGTTTTCTATTATATTATTTATGTTCTATTATAATTACAAAGAAACGCGTTAGCCTGGATGGTTGATGAGCTGGCTTGCAGGTACTGGGACCTGGGTTCGATTCCCAGGTCCCCCCAAACGCTTAATAATTTTTGTTTTAAGGCGTTCATGTGCAGCATTCCTCCCAGGGTTCATCATACAACCCCACATCCAAGCCTGCCAAGTGTCCCTGGTGGTCAATCCAAAGGCCAGAGCGTGCAGTCTACCATACACGCTAGTCAACCACTCCACATGCAAGCATAGAAAGTCAAAAGGGCTTGGAATCTGATGGGCCTAGATGCTTCAAAAACCTCCAAAAAGGGCCTGATACCCCCCCTATGGTTTGCATTATTTTCCATTTTTATTTAATTTTCTTTAAATTCTTTTTAATGTTTTAATTATTTCTTTTCACCATAAAATTAATTTTCATAATAAAAATATCAGAAATTAAAACATGTCAATTAATTTATTTAGTAAATATTTTTGTAAATAAATAATAAATTTAGTTTAATTAATTAGGTTTTTTCAATTTTATCACTTTTTCTTAAATAAATAAAATATGTAGAAATTAGGGTTTCTAGCTTTTTTATCTTTCTTTTCTTCCTTTAAATAAATAATTTTCTCATTATTATTACTATTAATTATTAAATATCTTTGTAAATAAATATGTAAAATAATTAGTGTAAATTAGGTTTTAAACTTTAACCTTTTCTTTTATAATTAAAAATACTTAGAACTAGGGTTTCATTTAACTTCTAATTAGCTTTTAATTTCCATTTAATTTCAAAAGGGTCCAACGCCCTCGAACATTCGATTCTATCTTATTCTTTTCGCGCATTTATTCTTATTTATTTTCTTTAAAATATTATGTAACTGTTCAAGCCCTGTAATAGTAACTAGGTTTTACTTTCCGCATTTTATTAAAAATGGGTCTTTGTTAATTTGGCGATGTATAGACCTGCGCCTTGTAATAGCGTAGGATTTTACTTTCCGCATTTAAACTTCCGCACTTTTAAACTGCTAAACTTTGCATGAAAGAATGTATGGACTAAATTAAAAACAAGCGTATATCACCGTGATACATGTACAAGATAAAACATAACTGAAATAACACACAAATTCACACACCACTCTTAGGGTACGCCTCACTGTTGCCTTGCCCTCGAAACGTGGTCGTCGAGTATAGGACGTTTTAGTAAGTCCTTATGTCCGTTGATCCATATGCCTCAAAACAAGTTGCCTCGAAAAAGTTACCTCGAATTAAAAAGGATCAATGGCATAAGGGTAGCTTCTAAGGTGTCCTACTATTGCTCTGGTGACCACACTGTCCCTAAACTCGAATTGACCCAAACACCTCCAACGGTGGTGCTACCTACCTCTCAATGGTGGGATGGCACTACCTTAAGGACATTTACACAGCCTAATTCCTTAGGGTAGGTGGATGACTCATAGATACTTGCTCTAATTCAAAAACAAATCAAAAATTATTTTCACACCGACACTTTCAAAAAAGCTTTCAAAACAATTTTTCAAACACTCTTGAGGACTGATACAAGAGTCGATCTGAAATCTTTAAACGAAACTTTTTCAAACCCACTCATACTTTGAAAAGCAAACATATTTTGAAAACACAATGAGCAAGTATCTAAGAGCCCATGGATAACCATGGATAGAAAGGGTGCTAACACCTTCCCTTTCTATAAATCTACCTCCCGAACCGAGAAACTATCTCATAAGGAATTTTGTTGTGCTTTTGTCCTGTCCATGTTTGGAGAAAATAAAATACGGTGGCGACTCTTGCTTCCGCGACATTTCGCGAACCAGCGTTAAACAGTCAGTTCCAGATCCACCGATCACAGCTGCTATAACTTTAAAAAAATTGAGAAAAAGTGTTGCTAAAGGCTTACTTTAGAAAGCTCTTCTAAGAAGCGCTGCTTAAGGCCATACATACCCAAACTTTAGAAAGTGCTTTTAGAAAGCGTTTCATATAAGCGATGTTATAGGCCATACATCAGAAAGCGTTTTTTTATGAAAAAGCGCTTCTAAAGGAAATACATCAGAAAACGCTTCAAGAAGCGCTGCCTAAGGTCATTAATTTTTAATTTCTAAATTAAAAATACGAAAACCCTAAAACTCAAATTTTTCCCATATTCTCTCAAAACATCTTTCTCTGCAACTCTCGAATCTCTTCGCGTTACTTCCCCTTAACCTTCAACCTTCACATTACCGGAATATCTTCGATCAGTTTTAGACTGCACAACCTTCTCCGCCTCTCCATCTCTTCAATGATTAACACCTTCTCCTTCTTCGTGGTTCAATCTCCCCTATTCAGCAAACTCAACTTTTTTCTCTTCCCTTCAACCTCTACCCAACTCAGTCGATATCCTCATAAATTACTTTCCATAAGAAATAAGCGTAAGTCATCCGAAACAACTCCCTTCGTTTCAGTTCGATAACAAATTTCATATTCAACTGTTCTGATCATTTTGAAATTTTGGTAAGTTTCTATTTCTTTTGATTTGAACTAATATGTTGATGGATATGTTGATGGTCTTTTCAATCCAAAATGATATGTTGTTTGATTTTAATCTGAGAAAATGATTTGTCACCCTTGAATATGCTAATTCTGTTTGGTTTTTGAGCTCGTTGGCTTGTGTTGATATATGTTAAAATTCTGCGTAATTTTATTTTTCCTGGTTGTGTTGGAGTAGGATGTTAGCCTTGTATCGATACTTTGTTGAATTTGAAGAGGATTGACGAATTTTGCGTTAGTTTCGAGTGTTATGTTAAACTGAAATGTTGAAATCGTTATGTCGGTAACACTTTTTGTAGCATGAAGATCATCATGTTAGTATTTGGTATCTAAACCGGATATCGAAATTCATGTGGGCATTATGTTTTGTTTGTGTTGAATCCGTAAGGTTTTCGATTTTAATGTGTAACGACAATACTGCTCTTGATTTTTATGAAGGAATTGCAACTCGGTGATCTTGAGAAACCATATTGTTCTGCCAAGAAATTTTTTGTTAAATGAAGTTTAGTTTTTTCTAATACTTGTACTAAATGGTGATAGTTATGTTTCAAATATTACCCATTGAGAAATTATAGAATTGGACGGGCCAAATAGTTGCTTGGGTTGCACATTAGGTGATTGTTGTCTGTTGGCGTGCTTGTTGAGAGCAATTAGAGAGTTTCATATATATTCCTCTATTTTTCTTGCTTGGTCCTTCATATCAGCAGTGATCTAGATTATACTCAGCTCAAAGAGTGAAAGAATATTTTCCAATTGACTCTTATGTTTAATATGTCCAGGAAATTCTTTGAAGGATCAGCCTGAAGAAACTTAATATAAATAGGAAAAATTAGTAGTAAAATTAGAAAGAAAGCATGCAAATCAGAGCTTTCTAGAATAATATAGATTCAAAAATTAGTAGTAACTATAGATTAAATATTAACATAGAGCTTAGCGATTACCTTTTCATAAACTTGCTCCTGCTAATCTCTGTTTGCATCTAATTCCTGCTTCAAGAACTAGAAAAGGAAAACATTAGCATTCATGGAAACAATATAGAAAGCAAATGTAAAGAAGAGAATATTTTAGAGAATATTTCACCTGAGACATAAGGGTTAGTGATACTTTTTTTAATTCAACATTCTTTCGAGTCCGTGCACGAATCCTCTTTAACTCCTCTCTCACGAAACCAACGTAGCTATCCTATAAACAGATTTGGTCATATATTACCTGAACCAGTTATAGTCATATATTGCGCACAGAAACTTAAAGATGATACTTGGGTTTTAGCATAAGCATTTGACATTTCAAACCTACGGTATGATGCATTATATTACTCTTTCTTTTTTGTATGTATGTTTTCACTTTCTGTATTATTTTATTGTTTGATTTTAAAATATTTACTTATATTGAACCCTCATAAGGAGGCAAGGCATGAATTTGCGGCAAGGGACAAAAAGCATGCATTTGTGTTATATCGTTTGGTTTTTAAAATGATAATTTTGGTTGTAACATTGGTTGCTTTCCTGTTTTATGTGTAGTTGCTGCCAGATTTCATCGTCGTTGTTCCATCTCCAATTTCTCTTGTGAAGAGTGAAAGTCTGGTCGTTCCAAGAATCTTACACTGTGTGGTTCCAGAAGTTGTTGACTTCTCTACAGGTAATTAGTTCTTCTTTTGTTATATCTACATGATTAATTATAGTGTTTTTGTTTATCTTAATTAGTAGTAAAACCATGGATAAAAATGGATGTCTTCCAATCGATTGTCAAAAGAGTACGAGAATGGGGTATTAGAATTCATTAAGTTTGTTGTTGAACATGCTGGAAAACCCAGTCGAACAAAATGTCCTTGCTTGGGTTATTATTATGGGTGTCGGGTTGACGCAATTGGGTTGGAATCGCATTTACTGAGGAATGGAATTTATCAAAGTTATACATGTTATATATTTCATGGTGAGAAAAGTAACGGGAATGGTGAACTGGGGGATAGTACGACATATGCTTCAGACGACAATGGCACAGATACACACGATTATGATCAAGTCGAAGAGATTGCAGAAGCACTTGAAGAAGATCTTCATGATTGTCCAGAAATGTTTGAAAGGTTGGTAAGTGGTACAGAGAACCCGTTGTATAAAGGTTTCACTAAATTCACAAGACTGTATGTGGTATTAAAGTTATATAACTTAGACGCGGGCAATGGATGGTCGGATAAAAGTTTCACAGATTTATTAGTCCTTATGAAAGATATGCTTCTAGAGGATAACGTACTTCCTAATCGAACCTATGAGGCCAAAAAAATGTTGTGCTCTATTGGCTGAAGTAATTCACATTTCAAATATGAAGGACTTAAACCCCAAATATGCAAATATGTCATATTTTGGGGTTATCGAGCACATTTGGGGTTTAATTATGAGAAGTTTCAGATTCCTATCTTTGGTTGCAAGTGGGTACATAATAGTGGCATACGAATGGATAAGTAGGTATTTTTATTAGTGGATCTTAATAGGGTGGGGTGCAAAGATGAGCCTTTTATTCTAGCCTCTCAAGCTAAGTAAGTGCTTTATGTCACTAACCCGACAAGTACGAAATGGTCTATAGTGCTTTTATCTAACAAAGTGATTGATGATAACAGTGTAAATCAAAGTGATATTAATGTTGAGAATGAGTCATATGTTAGAGAGAATGAGTCGTATATATGAAATGATCAAGATGAGAATATTATAGCGGATGAATCATATATTAGAAATGATCATAATGAGGGAATTTGGATCAATCCATCCGTCCGAGTTGTTAAGAGCCAAGTAATTCATGTTCCAACAAAGAAAAGAAAAAGATGTTAGTGAAAAATGTACTAGTATAATGTTATATGTTCTGTCATTCAATAAAATTGTTATATTATGTTTATGTTTTTATATTGTGTTTATTCATTCAATCCTACTTGAATTTTATATGGTGTTTATGTTTTTCTTTAATATTACAGGTCAAATGGCTAGTAAAGAGGAAAAATTACATCTCGCTTCTAATAATGATGGAAATGAATCAGTTCATGATGTGGAGAATGATATTAGACAATGAATAATTATTATGAAGTCAATCATTCGTGCAAGAGATAAAGGTTTCAAATTTGATGTACATTGGAATGAAGACAAAAAACTAATTGAGTCTAACGGTTCAATATTGACAAGTTACATTGGTTCCCTTGTGAGGAGACAATTTCCAATCACTTTTGTTGATGATTATGTATTTAAATTACTAACACACTCTATGTATGTTTTTTTGTAGAGGTCTTTTAACATTGATGATGATCGAAAAAAATATTGTCTTCAATTGGCCGAAAAAAGACTTAGAGGGTTTTGATCTTTTTTAACAAACAAGTTTCTTAGGGATGCCGATAACAATTTTATCGATGCAGAACTTCCAAAGACGTATGCAGGCTTGATTTCACCTTAAGAATGGGAAACCTTTAAAGGCAAACGAAGAACCTCAGATTTTTAGGATATGAGTGTCATAAATCTCCAACGAGTATCAAGTCCCCCGTATCCATACAGAAAATGGCGTATGCGGTATGCGCACTTATAACAAAGAATGGAAAGTATATATAAATGCTATGATATACTTGTTCAGCATGTGTTACAATTGATCTTATTATTTCTCTTAATGTGTAGTTAGAAGAGGAGAAAAGTCAAGAAACATCTCTTCCAGAACATGTTCTATGGAAGGCTGCTCATGTGGGTAAGGATGGAGTTGTTAAGGAAGATGTGCTTCAAATTTATGAGTAATGTGTAAGTATATCAGTATTTTTTTAATTAAATCAAAAGTTTATTAACATAAAGAATTTGAGTTTTAATCACCACTAATTTATTTCGATATGCATATGAGTTTCAGGAGAATCTATCTCAATCTTTAACTCAAGTTGAAGACCACGATTGCAGGAGCATACTTAGTTGAGTATTAAATGTTCCTAAGTATACCTATTGTATGAGGGTTAAGGGATTTGGGGTGACTCAAACATCTTTAACTAACCATCAAAAGAGGAAAATTCATAGCAATAAAGAAGTGATGGAAGAGTTGGAAAAATTAAAAGCTAAAGTTCGTAAGTTGGAAAAGGATAAAGAAAGATACATGTCAGAAAGGCAAGGTTCGGGGTTTAAGGATACTAGTGACAAAGATAGTATCAATTGTGATTTCCAACAGAAAATTCCCGAGGTAATATATATTATTATGAATTAGCACAATTTTTTTAATTGACATATATACACATTAATAATTTCATATTTATTATTGGTTTAGGGCATTTCACCTTGTCAGCTCTATTTATCATCGCCGACTTATCGCATGGTTGGCAAGGTAAAAGTGCATAACACTTTGGGAGAAGTACTTCACCGTAAACCTCTCTCTGCTGGATTTTTGAAAGTATCAATTGATATTTCTTTAGAGATGGATCTGTCATTACCTTTACCTGACGATATTTCAGATGCATCATTGGTGGGAGAGGCAATAGGATCGTATGTTGCATGACCATCAAACCTCATTTGCATAGATGATGAGGTATGTTGAAAACCATTATGAACCTTTGAGTATTCAATTTTTTTATGACCATTTAACGTGCATTTTTTTCATGGTAATGTTAGACTCCTAAGATTAGGGGATTTCACGGAAAACCGAGTCAGTTGCATCTAAAAAAGAGGTACATTGATATATATACATAGAAAATGTTAACTCACGATCTTATATTTCACCTAACTCATATGCATTTAATCTTTAGATTCATGCTAAAGAGATGCAACGAGTCAGTATGAGTAAGAAGCCTGAAATTTACAACATGTCCACACAAAAAAAAAGATATTGCAAAGGCTGCGGCTAAAAAAAGCCTATCTTGGTATAGGTCATGCCTTCACACATTAATAGGAATATCAGATTTGATTGATGGAGGTACTCGTAATATACATGTGGAGGAAGGTATTTTTGGTTTTTCCTATTACAAAGTAATTAGTAAAGAGGATATGGATCAAGTTTTTAGACATTTGGAATTAGGCCTCGGTGTTATCGATACATACATCGGGTATACTCCGATCAACTTTATTTAATTAATTGAGCAATTTATTTACTCATTTCAATTAATGGTCTTAATGTTAATGATGTTTTTATTTAAGTTTCATGTATGACAATTTGATGTGCCCGCATCAATTGGACCAAAGATTTTGTTTCTTATCTCCCAATAATATCAACTCACGATTAATCGATCAAAGACCAGATGAAGTCAAAGTGTACTTTGTTCGTGCATTTATGGCCAACAAAGATACAGAAAAGTTGTTTTTTTTTACCATTTAATACTGGCAATGGGTCAGACTTTCATTACAAATTCATCTATTATAATTTTTCATGTTTTGACTTTGTTTAGAAAGTTTTCATCTAACATTTGTTAATCTTACAGTGGAAAATGGTTGTTGGTTGTGATTAGTCTTATAAGAGAAATTGTATATTATCTGGATTCGTTAGAAGGTGATTGGACAAAATACCAAGATATGAAGAAGATGGTTGATACATAAGTTAGATTGTTCTAAATATTCATTTGTATTTATTTATTTATTTATTTATGTGAGATTGTTTTAAATATTCATTTATATTTTGTTAGAGTTATACAAATTTTTCGATCATAAAGAGATACTCAAGTACCAAAGAGTAAAGCAAACAACATTACATGTATCAGAGTGCAGGTATATTTTCATAATTTTGATTATATTAGTGATGCTACTTGATAAAACAAGTTAAACTATATATCCTGATATATATTTATATTTTTTCCATGTGTAGTGTCCTTGTCAGCATAATGGTATAGATTGCGGTTTATGAAAGAAATTATTCTTTTGAATCAAATAGAGATTTTAACCATGATATAGGTTTCTAACTTATGATTTATTTTAATATTTAACACATTGCATCTAATTAATTAGTTTTAACTAAATCATATTATGTTATATTATGTAGTACTTTGATGAATACAAGTCTTCTACTTACTCGAAAGATTAATTGGACTAAACTAAGGAGGATTGGTGTCAATATATTATTGAGATAAGAATTTTATAAGGTATTGTGACACTTTCATTGATAAGAATTTTGAGTATATATAAGTTTGAGTTTTGATGAGATATTATGTCGTCCTTAGTGTGCTAAATTATGTTGCAATGTTGTTGTTGTTATGTGGAAGGTTAGTTATGATGGTATTGGATTTAAATTCAAATAAAGCTTTGTTTGTATCATGATATGAATTGAGGAATTTTTAATGGTGGGTTATAACGGATTCTTGATTTGTTTTTGTTACATTGGTTTATGTTAAATTATAATAGTTATAAGATTTAAGTGTTATATAGTTTGGTTCTGATATGCCTTTGTTGGTTTTGTTTTAGGTAGGTGCATGTGTAGAAGATATAGAGATAACAAGTTCATTTAGGATTCTTCATTGTTGTTGTTTGCAGAGAAAATAGTAGAGAAGATAGTAGCTCTAGAAGATAGTAATATATACATTTGGTGCATACTTATTAGATTAAAGTTGTATATATAAATATGTAAATTCATGTATATATAAATTATTGGATTCTTCAAGTTGTATCAAATTTATGTATATATAAATCATTGGATTAAAGTTGTATATATAAATATGTAAATTTGGTGCATACTTATTGGATTGAAGCTGCAAATTTATGAAACCTGGTGCAAATTTGAAAGACATCGCTTATTTTAAGTGATTATTAATAAAGAACGCTTAAAATATAAGATGTATATATTAAAAAATATGTGAATATTAGACAACACTTTAAACAAAAAAGTGTTGCCTATAGTGGGGAATAGAAAGCGCTTTTAAAGAAACAGGTGCATTAAAAAGCGCTTCTAAAGTAAAAAGCGCTGCCTAAAAGGGACTTTAGAGAGTGCTTTTAAATAAAGCGCTGCCTAAAACAGAAGAAAAAAAGTGAACAAAAATATACATTACACAGCACTTTTAAAAGTGTTGTCTAAAGGGGTGTTTAGAAAGCGCTTATGATGTAAAAAGCGTTGCCTATAGGGGACTTTAGAGAGCACTTATTGAATAAAGTGCCGCCTAAAGGCTACATTAAGAAACAATTTTACATTGACAAAAAAGTATTGTCTTTACTTACAGCAACACAGGAATAGGCAGCGCTTTAAAGCGCTATCTATTTCCTTATATGGCGTAGTTATAACTTTTGTTCAACACTTGAAGACCAGTTACAAGAACTTGAAACCTAGAGAATGTAGTTTCAATTTCTTCATCCTCCTTCATTTTGAATACCTCATATTGTTGAACCAAAAGATTTGCTTTAGATTCTTTAACTTGTTGATTTCCTTCATAGGAAGTACACAGAGATTTAAAGATAGTTTTGGCACTAGATTTGTCCAGAGTCTTTAGATACTTAGAGTAAGGTAGAGAATCTATTAAGATTCCTCTAACTTATAGTTGGTTCATCCATGGGACAAATTTATCACCTTAACCTCTCGTGATTATTGTCATACCCTAATTTTTACCCCTAAGATCCCACTTATCATATCATTGCATTTCAACAAGATCACAAACATGGTAACCTCTTAACTCTCTTGTCTTTGGGTTTTCTGTGTGGGAGATCATCAAGAACCCTTTGTGTTTTCTTATATCTTTGTGTTTAGTTGATTTTGTGCTATACTAACCCTATTCAAAACATAAAAATATGCTTTGCTTCCTTTTTCTTATTTTTGCAAGGTAAGGTTTTTTTATCAAGAGATTAAGTTGGGTTTCTAAATTAGGGTTTTGATCCCCTAAGCCAAACTCAAGGTCGACAAGTGGTCAACAAGGCTTATTTATTCAAGGCATGACCTATAGTCTTAGGTCACATCCATGTCAAGCATCATTCAACATCAATTAGTCAAAAGAAGTTCAAGTTTTAGGCATTTCTTCAAGTGGTTTCAATTTAGGGTTTATGTGTTTATTACTGTGATACGGTGGGAGAACTGACTTGAGGTTTGCGTTCGTATTCGCAAATGTTGTGGTTAGCAAGAGTCGCCACCGACTTTTTATTTTATCCTAAGGAAAGGTTAAAAAGCACAGCAAAAAACCTTTTGAGATGTTTTCTTGGGTTCGGGGAGTAGATTATAGAAAGGGAAGGTATTAGCACCCTTTCTATCCATGGTTATCCATGGGCTCTTAGTTACTTGCTTAGACCACTTGCCTTTTGTTTTCAATTGTTTTAAATGGTGCTTGTGTGTGTGGGTTTTGAAAATGTTTTTGAAAAGAGGCCAATGTGGTGGCAACCTTTGTAATGATCCATGTGGGGATGTATACAAAGATGTATGTCTTTTGAAAAAGTTTTCATTTTGTTTTTGAAAGTTTTGTTTTGAAAGTGTCGTGAGGTGTGATTTTGAAATTAGGCAAGTGTTTTTGTTTGGCAAGTTGATTCAAGTAACTAAGAGGTTATCTACTCCTAAATTTCTCAAAATATTATTGCTATACTTTAACCCTTTTAACAAGTTTGCACCACCATTGTATTTGGTGGGCAACCTTTGTGTTAGGATGTGAAAGGGACGGGCGCGGGTCATCGTTTAGACCATAATTGCAACAACGTTAAATGTCTTTGGGCAATCTCTCTAAGGGACTTGATCATTTGTTTTTGTTTGTTTTGAAAAGTTTTATCGAGGGACTATGATCATTCAAAATTTTTTGCTTTGCCCAAAGAAGTTTAACATGCAACATGGCCCATTTATTTGAAGGCAACAAGTGGAATACCCTAGGGGGTGCAAGTGTGATTTGTGTGTCCATTTTCATGCTTGTTTATCTTGTATTAGGTCAAACTATTTTTTATCGTTTTTTCGCATACAAACCCTAATTCTAACATGTTATCTTTAGAAAGCAATAAAGTGCGAAATTAAAATTACTAAGCTATTACACAACCAAATATGGGAAGGGGGGTACAAATGTTCAAATGGGGATATTGACAAGAATTTAAATCTAAATTATTACATCAATTTGAATATTTGCAATTTAATCAATGTACAAAAATTAAATAAGAATGCAAGATGTAAAAAGAATGTTTTGTATATGTATGAAAAAATATTGTTTATGTAAAAGAGAAAAGAAAATAAAAATGAAATAAAAATGTATTATTTTTGGAGTATTTTGAACTTAGGGTAGAAAAACCCTAATTTTAAAGAAAAAAAGTATTATTTTCTAATTTAATGCAACTATTTACTTATTATTTATAAAAATAAAATAAAATGAAGTGTATTGTGAAAAAAGGTATTTTTATATCAAATATTAATAAAAGTGAAAAATCAAGTATTTTTATATTTTGTCTTAAATATATTAATAATCACATATATATATATATATATATATATATATATATATATATATATATATATATATATATATATATATATATATATATATATATATTATATATATATATAATATATATATATATATATATATATATATATATATATATATATATATATATATATATATATATATATATATATATATATATATATATATATATATATATATATATATATATATATATATATATATATATATATATATATATATATATATATATATATATATATATATATATATATATATATATATATATATATAATATATATATATATATATATATATATATATATATATATATATATATATATATATATATATATATATATATATATATAACCCTAAATATGTATTATTCTAAAAATAAATATTTATTTAATATTTTAATAAAATAAATAAAAGTATTTTTTGTGTGAAATATTTTCAGAAAGTAAATAAAAATAAAAATGTATTTACACCTTTTTTCTATTTTATTATAATAATAATACATATATATATTATATACAAACAAAGAAAATAAACAAATAAATATGCAATAAATGCAAAAAATGATGGAAAAAATATTTTTAATTTTTAAATGGCATGAGAAAAAATAAACAAAGTCAGCCAAAAAAGAAAAAGTCAAAAATGTTAAAAAATAAGCAAATGGGCTCAGGGGGGTGTAAACCAAAAAAGATGGTGTGAAAAGAAAGAACACAAAAGCCCAGCCCAATGAAACACTGTCTTCAACCTCCAGCACAAAATATTTGAAAAAACACGCGCCATGTTCAGCTTCTTCTAACTCTTGATTCCTTGATTTTTTGAACAAACTTCCAACACAAAAGATGTTAAGCATGAAGAGACGGTTCTAACCATATAAAGAACATGAACTATCTCTCTAAGATGAGGGAGAATTTCTCTCCCCCTCTTTTCTGACCTAATTTTTCTACCATTTTCAGAGCTCAAATTCTCTCTACTCAGACAAAAGAAATAAAAAGTAAAGCTATGTACATGTTCAGGGCTATGAGTAGGACCTTGTTTCTTCACAAACTTAAGACTAAAGATGCCTAATAAGAGAGATACGAATTCAAACTTTTACCTGTGCAGTTGAACTTCAATCTGGAGAATGAGGAACTTTCAGTGCAATGTGATGATTGGAAAAGCTTCCTTGAGGTCCAGGGATGCTGTTTCAATGCTTACTTTGTCTTGAGAGCTTCTGAATCAAGCTATGGAACTTCAACTGCAAAAAGAAAAAATGAAAATGGTGGAAACTGTTAGAGTGATTACAGGTCAGGTTTTAGGCCATGGTTAGCTTGCATATGTTGTAGGGAAGGTAGAGGAATAGGTCTTGATCAAAATGCTCGAAGGGATTGGGAGTTTGCACTCAAACTGCAGGGGCACCCATGTTTGTGCAGTTTGAGGATGATTCTGAGATGGAGGGTGTATGGGAGGTCAAAAGCTCGTGTGTTAGCTTGGATATGTTGTGTGTAATGTGTTTGACAACTTTTCTCTTCTGTTCCTAAGCTGAGATCAGAGTTGGCATAAGTTATGGATGTTACTTCTATGTGAAGCAAGCAAATGTCAACTTGGTTTCTAGGCCAGTACAATGCCTCAATCTATGCTGCACATTTGAGTCTTGATCAGTGGGATATGTCCATGCCTTTTTGCCTCAAAGATCTGCATTGTACCTCATAGATTTGCAAAATTGCCATAAAGTAACACTTTACAAGAATGGATAATATGCTTTTTCTAGTTTAGGCTTGATTTTGTGTGTATTGTCCAAATGAGCAAAATAATGCTAGAACACAAAGGATATGCATTGAATTATTGAGTGAAAATGGGATTAGAGGCCTGCAATGTAGCTTAAGCATGCTGAATTCAAAAATGCATAGTGTATGAACATGGAACTTGGTCATGAACAAAGTGGTTTTTTGCTATATTGTGAAATTCGATTCTCCCTAACCATGAGGTTGTTTGAGAAGTTTTTGGACATTTTGGAAAGCTTGGAATGTGTAATACAATCCATCTTTGAAATGCAAATCAAAATTCCAAGTGGAAGGGTATGAAAAGTGGCCTTGAAGTAGGGTAGAAAATCTTGTCAAAATAGGTCAAATTTTACTAAGTTAAAAGATGGTTTAGTGCCCTTATTCAAAAAATTATAACTTGAGATACAAGCTTCAAATGAGAAAACTTTGTGAATCAAAGTTGTAGATTATGCAACAAGCTACAACTTTCATGTTTTGACTTTTGTTTGAATCCAAATGGATCATGGTGAAAAGATGGGGCAAAGTTGGGAAAAAATTAGGGTTTTTCATAACTTAGAAAAATTCTAAGTTATGAAAAATTCCATTTTCAAACCCTAATTTGCATTTTGAGATTTCTTGGTGAACAAGTTTCATGATTTGGCATGTTTTGATGAAAAATGAATCTTGACTCTTGATTTTGACCAAAAAGTCAAAGTTTGACTTTTCAGTATACAGTCAAAATTGATCAATTGACTGGGAAATTCAACTATCAATCTTGTGTACTTGGGATCTTTTGAGCTTGATGAACATGTCAAGATAATTCCATGGGGTCCTTGAGTCCATATGTGAGCTTGGCTTTCCATTGGCTAGGTCAAACAGTCAAAAATTGCCTTTGTGCAGTCAAAACCCTAAAAATGACCATTTTGCCCTTTTGATGATCTGATCAAATTTCTTGTGGAATTGTGATCCAAACTTGATCAAATGGTCCATGTGAGTTCATAATGTTGATGTGGATCAAATTTCATGAGGTTTGACTGTCAATTGGCCATAGTTGACTTTTTCCCCAATACAGCTGATTTCTAGGTCAACTGTCTAATTGACTGGGTAAAACTTGGAATCAAGACTTGAAACTTGGTATAGGTAAACTTGGGAGTCCAATATGAAGCATGAAAGTCATCTTAGGCTTTTTAGGTCAAAACATCCTTAGGTAAACACAAACCCTAATTTGAGTCCACAGTGCAAGGAGAAGTCTTGAGCAGAGGAAACCCTAACTGGATCTTGATCTTCAAAGGTCTTGTGATGAGAAAATGTTGAGGAAATGGGAGGGCAAATTTTGGGGTACAACAGTTGCCCCTGTTCAATCTTCTTGGACCTGAAGAGTTAGATTGGCAAGTTTGCCTTTCGTGACTCGAGGGTAAAAGGAGATTGGACACTAGAGTGCCCGGAAATTTGCACTCGCATGCTGGAGTCTCAACCATGTGGTGTCGGGAATGGGCTTATAGATGCCATTTGGAAAGGTGGTTGATAGGGAGATGGGCTTATAGATGCCATCTGGAGACGTGACATAACTTTGTCGGGAATGGGCTTATAGATGCCATTTGGAAGTGTTGATCGCATAAGAGATTCCTTAGCGAGAACTTGTGTATTTAAGAAAGACAGATGTTTTCCTGCCTTATTACAGGTGTTTGATCTTCAGTCTCCTTATGCAGATATGTCCTGGCTAGATACAGGTATTGAATCTACAATTGGTTGCTCAGATGTGCCCTGGCTGGATACAGGAGTCGAATCTGGAAATAGTCGTCAAATAGATGTGCCCTGGCTGGATACAGGAATCGAATCTTCGAACTCTTCAGACGTGCCCTGGCTAGATACAGGAGTCGAGTCTGGAAATGTGGTCAACAGATATGCCCTGGCTGGATACAGGAATCGAATCTGGAAATGTTGTAGTTGATAGATGTGCCCTGGCTGGATACAGGAATCGAATCTTCGAACTCTTCAGACGTGCCCCAGCTAGATACAGGAGTCGAGTCTGGAAGTGTGGTCAACAGATATGCCCTGGCTGGATACAGGAGTCGAGTCTGGAAACTGGTCACTCTCAGATGTGCCCTGGCTAGATACAGGTATCGAAACTGGAATTGTGACAGTTGAAGGTAGTCGTTTTTGAGATTGTCTTTTTCCTGAAAAGGCAAAGACGTAAGTTGTATGCAATGTCATGATGTATGATATGCATGATGTCATGATGTTCAACATTTGATGTTGTATGTGTTTCATCATGTATGTAAGCAAGATGTATGAAAATGTGAAATGTTTATGAGTGTAATTTTATCTTAGGAAAATAAATCCTTGACGAATGGCCGGGAAGCTGCTTTGCGGAAGAGATACTTGGCCGAAGTTTTAATGAGAGGCCTGCTGAGGACTTTAATGATGGATTCCGCTGAGGATGATGGTGATAAACTCCGCTGGGAAATTCCGAAGATAAACTCTGCTTGGGAATACCACAGATAGACTCCGCTGGGGAATGAAGGAACTTTGCCGAGAGCGGTCTTCCGTGGCTTTTAGCTGAGGATAACCCAGTTATAAGTCCTTGTGAGGAAATAACTCTAAATAAAACTCGGGAGAGACGTCCGTTCTTCGCAGGGGATAAGCTTGCAGAATCTACCGGGGATGAGCTTTAAGGCCTGCCGGGGAATGTTGGGCTTCTTCAGGATCGACGGGGGATCAACTTCTCTTGGGGAAAGTATTGCTGAACCTTGTTTTACTCTGCGGGGAGTTAAGATGATTTGGCCACATTCTTCAGTTGAACCTACCTTGGTGCCTTGGCGAACAAAACAAACAGACGGCATTAGACAACTCCACATTGCCCCTGTCTTTGATGTCATCTGTAATTAATCTCTTGTTTTATGAATCAGCAATTTAATGTCAAATGCATATATCAAAAAAATGAACATTGGACGTTCTTCGCAAGACAAAACAGAAAAAGGGGAAAACAATGGTAATTTGTATGGACAAGTGAATTTGTATTGATTGCCTGTGAATAGGCGTTTTTTGTACAAGAGGCTGACATCCTAGTAAGAGGACATCGCCAAATAGTATAGAGTTTACATTTTGAAAAAGAAAACAAAACAGCTATGTGAACAATCCCACTGGGTTCCAACTCTGCTATTGCCTTTATGTCTCTGAGCGTCTCATCGCTTTGCTACCTAGTTGAAGATGAAACTGATTGGTCGATGCCGAAATCTGAGCCAGATAGTTGATACCGAATTCCGGACGCGAAGTGATCCAACGAGACATAGTGTTACGCTTTTATCCCTAACTTTTGCCTGGACCGCCCTTTCGGGTTTTCAGTCCACCGGGATACCCATTTTTGCCCAAGCCGCCCTTTCAGGTTTTCGACTTGCCGGGTGTACAGATTTTTTCATTTCATCCCTTATTTTTGCCCGAACCCTTTTGGTTCGCCGGGAAGCCCTTATTTTTGCCTAGGTATGTCAACCTAGCGGGTCTTTTATTTATGCGTAGTATTTTTTCACTATGTCTGCATTGGCGGGGTGAGGAAGGTCGTCACCGTCCATGGTGGTTAGGATCATGGCTCCTCCTGAGAACACACGCTTAACCACAAATGGCCCTTCGTATGTAGGGGTCCATTTGCCCCGGGGATCACTTTGAGGAAGGATGATGCGTTTGATTACCAGGTCCCCAACTTGATACTCTTGCGGTCTGACTTTCTTGTTAAATGCCTTGATCATCCGTTTTTGATACGTCTGACCATGACAGATAGCAGTGAGCCTCTTTTCGTCAACCAGATTTAATTGATCAAGTCGAGTCTGGATCCAATCATCTTCATTCAAGTCTGCATCCTTCATTATCCGGAGAGAGGGTATCTGGATTTCGATCGGCAAGACTGCCTCCATGCCATAGACCAAGGAGAAAGGAGTTGCCCCGGTTGATGTCCTTGCTGAGGTGCGGTACCCATGAAGAGCGAACGGTAACATCTCGTGCCAATCTTTATAGGTCACTGTCATCTTCTGCACAATTTTCTTGATATTTTTATTGGCTGCCTCTACAGCCCCATTCATCTTCGGCCGGTAGGGAGAAGAATTGTGGTGCTGTATCTTGAATTGTTCACAGAGTTCAGTGATCATTTTGTTATTGAGATTGGTACCGTTGTCCGTAATGATTCTTTCCGGGACTCCGTACCGACAGATCAGATTATGCCGGATGAAAAGCGCCACGACGCTCTTGGTTACTGTGGCATAGGAAGCTGCCTCGACCCATTTCGTGAAGTAATCGATCGCCACCAAGATGAAGCGATGCCCATTGGATGCCGTTGGTCGGATCTCACCGATCATATCGATGCCCCACATTGCGAAAGGCCAAGGTGCCGTTAGGACATTCAAAGGAACTGGAGGGATATGCACCTTGTCAGCATAGATCTGGCACTTATGACAAGTTCGGGAGTGTTGGTAACAATCGGCTTCCATTGTGGACCAGAAATATCCTGCCCGAAGGATTTTCTTAGCCATGGTGTGTCCACTGGAATGGGTTCCAAATGTACCTTCATGCAGTTCCATCATGATTTTCTCAGCTTCAGCCTTATCCACACAACGCAGCAGAGTTGAATCATGATTCCGCTTGTAGAGAATGTCGTTGTTGAGGAAGAATTTTGCAGCAAACCTCCTCATGAACTTCTTATCATTGACAGACGCACCTTCAGGGTATTCCTGAGCTTCCAAGTACCTCTTCACCTCATGATACCAGGGTTTTTCAGTCACCTTTTCAGCCTCGAGCTCGAAGCAGTATGCCGGTTCATCCAACTTCCAGATTATGATTCGGGGAGCCTCATTGTCCCATTTAACTTTGCACATTGAAGACATCGTGGCTAGTGCGTCCGCTAGCTGATTCTCCTCTCTAGGGAAATGCTCAAAAGTTATCTCTTCAAAGTGAGGGAGCAAGGTCGACACATACTCCTTGTAAGGAATGAGATTCGGGTGTTTCGTATCCCACTCGCCTTTGATCTGATTGATCACGAGAGCGGAATCTCCGAAGACACTTAGAAACTTGATCCTCAAATCGATTGCAGCTTGTAAACCCATGATACATGCCTCATATTCTGCCATGTTGTTGGTGCAGCTGAAACATAATCGGGCGGTGAGTGGAGTATGAGTCCCCTTGGGAGATATGATTACAGCGCCGACGCCGTTACCCAAAGCATTGGAGGCTCCGTCAAAATGCATAGACCATCGGGATCCTTCCTCAGGTCCTTCATCCGGTCCAGGTACTTCACAGTCAGTTACCACCATGATGTCTTCGTCCGGAAAATCAAAGTTCAATGATTGGTAATCGTCCACAGGTTGGTGTGCCAAATGATCAGCCAGTACACTTCCCTTAATTGCTTTCTGAGTTGTATACTGGATGTCATATTCTGTTAAGATCATTTGCCATCTTGCTATTCTCCCAGACAGAGCGGGCTTTTCAAATATGTATTTGATGGGATCCATCTTTGAAATCAATAAAGTAGTGTGAGTCAGCATATACTGTCTCAGCCGGCGAGCAGCCCATACAAGAGCGCAGCAAGTTTTCTCAAGCAGTGAGTAACGAGACTCACAGTCGGTAAACTTTTTGCTCAAGTAATAAATAGCGTGCTCTTTTCGGCCAGACTCGTCATGCTGCCCCAGCACACACCCCATTGAATTATCGAGTACCGTCAAGTATAGTATCAGAGGTCTTCCTTCCACTGGTGGCATAAGAATAGGTGGCTCTTGGAGATATTCCTTTATTCTTTCAAAGGCGGCCTGACATTCATCATTCCAGCGTACCACTTGATCTTTCTTCAGTAATTTGAAGATTGGCTCACAAGTAGCAGTCAGATGTGAGATGAATCGGGCAATGTAATTCAGTCGTCCTAGGAAACCTCTGACTTCTTTCTCTGTTTTTGGAGTCGGCATCTCTTGTATGGCTTTTACCTTGGCAGGGTCCACCTGAATACCTTTATCACTTACAATGAAACCTAGCAATTTTCCGGACCTCACCCCGAAGGTGCATTTGTTGGGATTCAATCTCAGCTTGTACAACTTGAGTCGGTCAAACAACTTCCTCAGATGATCAAGGTGCTCCTCCTCAGTTTGAGACCTTGCAATCATGTCATCAACGTATACTTCAATCTCATGATGGATCATATCATGAAATAAAGCAACCATGGCACGCTGATAGGTTGCCCCAGCATTTTTCAATCCGAATGGCATGACCTTATAACAGAAGGTCCCCCACTGAGTTACAAATGTAGTCTTCTCCATATCTTCAGGAGCCATCTTGATCTGATTATACCCTGAGAAGCCATCCATGAAGGAGAACACCTTGTGTTGAGCTGTATTATCAACAAGGACATCGATGTGAGGTAGGGGAAATCATCCTTGGGGCTGGCCCTGTTCAGATCCCTGTAGTCGACACACATTCTGACTTTACCGTCTTTCTTCGGCACTGGCACAACATTGGCAACCCACTGAGGGTAAGAAGTTACTGCAAGGAAACCCGCATCAAACTGTTTCATCACCTCGGCTTTAATCTTCTCAGACATCTCTGGACGCATCCGTCGAACTTTTTGCTTTACTGGAGGGCAATCTTCCTTGGTTGGCAAATGGTGAACTACAATGTCGGCATCCAAACCAGGCATATCTTCATAGGACCAAGCAAAAATCTCCATGTAGTCTTGTAGCATCTGGATCAATCGTTGCTTCACGCTGAGCTCTAGATTGGCACCAATCTTGACCTCCTTCCTATCTGTCTCAGTACCCAGGTTAATTGTCTCCACAGGCTCTTCATGTGGTTGAATAGCCCTCTCTTCCTGGAGTAGCAGTCTTGCGAGTTCACCAGGCACTTCGCAATCATCTTCACCTTCGTCTTCGGCCAAGTTGATCGGATTTTCGAAGTCATAACTGGCGGTAGCAGAGTTGTTACCAGTGAGATCCAGAGTGGATTGAAACCTGTATAAGTGAGTGTGTGTAAATATAGCTGTTTTGCAATATGTATAACACAGAAAGAAAAAGAGCACAAGATTTGAAATGCAACAAACGTCCAATGTTTTTATTGATGATATATGAAAATGTCATACAAAAAAGCCCTCACAAATGGAGCTACGATGCCCCGGGCAGGACACCGAGCCAACAAAGTTTTAACATATTGTTTGTTACAAATTTGGAAATCAAAAGAAATCAATTACTGCGTGACAAATGTGATAGGGGTAAAATCCTTTGCTGTCCAGTTGCTAGGTCCGTTGCTGGTAGTCGGGTAGATCCAACTGTCAAACTCAGCTTCCTCCACATCCTCCTCGATAGCATTCACCCTTGAGCTGGAAATAAACACCGGAGCCTTTCCGATCTTCTCTTTGCGCACCGCCTTCTGAGCCTCTGCAGTAAAGCCTAGCCCAAACTTGTCGTTCTTCTGAGTGAAGTCAGGAAGCTGACCCCAGTGTGCACAATTGCCTTTCTGAACCACAGCCCGGGCATCCCTTAGGGAAGCCATCTTCAAGGAATCATTCTCTTCGGCCATTGTCTCTGCAGCTGCTGAAATTGGATGTACCTCCTCGAAATGTTGGAAGGGAGTTTCAATAAATTCTCCGTCCATCTCGATGTACCTGAAGGAATTCAAATGGCTCACCATATACTCCTCTTCTCCTTGCACAGTGACGATTTTCCCCCTGACAGGATACTTCAGCTTTTGGTGCAAGGTGGAGGTCACTGCCCCAGCTTTATGGATCCAAGGTCGACCCAACAGACAAGAGTACGATGGTCGTATATCCATCACGTAAAAGGTAGAGTCGAACACTTGAGAGCCCACACGAATAGGGATGTTAACCTCCCCATGAACCATCCTTTTAGAACCGTCAAAGGCCCTGACGATGATATTGCTGGGTTTCAACTCCAGGCCTTCATAATCCAGACGATCTAAAGCCTTTTTCGGAAGAACATTCAAAGAAGAACCAGTGTCCACCAATACATGTGCCAGAGTAGTGCCCCTGCATTCAATAGAGACATGCAGGGCATCATTGTGGTCTCTCCCTTTTGCGGTCAGGTCAGCATCTGAAAAACCCAAGCCGTTGTCCGCCGTCAGATTAGCTATGCAGTCAGTGAACTGGACTGCAGACGTCTCTTGCGGCACATGGGCCGTCTTGAGAAATGAGATCAAGGCTTTAGCATGAGCCTCGGAGCATAGCAATAAGGAGAGCAGAGAGATCTTGGAGGGTGTATGCCCCAACTGTTCGACAACATTAAAATCACTTTTCTTTATTATTTTCAGAATCTCCTCCATTTCTTGTCGGGAGGCCTCAGCATTTACGGGTATTGGTGCCTCCATCCGGGCAGGCTCTTCTTCAATCCCTTTGCCCCGAGCATTTGATGACTCGGCAGCAGGGGACACAATTTGATCAGCAATAGGACTAGGTAAACTTGCAGGTTTTATGAGGAGGGGTGTTCGAATAGCGGGCGGCGCAATGTCAGGCGAGAAGAGCCTGCCACTGCGGGTGACTTTAGCTGGACCAGTGATATCGCAGATACTGGCACTAGCGTCGAATTCTTGCTTGATTCCATTTACATACACGTCTGCCCCATAATGCCAGGGGACAGCTTTATCAGACACGTAGGAGAGGGGCCCTGGAACAGTAATGATCACAGGCGCAATTGTCATGATTTGAATAGGCTTCTTCGGGGGAGCCTTGATTGGATTTTTGAAGATGGTAATCACGGAAACTTCTTTCATCGGAACCAATTGAACAGCAGTCTTTTTGAATAGAATCTCCTTGCTATCCATTAGGCCTTGGATGCCTAACCTTAGCAAGGGAAAATCAGATGGGGAAATAGCACAGAATGGGCAACCTTCGCCGCAACCCAGAAATAAACCGGCCCGCAGTAGGTTCTTCTTAACAGTCTTCAGAGGGGTAACAACTTCATCTATCGAAACAGCATACATTTCTTCCTCAACGGCATTTACCCTATGCTGGGGCATAGGAGCCGTTACAACATTTGGTCTTTCTGGCGCTTCAAACTGAATTTCCTTTGCGTCGATCAGATCTTGCACTTTGTTTCTCAAGGCCCAGTAATCATCAGTAGTGTGCCCGGGACTATCAGAATGATAAGCACACCGGGCATTTGGGTTGTATTTAGGAGACGCAGTGTTGACGACCTTAGGAGCTTCTTTGAGGGTCACTAGGTTGGTGGATAATAGTTGGGGTAAAATTTGAGATAATGTCATACTCAGTCGGGTGTACTGCCTCTTGGGCCTTTCACTTCTTTGTTGATTGTATTGCTGAGGAGCAGCAACAGGTTTGGAGATGACCAAAGCATTGACGGCTTGGCGACTTTCGGGCTTGACTTGTCTTCTAGGGCCATAGACGGCGCTTGCTTCTTTCTTAAATGGCCTCTTCTCAGCACTTGTAGAGGCAGCCTTCTGTATCTTGCCTGACCTGATGCCAGCTTCAATTCTTTCTCCTGTTAATATCAAATCTGTAAATCCAGCGGAGGAGTTACCAACCAAATGATTGAAAAACGGACCAGACAACGTCCCAAGGAACATATCAACCAGCTCTCGATCAGTTAATGGAGGCTGCACCCTGCCAGCCAAATCTCTCCATTTTTTAGCGTACTCTTTGAACCCTTCACCCGTCCCTAGAGACATACCCTGAAGTTGGGTACGCGTAGGAGCGAGATCAGAATTGTATTGGTATTGTCTGTAGAATGCAGTTGCCAAATCTTCCCAGTGCCGGATGCTAGCTCCGTCCAATTGGTAGAACCATTCAAGTTGTGACCCCGAGAGGCTATCTTGGAAGAAGTGAATCCAGAGGTTCTTATCCGCCGTGTAAGGTTGGATTTTCCTTACGTACGACCTCAGATGCAGCTTTGGGCAGGAGACCCCATCATACTTGGCAAAGGCAGGCGCCTTAAACTTGTGTGGAATTACTACTCCAGAAGATAATCCCAAATCTCCGAAATCCAGTCCCGGCACGTTCTGAATTTCCATAGCGCTCAAGCGGTCCTCCAATTGCTTGTATCTGTCAGCAGCAGGTGGGTATTGTTCGTCGTTATAGTCCGTCTCGTTGTCGGAGACTGCGGGACTAGGAGCTCCTCCCCCTTGGGGACTATTTTTCTCAGCAGAAGAAGTGGTTGGATCAGCTTCATTGTGGAGTGTGTTCCCAAATCTGCGTCCGGTGTTGAACAATGCAGTCCTCTTTTTCTTCTTCTTCTTCAGGAGTAGAGTCTTCAACTCTTGCTGACCCTGGGCTAGGCTTAGGACCATCTCTTGAAACTGTGCACTTTGGGCCTGAAGGGCCTTGATTGCTTGCTCACTGGATGAGTCTGGATTCATGATGACTGTGCACACAAACAGCGAAGAAAATTAAGCAACCTGTGAAATAGGGTACCTGCTATGCATATGGTGCAATGGAATGCGTATGTATGCAATGCATTCAAGGATTTAGAACATTCAAACTTTGTTGTAGACAAAAAGGAACGCACATCATATTAATAAGGAGAAATTCGTTAGTACATAAATGCCTCATGGGCCAAATATTACAAAACAACTCCTTAAGGTAAAAAAACATTGCGCATCCTCTTTGGCGCGATGTAGGTGTTGAGATTCCTTTCCTCGTGTAGCAGGCGGGTGAGTTCCAGGACCTTCTTTTCACTAGCACGTAGACTGGTCTCAAGAGAACTCCGTTCTTCCTTAAGCTGGACCCAGCTCTTCTGCATCTCTTCCCAGGAGGTGGGCATGTCAGGATGTTGAATGGTGTAGGATGCTTCTCCTTCCAAGACTGGTTCCTTGATCACAGGTAGCATGTGAGGGTAAGGCATCACTAACTTCTGGGAGCGGGCTCGTACCCACTTGAGGTAAGGTTCCAACGGGATGGAGTTCCGGTGCCCCAATGTCTTGCTGTCTATCCTACTTGGCATCCTCCAAGCTCTGATAAATCTCTGACGAAGTCCTTGAGTATCATTGTCGAAGTCGAAAACTATATCAGGAATTAACATGTCATGAGGGCCATCCTTCCGAGCATAACCAAACTGTCTCCAAGCCAGGCATGGGTTGTAGGTAATACCTCCTTTGATTCCAAATAAAGGAACATTAGGGTATTCCCCACAACGATCAATGATAGTGACGTCTTCCCTGGACCTAGGACACCAATGTATATCTGCATGCGTGAGAGTCATTAACCGTTGTGACCATCTCAAACCCCGCTCGTTCTTCAAAACTGATTGTGGAAGATGCGAAATAAACCACCTTCCCAAGAGAGGAGTGCAACACATAAGGACACCCCTTCTTCTCATGGTTCGAGTGTAACATGAGTGAAGGATATCCCCCAGCAACGTAGGTATAGGATTCTTGGTCATGAAGATCTGGACAGCACTGATATCAATAAGCTGATCTGGATTAGGGAACAACACCAAACCATAGACAAGGAGGGCCATAACTTCCTCAAAAGCTCGTAGGTCAAGAGAGTTCCAACATTCTTGAGCCTTTTCAAACAGAAATCTAGCTAAGAATCCTTTGATACCACTTCTAACTTCCCAATGTCCCTTGAGGTCAGATGTCTGTAGGTGCAAGGCTTTAGCAATCTCTTCAAGCTTGGGTTCCTCTTCCGTACCGTTGTAGGGTAGTTGATCAAGGATAGGGACCTTCAGAAGTCGGGAGAACTCTTCCAATGTAGGCACCAACTGATAATCCGGAAAAGTGAAGCAGTGATGCAGGGGGTCAAAGAATTGGAACAGGACCTTTATCAAGTCCTCCTCAATGTTGGTGTTGACCAAGCTGATGAGTCTTCCATGTCTCTCACTGAATGAAGAGCCCTCGGGAGTCCTGGACAGAAGTTCCTTAAGCTGAGGAGGGATCTTTACAAGGCTAATCTGAATTGTCTTTCTGCGAGCAGTTTCCATGTCCTATAAAACAAGAACAAAGATGAAGATTCGAAACCCTTGAAATGGTTAGTCAATGCTCATGATGTAATGATGTGATGATTAAATGCATTATAAACATTCACAAAGGCAAACATGGTAAGGCACACAAGTCACACAAACCCTTATAGTTTAGGCCTGCATGAAGTCTGGGTATTACCCTCTTGAAGTTTTGTGGGCTCAACCTGTCCTATCAAAAGTAACCGGGTTCTAAAGGTCCCAATATCACTGGATTGCTTTCATTGTTCATCGTTTCGATTTAGCCACTGAACTGGCGACCGAAATATTCCAGGAAAGCAAACCTCAATTGAGTGTAGTATCGAGTATCAACCAACCTCGGACTGCACCAAAGTCAGTTATCTCACTACCCCTAAAAGGCCAAGATGGTTCAATTAAGGTTCTAAGGTCAGTTGATGCTTCACGACACCACGCGGCGGCCCCGTACTCTCCTTGACTGAACTCAAGGGTTACCGGTACACACCAAAGTGCCACATCAACGTAGCAGACTGTTTCAACCATGTCGGTATACCCCGCACAGTTCCCTCACAGCCTTGTTGCTACCTAAAAGGGTTTCCCCAGATCCGGGTTAGGATCTATAAAACTCCAATACAAAGCCCACAATATGTAAAAGCAAACAAAGCAAGCAATTGAAAACAAAGGTGATCTAAACCCTAAGGTTACTCCACTTTAAAAGTTATCCCCAGCAGAGTCGCCAGTTCTGTGATACGGTGGGAGAACTGACTTGAGGTTTGCGTTTGTATTCGCAAATGTTGCGGTTAGCAAGAGTCGCCACCGACTTTTTATTTTATCCTAAGGAAAGGTTAAAAAGCACAGCAAAAAACCTTTTGAGATGTTTTCTTGGGTTCGGGGAGTAGATTATAGAAAGGGAAGGTATTAGCACCCTTTCTATCCATGGTTATCCATGGGCTCTTAGTTACTTGCTTAGACCACTTGCCTTTTGTTTTCAATTGTTTTAAATGGTGCTTGTGTGTGTGGGTTTTGAAAATGTTTTTGAAAAGAGGCCAATGTGGTGGCAACCTTTGTAATGATCCATGTGGGGATGTATACAAAGATGTATGTCTTTTGAAAAAGTTTTCATTTTGTTTTTGAAAGTTTTGTTTTGAAAGTGTCGTGAGGTGTGATTTTGAAATTAGGCAAGTGTTTTTGTTTGGCAAGTTGATTCAAGTAACTAAGAGGTTATCTACTCCTAAATTTCTCAAAAGATTATTGCTATACTTTAACCCTTTTAACAAGTTTGCACCACCATTGTATTTGGTGGGCAACCTTTGTGTTAGGATGTGAAAGGGACGGGCGCGGGTCATCGTTTAGACCATAATTGCAACAATGTTAAATGTCTTTGGGCAATCTCTCTAAGGGACTTGATCATTTGTTTTTGTTTGTTTTGAAAAGTTTTATCGAGGGACTATGATCATTCAAAATTTTTTGCTTTGCCCAAAGAAGTTTAACATGCAACATGGCCCATTTATTTGAAGGCAACAAGTGGAATACCCTAGGGGGTGCAAGTGTGATTTGTGTGTCCATTTTCATGCTTGTTTATCTTGTATTAGGTCAAACTATTTTTTATCGTTTTTTCGCATACAAACCCTAATTCTAACATGTTATCTTTAGAAAGCAATAAAGTGCGAAATTAAAATTACTAAGCTATTACACAACCAAATATGGGAAGGGGGGTACAAATGTTCAAATGGGGATATTGACAAGAATTTAAATCTAAATTATTACATCAATTTGAATATTTGCAATTTAATCAATGTACAAAAATTAAATAAGAATGCAAGATGTAAAAAGAATGTTTTGTATATGTATGAAAAAATATTGTTTATGTAAAAGAGAAAAGAAAATAAAAATGAAATAAAAATGTATTATTTTTGGAGTATTTTGAACTTAGGGTAGAAAAACCCTAATTTTAAAGAAAAAAAGTATTATTTTCTAATTTAATGCAACTATTTACTTATTATTTATAAAAATAAAATAAAATGAAGTGTATTGTGAAAAAAGGTATTTTTATATCAAATATTAATAAAAGTGAAAAATCAAGTATTTTTATATTTTGTCTTAAATATATTAATAATCACATATATATATATATATATATATATATATATATATATATATATATATATATATATATATATATATATATATATATATATATATATATATATATATATATATATAACCCTAAATATGTATTATTCTAAAAATAAATATTTATTTAATATTTTAATAAAATAAATAAAAGTATTTTTTGTGTGAAATATTTTCAGAAAGTAAATAAAAATAAAAATGTATTTACACCTTTTTTCTATTTTATTATAATAATAATACATATATATATATATTATATACAAACAAAGAAAATAAACAAATAAATATGCAATAAATGCAAAAAATGATGGAAAAAATATTTTTAATTTTTAAATGGCATGAGAAAAAATAAACAAAGTCATCCAAAAAAGAAAAAGTCAAAAATGTTAAAAAATAAGCAAATGGGCTCAGGGGGGTGTAAACCAAAAAAGATGGTGTGAAAAGAAAGAACACAAAAGCCCAGCCCAATGAAACACTGTCTTCAACCTCCAGCACAAAATATTTGAAAAAACACGCGCCATGTTCAGCTTCTTCTAACTCTTGATTCCTTGATTTTTTGAACAAACTTCCAACACAAAAGATGTTAAGCATGAAGAGACGGTTCTAACCATATAAAGAACATGAACTATCTCTCTAAGATGAGGGAGAATTTCTCTCCCCCTCTTTTCTGACCTAATTTTTCTACCATTTTCAGAGCTCAAATTCTCTCTACTCAGACAAAAGAAATAAAAAGTAAAGCTATGTACATGTTCAGGGCTATGAGTAGGACCTTGTTTCTTCACAAACTTAAGACTAAAGATGCCTAATAAGAGAGATACGAATTCAAACTTTTACCTGTGCAGTTGAACTTCAATCTGGAGAATGAGGAACTTTCAGTGCAATGTGATGATTGGAAAAGCTTCCTTGAGGTCCAGGGATGCTGTTTCAATGCTTACTTTGTCTTGAGAGCTTCTGAATCAAGCTATGGAACTTCAACTGCAAAAAGAAAAAATGAAAATGGTGGAAACTGTTAGAGTGATTACAGGTCAGGTTTTAGGCCATGGTTAGCTTGCATATGTTGTAGGGAAGGTAGAGGAATAGGTCTTGATCAAAATGCTCGAAGGGATTGGGAGTTTGCACTCAAACTGCAGGGGCACCCATGTTTGTGCAGTTTGAGGATGATTCTGAGATGGAGGGTGTATGGGAGGTCAAAAGCTCGTGTGTTAGCTTGGATATGTTGTGTGTAATGTGTTTGACAACTTTTCTCTTCTGTTCCTAAGCTGAGATCAGAGTTGGCATAAGTTATGGATGTTACTTCTATGTGAAGCAAGCAAATGTCAACTTGGTTTCTAGGCCAGTACAATGCCTCAATCTATGCTGCACATTTGAGTCTTGATCAGTGGGATATGTCCATGCCTTTTTGCCTCAAAGATCTGCATTGTACCTCATAGATTTGCAAAATTGCCATAAAGTAACACTTTACAAGAATGGATAATATGCTTTTTCTAGTTTAGGCTTGATTTTGTGTGTATTGTCCAAATGAGCAAAATAATGCTAGAACACAAAGGATATGCATTGAATTATTGAGTGAAAATGGGATTAGAGGCCTGCAATGTAGCTTAAGCATGCTGAATTCAAAAATGCATAGTGTATGAACATGGAACTTGGTCATGAACAAAGTGGTTTTTTGCTATATTGTGAAATTCGATTCTCCCTAACCATGAGGTTGTTTGAGAAGTTTTTGGACATTTTGGAAAGCTTGGAATGTGTACTACAATCCATCTTTGAAATGCAAATCAAAATTCCAAGTGGAAGGGTATGAAAAGTGGCCTTGAAGTAGGGTAGAAAATCTTGTCAAAATAGGTCAAATTTTACTAAGTTAAAAGATGGTTTAGTGCCCTTATTCAAAAAATTATAACTTGAGATACAAGCTTCAAATGAGAAAACTTTGTGAATCAAAGTTGTAGATTATGCAACAAGCTACAACTTTCATGTTTTGACTTTTGTTTGAATCCAAATGGATCATGGTGAAAAGATGGGGCAAAGTTGGGAAAAATTAGGGTTTTTCATAACTTAGAAAAATTCTAAGTTATGAAAAATTCCATTTTCAAACCCTAATTTGCATTTTGAGATTTCTTGGTGAACAAGTTTCATGATTTGGCATGTTTTGATGAAAAATGAATCTTGACTCTTGATTTTGACCAAAAAGTCAAAGTTTGACTTTTCAGTATACAGTCAAAATTGATCAATTGACTGGGAAATTCAACTATCAATCTTGTGTACTTGGGATCTTTTGAGCTTGATGAACATGTCAAGATAATTCCATGGGGTCCTTGAGTCCATATGTGAGCTTGGCTTGCCATTGGCTAGGTCAAACAGTCAAAAATTGCCTTTGTGCAGTCAAAACCCTAAAAATGACCATTTTGCCCTTTTGATGATCTGATCAAAAATCTTGTGGAATTGTGATCCAAACTTGATCAAATGGTCCATGTGAGTTCATAATGTTGATGTGGATCAAATTTCATGAGGTTTGACTGTCAATTGGCCATAGTTGACTTTTTCCCCAATACAGCTGATTTCTAGGTCAACTGTCTAATTGACTGGGTAAAACTTGGAATCAAGACTTGAAACTTGGTATAGGTAAACTTGGGAGTCCAATATGAAGCATGAAAGTAATCTTAGGCTTTTTAGGTCAAAACATCCTTAGGTAAACACAAACCCTAATTTGAGTCCACAGTGCAAGGAGAAGTCTTGAGCAGAGGAAACCCTAACTGGATCTTGATCTTCAAAGGTCTTGTGATGAGAAAATGTTGAGGAAATGGGAGGGCAAATTTTGGGGTACAACAATTACCATGCCTTTTTCACTCAAATTTCTCAAGAAATCCTCAAGATTTTTCAAAAGACAATCAAGATTCAATCATTTGATGTTAAAATGATCATCATTGTGACTTGGAATACAAGAAAATATCAAAAATCACAAGTTGGTACAAGTGTGGGTGGCCTAAAAACCAAGTATGGCATGCTTTTGGTTCAAATAGCATAACTCTTTCATTTCCTAATATTTCGTAGGAATTCTTTGAGCCAAATGTCCCTTTTGATGTCAGATGTTGGAGGCCAAATATGCGCAAAACTAGGTCATGACTTGTTTAACCAATGTCAGACCTGTTTTCAGTGTCATGGCCCTAACTTTCAACTCATGCCATTTTCACATCAAGCATCCTTTTGAATTGGTTCTTTTTGCATTGTGTTCTACTCCATGAAAGGATCATTTGGCAAAAATAAAATCAAGAAACGCGCGAGTAGATTCTATTTAGCCTAAGATTGAACAAGAGGACTCAACTCTGCATCTTTGGTACATGGCCCGTAATTAGAAACGACCTAAAAGTTGCTTGGGACCACTTTGTACATGTGAAGACTTCTTTTTCATGATGAAACACATTTGATACAACACAAAACAACCTGAATTGCTTAACAAAACACACATTTCATGCTCATTCTCACACGGTTTTGCATCTAGAATTTTCTAACTTGGTTCACACGATTGAGATCAAATTTGGCACATATGATGAGCTCACTCATTCTCTTATAAATAGAGCATCATTTTTTATTCATTTGCAAGCTTAAACATCCAAAGAAAATTTGCTTCTCTCAAGCTCGATACCTCTCAAAAACCAGAAAATCTAAACTCATTTTCTCTTTGTTTTAACTTCAATTCTCCACCCAGAATCCTTCATCGGCGTCATCTGAAGCTACTTAAAGCATTTTAGAAGTTCAACAACACCTCTAAGTACCAACTATATTTCACCATTTTCTGACCTTCGAAGCTCACTTTGAACAGGTAGCTACGAGTTTCATTTCCACTCAAACTAGTTATCATTCTCTTTGTCTTGATCCTCTGAGTAAAAACCCTCGTCTATCTGGAATTTATTCTTCATATTTGGAATTTAATTTTACTTTGAAGCTTTTTAGGGTTTTTACATTTTTCTGCAAATTCTCTTTGCTCAGATCAAATAAATGTATTTGAAGCAAAGAGACATGGACGATGATGTCAGGTGAAGTTGAAACGTGCTTTGTTTCAGCATAAATCCACTAGTCCATGGTTCTGCAAAATTGGATGGCTGGAGGTTGAAGATGAGTTATTCCGTGTGTTATTGTGGGAAAAACTTGAATCCGACCAATGACAAGGTGCCACCTTGCTAGCTGTTGGATCTATTTTTATTTTAAATTCTATTTTATTTCATTTTCTTTTAAAATTCATTAAAAATAGTTCCAAAATGATTTTTCCCTTCAAATTTTTCCATTATTTTCTAAAACTATATTCTACCTCATGTGATTTTTTCATATTTTTTAAATGATTTTTGGATTTTCTTTCTATTTTCTTTTTATTTTATTTTTAATAAATTTTAAACATTTATTTCTTCATCATTTTAAAATATTTTAGATCCAAACTTTTGAGATCTTGATCTTTGGAGTTTTCTGACTTTTGTGGCTTTTTATTTGATGTTTTAATACATCTTTTGTATTTTCTCTTTTATTTCCATTTTAAACCATTTAAAAGTCATTTTAAATTTGGTTTAAATATTAATTTGATTATTCTTGATGATTGGTACTTCTGACTTTTTATTGACGTGGTCAATTATGGTTGATTGAAGCTCATTTTTAGTTGACCTTTACGAATGGCAATGGGAAAGTCAGGAGACGGAGCCGAAGAAGGGGTTGAGGCGCTTGGAGTAGGATCTGAATCATGTGGTCTTAACCTTCTTTCATAGGTAATGCCATATCGGTTCAATAGTGGTGGAGACTCATCTATTACAACGGGTGGACTAGACAATAAAGGTCTGGACTCACTCGACTCAAAATGGAGAATAGGAAAAACTTGATCAAAATTAGTTTCAGGGACACCTTAGTTGGGAAAGTATGGTATGTCCTCAAAGAATGTAACATCTGCTAACGTGTAGAAATGATGTGTAGAAGGAGAGCAACATCAATATCTCTTTTGGAGGCGGGAGCAGCTTAGGAAAACACATTTGATGGCACGAGCATACATTTTATCCTGACTTGGGGACAAATCATGAACAAAATAAGTACATCCAAAGACACGAGGGGGAACAACATATAAAGGATCTACAGGATGCACTAAAGAATAAGGAACTTGATCATTCAACATAGAAAATGGCATTCGGTTAATTAAATACCTGGAAGTAAGAACAACATCACCCTAAAATTTTAGAGGTACATTGGCATTTAGCAAAAGAGTACGAGCAGTGTGAACAATGTGTCTGTGTTTTCTTTCGGCAGCCCCATTTTGTTGAGGCGTATGGGAACAACTCAATTGATGTAGGGTGCCGTTGGAGTGCATGAAAGAGTTAAAACAATCAGAAAAGTATTATTTTGCATTGTCACTGCGTAAAATGCGAATTGTTTTGCCAAACTATGTTGAAATCTCAAAACAAAAATTCTTTAAAATATTAAACAACTCAAACCGATCTTTCATTAAAAATATCCAAGTACATCTTGACAAATCATCAATAAAAGTAACATAATACTGACACCCTAGGATAGAAGGAACCTGACTAGGACCCCACAGATTGAAATGAACAACGTCAAAAAGAGACAAAGTTATGTTATTAATGCAACTGGAAAAAAAACTCTAACATGTTATTAGATTGATGTTTGATGAACTTTCTTCATTTCAAATCTACCATTAAATGATCATTTGATCTTTTTTGGTACTTTGGATTGATGATAAGTTTATCTCAAGGTATCACGAAGAAGATGAATTGAAGTAATTATCCAATTCCCTTGCCTTTGTGCTTGATCACCTTTCTTCTTCTTCTTCTTCTTCCTTTTTGCTTTGTTTTAATCATTGTGTTGCATTATTTTCGGAGGATGACTTTGTATCATTTATCTAACATTCACTACACCTACATTGCTATTTCCCGACCTCAAATAGTTGTGACTTCTACATAATTCCAATTACGATTGCTTAACACGGTGTTAAATTGTCCCGAATCGGTTGATTAATAATTAACACTAACATTAACTCCATATTATTGTGCTAACTTTACATTTTTTTCAATTTTACATTAATGCCATTTAATTTCTTGCCTTTTAATTTTGTTCAATTTAATTTCTTGTCATTTATTATTCAAGTCATTTATCATTTCATGTCATTTTTTATCTTTTGTTTTATTTTGTTTGCTTGCCTTCAATGGCTTAAAAGGTTAATAAATATAAAATCCTAAAAAAATTGTAATGTGCTCTTGAGGACTTTTGATATTATCCCTTGTTTATGGAGTTTTGGACTTTGGACTTAAGACCGTGGTTAATTTCCCTTAGCTTGGAGTTTATCTGATTCTTTGGTTCATCTGAGGCATTAATTTCATATGATACTTTGTGATACCTGAGACTTAGAATCATTTGGACCTTTTGTTTTATCTGAGACTTGGCCATGTTTTGAGACCTTGTGACCTTTATCTGGAATTTGTTATGTTCATCTGCTCTTTGTACTTGATCAACTTGTGGCTTAAATCCAAAGGGAAAGGAATGTTGGTTTTGACCAATGTCAAATGCTTGTTTTCTTGTGGTTATTTCACTTACACTCACAAAGGCTTTCTCTTGGGCTACCTTACAATGAAACATTTTATTTCATGTCCTTTATATTATGCTTTAGGATAGTCTCTTAATCTCCTCCCATTCTTTAATTTTCAAAATTTTCTCCCTATTTCAAACTTCTTATTTTCAAACTTTCACATCTTTTCTTAAACAAACCTTGACTTTGTCAAGAGATCCAGAAAATATTTTTCTTAATAAAATTCTAAAATACTTAAGCATATTTAAACTCTTTCAAAAATTATAAAAAAGACAAACCTCGTCAAACTTATTTTTGTGTCTTAGTACACTTTTCTTTTCAAACCAGACCTTTTTTCTGAAAGAAATGATATGAGTTTATTATTGAAGTGATGCAAATTCCTATACTTCTGCAGTATGTTGTGAAATTGATTGACATTTTCCATTTGAATGTTGAGACATACTTGTTGAGTAAATTCAAATAAAATTCTTCATATCAAGATGATACAAATTCTCATTTCCTCATACTTGTGGATAGTAAGTTGAGTATTCCACTCGAATGTGACAAAATGTCTTTTTCACCTAAAAACAAAAAAACAAAAATCTCTTTTCATAAAAAAATGCAAGTGGTTCCTATGGAGTACCATGGATGTGATGGGTATTAATATCTTCTCTTTGCATAATCAATACATGTACCTAAATCTCTCGTTTATTTTGGTTTCAAAACTTTTTGTAGTTTTTTTCGACTTTTCCCCTTTTTTCCTTTAGAAACAATAAAGTTCGGTGATGACTCTTGTTTTTTTAGTTAAGTTAATCAATAGATTAATCTCAACTTTTACATCACAAAAATTAGTATCATCATTTTTTATCGATTATCTTGAAAGGCATAATCAACTTCTTAATTAAATCTATTACGGTTGGCACTCACGTCTTCTTGGACTCTTACAGGAGCTTTTCCATAAGTTAATTTGCATCATTTAAGAAATATTCTTGCACAGGGTTTTGTTAGTAGTATCAAATTTACAAAAAAATATAAATAAGAAAAGTAAGCTCTGTTTGAAAGAAGAGTTGTATCATCCTTCTTTGAAACTTGTTTTCCACCAGAAAAAATTTCATACTATTAAACCAATCTCTATGAGCTTGTCTTGGATCGTAGAAACTCATTTTCATTTTGAAAACATGATCAAGAAGAGTTTTATAAAATCATGAGAATGATCAGCATGCACTTCTTTATGGATGTAACAATTCAAATTGCATTCTTTACATTTATTTGGAAGATTCTTACAAAAATGCATGAGAAGGCTGGAATAATTCTTATGGCTTCTAGTTGAGGTACATGAGCATAAGTATTATTGAGATTTATGCCTTGGTTGTGATCTTTCGTAATGAGACTTGCTTAAAATAAATATTTCTATCGAGCTTGTTAAGAAAAATTCACTAAGGTTCCAATAACTCAACTAGATTTAGGAACAAGTTCTTAACAGTTGTTTCTCTCAAATTGATTTAACCTTTCTTGCATAGAAAGAGACCAATTTTATTCGATGATAGCTTCATCAATTTCCTTTGGATCAATTTGTGAAACAAAAGCCATAAGGTTACATACCTTGCTAGGGGAGTATTGAGATGCAATTCCTTTGGAAGTTTTCTCAATTAATACTATGAATGAATTTGTCATTAATGATCCTTCATTATTAAGATAAACTTTCTTAAGTTGACTTCTTTAACTTTGGACTTCCTCTTGTCTTTGATATTTTTCTTTATTGTCATCTTTCAATGATGATTTTTAAGGCATAACTGCAAAAGTAATAAATTCTACTTATACCTACTAAGAGTTAATTCACTAAAGATAATATGTGTTAGTTCTTCCATAGTCATGGTACCTTTGAAAAGAGGTTTTAAAGTTACTTTAATATTTTTATTGACCATGCATATGGACGAATTAAATTTACTTTACTACATTTGTTACATAACTTACTTAATATTAAGCAACTTATGCTATAATTATTCAAGACAACTAAAAGGTAAGATTAGGGATCTTACTAAGACTTAAAGATCTGATGATTTTGTCTTGTTGTTATTAGGTGAAGAGATTTATTCCCTTGTAGGATGGCACAGTAGAACTTTTTTTTTCAATTGTGTTATTTGAGGAGGAATTGTTGGTATCATCATCTACATCACAACTTGACTTTTCCACATTTGGTACCCATATCTTTTTGAATTCTTTGATGTTAGTTAAATACATATTATGAGTGGACATCCTTATATTTTTACATTCACAATGTTATTTATAAAAGTATGAAGGAGGGTGTCTTTCTTTGCTCTCATGAATCTTTTTTATAAAATAAAACATGGCAATATGGTCGTCTTTATTACAATAATTACATTTTAGGGTTTAGCATTTAGATGTTGGTTGGACATTGCAAATATTGATAAAGCTTTTACTATTATTCTTAGGTTCATAACCAAGACCAGCTTTATTGTAAGACGCCCTTTGGTTTCCTAACAAAATATTCGAGTTATTTGTCCCTTTAGTGAGTTTATAAAGTGTGTTTTGAAGATTACCAATTTTTTTTCAAAATGTAATATTCCTCACAGTTGATAGATTAGTCAAAAGTTTTATGAGATGAGAAAGATTTTTGAATTAGATCATATTGTCTCTCTCTAAGACTTTCAATTTTTTTCAACAGGTTTTTATTTTTCAATTCAAGGGAAGAAATATTGTCTTTGGAGGTAGAGATGATTTGTTTTAATTTACTCATTTATTTTGATAGCTTATTACAAAGGGGAAGTAAATCTTGATAGGAAAAGTGAGAGGTTACTTCATCATCTTAGTGATTTGTCGTGAGACAGAGGTTTGCTTCTTCTTTATCTGAAGATTCGATATCATTGTTGTCATAGGATATGTATGCTCTCTTTTTGGATTTTTTTTTAGCTTTTCTTTATTTTGGTTTCTTCTCAGGTTTTGAGGGCAGTTTGGTCTTATATGCCTTTTCTCTCCGAATTGATGACATGTAGGAATGGATGAACTTTCTTCACTTTTATTATCGGGTCTTGAAGTTTGTTTTTTGTGCCATAGTAACTCCTTGAATTTTTGAAACATGAACTTCATGAATTTATTAATCTCACTTTGACAACTTTCATCTTCTGATTCCATATCTTCTATGTTGATAGATTTAAGCGCAATCTTTTTTCTATTCTTTTTGTTATCTTCTTCATCATCAGCAAGTCTTTTTTGCTCCATCTCGTGTTCCTTCAATTTTCCAAGTAGAGTATGTGTGTCCATAGTCACCAAATCCTTTGAATCACAAATTGCAATGACTTTGGGCTGCCAGTTGCGATTTAGGCATCCAAGAATCTTTATGACTAATTCCTCATTTGAGAATGTTTTCCCCAAAGTTCTCATATGAATCATGATATGAGTGAATCGTGTTTGCATTTGATTTATGTTCTCTTCAGGTTTCATTCTAAAAAGTTCATACTCATATATTAATGTGTCCAACCTTGCCCTTTTTACCTCAATAATACATGCATGGGTAATTTGGAGGATGTCCCGCATTTCTTTAGCAGTTTCGCAATGAGAATTTTACAATACTTCATCAAGACCAAGTGTGGTGATGGTGATGCTCTTAGCTTTCAAACTGCATTGCACATTCTCTTTATCCTCGTTGGACCAATCCTTTTCAGGTTTGTCTACTACAACACCATCAACTTCGTGTGTAGGAACAAATGGTTCTTCTTTCACAGTATTCCAAATACCTCGATTCATTCCTTTTATGAAGAATTTCATTTTCTCTTTCCACAATCCATACCCTTCTCCTTAGAAGGATGGAAGTTTGTTTAGTGAATAGCTTGAAGTCATTCTTCCTCCTGAAACGATTAGTCCTTAACACGAGTTAGGCTCTGATGCCACTTGTTGAACAAGAAAAATTGACTTTAGAGTCTGATAGCGATGTGTCGGGAAATCCTTGATTCTTGAGTTTTGACTAAGTTCAGATTTTGGTCTTTTAAAATCGGAGTCTTAGCTTTTGATCCTTCATACTCTCACTCTTCAGGGGATGGCTTGTTTAGAGTTTGGAGACTTTAGATTCTGATCATCTTGATCAGATATTGATTATTCAGAGTCTCATCTTCAAAATCTGCCTCGTAAGAGCTTCTCTTTCAATGATCTGCAATTTTAGAATTGACTTTCAATCAGTATATTGATCTTTGTATTTGCACACTTTAACACATATTAGTCTAACCAATTGTTCATTAAATACTTTATTATCATTAAAACCTAAAAGATATGGTGTAAACCAATTTTATTCCAACAAGTCAAACCCCCTTCCAAGCTTCTACAGACTCGGAATCACAACATTATCTACTACGTTCATTTCTCAACTAGCCATTGGGTTGGCAAGCAATGGCCCAACGTTCACCTCAATCTAAGGACTATGCCTTGGGTCAGGGATATCAACGATTATAAGAGACAATAGACAATAGACAATCAAAAGTACAATTGAATCTAGTAGGCAAAAAGTCATTGCTCCATTCTAAACGCCACCTATATATTATGCCTGATCCGCTCCAATTTCTTTTGGAAATATGTACATATTATACCCGACCCGCAGTTAAGAAAATTAAATTATAAATTTGATCTGTTGCTTCTCAGACTTAGTTTTAAACTTAAAATTTGCATTAACGCTTTTAAAAAGGTTAAAATAAAAATCAAAAACAAAATTGTGTTACAATCAAATTCGTTTGACATTGGATGAACTTAACCTCAAAGTTCAACAAAAATATTGTGTTTTTGGTTTTTATTTTAACCTTTTCTCACCCTACTTGTAACCCTTATATAGGTCTATAGATACTGAGGATATCCAGGTGATTTTTTTGGGGAGATCCTTGATTCTGTCTTCACATGTGTTGAGTTAATGGGATAAGAATTTGGATGAAACATTATTGTTTAATTGGTTAAATATCACAATTAATGGGGTAGAGCAGTCTTCTTGTGTATGGTTTCCTTTCAAGCGAACTAACTTAACTAAAACACACATTTGAGTATAAGAAGTTGACATACAATGGAACATTTACATTTTGATGTTGTTTCAAGTGAACATTCAGCTCGTAAACAGACAGACAAATTTGAACATAAAACCTTACATAAATTTGTTAGTTAAAAACAATTCAAAATAATGGAAACATATTGTTCAAGATATTCTAAAAATATGTTTTGGAAAAGATATAATGAAAAAATGTATTGATCGAGACACAAAAGATAACTTATTTTAACATATGGACATAAAATATGGATCAGACTTATACCAAGTATAAGTAAGGGTAGTTGAAATAGATTTAAGCAACATAAATAAATCAATCAATTAGAGAAACAAATGGAAATCAAAAATAATAACATATTCCATCATTAAGTCTAAAACAACTACTGAAATAAATCAGCAAAAAGTGCAGGTATCGAACCAGTAATTATAGATTACAACTACCAGAATGAAAAGAAAACCTCAGTCAAAAATATAGAAGAATAACACCTCAAAGTTCTAAAATAACCAAAAGCATGTGAAACTTCTTCTAGGTCATTCTTTGAGCAGCTTCCTTGGCAATGAGTCTTTCCTTGGCCTTGGTTTTTGCTTGAGATTTGGACCCCATGATACCGCCACCCCACTTCTTCCTGTACTCTTCATACTTGTCATTGAAGTTCGCCTGAAAAAAAGCAAGATATTGTAGACTTAGAAATTTAGAGTACGAAAATATAAACAAGAACATAAGAATCAAAACTCTGGAGTTTAACAACCTTAATGGCTTCTAGGATTCTGCTGAATTCCATTTTGTCTTCATTCTTGACAGTGGTCAAGCACAAAACAGCTGCAGTTTTCTTGTGAACTATCTGCAAAATTAGACATTAACCAAACCAATATTATAAATTAGACAGATGGAACTTGTGTATTACAGAGTACTATTCACAATAAAAATAATAATTACTGTTCCAAGGCGTGCTTTGCCCTTGACAATGCAGTAGGGAATTTCCATCTTCCTGCACAATGCTGGGAGCCATACAACAAGCTCAATTGGGTCGACATCGTGAGCAATCACAACAAGTTGTGCCTTGTTCTGAGAAATCGACAAGTCATTGTTAGTAAACAATCAACTGAGAGAGTATATATAATAATCATTCATAAACACAAGGCATATTACCTGCTCAATAAGATAGGTAACATGGTTGAGACCATATTTCACATTAATAGGCTTCTTTGTCTCAACTGTTTTGCCCTCAGATTCAGCTTGAGCCCTTTTCAATAGACGCTCTTTCTTCTCAGCTTTGTCCTCGGGCCTATACTTAAGGAGCATCTTAAATAGGTTTGTGGCTGCATAGTACATTAAATAGAACTGATTAGAACAAAGTATAAGGCAACTACAATATCCCCAATCAATATTCACAAAATAGTCATATCAATACTACAATCATAAAACAAAAATGAACAACATCATAAACCTGAGAATCATTGCAACATGTAGCATTTCAATGGGCATATACCATCAAGCACACAACAATCCAAACAAACATCTCTCCGCCATTACCTCTAAAAGCAAAATTATAATGTACATTTCTATGAATTAAACAAAATTAACAAAGTTCAACTCAACAAAATCATACAAGATATTTAACATAAGCAAAGAAACATGCAGCAAATCATACAAGATCAAAAAACCAGTTAATATAGACTAATCCCTAACCCTAACAAATCAAATAAGGTAGCACCGACACCTCCGAAAAAAGAAGTGACAGGATGAGTGTCTGACACACAGTCAATCATACCCAAATTTTAACAACCACCCATCAAAATATTTTGCATAAAAACCAAATTAAAATCACAATTACCTAGCACTTAACAAAAATAAACAAACTATAGCTAAGCAGAATCAATACCAAAAACACTAATTTTAACAAGATCAAACATGTCAATCATACCCAAATATTATAGACCAAACATTGACCATCTCACAAGAACACTATATATTACCAAGGTTTTTATCGAGTGTCTTGGTGAACTGGTTGAGTGCAGGTGGAACCTTCAACCTCTGCTTGAGGATCCTCTTCTTCCTTTGGATTTGAACAGTCTTAGGCCATTTCACAAACCTCGTCAAATCTCTCTTTGGAGGCAAAGCACCACCGATCCCAAATTGCTTTGGCCTCTTCTCGAAAAGCGGGTTCACCACTTTCTCTGGCTGCTTCTTCTTAGCAGCTGCAACTGGTGCTTTTCCACCGCGCTTTGGTCCCTGCAAAACAAAGAGAATCACGTTTGAGAATAAGCACTTTTGAGAATAAGCAGATGGAGAGAGAGGGGGAAGATTGTTACCATTGCTGCTGTTGTTGATGGAAGTGGCTGATTACGAAGAAAGAGTACTGAAAGGAGAAACCCTAGCTGTGATTGAGGTGAACTTAAAAGCGATTCTGAAAACGGGTCTTCTGTTAATGGGTCGGGCTTTGGCCCAGAATCGATTCTGTTAGTGTGGTTTATGTTAGGCCTGGTTCATCAGAGCAGTTACAAAATTTTACCCCATACCCCTACTTATTCACATACTCCTACATTTTTATGAAAAATGTCAACTTTATCTTTATATATTTTAAAATGATTTTATTTTTTTATTTTTTATTATTCATTAAAGATTTTCAAAAAATTGTATTCCTATACGTATCAAAATACTTGACAAAAGAGTTGGTAGATAAATTTTAATTTTTAATGTACTAAAACATTTTGCAAAAGAGTTTTTGTAGGCAATTTTTTATTTTTAATATACAAGAACATTTAGCAAAATAGTTTTAGTAAACAAATTTTTATTTTTAATATATATGAACATTTGAAAAAAGAGTTTCGGTAGACAAATTTTCAATTTTTAATATTCTAGAACATTTGGCAAAAGAATTTTAATAGATAATTTTTTTTTAATGTACTAGAGCATTTCACAAAAGAATTTCAATAGACAAATGTTTAATTTTTAATGTATTGAAATACTTAGAAGAAAAATATATAGTATACAGTCTTAGGGTAATTTCACTTGTTGTCTCGGATTTAAACAGTCATGTCTCTCGAATGTGGGATGCTTTAGCAAAGACCATCGGTTAAAAGATCGTAGACCCTCGATGATCCTTCGATGTTGCCTTCGGTAAACGATCTTAGTCCCTTATAAAAATTATTAAAGCATCCTACAAGTTGTCTTCTATGACTGTATGATGACCCGCGTCTGTCCCTCACATCCAATGATAAGGCTTTCCACTAACTAATGGTATGGTAGCACTATCTAAAGGAGAAGGAAAAGAACAAAGACTTCTTTGAGTAAGTAGAACGCTCGTAGTCGCTTGCTCACAAACTTTTCAAAACTAAACATCTTTCAACAAAACAACACTTTCTTTCAAAATAAAACATTTTGTATACATTCTCAAGGATATGAGAATCATTACAAAATTGTCACACTTAGGCATTTCAAAATATTTTCAAGCATACACAAGCACAAAACATTTTCAAAAAAAATGAGCTAGCGATTAAGAGCCCGTAGATAACTACGAATGAAAAGGGTGCTAACACTTTCCCTTTTCGTAACCTACCCCCCGAACTCAAAATTCTCAAAAGGTCTTTCCTTTTATTTTCACTGTTTCCTTTATTAGATAAAAGAAAAGTCGGTGGCGACTCTTGTTATCCCCAACATTTGTGATAAAACGTAAAACTCAAAAGTCAGTTCTCCCACCGTATTACAAAAATGGCGACTATGTTGGGGACATAAATAAAAATGGGGTTACCTTAAGAGCTAGATCATCTTTATTGTTTTACTTGTTTGTCTTGTATGCTTTATATTTTGGGATATGCTTGGGTTTATTTCTTGTATAGATCTTATACCTGGATCTGAGGGCATTTTAGGTAAGTAGCAATAAATCATGAAAATTGTACGACGTAGATCGATATGGTTGAAACGATGGCTACATTAGTGTGACGCATTGGTTAGTGTCGGTGTCCCTTGAGTGAGTCAAGGAGAATACTGGGTTGTCGCATGGTGTCATAAGCACTAACTGACCTTAGAACCTTAATTGACACAACTTAGCCATTAGAAAGTAGTGAGATGGTCGGCTTTGGTGCAGACTGAAGTTGGTTGATACTCGATACTACACTCATTGAGATCGGACTCTCGGGATATTTCCATTGCAAATCAGATGCTTGTACTAAAACAATGCCTGAGAGAAAGATCAGTGATATTGAGGTTCCTAGAACCCGATTATTTCTTTATGACAGGTATGATACGGTGGGAAGAACTGACTGTTTTTGGAATGTTGGTTTGCGTTTTGCGTTTGTTTTTGCAAAATATCGCGGTAAGCAAGAGTCGCCACTGACTTTTATTTTATCCAACCAGGAAAGGAAAAAAGCACAGAAAAATTCCTTTTTTGAGATCTGAGTACGGGGGGTAGATTATAGAAATGGAAGGTATTAGCACCCTTTCTATCCGTAGTTATCTACGGGCTCTTAGGTATTTGCTCATCATTTTCAAAATGTTTTCTTTGTGCTTGTGGGTTTTGAAAAGTTTGTTTTAACTTCGATTTAACTCTTGCTTCTGTCCTCAAGAGTGTAATGAAGTGTTTTGAAAACTTTGTTTGAAAAGGAGTGTAAGTGTGAAAAAGTTTTGTTTTTGAATGAGCAAGTATCTAAGAACTATCTACCTACTCGAAAAAGGAATCGTTCTATGCTAATTTCCTTTAGACAATGTTATCCCACTATTAATGAGTAGGTAGCACCGTCGTTGGAGTTTGAGGGTCAATTCGAATGTGGGACATACGATCACCAAAGCAATGTTAGGACGCCTTAGCGGTAACCCTAATGTCTTAGATCATTTGTTTGAGGCAACAATATCTGAGGCAACCATTTCGAGGCGACTATGATCTTTTAGACAAGAGGACGACCTCTAAAACGACATATACTCAATGACCGTGTACGAAGGCAACCAAGTGGGGTGTACCCTAGGAGTGCGCATGTGCGAGTGTATCGTTTTCAGTTATTTTTATCTTTGCACATGTTAAGGGTGATCTAATTTGATTTTAAGATTAAGCATTTAGTCTTGTCATGCAAACCCTATTATCAAACATCTAACAGTTGTATAATTTTCGGAATTAAAATGCGGAAATTAAAACTAATTATTACAAGGCGTCGGGTATTTACATCGCCAAAAGCAACCCTTTGAAAAATAAAATAAAGTGGTAAAAATAATTAAATGTCCTAATTATCTATTACATACCGGAAGCAGATACAACAATATGGATAAAGAAAAAATAAAGCGCGACGCGAAAATAAATCGAATGCGAATTAGGGTTTTGACCCTTTTGAAAGAAAATTGCTTTTTTTTGTTATTTTTATTTAAGAAAAGAAATTAAATCCTAAATTAAGTACTAAATTAATTATAAAATAAATTAAATAATAAATAACATATTTTTGGAGTTTTTGATTATTTTAAGAAAGAAAATAAAAATAATTAAATGAATTAAAACCTAATGATTTCTAATTAATTTTAAATATTTACAAGGCAAATTAAAGTTGTTCTAGAATTAAACCTAATTAATTTAGTTAGTATTTATTAATAAAAATAAAAGTTCTAAAAATTTTATTGGATAAGAAAAAGTATTTTTATGATTTTTTTTGATAAAAAAAGAAAATTTGTTATTCGTTAAAAAATAAATTAAAATAAAATAAAGCAATTAAAATAATAAAAAGAAAATATGAGAAAGTAGAGAAATGGGCCTTTTTTGGAGGTGCTGAAAGCATTTTTTTGTTGGCCCATTTGCTGATCCATTTGGACTTTTTGGATCCAGTGCTCATGCGTTGACTAGCTCTTTGGTGGACCTGCAATATTTGACCACCAGATCTGGCCCCTTGGCCATCTGGCGCTTGAGTGGTGAGTGTCTATGGTGTGAATCTGGCCCATGCATGCACTTGATCTCCTGAAAAATATTGGAAAAATGCAAATTGTTGGAGGCAGGGATCGAACCCCTGACCAGCCTTTGGGTCTTTAAGCGCTTATGTGGCCACCGCTGGGGCGCTTTGTTGTCTTTGTTATAATAATGCAAACGAGAAATAATATATAAAATAGAGTCAATGACCAAAAAATAGAAAAACACGCGCAATGCATTTGAATGGTTCAATGGGAGAATGACACGGCTTCGTCCCTGTCCTCCCAGAACTGTAATTTTACCTGCGGATTTTTATCCGCAGCAAAAAAAGAAGCTTTATTCCAAAATCGTCCTTAGGCAATATAAATGAATTCCAAGACCATGGTTTGATCCATCATCTTCTTCTGAACACAACCATGTCCATCATGAAGATCAATTGTACCTGAAACGAAAACCCCTAAAACCAAACGCAAAACCCTAGCAATGGCGTTTCACGATATAGAGTATAGAAATCAAATTGGTTATTACAAACAGTTTGCAAATGATGTGAGGGTTAAGAATATGCAGTTATTTCATTCAATGGATGCAAGAATCTGGAAATACGAAATCAAGAACATAGCTATGTTATGAAGGACTTACAGTGCACTAGGAGGTCTGGAAACGCTTGGTTTGGATTGGATTAGCTTGTGAGAGTTGCCAGGAAGCGATTGAGACCAATATCAAATCCTGAAAATGCCTCTAACTTTGATTTCGATCTCCCACTTTTTTGTGATTTTGCAAGTTTTTGTTCTGCCTCCACAAGTGATCTCCAACCCTGATTCTTGTATGTTGCACTTGCTTATGTATTGTGCATTGTATTAGGGTAACAAACTTTGTCCAAATCCTCCTACATTGATGATTGCATATTTGATTTGATCTTCCATTAAAACCTTCCAATTTTGGCTTGAATCCAATCTCTTTGTGCATAATGGCCTTGATACGAATTTGATTGCAAAGCTAGCTGTAATTGGAGCCTAAAACAATCAGAAAATCATTAGTTATCAATGCCTTAGACTTTATGTGATTTTATTTTATTTAAAATGAATTAATTCAAATAAAAATCAAATAAAATAATAAGAATTAGATATGGACACATGGCCAAGGCTAGAGCACGTGGGCAATAAGGCAAACTCAAAATAAGTGAAAAAGAATGGGCTCATTTGGCAAAATTTGAAGTTTTGGGGATAGTTGACTTTTGGCAATTTTGCAAAAAAGTCCAACTTCAACAATGCATAACTTCTTCAATTTTGAACTTTTTGAGGTGTTCTTTGACTTTTTAGAAATCTTGAGATGTCCTATATTCAACCCTTTTGGTCTCATATCATTTTGATATTCCATGCTCAAGTTAGAAGCTTTGACAAAAAAGGTGTTTTTGTTGACTTTCAAAAATGACCTATAATGTCCAAATTCATAACTTCTTGTGAGTGCATATTTTGATCTTGGGGTATGAATATGGATTGTAGGGGATTTCATCCTCTTAAAAATGAGATTTGGATGGGTCATTTCTCATAAAGTATGAGAAAGTTATGCTTGGTCAAAGTTGAGTTGACTTTTCCTACAAAATCCTAATTTATCAACTTTTGAATCTTGATGAACTTTGAGCAATCCTTGATGAATCATGATCAACCCTTTATCAAATGATTAAATATCCTTCAAAATGATAATGTTGACAAAAAATCTTGAAATTTGACTGTATTTGGGTCACAGTTGACTTTTGCCCTAGCACAGTCGATTTTTGGACTTTTGAGCAATTGACTTAGCAAACTTCCTCTGCAAGGCTTGAAATTTGACATGGATGATCTTGAGAACATATTATGACATTGGGGAGCACTTGAGTTCATTTGGACTCAAGGATCTTGATGCAACACAAAACCCTAATTTGGGGTAGACTGCCTTAGGAGAGAGCTTGTATGGTCAATCCTTGAGCAACCTTGAGCAACTTGGATATTTTTCTTGCAATGTCTTTGAGAAATATGGGAGGGAAAATATTGGGGTACAACAACAGGTTGAGCCAACTAAAACTTCAAGAGGGTACTTACCTATGGTTTGGTGCTATTCCCTAATCCAGACCAACTTATAGATGTGAACACCATCAAAATATTTCTTTCTTATAACCCTGTGCCTACTTTGCTCGGAGACATTCTGCATTCTCTTCACACTCGTACAATGAGGAAACAAGGGACTCTTATGTGTTGCATACCTTTGCTATCTAGGTGGTTTATTTCGCATGATCCCCAATCAGTGATGAAGAATGAACAAGGTATGAGGTGGTCGCGAAGAATAATGTCACTTTCTCATTCAGATATCTATTGGTGCTCTCGATCTCAAGAGGATATTACTATCATTGGCCATTGTAGGGAATTCCCTAATGTTCCACTCCTTGGCATTAGAGAAGGTATTACTTACAACCCTTCTCTGGATCTACGTCAATTTGGTTATGCTCGAAGAGATGGTCCTTGTGACATACTTATCCAGGGTATTGTGTTCGATTACAGGAACAATTTTCAAGGTTATCGTTAAAGGTTTATACGTGCTTGGGGCATGGTAAACAATATTGATAGCAAGACTTTAGCATAAAAGACTTCCATCCCTTTGAATCCCTACCTAAAATGGGTATGATCTCGTGCTCAAAACCTCATGATGCCATATCCAGTTGTTCTACCGATGATCATAGAGCCTGCTGTCAAAGGAGACGTTTCTCGCACCATTCTCCATCCAGATATGCCCACTGACCTCTAAGAATTGCAGAAGTCCTGGATTTAACTCAAGGAATGACAGGACACATTTGAAACTCAATTCTATGCAATCTAAAATAAAGTGTTGTAGCTTACAAAGCAACTTCATGAAGAGTGAAGTCTTAATGCATACATCGACATGAAGAGGAAGCATCTGTGGGAGACTTGAATCTTAGGTTTTAGGATGCATCATTTCATAAACAGGTTTTCCAATACAGGTTTCCTCATCTATTAACTATGTATTTAAGTATAAGATGGCCCTTAAACAAACTATCAAGGATCTCTAGACTCGGCATGCACAATTTCAAGAGACTTTTCTGAATCTGGCCAAAGGGCAACAAGAGATGATGGCGCTCCCCACCAAGGAAAAGAAGACTAAGAAGTGGGTTGTTATCCTAAATATAGGGAGAAGATTCAAAGGTCTTGCTCGACCAGTTCGAGTGGATGGTATTTCCTCTGAGGAAGATGATAACCAAGAGGAGGATTACAGAAGTGTCAGGGGTGAAGGTAAAAATAACCAGGGTTATGAGAATATTCCCGAATATGAAGACTACTCTGACGAATAGTACCCTCCTACAAATGACAAGTACAAGCAGTTGGAAGACTGTCTCAAAGCCATGGGAACCCAGAAAATGCTTGGATTGGATTTTGGAGAGCTAGGTTTGATCCTGGGGGTGGTCATCCCTCACAAATTCAAGGTACCTGTCTTTGCTAAATATTATGTGGTCTCTTGTCCCAAACTTCATCTGAGGTTGTATGTTCGAAAAATCCAACCTCACACTGCTGACCGAAAATTATGGGTCCATTTCTTCCAAGAAAATTTGGCTGGAACTCAACTGGAATGGTTCTATCAACTAGAGGGAACCAACATTCACACATGGGAAGACTGGGTTGATGATTTTTACTAGCAGTATCAATATAATACTGACCTGGCACCGACTCGTGTACAATTGCAAAACATGTCCACGGGCTCGAATGAAGGGTTTAAGGAGTATGCACAAAAATGGAGAGATCTAGCTGGAAGGGTGCAACCTCCTTTGACTGAGCGGGAATTGGTGGATATGTTCATGGGTACTCTGACGAGTCCATTATTTAATTTGCTGATTGGGAGTTTTTCATTAGGGTTTACTGAGCTGATTCTGACTGACGGACGAGTTGAAAATGGTATCAAGAGTGGGAAGATTTTGATGGCTACATCTTCTAATACTGTGAAGAAGTCATTCAGTGGTAAGAAAGAAACCAATGTTGTATATGGCCAGAAAATCCGTAGTAAAAATGACCATCATCAGTCTATGGGAACGATGTTGATCTCTAATTCGATGCATGTTCAACAATAACAACAGGGCAACCAGTGTATGTCAGACGCTCCGAGGAGGCAGTTCACCAGGATTAATATGCCATTGGCTCAAGCATTGCAACATTTGTTAAAGGATGAACTCATAACACTACGGGATTGTTGTACCCCAAAATTTGCCCTCCCATATCTCACCAAATTTGTCAAGAATGATCCTCAAAGTTGCTCAAGGGATTGGACAGTCCAAATACCTCATAAGCCAGCTGAAATTAGGGTTTTGGTTCTTTCAAGGAATTGGAGGTTTTAAATGGTTCAATCAAGTCTCATAGGCCTCTATACATTCTCAAGCACCTACATGCCAAGTTTCAAGGCTCACAGTGTCAACTGGCACAGTCAAAAGCCTCATTTGACCCACAGTCAACTGCAGGGGCAAAATGGTCATTTTGCAGTCAAAAGTCAGAATTTTTGGTCAACATCTTATTTTGAGTCCACAATCATCATTTGATCAAGTCTTGATCATGATTCCACAAGGATGGCTCAAAAATCATCAAGGTGCAAAAAGTTGTTATTTTTGGACAACACAAAAGTCAATTGTATCTTGACTAGGGCATAACTTTTTCATGGTTCATCAGAAAAATCCCATCCAATGCTAATTTTGAAGGGGATGACATTTCCTACAATCCATCTTCACATTCCAAGTCCAAGAAATGCTCTCATAAAAAGTTATCAATTTCTACATTATAGGTCAATTTCAAAAGTCAACAAAAGTGCACTTTAAGTCAAAGACCATAACTTGAGATTGGTAAATCCAAATGACATGGTACCAAAGGCATTGGTTAGATGACTTCAATACCTTTCCAAAATGTCCAAGAACATGTTCATATGATCCAAATTGAGTAAGATATGCATTGGAGAAGTTGGGAAATTTTCATGAATTTGCAAAAGTCAACTTTGCTCAAAACACCTTGTTTTTGCTAATGGGCCTCAAATTTCTTCTTGAAACTTCATCCATGGCCTATGCACGACCCATCAAGCTTAATTGAATTTATTTTCTTATTTTTATTAATTAATTGGATTTTTAATCAATATTAATTCATTTAATTAATTTAAATTGTAGGAAAGTACAAAGATTTGGTTTTTCAATCTTTTTGTGAAGCAAACATGGTCAAGATATGCTGGCAATTTTGTGTACAAATTAAATATGCAAAAATCTCCAAAATTGGCAACTTTCTTCAATCATGAAAATGCAAAAAGATTTGATTTTCAATCAAATATTCAATCATCAATTCCATGGATTTTTTGCTCAAGATTGTGACCTAATTTCATTCCTCTATATATGAACAAGCTAACCCTAATGCCATACACGTGAGAAAGCTGCAGACAAAGCCATAGCAATATTGAAAAATTTCCAAGAAAACTCAAAACTGATTTCTATATTCTAGGGCGATTCAAAGCTTTTTGTTGATTCTAACATCTTGCAGGGGTTCCCAGGAGTGTGTGGCAATCAAATTCAAGCCTTGAAGCTCAAAGAATCATCCTAAACAGAGCCACGGTTTGCCATTTATTTTCAGAATCGTGCAGCTCAATTCATGCATATTTAACGTGCTTTTGTGTTTGTTTTGCATTGTTAGAACTCATATGAAGCTGATGGTATAACTGAATTGGATTAAAACGTCGTAAATCAAAAGTTGCCATGGTTGAATTTTAGGGTTCATGAACTTTGAATTTGGGGATTCCTAGACCAAGAAAAATTGAGACTCCTAAGATAGATGGTTGGAATCGTTGAACCAAGACGAACAAGACTGACTATTCGCGAAATATTTATATTAACCACAGTTCTATTCGCTATTTTTCGTCACTGTAGTTTATGGGGGTTAAAAACCCCCGCTATCTAACATTGTTTTTACAGGTTCAACGAGGAAGATGATGATGTGTTGATACATCAATGGTTAGTTCAAATAAGCGCACGTTTTTGGTGTTACAACATATTTGATTGTTTCTTAATATAATGTTTGCTTATTATTATAATAACAAAAGCGTGCAAGTGGTGTAGTGGTTGATGTGCTGGCTTGGAATCATTGGGACCTGGGTTCGAATCCCAGGTCCCCCAAAACTCTTGTTATTATTTTCTTGTGTGTGTTCACATGCAGCTTCCCAGATGATGTCCATCATATACCTCAGATATCCACGCGCCAGATATCCCTATACTCAAATCCAGTGGTCATGATTGGAAGACCACCATGCTCCCTAGTCAATCAACGCATGGAGGATCTCAAAAAGTCAAAGAGGCTGCAGCAAATGGGCTTCAAAATTCCAGAACTTACCTCCTAAATGGGCCAGCACCCCCGCTTGGTTTATTCTTCTTTTAATTCTTTTTTCTTCTTTATTTAATTATTTTACTAATTATTATTATTATTATTATTATTATTTAATTAACTCACAAATTTATTATTTTCATAATAAACACAAAAAAACTAAAAATAATATTTTTCTTAATTAAAATGAATTTCACTTTATTTTGTAAATAAATACTAACAAATTAATTTAGTTTTTTAATTAGGTTAATTTCACTATTTTTTGCAATAAATAAAATAAATTAGAATTAGGGTTTTACTAACTTTTGATTATTTATTTATTTATTTCCTTGAGACATTAAAAGATTAAAAAATATTTCCTTTTGTTAATTAATTAATTAGGTTTAATTTAATTTAATTCATAAATAATCAAATCTCTTTCTTTCTCAAAAAGGGTCAAAACCCTAAGGATTTCTCCGATTCAATTTCTCTCGCGCGCATATTAATTTTTTATCCCCATTTATGTAATTGCTCAGAGGATGTAATAACTTTAATTAGGACTTTTTATCGCTTTCTTTTATTTTCCGCAATTTATTTTTCAAAGGGTTTGTTTTTGGCGATGTAAATACCCGACGCCTTGTAATAGCGTAGATTTATTTTCCGCACTATTAAATTGTTAGATGTATGTTAATTAGGCTATGCATGATAAGACTTCTCTGAAATTAAAATCAACCCGTAGCTCACCATAAAAATGTGCAAAGATAACTTAACATGAAACCTGACACACTCGCACATGCCACTCCTAGGGTACGCCTCACTTGGTTCCCTCAATGTGGTCATTGAGTATAGGGTGTTTTAGAGGTCGCCCTCCTGTCTAAAGATCCAAGTTGCCTCGAAACGGTTGCCTCGGATAAAAGGGATCTAGGACATTAGGGTTACCGCTAAGGCGTCCTACTATTGCTTTGGTGACCACATGTCCCATTAATCGAATTGACCCGAAAAACTCCAATGACGGTGCTACCTACTTCTCAATAGTGGGATAGTACTGTCTAAAGGACATTTACACAGCTTAATTTATTTTGAGTAGGTAGAGGTTCTCATGTACTTGCTCTTTCAAAAAACAAAAATACTTTTCGCACCTACACTTTTCTGACAAAAGTTTTCAAATAACACTTCATACACTCTTGAGAACTGATACAAGAGTCAAACGAAGTTTTCAAACAAACTTTTCAAAACCCACAAACACAAGAAAAGCAAAACATTTTTGAAAACATAGTGAGCAAGTACCTAAGAGCCCGTGGATAACCACGGATAGAAAGGGTGTTAACACCTTCCCTTTCTATAATCTACCTCCCGAACCGAGAAACATCTCGAAAAGGAATTTTGCTGTGCTTTTGTCCTTTCCTTGTTGGAGAACATAAAAGACGGTGGCGAATCTTGCTTACCGCGACATTTCGCGAACCAGCATTCCAAAACCGTCAGTTCTATTTCCACCGATCACAGAACTGGCGACTCTGCTGGGGAATTCTAAATAAGTGAGGTGTACCTTAGGATTAGATCACTCTTGTTTTCAATTGTATGCTTTGTATGCTTTATATTTGTGGGTTTGCATCGGAGTTCTATAGATCCTAACCCGGATCTGGGGATACCCTTTAGAAGTAGCAACAAACTGTGAGGGAACTGTGCGGGGTATACCGACATGGTTGAAGCAGTAGCTACATTGATGTGGCACTTTGGTGAGTACAGGTAACCCTTGAGTCAAGTCAAGGAGAGTACGGGGCCGCCGCGTGGTGTCGTGAAGTATCAACTGACCTTAAGAACCTTACTTGACCATCCTGGCCTCTTTAGGGGTAGTGAGATGACCGACTCTGGTGCAGTCCGAAGTTGGTAGATACTCGATACTACACTCATTGAGGATTGTTTTCTTGGAATATTTTGGTCTCCAGTTAAGTGGCTAAATCAAAACAATGAACATAGAAAACAATCCAATGATATTGAGCTCCTTAGAACCCGGTTACTATTTTCTAGGACAGGTTTTGAGCCAACTAACTTCAAGAGGGTAGTACCTAAACTTCATGTTGGCCTAAACTCTAAGGGCTGTCTGGTGTGACTTGTGTGCCTTTACCATGTTTGCCTTTTGTGAATACTTGTGGTGTGCCTTTATCATAACATCATAACATCATAAAGCATCATATGCATCTGCTAACCACTTCAAGGGTTCGAATCTTCATCTTTGTTCTTGTTTTGTAGGACATGGAGTCTCTTCGCAGGAAAACAATTCAGGTCAACCTTGTAAGGATCCCTCCTCAACTCAAGGAGCTTACATCCAGGATTCCCGAGAACTCTTCCTTCAGTGAAAGACATGGTAGACTCATCAGCTTGGTCAACACCAACATTGAAGAAGATATGATAAAAGTTCTCTTCCAGTTCTTTGACCCCCTACACCACTGTTTTACTTTCCCTGATTATCAATTGGTGCCTACTTTGGAAGAATTTTCTCAACTTCTGAAAATTCCTATTCTTAGTCAACTACCCTACAACGGTACGGAAAAGGAACCAAAACTTGAAGAGGTTGCTCAAGCATTACGTCTGCAACCATCTGACATCAAGGGGCATTGGGAAATCAGAAGTGGTATCAAGGGATTCTTGGCAAAGTTCGTGTTTGAGAAGGCACAAGAATGTTGGAATTCTCTTGATCTACAAGCCTTTGAAGAGATTGTGGCACTCCTTGTCTATGGGTTGGTGTTGTTCCCGAATCCTGATCAACTTATAGATATAAATGCTGTCAAGATTTTCATGTCCAGGAATCCCATACCTACATTACTTGGGGACATTCTCCACTCATTTTACACTCGAACAATGAGAAAAAGAGGTGTTCTCATGTGTTGCACTCCTCTCCTAGCAAGGTGGTTTATTTCGCACCTTCCACAATCAGTTTTGAAGAACGAGCGGGGTTTAAGGTGGTCACAACGATTGATGACTCTTACACATTCTGGTATACATTGGTGTTCTCGGTCCAGAGAAAATGTCACTATCATTGATCGTTACAGAGAATTTCCTAATGTTCCTTTACTTGGAATTAGAGGAGGAATTACCTACAACCCCTGTCCGGCTTTGAGGCAATTTGGATATGCTCGGAGGGATGGCCCTCATGACATGCTGATTCCTGACATAGTTTTTGACTTCGACAACGATGCGCAAGGACTTCACCAAAGGTTCATCAGAGCTTGGAGGATGCCTAACAAGGTAGATAGTAAGACACTGGGGCACAAGAATTCCATCCCCCTTGAGCCTTACCTCAAGTGGGTACGAGCCCGCTCCCAGAAGCTTATGATGCCATATCCTCACATTCTCCCCGTGATCAAAGAGCCTGTCGTGGAAGGAGAGGTTCCATACACCATTCTACATCCTAACATGCCAACATCTTGGGAAGAAATGCAAAAGAGCTGGATCCAACTCAAGGAAGAACGAAATTCTCTTGAAGTCAGCTTACATGCCAGCGAGAAGAAGGTCTTGGAGCTCACCCGCCTACTTCACAAGGAAAAGACCCTCAACACTTACATCTCTCCAAAGAGGATGCACAATGTCTTTTTACATTAAGTATTTTGTAATATTTCGCCCATGAGGCACTGATGTACTAAACAATTTACTTCTTAATATAACGTGTGTTCCTTTTTTGTCTGCAACAAATTTGAATTTTCGAACCCTTGAATGCATTGCACAAATAGCATACCATGCATCATATGCATAACAGGTGCACTTTTTACAGGTCACTTATCTTCTTCGTTGTTTATTTCAGCAATCATCATGTCTTCTGAACCTTCCACCGAACAAGCTATCAAGGCCCTCCAGGCCCAGAATGCCCAGTTCCAAGAGATGGTTATGAGCCTAGCCCAGGGTCAACAGGATTTGAAGACTCTGATTCTAAAGGAAAGGAAGAAGAAGAAGAAGAAGAGGATCGTCTTGTTCAACACTGGACGCAAATTTGGGAATGCACTGCAGAATGAGGTTGAGCTGACTACCCTATCTGTAGGGAAAGACAGTCCACAAGAGAGAGGGGTTCCTAGTCCCGTGGTCTCCGACAACGAGACGGATTATGATGAAGAACAGTATCCTCCTGCTGAGGATAGGTATAAGCAGTTAGAAGACCACTTAAGTGCTATGGAGATACAGAATGTGCCCGGGTTGGACTTTGGAGACCTAGGCTTATCCTCTGGGGTGGTGATTCCCCATAAGTTCAAGGCACCTGCTTTTGCAAAATACGACGGAGCTTCCTGTCCTAAGTTGCACCTCCGATCGTATGTAAGGAAGATCCAACCTTATACAGCTGACAAGAATTTGTGGATCCATTTCTTCCAGGATAGTCTTTCAGGGACTCAACTCGAATGGTTCTATCAGCTGGATGGAGCCAGTATTCGTAACTGGGAGGATTTGGCTACTGCATTTTATAAGCAGTATCAGTATAATTCCGACCTTGCCCCTACGCGTACCCAACTCCAGGGTATGTCACTAGGGACGGGTGAAGGATTTAAAGAGTACGCCCAAAAATGGAGAGACCTTGCCGGAAGGGTGCGGCCACCTTTGACCGACCGTGAACTTGTTGATATGTTTCTGGGGACCCTGTCTGGTCCATTCTTCAACCATTTGATTGGAAACTCTTCAGCCGGGTTTACCGACCTTATCTTGACTGGTGAAAGAATTGAAGCTGGCATCAAAAGCGGGAAGATTCAAAAAGCTACACCTTCCGATGCTCAGAAAAAGCCCTACAATGGGAAGAAAGAGTCCAATGTTGTGTATGGTCAAAAGAGTCGTCATGACCAACGCGTAGGAGAAATCTTGATCTTTAATCCTACGCTTGCTCAACAAAGACAGGGGCATCAACGTAAGGAGGTCGCACCTAAAAGACAATTCACTAAGATCATGTCACTGACTCAAGCGCTACAATAAATGTTGAAGGCAAGGCTGATTACGTTAAGGGCTCCTCTCCGAAATCTAAACACTTCCGCTCCTACCTATCATCCCAATGAAAGGTGTGCATACCACTCTGACAGTCCGGGACATGACACAAACAATTGTTGGGCCCTGAAGAATAAGGTTCAAGACATGATTGATGCCAAAGAAATCCAGTTTGACCCTCTAGAGACTCCAAACATAATCACTGCTCCTATGCCAAATCATTGAAGGCTTTTGTTTTATTTGAATTTTCAAGTTGTATTTTTCTTTGCTTATTCAAACAATTATTGTCATGGCAAACTTTTTTATTTCATTAATGCATCGCATATGTCTGTTTTGAATCAATCCACTTGTATTTACTATATTCAAATTGCTTTCATTTTTTTTTGTGATGTTCAACGCTCGATTAAAAAATTCTGAACCTTTTGAGGGAGGATGACGAAAACGATACCACGATCTTTACAGTATGCTTTTGAATAAACCCCGCTGATGAGGTACATGCTTTGTTTCAAATCCTAAACAGTGGAGTTATAAGGAAGATAATCCCTCGTTAACCCCTTTGAGCCAAAGAAGTTAGAGTTTTTTCTTTTCGCAAAAATTAAAACCCTTAATTATAACCTGGGGCAGGGTAGTTCTCTCAGTTTAATCCAGGTGCACAATGAATGGCGTCAAAGAAGTCTTTCCGAAACAAAAGAGACAGTGATGGTTCTGAATAATCATAAGGACAGACAGTCATTATCTCTCAGAAATAAAAGCCCATTAAGTCAAAACCTATGAAGGAGACTTACAAAATTGGGGCATCCCGCTGACTGTAATCACAAAAGAAACAGTTCAGGCAAAAGACAGGGCTAAAAAAAAAGAGAAAGAGGTTCTACAAACCCTCAACAAAAAAGAAATGACTGCCTATTCAAAATAAACTATCAGTATCCGAACCATCACCGGAATATCAGAGCAAAGACTCAAACAGGACCTAAATGCACGATTAGCTGAGTTTAGGATCGAAGAACATCACGAAGAACGGGTGGGTACAAATAAAATTTGAGCCTTTATCCTTTGTTTCTTAAACCGTGAACCAGGCCACGTTATAACCCTTAAAAGTCCTAGCTGAAGCGCGGGTTAGTTCGAAAGCATACTGTGATCGGTGGAAATAGAACTGACTTTTTTAGCTGGTTTCGCGAAATGTCGCGGTAAGCAAGAGTCGCCACCGTCTTTTATGTTCTCCAATATGGAAAGGACAAAAGCACAGCAAAATTCCTTCTTTGAGAATGTTTCTCGGTTCGGGAGGTAGATTTATAGAAAGGGAAGGTGTTAGCACCCTTTATATCCGTGGTTATCCACGGGCTCTTAGGTACTTGCTCTTATGTTTTCAAAATTTGTTTGCTTTTCAAGTGTGTGTGGGTTTTGAAAAAGTTTCGTTTGAAAAACTTCTAAGTAACTCTTGTATCAGTCCTCAAGAGTGTATGAAGTGTTTTGTTTGAAAGCTTTTAGAAAGTGTGAAGTGTGAAAAGTATTTTTGTTTGTTTGGAGAAAGAGCAAGTACCCATGAGAATCTACCTACTCTAAGGAATTAGGCTGTGTAAGAGTCCTTTAGATAGTGCTATCCCACCATTGAGAGGTAGGTAGCACCATCGTTGGAGGTATTCAGGTCAATTCGATGATTAGGGACAATGTGGTCACCAAAGCAATGGTAGGACACCTTAGAAGTAACCCTAATGTCCTAGATCCTTTGTATCCGAGGCAACCGTTTCGAGGCAACTGGATCTTTTGGACAGAAGGGCGACCTCTAAGACACCCTATACTGGATGACCACGTTTCGAGGCAACCAGTGAGGCGTACCCTAGGGGTGGCATGTGCATGTGTGTTGTTTTTCAGTTAATTGTCTTTGTACATGTTATTTGTGAGCTACAGATTAATTTTATTTACATACATTCTTGCAGGCATATTAGCAGTTAGGGGTGCGGAAAGTAAATTGCAGAAATGTAAATCTAGCTATTACAAGGCGCGGGTCTATACATCGCCAAAAACAATAACCCGTTTGAAAAAATAAACTGCGAGAAAATAAATAAAGCAATAAAAGAGGTCCTAATTAACTATTACATTTCCAGAAGGAGTTACATAAATATAATGAAAATAAATTAAAGCGCGAGAAAATCGAATCGGGACGTCTTAGGGTGTTGACCCTTTTTTTTTTAATAAGAATTGAATTTTTTGTCCTTTTTTTTGTAATTAAATTAAATGTTAAAGCTAATTAACTAATTAATCATTTAATTAAAGAAAAAAATGTTTTTTGTGTTTTTGTGTTTTTAATGAAAATAAAGAGAAAATAAATAGAAATTAAAAGTTAGTAAAAAACCTAATTCTAAATTGTTTTTATTTATTGTAAAAGAAAATTAAAATAAAATCTAATTAAACTAAATTAATTTATGTTAGTGTTTATTTACAAAGTAATAACTAATTAAATTTAATTAATGAAAATATTATTACTATTTTTTTGGTTTTTTCTGAATTTTAAAAAAAAATTATTTGTTAGTTAATGAAAATAATATTAATAATTAAAAGAATTGAAAAGAGAAAAATATAAAAAGGCAAATAGACCAGGAGGTTAATGGACCAATGAGAGGTTTTTTTGTTGAATTTCTGGCCCAATAGAAGCAAGCCTGTTTGACTTTTTTTTGATTATCCGTGCTGGCTTTGAGCACATGGTGGTCAACCATCCCTGGCCTTTGGATCTATGATTGTGGACATCTGGCGCGCTTGGGTGTGAGGTGTATGGTGGGACGTCCTTGAGGGCCTGCACGTGAACATATAAAGCAAAATAACATGGAAATTATGGGGGACCTGGGATGAACTTACAGCGCGATATGATGGATCTTAGGATGTGGCAAGGGTTGCTTTAGCTTCAGGGGATGGCAAAGAAGAGAGTCATGTTCTCCTTTTAGCCTGAAAATGCTTGCAATACTCCTTTTGATCTCACACTTTTTTTGATACTTTTTGGATTTTGCTCTGGCCGTTTGTGTAATGTTCTAGGTTGTGCTTGAGGTCTGCAAGGCTTGTATATGTATGTTTGAATGAGAATCAAGTCACATGATGAGCCTTTAACCATTGCAATGATGTTTTTGGATTTCTTCATAACCACCATTAAAGCATTTTCCAATTTTGTTCAAATTTGAATTTTCATGCTTAAAATGGACCTTACACGAATTTGGTAGGTGTATTATGATGCATCAAAGTCATTCAAACCACAAGATATCATTTAATTAATTTTTTTGATTTTTATTTGAATTTTATGGATTTAAAATGAATTAAATCAATAAAATTAAATAAAAATAGAAAAAATTAATGTTTAATCTTGAAATTTATCATGGGACACGTGGGTGGCATGACAAGGCTGAATCAAGTGGAAAAAGTGGGCCCTTTTGTCAAAAAATTGAAGTTTCAAGGATAATTGACTTTTGCCATTTCACAAAAATTTCCCAATTTCTCCAATGCATATCTTGCTCAATTTTGATCATATGAACATGTTCTTGGACATTTTGGAAAGGTCTTGAAGTCCTCTAACCAATGCCTTTAGTCCCATATCATTTTGATTTACCAATCTCAAGTTATGGTCTTTGACTTAAAATGCCTTTTTGTTGACTTTTGAAAATGACCTATAATGTTGAAATTGATAACTTTTTGTGAGAGCATTTCTTGGAATTGGAATGTGAAGATGAGTTGTAGGAAATGTCATCCCCTTCAAAATGAGCATTGGATGGGATTTTTCTGATGAACCATGAAAAAGTTATGCCTTGGTCAAGTTACAATTGACTTTTCAGCTGTCCCAAAATGGAAACTTTTGCATCTTGATGATTTTTGAGCCATTCTTGTGGAATCATGATCAGGACTTGATCAAATGATGATTGTGGCTTCAAAATAAGATGTTGACCAAAATTTTTGACTTTTGACTGCCAAATGACCATTTTGCCCCTGTAGTTGATTGTGAAGCAATTAGGGTTTTTGACTGTGCAACTTGATGCTGTGAGTCTTGAAACTTGACATGTGGATGCTTGACAATGTGTATAGGCATATGTGACTTGATTGAGCCCTTGAAAACCTCAACTTCTTTGCAAGAACCAAAACCCTAATTTGACTGGCTTATGAGGGTGTTTGAACTGTGCAACCCTTGATTGAGATGATGCTTATCAAAACTTTGAAGAATATGGGAGGGCAAATTTTGGGGTACAACACATACTGTTACAAAAGGTATCCCGACTCCTGTAGGGCTTGCTATAAAATCCTGATTTGACATCACATTTACAAAAAATTCACTTGTTTTATTGAAAACTGCATTTTCAAAAACTTCAAAACAGACATAAGCTTTGCATTCTTAAAATAACATTGTTTGCATATGACTATTTGTTCAAACAGCATAGAAGTTCGCACGAAGAATATCTAGTGAACAAAAACACTTCCAATCAAGGGGCACGGCATGATCATTGCCCATAATCTGGGGCAGTCAAGTCAAGATTCAAGGAATCTCTCAAAATGCCAAATAGCCAGGGGCAGATCTCCGTCTGAATCACTTGGGGCATTGAACATGGATTCCCGCAACAAATCTTGCATGATCAAACGAAGATCTTCTAGTAGTATGGCAACACAACACTACTAACAGTGACAACTCCCGACACTCTGAGAGCATGGACATAGTCGAAAAAATACTATGCATAATCAAAGACCCGTTAGGTTGACACACCTAGGCAAAAATAAGGGCTTCCCGGCGAACCAAAAGGGTTCGGGCAAAAATAAGGGATGAAATGAAAAAAATCCGTACACCCGGCAAGTCGAAAACCTGAAAAGGCGGCTTGGGCAAAAAAGGGTATCCCGATGGACTGAAAACCCGAAAGGGCAGTCCAGGCAAAAATTAGGGATCAAAGCGTACGACTATGTCCCGTCATCTCGTCACTTGTCTACCAGAAGAAGATTTGTCAATCGGCGGTTATCAAGCACCTCATAAGCCTTCTTCTCCCGCAGAAACTGGGGCAATAAGAATTGTCCGAACTGTGCAGTTGCTCTGTCCACCAGGGTACCAAGGTAGCTTCAGCTTAAGAAATATGACCAAGATACCTTCACTCCCCACAGAGTAAGACAAGAGTCAGCAATACTCTCCCCAAGCAGAGTTGGTCTCTCATCAGCCCTAAAAAGGCACAGTATCCCCAGCAAATCAGCAATACTCTCCCCCGAGCAGAGTTAGTCTACCATCAGTCCTGAAGAAGTTGGGTATCCCCGGTAGATCTTAATATTCCCCAGTGGAGCATACAGATATTCCCTAGCAAGCATCCCTGACAGTCTTAATATTCCTCGACAGAAATATAAGATTGTTCCCCGACGGAATACAAGATACCCCCAGTGGAGCCATTTCCTCAAAAGTTTCCCCAGGAGAGTTGAATCATCTCCCCAGTAGATTCTGGAAGCTTATCCCCTGCAGAGTACAAAGGTTATTCCCCGCCAGAGTCTAACTAGGTTATCCTCAGCAAATTGCAACAGAAAGATCGTCCTCAGCGAAGTTCTTCCTATCCCCAGCGGAGTTCATCAAAATCCCCAACAGAGCTTATCAACGGAGTCCCCAGCGGAATTATCGTTAAAATCTCAGCAAAGCATCTCTTCTCCACAGAGTAATTCCTCGCAGAGTAATCTCTTCACCAGGTTTATTCCCCAACGAAGTCATCTTCTCCTATAGGTCTATTCACACAATCATCTTTGTTCATCATCCTCCAGCGGAAACGAAGAATTCAACATCATTCTCCAGCAGCTATCCGGGATTTATTTTCCCCAGCTAAAACATCACATTTTCATACATCATGATACATGCATATATACGCATCATATTATATGATCTCATTTGTTTTGAGAACATCATGCATTTCATACATCATGACATTGCATACAACTAACGTTTTGCCTTTCAGGAAAAGGTCAATCAAAAGATGATTACCATCAACATTTCTTAAGTTCCAGATCAACACCTGTAACTAGCCAGGAAATATCTGTGGACGACTGGTTGTAGATATATACCTGTAACTAGCCAGGAAAGTTATCTACATTGAAGAGATTGAAGATCAACACCTGTAACAGGCTAGGAAATTATCTTTCTTTCTCAGGTCAGAGATCTATACCTGAAACCAGACAGGAAAGCTATCTCGACCAACCTTTTCTTAAGTTCCAGATCAACACCTGTAACTAGCCAGGAAGTATCTGTGGACGATTGATTGTAGATCTATACCTGTAACTAGCCAGGAAAGTATCTACACGAAGAGATTGAAGATCAACACCTGTAACATGCCAGGAAATTATCTTTCTTTCTCAGGTCAGAGATTAATACCTGAAACCAGCCAGGACAACTATCTCATCGACCAACCTTTCTTAAGTTCCGGATTAATACCTGTAACTAGCCAGGAAGTATCTGTGGACGATTGATTGTAGATCTATACATGTAACTAGCCAGGAAAGTTATCTACATTGAAGAGATTGAAGATCAATACGTGTAGCAAGCCAGGAAACTATCTTTCTTTCTCAGGTCAGATATTAATACCTGAAACCAGCCAGGACAACTATCTCCCCGACCGCCCTTTCTTAAGTTCCGGATTAATACCTGTAACTAGCCAGGAAGTATCTGTGGACGATTGATTATAGATCTATACCTGAAACCAGCCAGGAAAGTTATCTACATTGAAGAGATTGAAGATCAATACCTGTAGCAAGCCAGGAAACTATCTTTCTTTCTCAGGTTAGAGATTAATACCTGAAACTAGCCAGGACAACTATCTCCCCGACCGCCCTTTCTTAAGTTCCGGATTAATACCTGTAACTAGCCAGGAAGTATCTGTGGACGATTGATTGTAAATCTATACCTGAAACCAGCCAGGAAAGTTATCTACAGGAAGAGATTGAAGATCAATACATGTAGCAAGCCAGGAAACTATCTTTCTTTCTCAGGTCAGAGATTAATACCTGAAACCAGCCAGGACAACTATCTCCCCGACCGCTCTTTCTTAAGTTCCAGATCAATACCTGTAACTAGCCAGGAAGTATCTGTGGACGATTGATTGTAGATCTATACCTGTAACTAGCCAGGAAAGTTATCTACATTGAAGAGATTGAAGATCAATACCTGTAGCAAGCTAGGAAACCATCTTTCTTTCTCAGGACAGAGATCAATACCTGAAACCAGCCAGGAAAACTATCTCCCCGACCGCCCTTTCTTAAGTTCCGGATTAATACCTGTAACTAGCCAGGAAGTATCTGTGGACGATTGATTGTAGATCTATACCTGTAACTAGCCAGGAAAGTTTATCTACAGGAAGAGATTGAAGATCAATACCTGAAACCAGACAGGAAAACTATCTTTCTTTCTCAAGTCAAAGATTAATACCTGAAACCAGACAGGACAACTATCTACTTGACCATCATCAGGCAACCCTATACAGGTTCCTTCTTTCAACTTACAAAGTTACAATTCTACAAACTACAGGTATGCAAGTTCTCTCTAAGGAATCTCTTACGCGATCGACACCCCCAGATGGCATCTATAAGCCCATCTCCACAACTATCTATTACAATCTCCAAATGGCATCTATAAGCCCATCCTTCTACCAACAATCTCCAGATGGCATCTATAAGCCCATCCTTCTATCTATCATCTCTCCAAATGGCATCTGTAAGCCCATTCCCGACATCACATTGTTGATACTACACCATGCGAGTGCAAATTTCTGGGCACTTAAGTGTTCAATCATCTTCCACCTTCGGATCACGAAAGGCACGCAAGCCAATCTACATCCTCAGGTTTAAGAAGATTGAACAGGGGCAACTGTTGTACCCAAAAATTTTCCCTTCCATATCTCACCAAATTTGTCAAGAATGATCCTCAAAGTTGCTCAAGGGATTGGACAATCCAAATACCTCCTAAGCCAGCTGAAATTAGGGTTTTGGTTCTTTCAAGGAATTGGAGGTTTTCAATGGTTCAATCAAGTCTCATAGGCCTCTATACATTCTCAAGCACCTACATGCCAAGTTTCAAGGCTCACAGTGTCAACTGGCACAGTCAAAAGCCTCATTTGACCCACAGTCAACTACAGGGGCAAAATGGTCATTTAGCAGTCAAAAGTTAGAATTTTTGGTCAACATCTTATTTTGAGTCCACAATCATCATTTGATCAAGTCTTGATCATGATTCCACAAGGATGGCTCAAAAATCATCAAGGTGCAAAAAGTTGTTATTTTTGGACAGCAGAAAAGTCAACTGTATCTTGACCAGGGCATAACTTTTTCATGGTTCATCATAAAAATCCCATCCAATGCTCATTTTGAAGGGGATGACATTTATTACAATCTATCTTCACATTCCAAGTCCAAGAAATGCTCTCATAAAAAGTTATCAATTTCTACATTATAGGTCAATTTCAAAAGTCAATAAAAGTGCACTTTAAGTCAAAGACCATAACATGAGATTGGTAAATCCAAATGACATGGGACCAAAGGAATTGGTTAGAGGACTTCAAGACCTTTCCAAAATTTCCAAGAACATGTTCATATGATCAAAATTGAGCAAGATATGCATTGGAGAAGTTGGGAAATTTTCATGAATTTGCAAAAGTCAACTTTGCTCAAAACACCTTGTTTTTGCTAATGGGCCTCAAATTTTTTCTTGAAACTTCATCCATGGCCTATGCACGACCCATCAAGCTTAATTGAATTTATTTTCTTATTTTTATTAATTAATTGGATTTTTAATCAATATTAATTCATTTAATTAATTTAAATTGTAGGAAAATACAAAGATTTGGTTTTTCAATCTTTTTGTGAAGCAAACACGGTCAAGATATGCTGGCAATTTCGTGTACAAATCAAATATGCAAAAATCTCCAAAATTGGCAACTTTCTTCAATCATGAAAATGCAAAAAGATTTGATTTTCAATCTAATATTCAATCATCAATTCCATGGATTTTTTGCTCAAGATTGTGACCTAACTTCATTCCTCAATATATGAACAAGCTAACCCTAATTCCATACACGTGAGAAAGTTGCAGACAAAGCCATAACAATATTGAAAAATTTCCAAGAAAACTCAAAACTGATTTCTATATTCCAGGGCGATTCAAAGCTTTTTGTTGATTCTAACATCTTGCAGGGGTTCCCAGGAGTGTGTGGCAATCAAATTCAAGCCTTGAAGCTCAAAGAGTCATCCTAAACAGAGCCACGGTTTGCCATTTATTTTCAGAATCGTGCAGCTCAATTCATGCATATTTAACGTGCTTTTGTGTTTGTTTTGCATTGCTAGAACTCATATGAAGCTGATGGTATAACTGAATTGGATTAAAACGTCGTAAATCAAAAGTTGCCATGGTTGAATTTTAGGGTTCATGAACTTTGAATTTGGGGATTCCTAGACCAAGAAAAATTGAGACTCCTAAGATAGATGGTTGGAATCGTTGAACCAAGACGAACAAGACTGACTATTCGCGAAATATTTATATTAACCACAATTCTATTCGCTATTTTTCGTCACTGTAGTTTGTGGGGGTTAAAAACCCCCGCTATCTAAAATTGTTTTTACAGGTTCAGCGAGGAAGATGATGATGTGTTGATACATCATTGGTTAGTTCAAATAAGCGCGCGCGTTTTTGGTGTTACAACATATTTGATTGTTTCTTAATATAATGTTTGCTTATTATTATAATAACAAAAGCGTGCAAGTGGTGTAGTGGTTGATGTGCTGGCTTGGAATCATTGGGACCTGGGTTCGAATCCCAGGTCCCCCAAAACTCTTGTTATTATTTTCTTGTGTGTGTTCACATGCAGCTTCCCAGATGATGTCCATCATATACCTCAGATATCCACGTGCCAGATATCCCTAGACTCAAATCCAGTGGTCATGATTGGAAGACCACCATGCTCCCTAGTCAATCAACGCATGGAGGATCTCAAAAAGTCAAAGAGGCTGCAGCAAATGGGCTTCAAAATTCCAGAACTTACCTCCTAAATGGGCCAGCACCCCCCCTTGGTTTATTCTTCTTTTAATTCTTTTTTCTTCTTTATTTAATTATTTTACTAATTACTATTATTATTATTATTTAATTAACTCACAAATTAATTATTTTCATAATAAACACAGAAAAACTAAAAATAATATTTTTCTTAATTAAAATGAATTTCACTTTATTTTGTAAATAAATACTAACAAATTAATTTAGTTTTTTAATTAGGTTAATTTCACTATTTTTTGCAATAAATAAAATAAATTAGAATTAGGGTTTTACTAACTTTTGATTATTTATTTATTTATTTCCTTGAGACATTAAAAGATTAAAAAATATTTCCTTTTGTTAATTAATTAATTAGGTTTAATTTAATTTAATTCATAAATAATCAAATCTCTTTCTTTCTCAAAAAGGGTCAAAACCCTAAGGATTTCTCCGATTCAATTTCTCTCGCGCGCATATTAATTTTTGATCCCCATTTATGTAATTGCTCCGAGGATGTAATAGCTTTAATTAGGACTTTTTATCGCTTTCTTTTATTTTCCGCAATTTATTTTTCAAAGGGTTTTTTTTGGCGATGTAAATACCCGACGCCTTGTAATAGCGTAGATTTATTTCCCGCACTATTAAACTGTTAGATGTATGTTAATTAGGCTATGCATGATAAGACTTCTCTAAAATTAAAATCAACCCGTAGCTCACCATACAAATGTGCAAAGATAACTTAATATGAAACCTGATACACTCGCACATGCCACTCCTAGGGTACGCCTCACTTGGTTGCCTCGACGTGGTCATTGAGTATATGGTGTTTTAGAGGTCGCCCTCCTGTCTAAAGATCCAAGTTGCCTCGAAACGGTTGCCTCGGATAAAAGGGATCTAGGATATTAGGGTTGCCGCTAAGGCGTCCTACTATTGCTTTGGTGACCACATGTCCCATTAATCGAATTGACCCGAAAAACTCTAATGACGGTGCTACCTACTTCTCAATAGTGGGATAGTACTGTCTAAAGGACATTTACACAACTTAATTTCTTTTGAGTAGGTAGAGGTTCTCAGGTACTTGCTCTTTCAAAAAACAAAAATACTTTTCGCACCTACACTTTTCTGACAAAAGTTTTCAAACAACACTTCATACACTCTTGAGGACTGATACAAGAGTCAAACGAAGTTTTCAAACAAACTTTTCAAAACCCACAAACACAAGAAAAGTAAAACATTTTTGAAAACATAGTGAGCAAGTACCTAAGAGCCCGTGGATAACCACGGATAGAAAGGGTGCTAACACCTTCCCTTTCTATAATCTACCTCCCGAACCGAGAAACATCTCAAAAAGGAATTTTGATGTGCTTTTGTCCTTTCCTTGTTGGAGAACATAAAAGACGGTGGCGACTCTTGCTTACCGCGACATTTCGCGAACCAGCATTCCAAAACAGTCAGTTCTATTTCCACCGATCACAGGGATCCTCCTCATAATCCCAACACATCCTCTCCCAAGTACAATCCAAATGCGAGGTGTGCCTATCATTCGAACAGTCCTGGGCATGACACCAACAATTGTTGGGCCCTAAAACACAAAATTCAGAACATGATCGATAATAAGGAAATTGAGTTTGATCCTCCGTAGACTCCAAACGTGATTACTGCGCCTATGCCTAAGCATGACAAAGGCATAAGTGCTATTGAATATGTTTTGTATGTTACTTCCATAAGTGATGTGGTTACTCCTCTCTCAACGGTCAAGGAAAATTTGCTACAATCCGGTTTATTTTAGGGTTATGTTAAAGAATGTCATTATTGTGCAGTTTAACCCAATGGTTGCGGGTTATTGAAGGAAGGAATTCAGCGCCTAATGGATGAACATGTAATTTTGATTGAGAAAGTTCTGTATGCTGAGAATTCGTGCTATTTGTCTGTCATATCTGGTACTCCTTTCAGGATCACTTACAAGAGCCCTGTAAGGATTACTGTCAATCCAAAAGTGGCTTCTTTAATCATTACAACACCTGGGCCCATCCCATATTCCTCGGAGAAAGCTATTCCATGGAATTATGGGTCTGGCATCTATTAGCATGGTATTAAACAAGAGTTGTCTGACGAAGATGATGATGAGGTTGATCCAAACATTGGTAATATTGCAGGGACCAGCAAAATTACTAGAAGCGGAAGGATTTTCTCCCCAAAAATCTCTCCATCTATTCAAGTCACAGTTACCAAGACAATTGTCGAGGCTCAGTGTAAAGAGTCAATGGTAGAGCCTGCCCAGATAGAGACGCCAAAAGAAGCTACGGTTAAGGACACCTCTGGACAAGAGTTGGAAGAGGTTTTAAAAATCATCCGCAAGAGCGACTATAAAATCATCCTGCTAATCTCTGTTTGCATCTAATTTCTGCTTCAAGAACTAGAAAAGGAAAACATTAGCATTCATGGAAACAATATAGAAAGAAAATGTAAAGAAGAGAATATTTTAGAGAATATTTCACCTGAGACAGAAGGGTTAGTGATACTTTTTTTAATTCAACAGTCTTTCGAGATCGTGCACGAATCCACTTTAACTCCTCTCTCACGAAACCAACGTACCCATCCTATAAACAGATTTGGTCATATATTACCTGAACCAGTTATAGTCATATATTGTGCACAGAAGCTTAAAGATGATACTTGGGTTTTAGCATAAGCATTTGACATTTCAAACCTACGGTATGATGCATTATATTACTCTTTATTTTTTGTATGTATGTTTTCACTTTCTGTATTATTTTATTGTTTGATTTTAAAATATTTACTTATATTGAACCCTCATAAGGAGGCAAGGCATGAATTTGCGGCAAGGGACAAAAAGCATGCATTTGTGTTATATCGTTTGGTTTTTAAAATGATAATTTTGGTTGTAATATTGGTTGCTTTCCTGTTTTATGTGTAGTTGCTGCCAGAATTCATCGTCTTTGTTCCATCTCCAATTTCTCTTGTGAAGAGTGAAAGTCTGGTCGTTCCAAGAATCTTACAATGTGTGGTTCCAGAAGTTGCTGACTTCTCTACAGGTAATTAGTTCTTCTTTTGTTATAGCTGCGTGATTAATTATAGTGTTTTTGTTTATCTTAATTAGTAGTAAAACCATGGATAAAAATGGATGTCTTCCAATCGATTGTCAAAAGAGTACGAGAATGGGGTATTAGAATTCATTAAGTTTGTTGTTGAACATGCTGGAAAACCCAGTCGAACGAAATGTCCTTGCTTGGGTTATTATTATGGGTGTCGGGTTGACGCAATTGGGTTAGAATCGCATTTACTGAGGAATGGAATTTATCGAAGTTATACATGTTAGATATTTCATGGTGAGAAAAGTAACAGGAATGGTGAACTGGGGGATAGTACGACATATGCTTCAGACGACAATGGCACAGATACACACGATTATGATTGAGTCGAAGAGATTGCAGAAGCACTTGAAGAAGATCTTCATGATTGTCCAGAAATGTTTGAGAGGTTGGTAAGTGGTACAGAGAACCCGTTGTATAAAGGTTTCACTAAATTCACAAGACTGTCTGTGGTATTAAAGTTATACAACTTAGACGCGGGCAATGGATGGTCGGATAAAAGTTTCAGAGTTATTAGTCCTTATGAAAGATATGCTTCTGGAGGATAATGTACTTCCTAATCGAACCTATGAGGCCAAAAAAATATTGTGCTCTATTGGCTGAAGTAATGCACATTTCAAATATGAAGGAATTAAACCCCAAATATGTAAATCTGTCATATTTTGGGGTTATCGAGCACATTTGGGGTTTAATTATGAGAAGTTTCAGATTCCTATCTTTGGTTGCAAGTGGGTACATAATAGTGACATACGAATGGATAAGTAGGGATTTTTACAAGTGGATCTTAATAGGGTGGGGTGCAAAGATGAGCCTTTTATTCTAGCCTCTCAAGCTAATTAAGTGTTCTATGTCACTAACCCGACAAGTACGAAATGGTCTATAGTGCTTTTATCTAACAAAGCGATTGATGATAACAGTGTAAATCAAAGTGATATTAATGTTGATAATGAGTCATATGTTAGAGAGAATGAGTCGTATATATGAAATGATCAAGATGAGAATATTATAGCGGATGAATCATATATTAGAAATGATCATAATGAGGGAATTTGGATCAATCCATCCGTCCGAGTTGTTAAGAGCCAAGTAATTCATGTTCCAACAAAGAAAAGAAAAAGATGTTAGTGAAAAAGGTACTAGTATAATGTTATATGTTCTGTCATTCAATAAAATTATTATATTATGTTTATGTTTTTATATTGTGTTTATTCATTCAATCCTACTTGAATTTTATATGGTGTTTATGTTTTTCTTTAATATTACAGGTCAAATGGCTAGTAAAGAGGAAAAATTACATCTCGCTTCTAATAATGATGGAAATGAATCAGTTCATGATGTGGAGAATGATATTAGACGATGAATAATTATTATGAAGTCAATCATTCGTGCAAGAGATAAAGGTTTCAAATTTGATGTACATTGGAATGAAGACAAAAAACTAATTGAGTCTAACGGTTCAATATTGACAAGTTACATTGGTTCCCTTGTGAGGAGACAATTTCCAATCACTTTTGTTGATGATTATGTATTTAAATTACTAACACACTCTATGTATGTTTTTTCGTAGAGGTCTTTTAACATTGATGATGATCGAAAAAAATATTGTCTTCAATTGGCCGAAAAAAGACTCAGAGGGTTTTGATCTTTTTTAACAAACAAGTTTCTTAGGGATGCCGATAACAATTTTATTGATGCATAACTTCCAAAGACGTATGCAGGCTTGACTTCACCTTAAGAATGGGAAACCTTTAAAGGCAAACGAAGAACCTCAGATTTTTAGGATGTGAGTGTCATAAATTGCCAACGAGTATCAAGTCCCCCGTATCCAAACAGAAAATGGTGTATGCGGTATGCGCACTTATAACAAAGAATGGCAAGTATATATAAATGCTATGATATACTTGTTCAGCATCTGTTACAATTGATCTTATTATTTCTCTTAATGCGTAGTTAGAAGAGGAGAAAAGTCAAGAAACATCTCTTCTGGAACATGTTCTATGGAAGGCTGCTCATGTGGGTAAGGATGGAGTTGTTAAGGAAGATGTGCTTCAAATTTATGAGCAATGTATAAGTATATCAGTATTTCTTTAATTAAATCAAAATTTTATTAACATAAAGAATTTGAGTTTTAATCACCACTAATTTATTTCGATATGCATATGAGTTTCAGGAGAATCAATCTCAATCTTTAACTCAAGTTGAAGGCCACGATTGCAGGAGCATACTTAGTTGAGTATTAAATGTTCCTAAGTATACCTATTGTGTAAGGGTTAAGGGATTTAGGGTGACTCAAACATCTTTAAGTAACCATCAAAAGAGGAAAATTCATAGCAATAAAGAAGTTATGGAAGAGTTAGAAAAATTAAAAGCTAAAGTTCGTAAGTTGGAAAAGGATAAAGAAAGATACATGTCAGAAAGGCAAGGTTCGGGGTTTAAGGATACTAGTGACAAAGATAGTATCAATTGTGATTTCCAACAAAAAATTCCCGAGGTAATATATATTATTATGAATTAGCACAATTTTTTTAAATGACATATATACACATTAATAATTTCATATTTATTATTAGTTTAGGGCATTTCACCTTGTCAGCTCTATTTATCATCGCCGACTTATCGCATGGTTGGCAAGGTAAAAGTGCATAACACTTTGGGAGAAGTACTTCACCATAAACCTCTCTCTGCTGGATTTTTGAAAGTATCAATTGATATTTCTTTAGAGATGGATGTGTCATTACCTTTACCTGATGATATTTCAGATGCAACATTGGTGGGAGAGGCAATAGGATCGTATGTTGCATGACCATCAAACCTCATTTGCATAGATGATGAGGTATGTTGAAAACCACTATGAACCTTTGAGTATTCAATTTTTTTACGACCATTTAACGTGCATTTTTTTCATGGTAATGTTAGACTCCTAAGATTAGGGGATTACGCAGAAAACCGAGTCAGTTGCATCTAAAAAAGAGGTACATTGATATATATACATAGAAAATGTTAACTCACGATCTTATATTTCACCTAACTCATATGCATTTAATCTTTAGATTCATGCTAAAGAGATGCAACGAGTCAGTATGAGTAAGAAGCCTGAAATTTACAACATGTCCAATAAAAAAAAAGGATGTTGCAAAGGCTGCGGCTAAAAAAAGCCTATCTTGGTATAGGTCGTTCCTTCACACATTAATAGGAATATCAGATTTGGCTGACGGAGGTACTCGTAATATACATGTGGAGGAAGGTATTTTTGGTTTTTCCTATTACAAAGTAATTAGTAAAGAGGATATGGATCAAGTTTTTAGACATTTGGAATTAGGCCTCGGTGTTATCGATACATATATCGGGTATACTCTGATCAACTTTATTTAATTAATTGAGCAATTTATTTACTCATTTCAATGAATGGTCTTAATTTTAATGATGTTTTTATTTAAGTTTCATGTATGACAATTTGATGTGTCCGCATCAATTGGACCAAATATTTTGTTTCTTATCTCCCAACAATATCAACTCACGATTAATCGATCAAAGACCAAATGAAGTCAAAGAGTACTTTGTCCGTGCATTTATGGCCAACAAAGATACAGAAAAGTTGTTTTTTTTTACCATTTAATACTGACAATGGGTCAGACTTTCATTACAAATTCATCTATTATAATTTTTCATGTTTTGACTTTGTTTAGAAAGTTTTCATCTAACCTTTGTTAATCTTACAGTGGACAATGGTTGTTGGTTGTGATTAATCTTATAAGAGAAATTGTATATTATCTGGATTCGTTAGAAGGTGATTGGACAAAATACCAAGATATGAAGAAGATGGTTGATACATAAGTTAGATTGCTCTAAATATTCATTTGTATTTATTTATTTATTTATGTGAGATTGTTTTAAATATTCATTTATATTTTATTAGAGTTATACAAATTTTTCGATCATAAAGAGATACTCAAGTACCAAAGAGTAAAGCAAACAACATTACATGGATCAGAGTGCATGTATATTTTCATAATTTTGATTATATTAGTGATGCTACTTGATAAAACAAGTTAAACTATATATCCTGATATATATTCGTATTTTTTCCATGTGTAGTGTCCTTGTCAGCATAATGGTATAGATTGCGGTTATTTCATGTTGAGGTTTATGAAAGAAATTATTCTTTTGAATCAAATAGAGATTTTAACCATGATATGAGTTTCTAACTTATGATTTATTTTAATATTTAACACATTGCATCTAATTAATTAGTTTTAACTAAATCATATTATGTTATATTATGTAGTACTTTGATGAATACAAGTCTTCTACTTACTCGAAAGATTAATTGAACTAAACTAAGGAGGATTGGTGTCAATATATTATTGAGATAAGAATTTTATAAGGTATTGTGACACTTTCATTGATGAGAATTTTGAGTATATATAAGTTTGAGTTTTGATGAGATACTATGTCGTCCTTAGTGTGGTAAATTATGTTGCAATGTTGTTGTTGTTATGTGGAAGGTTAGTTATGATGGTATTGGATTTAAATTCAAATAAAGCTTTGTTTGTATCATGATATGAATTGGGGAATTTTTAATGGTGGGTTATAACGGATTCTTGATTTGTTTTTGTTATATTGGTTTATGTTAAATTATAATAGTTATAAGATTTAAGTGTTATATAGTTTGGTCCTGATATTCCTTTGTTGGTTTTGTTTTAGGTAGGTGCATGTGTAGAAGATATAGAGATAACAAGTTCATTTAGGATTCTTCATTGTTGTTGTTTGCAGAGAAGATAGTAGAGAAGATAGCAGCTATAGAAGATAGTAATATATACATTTGGTGTATACTTATTAGATTAAAGTTGTATATATAAATTATTGGTTTCTTCAAGTTGTATCAAATTTATGTATATATAAATCATTGGATTAAAGTTGTATATATAAATATGTAAATTTGGTGCATACTTATTGGATTGAAGCTGCAAATTTATGAAACCTGGTGCAAATTTGAAAGACATTGCTTATTTTAAGTGATTATTAATAAAGAACGCTTAAAATATAAGATGTATATATTAAAAAATATGTGAATATTAGACAACACTTTAAACAAAAAAGTGTTGCCTATAGTGGGGAATAGAAAGTGCTTTTAAAGAAAGAGGTGCATTAAAAAGCACTTCTAAAGTAAAAAGCGCTGCCTAAAAGGGACTTTAGAGAGCGCTTTTAAATAAAGCGCTGCCTAAAACAGAAGAAAAAAAGTGAACAAAAATATATATTACACAGCACTTTTAAAAGCGTTGTCTAAAGGGGTGTTTAGAAAGCGCTTCTGATGTAAAAAGTGCTGCCTATAGGGGACTTTAGAGAGCACTTATTGAATAAAGCGCCGCCTAAAGGCTACATTAAGCAACACTTTTACATTGACAAAAAAGTATTGTCTTTACTTACAGCAACACAGGAATAGGCAGCGCTTTAAAGCGCTATCTATTTCCTTATATGGCGTAGTGATAACTTTTGTTCAACGCTTGAAGACCACTTACAAGAACTTGAAACCTAGATAATGTAGTTTCAATTTCTTCATCCTCCTTCATTTTGAATACCTCATATTGTTGAACCAAAAGATTTGCTTTAGATTCTTTAACTTGTTGATTTCCTTCATAGGAAGCACACAGAGATTTAAAGATAGTTATGGCACTAGATTTGTCCAGAATATTTAGATACTTAGAGTAAGGTAGAGAATCTATTAAGATTCCTCTAACTTATAGTTGTTTCATCCATGGGACACATTTATCACCTTAACCTCTCATGATTAGTGTCATACCCTAATTTTTACCCCTAAGATCCCACTTATCATATCATTGTATTTCAACAAGATCACAAACATGGTAACCTCTTAACTCTCTTGTCTTTGGGTTTTCTATAAGGGGGACCATCAAGAACCCTTAGTGTTTTCTTGTATCTTTGTGTTTAGTTGATTTTGTGCTTTACTAACTGTTGTACCCCAAAATTTGCCCTCCCATATTCTTCAAGAAATTGCCAAGCCAAGTCATAAAACTCCCCCAAGGGTTGCACAGCCCAACTGTCTCCTATACAGTCAAAATTAGGGTTTTGAGTCTGATCAAGAAAAGGAGGTGTTCAAAGGCCCAATCAAGTCTCATATGCTTACAAACATGGTCAAGCATCCTCATATCAAGTTTCAAGGCATTCAGCTCAAAATTGCACAGTCAAAACCCTAAATTGCACTACAGTCAACTGTAGGGGCAAAATGGTCATTTGGCAGTCAAAAGTCCAAATTTTTGGTCAACATATCATTTTGAAGCCACAAACATCATTTGATCAATGCTTGATCATGATTCTCAAAATTTGGCTCAGAAATCATCAAAGATGCAAAAGTTGCTATATTTGGACAGCTGAAAAAGTCAACTGAAATTGACCAGGGCATAACTTTCACATGGATTATCAGAAAAATTCCATCCAAAGCTCATTTTGAAGAGAAAGACATTTCCTACAACTCATCTTCATACTTCAAGTCCAAGAAATGCTCTCACAAAAAGTTATCAATTTCAACATTATAGGTCATTTTCAAAAGTCAACAAAAAGGGACTTTAAGTCAAAGACCATAACTTGATATTGGTAAATCAAAATGACATGGGACCAAAGGCATTGGTTAGAGGACTCAAAGACCTTTCCAAAATGTCCAAGAACATGTGAAAAGCTTAAAAATTGAGCAAGTTATGCCTTGTAGAAGTTGGGAAATTTTTGTGAAATGGCAAAAGTCAACTATCCTTGAAACTCCAATTTTTGACAAAAGGGCCCACTTTCTTCCATTTGATTCATCCTTGTCATGCCACACACGTGTCCCATGATTAATTTCAAGACCAAATATTGATTTTTCTATTTTATTTAATTTTTGATAATTTAATTCATTTTAAATCTTTAAAAATTCAAATAAAATTCAAAAACCAATGGAATAGTGTCATTTGAATTTGGACAACTTCCATATATCATGGGCCAACTCAAAAACTCAGGCTAGGGTTAAATTGCACACTAAGTCTTGGTCTTGGCTTAAAAGAAGGAAAAGTTTGTTAATGAAAAAACCCTAGGACTAGTTCTCTCATGGGCATGAATCAAGGTCAAATAACAAGCTAATTCTCTTCCCTCATAAGTGCCAAGTCAAACCCTAACCATAAGACACCAAAGGCTGCGCTCAAAAGCTGATAAAAAAACTTGAAATTTGGACTTAAAAACTAGATTCTGAAATCAAGGTTCTAGTTAGTTTTAAGCCCTAATTCTTTTTCTAAAGGCTTCCTCAAGGCTCCCTGAAGCGATTCCAACTCAAAACATCCGTCCAAACGCAAAGAACTGGCAGCAAGGACCTCCCCTGTACAGAGAAATTTTTGAAATCCTATATCATAATTCATACATTCTTTTGCATTTTTATCTGTGAATTCTTGTTTAATGTGAAGTTTCCAAGCTAACTGATGTGTTTAATTGAGTTTTCATAAGCCATACGCGATATTACCATGTTCATCTTCTAGGGTTTCTCAGAGCTTGATTTAGGGCTTTTTCAAATAAGAAAAATCAAAGCTTCAGACCATGGCCATTGAATTCAGTGTGTTGAGAAGGACATGAACCACTATTCGCGAACAATTTATGAAGCCTATAGCTCCATTCGCTATTTCTCCAAAGGCAGCCTAAGAAAACACAACGAAAACCGTTGCCTTCGTTCTTTATGTTTCAGGAAAACGAAAGAGATGATGCGTTGGCCGTTAGTGATAGGCTGGTTTGAAAACTGGCGCGTAAACCACTAATGCGTTTATTCTATTCTTTTGTTATTTGTTTATTATTAATATACCAAATGCGTTAATTGGCTCAGTGGTGCAGGTATTGCTTGGTGATGTTAGTGACCTGGGTTCGAACCCCAGGTCTACCTTATTTCCTATAATATTTTGCAAACCATGTTCCCATGTAATCCAGGCATTAAGACGTACCATGTTCCATCCAGATCAGACCCTACACGCATCCAAGAACATCAATTCAAAGGCAAAGATTCAAGGAGCACAATAAACCCCAGTCAAAGCATCATACAGGATTCAAAAAGTCAATGGACTCAAGCTTAATGGGCCTGAAATGTCTAAGGCCTTACCTCCTAATTTGGGGCTACCCCCCCTGGTTTGCTTCTTTTCTTATTTTTTTTTATCTTTTAATTGTTATTTTTTTTTCTAATTTAATTAATTCTCTTTTTTTACAAAATATAAAAACTCCATTAAAAATCAGAAAAAAGACAAAAGTGTAATAATTATTTTATTTTAATTATTTTGCTAAATAAATTAACATGTAAATATTTAGTTTTAATTAGGTTTTTTTTTAACTTTAATTCCTTTTAATAAAATCCAAAAAAATATAGAATTAGGTTAATTGATAATTTTTATACCTTTCAAATTTTCCTTTTTTTATCATAATATTATTATTTATTTATTTTTTATAATCAAATTTGCACATAAATAAATTAGGGTTTAAATTAGGTTAAATTTCAATCTTTTTTACAATAAACATAAAAAACATTAGAATTAGGGTTTGACATGTTATTTTAATTTCAATCAATTCTTTTTCTTTTAAATCTTAAAAAATACAAAAATACAAAAAACATTCCTTTTTCTTTAATTTTAATTCTTCATTAGTTCTAACTAATTAATTCATTAACTTTAAATACTTTTGCAAAAGGGTCCAACGCCCTAGTTTTGTTTTTAATTCCTTTATTTCGCACATTTATTTTATATCGTTTAAATAATTATGTATATGCCCCAAAGCCTTGTAACTTCTCGCACTTTTACTTCGCTTTCTTTACTTTCAGTCAAATCGGGTTCGGTTTAATTTTGGCGATGTGGACCCGCGCCATTTGTAATAGCTGTAGATTTATTTTCCCGCAACTTTATAACTGTTAAAAAAGCATGCAAGAATGAATGGCCCTAATTAAAATCAAGCGTAGAACACAACAAACATGACAAGACAAATAACTGAAACATGACACACAATTCGCACACACCACCCCTAGGGTACGCCTCACTGTTGCCTTTCGAAAGGTGGTCGTCGAGTAGAGGACGTCTTAGTAAGTCCTCATGATCCGGGAACCTGGCATGAGGGTAGCTTCTAAGGTGTCTTCCCATTGCTCCGGGGATCACCACGTCCCTAAAACTCGAATTGACCCGAACACCTCCAACGGTGGTGCTACCTACCTCTCAATGGTGGGATGGCACTACTTTAAAGGACATTTACACAGACGAATTCCTTAGGGTAGGTAGGTTCTCAAGGATACTTGCTCTAACTTCAAACAAATCAAAACATACTTTTCACACCAACATTTTTTCAAAAGCTTTCAAAGCAAATTTTTCAAACACTCTGACGTACGAGTCGAACTGAAATTTTTCAAAGAAACTTTTTAAAACCCACATTGAAAAGCAAGCACACATTTTGAAAACACATTGAGCAAGTATCTAAGAGCCCATGGATAACCATGGATAGAAAGGGTGCTAACACCTTCCCTTTCTATAACCTACCTCCCGAACCGAGAGCAATCTCTTTAAGGAATTTTTCTGTGCTTTTGTCCTTTCCATTTGGAGAAAATAAAAGACGGTGGCGACTCTTGCTTCCGCGACATTTCGCGAACCAGCTTTAAAACAGTCAGTTCCAGATCCACCGATCACACTAACCCTATTCAAAACACAAAAATATGCTTTGCTTCCTTTTTCTTATTTTTGCAAGGTAAGGTTTTTTTATCAAGAGATTAAGTTGGGTTTCTAAATTAGGGTTCTGACCCCATAAGCCAAAGTCAAGGTCGACAAGTGGTCAACAGGGCTTATTTATTCAAGGCATGACCTATAGTCTTAGGTCACATCCATGTCAAGCATCATTCAACATCAATTAGTCAAAAGAAGTTCAAGTTTTAGGCATTTATTCAAGTGGTTTCAATTTAGGGTTTATGTGTTTATTACCATGCCTTTTTCTCTCAAATTTCTCAAGAAATCCTCAAGATTTTTCAAAAGCCAATCAAGATCCAATCATTTGAAGTAAAGAGACATGGACGGTGATGTCAGGTGAAGTTGAAACATGCTTTGTTTCAGCTTAAATCCACTAGTCCATGGTTCTGCAAAATTGGATGGCTGGAGGTTGAAGATGAGTTATTTCGTGTGTTATTATGGGAAAAACTTGAATCCGACCAATGACAAGGTGCCACCTTGCTAGCTGTTGGATCTATTTTTATTTTAAATTCTATTTTATTTCATTTTCTTTTAAAATTCATTAAAAATAGTTCCAAAATGATTTTTCCCTTCAAATTTTTCCATTATTTTCTAAAACTATATTCTACCTCATGTGATTTTTTCATATTTTTTAAATGATTTTTGGAATTTCTTTATATTTTCTTTTTATTTTATTTTTAATAAATTTTAAACATTTATTTCTTCGTCATTTTAAAATATTTTAGATCCAAACTTTTGAGATCTTGATCTTTGGAGTTTTTTTACTTTTGTGGCTTTTTATTTGATGTTTTAATACATCTTTTGTATTTTCTCTTTTATTTCCATTTTAAACCATTTAAAAGTCATTTTAAATTTGGTTTAAATATTAATTTGATTATTCTTGATGATTGGTACTTCTGACTTTTTATTGACTTGGTCAATTATGGTTGATTGAAGCTCATTTTTTGTTGACCTTTACGAATGGCAATGGGAAAGTCAGGAGACGGAGTCGAAGAAGGGGTTGAGGCGCTTGGAGTAGGATCTAAATCATGTGGTCTTAACCTTCTTTCATAGGTAATGCCATATCGGTTCAATAGTGGTGGAGACTCATCTATTACAATGGGTGGACTAGAAAATAAAGGTCTGGACTCACTCGACTCAAAATGGAGAATAGGAAAAACTTGATCAAAATTAGTTTTAGGGACACCTTAGTTGGGAAAGTATGGTATGTCCTCAAAGAATGTAACATCTGCTAACATGTAGAAATGATGTGTAGAAGGAGAGCAACATCAATATCTCTTTTGGAGGCGGGAGCAACTTAGGAAAACACATTTGATGGCACGAGCATACATTTTATCCTGACTTGGGGATAAATCATGAACAAAATAAGTACATCCAAAGACACGAGGGGGAACAAGATATAAAGGGTCTACAGGATGCACTAAAGAATGAGGAACTTGATCATTCAACATAGAAGATGGCATTCGGTTAATTAAATACCTGGAAGTAAGAACATCATCACCCTAAAATTTTAGAGGTACATTGGCATTTAGCAAAAGAGTACGAGCAGTGTGAACAATGTGTCTGTGTTTTCTTTCGGCAGCCCCATTTTGTTGAGGCGTATGGGAACAACTCAATTGATGTAGGGTGTCTTTGGAGTGCATGAAAGAGTTAAAACAATCAGAAAAGTATTCTTTTGCATTGTCACTGCGTAAAATGCGAATTAATTTGCCAAACTATGTTGAAATCTCAGAACAAAAATTCTTTAAAATATTAAACAACTCAGAACGATCTTTCATTAAAAATATCCAAGTACATATTGGCAAATCATCAATAAAAGTAACATAATACTGACACCCTAGGATAGAAGGAACCTGACTAGGACCCCACAGATTGAAATGAACAACGTAAAAAAGAGACAAAGTTATGTTATTAATGCAACTGGAAAAAAACTCTAACATGTTATTAGATTGATGTTTGATGAACTTTCTTCATTTCAAATCTACCATTAAATGATTATTTGATCGCTTTTGGTACTTTGGATTGATGATAAATTTATCTCAAGGTATCACGAAGAAGATGAATTGAAGTAATTATCCAATTCCCTTGCCTTTGTGCTTGATCACCTTTATTCTTCTTCTTCTTCTTCCTTTTTGCTTTGTTTTAATCATTGTGTTGCATTATTTTCGGAGGATGACTTTGTATCATTTATCTAACATTCACTACACCTACATTGTTATTTCCCGACCTCAAATAGTTGTGACTTCTACATAATTCCAATTATGATTGCTTAACATAGTGTTAAATTGTCCCGAATCGGTTGATTAATAATTAACACTAACATTAACTCCATATTATTGTGCTAACTTTACATTTTTTCAATTTTACATTAATGTCATTTAATTTCTTGCCTTTTAATTTTTTTCAATTTAATTTCTTGTCATTTATCATTTCATGTCATTTTTTATCTTTTGTTTTATTTTGTTTGCTTGCCTTCAATGGCTTAAAAGGTTAATAAATATAAAATCCTAAAAAACTTGTAATGTGCTCTTGAGGACTTTTGATATTATCCCTTGTTTATGGAGTTTTGGACTTTGGACTTAAGACCGTGGTTAATTTCCCTTAGCTTGGAGTTTATCTGATACTTTGGTTCATCCGAGGCATTAATTTCATATGATACTTTGTGGTACCTGAGACTTAGAATCATTTGGACCTTTTGTTTTATCTGAGACTTGGCCATGTTTTGAGACCTTGTGACCTTTATCTGGAATTTGTTATGTTCATCTACTCATTGTACTTGATCAACTTGTGGCTTAAATCCAAAGGGAAAGGAATGTTGGTTTTGACCAATGTCAAATGCTTGTTTTCTTGTGGTTATTTCACTTACACTCACAAAGGCTTTCTCTTGGGCTACCTTACAATGAAACATTTTATTTCATGTCCTTTACATTATGCTTTAGAATAGTCTCTTAATCTCCTCCCATTCTTTAATTTTCAAAATTCTCTACCTATTTCAAACTTCTTATTTTCAAACTTTCACATCTTTTCTTAAACAAACCTTGACTTTGTCAAGAGATCCAGAAAATGTTTTTCTTAATAAAATGCTAAAATACTTAAGCATATTTAAACTATTTCAAAAATTCTAAAAAAGACAAACCTCGTCAAACTTATTTTTGTGTCTTAGTACACTTTTCTTATCAAACCAGACCTTTTTTCTGAAAGAAATGATATGAGTCTATTATTGAAGTGATGCAAATTCCTATATGTTGTACCCCAAAATTTGCCCTCGCATTTTTCCACAAGAAAACGCAGCTTCCGGCATTTCTTGATTTTTCAGATTGGCTCAAGAATCGGACAAACGGACTTTTCTCGTCAGTCAAGCAAAATTAGGGTTTTACTGATTTTCAGGGCTCTGGATTGTTTCACACAGTTGGCTTAGGGTTTTGGTTGATTTTGACTCGATTTTGATCAGGTGAACGTTCTTTGGCATTTAATCAGGAATTAAGGTTTTTTGTGGGCATATTCTCAGAAGGTTAAAATTCCACAGCACTTTGCAAGTTATTCCGAGATTCGGGTTGAATTTGCATTGTTTTTGATTTAATCAGTAAAAGAAGGCAGTTGATTTGAATTCACCAGTCAAAAGATATACGCAGTTTGGAATTACAGTGTTTGTTGAAAATCAGTGAAAAGAAGGAATGCGCCTGATCAATGTTTTGATTAACTATTGATTCGCTTTGGAGATACCAGGTTTAACTGATCAATGTGCTAAAGTATTGTTTATTTAGATTATTTATTATTCTAAATTAAGTGATTGAAATTTATTTTTCAATTATTTTAATTCAAAGAGTTTTAAATAATAGATAAACAATAAAGAAAGAGGAAATAGAATTGATCGGATAATAAAGACTTTTATTGATTCTTGAATTATTTGTACAATTATTGTTTATAATTTAATTACAAACAATGGTTTTACATTAATTTAAATATTAAATAAAAAGAAAACTATCCTATTTTTTCTAATTCTTCAGTCTTCATTTAGTACCCCTCCATCCATTTTTATTCATCTGCAAAAGAAAAGGAGAAAAGTCAGTGACTGATAAATAAATAAAGACAGATAAAATTGCAGTCATCATTAAGGGCCACTGATTGGGATCAGTTAACCCTCTCTGCAAATCACGGGATTTCTCCCGGTTCACAAAGAGGGAAGAATTTTATGCAAAGTTGAGAAAAAATGCAAAGTGTCAAAACTGCATAAGTTCAAAATCTCAAAACTCCAAGTTCAAATCAAACTGAAAAAATCCAAATTGCAAACTTTCTGTCAAAATCCAAAAGTGTCAAACTTACTGTCAAAAATGCCAAAGGTACCCAAACTGTCAAAAGAAGATTTGGCAAAGATATGGAAAGTTCAAAAAGTACAAAGTCTACTCAAAGCTGTCAAAGAAGAGATAAAATATGTAGAGGAAATCTTTTATGCAAGCAAACCTATTCTTTTCATCATTTCCCAACAAGGGTGGCCCCTTCAGAAAAAGGTACAGCACAAGCATATTAAAATATTTAACTGTACTGAGAGAGAGAAGAAAAGGAGGAAAGTAAGCAGGTTTTTAGGCTTTTAGGCAGGAAGAAAGATATACAAAAGGGACTAAACACAGTAAGAGAAAAGAGAAGAGGCAGAACTTTCACCAAAGTTAAAGAGAAACCAATACAAACTGATATACAAAAACTGCTAAGCATTCAACCTGCTGTCCAGAACCTTAAGCAAAAACAAAACTGCTAAGCATAACCTACAATAGGCCATATACCATACAAACCTGTCAAGCCATTATACCTGCCTGAAGCAAGCACAAAACCTGTCCTAAACCAATATACAAACCAGCTGAAGCTATCAAACACCTTAAACCTGCATCAGTCAAAACCTATTCAAACCAATTCCAAAAGCATAACCTGTCAACAAGTTCAGATACCAGTCCATAAACACCTCCATACTGCATAAACCATAAAACATCAAACCAAAACCAGGCCAAGCTCACACCTGCTGAAACCATACAAACCTGCATGGCCACAACCTGCCTAATACCAAAACCTGGCCAAAACCATTCAAAAACATCGACCATTCAATCCAAACATAACTAACACAAGCAGAACCAACCAACCTGTATACCCTGTGTTCAACATAAACCATCAAGCTAAAGTATCCACCCTAACCAACTCTAGACCCTCAGAATCTCTTCATCATCGGGCCATCAAACCAACGTACGAAGCAAATTAATCCAGGCATCCAACTCAAGGCAATAAGAGAAGAAGAGAGAAAGTATTTAGGGGCAACATAAACCAAAATTCATTCAGAAGCAACAATAACATTTCAAGCATACAGGCGAGGCCCCCTCAGAATTCTGAGTTCATCATAGGGTGGACAAAGAAGCAACAAGCATACAGTGGCAAAGAAGAAGAAGAAAGAGGCGAATTCAAAAAAGGGGTTTTCAGTTCGTCACAAATCATCATGAAACCCTAGGCAAAAGAGGTAGTATAGAAATACCAGGAAGCTCAAAGCGTAAACATCAGCACCCTCTGCTCGTCAAGCCTCCTGAGCACTTCCATCTTCTTCCTCCCCTCCGTCAAGGTAGTTTTCGTTTTCTCCTTTCCTTTCATACCTCACATAAGACAAACCAAATGCATTAATCAATAGAACATAGAATCGGATTCAACAAATCAAAGATTTTTAACATGCAAAAATCTAAAATGTTTAATAAGTTTGAGACATGCTGTTACCTTGTTTCACCGCTGCCTGAACAAACGCGAGGAGGAGGACGAGGTAGTGCTGGTGGCTAGACGGAAGAGTGGGGTCAGAAGTGCGTAAACGAGGAAGACGAAGAAGACCCCATGAACGGCGCGCTGCTCACAAGCCCTAGAACATTTTCCCAATTGAAACAAAAACTGCAAACCCTAAAAGCGTTTGTTTCAGCATCCTGGGCCTTGCCCATTCCAACACGCGCCTAAAGCCCAAAAAACACCTAATACACCCCCTCTGTTGTTTTCCAACTCTGACCAAGCCCATTCTTTTCAAAACATTTTTTTTACATCTTAACATTAACCACTTTTTTTATCTATAATTCATATAATACTAATATCATTTTACAATAATAATGTACTTGATACTAACTTCCTTTTGTTTTTTTTTACACTAACAAAACCTTTTTATATACTAATATAATTAAATAATACAATAATACATTAATATATTAATACAAAAATATAATGTAATTAGAATGTTAAACCCTTTTTTATTAAAATACTTTTTGTACAAACAAATACTTCTTTTTAATTTAATCCTTGATTTTTATTAAAAAACATACTTTGTACATAAATAACAAAAGTACGTTTTGCATAATTTAATTTCTTAATTAAAATACTTTTTGTATATAATAAACAAATACATTTTGATACATAATTGAAAACATTTTCTTTTCATTAAAACTTTCTTTTCATACATATCTAAATACAAAATACAAGACTAATTAAAACAATACTTAATACATGTTCAATTTCACATTCCGCACCTGTAAATAATCACGTACGCATATACTTGTACACTTATACAACCCATTTATATTGCTCCTATACACACTTGTTTATCTTATGCATTGATATACATTATTTACATTTGATCGCAAATTCGATTTGGTTGTAACTTATTGGATACTATAAGTCTCATCCCCATTCATACACTTGTACCCCCACTCCCGGATACTATTTTGTAATAGCGTAGATTTTACATTTTCGCAATTTACTGCTTTCAATTATACCATGGTTAGACCTAGGGTTTGCATGTACATAAAATCAAACGCTAGATAACCTAATACAAGACAAATACATGAAATCAATACACAATCACACTTGCACCCTGTGATACGGTGGGAGAACTGACTAGTGTTTTGCGTTCGTATTCGCACTTGTGCGGTTGAGCAAGAGTCGCCACCGACTTTTTATTTTATCCTAAAGGAAAGGTTAAAAAAAGCACAGCAAAAACCTTTTGAGATATTTCGTGGGTTCGGGGGGTAGATTATGAAAAGGGAAAGTATTAGCACCCTTTCCATCCATGGTTATCCATGGGCTCTTAGTTACTTGGTTTTTTAGATCACTTGCTTTGTTTTTCGATTGCTTTGAAAATGGTGTGTGTGTGGGTGCTTTTGAAAATGTTTTTGAAGAAGATGCCTTGTCTTAGGCAACTAATGTATTTGACTCGTGATTGAGTGTTTTACAAAAGTGTGGATCTTTTCGAAAAGATGTTTCAAATGTTTTTGAGAGTTTGTTTGAAAGTGTTGTGGATTGTGGTTTTTGAAAAGAAGGCAAGTGTTTTTGCAAATTGATCTCAAGTAACTAAGAGTTTTGTCTACCCTATTGTACTCAAAGGTTTTTGTCATGTTTTAACCCTTTTTAACAATTTTGTTCTACCATTGAAATTGGTAGACAATCTTGCGTTTTAGGAAGTTTATTCGGGACGGGCGCGGGTCATCGTATGGACCATGAATGCAATGGTGCCAAGTGTCTTTGGCAATTTGCTTTGAAGGGACTATGATCATTCCGTTTAGGCAACACTTTGAGACTTATGATCATTTTGATTTTATTTTGCCAAAGATACTCGACGTGCAAGCATGGCCCATTTTGGAAGGCAACATGTGGGATTACCCTAGAGGGTGCAAGTGTGATTGTGTATTGATTACATGTATTTGTCTTGTATTAGGTTATCTAGCGTTTGATTTTATGTACATGCAAACCCTAGGTCTAACCATGGTATAATTGGAAAACTGTAAATTGCGGAAATGTAAAATCTACGCTATTACAAAATAGTGTCCGGGAGTGGGGGTATAAATGTACAAAAGGGGATGAGACTTATAGTATCCAATAAGTTACAACCAAATCAAATGTGCGATCAAATATAAATATCGAATATACAAATATAAGATAAACAAATGTATAGGAGCAATATGAATGGATTTGCATTGTGTAAGTGTAAGTGTGTATACGTATTGTATGTAATTTATTTACAGGTGCGAAATGTGAAATTGAAGCGTATTAGGGTTTTTGACCTAAAGAAATGTTTACTTAGTCTTGTATTTTTGTATTTAGATATGTACAATAAGAAAATGTTCAAGTTTTAATTAAGAAATGTATCTTTATTTATTTATATACAAAAAAGTATTTTAATCAAATGTTTGTGAATTTTAATATTAGAAAAAATGTATTTAAATTATTATGTACAAGTATGTATGTTAATTAAAAAAGTTTTCAATTTTAATATATGATAAAAAAAAGTATTTTATTATTTTATATACAAAAAGTATATTTAAAAAAGATATTTTAACTATATGATAAAAAAATGTATAATATGTACAAAATTAATGTTTTAAAATGTATGTACAAAATATATTTTAAATAAAAGAGTAAGTAAATAAAAAGAAGCAAGTATTTTCAATTTTAATATATGAAAAAATGTTAAGTTAGAAAAATATATGGTTTAGTATTAATAAAAATATTTTGTAAAAGAAAGGTTAAGTTAATTAAGAATATTATATTGAAGATGTTATGTATATATATATAAAAAAGAAAGAAGTTAGTATTATAAAAAATGGTTAATTGTAAAACATTAATTTAGGTTAGTAAGAAATAAATGGGCTTCAGGGAGATTCAAAACGGGTCAGGCCCAATGCTGGAAACAAATTCTTAGGGTTGTTTGGCGTTTCATTTGGGAACGAAGGTTTTAGGGTTTGAGCGCGCCGTTCACTGAGTTTCGTCTTCTTCGTCTTCTATGCAAGCTTCTGGGCCATGCCTCTCTGCCTGAGCTACCCCGCTACCGCCTCTTCTCCTCTCATATGGATTAGACAGTCCTCAAATGATGGTTAGTGTACCGTTTCGAATTGGTTTAGGCGTTTTTTTGTTTTAGATTCTTGCATGTCATGATTTATATGCTCTGATCTTCGTATTTGTTGTGTTTGTTTTAACAAGGTGATGAGAAGAAAGATGAGGAAGGAAATATACTACCTTGATGGGGAGGAGAGGACGAGGAAGCGCTTGAGGAGGCTCAGTGGTGCAGAGGCCCGGTGATGGAGTTGGAAGCTAGCTTGGGAAAAGTTGGTACTTTGTCCTTTCTTCTTCTTTAGGGGTTTTGATGATGATAGATTTGTACTGAGAAATCCTACCTTGAATTTGCCCTTTTCTTCTTCTTCTGTTCTATTGCGTGCTTGTTGCTTATGTTGGATGCTATGTATTTGAATGCCTACGTTGCCTTGCCTATGATGAAGCTTGCTTCTGAGGCCCTTGAATTGCTTTCTGAGATGCTTCCCTGAGTTTGAAATGTGATGCTGGACGAACTTTCTCTTCTTCTCTCGTGTTGCCCTGTGTTTCCTTGAACTTCTGTTGAGTTTGCCTTCTTGAACGATTTTCCTATGATGAAGAAATTCTGAGGCTTAGAGGTTGGTTTGAATATTTGGATATGCTTGAGGGATTTGGATATGCTGTTCTTTTTGTCTTTTGGTGGTTTTGTGAGGCTTGGCCAATGATGAATACTTTTCTGAGGCTTAGGAGTTGGTTGGCTCAGGTTTGAACTTGGTTATGTTTAAGGGATTTTGTTTGGATACGCTTGAGGGGTGATGTTGGTTGATGAGGTTTTTGCTTGCAGGTTATTGTTTTACAGTATGGTGGTTCAGTTCATGTGTTTGTATGTTCAGTTTATGTGTTTGTATGTTCAGTTTATGTGTTTAGGCAAGCTATGCTGTGGTTAGGCTTTGTATGCTCTTCAGCAGGTTTTGCTTCTGGTTTATGTGAAAGTGCTTAACAGGTTTGGCCTATACTGGTTTCTCTTTAGCAGGTTCAGGCTCATGCTTTGGTTTGTATCTTTATGCGTAGGCAGGTTTTGGAGCATTAGCAGGTTTGATGCTTTGTTGTGTTTTTATGGCTTTGAGGGTGAAGCTTAAGGTTTTGGAGGTTTATCAGGTTGCAAGTTATGTGCTTGTTTTGTTGTGAGGCCTGTCCCCTTGAACTTGGTAGCAGGTTCACAGTTTTGTATATTTTTTCCTATCCTGCCTCTAGCCTAAAACCCGCCTCTATTTCTCTCTTCTTCTCACTCTATAGTACAGTTAAGAATTTAATATGATTTTATGCTGTACTTTGTTCTGAAGGGGCCCTGGGAAATGATGATTAAGTTGCTTGCATAACACATTTTCCTCTGCATCTTTTTCTTTCTTTTGACAGCTTTATGTGCTTTGTGATATCTTCCATATCTTCTTTGACAGCTTGGGTAGATTTTGACAGCAATTGTACTTTTTGATATCTTTGAGTAGACTTTGGCATTTGATAGGAAGTGGGAATTGGATTTTCCAGTTTGACTTGGATTTGAACTATGCAGTTTGAATTTGGAACTTATGCATTTGACATTTTACATTTATGATAAAAATCTTCCCTCTTTGTGAACCGGGAGAAATCCCGTGATTTGCAGAGAGGGTCAACTGATCCCAGTCAGTGGCCCCTAATGATGAGCAAATTTTATCTGTCTCTCTTAATTTAACTGCTTTCTGACTTTTCTTCTTCTTTTTGCAGATAAAAATGGAGCACCGGAACGGAGTGAAGAATGAAGAATATTAGGAATAGGATAGTTTTTTATTTCATTTAATATTTAAATTAATGTAAATTATTGTTTGTAATTTAAATTATAAACAACAATTTATACAAATAATTCAAATATCAATAAAATCTTTATTACCCAATTAATTCTAATTTTCTTTCTTTATTGTTTATTTATTTATTTAAAACTCTTTGAATTAAAACAATTGAAAAATAAATTTCAATCATTCAATTTTAGAGTAATAAATAACTTAAATAAAAACAATATTGATCAATTAAACCTGTCTCTTCCAATATCCAAAGCAAAGCAGCAGTCAACCAAAATAAACTGATCAAGCGCATTCCTTCTTCACTGATTTGCCATAAACACTGTGAATCCAATACTGCATACTGTATTTGACTGGCTCAAAGAAAACAACATGAATTCAAACCACTGTCTCTTTCACTGATCAAATCAAAATAATGCGAATTTAACCCCAATCTCGGAATAAACGGCAAAGTGCTGTGGAATTTTAACCTTTCTGAGAATATGCCCATAAAACCTTTAATTCCTGATTAAATGCCAAATAACATTCGTCTAATCAAAATTGAACCAAAAATCAACCAAAACCCTGAGCCAACTGTTCGAAATAATTCAGAGTCCTAAAAATCAATAAAACCCTAATTTTGCTTGACTGTCAAGAAAAGTCCGTTTGTCCGATTCTTGAGCCAGTTTGAAAAGTCAGGAAATGTCTGAAGCTGAGATTGCTTGGGGAAAAATGCGAGGGCAAATTTTGGGGTACAACACACCCTCTAGGGTAATCCCACATGTTGCCTTCCAAAATGGGCCATGCTTGCACGTCGAGTTTCTTTGGCAAAACGAATTCAAAATGATCATAGTCCCTCGATAACACTTTCAAAATGTTGCCTAAACAAATGATCATAGTCCCTTCAAAGCAAATTGCCGAAGACATTTGGCACCATTGCATTCATGGTCCATCCGATGACCCGCGCCCGTCCCGAATAAACTTCCTAAACGCAAGATTGCCCACCAAATTCAATGGTGGAACAAAATTGTTAAAAAAGGGTTAAAACATAACAAAACCTTTGAGTATAATAGGGTAGACAAAACTCTTAGTTACTTGAGATCAACTTGCAAAAACACTTGCCTTCTTTTCAAAAATCACAATCCACAACACTTTCAAACAAACTCTCAAAAAACATTTGAAACATCTTTTCGAAAGGATACACACTTTTGTAAAACACTCAAACATGAGTCAAATACATTGGTTGCCTAAAACAAGGCATCTCTTCAAAAGCATTTTCAAAAACACCCACACACACACACCATTTTTCAAGCAATCGAAAATCAAGGCAAGTGATCTAAAAAACCAAGTAACTAAGAGCCCATGGATAACCATGGATGAAAAGGGTGTTAATACCTTCCCTTTTCATAATCTACCCCCCGAACCCACGAAACATCTCAAAAGGTTTTTGCTGTGCTTTTTTAACCTTTCCTTTAGGATAAAATAAAAAGTCGGTGGTGACTCTTGCTCAACCGCACAAGTGCGAATACGAACGCAAAACTCATAGTCAGTTCTCCCACCGTATCACACTATACTTCTGCAGTATGTTGTGAAATTGATTGACATTTTCCATTTGAATGTTGAGACATACTTGTTGAGTAAATTCAAATAAAACTCTTCATATCAAGATGATACAAATTCTCGTTTCCTCATACTTGTGGATAGTAAGTTGAGTATTCCACTCGAATGTGACAAAATGTCTTTTTCACCTAAAAACAACTAAAAAACAAAAATCTCTTTTCATAAACAAATGCAAGTGGTTCCTATGGAGTACCATAGATGTGATGGGTATTAATATCTTCTCTTTTCATAATCAATACATGTACCTAAATCTCTTGTTTATTTTGGTTTCAAAACTTTTTGTAGTATTTTTCGACTTTTCCCCTTTTTTTCCTTTAGAAACAATAAAGTTCGGTGATGACTCTTGTTTTTTTTAGTTAAGTTAATCAATAGATTAATCTCAATTTTTCCATCACGAAAATTAGTATCATCATTTTTTATCGATTATCTTGAAAGGCATAATCAACTTCTTAATTAAATCTATTACGGTTGGCACTCACGTCTTCTTGGACTCTTACAGGAACTTTTCCATAAGTTAATTTGCATCATTTAAGAAATATTCTTGCACAAGGTTTTGTTAGTAGTATCAAATTTACAAAAAAATATAAATAAGAAAAGTAAGCTCTGTTTGAAAGAAGAGTTGTATCATCCTTCTTTGAAACTTGTTTTCCACCAGAAAAAATTTCATACTATTAAACCAATCTCTATAAGCTTGTCTTGGATCGTAGAGACTCATTTTCATTTTGAAAACATGAGCAAGAAGAGTTTTATAAAATCATGAGAATGATCAGCATGCACTTCTTTATGGATGTAACAATTCAAATTGCATTCTTTACATTTATTTGGAAGATTCTTACAAAAATGCATGAGAAGGTTGGAATAATTCTTATGGCTTCTAGTTGAGGTACATGAGCATAAGTATTATTGAGATTTATGCCTTAGTTGTGATCTTTCGTAACGAGACTTGCTTAAAATAAATATTTCTATCGAGCTTGTTAAGAAAAATTCACTAAGGTTCCAATAACTCAACTAGATTTAGGAACAAGTTCTTAAAAGTTATTTCTCTCAAATTGATTTAACCATTCTTGCATAGAAAGAGACCAATGTTATTCGATGATAGCTTCATCAATTTCCTTTGGATCAATTTGTGAAACAAAAGCCATAAGGTTACATACCTTGCTAGGGGAGTATTGATATGCAATTCCTTTGGAAGTTTTCTCAATTAATACTATGAATGAATTTGTCATTAATGATCCTTCATTATTAAGATAAACTTTCTTAAGTTGACTTCTTTAACTTTGGACATCCTCTTGTCTTTGATATTTTTCTTTATTGTCATCTTTCAATGATGATTTTTAAGGCATAACTGCAAAAGTAATAAATTCTACTTATACCTACTAAGAGTTAATTCACTAAAGATAATATGTGTTAGTTCTTCCATAGTCATGGTACCTTTGAAAAGAGGTTTTAAAGTTATTTTAATATTTTTATTGACCATGTATATGGAGGAATTAAATTTACTTTATTACATTTGTTACATAACTTACTTAATATTAAGCAACTTGTGCTATAATTATTCAAGACAACTAAAAGGTAAGATTAGGGATCTTACTAAGACTTAAAGATCTGATGATTTTGTCTTGTTGTTATTAGGTGAAGAGATTTATTCCCTTGTAGGATGGCACAGTAGAACTTTTTTTTTTCAATTGTGTTATTTGAGGAGGAATTGTTGGTATCATCATCTACATCACAACTTGACTTTTCAACATTTGGTACCCATATCTTTTTGAATTCTTTGATGTTAGTTAAATACATATTATGAGTGGACATCCTTATATTTTTACATTCACAATGTTCTTTACAAAAGTATGAAGGAGGGTGTCTTTCTTTGCTCTCATGAATCTTTTTTATAAAATAAAACATGGCAATATGGTCGTCTTTATTACAATAATTACATTTTAGGGTTTAGCATTTAGATGTTGGTTGGACATTGCAAATATTGCTAAAGCTTTTACTATTATTCTTAGGTTCATAACCAAGACCAGCTTTATTGTAAGACGCCCTTTGGTTTCCTAACAAAATATTCGAGTTATTTGTCCCTTTAGTGAGTTTATAAAGTGTGTTTTGAAGATTACCAATTTTTTTTCAAAATGTCATATTCCTCACAGTTGATAGATTAGTCAAAAGTTTTATGAGATGAGGAAAATTTTTGAATTAGATCATATTGTCTCTCTCTAAGACTTTCAATTTTTTTCAACAGGTTTTTATTTTTCAATTCAAGGGAAGAAATATTGTCTTTGGAGGTAGAGATGATTTGTTTTAATTTACTCATTTATTTTTGATAGCTTATTACAAAGGGGAAGTAAATCTTGATAGGAAAAGTGAGAGGTTACTTCATCATCTTAGTGATTTGTCGTGAGACAGAGGTTTGCTTCTTCTTTATCTGAAGATTCGATATCATTGTTGTCATAGGATATGTATGCTCTCTTTTTGGATTTTTTTTAGCTTTTCTTTATTTTGGTTTCTTCTCAGGTTTTGAGGGCAGTTTGGTCTTATATGCCTTTTCTCTCCGAATTGATGACATGTAGAAATGGATGAACTTTCTTCACTTTTATTATCGGGTCTTGAAGTTTGTTTTTTGTGCCATAGTAACTCCTTGAATTTTTGAAACATGAACTTCATGAATTTATTAATCTCACTTTGACAACTTTCATCTTCTGATTCCATATCTTCTATGTTGATAGATTTAAGCGCAATCTTTTTTCTATTCTTTTTGTTATCTTCTTCATCATCAGCAAGTCTTTTTTGCTCCATCTCGTGTTCCTTCAATTTTCCAAGTAGAGTATGCGTGTCCATAGTCACCAAATCCTTTGAATCACAAATTGCAGTGACTTTGGGCTGCCAGTTGCGATTTAGGCATCCAAGAATATTTATGACTAATTCCTCATTTGAGAATGTTTTCCCCAAAGTTCTCATATGAATCATGATATGAGTGAATCGTGTTTGCATTTGATTTATGTTCTCTTTAGGTTTCATTCTAGAAAGTTCATACTCATATATTAATGTGACCAACCTTGCCCCTTTTACCTCAATAATACATGCACGGGTAATTTGGAGGATGTCCCGCATTTCTTTAGCAGTTTCGCAATGAGAATTTTACAATACTTCATCAAGACCAAGTGTGGTGATGGTGATGCTCTTAGCTTTCAAACTGCATTGCACATTCTCTTTATCCTCGTTGGACCAATCCTTTCCAGGTTTGTCTACTACAACACCATCAACTTCGTGTGTAGGAACAAATGGTCCTTCTTTCACAGTATTCCAAATACCTCGATTCATTCCTTTTATGAAGAGTCTCATTTTCTCTTTCCACAATCCATACCCTTCTCCTTAGAAGGATGGAAGTCTGTTTAGTGAATAGCTTGAAGTCATTCTTCCTCCTGAAACGATTAGTCCTTAACATGAGTTAGGCTCTGATGCCACTTGTTGAACAAGACAAATTGACTTTAGAGTCTGATAGCGATGTGTCGGGAAATCCTTGATTCTTGAGTTTTGACTAAGTTCAAATTTTGATCTTTTAAAGTTTGAGTCTTAGCTTTTGATCCTTCATACTCTCACTCTTCAGGGGATGGCTTGTTTAGAGTTTGGAGACTTTAGATTCTGATCATCTTGATCAGATATTGATTATTCAGAGTCTGATCTTCAAAATCTGCCTCGTAAGAGCTTCTCTTTCGATGATCTGCAATTTTAGAGTTGACTTTCAATCAGTATATTGATCTTTGTATTTGCACACTTTAACACATATTAGTCTAACCAATTGTTCATTAAATACTTTATTATCATTAAAACCTAAAAGATATGGTGTAAACCAATTTTATTCCAACAAGTCAAACCCCCTTCCAAGCTTCTACAGACTCGGAATCACAACATTATCTACTACGTTCATTTCTCAACTAGCCATTGGATTGTCAAGCAATGGCCCAACGTTCACATTATGTAATAATTTATAAAATTTGAAAAAATAAAATCATTTATATCAACGATTATAAGAGACAATAGACAATAGACAATCAAAAGTACAATTAAATCTAGTAGGCAAAAAGTCATTGCTCCATTCTAAACGCCACCTATATATTATGCCCGATCCGCTCCAATTTCTTTTGGAAATATGTACATATTATGCCTGACTCGCAGTGAAGAAAATTAAATTATAAATTTGATCTGTTGCTTCTCAGACTTAGTTTTAAACTTAAAATTTGCATTAACGCTTTTAAAAAGGTTAAAACAAAAATCAAAAACAAAATTGTGTTACAATCAAATTCGTTTGACATTGGATGAACTTAACCTCAAAGTTCAACAAAAAATGCAACAAACTCTTTATAACACAATTGTGTTTTTGGTTTTTATTTTAACCTTTTCTCACCCTACTTGTAAACCTTATATAGGTCTATAGATATCCAGGTGATTTTTTTGGGGAGATCCTTGATTCTGTCTTCACATGTGTTGAGTTAATGGGATAAGAATTTGGGTGAAACATTATTGTTTAATTGCTTAAATATCACAATTAATGGGATAGAGCAGTCTTCTTGACAGACAAATTTGAACATAAAACCTTACATAAATTTGTTAGTTAAAAACAATTCAAAATAATGGAAACATATTGTTCAAGATATTCTAAAAATATGTTTTGGAAAAGACATAATGAAAAAATGTATTGATCGAGACACAAAAGATAACTTATTTTAACATATGGACATAATAAAATATGGATCAGACTTATACCAAGTATAAGTAAGGGTAGTTGAAATAGATTTAAGCAACATAAATAAATCAATCAATTAGAGAAACAAATGGAAATCAAACATAATAACATATTCCATCATTAAGTCTAAAACAACTACTGAAATAAATCAGCAAAAAGTGCAGGTATTGAACCAGTAATTATAGATTACAACTACCAGAATGAAAAGAAAACCTCAGTCAAAAATATAGAAGAATAACACCTCAAAAGTTCTAAAATAACCAAAAGCATGTGAAACTTCTTCTAGGTCATTCTTTGAGCAGCTTCCTTGGCAATGAGTCTTTCCTTGGCCTTGGTTTTTGCTTGAGATTTGGACCCCATGATACCGCCACCCCACTTCTTCCTGTACTCTTCATACTTGTCATTGAAGTTCGCCTGAAAAAAAGCAAGATATTGTAGACTTAGAAATTTAGAGTACGAAAATATAAACAAGAACATAAGAATCAAAACTCTGGAGTTTAACAACCTTAATGGCTTCTAGGATTCTGCTGAATTCCATTTTGTCTTCATTCTTGACAGTGGTCAAGCACAAAACAGCTGCAGTTTTCTTGTGAACTATCTGCAAAATTAGACATTAACCAAACCAATATTATAAATTAGACAGATGGAACTTGTGTATTACAGAGTACTATTCACAATAAAAATAATAATTACTGTTCCAAGGCGTGCTTTGCCCTTGACAATGCAGTAGGGAATTTCCATCTTCCTGCACAATGCTGGGAGCCATACAACAAGCTCAATTGGGTCGACATCGTGAGCAATCACAACAAGTTGTGCCTTGTTCTGAGAAATCGACAAGTCATTGTTAGTAAACAATCAACTGAGAGAGTATATATAATAATCATTCATAAACACAAGGCATATTACCTGCTCAATAAGATAGGTAACATGGTTGAGACCATATTTCACATTAATAGGCTTCTTTGTCTCAACTGTTTTGCCCTCAGATTCAGCTTGAGCCCTTTTCAATAGACGCTCTTTCTTCTCAGCTTTGTCCTCGGGCCTATACTTAAGGAGCATCTTAAATAGGTTTGTGGCTGCATAGTACATTAAATAGAACTGATTAGAACAAAGTATAAGGCAACTACAATATCCCCAATCAATATTCACAAAATAGTCATATCAATACTACAATCATAAAACAAAAATGAACAACATCATAAACCTGAGAATCATTGCAACATGTAGCATTTCAATGGGCATATACCATCAAGCACACAACAATCCAAACAAACATCTCTCCGCCATTACCTCTAAAAGCAAAATTATAATGTACATTTCTATGAATTAAACAAAATTAACAAAGTTCAACTCAACAAAATCATACAAGATATTTAACATAAGCAAAGAAACATGCAGCAAATCATACAAGATCAAAAAACCAGTTAATATAGACTAATCCCTAACCCTAACAAATCAAATAAGGTAGCACCGACACCTCCGAAAAAAGAAGTGACAGGATGAGTGTCTGACACACAGTCAATCATACCCAAATTTTAACAACCACCCATCAAAATATTTTGCATAAAAACCAAATTAAAATCACAATTACCTAGCACTTAACAAAAATAAACAAACTATAGCTAAGCAGAATCAATACCAAAAACACTAATTTTAACAAGATCAAACATGTCAATCATACCCAAATATTATAGACCAAACATTGACCATCTCACAAGAACACTATATATTACCAAGGTTTTTATCGAGTGTCTTGGTGAACTGGTTGAGTGCAGGTGGAACCTTCAACCTCTGCTTGAGGATCCTCTTCTTCCTTTGGATTTGAACAGTCTTAGGCCATTTCACAAACCTCGTCAAATCTCTCTTTGGAGGCAAAGCACCACCGATCCCAAATTGCTTTGGCCTCTTCTCGAAAAGCGGGTTCACCACTTTCTCTGGCTGCTTCTTCTTAGCAGCTGCAACTGGTGCTTTTCCACCGCGCTTTGGTCCCTGCAAAACAAAGAGAATCACGTTTGAGAATAAGCACTTTTGAGAATAAGCAGATGGAGAGAGAGGGGGAAGATTGTTACCATTGCTGCTGTTGTTGATGGAAGTGGCTGATTACGAAGAAAGAGTACTGAAAGGAGAAACCCTAGCTGTGATTGAGGTGAACTTAAAAGCGATTCTGAAAACGGGTCTTCTGTTAATGGGTCGGGCTTTGGCCCAGAATCGATTCTGTTAGTGTGGTTTATGTTAGGCCTGGTTCATCAGAGCAGTTACAAAATTTTACCCCATACCCCTACTTATTCACATACTCCTACATTTTTATGAAAAATGTCAACTTTATCTTTATATATTTTAAAATGATTTTATTTTTTTATTTTTTATTATTCATTAAAGATTTTCAAAAAATTGTATTCCTATACGTATCAAAATACTTGACAAAAGAGTTGGTAGATAAATTTTAATTTTTAATGTACTAAAACATTTTGCAAAAGAGTTTTTGTAGGCAATTTTTTATTTTTAATATACAAGAACATTTAGCAAAATAGTTTTAGTAAACAAATTTTTATTTTTAATATATATGAACATTTGAAAAAAGAGTTTCGGTAGACAAATTTTCAATTTTTAATATTCTAGAACATTTGGCAAAAGAATTTTAATAGATAATTTTTTTTTAATGTACTAGAGCATTTCACAAAAGAATTTCAATAGACAAATGTTTAATTTTTAATGTATTGAAATACTTAGAAGAAAAATATATAGTATACAGTCTTAGGGTAATTTCACTTGTTGTCTCGGATTTAAACAGTCATGTCTCTCGAATGTGGGATGCTTTAGCAAAGACCATCGGTTAAAAGATCGTAGACCCTCGATGATCCTTCGATGTTGCCTTCGGTAAACGATCTTAGTCCCTTATAAAAATTATTAAAGCATCCTACAAGTTGTCTTCTATGACTGTATGATGACCCGCGTCTGTCCCTCACATCCAATGATAAGGCTTTCCACTAACTAATGGTATGGTAGCACTATCTAAAGGAGAAGGAAAAGAACAAAGACTTCTTTGAGTAAGTAGAACGCTCGTAGTCGCTTGCTCACAAACTTTTCAAAACTAAACATCTTTCAACAAAACAACACTTTCTTTCAAAATAAAACATTTTGTATACATTCTCAAGGATATGAGAATCATTACAAAATTGTCACACTTAGGCATTTCAAAATATTTTCAAGCATACACAAGCACAAAACATTTTCAAAAAAAATGAGCTAGCGATTAAGAGCCCGTAGATAACTACGAATGAAAAGGGTGCTAACACTTTCCCTTTTCGTAACCTACCCCCCGAACTCAAAATTCTCAAAAGGTCTTTCCTTTTATTTTCACTGTTTCCTTTATTAGATAAAAGAAAAGTCGGTGGCGACTCTTGTTATCCCCAACATTTGTGATAAAACGTAAAACTCAAAAGTCAGTTCTCCCACCGTATTACAAAAATGGCGACTATGTTGGGGACATAAATAAAAATGGGGTTACCTTAAGAGCTAGATCATCTTTATTGTTTTACTTGTTTGTCTTGTATGCTTTATATTTTGGGATATGCTTGGGTTTATTTCTTGTATAGATCTTATACCTGGATCTGAGGGCATTTTAGGTAAGTAGCAATAAATCATGAAAATTGTACGACGTAGATCGATATGGTTGAAACGATGGCTACATTAGTGTGACGCATTGGTTAGTGTCGGTGTCCCTTGAGTGAGTCAAGGAGAATACTGGGTTGTCGCATGGTGTCATAAGCACTAACTGACCTTAGAACCTTAATTGACACAACTTAGCCATTAGAAAGTAGTGAGATGGTCGGCTTTGGTGCAGACTGAAGTTGGTTGATACTCGATACTACACTCATTGAGATCGGACTCTCGGGATATTTCCATTGCAAATCAGATGCTTGTACTAAAACAATGCCTGAGAGAAAGATCAGTGATATTGAGGTTCCTAGAACCCGATTATTTCTTTTAGGATAGGTTGAGCCAACTAAAACTTCAAGAGGGTACTTACCTACAAACTCTATGTAAGCTTAAACCTAAGGCCTTGTGTGTTTTGTTTGTGTTTGATTAATTGTTCAAACATGACATCATAACATCATGACATTATACCATATCATTTTCACTAACCATTTCAAGGACCAAGAGATTTATCTTTGTTCTATTTTATAGGTTATGGCCTCCGCTTGCAAAAACACTATTCGGATCAATTTTGCGAGGATATTTTCTCAACTTAAGGAGTTAGTCTCGAAAGTTCCTGAAAGTTCTTAATTCACCAAAAAGCATGGTCATCTACTCAGTTTGGTTACCTCGGGTTTTGAATAAGACATGATGAGTGTTTTATTCCAGTTATTTGATCCCACACATCACTGTTTCACCTTTCCAGATTATCAGTTGGTACTTGTTGTACCCCAAAATTTTCCCTCTCATTTATCAAGATTATTCTCACAAGATCTCTTTGACTCAAGACTGGATTGGGGTTTGATCAGCTCAAGACATCTCATCTTACACTGATGACCTAAAATTAGGGTTTGAGTTTCACAAGAATTTTTGGACTATCAATACTTTATATGACTTTCAAGGATCATTATGGACCCCTAAGATTACTCATGACAAGTTCCAAGCCTTGAATCACAATTTTTATCAGTCAATTGGACAGTTGACCTGAAAATCAACTGTATAAAAATTGGGGGAAAAGTCAACCATGACCAATTAACAGTCAAACTTCATAATTCTTGATCCACATCAACATTTTAGACTCATATGTATTATTTGATCAAGTTTGGACCACAATTCCTCAAGAAATTTGATCAAATCATCAAAGGGCAAAATGGTCAAAATTAGGGTTTTGACTGAGAAAGGGAAATTTCTGATTTTTGACCTAGCAAATGACCAATTGGTTTGAAGCATGATTCCAAGAGCTAAATTGCATCATCTTGACCTAGTGACATGGTTCAAAACATTGCATTTTCATTGGATTAACGGATGAAATTTGCAGTCAACTGATCAAAAGTTAATTGTATACTGAAAAGTCAAACTTTGACTTTTTGGTCAAAATCAAGTGCCAAGGATCACAATTCATCAAAACATGTCAAAATGTGAAACTTGTTCATCAAGAAATCAAAGATTGAAGATTTGGTTTTGAAATTTGAATTATTCTTAACTTAGAAAATTTTCAAAGTATAGAAAATTTCTTATTTTTCTCAACTTTAAGCCATTTTTTCACCATGATACAAGATGATTCAAAGAAAGTTCCCAACATGAAAGTTGTAGACCTCCATGAAATATACAACTTTTATTCACACATGTATCCCTAAAGATACTTGGATCTCAATATATAATTTTGTGAATACATGCTCATGAACTAAAATAACTTAGTGAAATTTTGCCCTAATTTAGGCAGGTTTTTTACCTAACTTCATGGAAAATTTTCACCTAGCTCCAAGAGAAATATTTAAATGCATTTCAAAGATGAGTTATAGAGCACATTTCAATATTTACAAAATGTCCAAGAACTACTTGAGATAATTTTTGAGTAGGGAGAATCGAAGAGATGAAGTTGGCAATTTCTCACTTTGATTTCAAGCCATTTCATGAAGAACAAAATTCAAATCTGAACCTATGCTGCCTAATCCTTGCTTTATAGGTCTCAAACCTGTTTCTAACTTCATAATTTAATGCTTACACATATTATAAAGCCTTAATCCAAGCACAAGAGTCTTTGTCCAAGCTTTAATTCCATAAATGGCACAAAGTTGCCATTGCCATTTTGGAAAAGCATAACTTTTGCAACTTTGCACTTCTTGAGCACTGGACTTGTTTTCTCTGCACACACAAGTTCTATAAACCAAGAGAAAGTTGTATAGGACTTGTACCAACTCCAAGCAGGCCTGTACAAGCATGTAAAGACTTGTCTCCTCACTTTGATCCAAAAGCAAGAAAAGTGCAAAAAAGCCTACAACTCAGAAATATGTTGTGCAATGGATTAGAAACCTTCTCTATACTAATACACAAACACATTGCAACCTAGAACACGATGGCTCAAGGCCATAAACACTCCAAAACTCCCTATCACCAAAAACCTGCCAAAAACTTGGAGTTGTGGCCAAGCATAGTGTTGTACCCCAAAATTTGCCCTCGCATTTTTCCTCAAGAAATCACAACTTCAGGCGTTTCCTGATTTTTCAAACTGGCTCAAGAATCGGTCAAACAGACTTTTCTCGTCAGTCAGACAAAAATTAGGGTGATCATTAATTTTCATGGCTTTAGAACAGTTCTTACAGTTGCTTAGGGTTTTGGTTGATTTTGGCTCAACTTTGATCAGGCGAACGTTTCTTTGACATTTAACCAGGAATTAGGGTTTTTATGCGCGGTTCTTCAGAAAGATTTAATTCTACGGTGTTTGTCAAGCTATTCTGAAATGTGGATTGAAACATTTGGTTTAAACTCGCAGGGTTTGACTAAATCAATGAAAAGAGACACTGGGATTGAATTTGCGTTTGTTGGATTTAACCAGTGAAAAGGGGCAGATGGACGTTTTGTTTAATTAACTGTCGCTTGGTTTGAAATTATGCGTTGCTTTGGATAATTGGAGCGCCAGGTTTGTCATAAAATCAGTGTTTATTTAATTGTTTATTATTCTGAGTTTAAATGATTGAAATTTATTTTCAATTATTATAACTTAAAGAGTTATAAATAATAAAGTAAACAATTGAAAGAAAAAAGAAAAGAATTAATTGGATGAAAGAAATTTTTATTTCATTTTTAAATATTTGTTACAATTGTTATTTAAATACAAGTATTCATTTACAAAGTATTTATAATAATGATATTACATTTATTCAAATTTAAATAATAAAAAAATTATCCTAATATTCTTCTAAGTCTTCAAAATTCTTCATCCTCCATCTTTTGCTATTTCTCTCCATTTAATTTTTATCTGCAAAGGAAAGAAAAAGAAGTCAGAAGCAGATAAATATTAAAAAAAAGAAGCAGACAATTAAAGTTTGGGTTCATCATTAAAAGCAAATGGCCGGGATCAGATAACCCTCTCTGTAAATCACGGGATTTCTCCCGGTTCACAAAGAGGGATGAAAAATATTTGCAAATTAAAAATGAATGCACAAGTTAAAAATTGCACAATTCAAAGTTTGTCAAAACTGCATAGTTCAAAGACAGCATAGGCAAATAACAAAGTCCAAGTTACAAACTGAATGGCCTAAAGCATGTTTAAATTTCAAAACTCAGTTCCAATGTCAAAGCTGTCTAAAGGATGTCAAAATACAAAAGTATCATCAATGCTGTCAAGAAGCACAAAGTATGGAAAGAAGAAGACAAAATATGCAGAGTTAGACTACTATTGCAGGCAAATTCAGTTTCATCATTTCCATACCAATTTGCTTTTTCATAACTAATATATGTTAAGCAATATAATATGCTTAAGTATTGGAGAGAGAGAAAAAGAGAGGAGAAGTGTAGGCTTACTGGTTTGGCTTTAGGCATAAAGAAATATAAACACAGAAACTGCAATAAAACAGTGAAGCAGAAGGCAGAAGTATGAAGAAATTGGAATGCAAACAAAACTGTCAAATAAAAGGTAACAGAATTATCTTTCCACATTAAGACCTTGCAAACCTACCCATTAGCTTGACCAAAAGAAAAGATATCAAAGCTGGAAGCATTCAAAAATCATAGGCGCCAAAACAAAAGAGCCTAAACATATATGAAAAGCAACACAGTCCAAGAAAGGATAAGATATCACAAACCAAACAAAACTGAGAACAAAAAACCTTAAAAACCTTCAAACCATACAGCATACCGGCCTAAGCATAAAAACAGCTCAGAACCAGTTTCAAACAAAGAAGCTAAACTTGTGTTCAAGAAACATTAAGATCCTGCATAAACCAGTAAAAACTCTCAACCTTTTCAAAAAAAACCTGAAGCCTTTCAAAGCATAATCCTTTAGCCTCAACAACCTGTAGCATAACCTTAAACCAACAGCCATGCCAAGTAAAAACCAGAAAACATACAACCTGCTGTCCAAACCCCTGAGCCATACCAAAAACTGAAGCATAATCCCTTAACCATCAAAAACCAGCAACAACCAGTAAGGCCATAAACCAGTAAACCCTGTCAAGACCTCATATGCCCAAAACCTGCAAGCTTAAACCTATCAAGCCAAAGCATAATCCAAACAAAAATTCTGAACCTGCTAAGCCTTACAAAGCCACAAACCATTCCAAGACAACACAAATCTGTCAAACCTAAGCATTCAGAGGTAACACAAAGCCTCAGAAAAATTTCTTCATAGGCAAATCAAACAGGCAACTCAAGGCGACAAAGACAAAGAGAAAAATCAGGTATCTCAAGGCAACTCAAAGGCAACATAAGCATACGAAGCAAAGAAGCAGCAAGAGGAAGAGGATAAAGGCTTGTTCTCAGAATTTCATCACCAAACAAAAAGAAGTAAGACACAAATACCAGAGTACCAAGGCATCAAGTGAAGCAAGCAAGCTCAACCTCACGCATACCCCTCGCCGTCAAGCCGCCGGAGACGCCTCCGGAGCCACCGTCCTCCTCCAACGAAGGTAATCCAATTTCTTCTTTCTCTTCACACCTCAACAGGAAACAACAATAAAACTAAAATCAGAATCAAATGGGCGAAATCCTAGGCATGCAGAACATAAAACCCTAACGAGATCGAGACAGAAATTTTACCTCGCTTGAACCGCCGTTGAACGACCCATGGAAGAAGGAGGAAGTGGCGATGGCGTGGTTGGCTGGGCAAGGGGCACTGTTCTGGACGCTTGGTCGGAGAAGGAACGAAAGACGAACGAAGAAGACGAAGAGCAAGCAAACGGCGCTGTAAACCCTAAAGTGTTCTCCAAATGAAACGAAAATCGTTTAACCCTAAAACAAAACTTGTTGAAATGTTGGGCCTTGTCCCTTTCGCCCATTTCAATTGGCACCCCCCCTATCTCAGCCTTTTGTGTTTTTGTTTGGGCCCAAAATTCCCATGAGGCCTTTAGCTTCTTTTTTTTTTTTATTTTTCAAGCTAACCAATTCCTTTTTTTACATACCATATATTTTTTTGTTTTGTTAATTAAATTAACACCTTTTTTTTTACATCACATTAACTCTTTGATTTTCCTTTTATAACATAATTTAATCTTGTTCAAATTAAATCATACCTTGACTCCTTTTTATATAAAGCCTGTTTAATTACTTTTTTTTTACTTTAGTTGGTTAAAAATACGTAAGAATTGAATTTAGAATTAGATAAACCTTTTTGTATATAATACATTAATTTGTACATAAATACATAGTTACATAATTTTTCTTTTAAGATAAATACTTTTCTTTTTTCAAGATATTATCTTTGTACATTAATACTAAAAAAAAACATACATAATATAATTTAAAACATTTTTCTTTCTTTTAAGTAAAATACTCTTTTGTACATATTAAACAAGATACCAAAATTAATTAAATCAAATACTTAATAATACACTTAAAATCACATCTTACAACCTGTAAATAAAATATACGTACACTTACACATTTACAATACACAAATACATTTACATTGCTCTTATACACATTTAATATATTATACATTTGCTATACTTTGCTATACATTAATTACATTTGATTGCAATTCAATTTGGTTGTGATTATTTAAGTCTCATCCCCATTTGTAAATTTGTACCCCCACTCCCGGATACTTATTTTGTAATAGCGTAGACTTTAAATTCCCGCAATTTACCGCTTTCGAATTATACCATGGTTAGACCTAGGGTTTGCATGTACATAAAATCGAACGCTAGATAACCTAATACAAAGACAAATGCATGAAATCAATACACAATCACACTTGCACCCCCTAGGGTAATCCCACATGTTGCCTTCCAAAATGGGCCATGCTTGCACGTCAAGTTTCTTTGGCAAAACAAATTCAAATGATCATAAGTCCCTCGATGACGCTTTCGAAAGTCTCCTATCAAAATGATCAAGTCCCTTCAAGCAAAATTGCCAAAGACACTTGGCACCATTGCATTCATGGTCCATACGATGACTCGCGCCCGTCCCAATCACATCCTAAACGCAAGATTGTCCATCAAATTCAATGGTGGAACAAAATTGTTAAAAAGGGGTTGAAAACATAGAGAAAACCTTTGAGTACAATAGGGGTAGACCAAACTCTTAGTTACTTGAGATCAACTTGCAAAAACACTTGCCTTCTTTTCAAAAAAACCACACTTCACAACACTTTCAAAACAAACTCTCAAAAACATTTGAAACATCTTTTCAAAAAGATACACACTTTTGTAAAATACTCAAACACGAGTCAATTACATTGGTTGCCTAAGACAAGGCATCTCTTCAAAAACATTTTCAAAACACACACACACACCACAATTTCAAAGCAATCGAAAATCAAGGCAAAGGATCTAAAAAACCAAGTAACTAAGAGCCCATGGATAACCATGGATGAAAAGGGTGCTAATACCTTCCCTTTTCATAATCTACCCCCCGAACCCACGAAATATCTCAAAAGGTTTTTGCTGTGCTTTTTAACCTTTCCTTTAGGATAAAATAAAAAGTCGGTGGCGACTCTTGCTCAACCGAACAAGTGCGAATACAAACGCAAAACTCAAGTCAGTTCTCCCACCGTATCACACATAGCAATCCACAAATTTACTTGTGTGTTTCAAGTTTTAATCACTCAAACACTTTACCTACCTCATATCTAAGTGTTCCAGAGTATCATCCCTTGACTGTAACTCCTCCTTCTTCATCTGCCATTTTTGTTTTCCAAGCTTGCAGGTTGACTTGGATAGAGAGATTCAGACACTTTCAAAGCAAGGCAAGGATTGGAATACACTCAGGGAGGTTCAGGCAAGCTAAAGGAATCTTCAGGCCTTCATAAAACTCACTCAAACTACATTCACGATATCAGCTGAAAGAGGTAAGAACTCCAACTTTTATCTCTTCATACAGGCATCCATTGGCCATGATTTGTGAAAGGAAAATGTAGATATTATTGTGCTAAAGCCAACCATGTGCATAGATTTTATTTCTGTTCATTATGTATAGAGAATTTTAGAGTTCAAATTTCTGTAAAAATTAGGGTTGAAATTAGGGCCTTTAAAATTCGTTTTGATCTTTGATTGTTAGTTTCCATAAGTTACATGTCTGAAATCGTGGGAAAGAGTACTATCATTTTTATGTTGGAAGTTTCCATTTTCATGGAGAAATGAGAAAGATACAGAGGTTCTGGCCAGCTTGAGGAAGATGATGAAGTACAGGGCAAGGAGGCTTTATATGTTATATTTTTCTTGTTTCATTTAAACTAACGGATGTACAGCCACCCTAGTGGCATGGCAGCGCGCTGAGAATACCAAGGTCATGGGTTCGAGCCTTGGTGCCCGCCTTTTTGCATTTTTCACACTTTTGTTCATTTTCTTTATTTCTCGCAGCGCTGGGCCTCTCATTCTTGGGCCTTTTTGTTTTTTCTAACATACTACCCCCTGTTTGCTTGCAGCACCCCTGACCCATATATTTTTATTATTCATTTTATTTTTATTTCTATTTTATTAAATATATTTTCCTTAATATTAAAAATCATAAAAAAATATAAAAATGCTAAATTTATATTTTTGTCCATTTTATTTTATTTTCTCACAGAAAATATTTTATTTTAGTTACATATCATATATATACTTTTTTTTAATAAACTTGTGAATAAAAAAATAGAATTAGGTTAATTATTTATTCTTTTTCCCACACTTGTAAATATTTATTTTGACATATAAAAAGACTAAATATTTTCATAAAATATTATTTATTATTTTAAGACAAAAAATACACAAAAATAATACTTAAAGAGCTTTATTTTCTTTTTATATTAGAAATTAGGGTTAACTATTTTCAAGAATTAATTTCCTTTTCTTAAGATATTAGGATTAGGTCAAAATTCTTTTGCATATGAAAAATAAAACAATTTCTTTTCCTTGCATATACATAACATTGCATATTTAAATTATATTGTATATTGTTTATTCAAATATTTGTACAAATTCGATTTGGTTGTAATAGCTTAATTAGATTTACATTATTGCAAATCCCCATTCATAATTTGTATTCTCCCCTCCCATAAAATATTGTAATAGCGTAGTAATCTTTAAATTACATAATTTACCGCTTTTATATACCATGCTAGTAATTAGGGCTTGTATGGCAAGATCAAAACAAATCAAATAGAAAACCCTAATCCAAGACAAAAGCAAGCATGCAAATAACACATTTACACACAAGCACCCTTAGGATTTCTCCACTTGGTTGCCTTATACAACATAGCCATATTACACATGCGACGTATCTTGGCAAAACAAACAAATATAAGATCATAGTCCCTCGATGACGCTATTCTAAGTTGCCTTACAAGAATGATCTTGGTCCCTCAAAAATGCTAAGATACTTTGCAATATTTCTAATCATGGCTATACAATGACCCACGCTCATCCCGTTTACATCCAAAGATAGAGTTGCTTACCAAATCAATGGTAAGACAACAATGTCAAAGGGATAGAAAAATGAACAAGAAAGACATTTAAGTAGGTAGATTACTTCTAGTTACTTGCTCCATTTCAAAACAACTATCCTTGCTATCTTCAAAACAAAACACACACATTTCCAAAACATTTTACAAACATTGAAAACATTTAAAAAAAGACAAACATCTTTGTATACATTCCTACGAACGAGAATCATTACAAAGATTGCCTAAACAATGGCCTATTTTACAAAATACTTTCAAAACCACACAAAGCACAATTTTAAAACAAAAGAAAGTGATCTAGCAAGTAACTAAGAGCCCATGGAAAACCATGTATGAAAAGGATGCTAATACCTTCCCTTTTCATAATCTACCCCCCGAACTCAAGAAACAATCTCAAAGGTCTTTCCCCTGCTTTTTCACCTTTCCTTTTGGATAAAAGAAAAGTCGGTGGCGACTCTTGCTAACCGCAATATTTGTGATAAAACGCAAAAACTTCAAGTCAGTTCTCCCACCGTATTACAGAACTGGCGACTCTGCTGGGGACTAATTCTAAAAGTGGGGTTACCTTAAGGCTAGATCACATTTATTTGCTTACATTGTTTGACTTGTATGCTTTATATTTTGGTTCTTTGTTTGGGTTTGAAATCCTCTACCCGGATTTAGGATACATTATAGGTAAATAACAATACGTTGTGGAAAATGTGCGGGGTATACCGACATGGTCTAAGCAATAACTATGTTAGTGCGACATATTTGTGGGTACCTGTGATACGGTGGTAGAACCAGAACTGTTTAAATGCTGGTTTGCGTTTTGCGTTTGTGTTTGCAAAATGTCGCGGTAAGCAAGAGTCGCCACCGACTTTTATTTTATCCAACAAGGAAAGGAAAAAAACACAAAAAAAATCCTTTTTTCGAGATTTTGAGTACGGGGGGTAGATTATAGAAAGGGAAGGTATTAGCACCCTTTCTATTCGTGGTTTTCTACGGGCTCTTAGGTACTTTCTCATCATTTTGAAATTGCTTGTGTGTGTTTGATTTGAAAAAAGTTTTTATTTTACCTCGATTTAACCCTTGCTTCTGTCTTCAAGAGTGTTACGAAGTGTTTTTGAAAACTTTGTTTGAGAAGGTGTAAGTGTGGAAAAAGTTTGTTTGTTTGAGCAAGTACTTAAGAACTAATCTACCTACTCGAAAAAAAGAATGTTTCTATTCTTGTTTCCTTTAGACAGTGCTATCCCACCATTAGTGAGTAGGTAGCATCGTCGTTGGAGTTTTAAGGGTCAATTCGAAAGGGATGTACGATCACTGAAGCAATGTTATAACGTCTTAGTAATAACCCTAATGTCTTAAGATCAATATTCGAGGCAACAATTCCGAGGCAACCTTTTTGAGGCAACTTTGATCTTTGATACAAAAGAGCGACCACTAAAATACCCTATACTTAATTATCGTTTACCGAAGGCAATCGAAGTGAGAGTATACCCTAGAAGTACGCATGTGCGAGTGATTCAATTTCAAGTTTATTATCTTTGCGCATTTAGGGTTTGCTAACCGTTTTAAAGTTTACATACATTCTTGTCATGCATCCCTATTATTCATACATCTAACAGTTAATATTTTGCGGAATTTAAAGTGCGGAAAGTAAAGCTACGCTATTACAAGGCTTCGGGTATTAATTACATAGCCAAAAACAACCCGTAAAAAAACGGTAAATGAACGGAAAAGAAATGTCCTAATTAATCTATTACAACTTGTGAGCAATTACATAAATATGGTAACAATAAATAAACGCGATGAATCGAGAACAGGAGAGAGCTAGGGTTTTGACCCCGTCTAACCTAATCGAAAGAAAAAGTTATGTTTGTTGTTTTGATTATTTAAGAAAAATAATAAGGTTTTTAAATTAAATACAAAAACTAATTAGTAATTAAATTAATTAAAAGAAAATAATTTACATGACCTATTTTTGTATTTTTGGTTATTTTTAAGAAAAAAGAAAATAGAATTTTAAATTAAGCTAAAGCCCTAATTTTCTACTTGTTTTTAATTTATTTACAAAAAGAAATTAAAGTTACCTAAAATTAAATAACCTAATTCAATTAATTTTTGTATAAAAAATAAATTCTAAATCTAATTAGATGAAAATATTATTTTTGTGATTTTATAAAAAAAAAGAATTAATTTTTATGATAGTTGAAATAAATAAATTAATTAAGTGAAGAAAAAGAAAAAAAGAATAATTGGGCCTGAGAAATCAGCAATTTCGGGGGTGTGGATAGCAATTTTCTGGGCCAAAACCAGCTGACCCACGTTGACTCCCTGGACTCCATGTTGCGCGTTGACTGGGGTGTATCATGGTCACCACATGATAGCCATCAGATCTGGCTTCCTGGACATCTGGTTGGTTGGATGATGATGGTCCATGGTGGTCTCCCTGCCTTGTGGGACATTGAATTTGTAAAAGAAACTTAAGAAAAATGGCAAATGTTGGAGGCAGGGGTCGAACCCCTGACCTCATGCCCTCCAATGCCTTAACGCTTCCTTGGCCACCACTGGGCCACTTGGTTCAGTTGGTTAATATATAAAACAAAAAGAATAAAATACATAAAGCGAAATTGACTACCAAACACGCGCCAAATTTCAAACAGGCGAATAGGATGATGCCACGCGTGTCATCTTCTTCCTCTCTCCGTTGGTAAAAGTCAGGGACTTTTACCTACGGACAAACGTCTGTCACTATAACCCTGGCTTGTTTTAAAATCTCCCATGGGCATGATAAATGGAGTCTAAGGACGTGAATCAAACCATCTCGACCTGCTGAGCATTATGGTGCCCTTCTTGGGGGCCAATTTTACCTGTACATAAAGACCCTAAAACGAGGCCAGAAACCCTAATAATGGAAAATTCTGATACAGTCCACAAAAACGCAATTAAATGTTATAGATAGTTTGCAAATTCTTCAAGGAACAATAATATGTAAGTATTTCATGTTATAAGTGCCAGAATCATGCAATTCGATTTCAAGAAGAAGCTACGGTCGTGGCTGACTTACAGTAAGTTCTAGCGCTGGAAAGTCTTGTTCTTGATTGGTACAACTTCCTTGCAATCCCAGGAATCGAATGAGATGGCTAGGGGACCTTGAAAACGTCTGGAAGTGTGAATTCAAGTTAGCACTTTTTGATCAAAATTTCAAGTTTCGTTCTTCCTTTGTGCGCCTCCAAAACATTGTGTTTTAGGTCTGCAAATGTTCACTATATACCAAGGATTGGATTAGGGTTGAAATTATGCTCTCAATCTTTATCAATTATGGCTTTTGATCTTGATTTGATTCACTTGAAGATCTTTCCAAAATAGGACAAAATCAATCTTTTTGTGCCCACTTATGCCTTGCACAAATTGGTTCACTTGTTAGCTGGATATAGGACCTGAAATATGCACAATATCTTGAAGTTTCAATGATTTGGATTTTTTCATGATTTGTTTTGATTTAAATTGATTTATTTGCAATAAAAATCAAAATAAATAATAAAAATAAGATAAAGACAAGTGGAAAGAGCTAGGGCTCATGGACCATGCTACCAGCTCAAAACAAGTGCAAAAGATTAGGCCCATTTAGCAAAAATTGCAATTTGAGGCATAGTTGACTTTTGACAATTTTGCAAAAAAGGTCAACTTCACCAATGCATAACTTCCTCAATTTTGACTCTTTGAAGGTGTTCTTGGACTTTTTAGAAATCTTGAGATGTCCTCTAAGCAACCCTTTTGGTCTCATCTCAATTTGGTATTTCATGTTCATGTATGAAGCTTTGACAAAAAAGGTGTTTTTGTTGACTTTTCAAAATAACCTATAATGTCCAAATTCATAACTTCTTGTGAGTGCATATTTTGAACTTGGGAGATGAAGATGGATTGTATATAATTGCATCCTCTTAAAAATGAGCTTTGGATGGGTCATTTCTCATAAAGTATGAGAAAGTTATGCTTGGTCAAAGTTGAGTTGACTTTTCCTACAAAACCCTAATTTAGCAACTTTTTGATTTTGATGAGTTGTGAGCAATCCTTGATGAATCATGATCAACCCTTGATCAAATGATGAATAATTCTTCCAAATGAGGATGTTGACCAAAAATCTTGAAGTTTGACTGTATGGGGGCCACAATTGACTTTTGCTGCAAGGCTTGAAACTTGACAAGGATGATCTTGAGAACATATTAGGACAATGGTGAGCATTTGGGATTCCATGAAACCATAATTTGAGGTAGACTGCCTTAGGAGAGAGCTTGTCTGGTCAACCCTTGGACTTCCTTGAGCAATTTTTAGGACCTCACCTGAAAATGTATTGAGAAATATTATAGGGCAAATTTTGGGGTACAACAGCTGCCCCTGTTCAATCTTATTAAACCTGAGGATGTAGATTGGCTTGTCTGCCTTTCGTGATCCAAAGGTGGAAGATGATTGAACACTAGAGTGCCCAGAAATTTGCACTCGCATGAAGTGGTACTTGTCTTATGATGTCGGGAATGGGCTTATAGATGCCATTTGGAGATTGATGATGGGAGATGGGCTTAAGGATGCCATCGGAAGAAGTGTTGATCGCCTAAGAGGTTCCTTAGCGAGAGCTTGCATACCTTTTGTTGAGGAGGATTCGGCTGGGGAATGTTGTCCTCTGTCTTGAGAAAAGTTGAATTTTAGGAGCTTCGGTCGTCCGTTATTCTACTAGGGAATCATCTCTTGGTCGAAGAGGTGAAAATGAACTACTATCTGGTCATGGTCCAGACTTCATAGTGACAAGATCGACTGTTATCTGTTCGAAATCCAGGCTTTACAGTGATCTACTGGGGATATAAGATTAAACTTGTTATCCGGTCGTAATCCAGGCTTCACAATTTTTCAACTCTTATCTGGTCATAATCCAGGCTTCAGAAGGAATTCAGTTGTTATCCGGTTGCATCCGGGTTTTAACTTGAATTTAGGGCACACTAATATCCGGTCGACTTTGGGCTTCTTAGTAATTGTCCAGGTAAACTGCTATTTGGTCGACATTCAAGCTTCATAATGTCTTGTACTGATATCTGGTCGTAATCCAGGATTCACGATGTTTCATACTATTATCTGGTCGAATCCAGGCTTCATGGTGTCTTGTACTTCTATCTGGTCGAATCCAGGCTTCACAATACCTCACTTCTTATCTGGTCGAAATCCAGGCTTTAGAAGAAATCAAGTGGTTATCTAGTCGCATCCGGGCTTCCATTTGATTTTAAGGCCTACTAATATCTGGTCGACTCCGGGCTTCATAGTAATTGGCTGGATGAACTGCTATTTGGTCGAAATCTAGGCTTCGCAGTGTCCCTTACTGTTATCTGGTCGTAACCCATGCTTCAGTGTATTTTTACCGCTATCTGGTCGTAATCTAGGCTTCACGATGTCTCAAACCGCTATCTGGTCGTAATCCAGGCTTCACGATGTCTTATACCATTATCCGGTCGAATCCAGGCTTCATGGTGTTCGGGGAAATTAAGATATTATCCGTTCGAATTCGGGCTTCATAACTTGTATTGAAGATATATCACTATCTGGTCGAATCCAGGCTTCGTAGTATTCTTGGCTGCTATCTGGTCGTAATCCAGGCTTCACAGAAACTTGCATTGATATCTGGTCGTAATCCAGGCTTCACAATGTCTTCTACCATTATCTGGTCGAGTCCAGGCTTCATGGTGTCCTTTGTATTGCTATCTGGTCGTAATCCAGGCTTTGCAATAACTTGCTGGGGATTAAACTATTATCCGATCGAATCCGGACTTCATAGCTTGAATCTGAGATAAACCACTATCTGGTCGTAGTCCAGGCTTCGCGGTATTCTGATATTGTTATCCAGTCGTTCTCCGGGCTTCACAATATGATGGAGGGATCAAGATATTATCCGGTCGTACCGGGGCTTCATAGCTTGAACTTTGTGAGAATTTGATTGTATCTTTTCCTAAAATGTAAAGGGTTAGTCCTATGTAATGTCATGATGCATGACATGTATCGAGCAATGATGTTCTCAAAATAAATGAGATTGTGTTGTGTGATACGTATGCGCATGCTACAATGTATGGATGTGCAATGTTTTTATGATGTTCTCTAGTTGGGGAAAATAAATCCCGGACTGATGCTGGAGAACATAAAGAGTTTCGCTCGCTGGGGATAACGACCGAAGATGATTTGAGAATAACTTGACCGAAGAATAATTCTGCTAGAGAATAAACTGATGGAAAATGACTCTGTGGGGAAGATATACTGTTGTACCCCAAAATTTGCCCTCCCATATTCTTTAAGGTTTATCAAGAGTCATCTTCAAATGGCTCAAGTCTACTCAAGGATTGCACAGTCCAGATGCCTCCTAAGCCAGTCAAAATTAGGGTTTTGGTTCTCTCAAGGAATTTGAGATTTTCAGTGGCTCAATCAAGTCCCATAGGCCTATATGCATTGTCAAGCATCTACATGTCAAGTCTCAAGACTCACAATGTCAAATTGCACAGTCAAAAGCTCCATTTGCTTCACAATCAACTGCAGGGGTAAAATGGTCATTTTACAGTCAAAAGTCAGAATTTTTGGTCAACATCTTATTTTCAGCTCACAATCATCATTTGATCAAGTCTTGATCATGATTCCACAAGCATGGCTCAAAAATCATCAAGGATGCAAAAGTTATTATTTTTGGACAGCAAAAAAGTCAACTGTATCTTGACCAAGGCATAACTTTTTCATGGTTCATCAGAAAAATCCCATCCAATGCTCATTTTGAAGGGGATGACATGTACTACAACTCATCTTCACATTCCAAGTCCAAGAAATGCTCTCACAAAAAGTTATCAATTTCTACATTATAGGTCAATTTCAAAAGTCAACAAAAATGCACTTTAAGTCAAAGACCATAACTTGAGATTGGTAAATCCAAATGACATGGGTCCAAAGGCATTGGTTAGAGGACTTCAAGACCTTTCCAAAATGTCCAAGGACATGTTCATATGATCAAAATTGAGTAAGATATGCATTGGAGAAGTTGGGAAATTTTTGTGAATTTGCAAAAGTCAACTTTGCTCAAAACACCATATTTTTGCTAATGGGCCTCAAATTTCTTCTTGAAACATTGTCCAAAGCCTATGCACGACCCATTGAGCTTAAATTGAATTATTTTCTTATTTTTTATTAATTAATTGAATTTTTAATCAATATTAATTCATTTAATTGTAGGAAAATATCAAGATATGGTTTTGCAATCTTTTCATGAAGCAAATATGACCTACATGTGCTGGAGATTTCGTGTACACATCAAGGGGACAAGAATCTCTCAATTTAGCAAGTTTTCTCAATCAAAAAGATTGAAATATATTTGATTTTCAATCAAATATACAAACCATAATTCCATGGATTTTTGGTCAAAGATTTAACCTAGTTCTATTCCATTATATATACAACCTAACCCTATTCAGGTACACGGGAGAATTGTTGTAAAAAAGCCATAAGAACATTGAAAAAAATCAAGAAAAACTTGAAAACTGTTTTCCTAATTCCAGGTTAATTCAGAGCTTTTTGTTAATTCTAATCCATTGCAGGGATCCCCAGGAAGGTGTAGGAACCAAAACCAAGCGTTTAACCTCAAGAAATCACCGTTTACAGTCACACGGTTTGGTACTTTTTTTTACAATCGTAATTCATCATTCATGCATCATTAACAAGATTTTTTGTGTGCTTTGCATTGCTAGAACCTCTCTGAAGCTAATGGTACAGGTGAATTGCATTATGGTGTCCTGAATCACAAATCACCATTAATGAATTTTAGGGCTTCCAAGCTTCCAGATTAGGGCTTTTCAGTATAGGAAAAATCAAGCCTCATGGTGCCCATGACTGAACTCGTTGCATTCAGACAAATCTAGTGGAACCCTCGCGAACAATTTATGTTAATCCTAGACCTAATCGCTATTATTCCTTGTTCTGCTTTGTGGGGGTTAAAAACCCCCGCTATCTCTTTGCTTTTTTACAGGTTCAGCGAAGGGGATGAAGACGTGGTGTATCATGGTTGGTCCGTTCAACTATAACGCGCGCGATTTGATTTGTTTCCAGCATAATTTTTGTTTTTTACATATTATAATCCTTGTTCATTATAATAACAAAGGCGTTCAGTTGGCTTGGTGGTTAGTGAGTTGGCATGCAACCATTGGGACCTGGGTTCGATTCCCAGGTCCACCCAAATAATTGTTCCTATTTTTCCCCTTGTGTTCACGTGCAGGTATTCTAAAGGCATTCCACCATAGACTTCCAACATCAACACGCCATGTGTCTTCAGGTGGCAATCCAATGGCCAAAGATGAGTGACCATCATACTCCTGGTCAATGCACGTGCAACCAATTCCAGAAGTCAAACAAGGCTTACTCATTAATGGGCCTTGGAATTGCTAACAAAACTTCCTAAGGGCTCAACACCCCCGTGGTTCTTTCATATTTTTCTCTTTGTTTTCTTTTTCTTTTACTAATTATTTTATTAACTACTATTATTATTATTTGACTCACAAATTATTATTTTCCTAATAAATTCAGTAAATATTTATATTATTTATTTTTATTATTATTAATCTCATTTTTTAATTATTTTCTAAATAAATTCTAATTAATTAGTTTAGTTGTTTTAATTAGGTAATTTTAACCTTTTTTACAATAAATAAAACAAACTTAGAATTAGGGTTTTTCTTTTGATAACTTTTAATTTCCTTTTTATTTTTATTTTCATGAAAACATAAAAAACACAAAAATACTTTTTCTTTAATTAATTAATTAATTAGTTATTAGGTTTAATTTTAATTAATTGCAAAGGACCAAAATTCCATTCTTTTCTCAAAAAGGGTCAAAACCCTAAGGACGTCCCGATTCAATTCTTTCGCGCGCATATTTATTTTTAATTTATTATTTCGATCATATTCATGTATCTGCTTCGAGAATGTAATAGATAATTAGGACTTTTATCGCTTTCTTTATCTTCTCGCAATTTACTTTTTCAAAGGGTTATGTTTTTGGCGATGTAAATACCCGACGCCTTGTAATAGCGTAGATTTACTTTCCGCACTTTATTTTCCGCACAATTATTAACTGTTAAATATGCATGACAAGATTTGCCTGACAAATAAAATCAACCCGTAGCTCACAATGATGCATGTTCAAAGATAATTTAAACATGAAACCTGACACACATGCACATGCCACTCCTAGGGTACGCCTCACTTGGTTGCCTTGACGTGGTCGTCAAGTATAGGGTGTTTTAGAGGTGGCCCTCCTGTCTAAAGATCCAGTTGCCTCAAAACGGTTGCCTCAGATAAAAAGGATCTAGGACATTAGGGTTACCGCTAAGGCGTCCTACCATTGCTTTGGTGACCACACATGTCCCATAATCGAATTGACCCGAATAACTCCAACGACGGTGCTACCTACTTCTCAATAGTGGGATAGTACTGTCTAAAGGACTCTTACACAGCCTAATTCCTTAGAGTAGGTAGATTTCTCCTGGGTACTTGCTCTTTCAAAAAACAAAAACATCTTTTCGCACTTACACTTTCAAAAAGTTTTCAAACAAACACTTCATACACTCTTGAGGACTGATACAAGAGTTACTTAGAAGTTTTTTTTCAAAACGAAAATTTTTCAAAACCCACAAACACTTGAAAAGCAAACAATTTTTGAAAACATAGTGAGCAAGTACCTAAGAGCCCGTGGATAACCACGGATAGAAAGGGTGCTAACACCTTCCCTTTCTATAATCTACCTCCCGAACCGAGAAACATCTCGAAAAGGAATTTTGCTGTACTTTTGTCCTTTCCATGTTGGAGAAAATAAAAGACGGTGGCGACTCTTGCTTACCGCAACATTTCGCGAACCAGCTTAAAAAACAGTCAGTTCTATTTCCACCGATCACAGAACTGGCGACTCTGCTGGGGACATTATAAGTGAGGTGTACCTTAGGATTAGACCACTCTTATGTTTTCAATTGTATGTCTTGATTGCTTTTATATTTGTGGGCTTGCATCGGAGTTTCATAGATCCTAACCCTGATCTGGGGAATACCCTTTAGGTAGCATAAGCTGTGAGGGACCTGTCCGGCGTAGACCGACACAGGTGAAGCAGTGGCTACGTTGGTGTGACACCTTGGTCTGTACCGATATCCCTTGTTTTGCAACGAGGAGAATATGGGTCTTCTGAGGAGTCATTAAGCACCAACCGACCTTAGAACCCTAAATTGACCCAACTTGGCCATAGAACAGTAGCAGTATGCTACACTCATTGAGGCTAAACTCTCGCGATGGTTCTGGCTGCAAGAAAAGATTACGAAGCTGGAGTTATGACCGATTGAGGGTAGTCAGTGATATTGAGATCCTCTAGAACCCGGTTACTATTTTCTAGGACAGGTCTTAACCAACGAAACTGAAAGAGGGTAGTACCTAAACTTCATGCTGGCCTAAACTCTAAGGGCTGTCTTATGTGACTTGTGTGCCTTCAAACTTGAAATACTTTCCCATACTTGTTATCTGACAACATTGAGTAACTTACAGGTTTTGTTTATAGCTCTTAAACTGGACTTATTACAGGGCTTACTTACACCTCACACCTTTTCATCCACATACATAACATCATACGCATCATAACATCATACCATAGCATTTCCTTAACCATTTCAAGGATCTCAAAGGTTTGTGATGCAGGTCATAATGAACCAAATGTCTAGCGAGGGGCAAAGGGGATTTATTTTCCTCTAGCCAAGGTTCGATGGTCAAAGCATGATAACTTGAGTCAGGGGCTATGACCCACTCAATATGGTGAGCCTTGACTTTTGAAGAAGGACTCTCAACAACATGAAGTTCCTTCAATCAAGCTACCAGATCCAAATTCTAACAAGTTTCTTTGTTTACCCCGCGAGATCCTTGAAAACATTGCATACATATCATTGCATTACAGGTACCACTTTTTACAGGTCACTTACCTTCTTCGCTGTTTATTTCAGCAATCATCATGAATCCTGAGCCATCCACTGAACAAGCTATCAAGGCCCTCCAGGCCCAGAATGCCCAGTTCCAGGAGTTGGTTATGAGCCCAACCCAGGGTCAACAGGACTTGAAAACTCTGCTTCTGAAAGAGAGGAAGAAGAAGAAGAAGAGGACTGTTTTGTTCAACACTAGACGCAGATATGGGAATGGATCACAAAACGAGGTTGATCTGACTACCCCATCTGTAGGGAAATACAGTCCCCAAGAGAGAAGGGTTCCTAGTCCCGTGGTCTCCGACAACGAGACGGATTACGATGATGAACAGTACCCTCATGTTGAGGATAGGTATAAACAGCTGGAGGACCGTTTAAGTGCTATGGAGATTCAACATGTGCCTGGGCTAGACTTTGGAGACCTAGGCTTATCCTCTGGGGTGGTGATCCCACATAAGTTCAAGGCACCTGCTTTTGCAAAATATGACGGAACTTCCTGTCCTAAGTTGCACCTTCGTTCATACGTAAGGAAGATCCAGCCCTACACGGCAGATAAGAATTTGTGGATTCACTTCTTTCAGGACAGTCTGTCAGGGACTCAACTCGAGTGGTTCTATCAGTTGGAGGGAGCCAACATCCGCAACTGAGAGGACCTTGTTGTTGCCTTTTACAAACAATATCAGTATAATTCCGACCTCGCTCCTACGCGTACCCAACTCCAGGGTATGTCACTAGGGACGAGTGAAGGATTTAAGGAATATGCCCAAAAGTGGAGAGACCTTGCTGGAAGGGTGCAACCACCTTTAACTGACCGTGAACTTGTGGATATGTTCTTGGGGACCCTGTCTGGTCCATTCTTCAACCATCTGATTGGAAATTCTTCTGATGGGTTTACAGATCTGATCTTGACGGGGGAGAGAATTGAAGCTGGTATCAAAAGCGGGAAGATTCAAGAAGCTACACCTTCCGATGCTCAGAAAAAGCCCTACCATGGAAAAAAAGAGTCCAATGCCGTGCATGGTAAAAAGAGTCGTCATGATCAACATGTAGGGGCAACCCATATCTCTAATCCTATGCCTGCTCAGCAAGGACAGGGGCATCAACGTAAGGAGGTCGCACTTAAAAGACAGTTCACTAAGATCAACATGTCACTGGCTCAAGCACTACAACAAATGTTGAAGGCAGGGCTGATTACATTAAGGGCTCCTCTTCGGAATCCAAACACTTCTGCTCCTAACTATCATCCCAATGAAAGGTGTGCATACCACTCTGATAGTCCGGGGCATGACACAAACAACTGCTGGGCCCTGGAGAATAAGGTTCAAGACATGATTGATGCCGAAGAAATCCAGTTTGAAGCACCAGAGACTCCAAACATAATCACTGCTCCTTTGCCAAATCATTGAAGGCTTTTGTTTTATTTGAACTCCCGAGTTATATTTTTCCTTGCTTATTCAAACAACTATTGTCATAGAAAACTCTTTTATTTTATTAATGCATCGCATATGTCTGTTCTGAATCAATATATTCATATTCACTATATTCAAATTGCTTTCATGTTATTTTTTGATGTTCAACTCTCGATTAAAAATTCTAAGCCTTTTGAGGGAGGATGACGAAAACGATACCATGATCTTTACAGTATGCTTTTGAACAGACCCCACTGATGAGGTACAGGCATTGTTTCAAATCCTAAACAGTGGAGTAATAAGGAAGATAATCCCTAATCAACCCCTTTGAGCCAAAGAAGTTGGAGTTTTTCTTTTCAAAAAATTAAAACCCTTAATTATAACCTAGGGCATGGTAGTTCTCTCAGTTGATCCAAGTGCACAACGAATGGCACCAAAGAAGTCCTTACAAAACAAAAGACAGTGATGGTTCCCTATAATCGTCAGGACAGGCAGTCATTATCTCTCAAAAACAAAAGCCCAATAAGTCAAAACCTACGAAGGAGACTTACAAAAACTGGGGCATCCCGATGACTGTAATCACAAAAGAAACAGTTCAGACAAAAAACAGGGATAACAAAATCAAAAAGAAAGAGGTCCCGCAAACCCTCAACAAAAAAAGAAATGACTGCCTGTTCAAAATAAAATGTGAGCATCCGAACCATCACTGGTATATTAGAGCAAAGACTCAAACAAGATCTAATGCACGATTAGCTGAGTTTAGGATCGAAGAACATCACGAAGAGCGGGTGGGTACAAATAAAATTTGAGCCTTTATCCTTTGTTTCTTAAACCGTGAACCAGGCCACGTTATAACCCTTAAAAAGTCCTAGCTGAAGCATGGGTTAGTTCGAAAGCATACTGTTACAAAAGGTATCCTGACTCCTTAAGGCTTGCTGTAAAATACTGAGTTGACATCACATTTTACAAAAATTCACTCGTTTTATTAAAAACTGCATTTTCAAAAAAATTTCAAGACAGACATAAGCTTTGCATTCTTAAAATAACATTGTTTGCATATGACTATTTGTTCGAACAACAGAGAAATTCGCACGAAGAATATCTAGTGAACAAAAGCATTTCCAATCACGGGGCACGACATGATCATTGTCCATCATTTGGGGCAGTCCAGTCAAGATTCAGAGAATCTCTCAAGATGCTAAATAGCCAGGGGCAGATCTCCGTCTGAATCACTTGGAGCATTGGACATGAATTCCAGCAACAAATCTTGCATGATCAAACGAAGATCTTCTGGTAGTATGGCAACACAACACTACTGACAGTGACAACTCCCGGCATCCTGAGAGCATGGACATAGTCGAAAAAATACTACGCATAATCAAAGACCCGCTAGGTCGACTGGCCTAGGCAAAAATAAGGGCGTCCTGGCGAACCAAAAGGGTTCGGGCAAAAATGAGGGATGAAAATAAAAAAAATTGTGCACCCGACAAGTCGAAAACCTGAAAAGGTGGCTTGGGCAAAAATGGGTATCCCGGTGGACTGAAAACCCGAAAGGGCAGTCCAGGCAAAAATTAGGGATCAAAGTGTACGACTATGTCCCGTCATCTCGTCACTTGCCTACCAGAAGAAGATTTGTCAATCGGCGGTTATCAAGCACCTCATAGGCCTTCTTCTCCCGCAGAAACTGGGGCAATAAGAATTATCTGAACTGTACAAGCTGCTCTGTCCTCCAGGTATAAGGTAGATTCAGCTGAAGAGTATGACCAAGATACCTTCACTCCCCGCAGAGTTAGACAAGAATCAGCAATACTCTCCCCAAGCAGAGTTGGTCTCCCATCAGCCCTAAAAAGGCACAGTATCCCCAACAAGTCAGCAACGCTCTCCCCAAGCAGAGTTAGGCTATTGTCATCCCTAAGGAAGTTGGGTACCCCATAAGATCTTAATATTCTCCAGCAGAGTATACAGATATTCCTCAGCAAGCATCCCCGGCAGTCTTAATATTCCTCGACAGAAATATAAGATTGTTCCCCGGCGGAATACCAGACACCCCAGTGGAATCAATCTCCCCAGTACAGTCCAAAAGTTTCCCTAGGAGAGTTGAATCAATCTCCCCGGTAGATGCTGGAAGCTTATCCCCAGTAGATTATGGAAGCTGGTCCCCTGCAGAGTGCAAATATCTCTCCCCGATCATGTTCAAAGGTTATTCCCCACCAGGGTTTAACTGGGTTATCCTCAGCTAATTGCAACGGAAAGATCATCCTCAACAAAGTTCTTCCTATCCCCAGCGGAGTTCATCAAATTCCCCAACGAAGCTTATCAATGGAATCCCCAACGGAGTTCTCATTAAAATCTCAGCGAAGCATCTCTTCCCCACAGAGTAATTCCCCGCAGAGTAATCTCTCCAACAAGCTTATTCCCCAACGGAGTCATCTTCTCCTACCGGTTTATTCTTGCAATCATCACTCCCAGCGGAAACGAAGAACTCTATCCTTCAACATCAGCCCAGGATTCAACGAACTTCCCGGCATTCGTCACAGATTTATTTTCCCAGACGAAAATACGTTCATAAACATTTCACATTTTATACCTCCTGCTTACATACATGATAAAGTGCATACGACACTATCTCATTTATTTTTGAACATCATGACATCATGCATTTCATACATCATGACATTGCATACAACTGATGTTTTGCCTTTTCAGGAAAAAGGTCAATCCAAAGATGATTACTATCAACTGTCGCAGTTCCAGATTCGATACATGTATCTAGCCAGGGCATATCTATGAGTGATTGATTGTAGATTCGATACCTGTATCTAGCCAGGGCATATCTGCATGAAGAGTATAAAGTTCCAGATTCGATACCTGTATCTAGCCAGGGCATATATGTGAGCGATTGATTGTGGATTCGATACCTGTATCTAGCCAGGGCATATCTGCATGAAGAGTTTGAAGTTCCAAATTCGATACCTGTATCTAGCCAGGGCATATCTGTGAGCGATTGATTGTAGATTCGATACCTGTATCTAGCCAGGGCATATCTGCATGAAGAGTTTGAAGTTCCAGATTCGATACTTGTATCTAGCCAGGGCATATCTGTGAGCGATTGATTGTGGATTCGATACCTGTATCTGGCCAGGGCATATCTGCATGAAGAGTTTGAAGTTCCAGATTCGATACCTGTATCTAGCCAGGGCATATCTGCATGAAGAGTTTGAAGTTCCAGGTTCGATGTCTGTATCTAGCCAGGGCATATCTGTGAGCGATTGATTGTAGATTCGATACCTATATCTAGCTAGGGCATATCTACATTAAAGAGATTCCAGAGATAGCGTAGAGATGATCCAGATTCAGATGCTATTCTTTTGCTTATTCAGATTTTCTCTCCAGATATAGCTTAGAGATGCTCCAGATCCGGATGCTATTCTATTGCTTATTCAGAGTTTCCTTTCAGAGATGGCCTAGAGACGCTCCAGATCCGGATGCTATTCTATTGCTTATTCAGATTTCCTTCTAGAGATAGTTCAGATGCGACCCAAACATGGTGTGATACGGTGGGAGAACTGACTTGAGTTTTTGCGTTTGTATTCTGTTGTACCCCAAAATTTGCCCTCCCATATTTCTCAAAATATTTCAAGAAAAATTCACAAGTCCAACCCGGCGCGTCATATTCAGGTATTCTTTCGCCAAGATATCTCTGATAACGTATTCTCAAATTCAGGTTCGGCTCAAGAGTCAATTCTTTAAAGAAGGTATCTGAATGTGTGAGTTTTCTCGAAGAAATATGGTGAAAAGTGTGCTGAAAGTGCAGTTTTTACGCGCTAAAAAATTCATAACATGAAGATCGTGGCTCATTTTGAACCTGTTCTGGTGGCCAAAATTCCGTATTGACATTATCTACGTTTTCATCTCTCACGGCTGGAAGCCAATTTCGATCAGAAGGTCTTCAAAAATGTGGATTTATCAAGTATTTTCATACAGAAAATTTGTGACAGAAGTTTATTTGCGTCATGTTCAGAAAATCATAACTTGGTCGATTTTCATCGTATCGAGCTGGTTCCGGCGCCAAAATTTCACAAATTGAGTTGGCTACATTTTCACAGAAGGTATTGAGTTCAAACGGTATTCAAAAGGCCTTCGTTTTTTGCTCAGAGTGCATGACACGCTGAAAATCCTGAATGCTGAATATTATTTCATCTGGGCCGAAACTTCGAAAATTCATAACTCGGTCAATTTTTATCGGATTGGGCTCATATTTTTACACAAAGTCACTGATTCATAGATCTACAACTTTTCTTCAAAAGTCGAGACCAGATTATGCTCCGATCAATACCAGTTTTTTATTGAAGAACGTGTCAGAGTCGACACTGGAGCCCAAAATAAGTTTGCATGAGCTGAAACTTCAAAAATTCATAACTAATTCACCATTTATCCGATTGAGCCGATTTTCGGACAGGAGTTAGTTATCGATGTCGGCTACATTTTGTTTTCACATTTCAACTTCAAAAATTGCACTTAAGTCCCTGCGATTTAGCCTGGAAAGTGACGAACTCAAGTGAACATTGGAGGCCCAATTGCACATTCAAAGCCCATTTTCTTTACCCTAATTTCCATTATATAATCACCTTCTTTTCACACAAACCAGGGAGGAGAAAAAGGGAGAAAAAACCTGGCCACAACACTGTCATAATATCAAATTCTTTCAAGAATCCTAAAACCTTGAAATCCTTATTACAAATCCCTCTCTCACTACAAACAAGCCATCACAGTTACAAACCAACACTTCACTACTTCTTCAGTAAGGGTAAGGCTGACTTGATCTCCATGATCCAAAAGGCATAAAAGCATTCATGTCACTAATTTTCCAGTGAGGGTAAGATTGATTTGATCTCCATGATCAAAAGGATATAATCATTCATACATGCCATATTGTGCCTAAACATTAAATTTCTTCATATATTGGCTTTATTTGCATTTTATGATTTTATTTAATGTGTTCATGAGATTCAACACTGCAGATTTAGACAGGATCCCATGCAGGTTCATTAAGGAACGTTGAGGTCAAAACACAAATGGCCAAAAGCCAAATGGCCAAAGTAGAACAACTTATGCATGACACCAATACATGGCGAGACAGACATCCTGAGAAGATTAAGGAACGTTGAGGCCAAAACACAAATGGCCAACAGCCAGAACACAAATGGCCATGAAACCCAATCCAATGGTCAAAGAATGCAGACCACGGTACTCAGGAGTCAATGAACACGTACGTGATGCCAGAAAGTCAAACAAGACTTTTTGTCTAATGTGGCAGAATACTTCAAAAAAACCTCCCCTTGGGCCTGAAACCCCCCTTGGTTTGCATCCTTTCTAATTTTATTTTCTTTTCTTTTCTAATTCTTTTTTAACTGTTTTAATTGTTTTTTTCACCATAAAATAATTTTCTATAATAAAAACAGAAAAATCAAAAACACAAATATATTTAATTATTATTAATTTCATCACTAACCTATTTTTTGTAAATAAACTCTAACAATTAACTTAGTTTAATTTAGGTTTTTAAACTTTAATCTTTTTCTTAATAAGTAAAAAGTATCTAGAATTAGGTTTTTTTTGACATATTCATCTTTTTCTTAAATAAATTATTAATCATCATTATTTATCATTATTATTAATTATCATTAATTTTGTAAATAAACATGTAAATAAATTAATTAACTAGTAAATTAGGTTAACTTTAATATTTTCATTCATAATTAAAATAATCTAGATTTAGGGTTTCCTTTTAATTCTTTTTCTTTATTTTTCATAAATACAAAAAACACTAAAACACTTTCTTTTCTTTAATTAAATAATTAATTGGACTTTAATTTAATTTAATTTCATGCAAAGGGTCAAAACCCTCGGACGTCCTAATTTTAATTCTTTTCACGCATTATTTCTTTCGATCATTATGTAACTGTTTCTCAGATGTAATAGTAATTAGGCTTATCTTTCCGTCTTTACTTTCCGCATCTTTATCAAAAAACGGGTCTTTGTATTTTGGCGATGTATAGACCCGCGCCTTGTAATAGCGTAGGATTTTACTTTCCGCATTTAAATTTCCGCACTTTTAAATTATAATTGCATGAAAGAATGTATGGCCTAAATTAAAAACAAGCGTAGATCACCATGATACATGTACAAGATAAAACATAACTGAAATAACACACAGATTCACACACCACTCTTAGGGTACGCCTCACTGTTGCCTTGCCCTCGAAACGTGGTCGTCGAGTATAGGACGTTTTAGTAAGTCCTTATGTCCATGACATGATCCAGTTGCCTCGAAACGGTTGCCTCGGAATTAAAAAGGATCAATGGCATAAGGGTAGCTTCTAAGGTGTCATACTGTTGCTCTGGTGACCACACTGACCCTACAAACGAATTGACCCGAACACCTCCAACGGTGGTGCTACCTACCTCTCAATGGTGGGATGGCACTACCTTAAGGACATTTACACAGACTAATTCCTTAGGGTAGGTAGATGACTCGTAGATACTTGCTCTAATTCAAAACAAATAAAAAAAACTCCTTTTCACACCGACACTTTTCAAAAAGCTTTCAAAACGATTTTTCAAACACTCTTGAGGACTGATACAAGAGTCGATCTGAAACTTTAAACGAAACTTTTTCAAACCCACTCACACTTTGAAAAGCAAACATTTTGAAAACATAAAGAGCAAGTATCTAAGAGCCCATGGATAACCATGGATAGAAAGGGTGCTAACACCTTCCCTTTCTATAAATCTACCTCCCGAACTGAGAAGCTATCTCATAAGGAATTTTGCTGTGCTTTTGTCCTGTCCATGTTGGAGAAAATAAAAGACGGTGGCGACTCTTGCTTCCACGACATTTCGCGAACCAGCGTTAAACAGTCAGTTCTATTTCCACCGATCACATATTCGCACTTGTTCGGTTTAGCAAGAGTCGCCACCGACTTTTTATTTTATCCTAAAGGAAAGGTTAAAAAGCACAGGAAAAACCTTTTGAGATGTTTCGTGGGTTCGGGGGGTAGATTATGAAAAGGAAAGGTATTAGCACCCTTTTCATCCATGGTTATCCATGGGCTCTTAGTTACTTGTTTTAGATCATTTGCCTTTGATTTTCAATTGCTTGAAATGGTGGTGTGTGTGTTTGAAAAATGTTTTGAAAAAGAGGCCTTGTCTAGGCAACCGTTGTAACAATTCTTTACTCGAATATTTTACAAAGGTGTGTATCTTTTCGAAAAGATGTTTCAAATGTTTTTGAAAGTTTGTTTTGAAAGTGTTTGTGGAGTGGATTTTGAAAAGTAGGCAAGTGTATTTTGCAAGTTTGATCAAGTAACTAAGAGTTGTCTACCCCTAAATTTACTCAAAGGTTTTTCTCATGTTTTAACCCTTTTAACAATTTTGTTCCACCATTGTATTTGGTGGGAAATCTTGTGTTAGGATGTTAACGGGACAGGCGCGGGTCATCGTATGGACCATGAATGCAATGGTGCCAAGTGTCTTTGGCAATTTGCTTGAAGGGACTATGATCATTTTGATTAGGCAACTTTCGAAAGTGTCATCGAGGGACTATGATCATTTTGATTTGTTTTGCCAAAGAAACTCAACGTGCAAGCATGGCCCATTTTGGAAGGCAACAAGCGGGACTACCCTAGGGGTGCAAGTGTGATTTGTGTATTGATTGTCATGCATTTATCTTTGTGTTAGGTTATCTAGCGTTTGATTTTATTTACATACAAACCCTAGGTCTAGACATGATATATTTGAAAGCGATAAATTGCAGGAATTTAAAGTCTACGCTATTACAAATAAGTATCCGGGAGTGGGGGTACAAATATTTACAAATGGGGATGAGACTTATCAGAATAGTGATGTCCGAATATATTTACAACCAAATCGAATCAATCGCAATGTAAAATGTAATGTATAGCAATGTATAAGAATAAAAGCCATGTAAATGTATCAAAAGTATTTGTGTAAGTGATTTATTTACAAGTGTGGAATGTTAACTTAATGTATTCTTACGTATTTTATTTATATATTGATATCATTTTTGGTATTTTGTTAAATATGTACAAACAAAGGTTTTAATAAAAGAAAATGTTTTAAGTTTAAGAGAAATTAAAGTTTATGTATTTATATATAAACAAATGTTTAATAAAAAAAAGAGAAATAAAGGAAAGTCTATTTTCTTATGTATTTATTGATATCTTATAAATAAAATATTATGTATTTTTAATTATACTAATAAAAAGGTAATAAAAAAAGAGTTTAGTGTATCATTTTATTTATAAACAAAAATGGCATATATTAGTTTAAATTATAAAAAAAATAAGATGATAAGTAAAAAAAAGATGTTAGTTTTTTAAAAGAAAATACAATAAAGAAAAACTATGTGGGCTTTATGCTGTTCTTGGCCCAAAGCAAAACTTGAGAGAGAAATGGAAAAGGGGGGGTGCGTCCAGATTTTGGGCTTAGGCAGTGAATGGGGGTAGCCCAAACAAGTTTTGCATATTTTGTTAGGGTTGAAATTGTTTGTTTCATTTTGGACTAGGGTTAGGCTTAGAGAGGCGCCGCTTCTTCGTCTTCGTCTCCTCTTCATCTTTCTTCGCTCGTACTATGCCTCTGAACAAGCCTTCTGTCTATGGCCACCAGGCGCCATCGCTACTTCCTCCTCTCCATGGATTACTCAAGCGGTGGTTTACAAGGTTTGATTTCTGTCTGTTAGGGTTTCAAGTTTCCGTTTTGCATGTTTTACTTTGTTCTGATTCTTTGATTATGGTTATGTTTTGTATGAGGTGTGAAAAGAAAAAAGAAAGAAAGAGATACTACCTTTGGCCTTTGGAGACGGAGGAGGACGGTGGCTTGGAGGCGCCTGGGGTGGCTGGAGACGAGTAGTAGTGATGCTAGCTTGCTCTTGCTGGAAAGCCTGCTATCTTTATCTTTGCTTTTTAGGTTTAATGATAATATCTGAAAACCCTTGCCTATTCTGTTTCTGAACACTTCTTTTCCTTGCTTCTGTATGCTTGTATGCTTGATTTGAATCTGAATATGGATATACGAACCCTATGATGAGGTTGCTCTGAGGGTGGCCTGTTGGTTTGAATGCTTTGATTTTGATGTTGGTTTGAATAAGGGCTATGGCTTTTAGGCTTTGGTTTTTAGGCTTGGACAGGTTTATGTTACAGTAGTGTGAAATGGTTTGATGCTTTGAAACAGGTTTAGGCTTGTATGGCTTTGAGGCTTGATGCAGGTTTAGGCTTGTATGGCTTTGAGGCTTGATGCAGGTTTAGGCTTGTATGGCTTTAAGTCTTGATGCAGGTTTAGGCTTGTATGGCTTTGAGGCTTGATGCAGGTTTAGGCTTGTATGGCTTGCTGTTTGTTTATGCTTGACACAGGTTTATCAGTTACAGGCTTCTGGTTCAAAAATAGGTTACAGGCTTCTGTTTGAGGCTGGTTTTGACAGGTTGGTGAAGCAGGTAGTTTGATTTTGTTTGGAGTTTACAGGCCTGAGTTTTGAAAGGCTTTGGTTGAAGTTTGAATCACAGGTTTGAGGAAGGGGCTGTAAGTTGGAAGGCTTATGTTTAGAGGCTTTGTTACAGTTTGTTTTGTAAGCTTGTGTTTGAAGCAGGTTGGAGGCAGCTCTGTATGTTTTTGTTGATACAGTTTTGTGGTCTTTGATTTGTGTTATTTCTGCCTCCTCTTTCTCTTTGTTCTGATAACTTGTTTATATCTTTTTTCTCTAAGCCTCAAGCCTGCTGTAAGCCTTTCTCTTCTCTCTTTTCTCTCTCTCTACAGATTAAAAGGCATTTATTTATTGCTTACATCTGTACTATTCTGAAAAAGTAATTGGCCTTGAAAATGATGAACAATGTTTGCTTGCATTAGTTGTTTTCCTATGCATACTTTCCAGTTTTCCTGCATACTTTGTGTACTTTGTTGACAGCTTTTATATCCTTTTGGCAGCTTGTGGACAGTTTTATATCTTGATATCTTTTGACAGCCTTTTGATATTTCTTGGACAGTTTGGATAGTTTGACATCTTTGGCTTAGTTTGTGCAGTTCAGTTTGCAATATGTGACTTGGTTAGGCATTATGCTTCTTTGACAGCTTGTTTGCCAATGTACATCAGTTTGCCTTTTGGACTTTATACTTGGTTTGGAATTTTGAAATGGGCAATTTGTTCTTTTGGCATATTCTTTGGTTTGAAAATTTATGCAGTATGGTAGCTTTTATGCATTTCACATTTTTGCAAACACTTTCTATCCCTCTTTGTGAACCAAGAGCAATCTTGTGATTTGCAGAGAGGGCAAACTGATTCCGGCCAGTTACTTTTAATGATGAATTTTAAAATAACTGTCTGCTTCTTTTATTTCATCTGCCTTTGACTTCATTTTTTCTTCTTTTTGCAGGTAAAAAAATAATTGAGCAACAGGGAGCGGCAAATAGAAGATGAAGGCTTAGGAAATTTTTAGGATAGAGTTTTATTTTACTTCAATTATTTGTAACATTATTATTGTAAACAAAGATGTAAATAAATTTACAATTGTTCAAATAATAATTTGTAACAAAACAATTAAAAGATGAATAAAAATCCTTTTTTGATCAGTTAATTCTCTTTTATTTATTTTCAATTGTTTATTTAATTTATAATTCTTAAATTATAATAAATGGAAATAAATCCCAATTATTCTAACTTAGAATAAATAAATAATCAATAAACGTCCGTCGTTCCGAATAATCGAAGCATTGCACAGCTAAACAACAAATGTCCACATGTCCTTTTTTTCACTGATTAAATCCAAACACTGTAAATTCTCAATCAACAGCCTCAGTCCATATCTCAGAGTAAATTGAAAAGCACTGATAGAATTAATTCTTTCTGAGAAATATACGCACAAAACCCTGATTCTTGTCTTAATTTTCACAGAAGCACCTGCCTGATCAAACCATGAGCCCAAACTCAAACAAACCCTAGCAATCTGCTTGAACTGCTTCAAAAGTCCATGAAAAACCCTAAATTGGATAGACTGATAAGAAAAAGTCTGTTTGACTGATTCTTACGCCAATCTGAAAAAGTCAGGGAAAACCCGAAGCTGTGATTTCTTGTGGAAAAATAGAAGGGCAAATTTTGGGGTACAACAGTTGCCCCTGTTCAATCTTCTTGAACCTGAAGAGTTAGATTGGCAAGTTCGCCTTTTGCGACTCGAGGGTAAAAGGAGATTGGACACTAGAGTGCCCAAAAAAAATTTGCACTCGGTGATGTGATGGTAGAGGGAATGGGCTTAAAGATGCCATTTGGTGATGGGCTTAAGGATGCCATCTGGAGATGTGATAGAATCTTGTCGGGGGATGGGCTTAAAGATGCCATCTGGAGATTGTTGGTAGGAGGATGGGCTTAAAGATGCCATCTGGAAATTGCTGGTAGGAGGATGGGCTTAGAGATGCCATCTGGAAATGTTTGGAGGAGGATGGGCTTATAGATGCCATCTGAAGGTGATTGTTGAACTGTATGTCATTGGTGAGTGGACGAGTATCAGAAAGGTATCCATGTTTTGGAACATCTCTGAACTGGGGTTCTGAACAGGCGATAGATTGACATCCATGTTTGGAGAATCCGTAAACTGTTTTCAGGAGTCTTGAAGTTGAATAAGCAATATAGCAGCATCCGTTGTTGGGAAGCGTCCGTGAACTGTTTTCAAAAGTTGAGTTTGAACAAGCGATAGATTAACATCCGTTGTTGGGAGGATCCGTAAACTGTTTTCAGAAGTTGAGAAGAATCTGAACAAGCAATAGGTTAACATCCGTTACTGGAGAACCCGTGAACTGTTTTCAGAAGTCTTGAAGTTGAAGCTTACTAATCTTTATCCTGAAAAAGGGTAAGATATTAGCTGAAACACAAAATCATGTTGTATGAAATGTATGATGCAATGTACGTTATATCAATGTTTATGATATGAATGTAATGAATGCGCATGTAAGATGATGAGCTGTCTTGCTGAAGATAGATGAATCCTGGATAGCTGGAGACAAAAGAATCTTAACTGCTGTCAGGGAAAGTGAATCCTTGACTGCTGCTGGGGAGGGCAAGAATCTTTGATTGCTGAGGGTGAGAAGTCCTGGGACCGCTGTTGGGGAATCAGGAGCTTGGGTTATATGCCAATCTACTGGGGATTCCTGTCTTGAGGGGATCTTCACTGGAGAATATTCGAATATTCTGTGAGGAACTGGGAATGAGAGTCTCCATTCTGCTTAGGGATTGATAGTTGGAAGTTTTAGCTCCGCTGGGGATTGATAGCTTTGGCGCCACTAGGGATTTTGAAACTTGACTCTGAGGGGAATTAGGTTCTAGAAGGCTCTCTGGCTGGGGAAATCAGCTTTGAGAAAGCTCTTGTGGCTCTGCAGGTATTGATCTGGGATCTTGAAAAGGTTAGTCGGGGAGATAGTTGTCCTGGCTGGTTTCAGGTATTGATCTCTGACCTGAGAAAGAAAGATAGTTTTCCTGGCTTGTTACAGGTATTGATCTTCAATCTCTTCATGTAGATAATTTCCTGGCTTGTTACAGGTGTTAATCCATAATCAGTCGTCCACAGATATTTCCCTGGCTTGCTACAGGTATTAATCCGGAACTTAAGAAAGGTTGGTCAAGGAGATATTGTCCTGGCTGGTTTCAGGTGTTGATCTCTGACCTGAGAAAGAAAGATAGTTTCCTGGCTTGTTTCAGGTATTGATCTTCAATCTCTTCATGTAGATGATTTCATGGCTTGCTTCAGGTATTAATCCACAATCGGTCGTCCACAGATATTTTCCTGGCTTGCTACAGGTATTAATCTGGAACTTAAGAAAGGTTGGTCAAGGAGATACTGTCTTGGCTGGTTTCAGGTGTTGATCTCTGACCTGAGAAAGAAAGATAGTTTTCCCGGCTTGTTTTAGGTATTGATCTTCAATCTCTTCATGTAGATAATTTCCTGGCTTGTTACAGGTGTTGATCCATAATCAGTTGTTCACAGATATTTTCCTGGCTTGCTACAGGTGTTAATCCGGAACTTAAGAAAGTTTGGTCAAGGAGATACTGTCCTGGATGGTTTCAGGTGTTGATCTCTGACCTGAGAAAGAAAGATAGTTTTCCTGGCTTGTTTCAGGTATTGATCTTCAATCTCTTCATGTAGATAATTTCCTGGCTTGTTACAGGTGTTGATCCACAATCAGTCGTTCACAGATATTTTCCTGGCTTGCTACATGTATTAATCCAGAACTTAAGAAAGGTTGGTCAAGGAGATACTGTCCTGGCTGGTTTCAGGTGTTGATCTCTGACCTGAGAAAGAAAGTTAGTTTTCCTGGCTTGTTTCAGGTATTGATCTTCAATCTCTTCATGTAGATAATTTCTTGGCTTGTTACAGGTGTTGATCCACAATCAGTCGTTCACAGATATTTTCCTGGCTTGCTACAAGTATTGATCTGGAACTTAAGAAATACTCCCCTTTGAGAATGAGAATCTTCATTCTGTTGGGAGTCAGAAATTGGGAGTATACCAATCTTTTGAGGTGATGAGAATCTTCATGCTGTTAATGGTCAGAAACTGGGAGTATACCAATCTTCTGAGGTTTTAAGGATGAGAGTCTTCACTCTTGAGTGTCAGAAATTGGGAGTATACCAATCTTCTGAGTTGATGAGAATCTTCATGCTGTTAACGGTCAGAAACTGGGAGTATACCAATCTTCTGAGGTTTTAAGGATGAGAGTCTTCACTCTTGAGAGAAAGACACTGGGAGTATACCAATCTTCTGAGTTGATGAGAATCTTCATGCTGTTAACGGTCAGAAACTGGGAGTATACCAATCTTCTGAGGTTTTAAGGATGAGAGTCTTCACTCTTGAGAGAAACAGATTTTTAGGAGCTTCAATTGTCCGTTATTCTGTTGGTGGTTGTAACTTCCAGCAGGTGATGAAGGAATTGTTGGACACTTTTGACATTCGAATGCCCCAAGTGATGATGAAGGATTCTCTTCAGATTACTCTGCAAATTGAGAGATTTTGTTGAAATCTTGACTGGACTGCCCCAGGTTAACTGAACTTTGAAAGATATGTTGAAACCTTGACTGGACTGCCCCAGGTTAACTGAACTTTGGAAGATCTGTTGAAACCTTGACTGGACTGCCCCAGGTTAACTAAACTTTGGAAGATCTGTTGAAACCTTGACTGGACTGCCCCAGGTTAACTGAACTTTGGAAGATCTGTTGAAACCTTGACTGGACTGCCCCAGGCGTGCTGGATGGTGACATGTCAAGCCCCATTGTTGATAGGAGATTTGTCAATGGAAGTGTCATCCTTTTTGAAGTGATTTTACTCACTGAGGGAGTTTTCGTTTCTCCGAACATTCGCTGTATGAATTTCTCCGCTGTCAAACAAATAGCCAAATGCAAACAGTGATATTCAAGCAATGCAAAGTTTATATTTGTCTCGAAGTTTTGAAAAATGCGTTTTTTAGCAGAAAACTTTTTATAAGACAAATCAACACAAGATTTAGAGCAAAGCCTTACAGGAGTCAGGATACCTTTTGTAACAGTATGCTTTCGAACTAACCCGTGCTTCAATTAGGACTTTTGAAGGGTTGTAACGTGGCTTGGTTCACGGTTTAAGAAACAAAGGATAAAGGCTCAAAGTATATTTGTACCCACCCGCTCTTCGTGATGTTCTTCAATCCTAAGTTCAATTAATTGTGCGTCGAACTTTATTTGAGTTTGGAACGACCTTTTGGGTGATGGTTCACCAGTTGAATTTTGGAAGACAATCATCATCTCCTTTTTTCTTCTGTGACATTTTTCATGTTGTTGAGGATTTGTAACGACCTCTTTCTTTTGATTTGTTATCCCTAATTTTTGCCTGACTGTCTCTGTTTTCGAGATCACAGTCAGCGGGATGCCCCCGCTTTCTCAAGCCTCCTTTACAGGTTTTGGCTTGGTGGGCTTTTCTTTTTTTGAGAGATTGACTGTCTATGTGATAAGGAACCTATCACGGTCTTTTAATTCCAGAGGAATGCTCTTTTTTTTGATGTCGTTCATTGTATTACGAACTGAGAGTTTGCGACTTCAAGGCGCGTTTTCTTTTGAATTAACTGAGAGACTACCCTGCCCCGAGTTTAAATCAAAGGTTTTGATTTGTTTAGAACAGAAAACTCCTACTTCTTTGGCTCGAAGGGGTTGACTAGGGATTATCTTCCTTATAACTCCAGTGTTTGGGAATTGAAAGAAATGCCTGTACATCATCAGCAAGGTCTGTTCAAAAGCATACTGTATGAGATTATGGTATTGTTTCGTCATCCTCCCTCTAAAGGCTTGCAGCTTTTTATCAAGAGTCAAATATCATAAAGAAAGTAGAAAGCATAGTTCAAGTGTAATGAAAATGAGTGGATCAAATCAAGACAAACATATGCAATGCATTAATGAAACAAAGTTTGACATTAATAGATAACTGTTTGAATGACAAAGAGATTACAACTTGAAAATTCAAATGGAACAAAAGTCTCTCAGTTCGAGCTTTGTTAATTCAGGTGGAGCACCCAAAGTGGAAGATTTTCATCTCACCATCCGGCATGAACTTCAGCACTCCATTGTCAATCAGATCCTGAGTTTTATTTTTCAAGGCCCAGTAGTCCTCGGTGTCATGTCCAGGACCATAGGAGTGGTATGCACATCTCCTATTGGGATGATAGGTAGGAGCAGAAGTATCAGGGTTCGGATGAGGGACCCTTAATGTAATCAGCCCTGCCTGCAACATGCGTTGTAGCACTTGACCCAGTGACATGTTGATTTTGGTGAATTGTCTTTTGGGCGCGACCTTCTTACGCTGATGCCCCTGTCTTTGTTGAGCAGGCGTAAGGTGTTGTTGGGCTTGTGACCCTGATGCAAGTTGAGGAGCTTTTCCCTTGTCTTCTTGTCCCAGAAAAGGTGGAATAATGATTTGATCTTCAGCCCCAGTTGTCTGTCCTACTTGGTTGTCCCTAAGCAGTTTGTTGACGAGAACCCCGAGCTCTTCTTGTCTTTGAGCCAAGTTCTGGATGAGAGCCCTCTGACTCGCCAGTTCCCCTTTCAACATGGCTATCTCAATGTGTAGCTCCCACTGGTCATCTCTGTCGTCCCCAGGATTTCCCACGATCATGCCCCTGGTGAGGAGCGTCTTGACCTCTTCTTGCCCCCTGGATAGGTTCAAGAACATCTCTTGAAGTTGAGCGTTTTGAGCTTGGAGATATTTGAGAGTCTGTTCCAAGGCCATCTCTACTGAAATAAACAGTAGGAGAATAAGGAAACCTGAAAAGGAAAAAGGTTATGATGCAATGCATGATATGTGAATGCATGCTTTCAAGGATCTCTTGGGGTAAACACAAGAGAATGTTAGAGGTTGAACTTTGATCTTTGATTGGAGAACTTTGCACCGGTGGATGTCTTTCCACGAGAATCAAGCTCACCATGTCAAGTGGGTCATAGCCCCTGATTCGAGTTGTCGCAATTAATCTTTGATTGGAGAACTTTGCACCGGTGGATGTCTTTCCACGAGAATCAAGCTCACCATGTCAAGTGGGTCATAGCCCCTGATTCAAGCTGTTGCACTTGATCTTTGATGGCATTTGTTTAGAGGAGAAACCTCTTGCCCTTTGGTAGACGTATGGTTCAATGTAACCCTGCATCAAAAGAACCCTCGAGATCCTTGAAATGGTTATTGAAAAATGCTATGGTATGATGTCATGATGTTATGTACATGTATGCAAAAGCAAGTAAGCGTATATACTGGTAATCATATTCACACAAAGCAAACAAGTCCTTAGGTTTAGGCTTCCATGGGGTTTGTAGGTAAGTACCCTCTTGAAGTTAGTTGGCTCAACCTGTCCTAAAATAGAAACCGGGTTCTAAGGAGCTCAATATCACTGGATTATTTTCTGTGTTCATTGTTTTGGTTTAGCCACTTAACTGGCGACCAAAATATTCCAAGAAAACAATCCTCAATGAGTGTAGTATCGAGTATCTACCAACTTCGGACTGCACCAAAGTCGGTCATCTCACTACCCCTAAAAAGGCTAGGATGGTCAATTAAGGTTCTAAGAGTTTGTTAGTGCTTCGCGACATCACTCAGCGGCCCCGTACTCTCCTTGATTGAACTCAAGGGTCGGTACTCACAAATATGTCACACTAACATAGCTTACTGCTTCAACCATGTCGGTATACCCCGCACAGTTCCCTCACAATTTTATTGCTATTTACCTAAAAAGGTGCCCCAAAATCCGGGTGTAGGATTTACAACAAACCCAAACAAGGACCCAAAAAGTAAAGCAATCAAGGCAATCAAAGCAAGAATGTAAAGGTGATCTAAACCCTAAGGTAACCCCACTTTTAAGTTTGTCCCCAGCAGAGTCGCCAGTTCTGTGATACGGTGGGAGAACTGACTTGAGTTTTTGCGTTTGTATTCGCACTTGTTCGGTTTAGCAAGAGTCGCCACCGACTTTTTATTTTATCCTAAAGGAAAGGTTAAAAAGCACAGGAAAAACCTTTTGAAATGTTTCGTGGGTTCGGGGGGTAGATTATGAAAAGGGAAGGTATTAGCACCCTTTTCATCCATGGTTATCCATGGGCTCTTAGTTACTTGTTTTAGATCACTTGCCTTTGATTTTCAATTGCTTGAAATGGTGGTGTGTGTGTTTGAAAAATGTTTTGAAAAAGAGGCCTTGTCTAGGCAACCGTTGTAACAATTCTTTACTCGAATATTTTACAAAGGTGTGTATCTTTTCGAAAAGATGTTTCAAATGTTTTTGAAAGTTTGTTTTGAAAGTGTTCGTGGAGTGGATTTTGAAAAGTAGGCAAGTGTGTTTTGCAAGTTTGATCAAGTAACTAAGAGTTGTCTACCCCTAAATCTACTCAAAGGTTTTTCTCATGTTTTAACCCTTTTAACAATTTTGTTCCACCATTGTATTTGGTGGGCAATCTTGTGTTAGGATGTTAACGGGACAAGCACGGGTCATCGTATGGACCATGAATGCAATGGTGCCAAGTGTCTTTGGCAATTTGCTTGAAGGGACTATGATCATTTTGATTAGGCAACTTTCGAAAGCGTCATCGAGGGACTATGATCATTTTGATTTATTTTGCCAAAGAAACTCAACGTGCAAGCATGGCCCATTTTGGAAGGCAACAAGCGGGATTACCCTAGGGGTGCAAGTGTGAATTGTGTATTGATTGTCATGCATTTATCTTTGTGTTAGGTTATCTAGCGTTTGATTTTATTTACATACAAACCCTAGGTCTAGACATGATATATTTGAAAGCGATAAATTGCGGGAATTTAAAGTCTACGCTATTACAAATAAGTATCCGGGAGTGGGGATACAAATATTTACAAATGGGGATGAGACTTATCGGAATAGTGATGTCCGAATATATTTACAACCAAATCGAATCAATCGCAATGTAAAATGTAATGTATAGCAATGTATAAGAATAAAAGTCATGTAAATGTATCAAAAGTATTTGTGTAAGTGATTTATTTACAAGTGTGGAATGTTAACTTAATGTATTGTTACGTATTTTATTTATATATTGATATCATTTTTGGTATTTTGTTAAATATGTACAAACAAAGGTTTTAATAAAAGAAAATGTTTTAAGTTTAAGAGAAATTAAAGTTTATGTATTTATATATAAACAAATGTTTAATAAAAAAAAAGAGCAATAAAGGAAAGTCTATTTTCTTATGTATTTATTGATATCTTATAAATAAAATATTATGTATTTTTAATTATACTAATAAAAAGGTAATAAAAAAAGAGTTTAGTGTATCATTTTATTTATAAACAAAAATGGCATATATTAGTTTAAATTATAAAAAAAATAAGATGATAAGTAAAAAAAGATGTTAGTTTTTTAAAAGAAAATAAAATAAAGAAAAACTATGTGGGCTTTATGCTGTTCTTGGCCCAAAGCAAAACTTGAGAGAGAAATGGAAAAGGGGGGGTGCGTCCAGATTTTGGGCTTAGGCAGTGAATGGGGGTAGCCCAAACGAGTTTTGCATATTTTGTTAGGGTTGAAATTGTTTGTTTCATTTTGGACTAGGGTTAGGCTTAGAGAGGCGCCGCTTCTTCGTCTTCGTCTCCTCTTCATCTTTCTTCGCTCGTACTATGCCTCTGAACAAGCCTTCTGTCTATGGCCACCAGGCGCCATCGCTACTTCCTCCTCTCCATGGATTACTCAAGCGGTGGTTTACAAGGTTTGATTTCTGTCTGTTAGGGTTTCAAGTTTCTGTTTTGCATGTTTTACTTTGTTCTGATTCTTTGATTATGGTTATGTTTTGTATGAGGTGTGAAAAGAAAAAAAAAAGAAAGAGATACTACCTTTGGCCTTTGGAGACGGAGGAGGACGGTGGCTTGGAGGCGCCTGGGGTGGCTGGAGACGAGGAGTAGTGATGCTAGCTTGCTCTTGCTGGAAAGCCTGGTATCTTTATCTTTGCTTTTTAGGTTTAATGATAATATCTGAAAACCCTTGCCTATTCTGTTTCTGAACACTTCTTTTCCTTGCTTCTGTATGCATGTATGCTTGATTTGAATCTGAATGTGGATATACGAACCCTATGATGAGGTTGCTCTGAGGGTGGCCTGTTGGTTTGAATGCTTTGATTTTGATGTTGGTTTGAATAAGGGCTATGGCTTTTAGGCTTTGGTTTTTAGGCTTGGACAGGTTTATGTTACAGTAGTGTGAAATGGTTTGATGCTTTGAAACAGGTTTAGGCTTGTATGGCTTTGAGGCTTGATGCAGGTTTAGGCTTGTATGGCTTTGAGGCTTGATGCAGGCTTAGGCTTGTATGGCTTTGAGGCTTGATGCAGGTTTAGGCTTGTATGGCTTTGAGGCTTGATGCAGGTTTAGGCTTGTATGGCTTGTTGTTTGTTTATGCTTGACACATGTTTACCAGTTACAGGCTTCTGGTTCAAAAATAGGTTACAGGCTTCTGTTTAAGGCTGGTTTTGACAGGTTGGTGAAGCAGGTAGTTTGATTTTGTTTGGAGTTTATAGGCCTGAGTTTTGAAAGGCTTTGGTTGAAGTTTGAATCACAGGTTTGAGGAAGGGGCTGTAAGTTGGAAGGCTTCTGTTTAGAGGCTTTGTTACAGTTGGTTTTGTAAGCTTGTGTTTGAAGCAGGTTGGAGGCAGCTCTGTATGTTTTTGTTGATACAGTTTTGTGGTCTTTGCTTTGTGTTATTTCTGCCTCCTCTTTCTCTTTGTTCTGATAACTTGTTTATATCTTTTTTCTCTAAGCCTCAAGCCTGCTGTAAGCCTTTCTCTTCTCTCTTTTCTCTCTCTCTACAGATTAAAAGGCATTTATTTATTGCTTACATCTGTACTATTCTGAAAAAGTAATTGGCCTTGAAAATGATGAACAATGTTTGCTTGCATTAGTTGTTTTCCTCTGCATACTTTCCAGTTTTCCTGCATACTTTGTGTACTTTGTTGACAACTTTTATATCCTTTTGGCAGCTTGTGGACAGTTTTATATCTTGATATCTTTTGACAGCCTTTTGATATTTCTTGGACAGTTTGGATAGTTTGACATCTTTGGCTTAGTTTGTGCAGTTCAGTTTGCAATATGTGACTTGGTTAGGCATTATGCTTCTTTGACAGCTTGTTTGCCAATGTACATCAGTTTGCCTTTTTGACTTTATACTTGGTTTGGAATTTTGAAATGGGCAATTTGTTCTCTTGGCATATTCTTTGGTTTGACAATTTATGCAGTATGGTAGCTTTTGTGCATTTCACATTTTTGCAAACACTTTCTGTCCCTCTTTGTGAACCAAGAGCAATCTTGTGATTTGCAAAGAGGGCAAACTGATTCCGGCTAGTTACTTTTAATGATGAATTTTAAAATAACTGTCTGCTTCTTTTATTTCATCTGCCTTTGACTTCCTTTTTTCTTCTTTTTGCAGGTAAAAAAATAATTGAGCAACGGGGAGCGACAAATAGAAGATGAAGGCTTAGGAAATTTTTAGGATAGAGTTTTATTTTACTTCAATTATTTGTAACATTATTATTGTAAACAAAGATGTAAATAAATTTACAGTTGTTCAAATAATAATTTGTAACAAAACAATTAAAGATGAATAAAAATCCTTTTTTGATCAGTTAATTCTCTTTTATTTCTTTTCAATTGTTTATTTAATTTATAATTCTTAAATCATAATAAATGGAAATAAATCCCAATTATTCTAACTTAGAATAAATAAATAATCAATAAACGTCCGTCGTTCCGAATAATCGAAGCATTGCACAGCTAAACAACAAATGTCCACATGTCCTTTTTTCACTGATTAAATCCAAACACTGCAAATTCTCAATCAACAGCCTCAGTCCATATCTCAGTAAATTGAAAAGCACTGATAGAATTAATTCTTTCTGAGAAATATGCGCACAAAACCCTGATTCTTGTCTTAATTTTCACAGAAGCGCCTGCCTGATCAAACCATGAGCCCAAACTTAAACAAACCCTAGCAATCTGCTTGAACTGCTTCAAAAGTCCATGAAAAACCCTAAATTGGATAGAGTGATAAGAAAAAGTTTGTTTGACTGATTCTTACGGCAATATGAAAAAGTCAGGGAAAACCCGAAGCTGTGATTTCTTGTGGAAAAATAGGAGGGCAAATTTTGGGGTACAACATATGGCGACATTTCGATACTTATTCCAGATTTCCTTTCAGATATAGCTTAGAGATGCTCCAGATCCGGATGTTATTCTATTGCTTATTCAGATTTCTCTCCAGAGATAGCTTAGAGATGCTCCAGATCCGGATTCTATTCTTTTGCTTATTTAGAGTTTCCCTTCAGAGATGGCCTAGAGATGCTCCAGATCCGGATGCTATTCTATTGCTTATTCAGATTTCCTTCTAGAGATAGTTCAGATGAGACCCAGACATGGCGATATTCTGATACTTATTCCAGATTTCCTTTCAGATATAGCTTAGAGATGCTCCAGATCCGGATGCTATTCTATTGCTTATTCAGATTTCCTTCTAGAGATAGTTCAGATGCAACCCAGGCATGGCGACATTCTGATACTTATTCCAGATTCTGTCTAGAGATAGTTCAGTTGTAACCCAGACGTGGCGATATTCTGATACTTATTCAGATTTCCTTTGAGATATAGCTTAGAGATGCTCCAGACCCGGATGTTATTCTATTGCTTATTCAGATTCAAACTTCTAAAGACAACTTAGAGATGCTCCATACCCGGATGCTATTCTATTGTTTAGTCCAGATTCATTCAAAAGACAGTCCAGATACGATCCAGATTCAGATGACATTCTGTCACTCGTTCAGATACAGTATGGATATACCCCAGACGTGGCCGTCATTCTACTATTTATTCAGACGTCAGCAATTAGACACTAGATATGCTCCAGACACGGAAGCCATTCTATTTCTTATTCAGATTCAACTATCCATTACATTTTCAAATGGCATCTGTAAGCCCATTCCCGACAAGATCCTGTCACGTCTTCAGATGGCATCTATAAGCCCATCCTCCTATCCATCATCTCTCCAAATGGCATCTGTAAGCCCATTCCCGACATCGCATTGCTGATACTCCACTATGCGAGTGCAAATTTCTGGGCACTCTAGTGTTCAATCATCTTCCACTCTCGGATCACGAAAGGCACGCAAGCCAATCTACATCCTCAGGTCTAAGAAGATTGAACAGGGGCAACTGTTGTACCCCAAAATTCGCCCTCCCATATTCTTCAAGGTTTATCAAGAGTCATCTTCAAATGGCTCAAGTCTACTCAAGGATTGCACAGTCCAGATGCCTCCTAAGCCAGTCAAAATTAGGGTTTTGGTTCTCTCAAGGAATTTGAGATTTTCAGTGGCTCAATCAAGTCCCATAGGCCTATATGCATTGTCAAGCATCTACATGTCAAGTCTCAAGACTCACAATGTCAAATTGCACAGTCAAAAGCTCCATTTGCTTCACAATCAACTGCAGGGGTAAAATGGTCATTTTACAGTCAAAAGTCAGAATTTTTGGTCAACATCTTATTTTGAGCTCACAATCATCATTTTATCAAGTCTTGATCATGATTCCACAAGCATGGCTCAAAAATCATCAAGGATGCAAAAGTTACTATTTTTGGACAGCAGAAAAGTCAACTGTATCTTGACCAAGGCAGAACTTTTTCATGGTTCATCAGAAAAATCCCATCCAATGCTCACTTTGAAGGGGATGACATGTCCTACAACTCATCTTCACATTCCAAGTCCAAGAAATGCTCTCACAAAAAGTTATCAATTTCTACATTATAGGTCAATTTCAAAAGTCAACAAAAATGCACTTTAAGTCAAAGACCATAACTTGAGATTGGTAAATCCAAATGACATGGGACCAAAGTCATTGGTTAGAGGACTTCAAGACCTTTCCAAAATGTCCAAGAACATGTTCATATGATCAAAATTGAGCAGGATATGCATTGGAGAAGTTGGAATTTTTTTGTGAATTTGCAAAAGTCAATTTTGCTCAAAACACCATATTTTTGCTAATGGGCCTCAAATTTCTTCTTGAAACATTGTCCAAAGCCTATGCACGACCCATTGAGCTTAAATTGAATTATTTTCTTATTTTTTATTAATTAATTGAATTTTTAATCAATATTAATTCATTTAATTCATTTAATTGTAGGAAAATATCAAGATATGGTTTTGCAATCTTTTCATGAAGCAAATATGACCTACATGTGCTGGAGATTTCGTGTACACATCAAGGGGACAAGAATCTCTCAATTTAGCAAGTTTTCTCAATCAAAAAGATTGAAAAATATTTGATTTTCAATCAAATATACAAACCATAATTCCATGGATTTTTGGTCAAAGATTTAACCTAGTTCCATTCCATTATATATACAACCTAACCCTATTCAGGTACATAGGAGAATTGCTGTAAAAAAGCCATAAGAACATTGAAAAAAATCAAGAAAAACTTGAAAACTGTTTTCCTAATTCCAGGTTAATTCAGAGCTTTTTGTTAATTCTAATCCATTGCAGGGATCCCCAGGAAGGTGTAGGAACCAAAACCAAGCGTTTAACCTCAAGAAATTGCCGTTTATAGTCACACGGTTTGGTACTTTTTTTTACAATCGTAATTCATCATTCATGCATCATTAACAAGATTTTTTGTGTGCTTTGCATTGCTAGAACCTCTCTGAAGCTAATGGTACAGGTGAATTGCATTATAGTGTCATGAATCACAAATCACCATTAATGAATTTTAGGGTTTCCAAGCTTCCAGATTAGGGCTTTTCAGTATAGGAAAAATCAAGCCTCATGGTGCCCATGACTGAACTCGTTGCATTCAGACGAATCTAGTGGAACCCTCGCGAACAATTTATGTTAATCCTAGACCTAATCGCTATTATTCCTTGTTCTGCTTTGTGGGGGTTAAAAAACCCCGCTATCTCTTTGCTTTTTTACAGGTCCAGCGAAGGGGATGAAGACGTGGTGTATCATGGTTGGTCCGTTCAAATATAACGCACGCGATTTGATTTGTTTCCAGCATAATTTTTGTTTTTTACATATTATATTCCTTGTTCATTATAATAACAAAGGCGTTCAGTTGGCTTGGTGGTTAGTGAGTTGGCATGCAACCATTGGGACCTGGGTTCGATTCCCATGTGTGATCGGTGGAAATAGAACTGACTGTTTTAAAGCTGATTCGCGAAATGTCACGGTAAGCAAGAGTCGCCACCGTCTTTTATGTTCTCCAACAAGGAAAGGACAAAAGCACAACAAAATTCCTTTTCGAGAATGTTTCTCGGTTCGGGAGGTAGATTTATAGAAAGGGAAGGTGTTAGCACCCTTTCTATCCGTGGTTATCCACGGGCTCTTAGGTACTTGCTCTTATGTTTTCAAAAATTGTTTGCTTTTCAAGTGTATGTGGGTTTTGAAAAAGTTTCATTTGAAAAATTTCTAAGTAACTCTTGTATCTATCCTCAAGAGTGTATGAAATATTTGTTTGAAAACCTTTTGAAAGTGTAGGTGCAAAAAGTTGTTTTTGTTTGTTTTGAAAAGAGCAAGTACCCGGGAGAAATCTACCTACTCTAAGGAATTAGGCTGTGTAAGAGTCCTTTAGACAGTACTATCCCACTATTGAGAAGTAGGTAGCATCGTCGTTGGAAGTATTCGGGTCAATTCGATTATAAGGGACATGTGTGGTCACCGAAGCAATAGTAGGACACCTTAGTGGTAACCCTAATGTCCTAGATCCTTTTTATCCGAGGCAACCGTTTCGAGGCAACTGGATCTTTAGACAGGAGGGCGACCTCTAAAATACCCTATACTTGACGACCATGTCGAGGCAACCAGTGAGGCGTACCCTAGGAGTGGCATGTGCATGTGTGTTGTTTCATGTTAATGTTTATCTTTGAACATGCATTTGTGAGCTACGGATTGATTTTATTTGTCATACAAGTCTTTCATGCATTTTTAACAGTTAAGAATGCGGAAAATAAATTGCGGAAAGGTAAATCTACGCTATTACAAGGCACGGGTCTATACATCGCCAAAAACATAACCCGTTTGGAAATAAATGCGAGAAAGTAAAAGAAAGCAATAAAATCCTAATTAACTATTACATCCTCGGAAACAGTTACATAAATATGATTAAAATAAAGTAAAGCGCGAAAGAATCGAATCGGGACGTCCTTAAGGTTTTGACCCTTTTTGAGAAAAGAATTAAAATTTGGTCCTTTGCATCTAATTAAATATTAACCCTAAACTAATTAATTAATTAATTAAAAGAAAAATATTTTTTGTGTTTTTTTTTTATGTTTTAATGATGAAAATAAAATAAAAAAAAAGAAATTAAAAGTCAAGAAAAAACCCTAATTCTAACCTATTTTATTTATTGCGAAGAATAGTCAAAATTGTCCTAATTAAACAACTAAACTTAATTAATTAGAATTTATTTACAAAAATAATTATTAATAAAAATAAACAATATTTTAAGTTTTCTGAATTTTTATGGAAAAATGTTAATTTGTTAATTAATTAAATAATAATAATAATAGTTATTAAAGAAAATAAAAAAGAAAGAAAAAGAAAATAGAAAGAAAACCAGGGGGGGTGTTGGACCCATTAGGAGGTTTATTTGGAGATTGCTGGCCCATTTGTTGGCCAGCCCATTGACTTTTTGGATCAGCTGAGCGTGTGGTTGACCGGGAGCACCATGAATATTCACACTTGGCCATTAGATGGGTGTTAGTGGACACATGGCTGGCTGATACGTGGGATGTATGATAGAACCCTTCTTTGAAGCCTGCATGAGATTCTATTAGAAAAAATATGAACAAAGGTTTGGGGGACCTGGGAATCGAACCCAGGTCCCAATAGTCACATGCCAACACATTTACCACTAAACCAACTGAACGCATTTGTTATAATGGTAATTAATGAATATAATATGTAAAAACAACAACACACGCTAGAAACAATAAAACGCGCGCCATTATATTTGAACGAACCAATTGCTCATTGCCAGCTCACCGTCTTCTTCGTTCACCTGCAAAAAAACAAAACAGATAGCGGGGGTTTTTAACCCCCACAATATGGAACGGCCAAAAATAGCGAATAGAGCTATGCTCTATATAAATAGGGCGCGACACATCCAATGCGTTTGTCTGGTTTCAACGAGTTTATCCATGGTCATGAGAGGTTCTGATTTAACCGGATGTGAAAAGCCCTAATTTTGAAGCTTGAAAAACCAAGAATCCTTCAATGGCAATTTGCGTTTCAGGGCATCTCAATGCAATTAAATTGTACCAAAAGCTTCGTACAGTCCTTATGAACACAAAACAATTAACAAAAGGTGTCAAATATGCATGAATCAAAGTATATGATTTTGGAAAATTTGTTCAAACCGTGGGTCTGTGTAGAACGTGTTCTTGAGCTTTGGCGCTTGGCTTCGATTGCAAAAGGTTTCTGAGTGTCCCAGCAAGGTGTTTGAATCCTTAAATTGCCTTGAATTGGCCTGGAGTATGAAGATCAGTTTCAAGCTTTCTTTCAATTTTTTTCAATATGGTAATGGCTCTTTGCAGCAGTTTTTCACGTGTCTGCAATTAGGTTTAGCTTCAGTATATGTATTGGAATGGAATTAGGGTTCAATCTTGGTCAAGGATCCATGGCATTATGATTTCAATATTTGATTGAAAATCAAATAATTTTCAATCTTTTTGATTGCCAAAACTTGCCAAACATGGAGATTTTTGTCTCTTTGATTGATGCACGAATTTTCCAGCTTGCCCTGAGTTTATTTGCTTCACAAAAGATTTAAAAAAACATATCTTGGTATTTTCCTACAATTAAATGAATTAAATGAATTAATAATCAATTAAAAATCCAATTAATTAATAAAAATAAGAAAATAACTCAATTTAATCTCAATGGGTCGTGCATAAGCCTTGGACAAAGTTTCAAGAAGGAATTTGAGGCCCATTAGCAAAAATGAAGTGTTTTGAGCAAAGTTGACTTTTGCAAATTCACAAAAATTTCCCAACTTCTCCAATGCACATCTTGCTCAATTTTGATCATATGAACATGTTCTTGGACATTTTGGAAAGGTCTTGGAGTCCTCTAACCAATGCCTTTGGTCCCATGTCATTTGGATTTACCAATCTCAAGTTATGGTCTTTGACTTAAAGTGCCTTTTTGTTGACTTTTGAAAATGACCTATAATGTAGAAATTGATAACTTTTTGTGAGAGCATTTCTTGGACTTGGAATGTGAAGATGAATTGTAGGAAATGTCCTCCCCTTCAAAATGAGCATTGGATGGGATTTTTCTGATGAACCATGAAAATGTTATGCATTGATCAAGTTACAGTTGACTTTTCTGCTGTCCCAAAATAGAAACTTTTGCATCCTTGATGATTTCTGAGCCATTCTTGTGGAATCATGATCAAGACTTGATAAAATGATGATTGTGGCTTCAAAATAAGATGTTGACCAATTTTTTTGACTTTTGACTGCCAAATGACCATTTTACCCCTGCAGTTGATTGTGAACCAAATGAAGCTTTTGACTGTGCAATTTGCCTCTGTGAGTCTTGAGACTTGGCATGTAGATGCTTGACAATGTATATAGGCACTTGAGACTTGTTTGGACCATTGAAAACCTCAAATTCATTGAAGGAACCAAAACCCTAATTTTGACTGGCTTAGGAGATGGTTGACTGTGCAATCCCTTGAGTAGTCTTGAACCATTTGAGGGTGATTCTTGACATATCTTGGAGAATATGGGAGGGCAAATTTTGGGGTACAACAGTTGCCCCTGTTCAATCTTCTTAGACCTGAGGATGTAGATTGGCTTGCGTGCCTTTCGTGATCCGAAGGTGGAAGATGATTGAACACTAGAGTGCCCAGAAATTTGCACTCGCATAGTAGAATATCAGCAGTGTGATGGTGGGAATGGGCTTACAGATGCCATTTGGAAAGATGGTGGATAGGAGGATGGGCTTATAGATGCCATCTGGAGATGTGACAGAACCTTGTCGGGAATGGGCTTATAGATGCCATTTGGAGATGTAATGGATAGTTGTGGAGATGGGCTTAAAGATGCCATCCGAAGGCGTCGATCGCGTAAGAGGTTCCTTAGCGAGAACTTGTGTACCTGAGAAAGAAAGATAATTACCTGGCCTATTATAAGGGTTGATCTTCAAACTCTCCATGCAGATATGCCCTGGCTAGATACAGGTGTCGAATCCACAATCAGATCACTCACAGATATGCCCTGGCTAGATACAGGAATCGAATTCGGAACTTCAAAAGGTTGCTTACAGACGTGCCCTGGCTGGATACAGGAATCGAATCTCTAAACTCTTCATGCAGATATGCCCTGGCTAGATACAGGTATCGAATCTACAATCAGATCACTCACAGATATGCCCTGGCTGGATACAGGTATCGAATCTGGAATTGGTCGTCTACAGATATGCCCTGGCTGGATACAGGTATCGAATCTCTAAACTCTTCATGCAGATATGCCCTGGCTAGATACAGGTGTCAAATCCACAATCAAATCATTCACAGATATGCCCTAGATGGATACAGGAATCGAATCTGGAATTAGTCGTCTATAGATATGCCCTGGCTGGATACAGGTATCGAATCTCTAAACTCTTCATGCAGACATGCCCTGGCTGGATACAGGTATCGAATCCATAATTGATCGCTCACAGATATGCCCTGGCTAGATACATGTATCGAATCTGGAATTAGTCGTCTACAAATATGCCCTGGCTGGATACAGGTATCGAATCTCTAAACTCTTCATGCAGATATGCCCTGGCTGGATACAGGTATCGAATCTACAATCAATTACTCACAGATATGCCCTGGCTAGATACAAGAATCAAATCCGGAATTAGGTCATCTACAAATATGCCCTGGCTGGATACAGGTATCGAATCTCTAAACTCTTCATGCAGATATGCCCTGGCTGGATACATGTATCGAATCTACAATCAATTACTCACAGATATGCCCTGGCTAGATACAAGAATCAAATCTGGAATTAGTCGTCTACAGATATGCCCTGGCTGGATACAAGTATCGAATCTCTAAACTCTTCATGCGGACATGCCCTGGCTAGATACAGGTGTCGAATCTACAATCAGTTACTCACAGATATGCCCTGGCTAGATACAAGAATCGAATCTGGAATTGCGACAATTGATAGTAATCATCTTTGGATTGACCTTTTTCCTGAAAAGGCAAAACATCAGTTATATGCAATGTCATGATGTATGAAATGCATGATGTCATGATGTTCAAAATGAGATAGTGTCATATGCACTTTATCATATATGTAAGCAGGATGTATGAAATGTGAAATGTTTATGAATGTATTTTCGTCTAGGAAAATAAATCCTTGACGAATGCCGGGAGCTTGTTGAATCCTGGGCTGATGTTTGAAGAGTAGAGTTCTTCGTTTCTGCTGGGGATGATGATTGCAAGAATACCGGTAGGAGAAGATGACTCCGTTGGGGGAATAAACTTACTGGAGAGATTACTCTGCAGGGAATTACTCTGTGGGGAGAGATACTTCGCTGAGGTTTTGATGATAACTCCGCTGAGGATTCCATTGATGAGCTCTGTTGGAGATTTTGATAAACTCCGCTGGGGATAGGAAGGACTTCGCCGAGGACGATCTTTCCGTTGCAATTAGCTGAGGGTAACCTAGTTATAAGCTCTGATGGGGAATAACCTTTGAATATGGTCGGGGAGAGACGTATGTACTCTGCAGGTGATAAGCTTCCAGAATCTACTAGGGATAAGCTTCCAGAATCTACTGGGGAAACTTTTGGACTGTACTGGGGAAGTGGCTCCACTGGGGTGTTTGGTATTCCGCCGGGGAACAATCTTATATTAAGACTACTGAGGATGCTTGCTTAGGAACATTTGTATACTCCGCTGGGGAATATTGAGATTTTCTGGGGATACCCATCTTCCTTAGGGCTGACAGTAGGCTAACTCTACTTGGGGAGAGTGTTGCTGACTTGCTGGGAATATTGTGCCTTTTCGGGGCTGATGGGAGACTGACTCTGCTCGGGGGAGAGTATTGCTGATTCTTATCTTACTCTGGTGAGTGAAGGTATCCTGGTTACATTCTTCAGCTGAACCTACCTTGGTACCTTGGTGGACAGAGCAACTAGATCGCTTAGACCACTCATTATTGCCCCTGTTTCTGTCGTCACCCGTAATTAATCCTTTGTTTTGCATGCAAATATTTATGAGTTAGCAATTAATGTCAAATACATATATCAAAAATGAACATTGGACGTTCTTCGTAAGACAAAAACAGAAAAAAGAAAAACAGTTGGCAATTTGTCTGGAAAGTGAATTTGTATTGATTTTTGAATTTGCCTGTAAATAGGCGTTTATGTACAAGAGGCTGACGTCCTAGTAAGAGAACGCCGCCGAGCAAAATAGAGTTTATACAATTTTGTGAAAAGAAAACAAAACAGCTATGTGAAAAATAATCCCACTAGGTTCCAACTCTGCTATCGCCTTTATGTCTTCAAGCGTCTCATCACTTTGCTGCTTAGTTAAAGATGAAGCTGACTGATCGATGCCGTCTGAACCTGATAGTTGATACCGAATTCTGGATGCAAGGTGATCCAATGAGACATAGTATTACGCTTATCCCTAACTTTTGCCTGGACCGCCCTTTCGGGGTTTCAGTCCACCGGGATACCCATTTTTGCCCAAGTCGCCTTTTCAGGTTTTCGACTTGCCGGGTGTACGGATTTTTCATTTCATCCCTTATTTTTGCCCGAACCCTTTTGGTTCGCTGGGAAGCCCTTATTTTTGCCTAGGTGTGTCACCCTAGCGAGTCTTTAATTCATGCGTAGTATCTTTTTACTATGTCTGCATTGGCGGGATGAGGAAGGTCGTCACCATCCATGGTGGTTAGAATCATAGCTCCTCCCGAGAAGATATGTTTAACCACAAATGGCCCTTCATACGTAGGGGTCCATTTTCCCCTGGGATCACTTTGAGGAAGGATGATGCGCTTGATTACCAGGTCTCCGACTTGATACTCTTGTCGTCTGACTTTCTTGTTAAATGCCCTGATCATCTGTTTTTGGTACGTCTGACCATGAAAAATAGCAGTGAGTCTCTTTTCGTCAATCAGGTTTAATTGATCAAGCCGAGTCTGGATCTAGTCATCTTCACTCAAACCTACATCCTTCATTATCCGGAGAGAGGGTATCTGGACTTCAATAGGCAAGACTGCCTCCATGCCATAGACCAAGGAAAAGGGTGTTGCCCCGGTTGACGTCCGTGCTGAGGTACGGTACCTATGAAGAGCAAACGGTAACATCTCATGCCAATCTTTGTACGTCACTGTCATCTTCTGCACAATCTTCTTGATGTTCTTATTAGTTGCTTCTACAACCCCATTCATCTTTGGCCGGTAGGGTGAAGAGTTGTGGTGTTGTATCTTGAATTGCTCGCAGAGCTCAGTGATCATCTTGTTGTTAAGATTGGTACCATTATCCGTAATGATCCTCTCAGGTACACCATATCGACAGATCAGGTTGTGCCGAATGAACCGTGCCACGACGTTCTTGGTTACAGTAGAATAGGACGCTGCTTCAACCTACTTTGTAAAGTAGTCGATCGCTACCAGGATGAAGCGATGCTCGTTGGATGTCGTCGGTCTGATCTCGCTGATCATATCAATGCCCCACATTGCAAAAGGCCAAGGTGCTGTCAAGACGTTCAAGGGAACTGGAGGAATGTGCACCTTATCAGCATAGATCTGGCATTTATGGCATGTCCGAGAATGCTGGTAACAGTCGGCTTCCATTGTGGACCAGAAATATCCTGCCCGAAGAATTTTCTTTGCCATAGTATGTCCACTGGAATGTGTTCCGAATGTACCTTCATGTAGCTCTGCCATGATCTTTTCCGCTTCAGTCTTATCCACACAACGCAGTAAAGTTGAATCATGGTTTGGCTTGTATAGAATGCCATTGCTGAGGAAGAACTTTGCCGCGAACCTTCTCAGAAACTTCTTGTCGTTGACAGATGCACCCTCGGGGTATTCTTGAGCTTCCAAGTACCTCTTTACTTCATGATAACAAGGTTTTTCAGTTACCTCTTCAGCCTCAAGATCACAGTAATATGCAGGTTCATCCAGTTTCCAGATAATGATCCGGGGAGCCTCGTTATCCCATTTGACTTTGAACATAGAAGACATCGTAGCCAACGCGTCCGCCAACTGATTCTCCTCTCTTGGGAAGTGTTCAAAAGTTATCTCTTCGAAGTGGGGGATCAATGTCAACACATACTCTTTGTAAGGAATAAGATTTGGGTGTTTCGTATCCCACTCGCCTTTGATCTGACTGATCACGAGAGCGGAATCTCCGAAGACCCTGAGAAACTTGATCCTTAAGTCAATTGTAGCTTGAAGACCCATGATGCATGCCTCATACTCCGCCATGTTGTTGGTGCAGTTGAAACATAGCCGGGCAGTGAGTGGAGTATGAGTGCCTTTAGGGGATATGATCACAGTGCCAATACCGTTACCCAAAGCGTTCGAGGCTCCGTCAAAGTGCATAGACCATCGGGATCCTTCCTCAGGTCCTTCATCCGGTCCAGGTACTTCACAATCATTCACCACCATGATATTCTCGTCTGGAAATTCAAAGTTCATAGATTGGTAGTCGTCCACTGCCTGGTGTGCCAAATGGTCTGCCAACACACTTCCCTTGATTGCTTTTTGAGTCGTGTACTGGATGTCGTATTATGTCAAGATCATCTGCCATCTTGCTATTCTTCCAGACAAGGTAGGCTTTTCGAATATGTACTTGATTGGATCCATTTTTGAAATCAACAGAGTAGTGTGAGTCAACATATACTGTCTCAGCCGGCGAGCATCCCATACCAAAGCGCAACAAGTTTTCTCGAGCAGTGAGTATCGGGTCTCACAGTCGGTAAACTTTTTGCTAAGGTAATAAATGGCGTGCTCTTTTCGGCCAGACTCGTCATGCTGCCCCAGCACACACCCCATTGAGTTGTCCAGTACTGTCAAGTATAAGATTAGAGGTCTCCCTTCAACTGGTGGCATAAGAATGGGTGGTTCTTGGAGATACTCTTTGATTATGTCGAAAGTGGCCTGACATTCATCGTTCCAACGTACTACTTGATCTTTCTTCAGTAGCTTGAAGATTGGTTCACAGGTAGCAGTTAGATGTGAGATGAATCGGGCAATATAATTCAGCCGTCCTAGAAAGCCTCTGACTTTTTTCTCTGTCTTGGGAGTTGGCATCTCTTGTATGGCTTTCACCTTGTTAGGGTCCACTTGAATACCTTTGTCTCTCACGATGAAGCCTAGCAATTTTCCAGATCTTACCCCGAAGGGGCACTTGTTTGGGTTCAACCTCAGCTTGTACAACTTCAGACGGTCAAACAGCTTCTGTAGATGGTCAAGGTGTTCCTCCTCAATTTGGGACCTTGCAATCATATCATCGACGTATACTTCAATCTCATGATGGATCATATCATGAAACAAAGCAACCATGGCACGTTGGTAGGTTGCCCCAACATTTTTCAACCCAAATGGCATGACCTTGTAGCAAAAGGTGCCCCACTGAGTAACAAAAGTGGTCTTCTCCATGTCTTCAGGAGCCATCTTGATCTGATTATAACCGGAGAACCCGTCCATGAAGGAGAATACCTTATGCTGAGCAGTATTGTCCACTAGAACGTCGATGTGAGGTAGAGGGAAATCATCCTTAGGGCTCGCCCTATTCAAATCCCTGTAATCAACACACATTCAGACCTTACCATCCTTCTTCGGCACCGGAACCACGTTGGCAACCCACTGAGGGTAAGAAGTCACTCCTAGAAACCCGGCGTCAAATTGTTTCATAACCTCAGCCTTGATTTTCTCGGACATCTCTGGACGCATATGGCGGACCTTCTGTTTTACCGGAGGGCATTCTTCCTTGGTAGGCAGGTGATGAACCACAATGTCGGTATCCAACCCAGGCATGTCTTCATAAGACCAGGCGAAGATTTCCACATAATCATGTAACATATGAATCAACCGTTGTTTCACACTGAGCTCTAGATTGGCACCAATCTTGACTTCCTTTCTGTCTGTCTCAGTACCCAGATTTACCGTTTCCACTGGCTCTTCATGTGGCTGAATGGCCCTCTCTTCCTGGAGCAGCAGTCTTGCAAGCTCACCAGGCACTTCACAATCATCTTCACCTTCGTCTTCGGCTAAGTTGATCGGATTTTCGAAGTCATAACTGGTAGTAGCAGGGTCGTTACCAGTGAGATCCAGAGTGGATTGGAACCTGTATAGGTGAGTGTGTGTAAATATAGCTGTTTTGCAATATATATAATAAAGAAAGAAAAGGAGCACAAGATTTGAAATGCGAAAAACGTCCAATACTTTTATTCATGATATATGAAAATGACAAATAATAAGCCCTCACAAATGAAGCCACGGTGCCCCGGGTAAGACACCGGGCCATAAAGTTTCAAATTATTATTTGTTACAAATTCAAAACAAAGGAGTTCATTACTGAGTGACAAAAGTAATAGGTATGTAGTCTTTGGCAGTCCAGTTGCTTGGTCCACCGTTGGTCGTTGGGTAGATCCAGCTGTCGAATTCAGATTCTTCCGCCTCGTCTTCAATAGCATTTACTCCCGGGTTGGTGATGAATACAGGAGGTCTTCCAATCCTTGCCTTACGAACAACCCTCTGAGCTTCCGTAGTGAAACCCAGCCCAAACTTGTCAGTCTTCAGAGTAAAATGAGGAAGTCGGCCCCAGTTTGCACACTCACCCTTCTCAACCACAGCCCGGGCATCCTTCAAGGAAGCCATCTTTAAAGGAGAATCATCAATCACGGTCTCTGCTGCTACCAATGTTGGAGGAACCTCTTCAAAATGCTGGAATGGAGTCTCAATGAATTCCCCATCCATCTCTATGTACCGGAACGAGTTAAGGTGGCTGACCATGTACTCTTCCTCCCCTTGAACTGTTACGATCTTCCCTCTGACCGGGTATTTAAGCTTCTGATGTAATGTGGAGGTCACAGCTCCAGCCTTGTGGATCCAAGGACGACCCATCAAACAAGAGTAGGATGGTCGGATGTCCATCACATAGAAAGTAGAATAAAAAACTTGAGAACCAACCCTGATTGGAATGTCAACTTCACCATGTACCATCCTCTTCGACCCGTCAAAGGCCCGGACAACAATGTTACTAGGCTTGAGCTCTAAACCCTCACAATCCAGCCTGTCTAGAGCCTTCTTGGGTAATACATTCAATGAAGAACCGGTGTCTACCAACACATGGGCAAGAGTAGTGCCCCTGCATTCAATGGAGACATGCAGGGCGTCGTTATGGTTCTTTCCTTTGGCAGTCAGATCGGCGTCAGAGAAACCCAACCCATTATCAGCAATCAAGTTGGCCACACAATCGGTAAATTGATCAGCAGACGTTTCTTGTGGCACATGGGCCGTCTTCAGGAAGGAAATCAGGGCCTTGGCATGGGTCTCTGAACACAACAGCAGTGATAGCATATAGATTTTAGAGGGGGTGTGCCCCAGCTGCTCAACTACATTGAAATCACTCTTCTTGATAATTTTGAGGATCTCTTCCATCTCTTGCTGGGAAGCCTCAATAGTGGTTGTCTTTGGTGCCTCCGTCCGGGCAGGCACATCAGTAGCAATCCCTTTGCCCCGAGCGTCAGATGACTCGGCAGCAGGGGTAGAAATAGGAACTTGGTCAGGCAAGGAAGTAGGCACACTTGCAGGTGTGATGACAAGAGGTCTCTGAATAGATGGTGGCGTAATATCAGGTGAGAAGAGCCTACCACTACGAGTAACCTTGGCAGGCCCGGTGATGTTACTGACGCTGGTACTAGTATCAAACTCTTGTTTTACTCCAAGCACATAAACATCTGCCCCATAGTGCCACTGGACAGCTTTGTCAGATTTATAGGGGATGGGCCCCGGAACAATGATGATGATAGGTGCAACCTTCTGAGTAGACGTGATTTTGACAGGCTTCTTTGAGGGAGCCTTAGGAGAATTGTTGAAGATAGTGACAATAGAAACTTCTTCAGTAGGGATAAACCGGCTAGCAACAGGTTCCTTTTGACAGTCAGCAACGAGGTAACAATATCTTCCACAGAGGCCACATACAGGTCTTCTTCCACAGCATTCACTCCATGCTGGGGCATGGGAGCAGTCACAACATTGGGCCTTTCGGGCGCCTCGAACTGTATTTCTTTAGCATCAATAAGGTCTTGAACCTTATTCCTCAGAGCCCAACAATCATCCGTAGTATGCCCCGGGCTGTCAGAGTGATAAGCACATCAGGCGTTGGGATTATACTTCGGAGATATGGTGTTCACTACCTTCGGAGCTTCCTTGACAGTTACCAGATTGGTTGACAGCAATTGCAGCAATATCTGAGAGAGGGTCATACTAAGCCGAGTGTACTGCCTTTTGAGTCTCTCACCCCTAGGTTGGTTGTATTGCTGAGGAGCAGCAGCAGGCTTAGAAATAACCACCGCGTTGACAGCTTGGCGGCGTTCCGGTTTATTTTGTCTTCTGGGACCATACACAACACTAGCTTCCTTCTTGAAAGGCTTCTTTTCAGAACTTGAGGATGCACCTTTCTGTATCTTCCCCGACTTAATACCAGCTTCTATCCTCTCACCAGTCAGAATGAGGTCTGTAAACCCTGCAGAAGAATTACCAATCAGGTGGTTAAAGAATGGACCAGACAGGGTCCCCAAGAACATGTCCACGAGTTCACGGTCAGTCAACGGTGGCTGCACCCTGCCAGCCAGGTCTCTCCACTTTTGCGAGTACTCCTTAAAACCTTCTCCCGATCCTAGCGACATACCCTACAGTTGGGTACGTGTAGGAGCGAGGTCGGCATTGTACTGATACTGCTTATAAAATGCAGTAGCCAAGTCCTCCCAGTTACGAATACTGGTTCCATCCAACTGATAGAACCACTCGAGTTGAGCCCCTGAAAGGCTATCCTGGAAGAAATGGATCCATAGATTCTTGTCTGTAGTGTAAGGTTGGATCTTCCTTACATATGATCTGAGATGCAGCTTAGGACAGGATGCCCCGTCATACTTCACAAAAGAAGGTGCCTTGAACTTGTGTGGGATTACCACCCCAGAAGATAAACCTAGATCTCCAAAATCCAACCCGGGCATATGCTGAATCTCCATAGCACTCAGACGGTCCTCTAGTTGCTTGTACCTGTCCTCAGCAGGAGGGTACTGTTCATCATTGAAATTCATCTCGTTGTCGGAGACCACAGGACTAGGAATCCTTCCCCCTTGGGGACTGTCTTTCCCTACAGAGGAAGTAGCCTGATCAGCCTCATTTTGCAGTGTATTCCCAAACCTCCGTCCAGAGTTAAACAACACAGTCCTCTTCTTCTTCTTCTTCACCAGCAGAGCCTTCAATTCCTGTTGACCCTGGGCTAAGCTCATGACCAGCTCTTGAAACTGGGCGTTCTGGGCCTGGAGGGCCTTGATAGCTTGTTCAGTAGATGATTCAGGATTCATGATGATTGCTAAAATAAACAGCGAAGAAGATTAAGCAACCTGTAGAAAAGAGTACCTTGATGCATATGATGAATGGGATGCGTATGAGTTATGTTTTCAAAGACAACCGGGATTCAACTTTATAGACAAAAAAGGAAACACACTTTATTAGATTAAACTTTGAATTGTTCAAGAAATTGCCCTTAGGCGTTTACATAAATGAAAATACTGAAAGGAAATGAAAGCTGTAAAAGAAACATCCAAGGCTCATCAGTGCTCCCATGGCCTCCTCTTCTCAGTGCGAATATAGTCATTCAGGGTTCGTTCGTTCTCCAATTGCTTAGTCAGCTTCTGGGTTTTCTGTTCTTGTTCATTGAACTTTTCCCGATAAGAATCCCGCTCTTCCTGTAGTTGCGCCCAAGACCTCTTTAGTGTATCAACATCAATAGGTATCTGAGGAGGGAGTACAGTTGGAGGAACCCCGTCTTTATCAGGAAATTCAAGAATGATAGGCCTGACAGCTTCGTATGGCATACCTAACTTCTGAGCACGGATGCGGACCCATCTGTAGTAAGATTCCATAGGCAGAGAAGTCTTCGGTCCCAACTCATGTGGGTCAGCTTTGTGAATTATGTCCCAAGCCTTGATGAATCTACGACGCAGCTCGTCACTGTCTACCTGAAACTCAAAACTGATGTTTGGAACCAACATCTCATGAGGTCCTGCTCTTCTGGCCCTTCCAAACTGACGGAGAGCTAGACATGGATTATAAGAGATTCCTCCCTGGGTACCGATCAATGGAACATTAGGATACTCTCCGCAACGATCAATAACAGCTACCTCATCCAAACCTCTGAGAGTCCAAATGATGTCATTATCAGTGAGAGACATTAACCTATAAGCCCAACCCCTTCCTTCTTTGTTCTTCAGCATGAACTTAGGGAGGTGCGAAATAAACCACCTCACTAACAAAGGAGCACGACACCACAAAGTTCCCTGTCTTCGGGCAGTACGAGCATAGAGTTGTTGCAGGATATCACCTAAGAGAGTGGGCACAGGGTTGCGAGACATGAAGATCCTTATGGAATTGATATTGACAAAGTTATCAGGATTGGGAAATAACACCAGACCATAGATTAAGAGAGCCAGAATGTCCTTGTACGCCCTGAAGTCTAAGTCGTTCCAGGAACTGTTAGCTTTACCAATCAGAAACTTAGCCAAAAAGCCTTTAACTCCGCTTCTAGTCACCCAGTTATCCATTACCTCTTTGTTGGTCAAGGGAAGGGCTGCAGCAATCTCCTCAAGCCTAAGAGTCTTTTCCCAGCCAGTGAATGGAGTATGATCCAAGACAGGGATACCAAGCAAATCAGAGAGTTCTTCCAGGGTAGGGACCAGCTGGAAGTCTTGAAAGGTGAAGCAATGGTATAAGGGATCATAAAACTGGGTCAGGACACTCATCAGTTGTTGGTCCCACTTTGAAGTGACTAAACCAAGAAGAGAACCATGCCTCTGGATGAAGGAAGTAATATTTGGAATTCTGTCAACCAATTCTTTGAGCAAATCAGGTGGGTGAACAAAATTGAGCCAGATAATATTCCTTCGCACAGGCATCATGATGTCCTACAAAACAAAGCAAAGATGAAACCCTCTTGTCTTTGAAATGGGCCAGTCCTTATGCAGGATGCATGCAATGGTATGATAGTATGATGTTATGATAAAGCACACCACAAATATTCACATAAGGCACACATGATAAGGCACACAAGTCACACAAGACAACCCTTAGAGTTTAGGCCAGCATGAAGTTCAAGTACTACCCTCTTTCAGTTTCGTTGGTTAAGACCTGTCCTATCAAAAGTAACCGGGTTCTATAGGATCTCAATATCATCGACTACCCTCAATCGGTCATAACTCCAGCATCGCAATCTTTTCTTGCAGCCAGAACCATCGTGAGAGTTTAGCCTCAATGAGTGTAGCATACTGCTACTGTTCTATGGCCAAGTTGGGTCAATTTAGGGTTCTAAGGTCGGTTGGTGCTTAATGACTCCTCGGAAGACCCATATTCTCCTTGTTGCAACACAAGGGATATCGGTATAGACCAAGGTGTCACACCAACGTAGCCACTGCTTCACCCGTGTCGGTCTACGCCGGACAGGTTCCTCACAACTTATGCTACCTAAAAGGGTATTCCCTAGATCCGGGTTAGGATCTATGAAACTCTGATGCAAGCCCACAATATAAAAGCAATCAAGACATACAATTGTAAACATAAGAGTGGTCTAATCCTAAGGTACACCCCACTTATAAATTCCCCAGCAGAGTCGCCAGTTTTGTGATCGGTGGAAATAGAACTGACTGTTTTAAAGCTGATTCGCGAAATGTCGCGGTAAGCAAGAGTCGCCACCGTCTTTTATGTTCTCCAACAAGGAAAGGACAAAAGCACAGCAAAATTCCTTTTCGAGAATGTTTCTCGGTTCGGGAGGTAGATTTATAGAAAGGGAAGGTGTTAACACCCTTTCTATCTGTGGTTATCCACAGGCTCTTAGGTACTTGCTCTTATGTTTTCAAAAATTGTTTGCTTTTCAAGTGTATGTGGGTTTTGAAAAAGTTTCGTTTGAAAAATTTCTAAGTAACTCTTGTATCTGTCCTCAAGAGTGTATGAAATATTTGTTTGAAAACCTTTTGAAAGTGTAGGTGCGAAAAGTTGTTTTTGTTTATTTTGAAAAGAGCAAGTACCCAGGAGAAATCTACCTACTCTAAGGAATTAGGCTGTGTAAGAGTCCTTTAGACAGTACTATCCCACTATTGAGAAGTAGGTAGCACCGTCGTTGGAAGTATTCGGGTCAATTCGATTATAAGGGACATGTGTGGTCACCGAAGCAATAGTAGGACACCTTAGTGGTAACCCTAATGTCCTAGATCCTTTTTATCCGAGGCAACCGTTTCGAGGCAACTGGATCTTTAGACAGGAGGGCGACCTCTAAAACACCCTATACTTGACGACCACGTCGAGGAAACCAGTAAGGCGTACCCTAGGAGTGGCATGTGCATGTGTGTTGTTTCATGTTAATGTTTATCTTTGAACATGCATTTGTGAGCTACAGATTGATTTTATTATTCATACAAGTCTTTCATGCATTTTTAACAGTTAAGAGTGCGGAAAATAAATTGCGGAAAGGTAAATCTACGCTATTACAAGGCGCAGGTCTATACATCGCCAAAAACATAACCCGTTTGGAAATAAATGCGAGAAAGTAAAAGAAAGCAATAAAATCCTAATTGTGATACGGTGGGAGAACTGACTAGGGTTTTGCGTTTGTTTTCGCAAATGTTTCGGTTGAGCAAGAGTCGCCACCGACTTTTTATTTTATCCTAAGGAAAGGTTTAAAAAAGCACAGCAAAATCCTTTGAGATATTTTCTTGGGTTCGGGGAGTAGATTATAGAAAGGGAAGGTATTAGCACCCTTTCTATCCATGGTTTATCCATGGGCTCTTAGGTACTTGCTTAGATCAACTTGCCTTGGTTTTCAATTGTTTGAAATGGTGCTTTGTGGTTTTGAAAATGTTTTGAAAAGATGCCTTGTATAGGCTACCCTTGTAACAATTCTTTACTCGAATGTTTTACAAAAGGTGTTTTGTCTTTTGAAAAGATGTTTCAAGGTTTTTTGAAAGTTTGTTTTGAAAGTATTTGTGAAGTGTGGTTTGAAATTAGGCAAGTGTTTTCTTTGCAAATTGACAAGTACCTAAGAGTTATCTACCCTAAAGTTTTCTCAAAGATTCTTGTTATGTTTTAAACCTTTTGACAATTTTGTTCCACCATTGTATTTGGTGGACAATCTTGTATTAGGAGGTGAAAGGGACGGGCGTGGGTCATCGTTTAGACCATAATTGCAATAGTGTTAAATGTCTTTGGGCAATTTTTCTTTGAAAGGGACTTGATCATCTTAGGCAACTTTTCGAAAGCGTCATCGAGGGACTTATGATCATTTGATTGTTTATCTTACCCAAAGAAACCCAACATGCAATATGGACCAATTTACTTGAAGGCAACAAAGTGAAATACCCTAGGGGTGCAAGTGTGAGATGTGTTGTCCATTTTCATGCTTGTTTATCTTGAGATTAGGTCAAACTATTTTGTTCGTTTTATTCGCATACAAACCCTAATTCTAGCATGGTATATTTAGAAAGCGTTAAAATGCGAAAAATAAAATTCCTACACTATTACAACACAATAATATGGGGAGGGGGGTACAAATGTTCAAATGGGGGGATATTTAGACAAGAAATTAAATCTAGCTATTACATCATTTTCTTTGAATATTTACAATATAATTAAAAGCGTAAATTAAATAGAAATAAAACAAACATGCAAGAATGCAAAAAGGGTTTTTATATGTATGAAAAAAAAGTATTATTTATGTTAAATAAATAAAATAAAAAAAAGTATCAATTTTGGAGTTTTTTCAAATTTGGGGCACAAACCTAATTTACTAAATAAAATGCATTGTTTATTCAAAATATACAATATTCACTATTTATATACAAAAATAAAAATATAGTATATTTGTAAAAATGTATTTTTAATGTTAAATATTAATAAAATAAAAATATGTATATTTTTGGGTATTTTATTCTAAGTGTACTAATATATATATATATATATATATATATATATATATATATATATATATATATATATATATATATATATATATATATATATATATATATATATATATATATATATATATATATATATATATATATATATATATATATATATATATATATATATATATATATATATATATATATATATATATATATATATATATATATATATATATATATATATATATATATATATATATATATATATATATATATATATATATATATATATATATATATATATATATATATATATATATATATATATATATATATATATATATATATATATATATATATATATATATATATATATATATATATATATATATATATATATATATATATATATATATATATATATATATATATATATATATATATATATATATATATATATATATATATATATATATATATATATATATATATATATATATATATATATATATATATATATATATATATATATATATATATATATTTATTTATATTATTTACAAAATATATTAAATATGCACAAAATAGTAATATTTAATTTTTCATAAAAAAGTATTTTTTATACAAAATGTTTCCAAAAGAGAAAAATGAAATAATAATCAGAAATAATATGTTTACATTATTTTTTTCTAATATTTCTAAATAATAGTATATATATATATATATGTATTTATGTATAAATGTCTATATAAACAACTAAATACTTAAAAAATATAAAAATGGTGTAAAAATGATTTTTCAAGTTTTAAACATTATAAAAAAAAATAAATGAGTCAGAAATAAAAAAGAAAGATCAAAAAAACATTAAATCAAACAAATGGGCTCAGGGGGGTATGAATCACAAAATATGGTGTAAAAAGCAGAACAAAAGCTGGCCCAGCCCATGAGGCACCTTCTTCAACCTCTGAACAAAACTATTCAAAAAAACGCGCGCAAGAACCTTCATTCGAACATCCTGATTCCTTGATTTTTTGAACAAACTTTCAACATAAGAAATGTTAAGCATTGAATCACGATTCTAAATATATAAAAAACTCATCCTAACTCTCAGAAATGAGAGAGAATTTTAACAATCCCAAATCCTGACCTAAGTTTTCTGCCATTTTCAAACCTTAAATTCTCACAGCTCAAGCAAAAGAAATGAAAAGTAAAAGCATGTACAGGTTCAGTGGCATGAGTAGAACATTTCTTATTCACAAACCTAGAGCTAATGATGCCTAATAAGAGAGATAGAACTTCATGAATATACCTGTGCAGTTGGAATCGTGCCTTGCAATGGAGGAACTTTTAGGACAAGATGATGACTTGTACAACTTCCTTGAAGTGTAGTGATGCTATTCCAACACTTGCTTTGCTTTGAGACACTTTGAATCGAGCTGTGAAACTTCAACTGCAAAATGAGAAAGTGAAAATGGTGGAACTTGTTAGAGGAATTACAGATCGTGTTTCAGGTCTCGTGTTTCAGGTCTTGGTTAGCTTGCACTGATGCCAGGGAATGTGTGTGAACTGGTTTGGGCAAGAAAGCTTGAGAGGAATGAAAGATGACACTCAAACTGCAGGCCTTGCCCTGTTCTTGCAGTTTGAAGGTGATTCTGGGATTGGGAGTGTATGAGGGATGTTAGGTTCGTGTACTAGCTTAGTTGGGATGTCCTGGATGTGTTTTACAAGTTTGCTTAAGTGTTTGTAAGCTGATATGAGAGTTGTCTTACAAAATGCAATGTTACTTACACTTTAAGCAACAAATGCCCAAGTTGTGTTCTAGGTCAGTAGAGGCCCCCTAATGTGCTGCATAATCTCTCCTTGATCAGAGTGTTTTTCTCATAATCTTGTGCCAATTAGATCTCATTTGTACTTCTTGGATTTTCAATTGGACATAAAGCTTGCTTTTTCAAAAATGGATAAAGTGCTTTATCTATTTTGGGATTAATCTACTATGCAATGCTTGAATCCATAGAACATGGTCTTGGCACAAAGAGTTTGCATTAAATTTATGAGTGTTGGATGGTTTAAGGACCTGTAATCAAGATATGCAAGCTGAGATTGAAAATGCCTAGTGTTATGAACATGTAAATTGACCAATTCAAAAGTGAGTTTTTGCCAAATTGTGAAATTCGATTCTCTCAAGTTATTAGGTTGTTTGAGAAGTTCTTGGACATTTTGGAAAGCTTGGAATGTGTACTACAATCCATCTTTGAAATGCAAATTGAAATTCCAAGTGGAAGTGTATGGAAAATGGCCTTGAAGTTGGGTAGAAAACCTTGTCAAAATAGGTTAAAATTTCACTAAGTTAAGAATGGTTTAGTGCCCTTATTCAAAAATTTGTAACTTGAGATACAAGCCTCATTTGGGAAAACTTTGTGAATCAAAGTTGTAGATTATGCAACAAGCTACAACCTTCATGTTTTGACTTTTGTTTGAATCCAAATGAATCTTGGTGAGAAAGTGGGGCAAAGTTGGGAAAAAATTAGGGTTTTTCATAACTTAGAAAAATTCTAAGTTATGAAAAATTCTCATTTCTAACCCTAATTTGCATTTTTTTGATTTCTTGGTGAACAAGTTTCATGATTTGGCATGTTTTGATGAAAAATGAATCTTGACTCTTGATTTTGACCAAAAAGTCAAAGTTTAACTTTTCAGTATACAGTCAAAATTGATCAATTGACTGGGAAATTCAACTGTCAATCTTGTGTACTTGGGATCTTTTGAGTTTGTTGAGCATGTCAAGATAATTCCATGGGGTCCTTGAGTCTATATGTGAATTTGGTTTGCCATTGGCTAGGTCAAACAGTCAAAAATTGCCTTTGTGCAGTCAAAACCCTAAAAATGACCATTTTGCCCTTTTGGTGATCTGATCCAGTTTCTTGTGGAATTGTGATCCAAACTTGATCAAATGGTTCATATGAGTTCATAATGTTGATGTGGGTCAATTTTCATGAGGTTTGACTGTCAATTGGCCACAGTTGACTTTTTTTTCCAATACAGCTGATTTCTAGGTCAACTGTCCAATTGACTGGGCAAAACTTGAAATCAAGACTTGAAACTTGACGTGGATAAACTTATGAGTCCAATATGAAGCAAGAAAGTTAGCTTAGGCATTTTAGGTCAAAACATCTTTGTGCAAACACAAACCCTAATTTGGGTCAGCAGTGCAAGGAGAAGTCTTGAGCAGATGAAACCTTAACTGGACCCTGATCTTCAAGGGCTTTGTGATGAGAAATCAATGAGAAATGGGAGGGCAAATTTTGGGGTACAACAGTTGCCCCTGTTCAATCTTCTTGAATCCGAAGAGTTAGATTGGCAAGTTTGCCTTTCGTGACTCGAGGGTAAAAGGAGATTGGACACTAGAGTGCCCGGAAATTTGCACTCGTCAAAGCAATGGATGCGGGAATGGGCTTAGAGATGCCATTTGGAGATGGGCTTAGAGATGCCATCTTGAGGGGTGACAGTAACTTGTCGGGGATGGGCTTAGAGATGCCATCTGGAATGAGTATCAGGAAGGCGTCCATGCTTTGGACCATCTTCGAACTGGGGGTCTGAACAAGCAATAGATTGACATCCGTTGTTGGGAGGAATCCGTAAACTGTTTTCAAAGGTTGCATCTGAACAAGTGATAGATTAACATCCGTTGTTGGGAAGAAGCCATAGACTGTTTTCAGAAGTCTGGAGAAGAAACTGAACAAGCGATAGGTTAACATCCGTTACTTGGAGAACCCGTAAACTGTTTTCAGAAGTCTTGGAGTTGAATAAGCAATAGAGCATCATCCGTTGTTGGGAAGCGTCCGTAAACTGTTTTCAAAGGTTGCATCTGAACAAGTGATATATTAACATCCGTTGTTGGGAAGAAGCCATAGACTGTTTTCAGAAGTCTGGAGAAGAAACTGAACAAGCGATAGGTTAACATCCGTTACTTGGAGAACCCGTAAACTGTTTTCAGAAGTCTTGGAGTTGAATAAGCAATAGAGCATCATCCGTTGTTGGGAAGTGTCCGTAAACTATTTTCAAAGGTTGCATCTGAACAAGTGATAGATTAACATCCGTTGTTGGGAAGAATCCATAGACTGTTTTCAGAAATCTTGGAGTTGAATAAGCAATAGAGCAGCATCCGTTGTTGGGAAGCGTCCGTAAGCTGTTTTCAAAAGGTTGCATCTGAACAAGTGATAGACTAACATCCGTTGTTGGGAAGAATCCATAGACTGTTTTCAGAAGTCTTGAGAAGAAACTGAACAAGCGATAGGTTAACATCCGTTACTTGGAGAACCTGTAAACTGTTTTCAGAAATCTTGAATTTGAATAGGAACCGGTGTAGGGTTGCTTGATGATGAGTCCGTGTAAAACTGCATCTGAAACTGTTAAGGATAGCTTTTTATTCTTATCCTGAAAAGGACAAAACGTTAGCTAAACACAGAATTATGTTGCATGAAATGTATGATGCAATATATGTTATATCAATGTTTATGATATGAATGTAATGAATGTGCGTGTAAGCTGATGAGCTGTCTTGCTGGGGATAGATGAATCCTGGATGGCTGAAGATAAAAGCATCCTGACTGCTGCCGGGAAGAATAATTCCTTGGCTGTTACTGGGGGAATAAGGAGCTTGGGTTGTATACCAAACCTCTGGGGAATTCCTGATGACTTCTACTGGGGAGTACCAATCTAGTAGGCTCATGCTGGGGATGCAAGACTGAGAATCTTCAGTTTGGCGGGAAACATCTCTGGCGACTTCACTGGGGAACTCAAGATTTGCTCTCCTAAAACTCTGTAGGGAGAAGGTTCATTAGCCTGGCTTCGCTGGGGATTCTGAAACTTAAACTCTGGGGGGAATTGAATTCCTGAGGACCCTCTGGCTGGGGGATTGTAAAGATAAGTTACGTTGGGGAATCCTGATGAACTCCGCTGGGGATAGGAAGAATTTTGGCGAGTGCGATCTTCTGTGGCAATAAGCTGAGGATAACCCAGTTATAAGCCCTTGTGAGGAATAACTTTGAATAAAACTCGGGAGAGACGTCCGTACTCTGCAGGGGATAAGCTTCCCGAACCTACTGGGGATAAGCTTCAAGACTTGTTGGAGGATATGGACTCCAAATCTCCTGAGGGTTTCCTTTGGAAGGGTATCAAGATATCCAACCGCCCCTTTGACTTATCAGCAATCCTCTTTCTTGGTTCATAGGGAAATGATTTTGTTTAAATGCATATGCCTATTTAACAAAACATTGGACGTTTCTCGAAATAAAACAAATAGTGCAAGAGAAAAGAAAAGGAAATGACACAAATTTCTGGGAAAAGTATTTATATTGATTTTCTATGAGTATATTTGTACAAAGGAGACAATCAACTTAGTAAGAGGATTTTGTCGTAAATATTTGAAAGATTTATACAAAGTAAGGATGGTTATGTGAAATAATTCCATGGGATTCCATTCTGCTATAGCTTTCACAACTCTGAATATCTGTCCATTCAATGCTTCGCTTGACGATGACTGGATTGATTAGAAACCTGGAACTGGTTGATAAAGAGATTGTCCTTGAAGTGATCCGACGAGACATAGTCATACGCTTTAATTCCCTAACTTTTGCCTGAATCGCCCTTTCGGGTTTTCGATCCAACGGGAAACCCCTTTTTGCCCAAGCCGCCCTTTCGGGTTTTCAACTTGCCGGGTGTACAAATTTTTTGTTTTTATCCCTAATTTTTGCCTGAACCGCCCTTTCGGGTTTTCGATCCATCGGGATGCCCAATTTTGCCCAAGCCGCCCTTTCGGGTTTTCGACTTGTCGGGTCATTTTATGCGTAGTATCTTTTGACTATGTCTGCGTTCGCAAGGTGTGGCAAATCGTCGCCGTCCATGGTGGTTAGAATCATTGCACCACCAGAAAATATGCTCTTGATCACAAATGGTCCTTCATATGTAGGAGTCCATTTGCCCCTGGGATCACTTTGCGGCAAGATAATCCGCTTGATTACAAGATCTCCGACTTGATACACTCGACGTCTGACTTTCTTATTGAAGGCCTTGATCATCCGCTTTTGATACGTCTGACCATGGCATATAGCAGCAAGTCGCTTGTCGTCGATCAGATTGAGTTGATCAAGTCGGGTCTGCATCCAATCATCTTCATTCAAACCTGCATCCTTCATAATCCTTAGAGAAGGGATCTGGACTTCCATAGGCAAAACAGCTTCCATGCCATAAACCAAAGAAAATGGGGTTGCCCCAGTTGAAGTACGTGTCGTCGTACGGTATCCATGTAGAGCAAACGGTAACATCTCATGCCAGTCTTTGTAAGTGACTGTCATTTTCTGAATGATCTTCTTAATGTTTTTGTTCGCAGCTTCAACAACACCGTTCATCTTCGGCCGATAGGGAGATGAATTGTGATGATAAATCTTGAACTGTTCGCACAAAGCGGTGATCATTGTATTATTCAGATTTGTACCGTTGTCTGTGATGATCCTGTCTGGAACACCATACCGACATATGAGATTTTGCTTGATAAAGCGGGCAACCACATTTTTAGTAACAGAGGCGAAGGAAGCTTCTTCGACCCATTTGGTGAAATAGTCAATGGCAACCAGGATGAAGCGATGTCCGTTGGAAGCCGTGGGCTTGATCTCTCCAATCATATCAATGCCCCACATTGCAAAGGGCCACGGAGCAGTCAGGACGTTGAGAGGAACCGGAGGGATATGAACTTTATTAGCATAGACTTGACACTTGTGGCAAGTACGGGAATGTTGATGGCAGTCAGCTTCCATGGTAGACCAGTAATAGCCTGCCCTTAGGATCTTCTTAGCCATCGTATGCCCGCTCAAGTGAGTGCCAAATGTGCCGCTGTGTATATCAGTCATGATCAACTCTGCTTCAGCTTTATCTACGCATCGGAGTAATACACAATCATGGCTTCGTTTGTAAAGGATGTCGTTGCTCAGGAAGAACTTAACAGCGAATTTCCTTAAGAACTTCTTGTCATTTACGGAAGCTCCTTCAGGATAATCTCTAGTCTCGAGATACCTTTTGATTTCATGGAACCAGGTTTGTTCCACTACTTCTTCGGTATTAATCTCGTGACAATGCGCAGGTTCATCCATTCGCTCGATGGTGATTTGGGGAGCCTCGTTATCCCAGTTGAGTTTAAACATGGAGGACATTGTGGCTAGAGCATCTGCTAGCTGATTCTCTTCTCGCGGGAAATGCTCGAAGGTAATTTGCTCGAAATGAGGCAGCAATGTCAGGACATGTTCTTTGTATGGGATAAGATTAGGATGCTTGGTATCCCACTCTCCTTTGATTTGACTGATAACCAAAGCCGAGTCCCCAAATACGATCAAAGATTTGATCCCCAAGTCTATAGCAGCCTTGAGACCAAAGATGCAAGCTTCATACTCAGCCATGTTGTTTGTACAGCTGAAGCAAAGTCGGGCCGTGAAAGGTGTGTGACAACCTTCCGGAGAAATGAGTACCGCGCTGATACCGTTTCCAAGTGCATTTGAAGCAGCATCAAAGTACAGGATCCATCGGGATCCCTTTTCGGGTCCGTCATACGGTCCACTACCTTCAATGTTGTCCAAACTCATGATGTCCTCGTCTGGGAAGTCAAATCTCATGGGTGGATAATCTTCGATAGCTTGATGAGCCAGATGGTCAGCTAGTACACTCCCTTTTATAGCTTTTTGGGTGGTGTACTGGATGTCATACTCAGTTAAGATCATTTGCCATCTAGCTATCCTTCCAGATAAAGTGGGCTTTTCGAAGATATACTTGATAGGATCCATTTTGGAAATCAACAAAGTAGTATGAGTCAACATATACTGTCTTAGTCGGCGAGCAGCCCATACCAAAGCGCAGCAAGTTTTCTCGAGCAGTGAGTAGCGAGTCTCACAGTCAGTAAACTTTTTGCTAAGGTAATAAATAGCATGCTCTTTTCGACCAGACTCGTCATGCTGGCCCAAAACACACCCCATTGAGTTATCCAAGACGGTCAAATACATGATCAATGGTCTTCCTTCGACGGGTGGCATCAGAATAGGAGGTTCTAGCAAATACTCCTTGATTCTATCAAAAGCAGCTTGACAATCTTCGTTCCACTCGACTACCTGATCTTTTTTCAAGAGTTTGAAAATTGGCTCACAGGTAGAAGTCAGATGTGAGATGAATCTGGCAATATAGTTTAAGCGCCCCAAGAATCCTCTAACTTCCTTCTCAGTACGGGGAGTAGGCATCTCTTGTATTTCCTTTACTTTTGCGGGATCGACTTCAATGCCTTTGTTGCTTACAATGAATCCCAGGAGTTTACCAGACCTAACTCCAAAAGTGCATTTACTTGGATTCAGCCTGAGCTTGTATTCTTTTAACCTGGCAAACAGCTTCTCCATATGTTCAAGGTGCTCTTCCTCTGTTTGTGACCGAGCTATCATATCGTCTACGTAAACTTCAATCTCATGATGTATCATATCATGAAATAAAGCTACCATGGCGCGTTGATAAGTTGCCCCTGCGTTCTTCAGCCCGAACGACATCACCTTGTAACAGAAAGTGCCCCATTGTGTGACAAAAGTTGTTTTCTCCATATCCTCGGGGGCCATTTTGATTTGATTGTAGCCCGAGAATCCATCCATGAAGGAAAACACTTTATGCTGAGCTGTATTGTCGATCAAGAAGTCAATATGAGGTAGCGGGAAATCATCTTTAGGGCTGGCCCTATTCAAGTCCCAGTAGTCCACACACATCCTGACTTTGCCATCTTTCTTAGGTACTGGCACAATGTTAGCGACCCATTGAGGATAGGACGTAACAGCCAGAAAGCCAGCATCGAATTGCTTCATTACTTCTGCTTTGATCTTTTCGGACATGTCAGGCCTCATTCGGCGAACTTTTTGCTTGATTGGTGGACAGTCTTCTCTTGTGGGGAGACGGTGAACCACGATGTCCGTGTCTAAACCCGGCATGTCTTCATATGACCAAGCGAAGATTTCAACATACTCATTCAACAACTGTATCAGGCTTTCCTTGACATTTGGTTTCAAATTGGCACCCACTTGCACCTCCTTCCGGTCTTCCTCGGTCCCTAAGTTGACAGTTTCTAATGGCTCTTCATGCAGTAAGATGGCCCTTTCCTCTTGTTGCAGAAGTCTGGCTAGTTCCCCGGGTACTTCACAACCTTCGTCATCTTCATACTCGACTAGATTGACCAGATCTTCAGAGTTATTGAGAGATATAGCAGAATAGTCACCCATGGAATCCGGAGTGGATGGGTATCTGCATTGGTGAGTGTGGGTGTGTGTAAGGGATAACCATCCTTAAACAAAAAATGCAAAAGGAAAGAAAATGAACACAAGCAGTTTATCAAATGAAAAACGTCCAATGAATCATTAAACATGGCATATGGATATGAAAAATAATCAAAACCCTTACAAGTGGACCTACATGCCCCGGGCAAGGCAGGAGGTGAAAAGATAGTGTACAGATTGTTTGAAAGTAAATATTACAGACCAAATAATAAATGTTTAACAGATAAATTACTGATGAATAAAAGTGATGGGGATAAAGTCTTTTGCCTCCCAGTTGCTCAATCCTCCTTTGATAGTTGGATAAATCCACTCTTCAATGTTGCTCTCCTTGTCTTCATCCTCCAAAGCGTTGATTCCGTAGGGAGAAATTTTGACTGGCGCTCTTTCAATCTTCGACCGGCGCATAGCTTTTTAGCCTGCGGTAGTGAACCCTAATCCAAATTTGTCTGTCTTATGTAGAATGTCAGGTAACTGCCCCCATGCTGAATTCTTCCCTTCTTTTATTGCGGCCCTTGCGTCCTCCAGAGATGCCATCCTGGCCATCTGTCTCGGTGTCTCAGCTGCCAACTTTGCTACTGCTATTTCAGGAAGGACTTCTTCGAAATGTTGAAACGGTGTCTCAATGAACTCTCCTTCAACCTCCACATATCGGAAAGAATTTAAGTGGTTAATCATGTACTCTTCTTCGCCATGGACAGTAATGATCTTTCCCTTGACAGGATACTTCAACATCTGATGTAAGGAGGAGGTGACTGCCCCAGCATGGTGTATCTAAGGTCTACCCAGCAGGCAAGAGTATGATGGACGGATGTCCATCACATAGAAAGTGGATTTAAACACCTCAGTGCCTATCTTGATGGGAATTTCAACCTCTCCATGGACCATTCTCTTCGAACCATCGAAAGCTCTGACAACAATATCACTCGGCTTCAATTCTAACCCCTCACAATCTAGTCGGTCCAAGGCCTTTTTAGGCAATACATTCAGCGACGAACCAATGTCAACCAAGACGTGTGCGAGAGTAGTTCCTCGACACTCGACTGAAATGTGCAAAGCATCATTGTGATTCCTACCTTTAGGAGTTAGGTCAGCATCAGAAAAACCTAATCCATTGTCCGCAGTAAGGCTAGCCACGCAATTCTGAAACTGATCTGCAGAGGTTTCCTGGGGCACATGGGCTGCCTTCAGGAATTTTATCAGGGCTTTAGCGTGTGCTTCTGAGCAAAGTAGTAGTGCCAGCATGGAAATCTTGGAGGGGGTTTGCCCCAGCTGTTCTACTACATCGTAATCACTTCTTTTGATTATCCTCAAAATCTCATCCATTTCCTTCTTGGAGGTTTCCGGGATAACCAAGGGTTGAGCCCTCGTCCTGACGGGCTCATCTTGGATTCCCTTACCTTTGTCCGCAGCTGTAGGAGAGACAGTACTAGGAACAACAACATCTTCAATCAAAGGAGTTCTAGCAGAAAGTTTTATTGGTGCAGGGACGACCTTGTCAGCTGATGAGGGTCCAAAGACTGCTCTTGGAGGGGCAATCTCTGGAGAAAATATTCTCCCGCTCCTGGTGATTTTGATGGTGCCCGCAATGTTACTAATGCTGGCTTCTTCATCATCCGAACTTTCTTCAATTATTTCGATTTGTTTGATACCATGGTAGTAGACGTCACCGCCATAGTTCCAAGGTATCGACTTCTCAGAAACATAGGGAACAGGGCCTGGCATTGTTATCTTCAAAGGAACAGATTTCGTAGCTTGTGTAATCTTAACAGGCTTTTTGACGGCCTTGGAAAGATTGGCGTGAATGGTTATGATTGAGACATCTTCAGTATGAACTGGAACAGCAGAAACTTTTTCAAACAAAATTTGTCGACTATCCATAAGGCCTTGGATGCCTTTCTTTAGTAACGGACAATCAAACGGCAGAGAGTAACAACAATAGCAGTCTTCCTTACATCCCGGGAAGATCCCGGCCCTCAACAGATTCAACTTAATGGTTAGCAATGGAGTAGTCAGATCGCTAACATCAGCAACATACAAATCTTCTTCAATGGCATTGACATTTCGGCCGTGCTTCGGCATGGGTGCAGATATCACATTAGGCTTCTCTGGAGCGTCAAACTCTACCTCCTTAGCCTCTATCAGGTCTTGGATTTTATGCTTGAGTGCCCAACAATCATCGGTGTCGTGTCCAACACTGTCTGAATGGTAGGCGCATTTAGCATTGGCATGATAATGCGGAGAGGACGTATTCACATTCTTTGGTGCCTCCTTAATGGTGGCGAGATTCAACTTAAATAGATGGGGAAGCACTTGTGCTGGAGTCATATTAATACGGGTGAACTGCTGTTGTGGCCGTTCCACCCGTTATTGATTTGGTCTGGACTGGTTATAGCGAGGCTGCTCATTTGGAATGTTTTGAATCATTACGGCCCCCACAGTTGGCCGACGCTCTGTCTTCCCTGCTCTTCTCTGAGAATATACCATAGCTGTTTCCTTCTTAAAAGGTTTCTTCTCAACACTTGCAGCAACACCCTTCTGAATCTTTCCTGACTTGATGCCAGCTTCTATTCTTTCGCCTGTTAAGATCAAATTGGTAAACCCCGCGGAAGAGTTACCGATTAGATGATTGAAAAATGGCCCAGATAGGGTCCCAAGAAACATATCAACGAGTTCACGGTCGGTTAAGGGAGGCTGCACCCTGCCAGCCAAATCCCTCCATTTTTGTGCGTATTCTTTGAATCCCTCGTCTGTTCCTAGAGACATACCCTGAAGTTGGGTACGAGTAGGAGCAAGATCAGAATTATACTGGTATTGTTTGTAGAAAGCGGTGGCCAAATCCTCCCAATTTCTGACACTGGTTCCTTCTAGCTGATAAAACCACTCCAACTGAGCTCCCGAAAGGCTGTCTTGAAAGAAATGAATCCAGAGGTTTTTATCTGCCGTATAGGGTTGAATCTTTCTCACGTAGGACCTGAGATGCATTTTTGGACAGGACAGCCCATCATACCTCACAAACACTGGCACTTTGAATTTTGGGGGAATCACAATCCCGGCAACCAAACCCAAGTCTTCAAAATCCAAACCCGGCACTCTTTGAAATTCCATGGCGGCCAACCTGTCTTCTAGCCCTTTGTATTTATCATCAGCTGGAGGGTATTGCTGGTCAGAATAATCTTCATCCTCTTCAACCTCCTCTTCTTCCGCATCAGACTCGGAAGGCACCACAGCTCCATCTCTTTTACTGGCCCCTTCATCAGAAGTAGGAGGAAATTCAAGCACTCTCCGAGCTTCTCCGTCAAATCTTCTCCCCAAAGTAGCCACCCCAATCCTCTTTTTCTTCTTTTTCACTGGGTCCTTATTCCCCAATTGAGTCTTGATATCCTCCTGACCCTTAGCCAAGGTCATCAGGAGTTGCTGGAACTGTGCATTCTGAGCTTGTAGGTCTTTGATTGTTTGCTCGAGATCCATCCTACTGAAATAAATAGCAGACAGATAAGGAAACCTGGAGTGAGACCTGCTTATGCACATGATGAATGGTATGCTTATGTATGCAATGCATTCAAGGATTTAGAACATTCAAAATTGTTTCAGACAAAGAAGAACGCACGTCATATTAATAAGAAGAAATTTGTTAGTACATAAATGCCCCATGGGCCAAATATTACAAAATAACTTCTTAAGGAAAAAAGACATTGCACATCCTCTTTGGTGCGATGTAGGTGTTGAGGGCCTCTTGCTCATGGAGTCGGCGGGTAAGCTCTAGAACCTTCTTCTCACTGGCGTAGAAGCTAGCTTCAAAAGTATTTCGTTCCTCCTTGAGCTGAATCCAACTTTTCTGCATTTCCTCCCACGATGTAGGCATGTCTGGATGTAGGATGGTGTAGGGAACTTCTCCTTCATTGACGGGCTCTTTAATCACTGGGAGTACATGAGGATAAGGCATCATTAGACTTTGGGCTCGGGCTCGTACCCACTTGATATAGGGCTCAAGAGGGATGGAGTTCTTGTGTCCCAGAGTCTTGCTATCAACCTTGTTGAGTTTTCCCCAAGCTCTGATGAATCTTTGGCGAAGTCCTTGCGCATCGTTGTCGAAGTCAAAAACTAGGTCAGGAATCAACATGTCATGAGGGCCATCCCTCTGTGCATATCCAAATTGCCTCAAAGCCAGGCAAGGGTTGTAGGTGATACCTCCCCTAATTCCAAGTAAAGGAACATTAGGAAACTCTCCGCAACGATCGACGATGATGACATTTTCTCTGGACCGAGAACACCAATGTACATCAGAGTGAGTAAGAGTCATCAACCGTTGGGACCACCTTGATCCTTGGTCATTCTTCAAGACAGATTGCGGAAGGTGCGAAATAAACCACCTTGCAAGGAGAGGAGTACAGCACATGAGAACACCCCTCTTTCTCATTGTTCGTGTGTAAAATGAGTGAAGGATGTCCCCAAGCAATGTTGGTATTGGATTTCTGGACAAGAAGATTTTGACGGCGTTGACGTCTACCAATTGGTCAGGATTTGGGAACAAGACCAACCCATAGATAAGGAGTGCCACAATCTCTTCAAAGGCTTGTAGGTCCAATGAATTCCAACATTCTTGTGCCTTCTCAAACAAGAATTTTGCTAAAAATCCCTTGACGCCGCTTCTGGTTTCCCAATGCCCCTTGATGTCGGATGGTTGTAGATGTAATGCTCGAGCAACATCTTTCGGCTTTGGTTCCTTTTCCGTACCGTTGAAGGGTAGTTGATTAAGGATAGGAATTCTCAGGAGTTGAGAAAACTCCTCCAAAGTGGGTACCAACTGATAATCATGGAAAGTGAAACAGTGGTGAAGAGGGTCAAAGAACTGGAATAGCACTTTCATCATGTCTTCTTCAATGTTGGTGTTGACTAGGCTGAGCAGTCTACCATGTCTTTCACTGAAGGATGAATTTTCTGGAATTCTTGAGGTGAGCTCCTTGAGTTGAGGAGAGATTCTCACAAGGTTGACTTGAATGGTATTTCTGCGAGGAATTTCCATGTCCTACAAAACAAAAACAAAGATGAAGATACAAAACCCTTGAAATGGTTAGTGAATGCATATGATGTTTTATGATGCATATGATGTTTATGATGTATGCACAAAACATATGTACAAGCAAATCACACTAAACCCTAGTTTCAGGCTTGCATGGGGTTTCATAGGTAAGTACCCTCTTGAGTGTAGTTGGCTTAAAAACCTGTCCTATAAATAGTAATCGGGTTCTAAGGAGCTCAATATCACGGGATTGTTTTCATTGTTCATTGTTTTGGTTTAGCCACTTAACTAGCGACCAAAATATTCCAAGAAAACAACCCTCAATGAGTGTAGTATCGAGTATCTACCAACTTCGGACTGCACCAAAGCCGGTCATCTCACTACCCCTAACAAAAGGCCAAGATGGTCAAGTAAGGTTCTAGGTCATTAGTGCTTAGTGACATCACTCAGCGGCCCCGTACTCTCCTTGATTGAACTCAAGGGTTACCGGTACTCACAAATATGTCGCACTAATATAGCTATTGCTTCGACCGTGTCGGTATACCCCTCACAGTTTCCACAATGTATTGCTATCTATGAATGTTTCCCAAAATCCGGGTGTAGGATTGTAAACCCAAACAATAGAGCCAAGATATAAAGCAAACAATTCAAACAATTTGTCATGCAAGAGGGTGATCTAAGCCCTAAGGTTACTCCACTTTTTAAAATTCTCCCCAGCAGAGTCGCCAATTCTGTGATATGGTGGGAGAACTGACTAGGGTTTTGTGTTTGTTTTCGCAAATGTTTCGGTTGAGCAAGAGTCGCCACCGACTTTTTATTTTATCCTAAGGAAAGGTTTAAAAAAGCACAACAAAAACCTTTGAGATATTTTCTTGGGTTCGGGGAGTAGATTATAGAAAGGGAAGGTATTAGCACCCTTTCTATCCATGGTTTATCCATGGGCTCTTAGGTACTTGCTTAGATCAACTCTCCTTGGTTTTCAATTGTTTGAAATGGTGCTTTGTGGTTTTGAAAATGTTTTGAAAAGATGCCTTGTATAGGCTACCCTTGTAACAATTCTTTACTCGAATGTTTTACAAAAGGTGTTTTGTCTTTTGAAAAGATGTTTCAAGGTTTTTTGAAAGTTTGTTTTGAAAGTATTTGTGAAGTGTGGTTTGAAATTAGGCAAGTGTTTTCTTTGCAAATTGACAAGTACCTAAGAGTTATCTACCCTAAAGTTTTCTCAAAGATTCTTGTTATGTTTTAAACCTTTTGACAATTTTGTTCCACCATTGTATTTGGTGGACAATCTTGCATTAGGAGGTGAAAGGGACGGGCGTGGGTCATCGTTTAGACCATAATTGCAATAGTGTTAAATGTCTTTGGGCAATTTTTCTTTGAAAGGGACTTGATCATCTTAGGCAACTTTTCGAAAGCGTCATCGAGGGACTTATGATCATTTGATTGTTTGTCTTACCCAAAGAAACCCAACATGCAATATGGCCCAATTTACTTGAAGGCAACAAAGTGAAATACCCTAGGGGTGCAAGTGTGAGATGTGTTGTCCATTTTCATGCTTGTTTATCTTGAGATTAGGTCAAACTATTTTGTTCGTTTTATTCGCATACAAACCCTAATTCTAGCATGGTATATTTAGAAAGCGTTAAAATGCGAAAAATAAAATTCCTACACTATTACAACACAATAATATGGGGAGGGGGGGTACAAATGTTCAAATAGGGGGATATTTAGACAAGAAATTAAATCTAGCTATTACATCATTTTCTTTGAATATATACAATATAATTAAAAGCGTAAATTAAATAGAAATAAAACAAACATGCAAGAATGCAAAAAGGGTTTTTATATGTATGAAAAAAAAGTATTATTTATGTTAAATAAATAAAATAAAAAAAAGTATCAATTTTGGAGTTTTTTCAAATTTGGGGCACAAACCTAATTTACTAAATAAAATGCATTGTTTATTCAAAATATACAATATTCACTATTTATATACAAAAATAAAAATATAGTATATTTGTAAAAATGTATTTTTAATGTTAAATATTAATAAAATAAAAATATGTATATTTTTGGGTATTTTATTCTAAGTGTATATATATATATATATATATATATATATATATATATATATATATATATATATATATATATATATATATATATATATATATATATATATATATATATATATATATATATATATATATATATATATATATATATATATATATATATATATATATATATATATATATATATATATATATATATATATATATATATATATATATATATATATATATATATATATATATATATATATATATATATATATATATATATATATATATATATATATATATATATATATATATATTTATTTATTTATATTATTTACAAAATATATTAAATATGCACAAAATAGTAATATTTAATTTTTCATAAAAAAGTATTTTTTATACAAAATGTTTCCAAAAGAGAAAAAATGAAATAATAATCAGAAATAATATGTTTACATTATTTTTTTCTAATATTTCTAAATAATAGTATATATATGTATTTATGTATAAATGTCTATATAAACAAATAAATACTTAAAAAATACAAAAATGGTGTAAAAATGATTTTTCAAGTTTTAAACATTATTAAAAAAAATAAATGAGTCAGAAATAAAAAAGAAAGATCAAAAAAACATTAAATCAAACAAATAGGCTCAGGGGGGTATGAATCACAAAATATGGTGTAAAAAGCAGAACAAAAGTTGGCCCAGCCCATGAGGCACCTTCTTCAACCTTTGAACAAAACTATTCAAAAAAACGCGCGCAAGAACCTTCATTCGAACATCCTGATTCCTTGATTTTTTGAACAAACTTCCAACATAAGAAATGTTAAGCATTGAATCACGATTCTAAATATATAAAAAACTCATCCTAACTCTCAGAAATGAGAGAGAATTTTAACAATCCCAAATCCTGACCTAAGTTTTCTGCCATTTTCAAACCTTAAATTCTCACAGCTCAAGCAAAAGAAATGAAAAGTAAAAGCATGTACAGGTTCAGTGGCATGAGTAGAACATTTCTTATTCACAAACCTAGAGCTAATGATGCCTAATAAGAGAGATAGAACTTCATGAATATACCTGTGCAGTTGGAATCGTGCCTTGCAATGGAGGAACTTTCAGGACAAGATGATGACTTGTACAGCTTCCTTGAAGTGTAGTGATGCTATTCCAACACTTGCTTTGCTTTGAGACACTTTGAATCGAGCTGTGAAACTTCAACTGCAAAATGAGAAAGTGAAAATGGTGGAACTTGTTAGAGGAATTACAGATCGTGTTTCAGGTCTTGGTTAGCTTGCACTGATGCCAGGGAATGTGTGTGAACTGGTTTGGGCAAGAAAGCTTGAGAGGAATGAAAGATGGCACTCAAACTACAGGCCTTGCCCTGTTCTTGCAGTTTGAAGGTGATTCTGGGATTGGGAGTGTATGAGGGATGTTAGGGTCGTGTACTAGCTTAGTTGGGATGTCCTGGATGTGTTTTACAAGTTTGCTTAAGTGTTTGTAAGCTGATATGAGAGTTGTCTTACAAAATGCAATGTTACTTACACTTTAAGCAACAAATGCCCAAGTTGTGTTCTAGGTCAGTAGAGGCCCCCTAATGTGCTGCATAATCTCTCCTTGATCAGAGTGTTTTGCTCATAATCTTGTGCCAATTAGATCTCATCTGTACTTCTTGGATTTTCAATTGGACATAAAGCTTGCTTTTTCAAAAATGGATAAAGTGCTTTATCTATTTTGGGATTAATCTACTATGCAATGCTTGAATCCATAGAACATGGTCTTGGCACAAAGAGTTTGCATTAAATTTATGAGTGTTGGATGGTTTAAGGACCTGTAATCAAGATATGCAAGCTGAGATTGAAAATGCCTAGTGTTATGAACATGTAAATTGACCAATTCAAAAGTGAGTTTTTGCCAAATTGTGAAATTCGATTCTATCAAGTTATGAGGTTGTTTGAGAAGTTCTTGGACATTTTGGAAAGCTTGGAATGTGTACTACAATCCATCTTTGAAATGCAAATTGAAATTCCAAGTGGAAGTGTATGGAAAATGGCTTTGAAGTTGGGTAGAAAACCTTGTCAAAATAGGTTAAAATTTCACTAAGTTAAGAATGGTTTAGTGCCCTTATTCAAAAATTTGTAACTTGAGATACAAGCCTCATTTGGGAAAACTTTGTGAATCAAAGTTGTAGATTATGCAACAAGCTACAACCTTCATGTTTTGACTTTTGTTTGAATCCAAATGAATCTTGGTGAGAAAGTGGGGCAAAGTTGGGAAAAAATTAGGGTTTTTCATAACTTAGAAAAATTCTAAGTTATGAAAAATTCTCATTTCTAACCCTAATTTGCATTTTTTTGATTTCTTGGTGAACAAGTTTCATGATTTGGCATGTTTTGATGAAAAATGAATCTTGACTCTTAATTTTGACCAAAAAGTCAAAGTTTAACTTTTCAGTATACAGGATCAATTGACTGGGAAATTAAACTGTCAATCTTGTGTACTTGGGATCTTTTGAGTTTGTTGAGCATGTCAAGATAATTCCATGGGGTCCTTGAGTCTATATGTGAACTTGGTTTGCCATTGGCTAGGTCAAACAGTCAAAAATTGCCTCTGTGCAGTCAAAACCCTAAAAATGACCATTTTGCCCTTTTGGTGATCTGATCCAGTTTCTTGTGGAATTGTGATCCAAACTTGATCAAATGGTTCATATGAGTTCATAATGTTGATGTGGGTCAATTTTCATGAGGTTTGACTGTCAATTGGCCACAGTTGACTTTTTTTTCCAATACAGCTGATTTCTAGGTCAACTGTCCAATTGACTGGGCAAAACTTGAAATCAAGACTTGAAACTTGATGTGGATAAACTTATGAGTCCAATATGAAGCAAGAAAGTTATCTTAGGCATTTTAGGTCAAAACATCTTTGTGCAAACACAAACCCTAATTTGGGTCAGCAGTGCAAGGAGAAGTCTTGAGCAGATGAAACCTTAACTGGACCCTGATCTTCAAGGGCTTTGTGATGAGAAATCAATGAGAAATGGGAGGGAAAATTTTGGGGTACAACACTAATTAACTATTACATCCTCGGAAATAGTTACATAAATATGATTAAAATAAAGTAAAGCGCGAAAGAATCGAATCGGGACGTCCTTAGGGTTTTGACCCTTTTTGAGAAAAGAATTGAAATTTGGTCCTTTGCATCTAATTAAATATTAACCCTAAACTAATTAAGTAATTAATTAAAAGAAAAATATTTTTTGTGTTTTTTTTTATGTTTTAATGATGAAAATAAAATATAAAAAAAAGAAATTAAAAGTCAAGAAAAAACCCTAATTCTAACCTATTTTATTTATTGCGAAGAATAGTCAAAATTGTCCTAATTAAACAACTAAACTTAATTAATTAGAATTTATTTACAAAAATAATTATTAATAAAAATAAACAATATTTAAGTTTTCTGAATTTTTATGGAAAAATGTTAATTTGTTAATTAATTAAATAATAATAATAATAATAGTTATTAAAGAAAATAAAAAAGAAAGAAAAAGAAAATAGAAAGAAAACCAGGGGGGTGTGTTGGACCCATTAGGAGGTTTATTTGGAGATTGCTGGCCCATTTGTTGGCCAGCCCATTGACTTTTTGGATCAGCTGAGCGTGTGGTTGACCGGGAGCACCATGAATATTCACGTTTGGCCATTAGATGGGTGTTAGTGGACACATGGCTGGCTGATACGTGGGATGTATGATAGAACCCTTCTTTGAAGCCTGTATGAGATTATATTAGAAAAAATATGAACAAAGGTTTGGGGGACCTGGGAATCGAACCCAGGTCCCAATAGTCACATGCCAGCACATTTACCACTGAACCAACTGAACGCATTTGTTATAATGGTAATTAATGAATATAATATGTAAAAACAACAACACACGCTGGAAACAATAAAACACGCGCCATTATATTTGAACGAACCAATTGCTCATTGCCAACTCACCGTCTTCTTCGTTCACCTGCCAAAAAACAAAACAGATAGTGGGGGTTTTTAACCCCCACAATATGGAACGGCCAAAAATAGCGAATAGAGCTATGCTCTATATAAATAGGGCGCGATACATCCAATGCGTTCGTCTGGTTTCAATGAGTTTAGCCATGGTTATGAGAGGTTCTGATTTAACCGGATGTGAAAAGCACTAATTTTGAAGCTTGAAAAACCTAGAATCCTTCAATGGCAATTTGCGTTTCAGGGCATCTCAATGCAATTAAATTGTACCAAAAGCTTCGTACAGTCCTTATGAACACAAAACAATTAATAAAAGGTGTCAAATATGCATGAATCAAAGTATATGATTTTGGAAAATTTGTTCAAACCGTGGGTCTGTGTAGAACGTGTTCTTGAGCTTTGGCGCTTGGCTTCGATTGCAAAAGGTTTCTGAGTGTCCCAGCAAGGTGTTTGAATCCTTAAATTGCCTTGAATTGGCCTGGAGTATGAAGATCAGTTTCAAGCTTTCTTTCAATTTTTTTCAATATGGTAATGGCTCTTTGCAACAGTTTTTCACGTGTCTTCAATTAGGTTTAGCTTCAGTATATGTATTGGAATGGAATTAGGGTTCAATCTTGGTCAAGGATCCATGGCATTATGATTTCAATATTTGATTGAAAATCAAATAATTTTCAATCTTTTTGATTGCCAAAACTTGCCAAACATGGAGATTTTTGTCTCTTTGATTGATGCACGAATTTTCCAGCTTGCCCTGAGTTTATTTGCTTCACAAAAGATTTAAAAAAACATATCTTGGTATTTTCCTACAATTAAATGAATTAAATGAATTAATAATCAATTAAAAATCCAATTAATTAATAAAAATAAGAAAATAACTCAATTTAATCTCAATGGGTCGTGCATAAGCCTTGGACAAAGTTTCAAGAAGGAATTTGAGGCCCATTAGCAAAAATGAAGTGTTTTGAGCAAAGTTGACTTTTGCAAATTCACAAAAATTTCCCAACTTCTCCAATGCATATCTTGCTCAATTTTGATCATATGAACATGTTCTTGGACATTTTGGAAAGGTCCTGGAGTCCTCTAACCAATGCCTTTGGTCCCATGTCATTTGGATTTACCAATCTCAAGTTATGATCTTTGACTTAAAGTGCCTTTTTGTTGACTTTTGAAAATGACCTATAATGTAGAAATTGATAACTTTTTGTGAGAGCATTTCTTGGACTTGGAATGTGAAGATGAATTGTAGGAAATGTCCTCCCCTTCAAAATGAGCATTGGATGAGATTTTTCTGATGAACCATGAAAAAGTTATGCATTGGTCAAGTTACAGTTGACTTTTCTGCTGTCCCAAAATAGAAACTTTTGCATCCTTGATGATTTCTGAGCCATTCTTGTGGAATCATGATCAAGACTTGATCAAATTATGATTGTGGCTTCAAAATAAGATGTTGACCAAAATTTTTGACTTTTGACTGCCAAATGACCATTTTACCCCTGTAGTTGATTGTGAACCAAATAAAGCTTTCGACTGTGCAATTTGCCTCTGTGAGTCTTGAGACTTGGCATGTAGATGCTTGACAATGTATATAGGCACATGAGACTTGTTTGGGCCATTGAAAACCTCAAATTCATTGAAGGAACCAAAACCCTAATTTTGACTGGCTTAGGAGATGGTTGACTGTGCAATCCCTTGAGTAGTCTTGAACCATTTGAGGGTGATTCTTGACATATCTTGGAGAATATGGGAGGGCAAATTTTGGGGTACAACACCAGGTCCACCCAAATAATTGTTCCTATTTTTCCCCTTGTGTTCACGTGCAGGTATTCTAAAGGCATTCCACCATGGACTTCCAACATCCACACGCCATGTGTCTTCAGGTGGCAATCCAATGGCCAAAGATGAGTGACCATCATACTCCTGGTCAATGCACGTGCAGCCAATTCCAGAAGTCAAACAAGGCTTGATCATTAATGGGTCTTGGAATTGCTAACAAAACCTCCTAAGGGCCCAACACCCCCCTGGTTCTTTCATATTTTTCTCTTTGTTTTCTTTTTCTTTTTGTTTTCTTTTACTAATTATTTTATTAACTACTATTATTATTATTATTTAACTCACAAATTATTATTTTCCTAATAAATTCAGTAAATATTTATATTATTTATTTTTATTATTATTAATCTCATTTTTTAATTATTTTGTAAATAAATTCTAATTAATTAGTTTAGTTGTTTTAATTAGGTAATTTTGACCTTTTTTACAATAAATAAAACAAACTTAGAATTAGGGTTTTTCTTTTGATAACTTTTAATTTCCTTTTTATTTTTATTTTCATGAAAACATAAAAAACACAAAAATACTTTTTCTTTAATTAATTAATTAATTAGTTATTAGGTTTAATTTTAATTAATTGCAAAGGACCAAATTTCCATTCTTTTCTCAAAAAGGGTCAAAACCCTAAGGACGTCCCGATTCAATTCTTTCGCGCGCATATTTATTTTTAATTCATTATTTCGATCATATTCATGTATCTGCTTCGAGAATGTAATAGATAATTAGGACTTTTATCGCTTTCTTTATTTTCTCGCAATTTACTTTTCCAAAGGGTTATGTTTTTGGCGATGTAAATACCCGACGCCTTGTAATAGCGTAGATTTACTTTCCGCACTTTATTTTCCGCACAATTATTAACTGTTAAATATGCATGACAAGATTTGCCTGACAAATAAAATCAACCCGTAGCTCACAATGATGCATGTTCAAAGATAATTTAAACATGAAACCTGACACACATGCACATGCCACTCCTAGGGTACACCTCACTTGGTTGCCTTGACGTGGTCGTCAAGTATAGGGTGTTTTAGAGGTCGCCCTCCTGTCTAAAGATCCAGTTGCCTCGAAACGGTTACCTCGGATAAAAAGGATCTAGGACATTAGGGTTACCGCTAAGGCGTCCTACCATTGCTTTGGTGACCACACATGTCCCATAATCGAATTGACCCGAATAACTCCAACGACGGTGCTACCTACTTCTCAATAGTGGGATAGTACTGTCTAAAGGACTCTTACACAGCCTAATTCCTTAGAGTAGGTAGATTTCTCCTGGGTACTTGCTCTTTCAAAAAACAAAAACATCTTTTCGCACTTACACTTTCAAAAAGTTTTCAAACAAACACTTCATACACTCTTGAGGACTGATACAAGAGTTACTTAGAAGTTTTTTTTCAAAACGGAACTTTTTCAAAACCCACAAACACTTGAAAAGCAAACAATTTTTGAAAACATAGTGAGCAAGTACCTAAGAGCCTGTGGATAACCACAGATAGAAAGGGTGCTAACACCTTCCCTTTCTATAATCTACCTCCCGAACCGAGAAACATCTCGAAAAGGAATTTTGCTGTGCTTTTGTCCTTTCCATGTTGGAGAAAATAAAAGACGGTGGCGACTCTTGCTTACCGCGACATTTCGTGAACCAGCTTAAAAAACAGTTAGTTCTATTTCCACCGATCACAGATACTCTGCCGGAAGGTCTGCTGATTTGGAGAAATAACCTCGGCGGTGGATGAATTGCCGTTGCTGGTGATGATGAACTTTGTCAGGGATAAAGTTTCTGTTTGTGGAAGAAATAAACTCCACTGGGGATGGTCTTCCATTGTTGGTGATAGATGAACTCTGCTTGGGGAGAATCTTAGCGACTCATTCGCGATTGCGAACCTCAGCTGGGGAGAGTTGATAATACTGTATTTTTCTTACTCTGCAGGGAGTGTACATATTTTTAGTCATTTTCTTCAGTTGGGTCTATCCCTGTACCTGGTGAATAGAGCAACTGTAAGGTTTGGACATTTCTGTTTGCCCTTGTTTCTGTCATTACGAGTAATTGTCTTTTGTTTTGCATGTAAATATTTTATGAGCAGCAATTATTGTCAAATGCATATATCAAAAATGAACCATTGGACGTTCTTTCAAAACAAAACAGGAAAAGAAATTTTTTTTTGGAATTTCTTTGTAAAATGAATTGTATTGATTTTGAAGTTAGCCTGTAATAGGCGTTTTGTACAAGAGGCTGACGTCCTATTAAGAGAACACCGCCGAAAGATGGAAATTATACAATTTGCGAAAAACAAAGAAAAACAACTATGTGAACAATCCCACTGGGTTCCAACTCTGCTATTGCCTTTATATCTTCGAGCGTCTCATCACTTTGCTACTTGGTTGAAGGTAGATCAGATTGATCGGCGTCGTCCGAGCTTGATAGTCGATACCGAAGTCTGGTTGCAAGATGATTCAATGAGACATAGTGTTACGCTTTGATCCCTAATTTTTTCCTGGACCGCCCTTTCGGGTTTTCAGTCCACCGGGATACCCTTTTTTGCCCAAGCCGCCTTTTCAGGTTTTCGACTTGCCGGGTGTACAATTTTTTATCATTTTCATCCCTTATTTTTGCCCGAACCCTTTTGGTTCGCCGGGAAGCCCTTATTTTTTCCTAGGCCAGTCGACCTAGCGGGTCTTTGATTATGCGTAGTACTTTTTCACTATGTCTGCATTAACAGGGTGAGGAAGGTCGTCACCATCCATGGTGGTTAGAATCATAGCTCCTCTTGAGAAAATGTTCTTAACCACAAATGGCCCTTCGTACGTAGGGGTCTGTGATACGGTGGGAGAACTGACTGTGACTTTTGCGTTTGTATTCGCAAATGTTTCGGTTGAGCAAGAGTCGCCACCGAATTTTTATTTTATCCTAAGGAAAGGTTTAAAAAGCACAGCAAAAACCTTTGAGATTTTTCTTGGGTTCGGGGAGTAGATTATAGAAAGGGAAGGTATTAGCACCCTTTCTATCCATGGTTATCCATGGGCTCTTAGGTACTTGCTTAGATCAACTTGCCTTGGTTTTCAGTTGTTTGAAATGGTGCTTTGTGTGTGTGGCTTTGAAAAGGTTTTGAAAAAGATGCCTTGTATAGGCTACCCTTGTAACAATTCTTTACTCGAATGTTTTACAAAAGGTGTTTGTCTTTTTGAAAAGATGTTTCAAGGTTTTTTGAAAGTTTGTTTTGAAGGTGTTTGTGAAGTGTGTTTTGAAAATAGGCAAGTGTTTTCTTTGCAAATCGACAAGTACTTAAGAGCGATCTACCCTAAAGTTCTCAAAGATTTTTGTTATGTTTTAACTCTTTTAACAATTTTGTTCCACCATTGTATTTGGTGGACAATCTTGTGTTAGGATGTGAAAGGGACGGGCGCGGGTCATCGTTTAGACCATAATTGCAATAGTGCTAAGTATCCTTAGGCAATTTTTCTTTGAAAAGGGACTTTGATCATTTTAGGCAACTTTCGAAAGCGTCATCGAGGGACTATGATCATTTGATTATTTGCTTTGCCCAAAGAAACCTAACATACAATATGGCCCAATTTTGAAAGGCAACAAGTGGATGTAACCCTAGGGGTGTTAGTGTGCAAGTGTGTTTTATTGCATACAAGAGTTTTTTTTCTTTGAATTAGGTTTTTCTATTTCATTGATTTTATCTTGCCATACACGTCCTAATTACTAGCAATAAGAAGCGGAAATATAAAATCCTACGCTATTACAACAATTAGGGGAGGGGGATACACATTTGTACATGGGGGGTTCAACGAGAAAAATAGACAAAAAAGAAAATAGCAAAAAAACAAGATATAGAGAGAGAGAGGGAGCCCGCGCGCTGCTGGGAGGTCATCAGAAGTTCTGACTCAGATCCGCTGCCATATGATCAACCTGTTAGTGAAACTGGATGAGTCAGAACTTCTGACTCTGGCACCTGCAAAACAAAACCTTGTTAGTGGGGAAATCAGAAGTTCTGATTTCCCTGCGCTGCAAGACAGAAGTTTGTTAGTGGAGAAACCAGAAGTTCTGATTCTGCTGAAAAGGCAATAACTCTCAGAGGTTCTGATATCATTGACAAAAAAACAGGCTTCAGATGTGCTAACGTCAAAGTCAGCACTTGGCTTTTCCCTGTACTAATCAGAACATCTGCAATTCTGTTGTTACTCCACAAAACAGGAAACATATTTGGAACAGATCCAACAAATAAAAATGTTTCATAGGTCAGAACCACCAGGGTCACAGGCAAGTCCTATACTGGCTCAGAACGTTCTGAGGTATGAAAATCCTCAGAACATGAACAGCAACAACATGATATTTACATTATGTTTATTTGAATATGCACAGCTGATGATGCTTAACAGCGTGATGAGGGTCAGCAGGTGCTTACCTGACTGTTGGAAAAGTTGGTGAGTGAAAGTTTAGCTTTTGGTTCTGGTGGTGTTCTGGACAAATTTTCTTTGAAAAGGGGAAGTAAAGGTGTATACGTATGTAGGGTCAGAAGTTTGGAAAGGGTGTCTTTGGTTTACAGAAAAAAAACTGGATATTTGATGAAGTTTGAAGGTAAGAAACTCAAAGTTATGAAACAAAACTGGAGATTTTGGCAGAGTTTCAGAATGCTGTGTTGCTAAGAGTTCTGTTTCTCACTTAGCAACTTCTGTTTCTTTTTTTGAACCTCTTTTGCAGTGGTGAAGACTCTCTATTTATAGGCAAAGTTCTTGTGGATGCCTTGAACATTTAAAGCGCCAACAGAGTTTGAATTTGTTCTTTGATAGAAATTCCTGGGAAGTTGTGATACAGATAGCCTTCAGCCTAGGCTGCAGCAGCAGGCGTAGATTGGAGAGAAGTGACCTCTGAAGTGGGCGGTGGCGTGAAGACCCATGCCAGAATCTGTGCAAAAGCGTTTTCCAAGCCACACGTGAATGCTCAGGAGTGGTTGGAAGCATTAATGGGCATTAAATGGTGATAAGACCTATCAACATCAATATTCTGGTAATGGAAACCAACGTTGAATCAGCAGTGTAAACCATGCTCTGGCCTTGGCTTCCTGTTGTCTTAGTAAGCTCTGGAGATTCTTTATCAGTGTAACACCCACTCTTCTGATCTTTCATCTTCTGATTTCAACCTGTTCTGAAGGAGCCTTCAGACTTTCCTGCTTCTCTTGCATTCCTTTAGCAAATTCTGACTGAGCTTGTGTAACTGCTGAAGGGGCATGTTCTGTTTGAGTCTTACATACTGAACCACGTTTACAACTTCTGATTGAACTGATGTAGCTGCTGAAGAGCCAACTTCTGACCACGCTGAGCCAAGCTTGAAACTTCTGATTGTTTTTATCTGGAATGGGTCCAGAAGTTCTGAAGCGCTGATTTTTCTTAAAACACTCATTTTAGAGAAGCGTTCTAAGTACTTAGAATTTGATTTTTCTCAAGATAAAAGCGTTGTTTTTGGAGTTCGTGAGATCATCTTGCTCTTGTAAGTGGCTTGCTTGGGCAAAAGGATAACTCAGGACTTGGGTTTGTTTCAGAGGGACCTTGAAAATCCAAGATGGTTTCCTGAAGAAAGGGAGGGCAAATTTTGGGGTACAACAGTTGCCCCTGTTCAATCTTCTTGAACCTGAAGAGTTAGACTGGCAATCTTTCCTTTCGTGACTCGAGGGTAAAAGGAGATTGGACACTAGAGTGCCCGGAAATTTGCACTCGTCAAAGCAATGGATGCGGGAATGGGCTTAGAGATGCCATTTGGAGATGGGCTTAGAGATGCCATCTTGAGGGGTGACAGAAACTTGTCGGGGATGGGCTTAAAGATGCCATCTGGAATGAAGATTAAAAAGGTGTCCACGTTTTGAACCATCTCTGGACTGGGGCTTGAATAAGCAATAGATTGACATCCGTTGTTGGGAAGAATCCGTAAACTGTTTTCAAAAGTTGCATCTGAACAAGTTGGTAGATTAGCATCCGTTGTTGGGAAGAATCCATAACTGTTTTCAGAAGTCTTGAGAAGAATCTGAACAAGCGATAGGTTAACATCCGTTACTTGGAGAACCCGTAAACTGTTTTCAGAACTCTTGGAGTTGAATAAGCAATAAAGCAGCATCCGTTGTTGGGAAGCGTCCGTAAACTGTTTTCAAAGGTTGCATCTGAACAAGTTGGTAGATTAGCATCCGTTGTTGGGAAGAATCCATAAACTGTTTTCAGAAGTCTTGAGGTTGAATAAGTAATAGAGCAGCATCCGTTGTTGGGAAGCGTCCGTAAACTGTTTTCAAAGGTTGCATCTGAACAAGTTGGTAGATTAGCATCCGTTGTTGGGAAGAATCCATAACTGTTTTCAGAAGCCTTGAGAAGAATCTGAACAAGCGATAGGTTAACATCCGTTACTTGGAGAACCCGTAAACTGTTTTCAGAACTCTTGGAGTTGAATAGGAACCGGTGTAGGGTTTTCCTGATGATGCGTCTGAATGGATCTGTAATGAGTATCAGAAAGTCGCCGTGTCCGGGTCACATCTGAACTATTTCTGGATGAATCTCGGGAGATGATCTTTGTCTGTCGACTGATCTTACCTGAAAAAGTAAAGGGTTAGTCGTATGCAATGTCATGATGCATGATGCGATGTATGTGACATCAATGTTTATGACATGAATGTGATGAATGTGCATGTAAGCTGATGAGCTATCTTGCTGAGGATAAATGAATCTGAGATGGCTGAAGATGAAAGCATCTTGACTGCTGCTCTTTGAGAATAATTCTCTGGCTGTTGCTGGGGAAAGAGAATTCCTGATGACCTCTACTGGGGAGTTCCAATCTAAGTGACCCATGCTGGGGAGGTAAGACTGAGAATCTTCAGTTTGGCGGGAAGCATTTCTGGCAACTTCACTGGGGAACTCAAAATTTGCCCTCCCAAAACTCTGTGGGGAAAAGGTTCACTAGTCTGGTTCCGCTGGGGATACTGAAACTTAAACTCTGAGGGGAAATGAGTTATGGAGGATCCTCTGGCCGGGGATGTACAAAGACAACCTCCTCTGGGGATTGTATTGATAAGTTATGTTGGGGAACTTTGATGAACTCCGCTGGGGATAGGAATAAATTTGGCGAGTGCGATCTTCCATGGCACTAAGCTGAGGATAACCCAGTTATAAGTCCTTGGGAGGAATAACTTTGAATAAAACTCGGGAGAGACGTCCGTACTCTGCAGGGGATAAGCTTTCAGAATCTACTGGGGATAAGCTTCAAGACTTGTTGGGGATATGGATTCCAAATCTCCTGGGGTTTCCTTTGAAAGGGTATCAAGATATCCAACTGTACCTTCAACCTATCAGTAATCCTCTTTCTTGATAAGGGAACGATTATGTTCAAATGCATATGCCTATTTAACAAAACATTGGACGTTTCTCAAAAATAAACAAATAGTGCAAGAGAAAAGAAAAAGGAAATGACACAAATTTCTGGGAAAAGTATTTGTATTGACTTTCTATGAGTACATTTGTACAAAGGAGACAATGATCCTAGTAAGAGGATTTTGTCGTAAAGATTTATACAAAATAAAGGATGGCTATGTGAAATAATTCCATGGGATTCCATTCCGCTATAGCTTTCACAACTCTGAATATCTGTCCATTCAATGCTTCGTTTGCCGATGACTGGATTGATCAGAAGCCTGGAACCGGTTGATGAAGAGATTGTCCTTGAAGTGATCCGACGAGACATAGTCATACGCTTTAATTCCCTAACTTTTGCCTGGATCGCCCTTTCGGGTTTTCGATCCACCGGGAAACCCCTTTTTGCCCAAGCCGCCCTTTCGGGTTTTCGACTTGCCGGGTGTACAGATTTTTTCGTTTTTATCCCTAATTTTTGCCTGAACCGCCCTTTCGGGTTTTCGGTTCACCGGGATGCCCCTTTTTGCCCAAGCCGCCCTTTCGGGTTTTCGACTTGTCGGGTTATTTTATGCGTAGTATCTTTTGACTATGTCTGCGTTCGCAGGGTGCGGCAAATCGTCGCCGACCATGGTGGTCAGAATCATTGCACCACCGGAAAATATGCTCTTGATCACAAATGGTCCTTCATATGTAGGAGTCCATTTGCCCCTGGGATCACTTTGCGGTAAGATAATCCGCTTGATTACGAGATCTCCGACTTGATACACTTGACGTCTGACTTTCTTATTGAAGGCCTTGATCATTCGCTTTTGATACGTCTGAGCATGGCATATAGCAGCAAGTCGCTTTTCGTTGATCAGATTAAGTTGATCAAGTCGGGTCTGCATCCAATCATCTTCATTCAAACCTGCATCCTTCATAATCCTTAGAGAAGGGATCTGGACTTCCATAGGCAAAACAGCTTCCATGCCATAAACCAAAGAAAATGGGGTTGCCCCAGTTGAAGTACGTGTCGTCGTACGGTATCCATGTAGAGCAAACGGTAACATCTCATGCCAGTCTTTGTAAGTGACTGTCATTTTCTGAATGATCTTCTTAATGTTTTTGTTTGCAGCTTCAACAACACCGTTCATCTTCGGCCGATAGGGAGATGAATTGTGATGATAAATCTTGAACGGCTCGCACAATGCAGTGACCATTGTGTTATTCAGATTTGTATCATTGTCTGTGATGATCCTGTCTGGAACACCATACCGACATATGAGATTTTGCTTGATAAAGCGGGCAACCACATTTTTAGTAACAGAGGCGAAGGAAGCTGCTTCGACCCATTTGGTGAAATAGTCAATGGCAACCAGGATAAAGCGATGTCCGTTGGAAGCCGTGGGCTTGATCTCTCCAATCATATCAATGCCCCACATTGCAAAGGGCCAAGGAGCAGTCAGGACGTTGAGAGGAACCGGAGGGATATGAACTTTGTCAGCATAGACTTGACACTTGTGGCAAGTACGGGAATGTTGATGGCAGTCAGCTTCCATGGTAGACCAGTAATAGCCTGCCCTTAGGATCTTCTTAGCCATTGTATGTCCGTTCAAGTGAGTGCCAAATGTGCCGCTGTGTATGTCAGTCATGATCAACTCTGCTTCAACTTTGTCTACGCATCGGAGTAATACACAATCATGGCTTCGTTTGTAAAGGATGCCGTTGCTCAGGAAGAATTTAGCAGCGAATTTCCTTAAGAACTTCTTGTCGTTGACGGAAGCTCCTTCGGGATAATCTCTAGTCTCGAGATACCTTTTGATTTCATGGAACCAGGGTTGTTCCACTATTTCCTCGGTATTAATCTCATGACAATGCGCAGGTTCATCCATTCGCTTGATGGTGATTTGGGGTGCCTCGTTATCCCAGTTGAGTTTAAACATGGAGGACATTGTGGCTAGAGCATCTGCTAGCTGATTCTCTTCTCGCGGGAAATGCTCGAAGGTAATTTGCTCGAAATGAGGCAACAACGTCAAGACATGTTCTTTGTATGGGATAAGATTAGGATGCTTGGTATCCCACTCTCCTTTGATTTGACTGATAACCAAAGCTGAGTCCCCAAATACGATCAAAGATTTGATCCTCAAGTCTATAGCAGCCTTGAGACCAAAGATGCAAGCTTCGTATTCAGCCATGTTGTTTGTGCAGCTAAAGCAAAGTCGGGCCGTAAAAGGTGTGTGACAACCTTCCGGAGAAATGAGTACCGCGCCGATACCGTTTCCAAGTGCATTTGAAGCACCATCAAAGTACAGGGTCCACCGGGATCCCTTTTCGGGTCCGTCATACGGTCCGTTACCTTCAATGTTGTCCAAATTCATGATGTCCTCGTCCGGGAAATCAAATCTCATGGGTTGATAATCTTCTATAGCTTGATGAGCCAGATGGTCAGCTAGTACACTCCCTTTTATAGCTTTTTGGGTGGTGTACCGGATGTCATATTCAGTTAAGATCATTTGCCATCTGGCTATCCTTCCAGATAAAGCGGGCTTTTCGAAGATATACTTGATAGGATCCATTTTGGAAATCAACAAGGTAGTATGAGTCAACATATACTGTCTTAGTCGGCGAGCAGCCCATACCAAAGCGCAGCAAGTTTTCTCGAGCAGTGAGTAGTGAGTCTCACAGTCGGTAAACTTTTTGCTAAGGTAATAAATGGCATGCTCTTTTCGACCAGACTCGTCATGTTGGCCCAGAACACACCCCATTGAGTTATCCAAGACGGTCAAATACATGATCAATGGTCTTCCTTCGACGGGTGGCATCAGAATAGGAGGTTCTAGCAAATACTCCTTGATTCTATCAAAAGCAGATTGGCAATCGTCATTCCATTCAACTACCTGATCTTTCTTCAAGAGTTTGAAAATTGGTTCACAGGTAGAAGTCAGATGCGAGATGAATCTGGCAATATAGTTCAAGCGCCCCAAGAATCCTCTAACCTCCTTTTCGGTACGGGGAACAGGCATCTCTTGTATTGCTTTTACTTTTGCTGGATCGACTTCAATGCCTTTGTCGCTTACAATGAATCCCAGAAGTTTACCAGACCTAATTCCAAAAGTGCATTTACTTGGATTCAGCCTGAGCTTGTATTCTTTTAACCTGGCAAACAGCTTCTCCAGATGTTCAAGGTGCTCTTCCTCTGTTTGTGACTGAGCTATCATATCGTCTACGTAAACTTCAATCTCATGATGTATCATATCATGAAATAAAGCTACCATGGCGCGTTGATAAGTTGCCCCTGCGTTCTTCAGCCCGAACGGCATCACTTTGTAACAGAAAGTGCCCCATTGTGTGACAAAAGTTGTTTTCTCCATATCCTCGGGGGCCATTTTGATTTGATTGTAACCCGAGAATCCATCCATGAAGGAAAACACTTTGTGCTGAGCTGTATTGTCGATTAAAATGTCAATGTGTGGTAGCGGAAAATCATCTTTGGGGCTGGCCCTATTCAAATCCCGGTAGTCCATATACATCCTGACTTTGCCATCTTTCTTAGGTACTGGCACGATGTTAGCGACCCATTGAGGATAGGACGTAACAGCCAGAAAGCCAGCGTCGAATTGCTTCATTACTTCTGCCTTGATCTTTTCAGACATGTCAGGCCTCATTCGGCGAACTTTTTGCTTGATCGATAGACAGTCCTCTCTTGTGGGGAGACGGTGAACCACGATGTCTGTGTCTAGACCCGGCATGTCTTCATAAGACCAAGCGAAGATTTCAACATACTCATTCAACAACTGTATCAGGCTTTCCTTGACATTCGGTTTCAAATTGGCACCCACTTGCACCTCCTTCCGGTCTTCCTCGGTCCCTAAGTTGACAGTTTCCAATGACTCTTCGTGCGGTAAGATGGCTCTTTCCTCTTGTTGTAGAAGTCTGGCTAGTTCCCCTGGTACTTCACAACCTTCGTCATCTTCATACTCAGCTTGATTGACCAGATTTTCAGAGTTATTGAAAGATACAGCATGTGATCGGTGGATCTGGAACTGACTGTTTAACGCTGGTTCGCGAAATGTCGCGGAAGCAAGAGTCGCCACCGTCTTTTATTTTCTCCAAATGGAAAGGACAAAAGCACAGAAAAATTCCTTATAGAGATTGCTCTCGGTTCGGGAGGTAGGTTATAGAAAGGGAAGGTGTTAGCACCCTTTCTATCCATGGTTATCCATGGGCTCTTAGATACTTGCTCAATGTGTTTTCAAAAATGTTTGCTTTTCAATTGTGGGTTTAAAAAGTTTCTTTGAAAAAATTTCAGTTCGACTCGTACGTCAGAGTGTTTGAAAAATTTGCTTTGAAAGCTTTTGAAAATGTGTTGGTGAAAAGATGTTTTGATTTGTTTGAAATTAGAGCAAGTATCCTTGAGAACCTACCTACCCTAAGGAATTCGTCTGTGTAAATGTCCTTTAAAGTAGTGCCATCCCACCATTGAGAGGTAGGTAGCACCACCGTTGGAGGTGTTCGGGTCAATTCGGGGTTCGGGACATGGTGATCACCAGAGCAATGGGAAGACACCTTAGAAGCTACCCTCATGCCAGGTTCCCGGATCATGAGGACTTATTAAGACGTCCTCTACTCGACGATCACCTTTCGAGGCAAGGCAACAGTGAGGCGTACCCTAGGGGTGGTGTGTGATTTGTGTGTCAGATTCAGATATTTTATCTTGTCATGTCAAAGTGATCTATCGTTTGTTTTTATTTTTGTCCATACATTCTTTCATGCCTTGATTAACAGTTAAAAATTGCGGAAGGTAAAAATTCTAAGTTATTACAAAAGGCGCGGGTCCACATCGCCAAAATTTCTTGAACCCGATTTGATGACGGAAAGTAAAGAAAGCAAAAGAAATAAAAGTGCGAAGAGCTAAATTATCCGAGTTACATGGCTTTGGGAGAATTACATTAATATTATAAGAAATAAAATAAAATGCGCGAATTGGAATAAATTACGAACATGGGCGTTGGACCCTTTTTGCAAAAAATTAAAGTTAATGAATTTAATTAATTAGAATTAATGAGGAAGAAAAAAATTAAAAAATTAAAAAGGAATGTTTTTGGTATTTTCGTGTTTTTTTGAGATTTAATGAAAAAAAGATTTAATTAAAATTAAAATGTCAAACCCTAGTTCTAATTATTTTTTAGTTGTTATGAAAAATATTGAATTTTTTAACTAATTTAAACCTAAGTTAATTTACATGCATTTTTAATTATGAAAATAAATAAATTAAATATTATTATTGTAAAAAAAGGAAATTAGAAGGAATAATATTAACAATTAAACCTAAATTCTATATTTTTGGATTTTTAGTTATTAAAAGAATTAAAATTGTAACCTAATTAAAACTAATAATTACACGTTAATTTATTTATGAAAATATTAAATTAAAATAATTTATTATGTTTTTATCTTTTTCTGATTTTTTTGGGGTATTTTTTATATTGTAAAAATAAATGAATTAAATTAAAACAATAAATAAAATAATAGTTCAAAATAAAATAAGAAGATTTGCAAACCAAGGGGGTGGAGGTCCCCAATATGGAGGTATAGGCCTGAGATGCTGGCCCAATAAGCTTTGATTCGTTGACTTTTCCAGACGCAATATGGCACGTTGACTGGAGTTTAGGATGTTCTTCAATCTATGGCCCTTGATCTGATGCTGGGATGGACGTGTCATGCTTGATTGGGAGGCACATAGTATATCCACAAATCAAGCGCTGCATGGGATTAATTAATGAAAAATAATATTGAACATGTGAAAGACCTGGGGTTCGAACCCAGGTCATGTACCTCCACTACCAATCCTGCTTGCCAGCTGAGCTACACGCGCATTCAAATATATTATGACAAATAAATAACAAAAGGCAAAAGGAAAGCATTAGTGGTTGAAGCGCGCGAAATTTCAAACGCACCAACTACCGTTCGCCACGACTTCGTCTCCTTCATGTTCCCTGTAACACAAACACCAAAAGCAACGGTTTTGAACGCGTTGCATTAGGCAGGCTATTGAAAAATAGCGACTAGCGCTATGGTGTATATAAATTGATCGCGAATGGTGTTTCATGTTCGTCCAGGCTTGCTGAATACAACCATCATGGTCTTGAGGGCCAATTTTACTTGATCTTAAAAGCCCTAATTCCTTATCCTGAAAACCCTAGAATTTAAACATGGTGGAATCGAATATAACGCGTAATAATTCAATCAAAAGCATTGGTTAGCTTCGAAACATCACACTGAACAAGAATCCATAAATAAAAATGCAAAAAGATGCGTGAATTATGATATACGATTTTGAAAATTTCGTGACACAGTTTGAGTTTAATCTACCAATTCTTTGTGTTTGAGTTGATGTTAGGGATTGGAATCGCTTCTGGGAACCTTGAGGAAGCTATTGGAAAAGGAATGGTGCTTTGAATCCGCCTCTAGCAATGATTTCAGAATTGAGTTTTTTCAACAATTTTCCAAGTTTGTCTATTGTTCTTCTGCGCAGCTTAGGGTCTTTCAGCATTAGGTTTGTGTTCCTGTATTTGTATGGAGTCAATTAGGTTAACAAAACTCCATCAAATCTCTTGCCATAATGATTTTTGATAATTGATTTTCTAAGGATTTTTTGAATCTTTTTCATGTGCATTTTTGTTCAATCATGCTCAAATCAACCAAATCTTGCCATATTGGGATGTGCACGAGATCTTGACCTTAAAACATGTATACAAAGATTTTTTAGGTCAAGTTTTATATTTTCTACATATTTAAATGATTTAAATGAATTAATATAAATAATAATTCAAATAAAAAAAATAAAAAATGAGAAAATACTTCCCTTTGGGCCAAGTGGTCGTGCATAGGCTTGGAATGATGAATCATGGAAGAAAAATGGGCCCATTAGCATTTTTAGGTCATTTGAAGTAATGTTGACTTTTCAAAATATTCAAAAATTTCCCAACTTCCACAAGGCATAACTTGCTCAATTTTTAAGCTTTTCTCATGTTCTTGGACATTTTGGAAAGGTCTTTGAGTCCTCTAACCAATGCCTTTGGTCCCATGTCATTTTGATTTACCAATCTCAAGTTATGGCCTTTGACTTAAAGTCCCTTTTTGTTGACTTTTGAAAATGACCTATAATGTTGAAATTGATAACTTTTTGTGAGAGCATTTCTTGGACTTGGAGTATGAAGATGAGTTGTAGGAAATGTCTTTCTCTTCAAAATGAGCTTTGGATGGAATTTTTCTGATAATCCATGTGAAAGTTATGCCCTGGTCAATTTCAGTTGACTTTTTCAACTGTCCAAATATAGTAACTTTTGTATCTTTGATGATTTCTGAGCCAAATTTTGAGAATCATGATCAAGCATTGATCAAATGATGTTTGTGGCTTCAAAATGATATGTTGATCAAAAATTTGAACTTTTGACTGTCAAATGACCATTTTGCCCCTACAGTTGACTGTAGTGCAATTAGGGTTTTTGACTGTGCAATTTTGAGCTGAATGCCTTGAAACTTGATATGAGGATACTTGACCATATTTGGAAGCATGTGAGACTTGATTGGGCCTTTGGAAACTTCCTTTTCTTGATCAGAACACAAACCCTAGTTTTGACTGTATAGGAGACAGTTGGGCTGCACAAACCTTGGGGAATTTTGTGACTTGGCTTGGCAATTTCTTGGAGAATATGGGAGGGCAAATTTTGGGGTACAACAGTTGCCCCTGTTCAATCTTCTTAGACCTGAGGATGCAGATTGGCTGACGTGCCTTTCGTAATCCGAAGGTGGAAGATGATTGAACACTAGAGTGCCCAGAAATTTGCGCTCACATAGTAGTGTGATGGTGGAATGGGCTTATAGATGCCATTTAGAGATTGCTGGATAGGGTGATGGGCTTATAGATGCCATCTGGATGTTGATCGCGTAGGAGATTCCTTAGCAAGAACCTGTATACCTGCAAAACAGAAAATGAGTACCTGACACGTTGCAGGAGCTGATTTTCAGATGCTTGGTATAGATGTGTCCTGACTGGTTACAGGAGTTGGATCTGGAGCTTCAAAAGATGATGAATGAACCAGGTATGGTTACTGTCTTAGCATGAATGGTAAGAGAACCTTGGGCGACTTTAATCTCAACAACGCTCGTTGAGAAAAATCTTGATGGGAATTATTATCTTCGCAGTATCGGGAAGAGAACCATAAGCAATTATAATCTGAAAGGGAATCACCTCACTCGCCGTCGGAGAGGGAATCACAGGAAAAGGAATTGTCACCTCACTCACCGTCGGAGAGGGAACCATAAGAGATTATCACCTCACACTCATCGTCGGAGAGGGAGACATCTGAAAAAGGACTTACCACCTCACACACCGTCGGAGAGGGAACCATAAGAGACTATCACCTCACACTCATCGTCGGAGAGGGAAACATCTGAAAAAAGGAATTACCACCTCACGCACTTGTCGGAGAGGGGACCATAAGAGACTATCACCTCACACTCATCGTCGGAGAGGGAGACATCTGAAAAAGGACTTACCACCTCACACACCGTCGGAGAGGGAACCATAAGAGACTATCACCTCACACTCATCGTCAGAGAGGGAAACATCTGAAAAAAGGAATTACCACCTCACGCACTTGTCGGAGAGGGGACCATAAGAGACTATCACCTCACACTCATCGTCGGAGAGGGAAACATCTAAAAAAGGACTTACCACCTCACACACCGTCGGAGAGAGAACCATAAGAGACTATCACCTCACACTCATCGTCGGAGAGGGAAACATCTGAAAAAAGGAATTACCACCTCACGCACTTGTCGGAGAGGGGACCATAAGAGACTATCACCTCACACTCATCGTCGGAGAGGGAAACATCTAAAAAAAGGAATTACCACCTCACGCACTTGTCGGAGAGGGGACCATAAGAGACTATCACCTCACACTCATCGTCGGAGAGGGAAACATCTAAAAAAAGGAATTACCACCTCACGCACTTGTCGGAGAGGGGACCATAAGAGACTATCACCTCACACTCATCATCGGAGAGGGAAACATCTAAAAAAAGGAATTACCACCTCACGCACTTGTCGGAGAGGGGACCATAAGAGACTATCACCTCACACTCATCGTCGGAGAGGGAAACATCTAAAAAAAGGAATTACCACCTCACGCACTTGTCGGAGAGGGGACCATAACTTCTGCTGAGTCTTTATCAGAAAAATCTGTTGGGAGTCGATTTAGCTGGACTAGAGAAGGCTCTGAAATATGTTTAAGCATTTTAACTGCATCTTTCCTGAAAGGTAAAGGTCAGTCATATGCAATGCATGATATGGCTCAAGCAATGATGTTCTCAACATAAATGAGATTTGTATGATATGATGCGTCTATGCATGCTATGATGATGTATGTATGTGATGTTTTATGTATGTTTTCGTCTAGGAAAGTAAATCCTTGACGGATGCCGGGAAGTCATATCCTGGGCTGATGTTGGAGTATTGATTTTGCTTCCGCTGGGGACGATAGTTGCAAGAATACCGGTAGGAGACGATGACTCCGTTGCGGAATAAGCTTGGCAAATGAAGGATTCTGCGGGGAGAAAAGATACCCTAGTGACCATGCTGGGAAGCAATACTCTGTGGGGAGAGAGATACTTTGCTGAAATGTTGATAATAACTTGCTGAAGATGTCTTGTTGTTGGAAGTGTGAATAGACTTTGCTGGGGATAGGAAAGAACTACGTTGACGACGACCTTTCCGTGGCTTTTGGCTGAGGATAACCCGGTTATATCCTGTTAAGGAAATAACTCTTTAAATAAAGCCGGACGACGCGCTCGTGCTCTGCGGGGATAAGCTTCCAGAATCTACTGGGGATAAGCTTACTGCTTGGGGGTATGAATTCCATCTTTCCTGGGGAAACTGGATTGGATTTTCCTGGGGAAGTTTTGATATGCTGGGGAAGTGATTCCTTTTGAATGTTATGCCGCCGGGGAACAATCTTTAGACCAAGACTGCCGGGGATGCTTGTTTAGGAATATATGCTGCTGGGGAAGTATTGAGATCTACGGGAGGATAATCAACTTCCTTTTGATAGTTTTGCTTGGAGAGGAATGTACTGTTTGGCTTACTCTCTGGGGAATTCAGGTATACCGGTCATGTTCTTTGGCTGAACCTACCTTGACACCTTGGAGGATAAAGCGATTAGACTGCTCAGACAACTCTTTATTTCCCCTGTTTCTAGTGTCACCTGCAATTAATTCCTTTGTTTCGTATGCAAATATTTATGAGTTAGCAAATTATTGTCAATGCATACATCACAAATTGAACCTTGGACGTTCTTCGTAAAACAAAACAGAAAAAAGAAAAACACTTGGCACGTTTAACTGAAGATATATTTGTATTGATTTTTGAATGGCCTGAAAATAGGCGTTTTGTGTACAAGACTGACGTCCTAGTAAGAGGAATGTCGCCGAACAAGAGAGTTCATACAAATTTTGTACAAAAGAAAATAAAACAGCTGTGTGAAATATGAATGATCCCACTGGGTTTCAACTCTGCTATTGTCTTTATAACCCCGAGCGTCTCATCACTTGATGACATTGGTTGAAGGTGAAGCTGACTGATCGATGCCATCTGAACTTGACGTAGATACCGGATTCTGGATGCAAAGTGATCCAATGAGACATAGTATTACGCTTTTATCCCTAATTTTTGCCTGGACCGCCCTTTCGGGTTTTCAGTCCACCGGGATACCCATTTTTGCCCAAGCCGCCTTTTCAGGTTTTCGACTTGCCGGGTGTACAGATTTTTTTTCATTTTCATCCCTTCATTTTACCCGAACCCTTTTGGTTCGCCGGGAAGCCCTAATTTTTGCCTAGGCATGTCAGCCTAGCGGGTCTTTTTTCATGCGTAGTATTTTTTAACTATGTCTGCATTGGCGGGGTGAGGAAGGTCGTCACCATCCATGTTGGTTAATATCATGGCTCCTCCTGAGAACACATGCTTAACCACAAATGGCCCTTCGTACGTAGGGGTCCATTTGCCCCTTGGATCACTCTGAGGAAGGATGATTCTCTTGATTACCAGATCCCCAACTTGATATTCCTGTGGTCTGACCTTTTTGTTAAATGCCCTGATCATCCGTTTCTGATACGTCTGACCATGACAGATAGCAACAAGTCTCTTTTCGTCAATGAGGTTGAGCTGATCAAGTCGTGTCTGGATCCAATCATCTTCGTTCAGATTTGCATCCTTCATTATCCGGAGAGAGGGTATTTGCACTTCGATCGGCAAGACTGCCTCCATGCCATAAACCAGAGAGAAAGGAGTTGCCCCGGTTGACGTCCTTGCTGAGGTACGGTACCCATGCAGTGCGAATGGTAACATCTCGTGCCAATCTTTGTAAGTCACTGTCATCTTCTGCACGATTTTCTTGATGTTCTTATTCGCTGCTTCTACAGCCCCATTCATCTTCGGTCTGTAAGGAGAAGAATTGTGGTGCTGTATCTTGAACTGCTCGCAGAGCTCAGCGATCATCTTGTTGTTCAGATTGGTACCGTTGTCTGTAATAATTCGCTCAGGGACGCCGTACCGACAGATCAGATTGTGCCGAATGAACCGTGCCACAACAGTCTTGGTTACCGTAGCATAGGATGCTGCCTCAACCCACTTCGAAAAATAATCAATCGCCACTAGGATGAAGCGATGTCCATTAGATGCCGTAGGTTTGATCTCGCCAATCATATCTATGCCCCACATTGCAAACGGCCAAGGCGCAGTCAGGACATTCAGGGGAACCGGAGGAACATGCACCTTATCTGCATAGATCTGGCACTTGTGGCATATCCTGGAGTGTTGGTAGCAGTCGGCTTCCATGGTGGACCAATAATATCCTGCCCGTAGGATTTTCTTAGCCATAGTATGTCCACTGGAATGCGTACCAAAGGTCCCTTCATGTAGATCTTCCATGATCCGTTCTGCTTCAGTTTTGTCCACACAACGCAGTAAGGTCGAATCATGGTTTCGCTTGTACAAGATGCCGTTGCTAAGGAAGAACTTTGCTGCGAACCTCCTCAGAAATTTCTTATCATTGATAGATGCACCTTCCGGGTATTCCTGAGCTTCCAGATATCTCTTCACTTCATGGTACCAAGGCTTCTCAGTTACCAATTCAGTTTCGAGATCACAACAGTATGCCGGTTCGTCCAGTTTCCAGATGATGATCCGGGGAGCCTCATTATCCCATTTAACCTTGAACATTGAAGACATTGTAGCTAACGCGTCTGCTAACTGATTCTCTTCTCTTGGAAAGTGTTCAAAGGTTATCTCTGTAAAGTGGGGGATCAGGGTCAACACACATTCTCTGTAAGGAATCAAGTTTGGATGTTTCGTATCCCACTCTCCCTTGATCTGATTGATCACAAGAGCGGAATCTCTGAAGACACTTAGAAATTTGATCCTTAGGTCAATCGCAGCTTAAAGACCCATGATACACGCCTCATACTCCGCCATGTTGTTGGTACAGTTGAAACACAGCCGGGCAGTGAGTGGAGTATGAGTACCTTGAGGGGATATGATGATGGCGCCGATACCATTTCCCGAAGCATTGGATGCCCCGTCAAAGTGCATAGACCATCGGGATCCTGGTTCAGGTCCTTCATCCGGTCCAGGTACTTCACAATCAGTCACAATCATGATGCTTTCATCCAGAAACTCAAAGTTCATTGATTGATAGTCATCTACAGCTTGGTGAGCTAAGTGGTCTGCCAATACACTTCCCTTGATGGCTTTCTGGGTTGTGTACTGAATGTCGTATTCCGTCAAGATCATTTGCCATCTTGCAATTCTCCCAGACAGAGCAGGCTTTTCGAATATGTACTTTATAGGATCCATCTTTGAGATCAACAAAGTAGTGTGAGTCAGCATATACTGTCTCAGCCGGCGAGCAGCCCATACCAAAGCGCATCAAGTTTTCTCAAGCAGTGAGTATTGGGTCTCACAGTCGGTAAACTTTTTGCTAAGGTAATAAATGGCATGCTCTTTTCGGCCAGACTCGTCATGCTGCCCCAGCACACACCCCATTGAGTTGTCAAGCACTGTCAGGTATAGTATCAGAGGTCTCCCTTCAACCGGTGGCATAAGGATAGGTGGTTCTTGGAGATACTCCTTGATTCTGTCAAAAGCAGCCTGACATTCATCGTTCCAACGTACTACCTGATCTTTCTTCAGTAACTTGAAGATTGGCTCACAGGTGGCAGTCAGATGAGAGATGAAGCGAGCAATGTAATTCAGGCGTCCTAAAAAGCCTCTGACCTCCTTCTCTGTCTTGGGAACTGGCATCTCTTGGATAGCTTTGACCTTAGCAGGGTCCACTTGAATACCTTTATCACTGACCACGAAGCCTAGCAACTTTCCAGATCTTACCCCGAAGGTGCACTTGTTCGGGTTCAGTCTCAGCTTGTACAATCTCAACCGGTCAAACAACTTCTGCAGATGATCTAGGTGCTCTTCCTCAGTCTGGGACCTTGCGATCATGTCATCCACATACACTTCGATCTCGTGATGGATCATGTCGTGAAATAAGGCGACCATGGCACGTTGATAGGTTGCCCCGACATTCTTTAATCCGAACGGCATGACCTTGTAACAGAAGGTGCCCCACTGAGTGACAAATGTAGTCTTCTCCATGTCTTCGGGTGCCATCTTTATCTGATTATAACCTGAAAAGCCATCCATGAAAGAGAATACCTTGTGCTGAGCTGTATTATCAACAAGGACATCAATGTGAGGTAAGGGGAAGTCATCCTTGGGGCTGGCCCTGTTCAGATCCCTATAATCGACACACATTCTGACCTTACCGTCCTTCTTAGGTACCGTCACCACATTAGCAACCCACTGAGGGTAAGAAGTCACTGCAAGGAACCCGGCATCAAACTGTTTCATGACCTCGGCTTTAATCTTCTCGGACATCTTTGGACGCATCCGACGGACCTTTTGCTTAACTGGAGGGCAGTCTTCCTTGGTCGGCAAGTGATGGACCACAATATCGGTATCCAACCCTGGCATGTCTTCGTAGGACCAAGCAAAGATCTCCCTATAATCATGCAGCATCTTGGTTAACCGTTGCTTCACGCTGAGCTCTAGGTTGGCACCAATCTTTACCTCTCTCCTGTCTGCTTCAGTACCCAGGTTTATTGTTTCCACTGGCTCTTCATGGGGTTGAATTGCCCTCTCTTCCTGAAGCAACAGTCTAGCAAGCTCGCCAGGCACTTCGCAATCATCTTCACCTTCGTCTTCGGCTAAGTTGATCGGATTTTCGAAGTCATAATTGGCAGTAGCAGAGTTGTTATCAGTGAGATCCAGAGTGGATTGGAACCTGTATGAGTGAGTGTGTGTGTAAATACAGCTGTTTTGAAAATTATGTAAAGGAAAAGAAAGGCAGAAAAGGAACACAATATTTGCAATGCGAAAAAACTTCCAAGATTTTCATTCATGATGTATAAAATGACAGTTTGTATGCCCTCACAAATAGAACCACGGTGCCTCGGGTAAGACACCGGGCCATAGAGTTTATCATTGTTTATTACAAAATAACGAAACAAAGAAATTTATTACTGCGTCACAAAGGTAACAGGGGTATGGTCCTTTGTACTCCAATTGTTCAATCCGTCTTCGGCCGTCGGATAGATCCAGCTGTTGAATTCCGCTTCGTCCACTTCATGGTCTTCCCCAACAGCATTCACTCCTGAGCTTTTAATAAATACCGGAGGCTTTCCGATCTTCGCTTTCCTCATAACTCTCTGACCTTCTGTGGTAAAACCCAGCCCAAGTTTATCAGTCTTCTGAGTAAAGTCCGGAAGTCTGCCCCAGTCGGCACATTCACCCTTCTGAACCACAGCCCGGGCATCCTTCAGGGAAGCCATCTTCAAAGGACCACCTGCTTCTGTTGTTTCTGCTGCAATTGGAAACACCTCCTTGAAATGCTGAAAGGGGGTCTCAATAAACTCCCCATCCATCTCAATATACCTGAAGGAGTTCAGGTGGCTCACCATGTATTCTTCCTCTCCTTGCACGGTGACAATCTTCCCTCTGACAGGGTACTTCAGCTTCTGATGCAAGGTAGAGGTCACTGCCCTAGCCTTATGTATCCAGGGTCGACCTAATAGACAAGAATAAGATGGACGGATATCCATCACATAAAAAGTGGAGTCGAACACCTGAGAGCCCACACGAATCGGAATGTCAACCTCTCCATGGACCATCCTCTTTGAACCATCAAAGGCCCTGACGATGATATTGCTGGGTTTCAATTCCAGGCCTTCACAATCTAGACGATCCAGAGCCTTCTTGGGTAGCACATTCAAAGATGACCCAGTATCAACCAACACATGTGCCAAGGTGGTGCCCCTGCATTCAATTGAGACATGCAGAGCGTCATTATGGTCTCTCCCCTTTGCGGTCAAGTCAGCATCTGAGAAACCCAAGCCATTGTCTGCCGTTAGACTTGCCACACAATCAGTGAACTGGACTGCAGAAGTTTCATGTGGCACATGGGCCGTCTTGAGGAATGAGATTAGGGCCTTTGCATGGGCCTCGGAGCACAGCAATAAAGAGAGCATGGAGATCTTAGAGGGCATATGCCCCAGCTGTTCCACAACATTAAAATCGCTCTTCTTTATGATTTTTAGAATCTCCTCCATCTCTTGTGGGGAGGCCTCAGCAGCTATGGGTACGGGTGTCTCCATCTGGGCAGGCTCAACTTCAATTCCCTTGCCCCGAGCATTGGATGACTCGGCAGCAGGAGAAACAATTGGATCAGTAGCAGGGACAACAACTTGATCAGCAACAGGAATAGGTGTACTTGTAGGAACTATCAGGAGCGGTCTTCGGGCAGCAGGCGGTGCAATGTCAGGCGAGAAGAGCCTGCCACTGCGGGTAACTTTGGCTGGGCCAGTGATGTCACAGATGCTGGCGCCAGCGTTGAGCTTTTGTTTAATCCCGTTTATATATACATCTGCCCCATAGTGCCAAGGGACAGCTTTATCAGATACATAGGGCAGGGGCCCTGGAACAGTGATAATAATGGGTGCAACGGTCATAATTTGAACGGGCTTCTTCTGGAGAGAAGGGATCGGATTATTGAAGATAGTCACCACAGAAACTTCTTCCATTGGAACCAAACGAACGGCAGACTTCTTGAATAGAATCTCCTTGCTATCCATTAAGCTTTGGATGCCTAACTTTAGCAAGGGACAACCAGATGGGGACACAGCACAGAATAGGCAACCCTCACTACAACCCGGAAATAAACCGGCCTGCAGTAGGTTCTTCTTGACGATATTTAGAGGAGTGGCTAGATCATCCACAGAAACAGCACAAACGTCTTCATCAACAGCATTTACCCCGTGCTGAGGCATAGGGGCAGTAACTACATTCGGCTTTGCAGGCGCTTCGAATTGTATTTCCTTTGCGTCGATAAGGTCTTGCACCTTATTCTTCAACGCCCAACAGTCATCGGTAGAGTGCCCCGGGCTTTCTGAATGGTAAGCACAACGAGCATTCGGGTTGTACTTGGGAGATGTTGTATTAGGGAACTTTGGAGCTTCCCTGACAGTCACCAAATTGGTTGCGAGCAACTGTGGCAGGATCTGCGATAGGGTCATGTTTAACCGGGTAAACTCCCTCCGGGGTCTCTCAGCCCTTTGAGAATTGTTTGGCCGAGGAGCGGCAGCAGGCTTAGCAATCATCACCGCACTGACAGATTGGCGGTGCTCAGGTCTCTCTGATTTCCTAGAACCATACACGGCACTGGACTCCTTTTTAAATGGTTTCTTTTCCGAATTAGATGATGCCCCCTTTGCAATCTTCCCAGACTTCAGCCCAGCTTCAATTCTCTCTCCAGTCAGAATCAAATCAGTGAACCCGGCAAAAGAATTCCCGATGAGATGGTTGAAAAATGGCCCAGATAGGGTCCCCAAGAACATGTCAACCAACTCCCGATCAGTCAAAGGTGGCTGCACCCTGCCAGCCAGGTCTCTCCACTTCTGAGCGTACTCCTTAAAACCTTCGCTTGCACCTAACGCCATACCCTGGAGTTGGGTACGTGTGGGGGCAAGGTCGGCATTATATTGGTACTGCTTGTAGAAAGCAGTAGCCAACTCCTCCCAGTTACGAACTTTGGTCCCATCCAGCTGATAGAACCATTCGAGATGAGTCCCTGAAAGACTCTCCTGGAAGAAGTGGATCCATAAATTCTTATCCGCAGAGTACGGCTGAATTTTCCGAACGTAGGACCTTAAATGCAGCTTGGGACAAGACGCCCCGTCATATTTGGAGAAGGATGGTGCTTTGAACTTGTGGGGGATGATCACACCGGTCGACAAACCCAGATCTCCGAAATCCAGCCCAGGTGCCTGTTGCACCTCCATAGCCTTCAACCTGTCCTCCAGTTGCTTGTATCTGTCATCTGCAGGAGGGTACTGCTCTTCATCAAAATCTGTCTCGTTGTCGGAGACTACTGGAGTAGGAACCTTTACTTCTGCCTGAGAAGGACTCTTGCCAACAGAAGAACCAGCCTCTTCATGCTGCAGAGTATTGCCAAACCTTCGGCCCGAGTTGAACAGAACAATTCTTCTCTTCTTCTTCTTCTCCTTCTTCAGGAGCATAGCCTTCAGTTCTTCTTGGCCTTTAGCCAGACCTTTGATTAGTTCTTGAAACTGCGCATTCTGCGCCTGAAGAGCCTTGATTGATGTCTCGATTGATGCATATTCGGGATTCATGATGCTGAAATAAACAGCGAAGAACTGTAAGCAACCTGAAAAGGGGAAAAACCTGCTATGCACATGATGTATGAAATGCGTATGCAATGCATTCAAGGGTTCGAAAGTTCAAATTTGTTGTAGACAAAAAGGAACACACGTTATCATTAAAGAAATCATTGTTTAATACATCAAAGCCTCCTGGGCAAAAAGTACAAAAATCAAATCAATCCCAAAATACACTGCGCATCCTCTTCGGAGCTATGTAGGTGTTGAGATTCCTCTCCTCATGCAACAGGCGGGTGAGCTCCAAGACCTTCTTTTCACTGGCATGCAGACTAGTCTCAAGAGAATTCTTTTCCTCCTTAAGCTGGATCCAGCTTTTCTGCATCTCCTCCCAGGATGTGGGCATATCAGGGTGCTGAATAGTGTAAGACACTTCCCCTTCCAAGACAGGCTCTTTGATCACCGGGAGCATATGGGGATAAGGCATCACTAGCTTCTGGGAGCGAGCTCGTACCCACTTGAGATAAGGTTCCAATGGGATGGAGTTCCTGTGCCCCAGTGTTTTGCTGTCTATCCTACTGGGCATCCTCCAGGCTCTGATAAATCTCTGACGAAGTCCTTGAGTATCGTTGTCGAAGTCAAAAACTATGTCGGGAATTAACATGTCATGAGGACCATCTCTCCGAGCATAACCAAACTGTCTCCAAGCCAGGCATGGGCTATAAGTAATACCCCCTCTGATTCCAAGTAAAGGAACATTAGGGTACTCCCCGCAACGATCAATGATAGTGACATCTTCTCTGGACCTAGGGCACCAATGTATATCTGCATGTGTAAGAGTCATCAACCGTTGTGACCATCTCAAACCCCGCTCATTCTTCAAGACTGATTGTGGAAGGTGCGAAATAAACCACCTTCCCAGGAGAGGAGTGCAACACATAAGGACACATCTTTTTCTCATGGTTCGAGTGTAACATGAGTGAAGGATGTCCCCCAGCAATGTAGGTACGGGATTCCTGGACATAAAGATCTGGACAGCACTGATATCAATAAGCTGATCTGGATTAGGGAACAACACCAAACCATAAACAAGGAGGGCCACAACCTCTTCAAAAGCCTGCAAGTCAAGGGAGTTCCAACATTCAAGGGCTTTTTCAAACAGGAACCTGGCTAAGAACCCTTTGATACCACTTCTAACTTCCCAATGTCCCTTGAGGTCAGATGACTGTAGGTGCAAGGCTTTAGCAATCTCTTCAAGCTTAGGTTCCCTTTCTGTACCGTTGAAAGGTAGCTGATCAAGGATAGGGATCTTCAGGAGCCGGGAGAACTCCTCCAATGTAGGTACCAACTGATAGTCCAAGAAGGTAAAGCAGTGATGCAGAGGGTCAAAGGATTGGAACAGGACCTTTATCATATCTTCCTCAATGTTGGTGTTGACCAAGCTGATGAGGCTTCCATGCCTTTCACTGAATGAAGAGTTCTCGGGAATCCTGGATATAAGCTCCTTAAGCTGAGGAGGGATCCTTACAAGACTGACCTGAATTGTCTTTCTACGAACAGTTTCCATGTCCTACAAAACAAGAACAAAGATGAAAATTCGAACCCCTGAAATGGTTAGTCAATGCATATGATGCTGGATGATGTCATGATGCTATGATTAAACACACCACAGATATTTACAAAGACAAACATGTAAGGCACACAAGGCACACAAGACAAGCCCTTAAGGTTTAAGGCCAGCATGGGGTCTGGGTAGTACCCTCTTGAAGTTGGTGGGTTCAACCTGTCCTAATCAAAGTAACCGGGTTCTAAGGTTCCCAATATCACGGGATTGCTTTCATTGTTCATCGTTTCGATTTAGCCACTGAACTGGCGACCGAAATATTCCAGGAAAGCAACCCTCAATTGAGCGTAGTATCGAGTATCAACCAACCTCGGACTGCACCAAAGTCAGTTATCTCACTACCCTAAAGAGGCCAAGATAGTTCAATTAATGTTCCTAAGGTCTGTTGATGCTTCACGACACCACGCGGAGGCCCCGTACTCTCCTTGACTGAACTCAAGGGTTACCGGTACACACCAAAGTGCCACATCAACGTAGCAGACTGTTTCAACCATGTCGGTATACCCCGCACAGTTCCCTCACAGCCTTGTTGCTACTTTCTAAGAAAGGTATCCCCAGATCCGGGTTAGGATCTATAGAACTCCCAAGCAACCCACAATTTAAAGCAAGCAAAGAAAACAATTGAAAACACAGTGATCTTAATCCTAAGGTACACCTCACTTTAAGTTTAATTCCCCAGCAGAGTCGCCAGTTCTGTGATCGGTGGATCTGGAACTGACTGTTTAACGCTGGTTCGCGAAATGTCGCGGAAGCAAGAGTCACCACCGTCTTTTATTTTCTCCAAATGGAAAGGACAAAAGCACAGAAAAATTCCTTATAGAGATTGCTCTCGGTTCGGGAGGTAGGTTATAGAAAGGGAAGGTGTTAGCACCCTTTCTATCCATGGTTATCCATGGGCTCTTAGATACTTGCTCAATGTGTTTTCAAAAATGTTTGCTTTTCAATTGTGGGTTTAAAAAGTTTCTTTGAAAAAATTTCAGTTCGACTCGTACGTCAGAGTGTTTGAAAAATTTGCTTTGAAAGCTTTTGAAAATGTGTTGGTGAAAAGATGTTTTGATTTGTTTGAAATTAGAGCAAGTATCCTTGAGAACCTACCTACCCTAAGGAATTCGTCTGTGTAAATGTCCTTTAAAGTAGTGCCATCCCACCATTGAGAGGTAGGTAGCACCACCGTTGGAGGTGTTCGGGTCAATTCGGGGTTCGGGACATGGTGATCACCAGAGCAATGGGAAGACACCTTAGAAGCTACCCTCATGCCAGGTTCCCGGATCATGAGGACTTATTAAGACGTCCTCTACTCGACGATCACCTTTCGAGGCAAGGCAACAGTGAAGCGTACCCTAGGGGTGGTGTGTGCGATTTGTGTGTTGTTTTCATTTGCATTTGTCTTGTCATGTTAAAGTGTTCTACGCTTGATTTTAATTAGGGCCATTCATTCTTGCATGCTTATTTAACAGTTAAAATATTTGCGGAAACGTAAATCTAAAGCTATTACAAATGGCGCGGGTCCACATCGCCAAAATTAAACCGGACCCGATTTGACGGAAAGTAAAGAAAGCAAAAGAAATAAAAGTGCGAAGAGCTAAATTATCCGAGTTACATGGCTTTGGGAGAATTACATTAATATTATAAGAAATAAAATAAAATGCGCGAATTGGAATAAATTACGAACATGGGCGTTGGACCCTTTTTGCAAAAAATTAAAGTTAATGAATTTAATTAATTAGAATTAATGAGGAAGAAAAAAATTAAAAAATTAAAAAGGAATGTTTTTGGTATTTTCGTGTTTTTTTGAGATTTAATGAAAAAAAGATTTAATTAAAATTAAAATGTCAAACCCTAGTTCTAATTATTTTTTAGTTGTTATGAAAAATATTGAATTTTTTAACTAATTTAAACCTAAGTTAATTTACATGCATTTTTAATTATGAAAATAAATAAATTAAATATTATTATTGTAAAAAAAGGAAATTAGAAGGAATAATATTAACAATTAAACCTAAATTCTATATTTTTGGATTTTTAGTTATTAAAAGAATTAAAATTGTAACCTAATTAAAACTAATAATTACACGTTAATTTATTTATGAAAATATTAAATTAAAATAATTTATTATGTTTTTATCTTTTTCTGATTTTTTTGGGGTATTTTTTATATTGTAAAAATAAATGAATTAAATTAAAACAATAAATAAAATAATAGTTCAAAATAAAATAAGAAGATTTGCAAACCAAGGGGGTGGAGGTCCCCAATATGGAGGTATAGGCCTGAGATGCTGGCCCAATAAGCTTTGATTCGTTGACTTTTCCAGACGCAATATGGCACGTTGACTGGAGTTTAGGATGTTCTTCAATCTATGGCCCTTGATCTGATGCTAGGATGGACGTGTCATGCTTGATTGGGAGGCACATAGTATATCCACAAATCAAGCGCTGCATGGGATTAATTAATGAAAAATAATATTGAACATGTGAAAGACCTGGGGTTCGAACCCAGGTCATGTACCTCCACTACCAATCCTGCTTGCCAGCTGAGCTACACGCGCATTCAAATATATTATGACAAATAAATAACAAAAGGCAAAAGGAAAGCATTAGTGGTTGAAGCGCGCGAAATTTCAAACGCACCAACCACCGTTCGCCACGACTTCGTCTCCTTCATGTTCCCTGTAACACAAACACCAAAAGCAACGGTTTTGAACGCGTTGCATTAGGCAGGCTATTGAAAAATAGCGACTAGCGCTATGGTGTATATAAATTGATCGCGAATGGTGTTTCATGTTCGTCCAGGCTTGCTGAATACAACCATCATGGTCTTGAGGGCCAATTTTACTTGATCTTAAAAGCCCTAATTCCTTATCCTGAAAACCCTAGAATTTAAACATGGTGGAATCGAATATAACGCGTAATAATTCAATCAAAAGCATTGGTTAGCTTCGAAACATCACACTGAACAAGAATCCATAAATAAAAATGCAAAAAGATGCGTGAATTATGATATACGATTTTGAAAATTTCGTGACACAGTTTGAGTTTAATCTACCAATTCTTTGTGTTTGAGTTGATGTTAGGGATTGGAATCGCTTCTGGGAACCTTGAGGAAGCTATTGGAAAAGGAATGGTGCTTTGAATCCGCCTCTAACAATGATTTCAGAATTGAGTTTTTTCAACAATTTTCCAAGTTTGTCTATTGTTCTTCTGCGCAGCTTAGGGTCTTTCAGCATTAGGTTTGTGTTCCTGTATTTGTATGGAGTCAATTAGGTTAACAAAACTCCATCAAATCTCTTGCCATAATGATTTTTGATAATTGATTTTCTAAGGATTTTTTGAATCTTTTTCATGTGCATTTTTGTTCAATCATGCTCAAATCAACCAAATCTTGCCATATTGGGATGTGCACGAGATCTTGACCTTAAAACATGTATAAAAAGATTTTTTAGGTCAAGTTTTATATTTTCTACATATTTAAATGATTTAAATGAATTAATATAAATAATAATTCAAATAAAAAAATAAAAAATGAGAAAATACTTCCCTTTGGGCCAAGTGGTCGTGCATAGGCTTGGAATGATGAATCATGGAAGAAAAATGGGCCCATTAGCATTTTTAGGTCATTTGAAGTAATGTTGACTTTTCAAAATATCCAAAAATTTCCCAACTTCCACAAGGCATAACTTGCTCAATATTTAAGCTTTTCTCATGTTCTTGGACATTTTGGAAAGGTCTTTGAGTCCTCTAACCAATGCCTTTGGTCCCATGTCATTTTGATTTACCAATCTCAAGTTATGGCCTTTGACTTAAAGTCCCTTTTTGTTGACTTTTGAAAATGACCTATAATGTTGAAATTGATAACTTTTTGTGAGAGTATTTCTTGGACTTGGAGTATGAAGATGAGTTGTAGGAAATGTCTTTCTCTTCAAAATGAGCTTTGGATGGAATTTTTCTGATAATCCATGTGAAAGTTATGCCCTGGTCAATTTCAGTTGACTTTTTCAACTGTCCAAATATAGTAACTTTTGTATCTTTGATGATTTCTGAGCCAAATTTTGAGAATCATGATCAAGCATTGATCAAATGATGTTTGTGGCTTCAAAATGATATGTTGATCAAAAATTTGAACTTTTGACTGTCAAATGACCATTTTGCCCCTACAGTTGACTGTAGTGCAATTAGGGTTTTTGACTGTGCAATTTTGAGCTGAATGCCTTGAAACTTGATATGAGGATACTTGACTGTGATCGGTGGATCTGGAACTGACTGTTTAACGCTGGTTCGCGAAATGTCGCGGAAGCAAGAGTCGCCACCGTCTTTTATTTTCTCCAAATGGAAAGGACAAAAGCACAGAAAAATTCCTTATAGAGATTGCTCTCGGTTCGGGAGGTAGGTTATAGAAAGGGAAGGTGTTAGCACCCTTTCTATCCATGGTTATCCATGGGCTCTTAGATACTTGCTCATTTGTGTTTTCAAAAGTGATTTGTTTGCTTTTCAACTGTGGGTTTTAAAAAGTTTCTTTGAAAATTTCAGTTCGACTCTCGTATCAGTCCTCAAGAGTGTTTGAAAAGTTGCTTTCGAAAGCATTTTGAAAAGGTGTCGGTGTGAAAAGTATTTTTTGAATTTGTTTTGAAATTAGAGCAAGTATCTACGAGAACCTACCTACCCTAAGGAATTCGTCTGTGTAAATGTCCTTCAAAGTAGTGCCATCCCACCATTGAGAGGTAGGTAGCACCACCGTTGGAGGTGTTCGGGTCAATTCGAGTTTAGGGACATTGTGATCACCAGAGCAATGGGAAGACACCTTAGAAGCTACCCTCATGCCAGGTTCCCGGATCATGAGGACTTACTAAGACATCCTCTACTCGACGATCACCTTTCGAGGCAAGGCAACAGTGAGGCGTACCCTAGGGGTGGTGTGTGCGATTCGTGTGTCGTTTTCATTTGTATTTGTCTCGTCCTGTTAAAGTGATCTACGCTTGATTTTATTATGGCCATTCATTCTTGCATGCAATTATTAACAGTTAAAAAAGTTGCGGAAATTAAAGTTCCTAAACTATTACAAAGGCGCGGGTCCACATCGCCAAAATTAAACTAGGACCCGATTTGACATAAAATAAAGAAATAAAATGCGGGAAATATAAAATGTCCGAGTTACATGGCTTGAGCAATTACATAATATTTGAAAGAAAATAAATGTGCGAAAGAAATAGAAATAGAACGTTCGAGGGCGTTGGACCCTTTAAAGAAATTAAATGAAATTAAAAATTAATTAATTATTTATTGAAATAAAAGAAGTGTTTTTTAGGTTTTTTTTTTTGTATTTATGAAATAAGAAAATTAAAATTAAAATTAAAAGAAACCCTAATTCTAAGTTATTTTTAATTATTTGAGAAAAATGTTAAAGTTTAACTTAATTTACTAAAGAATTTATGTACATGTTTATTTACAAAATAAATTAGTAGTTAATAATAATAATAATGATGAGAAAATTATTTATTAAAAAAAATGATGAAAAAGTTAAAAACCATAATTTCTACATATTTAATTTATTAAGAAAAATATTAAAGTTTTGAAACCTAAATTCATCTAATTAATTGTTTAAAGTTTATTTACAAAAATAATAATAGTAAAATTAATATTAATAAAATAAACATTTTTTGATTTTTCTGTATTTTATATTTATTATGAAAATTATTTTATGGAATTAAAAGAAAACAATTAAAAAACAATTAAAAGAATAAAAAGGAAAAACAAATAAAAATTAAAAATTGAGCAAACCATAGGGGGTGTCTGGCCCAAGGGGAGGTTTTTTGAAGTATTGACTCCTGAGTACCGTGGTCTGCATTCTTTGGCCATTGGATTGAGTTTCATGCATAAGTTGTTCTACTTTGGCCATTTGGCTTTTGGCTTTTGGCTTTTGGCCATTTGTGTTCTGGCTTCAACGTTCCTTTAATGTCTGGCTTAATGTCTGCCTCGCCATGTATTTGACTTTTGGCTTTTGGCCTTTTGGCTTTTGACTTTTGGCCATTTGGCTTTTGGCCTCAACGTCCCTTAATGAACCTGCATGGGATCCTGTCTAAACCTGTAGTGTTGAATCTCATGAAAACATTAAATAAAATCATAAAATGCAAATAAAACCAATATATGAAGAAATTTAATGTTTAGGCACAATATGGCATGTATGAATGATTATACCCTTTTGATCATGGAGATCAAATCAACCTTACCCTTACTGGAAAAGTAGTGACATGAATGATTTTATGCCTTACTGGAAAATTAGAATCATGGAGATCAAGCCAGCCTTACCCTTACTGAAGAAGTAGTGAGGTGTTGGTTTGTAATTGTGATGGCTTGTTTGTAGTGAGAGAGGGATTTGTAATAAGGATTTCAAGGTTTTAGGGTTCTTGAAAGAACTTGATATTCTGACAGTGTTGTGGCCAAGTTTTTTCTCTCTTTTTCTCCTCTCCTCTTTTTCTCCTTTTTCTCTTCTTCTCCCCTGGTTTGTGTGACAAGAAGGTGATTATATAGTGGAAATTAGAGTAAAGAAAATGGGCTTTGAATGTGCAATTGGGCCTCCAATATTCACTTGAATTCGTCACTTTCCAGGCTAAATCGCAGGGACTTAAGTGCATTTTTTGAAGTTGAAATGTGAAAACAAAATGTAGCCGGCATCGAGAACTAACTCCTGTCCGAAAATCGACTCAATCGGATAAACGGTGAATTAGTTATGAATTTTTGAAGTTTCAGCTCAGACAAACTTATTTTGGGCTCCAGTGTCGACTCTGACATGTTCTTCAATAAAAAACTGGTATTGATCGGTGCATAATTTGGTCTCGACTTTTGAAGCAAAGTTGTAGATCTACAAGTCAGGGACCTTGTGTAAAAATATGAGTCCAATCCGATAAAAATTGACCGAGTTATGAATTTTCGAAGTTTCGGCCCAGATGAAATATTATTCAGCATTCAGGATTTTCAGCGTGTCACGCACTCTGAGCAAAAAATGAAGGCCTTTTGAACACCGTTTGAACTCAATACCTTCTGTGAAAATGTAGCCAACTCAATTTGTGAAATTTTGGCACTGGAACCAGCTCGATACAATGAAAATCGACCAAGTTATGATTTTTTGAACATGACGCAGATAAACTTCTGTCACAAATTTTCTGCATGAAAATACTTGATAAATCCACATTTTTGAAGACCTTCTGATCAAAATTGGCTTCCAGCCGTGAGAGATGAAAACGTAGATAATGTCAAGACGGAATTTTGGCCACTGGAACGGGTTCAAAACGAGTCACGATGTTCAAGTTATGAATTTTTTAGCGCGTAAAAACTGCACTTTCAGCACACTTTTTCACTATATTTCTTCAAGAAAACTCACACATTCGGATACCTTCTTTAAAGAATTGACTCTTGAGCCGAACCTGAATTTGAGAATATGTTATCAGAGATATCTTGGCGAAAGAACACCTGAATATAACGCGCCGGGTTGGACTTGTGAATTTTCTTGAAATGTTTTTGAGAAATATGGGAGGGCAAATTTTGGGGTACAACAGTTGCCCCTGTTCAATCTTCTTAGACCTGAGGATGCAGATTGGCTGACGTGCCTTTCGTAATCCGAAGGTGGAAGATGATTGAAGAGTGCCCAGAAATTTGCGCTCACATAGTAGCAGTGTGATGATGGAATGAGCTTATAGATGCCATTTAGAGGTTGCTGGATAGGATGATGGGCTTATAGATGCCATCTGGATGTTGATCGCGTAAGAGATTCCTTAGCGAGAACCTGCGTACCTGCAAAAGGAAAATGATTACCTGACACGTTGCAGGAGCTGATTTTCAGATGCTTGGTATAGAGGTGTCCTGACTGGTTATAGGAGTTGGATCTGGAGCTTCAAACGGTGATGAATGAACCAGGGATGGTTACTTCCTTAGTATGAATGGTAAGAGAACCTTGGACGATTACTACCCCAACAGGAACGCTGAGAGAATCTTGGGTGTCTTCTACTGGGATAAGAATCAGGGAGATCTTAGGGTCGATCTGACTGAACCAGAGGAGGCCTTTGACTGGATAAGAATCAGGAAAATCTTAGGGTCGATCTGACTGAACCGGACAAGGTCTTGGAATATTTTCAACTGGATAAGCATCAGGGAGATCTTAGAGTCGATCTGACTGAACCAGAGAAAGCCTTTGACTGGATAAGTATCAGGAAAATCTTAGGGTCGATTTAACTGAACCAGACAAGGTCTTGAAATATCTTCAACTGGATAAGCATCAGGGAGATCTTAGGGTCGATCTGACTGAACTAGAGAAGGCCTTTGACTGGATAAGCATCAGGAAAATCTTAGGGTCGATTTAACTGAACCGGACAAGGTCTTGGAATATCTTCAACTGGATAAGCATCAGGGAGATCTTAGGGTCGATCTGACTGAACCAGAGAAGGCCTTTGACTGGATAAGCATCAGGAAAATCTTAGGGTCGATTTAACTGAACCGGACAAGGTCTTGGAATATCTTCAACTGGATAAGCATCAGGGAGATCTTAGGGTCGATCTGACTGAACCAGAGAAGGCCTTTGACTGGATAAGCATCAGGAAAATCTTGGGGTCGACTTAACTGAACCGGACAAGGTCTTGGAATATCTTCAACTGGATAAGCATCAGGGAGATCTTAGGGTCGATCTGACTGAACCAGAGAAGGCCTTTGACTGGATAAGCATCAGGAAAATCTTAGGGTCGATTTAACTGAACCGGACAAGGTCTTGGAATATCTTCAACTGGATAAGCATCAAGGAGATCTTAGGGTCGATCTGAACTGAACCAGAGAAGGCCTTTGACTGGATAAGCATCAGGAAAATCTTGGGGTCGATTTAACTGAACCGGACAAGGTCTTGGAATATCTTCAACTGGATAAGCATCAGGGAGATCTTAGGGTCGATCTGACTGAACCAGAGAAGGCCTTTGACTGGATAAGCATCAGGAAAATCTTGGGGTCGATTTAACTGAACCGGACAAGGTCTTGGAATATCTTCAACTGGATAAGCATCAGGGAGATCTTAGGGTCGATCTGACTGAACCAGAGAAGGCCTTTGACTGGATAAGCATCAGGAAAATCTTGGGGTCGATTTAACTGAACCGGACAAGGTCTTGGAATATCTTCAACTGGATAAGCATCAGGGAGATCTTAGGGTCGATCTGACTGAACCAGAGAAGGCCTTTGACTGGATAAGCATCAGGAAAACCTTGGGGTCGATTTAACTGAACCGGACAAGGTCTTGGAATATCTTCAACTTGATAAGCATCAGGGAGATCTTAGGGTCGATCTGACTGAACCAGAGAAGGCCTTTGACTGGATAAGCATCAGGAAAATCTTGGGGTCGATTTAACTGAACCGGACAAGGTCTTGGAATATCTTCAACTGGATAAGCATCAGGGAGATCTTAGGGTCGATCTGACTGAACCAGAGAAGGTCTTGGAATATAGCTAAGAATTTAACTGGATCTTTCCTGAAAGGTAAAGGTCAGTCATATGCAATGCATGATATGGATCAAGCAATGATGTTCTCAATATAAATGAGACTTGTATGATATGATGTGTCTATGCATGTTATAATGATGTATGTGATGTTTTATGTATGTTTTTGTCTAGGAAAGTGAATCCTTGACGGGTGCCGGGAAGTCGTATCCTGGGCTGATGTTGAGGAATAGATTTTGCTTCCGCTGGGGATGATAACTGCAAGAATACCGGTAGGAGAGGATGACTCCGTTGCGGAATAAACTTGGCAACTGGAAGTCTGCGGGGAGAAAAGATACTCTAGCGACCATGCTGGGAAGCAATACTCTGTGGGAAGAGGGATGCCTTGCTGAGTGTTGATAATAGTTTGCTGGGGATATCTTTGCCGTGTTGGAAGTGTTGATAGACTTCGTTGGGGTAAGAAGACTTCGTCGAGGACGCTCTTTCCGTAGCTTTTGGCTGAGGATAACCCAGTTATATCCTAGTACGGAAATAACTCTTTAAATAAAGCTGGGAGACGCGTTCGTGCTTTGCGAGGATAAGCTTCCAGAATTTACTGAGGATAGGCTTACTGCTTGGGGAGATAAATTCCAACTTTCCTGGGGAATCAGATTGGACTCTTCTGGGGGAGTTTTGATATGCTGGGGAAGTAACTCCACTGAATGTTTGATATACCGCCGGGGAACAATCTTTAGACCAAGACTGCCGGGGATGCTTGTTAAGGATATATATATATTGCTGCTGGGGAATGTTGAGCCCTGCGGGAGGATACTCAACTTCTTTAAGTTTGACAATAGCTTTGCTTGGGGAGAGTGTACTGACTTGCTGGCTCACTCTCTGGGGAATTAAGATATTTGGTTATGTTCTTTAGCTGAGCCTACCTTGGTACCCTGGAGGACGGAAACAATCAGATTGCTTAAACCACCCGTTATTGCCCCTGTTTCTATGGGGGAGGCACATGTGGGATGCTGATATTTGTTGAGGGTCAAACCTTCTTCTGGTAGGCAGGTGACAAGATGACAGGACATAGTCGTACGCTTTGATCCCTAACTTTTGCCTGGACCGCCCTTTCGGGTTTTCAGTCTACCGGGATACCCATTTTTGCCCAAGCTGCCTTTTCAGGTTTTCGACTTGCCGGGTGTACAGATTTTTTTTATTTCATCCCTTCATTTTGCCCGAACCCTTTTGGTTCGCCGGGAAGCCCTTATTTTTGCCTAGGTATGTCAACCTAGCGGGTCTTTGATTTTGCGTAGTATTTTTTTCGACTATGTCCATGCTTTCAGGATGTAGGGAGTTGCCCCTGTTAGAAGTATTTTGCCACGCCACCAGAAGGTGTTTGATCAGGCAAGATTCGTTGCTGGATTGCCCCAAGTGACTCAGGCGGAGATTTGCCCCGGGCTATTTGGCCTTTTGAGAGATTCTCCGAATCTTGACTTAACTGCCCCAGATGACGGACAATAGTCATACCTCCCCCTTGATTGGAAGTGCTTTTGTTCATTAGGCATTCATCGTGCGGATTTCCCTGCTCAAACAAAAAGTCATATGCAAACAAAGTTATGTTAAAAATGCAAAGCTTATGTCTGTCTTGAAGAATTTGAAACTGCATTCTTTTTCATAAAACGAATGAATGTTTGTAAAACATGATGTCAACTCCATATTTTATTGTGAGCCTTAAGGAGTCAGGATACCTTTCGTAACAGTATGCTTTCGAACTAACCCATGCTTCAGCTAGGACTTTTGAGGGGTATAACGTGGCCTGGTTTACGGTTTAAGAAACAAAGGATAAAGGCTCAAATTTTATTTGTACCCACCCGCTCTTCGTGATGTTCTCCAAACCTAAACTCAGCTGATCGTGCGTTAGACCTTGTTTGAGTCTTTGTCCTGATGTTCCAATGATGGTTCGGATATTGATGATTTATTTTGAATGGGCAGTCATTTCTTTTTTTGTTGAGGGTTTGTAGGACCTCTTTCTTGTTGATTTCGTTATCCCTATTTTTTTTTGCCTGAACTGTTTCTTTTTACAGTCAGCGGGATGCCCCAGTTTCATAAGTCCCTTTTTATAGGTTTTGACTTCTTGGGCTTTTCGTTTATGATTTTTTTTGATAATGACTGCCTGTCCTTTTGATTGTTCTGAACCATCACTGTCTTTCTTTTTTCGTAAGGATCTCTTTGGTGCCATTCGTTATGCACTTGGATCAACTGAGAGACTACCCTGCCCCAGGTTATGATTAAGGGTTTTAAATTGCGAAAAGAAAAACTCCTACTTCTTTGGCTCAGATGGGTTGACGAGGGATTATCTTCCTTATAACTCCAGTGTTTAGGAATTGAAACAATGCCTGTACCTCATCAGCGGGGTCTGTTCAAAAGCATACTGTAGATTATGGTATCGTTTTCGTCATCCTCCCTCAAGAGGCTTAGAATTTTAGATCACGAGTTGACATCAGAAAAAATATGAAAATAATTTGCATTTAGTGAATACGAATATATTGCTTCAAAACAGACATATGCGATGCATTAATGAAATAACAATGTTTAACAATGAGTAAATGTTTGAACAAAAGAGAATTGCAACTTGAACATTCGAATGAACAAAAATTTCTCAATCCTAGCCATGTTTTGACAAGGGAGCAGTGATTATGTTCGGAGTCTCAGGTACTTCAAACTGAATCTCTCCAGCGTCGATCATGTCTTGAATCTTGTTTTTGAGAGGCCAGCAGTTGTCTGTAGTATGCCCCGGGCTATCAGAATGGTATGCGCACCTATCATTGGGATGATAGTTAGGAGCAGAAGTGTTTGGATTCCGGAGAGGAGCCCTTAAGGTGATCAGCCTTGCCTCCAACATTTGTTGTAGTGCTTGATCCAGCGACATGTTGATCTTGGGGAACTGCCTTTTAGGCTTGTCTGGTTTGCTTTGATCAGCCCGTTGTTCTGGGCGAGGTCGTTGTTGGACCCGTGAAGTAATAGCAGCTTGGAGAGGCCCAAACCTTTGACTTCTTGGAAGTTGATTAATGACTGGGTCCCTGACTTGGGCTGGTTGCTTCATGTCTTGATGAAGCTGACTGATCATGGCCCTCAGCTCTCCTTGCTCCTGAGCTAAACCTTGAATGAGGGCCCTTTGCCCCAGCATCTGGGTTTTCAATGTGTCTACCTCAACTTGTAGACGTTTCAGCTGTTCGTCCTTGTCATCTTCAGGACTCTTTCTGATCAGATTCCCCATGAGGAGTGTCCTCAACTCTTCCTGCCCCTTGGATAGGCTTAGGAAGATCTCTTTGAACTGAGTCTCTTGAGTGTGCAGGTCCTGGTTATCTTGTTGGGAAACCATGGCTGAAATAAACAGCAGGGAGGGTAAGTGACCTGCAACAAGGGTACCTGTTATGCAATGATATGTATGATATGCATGCAATGTTTTCAAGGATCTCGCGGGGTAAACAAGAAATTTGTTAGAGCTGGGATCCGGTAGCTTGATTGAAGGAACTTCATATTTGTTGAGAATCCTTTTTCAAGGGTCAAAGGCTCACCATATCCAGTGGGTCATAGCCCCTGACTTTAGTCATCATGTCTGGTTTTGATTTCCAAACAACCTTGGTTAGGGGAACCTTCTTCAAGAGTCAAAGCTCGCCATATCAAGTGGGTCATAGCCCCTGACAATTTTGGCTAGAGGAAAATAAATCCTCCTTGCCCCTTGCTAGATGTTTGATTCATCATGACCTGCATCACAAGCCCTTGAGATCCTTGAAATGGGTTAGGATGTATGCAATGGTATGATGTTATGTTATGCATGGGGTAATGTGAGTAACCCTGTTATGAGTCCCAATTAAGGACATAAACAAAACCTGCAAAAAACTAGTCTGCAAGAAACTCAGTACATTCTGTTATAAGCCCTAATTAAGGACTATAAACAAAACCTGCAAGAAACTTAATACACTCCGTTATGAGTCCTAATTAAGGACTATAAACAAAACCTGCAAGAAACTTAGTAAGCCCTGTCATGTGTCCAATTAAGGACTAAAACAAAACCTGCAAGTAGTTCATGTGTCAGATAAAGCATGCAAGCAGTCAAGTACGAAGGCACACAAGTCACACAAGAGAAAGCCCTTAGAGTTTAGGCCAGCATGGGGTCTGGGTATTACCCTCTTGAAGTTGGTGGGCTCAACCTGTCCTATTATAAGTAACCGGGTTCTAAGGGTCCCAATATCACGGGATTGCTTTCATTGTTCATCGTTTCGATTTAGCCACTGAACTGGCGACCGAAATATTCCAGGAAAGCAACCCTCAATTGAGTGTAGTATCGAGTATCAACCAACCTCGGACTGCACCAAAGTCAGTTATCTCACTACCCTAAAGAGGCCAAGATAGTTCAATTAAGGTTCCTAAGGTCTGTTGATGCTTCACGACACCACGCGGAGGCCCCGTACTCTCCTTGATTGAACTCAAGGGTTACCGGTACACACCAAAGTGCCACATCAACGTAGCAGACTGTTTCAACCATGTCGGTGTACCCCGCACAGTTCCCTCATAGTCTTGTTGCTACTTTCTAAGAAGGTATCCCCCAGATCCGGGTTAGGATCTATAGAACTCCCAAGCAACCCACAATTTAAAGCACACAAGGAAAACAATTGAAAACACAGTTATGAACTAGCCCTAAGGTACACCTCACTTTATAAGATATTCCCCAGCAGAGTCGCCAGTTCTGTGATCGGTGGATCTGGAACTGACTGTTTAACGCTGGTTCGCGAAATGTCGCGGAAGCAAGATTCGCCACCGTCTTTTATTTTCTCCAAATGGAAAGGACAAAAGCACAGAAAAATTCCTTATAGAGATTGCTCTCGGTTCGGGAGGTAGGTTATAGAAAGGGAAGGTGTTAGCACCCTTTCTATCCATGGTTATCCATGGGCTCTTAGATACTTGCTCATTTGTGTTTTCAAAAGTGATTTGTTTGCTTTTCAACTGTGGGTTTTAAAAAGTTTCTTTGAAAATTTCAGTTCGACTCTCGTATCAGTCCTCAAGAGTGTTTGAAAAGTTGCTTTCGAAAGCTTTTTGAAAAGGTGTCGGTGTGAAAAGTATTTTTTGAATTTGTTTTGAAATTAGAGCAAGTATCTACGAGAACCTACCTACCCTAAGGAATTCGTCTGTGTAAATGTCCTTCAAAGTAGTGCCATCCCACCATTGAGAGGTAGGTAGCACCACCGTTGGAGGTGTTCGGGTCAATTCGAGTTTAGGGACATTGTGATCACCAGAGCAATGGGAAGACACCTTAGAAGCTACCCTCATGCCAGGTTCCCGGATCATGAGGACTTACTAAGACATCCTCTACTCGACGATCACCTTTCGAGGCAAGGCAACAGTGAGGCGTACCCTAGGGGTGGTGTGTGCGATTCGTGTGTCGTTTTCATTTGTATTTGTCTCGTCGTGTTAAAGTGATCTACGCTTGATTTTATTATGGCCATTCATTCTTGCATGCAATTATTAACAGTTAAAAAAGTTGCGGAAATTAAAGTTCCTAAACTATTACAAAGGCGCGGGTCCACATCGCCAAAATTAAACCAGGACCCGATTTGACATAAAATAAAGAAATAAAATGCGGGAAATATAAAATGTCCGAGTTACATGGCTTGAGCAATTACATAATATTTGAAAGAAAATAAATGTGCGAAAGAAATAGAAATAGAACGTTCGAGGGCGTTGGACCCTTTAAAGAAATTAAATGAAATTAAAAATTAATTAATTATTTATTGAAATAAAAGAAGTGTTTTTTAGGTTTTTTTTTGTATTTATGAAATAAGAAAATTAAAATTAAAATTAAAAGAAACCCTAATTCTAAGTTATTTTTAATTATTTGAGAAAAATGTTAAAGTTTAACTTAATTTACTAAAGAATTTATGTACATGTTTATTTACAAAATAAATTAGTAGTTAATAATAATAATAATGATGAGAAAATTATTTATTAAAAAAAATGATGAAAAAGTTAAAAACCATAATTTCTACATATTTAATTTATTAAGAAAAATATTAAAGTTTTGAAACCTAAATTCATCTAATTAATTGTTTAAAGTTTATTTACAAAAATAATAATAGTAAAATTAATATTAATAAAATAAACATTTTTTGATTTTTCTGTATTTTATATTTATTATGAAAATTATTTTATGGAATTAAAAGAAAACAATTAAAAAACAATTAAAAGAATAAAAAGGAAAAACAAATAAAAATTAAAAATTGAGCAAACCATAGGGGGTGTCTGGCCCAAGGGGAGGTTTTTTGAAGTATTGACTCCTGAGTACCGTGGTCTGCATTCTTTGGCCATTGGATTGAGTTTCATGCATAAGTTGTTCTACTTTGGCCATTTGGCTTTTGGCTTTTGGCTTTTGGCCATTTGTGTTCTGGACGTTCATTTAATGTCTGGCTTAATGTCTGCCTCGCCATGTATTTGACTTTTGGCTTTTGGCCTTTTGGCTTTTGACTTTTGGCCATTTGGCTTTTGGCCTCAACGTCCCTTAATGAACCTGCATGAGATCCTGTCTAAACCTATAGTGTTGAATCTCATGAAAACATTAAATAAAATCATAAAATGCAAATAAAGCCAATATATGAAGAAATTTAATGTTTAGGCACAATATGGCATGTATGAATGATTATACCCTTTTGATCATGGAGATCAAATCAACCTTACCCTTACTGGAAAAGTAGTGACATGAATGATTTTATGCCTTACTGGAAAATTAGAATCATGGAGATCAAGCCAGCCTTACCCTTACTGAAGAAGTAGTGAGGTGTTGGTTTGTAATTGTGATGGCTTGTTTGTAGTGAGAGAGAGATTTGTAATAAGGATTTCAAGGTTTTAGGGTTCTTGAAAGAACTTGATATTCTGACAGTGTTGTGGCCAAGTTTTTTCTCTCTTTTTCTCCTCTCCTCTTTTTCTCCTTTTTCTCTTCTTCTCCCCTGGTTTGTGTGACAAGAAGGTGATTATATAGTGGAAATTAGAGTAAAGAAAATGGGCTTTGAATGTGCAATTGGGCCTCCAATATTCACTTGAATTCGTCACTTTCCAGGCTAAATCGCAGGGACTTAAGTGCATTTTTTGAAGTTGAAATGTGAAAACAAAATGTAGCCGGCATCGAGAACTAACTCCTGTCCGAAAATCGACTCAATCGGATAAACGGTGAATTAGTTATGAATTTTTGAAGTTTCAGCTCAGACAAACTTATTTTGGGCTCCAGTGTCGACTCTGACATGTTCTTCAATAAAAAACTGGTATTGATCGGTGCATAATTTGGTCTCGACTTTTGAAGCAAAGTTGTAGATCTACAAGTCAGGGACCTTGTGTAAAAATATGAGTCCAATCCGATAAAAATTGACCGAGTTATGAATTTTCGAAGTTTCGGCCCAGATGAAATATTATTCAGCATTCAGGATTTTCAGCGTGTCACGCACTCTGAGCAAAAAATGAAGGCCTTTTGAACACCGTTTGAACTCAATACCTTCTGTGAAAATGTAGCCAACTCAATTTGTGAAATTTTGGCACTGGAACCAGCTCGATACGATGAAAATCGACCAAGTTATGATTTTTTGAACATGACGCAGATAAACTTCTGTCACAAATTTTCTGCATGAAAATACTTGATAAATCCACATTTTTGAAGACCTTCTGATCAAAATTGGCTTCCAGCCGTGAGAGATGAAAACGTAGATAATGTCAAGACGGAATTTTGGCCACTGGAACGGGTTCAAAACGAGTCACGATGTTCAAGTTATGAATTTTTTAGCGCGTAAAAACTGCACTTTCAGCACACTTTTTCACTATATTTCTTCAAGAAAACTCACACATTCGGATACCTTCTTTAAAGAATTGACTCTTGAGCCGAACCTGAATTTGAGAATATGTTATCAGAGATATCTTGGCGAAAGAACACCTGAATATAACGCGCCGGGTTGGACTTGTGAATTTTCTTGAAATGTTTTTGAGAAATATGGGAGGACAAATTTTGGGGTACAACATTGACCATATTTGGAAGCATGTGAGACTTGATTGGGCCTTTGGAAACTTCCTTTTCTTGATCAGAACACAAACCCTAGTTTTGACTGTATAAGAGACAGTTGGGCTGCACAAACCTTGGGGAATTTTATGACTTGGCTTGGCAATTTCTTGGAGAATATGGGAGGGCAAATTTTGGGGTACAACACAGCAGAATAGTCACCCATGGAATCCGGAGTGGATGGGTACCTGCATTGGTGAGTGTGGGTGTGTGTAAGGGATAGCCATCCTTAAACAAAAATGCAAAAGGAAAGAAAATGAACACAAGCAGTTTATCAAATGAAAAACGTCCGATGAATCATTAAACATGGCATATGAATATGAAAAATAATCAAAACCCTTACAAATGGACCTACATGCCCCGGGCAAGGCATGAGGTGAAAAGATAGTGCACGGATTGTTTGAGAGTAAATATTACAGACCAAATAGGAAATGTTTAACAGATGAATTACTGATGAATAAAAGTGATGGGGACAAAGTCTTTTGCCTCCCAGTTGCTCAATCCTCCTTTGGCAGTTGGGTAAATCCACTCTTCGATGTTGCTTTCTTTGTCTTCATCTTCCAAGGCGTTGATTCCGCAGGGAGAAATTTTGACTGGCGCTCTTTCAATCTTCAAACGGCGCATAACTTTCTGGCCAGCGGCTGTGAACCCTAATCCAAATTTGTCTGTCTTATGTGGAATATCAGGCAACTGTCCCCATGCTGAATTCTTCCCTTCCTTTATTGCGGCCCTTGCGTCTTCCAGAGATGCCATCCTGGCCATCTGCCTCGGTGCCTCAGCTGCCAACTTTGCTACTGCTATTTCAGGAAGGACTCCTTTGAAATGCTGAAAAGGCGTTTCAATGAACTCTCCTTCAACCTCCACATACCGGAAAGAATTTAAGTGGCTAATCATGTACTCTTCTTCGCCATGGACAGTGATGATCTTTCCCTTGACAGGATACTTCAACATCTGATGTAAGGAGGAGGTGACTGCCCCAGCATGGTGTATCCAAGGTCTACCCAGCAAGCAAGAGTATGACGGACGGATGTCCATCACATAGAAAGTAGATTTAAACACCTCAGTGCCTATCTTGATGGGAATCTCAACCTCTCCATGGACCATTCTCTTCGAACCATCGAAAGCTCTAACAACAATATCACTCGGCTTCAACTCCAACCCTTCACAATCTAGTCGGTCCAAGGCCTTCTTAGGCAAAACATTCAGCGACGAACCAGTGTCGACCAAGACGTGTGCGAGAGTGGTTCCTCGGCACTCGACTGAAATGTGCAAAGCATCATTGTGGTTTCTACCTTTAGGAGTTAGGTCGGCATCAGAAAAACCCAATCCATTGCCCGCAGTAAGGCTAGCCACGCAATTCTGAAATTGATCTGCAGAGGTTTCCTGGGGCACATGGGCTGCCTTCAGGAATTTTATCAGGGCTTTAGCATGCGCTTCTGAGCAAAGTAGCAGTGCCAGCATGGAGATCTTTGAGGGGGTTTTCCCCAACTGTTCTACCACATCGTAATCGCTTCTCTTGATTATCCTCAAAATCTCATCCATTTCCCTCTTGGAGGTTTCCGGGATGACCAAGGGTTGAGCCCTCGTCCTGACGAGCTCATCTTGGATTCCCTTACCTTTGTCAGCAGCGGTAGGAGGGACAGTACTAGGAACAACAACATCTTCAACCAAATGAGTTCTAGCAGAAAGTTTTATTGGTGCAGGAATGACTTGGTCAACAGATGAGGGTCCAAAGATTGCTTTTGGAGGGGCAATCTCTGGAGAAAATATTCTCCCGCTCCTGGTGATTTTGCTAGTGCCCGCAATGTTACTAATGCTGGCTTCTTCATCATCCGAACTTTCTTCAATTATCTCGATTTGTTTGATACCATGGTAGTAGACGTCACCGCCGTAGTTCCAAGGTATCGATTTCTCAGAAACATAGGGAACAGGCCCCAACATTGTTATCTTCAAAGGAACAGGTTTCGTAGCTGGTGTAATCTTAACAGGCTTTTTGACGACCTTGGAAAGATTGGCGTGAATGGTTATGATTGATACATCTTCAGTATGAACTGGAACAGCAGAAACTTTTTCAAACAAAATTTGTCGACTATCCACAAGGCCTTGGATGCCTTCCTTTAGTAACGGACAATCAAACGGCAGAGAGTAACAACAATAGCAGTCTTCTTTACATCCCGGGAAGATCTCGGCCCTTAACAAATTCAACTTGATGGTTAGCAGAGGAGTTATCAGATCATTAACATCAGCAACATACAAATCTTCTTCAATGGCGTTGACATTTCGGCCGTGCTTCGGCATGGGTGTAGATATCACATTAGGCTTCTCCGGAGCGTCAAACTCCACCTCCTTTGCCTCTATCAGGTCTTGGATCTTATGCTTGAGTGCCCAACTATCATTGGTGTCGTGTCCAACACTGTCTGAATGGTAGGCGCATTTAGCATTAGCATGATAATGTGGAGAGGACGTATTCACATTCTTTGGTGCCTCCTTGACGGTGGCGAGATTCAACTTTAACAGATGGGGAAGCACTTGCGCTGGAGTCATATTAATACGAGTGAACTGCCGTTGTGGCCGTTCCACTCGTTGTTGATTTGGTCTGGATTGGTTATAGCGAGGCTGCTCACTTGGAGTGTTTTGAATCATTATGGCCCCCACAGTTGGCCGACGCTCCATCTTCCCTGCTCTTCTCTGAGAATATACCACAGCCGTCTCCTTCTTAAAAGGCTTCTTCTCAACATTTGCAGCAACACCCTTCTGAATCTTTCCTGATTTGATGCCAGCTTCTATTCTTTCGCCTGTTAAGATTAAATCGGTAAACCCCGCGGAAGAATTACCAATTAGATGATTGAAAAATGGCCCAGATAGGGTCCCTAGAAACATATCAACGAGTTCGCGGTCGGTTAAAGGAGGCTGCACCCTGCCGGCCAAATCCCTCCATTTTTGTGCATATTCCTTGAATCCTTCGCCTGTTACTAACGACATACCCTGAAGTTGGGTACGAGTAGGAGCAAGGTCAGAATTATACTGGTATTGTTTGTAGAAAGCGGTGGCCAAATCTTCCCAATTTCTGACACTGGTTCCTTCTAGCTGATAAAACCACTCCAACTGAGCTCCCGAAAGGCTGTCTTGAAAGAAATGAATCCAAAGATTTTTATCTGCCGTATAGGGTTGAATCTTTCTCACGTAGGACCTGAGATGCATTTTGGGACAGGACAAACCATCATACCTTACAAACACTGGCACTTTGAATTTCGGGGGAATCACAATCCCGGCAACCAAACCCAAGTCTTCAAAATCCAAACCCGGTACTCTTTGTAATTCCATGGCGGCCAATCTATCTTCTAAACCCTTATATTTATCATCAGCTGGAGGGTATTGCTGGTCAGAATAATCTTCATCCTCTTCAACCTCTTCTTCTTCCGCATCAGACTCGGAAGGCACCGCAGCTCCATCTCTTTTACTAGTCCCTTCATCAGAAGTAGGAGGAAATTTAAGCACTCTCCGAGCTTCTCCGTCAAATCTTCTCCCCAAAGTAGCCACCCCAATCCTCTTTTTCTTCTTTTTCACTGGGTCCTTATTCCCCAATTGAGTCTTGATATCCTCCTGACCCTTAGCCAAGGTCATCAGGAGTTGCTGGAACTATGCATTCTGAGCTTGCAGGTCTTTGACTGTTTGCTCGAGATCCATCCTACTGAAATAAACAGCAGACAGATAAGGAAACCTGGAGTGAGACCTGCTTATGCACATGATGAATGGTATGCTTATGTATGCAATGCATTCAAGGATTTAGGACATTCAAAATTGTTTCAGACAAAGAAGAACGCACGTCATATTAATAAGAAGAAATTTGTTAGTACATAAATGCCCCATGGGCCAAATATTACAAAGTAACTTCTCAAGGCAAAAAGACATTGCGCATCCTCTTTGGTGAAATGTAGGTGTTGAGGGCCTCTTGCTCATGGAGTCGGCGGGTAAGCTCTAGAACCTTCTTCTCACTGGCGTAGAAGCTAGCTTCAAAAGTATTTCGTTCCTCCTTGAGCTGAATCCAACTTTTCTGCATTTCCTCCCACGATGTAGGCATGTCTGGATGTAGGGTGGTGTAGGGAACCTCTCCTTTATTGACGGGCTCTTTAATCACTGGGAGTACATGAGGATAAGGCATCATTAGACTTTGGGCTCGGGCTCGTACCCACTTGAGATAGGGCTCAAGAGGGATGGAGTTCTTGTGTCCCAGAGTCTTGCTATCAACCTTGTTGGGCCTTCCCCAAGCTCTGATGAATCTTTGGCGAAGTCCTTGCGCATCGTTGTCGAAGTCAAAAACTAGGTCGGGAATCAACATATCATGAGGGCCATCCCTCCGTGCATATCCAAATTGCCTCAAAGCTAGGCAAGGGTTGTAGGTGATACCTCCTCTGATTCCAAGTAAAGGAACATTAGGAAATTCTCCGCAATGATCGACAATGATGCCATTTTCTCTGGACCGAGTACACCAATGTACATCAGAGTGAGTAAGAGTCATCAATCGTTGGGACCACCTTGAACCTTGGTCATTCTTCAAGACAGATTGTGGAAGGTGCGAAATAAACCACCTTGCAAGGAGAGGAGTACAGCACATGAGAACACCCATCTTTCTCATTGTTCGTGTGTAAAATGAGTGAAGAATGTCCCCAAGCAATGTTGGTATTGGATTTCTGGACTAGAAGATTTTGACGGTGTTGACATCTACCAATTGGTCAGGATTTGGGAACAAGACCAACCCATAGATAAGGAGTGCCACAATCTCTTCAAAGGCTTGTAGGTCCAATGAATTCCAACATGCTTGTGCCTTCTCAAACAAGAATTTTGCTAAGAATTCTTTGACGCCGCTTCTGGTTTCCCAATGCCCCTTGATGTCGGATGGTTGTAGATGTAATGCTCGAGCAACATCCTCCGGATTTGGTTCCTTTTCCGTACCGTTGAAGGGTAGTTGATTAAGGATAGGAAGTCTCAGGAGTTGAGAAAACTCCTCCAAAGTGGGCACCAACTGATAATCAGGGAAGGTGAAACAGTGGTGAAGAGGGTCAAAGAACTGGAATAGCACTTTCATCATGTCTTCTTCAATGTTGGTGTTGACTAGGCTGAGCAGTCTACCATGTCTTTCACTGAAGGATGAGTTTTCCAGAATTCTTGAGGTGAGCTCCTTGAGTTGAGGAGAGATTCTCACAAGGTTGACTTGAATGGTGTTTCTGCGAGGAATTTCCATGACCTACAAAACAGGAACAAAGATGAAGATCCAAACCCTTGAAATGGTTAGTGAATGCATATGATGCTTTATGATGTTTATGATGTATGCACAAAACATATGTACAAGTGATTCAAACCAAACCCTAGTTTCAGGCTTGCATGGGGTTTCATAGGTAAGTACCCTCTTGAGTGTAGTTGGCTTAAAAACCTGTCCTATAAATAGTAACCGGGTTCTAAGGAGCTCAATATCATTGGATTGTTTTCATTGTTCATTGTTTTGGTTTAGCCACTTAACTAGCGACCAAAATATTCCAAGAAAACAACCCTCAATGAGTGTAGTATCGAGTATCTACCAACTTTGGACTGCACCAAAGCCGGTCATCTCACTACCCCTAATAAAAGGCCAAGATGGTCAAGTAAGGTTCTAGGTCATTAGTGCTTAGTGACATCACTCAGCGGCCCCGTACTCTCCTTGATTGAACTCAAGGGTTACCGGTACTCACAAATATGTCGCACTAATATAACTATTGCTTCGACCGTGTCGGTATACCCCGCACAGTTTCCACAACGTATTGCTATCTATGAATGTTTCCCAAAATCCGGGTGTAGGATTGCAAACCCAAACAAAAAAAATATATAAAACAATCAAATCAAACAATTAGTCATGCAAGAGGGTGATCTAAGCCCTAAGGTTACTCCACTTTTTAAGATATCCCCAGCAGAGTCGCCAGTTCTGTGATACGGTGGGAGAACTGACTGTGAGTTTTGCGTTTGTATTTGCAAATGTTTTGGTTGAGCAAGAGTCGCCACCGACTTTTTATTTTATCCTAAGGAAAGGTTTAAAAAGCACAGCAAAAACCTTTGAGATTTTTCTTGGGTTCGGGGAGTAGATTATAGAAAGGGAAGGTATTAGCACCCTTTCTATCCATGGTTATCCATGGGCTCTTAGGTACTTGCTTAGATCAACTTGCCTTGGTTTTCAGTTGTTTGAAATGGTGCTTTGTGTGTGTGGCTTTGAAAAGGTTTTGAAAAAGATGCCTTGTATAGGCTACCCTTGTAACAATTCTTTACTCGAATGTTTTACAAAAGGTGTTTGTCTTTTTGAAAAGATGTTTCAAGGTTTTTTGAAAGTTTGTTTTGAAGGTGTTTGTGAAGTGTGTTTTGAAAATAGGCAAGTGTTTTCTTTGCAAATCGACAAGTACTTAAGAGCGATCTACCCTAAAGTTCTCAAAGATTTTTGTTATGTTTTAACTCTTTTAACAATTTTGTTTCACCATTGTATTTGGTGGACAATCTTGTGTTAGGATGTGAAAGGGACGGGCGCGGGTCATCGTTTAGACCATAATTGCAATAGTGCTAAGTATCCTTGGGCAATTTTTCTTTGAAAAGGGACTTTGATCATTTTAGGCAACTTTCGAAAGCGTCATCGAGGGACTATGATCATTTGATTATTTGCTTTGCCCAAAGAAACCTAACATACAATATGGCCCAATTTTGAAAGGCAACAAGTGGATGTAACCCTAGGGGTGTTAGTGTGCAAGTGTGTTTTATTGCATACAAGAGTTTTTTTCTTTGAATTAGGTTTTTCTATTTCATTGATTTTATCTTGCCATACACGTCCTAATTACTAGCAATAAGAAGCGGAAATATAAAATCCTACGCTATTACAACAATTAGGGGAGGGGGATACACATTTGTACATGGGGGGTTCAACGAGAAAAATAGACAAAAAAGAAAATAGCAAAAAAACAAGATATAGAGAGAGAGAGAGAGAGGGAGCCCGCGCGCTGCTGGGAGGTCATCAGAAGTTCTGACTCAGATCCGCTGCCAGATGATCAACCTGTTAGTGAAACTGGATGAGTCAGAACTTCTGACTCTGGCACCTGCAAAACAGAACCTTGTTAGTGGGGAAATCAGAAGTTCTGATTTCCCTGCGCTGCAAGACAGAAGTTTGTTAGTGGAGAAACCAGAAGTTCTGATTCTGCTGAAAAGGCAATAACTCTCAGAGGTTCTGATATCATTGACAGCAAAACAGGCTTCAGATGTGCTAACGTCAAAGTCAGCACTTGGCTTTTCCCTGTACTAATCAGAACATCTGCAATTCTGTTGTTACTCCACAAAACAGGAAACATATTTGGAACAGATCCAACAAATAAAAATGTTTCAGAGGTCAGAACCACCAGGGTCACAGGTAAGTCCTATACTGGCTCAGAACGTTCTGAGGTATGAAAATCCTCAGAACATGAACAGCAACAACATGATATTTACATTATGTTTATTTGAATATGCACAGCTGATGATGCTTAACAGCGTGATGAGGGTCAGCAGGTGCTTACCTGACTGTTGGAAAAGTTGGTGAGTGAAAGTTTAGCTTTTGGTTCTGGTGGTGTTCTGGACAAATTTTCTTTGAAAAGGGGAAGTAAAGGTGTATACGTATGTAGGGTCAGAAGTTTGGAAAGGGTGTCTTTGGTTTACAGAAAAAAAACTGGATATTTGATGAAGTTTGAAGGTAAGAAACTCAAAGTTATGAAACAAAACTGGAGATTTTGGCAGAGTTTCAGAATGCTGTGTTGCTAAGAGTTCTGTTTCTCACTTAGCAACTGCTGTTTCTTTTTTTGAACCTCTTTTGCAGTGGTGAAGACTCACTATTTATAGGCAAAGTTCTTGTGGATGCCTTGAACATTTAAAGCACCAACAGAGTTTGAATTTGTTCTTTAACAGAAATTCCTGGGAAGTTGTGATACAGATAGCCTTCAGCCTAGGCTGCAGCAGCAGACGTAGATTGGGGAGAAGTGACCTATGAAGTGGGCGGTGGCGTGAAGACCCATGCCAGAATCTGTGCAAAAGCGTTTTCCAAGCCACACGTGAATGCTCAGAAGTGGTTGGAAGCATTAATGGGCATTAAATGGTGATAAGACCTATCAACATTAATATTCTGGTAATGGAAACCAACGTTGAATCAGCAGCGTAAACCATGCTCTGGCCTTGGCTTCCTGTTGTCTTAGTAAGCTCTAGAGATTCTTTATCAGTGTAACACCCACTCTTCTGATCTTTCATCTTCTGATTTCAACCTGTTCTGAAGGAGCCTTCAGACTTTCCTGCTTCTCTTGCATTCCTTTAGCAAATTCTGACTGAGCTTGTGTAACTGCTGAAGGGGCATGTTCTGTTTGAGTCTTACATACTGAACCACGTTTACAACTTCTGATTGAACTGATGTAGCTGCTGAAGAGCCAACTTCTGACCACACTGAGCCAAGCTTGCAACTTCTGATTGTTTTTATCTGGAATGGGTCCAGAAGTTCTGAAGCGCTGATTTTTCTTAAAACACTCATTTTAGAGAAGCGTTTTAAGAACTTAGAATTTGTTTTTTCTCAAGATAAAAGCATTGTTTTTGGAGTTCGTGAGATCATCTTGCTCTTGTAAGTGGCTTGCTTGGGCAAAAGGATAACTCAGGACTTGGGTTTGTTTCAGAGGGACCTTGAAAATCCAAGATGGTTTCCTGAAGAAAGGAAGGGCAAATTTTGGGGTACAACAGGGTCCATTTGCCCCTGGGGTCACCTTGCGGCAGTATGATGCGTTTGATCACATGATCCCCGACTTGATATTCTTGTCATATGAATTTCTTGTTAAAAGCCTTGATCATCCACTTTTGATACGTTTGACCATGACAAATAGCAGTAAGTCTTTTTTCGTTGATTAAGTTCAGTTGATCAAGCTGGGTCTGAATCCAATCGTCCTCGTTCAAACCTGCATCCTTCATGATCCGAAGAGAGGGTATCTGGACTTCAATGGGCAGAACTGCCTCCATGCCATACACCAAAGAGTAGGGTGTTGCCCCTGTTGACGTCCGTGCTGAGGTGCAGTACCTATGAAGAGCGAATGGTAACATCTCATGCCAGTCTTTGTAGGTCACTGTCATCTTCTGCATAATTTTCTTGATGTTCTTATTAGCCGCTTCAACAACCCCATTCATCTTCGGCCGGTAGGGAGAAGAGTTATGATGCTGTATCTTAAACTATTTGCAGAGCTCAGTGATCATTGTATTGTTGAGATTTGTACCATTGTCCGTAATGATCCTCTCTGGTACACCGTATCGACATATCAGATTGTGTCGGATAAATAGCGCCACGATGTTCTTGGTTACTGTAGCAAAGGAAGTTGCTTCAACCCACTTTGTAAAGTAATCAATAGCCACCAGAATGAAACGATGCCCGTTGGACGTAGTAGGTATGATCTCGCCAATCATATCGATGCCCCACATTGCAAAAGGCCAAGGTGTTGTCAAAACATTCATAGGAACGAGAGGTATGTGTACCTTATCAGCATAGACTTGGCACTTATGACAGGTCCAAGAATGATGATAACAATCGGCTTCCATAGTAGACCAATAATATCCAGCCCGTAGGATTTTCTTCGCCTTGGTATGTCCACTAGAATGAGTTCTGAACGTACCTTCATGTAACTCCGCCATAATCCTTTCTGCCTCGTTTTTGTCTACACACTGTAGTAAGGTTGAATCATGGTTACTGTGATCGGTGGAAATAGAACTGACTGTTTTGGAATGCTGGTTCACGAAATGTCGCGGTAAGCAAGAGTCGCCACCGTCTTTTATTTTCTCCAACAAGGAAAGGACAAAAGCACAACAAAATTCCTTTTCGAGATGTTTCTCGGTTCGGGAGGTAGATTATAGAAAGGGAAGGTGTTAGCACCCTTTCTATCTATGGTTATCCACGGGCTCTTAGGTACTTGCTCACTATGTTTTCAAAAATGTTTTGCTTTTCTTGTGTTTGTGGGTTTTGAAAAAAAGTTTGTTCGAAAACTTAAATTTGACTCTTGTATCTGTCCTCAAGAGTATATGAAGTGTTGTTTGAAAACTTTTGTCAGAAAAGTGTAGGTGCGAAAAGTATTTTTGTTTTGGAAGAGCAAGTACCTTAGAACCTCTACCTACACAAAAGAAATTAAGCTGTGTAAATATCCTTTAGACAGTACTATCCCACTATTGAGAAGTAGGTAGCACCGTCGTTGGAGTTTTTCGGGTCAATTCGATTATAGGGACATGTGGTCACCAAAGCAATAGTAGGACGCCTTAGCGGTAACCCTAATATCTTAGATCGTTTTTTATCCGAGGCAACCGTTTCGAGGCAACTTGGATCTTTAGACAGGAGGGCGACCTCTAAAACACCCTATACTCAATGACCACGTCGAGGCAACCAGGTGAGGTGTACCCTAGGAGTGACATGTGCGAGTGTGTTTCATTCAGTTAAGTTATCTTTGTACATGTTATGGTGAGCTACGGGTTGATTTTAATTTCAGAGATAAGTCTTGTCATGCATAGCCTAGTTAACATACATCTAGCAGTTAATAGTTGCGGAAAATAAATCTACGCTATTACAAGGCGTCGGGTATTTACATCGCCAAAAACAAACCCTTGGAAAAGTAAATTGCGGAAAATAAATGAAAGCGATAAAAAGTCCTAATTAAAACTATTACATCCTCGGAGCAATTACATAATAATGATCAAAAATTAATAAAACAAACATACGCGCGAGCAAAAATTGAATCGGAGAAAGTCTTAGGGTTTTGACCCTTTTTGAGAAAGAAAGAAGATTTTTGAATTTAATGAATTAAATTAAATTAAACATAATTAATTAATTAATTAAATAAAGGAATATTTTGGTTTTTTAGTGTCTCAAGGAAATAAATAAAAAACATGTAAAAGTTGTCAAGAACCCTAATTCTAATTTGATTTTAAACTATTGCAAAAAATGTCAAAATTAACCTAATTAAAACTAAGTTAGTTAATTATATTTATTTACAAAAATAATAAATTAAGGGTGAATTTAATAAATAATAATAATAAAAAAAATATATTTAGTTTTCTGATTTTATCATGAAAAAATTAATTTGGTTAATTAAGTAATAATTATAATAATAAATAGTAAAATAATTAAATGGAAAATATAAAAGAAAAAAAAAGAAGAATGAACCCAGGGGGTTTTGGCCCAATTAGGAGGTTGGTTTGGAATTTTCAGGCCCATTTGCTGCAGCCTGTTTGACTTTGATGATCATCCAGGGCGCGTGTTGACTGGGAGTATGATGGTCTTCCACTCAGGACCATTAGATTTATGCCTGAAGCCACATGGCGCATGGATGTTTGAGGTATATGATAGACCACCTCTTGAGACCTGCATGTAATCATGTAAAGAAAAATAGAAACAAATATTTTGGGGGACCTGGGATTCGAACCCAGGTCCCAATGACTAATACTCCAATGCCTTGGCTAACTGAGCTGGAACGCGCTTCTGTTAAGTATATGGACAATGAATATTATATACAAAAAATAATATTATGTTGTAAAACACAAAATGCGCGCGTTTTTTCAAACAGTCCAATGGTATGCTAACACGTCTTCGTCTTCCTCCTTTGTACCTGTAAAACAAAATCAGATAGCGGGGGTTTTTAACCCCCACAACATGCTACGAGGAAAAATAGCGATTAGCACTGTGGTTTATATAAATATTTCGCGAATAGTCAGTCTTGTTCGTCTTGGTTCAACGATTCCAACCATATGTATCACTGGTCCTAATTTTTCTTGGTTCATAAAGCCCTAATTCAAAGCTTGGAAACCCTAAAAAATCGTTCATGGCATTCTTCGATTCAGTGCATTATAATCCAATTAAACGATATCATTAGCTTCATATGGGTTCTAGCAATGCAAAACAAACAAGAAATCATGTTAAATGCTCATGAATTAGGCAATACGATTTTGGAAAAAAAATGGCAAACAGTGGTTCTGTAATGGACGATTCCTTGAGCTTTGGTATTGGAATTTGATTGTAAATCGTTCCTGAGAACTCCTGCAAGGTATTAGAATCAACAAAAAAAATTTGAATCGCCCTAGAAAGCAAAAATCAGTTTTGAGTTTTTCTTTAATTTTCTTGAATTGGCTATGGTCTTTCTGCAGCTTTTTTTCACCTGTATGAGATTAGGGTTAGTTTGCATATAAATAGAGGAATGGAATTAGGTCAAAACTTGAACAAGAATCCATTGAATTGATGATTTGATCTTTGATTGAAAATCAAATCTTTTTGCATTTTCATGATTGAATAAAGTTGCCAATTTTGGAGATTTTGCATCTTTGACTTTGAGCACGAAATTGCCAGCATATCTTGACCATATTTGCTTCACAAAAAGATTGAAAAAATCAAATCTTCCATTTTCCTACAATTTAAATTAATTAAATGAATTAATATTAATTAAAAATCCAATTAATCAATAAAAATAAGAAAATAAATTCAATTAAGCTTGATGGGTCGTGAATAGGCCATGGATGAAGTTTCAAGAAGAGATTTGAGGCCCATTAGCAAAAATAAGGTGTTTTGAGCAAAGTTGACTTTTGCAAATTCCTAAAAATTTCGCAACTTCTCCAATGCATATCTTGCTCAATTTTGATCATATGACCATGTTCTTGGACATTTTGGAAAGGTCTTGAAGTCCTCTAACCAATGCCTTTGGTCCCATGTCATTTGGATTTACCAATCTCAAGTTATGGTCTTTGACTTAAAGTGCACTTTTGTTGACTTTTGAATTTGACCTATAATGTAGAAATTGATAACTTTTTGTGAGAGCATTTCTTGGACTTGGAATGTGAAGATGGTTTGTAGGAAATGTCATCCCCTTCAAAATGAGAATTGGATGAATTTTTTCTGATGAACCATGAAAAAGTTATGCCCTGGTCAAGATACAGTTGACTTTTCTGTTGTCCAAAAATAGTAACTTTTTGCATCTTGATGATTTTTGAGCTATCCTTGTGGAATCATGATCAAGACTTGATCAAATGATGATTGTGAACTCAAAATAAGATGTTGACAAAAAAATATGACTTTTGACTGCAAAATGACCATTTTGCCCCTGCAGTTGACTGTAGGTCATATGGAGCTTTTGAGTGTGCAAATTGGCACTGGGAGTCTTGAAACTTGGCATGTAGGTGCTTGAGAATGTATATAGGCCTATGAGACTTGATTGAACCATTGAGAACCCCAAATTCCTTGAACGAACCAAAACCCTAACTTCAGCTGGCTTAGGAGGTGGTTTGGAATGTGCAATCCTTGAGCAATCTTGAGCAATTTGAGGATTATTCTTGACAAATCTTGAGGAATATGGGAGGGAAAATTTTGGGGTACAACAGTTACGCTTGTACAGGATACCATTACTGATGAATAACTTCGCAACAAACTTTCTCAAGAACTTCTTATCATTAACAGATGCACCATCGGGGTACTCTTGAGCCTGAAGATACCTCTTTACCTCATGAAACCAGGGTTTATCTGCTACCTCTCCAGTCTCAATATCACAGCAATGTGCGGGTTTGTCCAACCTCTTAATGGTAATCTGGGGCGCTTCATTGTCCCATCTGACTTTGAACATAGAAGACACGGTAGCTAGCGCGTCCGCTAACTGATTCTCCTCTTTTGGGAAATGTTCAAAGGTTATCTCCTCGAAGTGCGGAAGCAAAGTCAATACATACTCCTTGTAAGGAATAAGATTTGGGTGTTTCATATCCCACTCGCCTTTGATCTGACTGATCACTAGAGCAGAATCTCTGAATACACTCAAGAACTTAATCCTTGGGTCAATAGCTGCTCGAAGGCCCATGATGCATGCTTCATACTCCGCCATATTGTTGGTGCAGTTAAAACATAATCGGGCGGTGAACGGAGTATGACAGCCTTCAGGAGATATAATCACGGCGTCAATGCCATTACCCAACGCGTTTGAGGCTCCATCAAAGTACATAGACCATCGGGATCCTTCCTCAGGTCCTTCATCTGGTCCAGGTTCTTCAGAATCGGTCACCAATATGATGTTCTCATCCAGGAACTCGAAATTCATGGATTGGTAATCATCCACGGCCTGATGCGCTAAATGATCTGCCAATACACTTCCCTTAATTGCCTTCTGGGTCGTATATTTGATGTCATACTTAGTTAAGATCATCTTCCATCTTGCTATTCTTCCGGACAAGGCGGGCTTTTCAAAGATATATTTGATTGGATCCATCTTTGATATCAATAGGATAGTGTGAGTCAGCATATACTGTCTCAGCCGACGAGCAGCCCATGCCAAAGCGCAACAAGTTTTCTCAAGCAGTGAGTGTCGGGTCTCACAGTCGGTAAACTTTTTACTAAGGTAGTAAATAGCGTGCTCTTTTCGGCCAGACTCGTCATGCTGCCCCAGCACGCACCCCATTGAATTATCCAGTACTGTAAAGTATAAGATCAAAGGTCTTCCTTCAACTGGAGGCATCCGAATTGGTGGCTCTTGGAGGTATTCCTTGATTCTTTCGAAAGAGGTCTGACATTCATCATTCCATTTTACCACTTGATCTTTCTTCAACAACTTGAAGGTTGGCTCACAAGTAGCAGTCAGGTGCGAAATGAACCAGGCAATGTAATTCAGACATCCCAAAAAGCCTCTGACTTCCTTTTCTGTTCGGGGAGCTGGCATCTCCTGTATAGCCTTCACTTTTGCAGGATCCACTTGAATACCTTTATCACTAACAACGAAACCCAGCAGCTTACCAGACCTTACCCCGAAGGTGCACTTGTTCGAGTTTAACCTCAGTTTATACGTCTTCAACCTGTCAAATAGCTTCTGGAGACGGTCAAGGTGTTCTTCTTCAGTCTGGGACCTTGCAATCATGTCATCAACGTATACCTCAATCTCATGGTGAATCATGTCGTGGAACAAGGCGACCATGGCGCGTTGATAAGTTGCCCCAACATTCTTCAACCTGAAAGGCATTACCTTGTAACAGAAGGTGCCCCACTGTGTAATGAAAGTTGTCTTCTCCATGTCGTCAGGAGCCATCTTAATTTGATTGTAACCAAAAAGCCATCCATAAAGGAGAAGACCTTATTGTGATATGGTGGGAGAACTGACTTGAGGTTTTGCGTTTGTGTTCGCAAATGTTTTGGTTTAGCAAGAGTCGCCACCAACTTTTTATTTTATCCAAAGGAAAGGTCAAAAAGCATAGGAAAGACCTTTGAGATGTTTTCTTGGGTTCGGGGGGGTATATTATGAAAAGGGAAGGTGCTAGCACCCTTTTCATCCATGGTTTTCCATGGGCTCTTAGTTACTTGTTTAGATCACTTGCTTTTGCTTTTCAATTGTTTGAAACGGTGCTTTGTGTGTGGTTTTGAAAATGTTTTGAAAAGAGGCCTTGTCTAGGCAACCTTTGTAACAATTCTTGTTTGAATGTTTTACAAAGGTGTTTGTCTTTTGAAAAGATGTTTCAATGTTTAAAAGTTTGTTTTGGGAAAATGTTTTGAGATGTGTGTTTGAAAATATCAAGGATGTTTGCAAGTTTGATCAAGTAACTAGGAGTTGTCTACCCTAACTCAAAGATCTTTCCTACACATTTTAACCCTTTTACATTGTTGTTTTACCATTGTATTTGGTAAACAACCTTGTGTTTGGATGTTAAATGGGACAGGTGCAGGTCATCGTATGACCATGATAGCAATTGTGCCAAGTATCTTAGCAAATTTTTGAGGGACTAGATCATTTTGTATAGGCAACTAAGATAGCGTCATCGAGGGACTATGATCTTTTGTTTTGTTTTTGTTTTGCCAAGATACTCAACATGCATACCATGGCCATTTTAAAGGCAACAAGTGGATGAAACCCTAGGGGTGCTTGTGTGCATTGTGTTGTCATTTTCATGCATTTTTTGTCTTGTTTTAGTCAAGCTATTTGTTTGATTTTGGATATTTGCATACAAACCCTAATCTCGATCATGCATATTTGAAAGCTATAAATGCGTAAAAGTAAATCTAATGCTATTACAACATGATTATGGGAAGGGGGATACAAATTTGAATTTGGGGATATTTGCAAGAAAATAAAACCCTAAGATTATTACAACCATATTGAATTCTTTGTACAAATAATAAATAAGCAAATATTTAAATGGAAAATTAAATAAATATGCAATATATTATAAATATTCAAAAAATGTTTTTTTGGTATTATTTTTATGTATGTAAAAATAAAGTATTTAATGTATTAAAAATAAGAAAATAAAAGATTACTTTTATTAAGGGTGGAAACCTTAATTTGTATTAAGAAAATATATATATTATATGTATTATTTATTCATGTACAATAAAATAAATAAATAAAAATATATACAAATGTTAAAAAATAAAAATATATGAGAAAAATATTATTTAAGTATATAAATAATAAAAATAAAAACATAATATTTTTTTGTATTATTTATAAGTTTTTATTTAAGAAAATAGATATATTAAACTTAATAAACTAAATACTATGCCAAAATAAAAATAAAAAATATAATAAAATGTGAAGTTTTAAGAAAAATATTTTTGATATTTTTTATGTTTAGAAAAATAAAATAAAGTCAGAAACTAAAAAGAAAATAGAAAAATATACAAAAATAAATTAAATGGGGCAAAGGGGTGTGAGAAGCAAGCCCAGGGGTGCAAACATCATGGAATAGCCAGGCCCGGCCTAGCTGACCTTCATCTTCAACCTTGTGACAGAATACGCGCGCCTGGATGTTCAAACTGGGAAATCCTGCATACGTGCTCTAAAGCAAAAACTTGCAACATGAAAGTTATAGAGCATGATCATACGATTCTAACCATGTAAAAAACTTAATCTAACTCTCAAAGACCAGAGAGAATTTCTCTGGCCCTAATTTCTAACCTAGTTTTTTCAGAAAGTTCATCATTCAAATTCTCCCAACACAGTTAACTTAAATGAAATCTATGCATATGTACAGCTTAAGGGCAATGAGTACTACATTTTTTATTCATAAACCTAAGCCTAATGATTCCTAAATAGAGAGATAGAAGTTTGAACTTTATCTGTTTCAGTTGAACTCGAGTATGACAATGCAGGGGTTTTCAGTGAGGCCTGAGATGTTTGTGAGCTTGCTTGAAGTTCCTTTGACCTTCCCCAATGCTTACTTTGCTTGGAACTTTCTTGAATAAGCTTGTAGAAGTCAACCTGCACAGTCAGAATTCAAAAATGGTGGAGCTTGAAAACAAGGTTACAGTTGCTGGCCAATGGTTGGGATAACTTAGGTGGGTTGTTTAGAAGGTGTTTAAAGTGTTTGCAAGCAAAACGCACGAGTGGATTTTTGCTTTGGATGTCAAAATGCAGAAGCTGCCCTATTTTGCAAGTTTTTTTGGTGTTTTGGTGTTCAAGGGTGTTTGAAGAAAAGTGTGAAGTGACCAAGGGCAGGCCTGTACAGGCTAGCTTCAAGCATGCACAAAGTTGTTGTACCTTTGCCTAAGTTTATGTAGTTTGTTTGCTGCAAAGAGATGGGTTCAAGGCTCAAGGGAAACAAATTGACATAAAGCCACCTTTATCAAAATGGCATTGTTAACTTTTTGCCATTTTTAGATTAATTAAATGTGTAAACCTCTATTGATCAGAACAATGCCTTAATCCACTGAGTTTGCATTCAATTTTTGAGTGTGGAAGGGTTTAGATACCTGTAAGCAAGTACAAGCAAGGCTGGATAGAAAATGCAACTTGTAGCAACATGAAAAATGCCATGGATCAAAGTGACTTTTTGCCAAATTCAAACCTTCGATTATCCCTAACCATAAATAATTTTGGAGAGTTCTTGGACATTTTGGAAAGCTTGTAACATGCTTTACAATACATCTTTGAAATGCATTTTGAGATTCCAATTGGAATTATGTGAAAAATTGCCATGAAGATAGGTCAAAATCCTGCCTAAATTAGGGCAAAATTTCACTAAGTTAAAAGTTTCATGGACCCTTGTTCCAAAAATCATAACTTGAGATTCAAGCATCTTTTGGGAAAACTTTGTGAATGAAAGTTGTAGATTTGTGGAGGACTACAACTTTAATGTTGGAAGTTTTGTTTGAATCCAATTGCATCATGGTGAAAATATTGGGCAAAGTTAGGAAAAAAATAAGAAATTTTCATAACTTAGAAAATTTCTAAGTTATGAAAATTTTCCATTTTAAACCCTAATTTGCAAAATTAGGTTTCTTGGTGAACAAGTTTCATGTTTTGACTCATCTTGATGAAAAATGACCCCTGGCACTTGATTTTGACCAAAAAGTCAAAGTTTGACTTTTCCGTGTACAGTTGATTTTTGATCAGTTGACTGGAAAATTCATCTGTCAATCCAATGCTTTTGAGATCTTTTGAACCTTATGATTAGGTCAAGATGATGCCATTGAGTCCTTGAATCCATGTTTGAACCCAATTTTCCATTGGCTAGGTGAAAAATCAGAAATTGCCCTTCTACAATCAAAACCCTAAAAATGACCATTTTGCCCTTTTGGTGATCTGATCAAATTTCTTGAGGAGTTGTGGTCCAAACTTGATCAAATGGTTCATATGAGTTTATAATGTTTATATGGATCAAAATTTATGAGGTTTGACTATAAATTGGCCACATTTGACTTTTCCCCCAATACAACTGATTTTTAGGTCAACTGTCCAATTGACTGGGCAAAAATTTAATTCAAAGCTTGAAACTTGATATGAGAAATCTTAGAGGTCCAACATGAAGTAAGAAAGTCACATTGAGCATTGAAAGTCCAAAAATTCTTATGCAGGCTCAAACCCTAATTTCAGGTCAACAATGCAAGGAGATGTCTTGAGCAGAGCAAACCCTAGTTTGATCTTAAGTTCAAAGAGTCTTATGAGGGGAAATATTGATAAAATGAGAGGGAAAATTTTGGGGTACAACAGCTGCCCATGTTCAATCTTCTTGGACTTGAAGAGTTAGATTGGCGAGTTTGCCCTTCGCGACTCGAAGGTAAAAGAGGATTGGACACTAGAGTGCCCGTAAATTTGCACTCGTCAGAGTATAGTTGAGGGAATGGGCTTAAAGATGCCATTTGGAGATGTGATAGAATCTTGTCGGAGATGGGCTTAAAGATGCCATCCAAGAATGTTTTTTGAATTGTAAGTCATAGGTGAGTGTCAGAATGGTATCCGTGTCCGGAGCATCTCTGAGCTGGGGATCTGAATAAGCAATAGAATAACATCCGTGTCTGGAGCATCTCTAGGCTATTTTCTGAAGCTGAATCTGAACAAGCAATAGATTAGCATCCATGTCTGGAGCATCTCTAAACTATTTTCATGATCCTTGAATTTGAATAAGCAATAGAATAACATCCGTGTCTAGAGCATCTCTAGGCTGTTTTCTGAAGCTGAATCTGAACAAGCAATAAATTAGCATCCATGTATGGAGCATCTATAAAATGTTTTCATGATCCTTGCATTTGAATAAGAAATAGATTAGCATCCGTGTCTGGAGTATCTCTAGGCTGTTTTCAGATTTTATACTGGTAGCTTGTTAATCTTATCCCGAAAAGGCTAAAATATTAGTTGAAACACAAAGTTATGTTGCATGAAATGTATGATGCAATATATGTGTTCTATCAATGTTTATGACATATGAATGTAATGTATGCGCGTGTAAGCTGATTAGCTGTCTTGCTGAGGAAAATAAATCCTTGATAGCTGGAGATAATAAAATCTTTGACTGCTGTCAGGGAAAATAAATCCTTGACCACTGCTGGAGATAATAAAATCTTTGACTGCTTAAGATGAGAAATCCTCGCTGACTGCTTGGGGATAGATAATCCTTGGCAACTCATGAGGATTATAAAAACTTTGACAACCTTCGTGGGGATGTGAGAATCATCCTTCATGACTTTCCTGGGGATTATACGATGAGAATCCTTACTCGGCTGGGGAATAAGGGAAACTCTGGAGATCTCTACCGAGAACCACACAAAGAAAAACCTTGATCTGCTGGAAAATAAGGAAGACTCTGATGGCTTATGCGGAGAAATGAGAATCTTCAATCTGCTAGGGGAATTAAAAATTCTGATGAATTCATGTTGGGTAGCAATGAAGACTCCGACAATTTCACTGGGGAATTAAGAATGAGAATCTTCATTCCGTTGGGGAGTAAAAAGCTCTGTGGTGAGTAGCTATACTGCTGGAGAGTAAGCTATCATGTTGGAGAGTAAGCTATCTTGTTGGAGAGTAAGTTCTGGACCCTGGGGGAAAACGCTTACTGTTGGGGATTAGCTATCCCGCTGGGGAGAACAATAGCTTGGGTTGTATGCCAATCTACTGGGGAATTATCCTAGGTTGGGGATAATACAAAAGTTAACTGTTATCTGGTTGATTCTCAGACTTTAAGAAAACTTGCTGGAGAATCTGGAGACGCTGAATGGTTTCCGTTGCAGATTAATAGTTTGACTCCGCTGGGGAAGACGGTTTTAAGATAACTCTCCGGGGAATTATCTAGTTTTAAAGCGAATCTCTGGGGAAATTGGAAGAAACTGGATGGTTTCCACGGGGGTTTAAAGGTTGAAGATTTGACTCCGTCGGGGAAGAAAGTTTCATCTTCACTGAGGATCTATAGTTCAAAGTTTTGCTCTACTGGGGATTGGGAGTTTGAAAACTCAATTCTGACGGGGATTTTGAAACTTAACTCCACTGGGGATATGTATTTTAAGGTTTTAGCTCTGCTGGGGATCTATATAATGTACTGCAGGGGATTTCTCTTGGAATAGCCTAAAGACGTCTTCCTATACTTTCAACCTATCAGTAATTATTCCTTCTCATTTCGTTTATTTGTAAACATGTGATTATATTCAAATGCATATGCTCATTAAATAAATCATTATACGTTTTCAAATAAAACACAGGTGTAAAAAGAAAGAAAAGGCAAATAGTTTTATGCGCTTTGAAGTATCTTTGTATTAACTTTGTGTAAGTATTTTGTACAGAGGAAACAGACATCCTAGTAAGAGAATGTTGTCATAAAATTGAAAAAATTTATACAAAGAAAGGTGGCTATGTGTAAAAATTCCATGGGGTTCCCATTCTGCTATAGCCTTCGTAACTCTGAACATCTTGTCCATTTGTTGCTTCGTCCGACGATGATTGGGTTGATTAGAAGCCTGGAGTTTGTTGGTGAAGAGATTGTCCTTAAAGTGATCCGACGAGACATAGTCATACGCTTTAATTCCCTAACTTTTGCCTGGACCGCCCTTTCGGGTTTTCGATCCACCGGGAAACCATTTTCTGCCCAAGTCGCCCTTTCGGGTTTTCAACTTGCCGGGTGTACATATTTTTTTTGTTTATCCCTAATTTTTTCCTGAATCTCCCTTTCGGGTTTTTGATTCACCGGGATGCCCTTTTTTGCCCAAGTCGCCCTTTCGGGTTTTCAACTTGTCGGGTCGTTTATGCGTAGTATCTTTTAACTATGTCTGCGTTCACAGGGTGCGGCAGGTCGTCACCGTCCATGGTGGTCAGGATCATTTCCCACCGGAAAAGATGTTTTTGATCACAAATGGTCCTTCGTAAGTAGGAGTCCATTTGCCCCTGGGATCACTTTGCAGCAAGATGATCCGCTTGATTACAAGATCTCCGACTTGATATACCTGGCGCATGACTTTCTTATTGAAAGCCTTGATCATCCGTTTTTGATACGTCTGACCATGGAAAACGGCAGTAAGTCACTTTTCATCAATCAAGTTAAGTTGATCAAGTTGGGTATGAATCCAATCGTCTTCACTCAAACCAACATCTTTCATGATTCTCAAGGAGGGAATCTGAACCTCGATAGGCAGAACAACTTCCATGTCGTATACCAAAGAATATGGTGTTGCCCCTATTGATGTACGCGCCGTGGTATGGTACCCGTGCAGAGCAAACGGTAACATCTCATGCTAGTCCTTGTAGGTGACTGTCATATTTTGAATGATCTTCTTGATATTTTTGTTCGCAGCTTCGACAGCACCGTTCATCTTTGGCCGATAGGGAGATGAATTGTGATATTGAATCTAGAACTGCTCGCACAAGACGGTGATCATAGTGTTATTCAGGTTTGTACCGTTGTCAGTTATGATTCTGTCGGGTATACCGTACCAGCATATAAGGTTCTGCTTGATGAAGCGGGCAACCACATTCTTTGTAACGGCGGCGAAGGAAGCTGCTTCGACCCACTTGGTAAAGTAGTCAATGGCCACTAGAATGAAACAGTGTCCATTGGATGTTGTAGGCTTGATCTCTCCAATCATGTCGATTCCCCACATTGCGAATAGCCAAGGAGCTGTTAGGACATTGAGAGGAACTGGAGGAATATGTACCTTGTCAGCATAGATTTGGCATTTGTGACAAGCACGGGAATGTTGATGACAATCAGCTTCCATGGTAGACCAGTAATAGCCTGCCCGTAGAATATTCTTAGCCATCATATGGCCGCTCGAGTGGGTGCCAAATGTACCATTATGCAGTTCAGCCATGATCTGCTCAGCTTCAACCTTGTCCACACAACGAAGCAAAATGCAATCATGATTACGCTTGTATAGGATACTGTGATACGGTGGGAGAACTGATTTGGGATTTTGCGCTTGTGTTTGCAAATGTTTCGGTTTAGCAAGAGTCGCCACCGACTTTTTATTTTATCCTAAGGAAAGGTCAAAAAGCACAGGAAAGACCTTTGAGATGTTTTCTTGGGTTCGGGGAGTGATTATAGAAAGGTAAGGTATTAACACCCTTTCTATCCATGGTTATCCATGGGCTCTTAGTTACTTGTTTAGATCACTTGCTTTGCTTTTCAATTGTTTGAAATGGTGCTCTTCAATTGTTTGAAATGGTGCCTTGTGCGTGATTTTGAAAGATATTTTGAAAAGAGGCCATCGTTGTGGCAACCTTTGTAATGATTCTTGTTTGAATGTATACAAAGGTGTTTTTGTCTTTTGAAAAGTTTTCAATGTTTGAAAGTAGGGTTTTGAAACTGTGTTGTGGAGTGTGTTTTGAAGATAGCAAGGATGTTTTTGCAAGCTTTTGATCAAGTAACTAAGAGTTATCTACCCTATTTTACTCAAAGATCTTTCTTATGTTTTTAACCTTTTTAACAGTGTTCTTTCACCATTGTATTTGGTGAACAACCTTGTGTTAGGATGTTAAACGGGACAGGCGCGGGTCATCGTATAGACCATGATAACAATAGTGTCAAGTATTTTTGGCCATTTTTCTTGAGGGACTTGATCATTTTGTTTTAGGCAACCAAGATAACGTCATCGAGGGACTATGATCTTTTATTTTGTTTTTGTTTTGCCAAAGTACTTTAACATGCATACCATGGCCCATTTTTGAAGGCAACAAGTGGATTGAAACCCTAGGGGTGCAAGTGTGCATTGTGTTTGTTTTTCATGCATTGTTATCTTTGGATTAGGTCAAGTTATTTGTTGATTTTATTTTGCATACAAATCCTAGGTCTAATCATGGCATAATTGAAAGTATTTAAAGGTGCGCGAATTTAAATTCTACACTATTACAACATGATATAGGGATGGGGGTACAAATTTTGAATTGGGGATTATTTTGCAAGAAATTAAATCCTAAATTATTACAACCATATTGAATGGGTATGGCATAATATTAAATATACAATATTTAAATAAATACAATAAATAAATATTAAATAAATTGTAGTATGCAAAAAATGTTTTTTATGTATGAAAAAGTATTTTTAATGTGAGATGTAAATAAATAAATAAAAGTTAATTTCAATTATTTTGTTTTTTAGGGCAAAACCCTAATTTCTTAAATAAATAGTATTATTTATTATTTACATACAATAATGTCTTAATTTGTACAAAAAATAAAAGTATATTGAAAAAAGGTATTTTTTTAGTATAAAATATTAATAAAAATAAAATGTATTATTTTTGTGTTTTTTGTTCTTATTATTTAATAAAATATATTATATATGTATATATATGTATTAAATATACTAAGTGTGTATAAAAATAAAAATAAATTATTTACAAAATGTATATATCTCAAGAAACTATTTTCAAATATGTATAAAAGTAAAATAAATTATTTAAGTATTATTTATATTATTTTTAAGTTTTAACAAAAGAAAATAAGATATTTAACATGTTTACATTAGGAAAAATTAGAATAAAATATCTAATAAATGAAAAAAAATATGAAAATATTTTAGGGATATTTTTTATGTTTGCAAATAAAATATTAAAGTCAGAGAAAAAATAAAAATGCAAAAATAATGAAAATACAAAGCAATGGGCCAAGGGGTGCTGAAAGTGAACTGGGGGGTGTCAAAAGCAAAGAAGTCCAGGCCCAACCCAAAATCAACTTCATCTTCTTCCTTTGAACAGAAATGCGCGCGTGTTATGCACAAGATGCTATCTCCTGATTCTGTGCTTTTTTGACAAAACTCACAACATGAAACTTGTAGAGCATCAAATATCGAATCTAACCATATAAAAAACTTAAGCTAACTCTCAAAGACCAGAGAGAATTTCTCTGGCCCTAATTCTTAACCTAGTTTTTTCAGAAAGTTCATGAACAAAATTCTCCTAGCACGATTAATATAAATGAAAACTAAGCACATGTTTGGTTTTAGGGCTATGAATACAACATCTTTCATTCACAAACCTAAGTCTAACTATTCCTAAATAGAGAGATAGAAGTTCATGAAATACCTGTTTCAGTTGACTTCGAGCTGGACAATGCAGCAACTTCCAAGGGTGCTTGAGGTTCTTTTAAGCTTGCCTGAGGTCCACTGAAGCTTTTCCAATGCTTGACTTGTTTTGAAGTAGTCTGAATCGTGCTACAGAACTCAACCTGCAAAGCTTTGAAACAAAAATGGCAATGTATGTTAATGGTGTTACAGCTAGCAATAGAGGTCTGGGATAGTTCAGGTGAGTTGAGTGGAAGGTATTGGAACAAGTTTGAGGCAAAACGCACGAGGGAAAGTAGAGATGGAGGTGGTTCTGCAGGGCTTGCCCTGTTTTGCAGAAAAAATGGGTTTTGGAGTATGAGGGTGCTCTAGGGGTAAAAGGCTCGTGCTTCTGACTTGTGAGGATATGCAAAACTTGTTTGACCACTTTGTTCTTGTTGGTTTTATCAGATATGAGAGATACAAGCTTTTGGCTCTTTGACTTGTTTTGAAAGCAAAGTTGGAAGTGAAGTGTGATAGGCCTGTACAGGCTATCTCCAAGCGTGCACCAACTCTTTGTACCTTTGCCTAAGTTTGTGGAACCTGTTTGCTGCAAAGAAAGAAGTTCAAAGCTCAAGAAAAACAACTTTGCAAAAGTTCATGCTTTATGAAAATGGAAGTGTGACCTTTATGCTTAAAATGGCAATGTTCATTGTACAAAGCTCTCTTGATCAGAAAAATGCCAATATCCAATGTATTTGCATTCAATTTTGGAGTGTAAATTGGTTTAGAGGCCTGTAATCATGTACTAAGCTAGTTTGGTCAGATTTGCAACTTGGTATGAACATGTATTGGCCATGGTTTCAAAGTGAGTTTTTGCCAACTTCAAGCATTCGATTCTCCCTAACCACAAAGGTGTTTGAGGAGTTCTTGGACAATTTGGAAAGCTTGCAACATGTACTATAATCCATATTTGAAATTAAACTTGAAACTCCAAGTGGAACTATGTGAAAAATGGCCAAGAAGATGGGTCAAAATCCTGCCTAAACTAGGGTAAAATTTCTCTAAGTTAAAAGTTTTAGGTACCCTTGTTCCAAAAATCATAACTTGAGATACAAGCTTCTTTTCAGAAAACTTTGTGAATAAAAGTATTATACTTTGTGATGGACTACAACTTTCATGTTTCAAGTTTTGTTTGAATCCATTTGCATCTTGGTGAAAAAATGGGACAAAGTTAGGAAAAAATAAGAAAATTTTATAACTTAGAAAATTTCTAAGTTATGAAAAATTTCCATTTTAAACCCTAATTTGCATTTTTGGGTTTCTTGATTAACAAGTTTCATAATTTGACATGTATTGATGAAAAATGACCCTTGGCACTTGATTTTGACCAAAAAGTCAAAGTTTGACTTTTCAGTGTACAGTTAAATTTTGATCAGTTGACTGAAAAATTCATCTGTCAATCTTATGCATTTGAGATCTTTTGAACTTGTTGAATGGATCAAGATAATGTACTTGAGTCCTTGAGTCCATGGTTGAGCTTGATTTGCCATTGGTTAGGTCAAACAGTCAAAAATTGCCTTTGTGCAGTCAAAACCCTAAAAATGACCATTTTGCCCTTTTGGTGATCTGATCAAATTTCTTGTGGAGTTGTGATCCAAACTTGATCAAATGGTTAATATGAGTTCATAATGTTGATTTGAATCAAATTTCATGAGGTTTGACTTTCAATTGGCCACAATTGACTTTTTCCCCAATACAGTTGATTTCTAGGTCAACTGTCCAATTGATTGGGCAAAAATTTGAATCAAGGCTTGAAACTTGGTATGGACAAACTTGTGAGTCAAACATGAAGTATGAAAGTCACTTTGGGCATTGTAGGTCAAAACATCACTGTGCAAACTCAAACCCTAATTTAGGTCAATAGTGCAAGGAGGTGTCTTGAGCAGAGCAAACCCTAGCTTGATCTTGAGTTCCAAGAGTCTTGTGATGAAAAATGTTGATGAAATGAGAGGGAAAATTTTGGGGTACAACAGTTGCCCCTGTTCAATCTTCTTGAACCTGAAGAGTTAGATTGGCAAGTTTGCCTTTCGCGACTTGAAGGTAAAAGAGGATTGGACACTAGAGTGCCCGTAAATTTGCACTCGTCAGAATATAACTGAGGAAATGGGCTTAAAGATGCCATTTAGAGATGGTAGAATCTTGCTGGAGATGGGCTTAAAGATGCCATCCAAGAATGTTTGTTGAATTGCAATGTGGTAGGTCAGAAGAATTATCATCAGAATGGTATCCGTGTCTGGAATGCACTTGAACTGTATCTGGAGACTGAGTCTGTATGAGAAAAGGAATTGTGTCCGTGTCTGGAGCGTATTTGAACTATAACTGTATTTGAAATTCGAATTAATATCAGAATGACTGCCGTGTCTGGAGTGTATCTGTATTGTATCTGAATTTGAGATCTGTATGAGTAGCAAAATGACTTCCGTGTCTAAAGTATATCTGAGACTGTAACTGGATATGAATAAGTGACATAATGATTTCCGTGGCGATTACACTGGGGAGAATCAAGCTGCTGGTGTAAGGGCCAGAATGGCATCCGTGTCTGGAGCATATCTGAACTTGAAGTTGATAGTTGAATCTGAATGAGAGATAGAATGCCTGCCGTGTCTGGAGCGTATCTAGTCCGTATCGGATCGCTGAAGTTTGAATGAGTAGTAGAATGACCGCCGTGTCTGGGGTGTATCTGTACTGTATTTGACTTGAAATTCTGAATGAGTAATAGAATTACCGCCGTGTCTGGGGTGTATCCATACTGTATCTGAATAATTGTTAATGATAGCCTTTTAATCTTATCCTGAAAAGGGTAAAATGTTAGCTAAAACACAAAGCTATGTTGCATGATATGTATGATGCAATGAACTGTATTTCATCAATGTTTATGATATATGAATGTAATGGATGTGCATATAAGCTGAGTAGCTGTCTTGCTGAGGAAAATAAATCCTTGATAACTGGAGATAATGAAATCTTTGATTGCTGCCGGGGAAAGTAAATCCTTGACCAATGCTGGGGATTCCAAAAATCTTTGAATACTGAAGATGAAAAATCCTTGCTGACTGCTTGGGGATTAAAGATCTTTGATTGTTGAGAATGAGAAATCCTGGGGCCACTGCTGGAGATTGAAAATCCTCGGCGATTTGCGGGGATTAACAAGGTCCTTGACAACTCCTGCGGGGATGTGAGAATCCTTCACGACTTTCCTGGGGAATGAGGAAAACTCTGATGATCTCTATCGGGGAATTGAAACCTTGGAGGCTTCTTCTTGGAGATTGAAAATCCTCGGCAATTTGCGGGGATTAACAAGGTCCTTGACAACTCCTGCGGGGATGTGAGAATCCTTCACGACTTTCCTGGGGAATGAGGAAAACTCTGATGATCTCTACCGGGGAATTGAAACCTTGGAGGCTTCTTCTTAGAGAAAGGAGACCGGGAATCTTCAACCCTTTTGGAAGATAACGTTGTGGGGAGAATGTTCACTATTCTGGCTCCGCCGGGGATAGGATATTTTCAGGGTTTTCGGGCTCCACTAGGGATCTTGAAGCTTATCTCTGATGGGAATTTTGAAACCTAACTCAGATGGGGAATCAAGTTTTAGAATGCATTGGCTCCACTGAGGATCTTGAAGCTTAACTCCGCTGGGAAATATACTCCAAATTTTAGCTTTGTTGAGGATCTGAATGATGTATCGTAGGGGATTTCTTCTGAAATGGCACAAAGATATCTTCCTACACCTTCAACCTATCAGTAATTATCCTTTTTCAATTTCTTTTTTATTTGTAAGCAGTGATTATATTCAAATGCATATGCCTTTTTAACAAAACATTGGACGCTTTCAAATAAAACATAAGTGTAAAAAAGAAAAGAAAGGCAAGCAAATTTCTGCACTTTGAAGTATCTTCGTATTTAATTTTCGTGGGTATCTTTGTACAAAGGAGACAGAAATCCTAGTAAGAGAATGTTGTCGTAAAAAATTGAAAAATTGTATACAAAAGAAAGATGGCTATGTGTAACAATTCCATGGGATTCCCATTCTGCTATAGCCTTCACAACTCTGAATATCTTGTCCATTTGCTGCTTTGTCCGTCGATGACTGGATTGATCAGAAGCTTGGAGCTTGTTGGTGAAAAGATCGTTCTTAAAGTGATCCGACGAGACATAGTCATACGCTTTAATTCCCTAACTTTTGCCTGGACCGCCCTTTTGGGTTTTCGATCCACCAGGAAACCCTTTTTTGCCCAATTCGCCCTTTCGGGTTTTCAACTTGCCGGGTGTACAATTTTTTTTTGTTTTATCCCTGATTTTTGCCTGAACCGCCCTTTCGGGTTTTCGATTCACCGGGATTCCCATTTTTGCCCAAGTCGCCCTTTTGGGTTTTCAACTTGCTGGGTCGTTTTATGCGTAGTATCTTTTGACTATGTCTGTGTTCGCAGGGTGCGGCAAGTCGTCGCCGTCCATGGTGGTCAGAATCATTGCCCCACCAGAAAAGATGCTCTTGATCAAAAATGGTACCTCGTAAGTAGGAGTCCACTTGCCCTTGGGATCATTTTGCGGTAAGATGATCCGCTTGATTACAAGATCTCCGACTTGATATACTTGACGCCCGACTTTCTTGTTGAAAGCCTTGATCATCCGTTTTTGATACGTCTGACCATGACAAACAGCAGTAACTCGCTTCTCGTCGATCAAATTAAGTTGATCAAGCCGGGTCTGAATCCAATTGTCTTCACTCAAACCAGCGTCCTTCATAATCCTTAAGGAAGGAATCTGCACTTCCATGGGTAAAACAGCTTCCATGCCATACACCAAAGAAAATGGGGTTGCCTCTGTTGAAGTACGTGTCGTGGTATGATATCCATGCAGAGTAAACGGCAACATCTCATGCCAGTCTTTGTAGGTGACTGTCATCTTTTGAATGATCTTCTTGATATTTTTGTTCGCGGCTTCAACAACACCGTTCATCTTCGGCCGATAGGGAGATTAATTGTGATGATAAATCTTGAACTGTTCGCATAGAGTGGTGATCATAGTGTTGTTAAGATTTGTACCATTATCAGTGATTATCCTGCCGGGAACACCATACCGGCATATGAGGTTCTGCTTGATGAAGCGGGCAACCACATTCTTTATAACAGAGGCAAAGGAAGCTGCTTCGACCCACTTGGTAAAATAATCAATAGCGACCAAGATGAAGCGATGTCCATTGGATGCCGTGGGCTTGATCTCTCCAATCATGTCAATGCCCCATATTGCGAATAGCCAAGGAGCTGTCAGAATGTTGAGAGGAACAGGAGGAATATGTACCTTGTCGGTGTAGACTTGGCATTTGTGGCAGGTACGGGAATGTTGATGACAATCAGCTTCCATGGTAGACCAATAGTAGCCTGCCCTTAGAATCTTCTTAGCCATCGTATGTCCGCTCAAATGGGTGCCAAATGTGCCACTGTGTATCTCAGTCATGATCAACTCTGCTTCATCTTTGTCCACACAACGAATTAAGACACAATCATGGCTGCTCTTATAAAGGATGCCATTGCTTAGGAAGAACTTGGCAGCAAATCTCCTTAAGAACTTTTTGTCATTGACGGAAGCTCCTTCAGGGTATTCTCTAGTCTGGAGATACCTTTTGATTTCATGAAACCATGGTTGTTCCACTACTTCTTCGGTATTAATCTCATGACAGTGCGCAGGTTCATCCATTCGCTCGATGGTAATTTGGGGAGCCTCGTTATCCCAGTTGATTTTAAACATGGAAGACATTGTAGCTAGAGCATCTGCTAGCTGATTTTCTTCTCACGGAAAATGTTCGAAGGTAATCTGCTCTAAATGAGGCAACAACGTCAAGACATGTTCCTTGTATAGGATAAGATTAGGATGCTTGGTGTCCCACTCTCCTTTTACTTGACTGATAACCAAAGCCGAGTCCCCAAATAAGTCCAAAGATTTGATTCCCAAGTCTATAGCAGCCTTGAGACCAAAGATGCAAGCTTCATATTCAGCCATGTTATTGGTACAACTGAAGCAAAGTCGGGCAGTGAAGGGTGTATGGCAACCTTCCGAAGAAATGAGTACCGCACTGATATCATTGCCAAGTGCATTCGAAGCACCATCAAAGTACAGGGTCCATCAGGATCCTTGTTCAGGTTCGTTACCTTCAATGTTGTCCAATGTCATGATGTCCTCATCAGGGAAGTCGAATCTCATAGATTGGTAATCTTCGACAGCTTGATGAGCTAGATGGTCAGCTAGTACACTCCCCTTTATTGCTTTTGGTAGTATACTGGATATCATACTTAGTCAGGATCATTTGCCATCTAGCGATTCTTCCAGATAAAGCAGGCTTTTCAAAGATATACTTGATCGGGTCCATTTTGGAAATCAGTAAAGTGGTGTGAGTCAACATATACTGCCTTAGCCGGCGAGCAGCCCATACCAAAGCGCATCAAGTTTTCTCGAGCAGTGAGTAGCGAGTCTCACAGTCGATAAACTTTTTGCTAAGGTAATAAATGGCATGCTCTTTTCGGCCAGACTCGTCATGTTGGCCCAGTACGCACCCCATTGAGTTATCCAAAACAGTCAGTACATGATTAACGGCCTTCCTTCGACGGGTGGAATCAGAATAGGAGGTTCTAGTAAATACTCCTTGATCTTATCAAAAGCAACTTGGCAATCATTGTTCCATTCAACTACCTGATCTTTCTTCAATAGTTTGAAAATTGGCTCACAGGTAGATGTCAAGTGAGAGATGAACCTCGCAATATAGTTCAAGCGTCCCAAGAATCCTCTAACCTACTTTTCAGTACGCGGAGAAGGCATTTCTTGTATAGCCTTTACTTTAGCTAGATCAACCTCAATGCCCTTGTTGCTGACAATAAATCCCAAAAGTTTACAAGACCTGACCCCAAAAGTGCACTTGCTCGGGTTCAGTCTGAGCTTATACTCCTTCAACCTGGAAAACAGCTTTTGCAAATGACCAAGGTGTTCTTCTTCTGTCTGTGATCGAGCTATCATGTCGTCTACGTAAACTTCGATCTCATGATATATCATATCATGAAACAAAGCTACCATGGCGTGTTGATAAGTTGCCCCTGCATTCTTCGGTCCGAATGGCATCACTTTGTAGCAGAAGGTACCCCATTGCGTGACAAAGGTAGTTTTCTCCATGTCTTTGGGGGCCATTTTGATCTGGTTGTATCCCGAGAATCCATCCATGAAGGAAAAAACCTTGTGTTGAGTTGTGTTGTCAACCAAGATGTCGATATACGGTAGCGGAAAATCGTCTTTAGGGCTAGCCCTGTTTAAGTCCCGATAGTCCACACACATTCTGACTTTGCCGTCCTTCTTAGGCACAGGAACAATGTTAGCAACCCATTATAGATAGGAAGTAACAGCCAGAAAGCCAGCGTTGAATTGCTTCATTACTTCAGCCTTGATCTTCTCAGACATGTCAGGCCTCATCTGGCAGACCTTTTGTTTGATCGATGGAGAATCCTCTCTTGTAGGGAGACGGTGAACCACGATATCTATGTCTAGTCCCGACATGTCTTCATAAGACCAGGCGAAGATTTCAACATACTCGTTCAACAACTGTACTAAGCGCTCCTTGACACTTGGTTCCAGGTTGGCACCCACTTTTACTTCTTTCCTGTCTTCCTCTGTCCCCAAATTGATGGTTTCTAGCAACTCTTCATGAGGCAGGATAACCCTCTCTTCTTGTTGCAAAAGTCTGGCTAACTCTCCCGGCACTTCACAGTCTTCGTCAACTTCGTATTCAGCATGATTGACCAAATCTTCAGAGCTATCGAAGGCTAAAGCAGAATAGTCACCCATGGAATCCGGAGTGGATGGGTACTTGCATTTGTGAGTGTGGGTGTGTGTAAGGGATAGCCATCCTTAAAACAAACAAAAATGCAAAAGGAAAGAAAATGAACACAACAATTTATAGATGAAAAACGTCCAATGATTCATTAAAACATGGCATATGATAATGAAGAAGATCAAGCCCTTACAAATGGACCTACATGCCCCGGGCAAGGCATGAGGTGAAAATAGTGTGCGAATTATTTTAGTTATTACAGACCATAAATGGGAAATTGTTCAAAGATGAAATTACTGGTTGATAAAGGTGATGGGAATAAGATCCTTTGCTTCCCAGTTGCTTAAACCCCCTTCAACAGTCGGAAAGATCCAATCTTCAAAGTGGCTCTCTTCATCTTCATCTTCTACAGCATGGATTCCGTGGTGAGTGATCTTGACGGGTGGTCTTCCAACCTTGGAGCGACGCATAGCCTTTTGTCCTGCAGCAGTGAACCCTAACCTAAACTTGTCCGTCTTATAGGGAAAGTCGGGCAATTGTCCCCATACTGTACTCTTCCCTTCTTTAACTATAGCCTCTGCATCCTTGAGAGGTGCCATCCTAGATACATGTTTGGGAACGACAGGCACCTCAACCATTGTCTTCGCAACTGCTACCTCAGGAGAAACTTCCTCAAAATGTTGGAAAGGCGTTTCGATGAACTCGCCATCCAACTCCACATAACGGAAGGAATTTAGATGACTTATCATGTACTCTTCCTCGCCGTGCACTGTTATAATCTTACCCTTAACAGGATATTTCAGCATTTGGTGCAAAGAGGAGGTAACTGCCCCGACATAATGGATCCATGGTCTTCCTAATAAACACGAATATGACAGACGGATGTCCATCACGTAGAAGGTGGAGTTGAAAACTTACGTGCCTACTTTGATAGGAATATCAACCTCTCCATGAACCATTCTTTTGGAACCATCAAAAGCCCTAACAACGATGTTACTAGGTTTGAGAGTCAATCCTTTGCAGTCCAAACGGTCTAAGGCATTCTTCGGCAGCACATTCAAGGAAGAACCAATATCAACTAAGACATGGGAGAGGGTGGTTCCCCTGCATTCAAATGAGACATGTAGCGCGTCGTTGTGTTTCCTTCCTTTGGGAGTCAAGTCAGCATCGGAAAAGCCAAGGCCATTATCGGCAGTAAGACTAGCCACACATTCCTGAAACTGGTCAGTCGAAGTCTCTTGGGGTACATGTGTCGCCTTCAAGAATTTGATTAGGGCCTTAGCATGGGCCTCAGAACAGAGCAGAAGAGCCAACATTGAAATTTTAGAAGGGGTATGCCCTAACTGTTCCACAACATCGTAGTCACTTTTTCTGATTATTTTCAAGATTTCATCCATTTCTTTCTGAGTGGTTTCGGGGATAACCATAGCATGAGCCTTCATCCTGACAGGCACTTCTAGTATCCCCTTACCCTTGTCGGTAGTATCAACAGATGGTCTTACTTCAGGAGTATCCAATTCTTCAATCATCGGGCCTCACATAGATGGTCCAACGGGTACAGAAGCTTTCAAGGGTCCGAAAACTGCTCGAGGGGGAGCAATCTCCGAAGAAAAGATCCGGCCGCTACGGGTTATCTTGCTTATACCCGCAATGTTCCCTATATCAGGGTTTTCTTCTTCAGAATTTTCTTGGACTGTCTCAATTTGTTTGATGCCATGGTAGAAGATTTCTCCCCCATAGTTCCATGGTATCGTCTTGCTGGATTGGTACGGGACAGGTCCTGGCATGGTGATCTTTAATGGTACACATTTAGAGCTGGGTGTAATCCTGACAGGCCTTTTGCAAGCCTTGGGAGGATTGTCAGAAATGGTTATGATCACAATATCGTTGTTTGAAGTAGCAAAAGTAGCAGGAGTAATAGGATTGAAGGTATCAACAGAGGTTTTCTGGAAAAGTATCTCTTGGGTATCCATCAGGTGTTGGACACCTGATTTCAACATTGGGCAGTCAGCTCGTATGTTCAAACAAAAATAACAGTCCTTCCCGCAGCCTGGGAATATCCCGGCTCTCATCAACTTCTCTTTAATCACTAACAATGGAGTCAATAGTTCGGCAACATCAGTAACATGGAGGTCTTCTATAATGGCATGAACATTGTGGCCGTGCTTGGGCATTGGAGCAGATATCACATTGGACTTCTCAGGCGCATCGAATTCTACTTCTTTGGCATCAATCAAGTCCTGGATTTTGTTCTTAAGCGCCCAACAATTATTGGTATCGTGCCCAACACTGTCGGAATGGTAAGCACATTTGGCATTGGAGTGGTAGTATGGAGAGGAGGTGTTAGGGTTCTTTGGCGCTTCCTTCAAACTGGTAAGATTCAACTTCAACAAGTGAGGGAGTACTTGAGCTGGCGTCATGTTGATGCGGGTGAACTGCCATTGTGGGATTTCTACCCGTTGTTGATTTAGTCTTGACTGATTGTTACGAGGTTGATCATTTGACGAGTTTTGAATCATCACAGCCCCTACAGTCGGCCGGCGCTCGGTTCTTCCCTGACCCTTTTGAGAATACACAGCGGAGGCTTCCTTCTTAGTTGGGAAGGGTTTCTTAACAGCTGTGGATGCGGAAGCATCCTTCTGAATCTTGCCACTTTTAATACCGGCCTCGACCCTTTCGCCGGTCAAAATTAGTTTAGTAAATCCCGAGAAAGAAATCCCGATTAGATGATTGAAGAAGGGGCCAGACAGGGTCCCCAAAAACATGTCAACTAACTCCCTATCTGACAAGGGCGACTGCACCCTTCCAGCCAGATCACGCCACTTCTGTGCGTACTCTTTAAACCCTTCATTGGAAGCCATCCCCATACTTTGTAACTGAGTACGAGTGGGCGCCAAATCAGCATTGTATTGATACTGACGGTAAAAAGCAGCTGCTAAGTCTTCCCAATTGTGAACCTCTGATCTCTCGAGCTGATAGAACCAGTCCAACTGCGTTCCTGACAAGCTGTCTTGAAAAAAATGTACCCAAAGTTCTTTATCAGACGAGTGGGGTTGGATCTTTCTGACATATGATCTCAAGTGCATCTTTGGGCATGACAGACCGTCATACTTGGCAAATGTTGGCACCTTGAACTTGGGAGGGATAACAATCCCAGCTACCAGCCCTAGTTCTTCAAAATCCAAATCGGGCACCCTCTGCAACTCCATGGTTGCTAGTCTATCCTCAAGATTCTTATATTTATCATCCGCTGGAGGATATTGTTGTTCGGAGTAGTCTTCGTCTTCTTCCTCTTCCTCCTCTTCAACCTCAGATTTAGAAGGTACAACAGTCCCTTTCCCTTTATCGGCCCCTTCGTCAGACGTTGAGGGGAACTCAAGAACCTTCCTAGCATTGCTCTCAAACCTTCTTCCAAAAGTGGCTACTCCAGGCCTCTTTTTCTTTTTATCTTTATTCTTCTCCAACAGAGCTTTGAGATCCTCTTGACCCTTTGCCAAGGTCATGAGGAGTTGCTGGAATTGTGAATTTTGTGCCTGCAGATCTTTGACTGTTTGCTCCAAATCCATCTTGCTGAAATAAACAGCAGAAAGATAAGGAAACCTGGTGTGAAGACCTATTTATGCATATGATGAATGGTATGTTATTCATGTAATGCATTCAAGGATTTAGAAAAATTCAAGTTTGTTGTAAACAAAAAGGAACGCACGTCATATTAAGAAGAAATTGTTAGTACATAAGTGCCCCATGGGCAAAATATTACAAAATTCTTAATGTAAAAAGACATTGCGCATCCTCTTTGGTGCGATGTAAGTTTTGAGAGTTTCCTCCTCATGAAGTCAGCGGGTAAGCTCTAAAACCTTCTTCTCACTGGCATAGAAGCTGGCTTCAAAAGTATCCCGTTCTTCCTTGAGTTGGATCCAACTCTTTTGCATTTCTTCCCATGATGTTGTCATGTCAGGATGTAGGATGGTGTATGGAACCTCTCCTTCCATAACATGCTCTTTGATCAAGGGGAGAATATGAGGGTATGGCATCATAAGATTCTGGGCGCGGGTTCGTACCCACTTGAGGTAAGGCTCAAGGGGGATGGAATTTTTGTGCCCCAGTGTCTTACTATCCACCTTGTTGGGCATCCTCCAAGCTCTGATGAACCTTTGTCGAAGTCCTTGTGCATCATTGTCGAAGTCAAAAACTAGGTCAGGAATCAACATATCATGAGGGCCATCCCTCCGAGCATATCCAAACTGTCTTAGAGCTAAACAGGGGTTGTAGGTAATGCCTCCCCTAATGCCAAGTAGTGGGACATTAGGAAATTCCCCACAACGATCAATGATGATGACATTTTCTCTGGACCGAGAACACCAATGTACATCAAAATGTGTGAGGGTCATCAATCATTGTGACCACCTTAAACCCTGCTCATTCTTCAACACTGATTGTGGAAGGTGAGAAATAAACCACCTTGCTAGGAGAGGAGTACAGCACATGAGAACACCTCTTTTCCTCATTGTTCGTGTGTAAAATGAGTGTAGGATATCCCCAAGCAATATGGGTATAGGATTCCTGGATATGAAAATCTTGACAGCATTCACATCATTAAGTTGGTCAGGGTTTGGGAACAAGACCAACCCATAGATAAGGAGTGCCATAATCTCTTCAAAGGCTTGTAGATCAAGAGAATTCCAGCAGTCTTGTGCCTTCTCAAACAGAAACTTTGCCAAGAAACCCTTGACACCACTTCTGGTTTCCCAATGTCCCTTGATGTCAGATGGTTGCAAGTGTAATGCTTGAGCAACATCTTCAGGCTTTGGTTCTTTTTCTGTACTGTTGTAGGGTAGTTGATGAAGAATAGGAATTCTCAAGAGTTGAGAAAATTCCTCCAAAGTAGGCACCAAGTGGTAATCAGAGAATGTGAAACAGTGGTGTAGGGGGTCAAAGAATTGAAGAGGAATTTCACCATGTCTTCTTCAATGTTGGTGTTGACCAAGTTGAGAAGTCTACCATGTCTTTCACTGAAAAGAGAATTCTCTGGAATTCTGGAAGTAGGCTCCTTGAGTTGAGGAGGGATTCTCACAAGGTTGACTTGAATTATTTTCCTGCGAAGAGATTCCATGACCTACAAAACAAGAACAAATATGAAGATCCAAACCCTTGAAATGGTTAGTGGATGCATACGATGCTTTATGATGTTCATGATGTATGCACAAACACATGTTAAAGCAAGTCACACAAAACCCTAGTTTCAGGCTTGCATGAGGTTTCATAGGTAAGTACCCTCTTGAGTTTAGTTGGCTCAAACCTGTCCTATAAGTAGTAACCAGGTTCTAAGGAGCTCAAAATCACTAGATTGTTTTCTATGTTCATTGTTTTGGTTTAGCCACTTAACTAGCGACCAAAATATTCCAAGAAAACAATCCTCAATGAGTGTAGTATCGAGTATCTACCAACTTCGGACTGCACCAAAGCCGGTCATCTCACTACCCCTAATAAGAGGCCAAGATGGTCAAGTAAGGTTCTAAGAGTTCATTAGTGCTTCATGACATCACTCAGCAGCCCCGTATTCTCTTTGATTGACTCAAAGGCTACCGGTACTCACAAATATGTCGCACTAATATAGCTATTGCTTCAACCATGTCGGTATACCCCGCACAGTTTCCACAACGTATTGTTATTTACCTATGAATGTTTCCCAAATCCGGGTAGAGGATTTCAAACCCAAACAAGAGATCCAAATGTAAAGCAATCAAAGCAAACAATATAATCATGCAAAGGGTGATCTAAGCCCTAAGGTTACTCCACTTTTAAAATTATCCCCAGCAGAGTCGCCAGTTCTGTGATACGGTGGGAGAACTGACTTGGGATTTTGTGTTTGTGTTCGCAAATGTTTCGGTTTAGCAAGAGTCGCCATCGACTTTTTATTTTATCTTAAGGAAAGGTCAAAAAGCACAGGAAAGACCTTTGAGATGTTTTCTTGGGTTCGGGGAGTAGATTATAGAAAGGGAAGGTATTAGCACCCTTTCTATCCATGGTTATCCATGGGCTCTTAGTTACTTGTTTAGATCACTTGCTTTGCTTTTCAATTGTTTGAAATGGTGCTCTTCAATTGTTTGAAATGGTGCCTTGTGTGTAATTTTGAAAGATGTTTTGAAAAGAGGCCATCGTTGTGGCAACCTTTGTAATGATTCTTGTTTGAATGTATACAAAGGTGTTTTTGTCTTTTGAAAAGTTTTCAATGTTTGAAAGTAGGGTTTGGAAATTGTGTTGTGGAGTGTGTTTTGAAGATAGCATGGATGTTTTTGCAAGCTTTTGATCAAGCAACTAAGAGTTATCTACCCTATTTTACTCAAAGATCTTTCTTATGTTTTTAACCCTTTTAATAGTGTTGTTTCACCATTGTATTTGGTGAACAACCTTGTGTTAGGATGTTAAACGGGACAGGCGCGGGTCATCGTATAGACCATGATAGCAATAATGTCAAGTATTTTTGGCCATTTTTATTGAGGGACTTGATCATTTTGTTTTAGGCAACCAAGATAGCGTCATCGAGGGACTATGATCTTTTGTTTTGTTTTTGTTTTGCCAAAGTACTTTAACATGCATACCATGGCCCATTTTTGAAGGCAACAAGTGGATTGAAACCCTAGGGGTGCAAGTGTGCATTGTGTTTGTTTTTCATGCATTGTTATCTTTGGATTAGGTCAAGTTATTTGTTGATTTTATTATGCATACAAACCCTAGGTCTAATCATGGCATAATTGAAAGCATTTAAAGGTGCGAGAATTTAAATTCTATACTATTACAACATGATATAGGGAAGGGGTACAAATTTTGAATTGGGGATTATTTTGCAAGAAATTAAATCCTAAATTATTACAACCATATTGAATGGGTAAGGCATAATATTAAATATACAATATTTAAATAAATACAATAAATAAATATTAAATAAATTGTAGTATGCAAAAAATGTTTTTTATATGTATGAAAAAGTATTTTTAATGTGAGATGTAAATAAATAAAAAAAAGTTAATTTCAATTATTTTGTTTTTTAGGGCAAAACCCTAATTTCTTAAATAAATAGTATTATTTATTATTTACATACAATAATATCTTAATTTGTACAAAAAATAAAAGTATATTGAAAAAAGGTATTTTTTTAGTATAAAATATTAATAAAAATAAAATGTATTATTTTTGTGTTTTTTATTCTTATTATTTAATAAAATATATTATATATGTATATATATATGTATTAAATATACTAAGTGTGTATAAAAATAAAAATAAATTATTTACAAAATGTATATATCTCAAGAAACTATTTTCAAATATGTATAAAAGTAAAATAAATTATTTAAGAATTATTTGTATTATTTTTAAGTTTTAACAAAAGAAAATAAGATATTTAACATCTTTACATTAGGAAAAATTAGAATAAAATATCTAATAAATGAAAAAAAATATGAAAATATTTTTGGGATATTTTTTATGTTTGCAAATAAAATATTAAAGTCAGAGAAAAAATAAAAATGCAAAAATAATGAAAATACAAAGCAATGGGCCAAGGGGTGCTGAAAGTGAACTGGGGGGTGTCAAAAGCAAAGAAGTCCAGGCCCAGCCCAGAATCAACTTCATCTTCTTCCTTTGAACAGAAATGCGTGCGTGTTATGCACAAGATGCTATCTCCTGATTCTGTGCTTTTTTGACAAAACTCATAACATGAAACTTGTAGAGCATCAAACAACGAATCTAACCATATAAAAAACTTAAGCTAACTCTTAAAGACCAGAGAGAATTTCTCTGGCCCTAATTCTTAACCTAGTTTTTTCAGAAAGTTCATGAACAAAATTCTCCTAGCACGATTAATATAAATGAAAACTAAGCACATGTATGGTTTTAGGGCTATGAATACAACATCTTTCATTCACAAACCTAAGTCTAACTATTCCTAAATAGAGAGATAGAAGTTCATGAAATACCTGTTTCAGTTGACTTCGAGTTGGACAATGCAACAACTTCCAAGGGTACTTAAGGTTCTTTTAAGCTTGCTTGAGGTCTACTGAAGCTTTTCCAATAATTGGCTTGTTTTGAAGTAGCATGAATCGTGCTACAGAACTCAACCTACAAAGCTTTGAAACAAAAATGGCAATGTATGTTAATGGTGTTACAGCTAGCAATGGAGGTCTGCGATAGTTCAGGTGAGTTGAGTGGAAGGTATTGGAACAAGTTTGAGGAAAAACGCACGAGGGAAAGTAGAGATGGAGGTGGTTCTGCAGGGCTTGCCCTGTTTTGCAGAAAGATGGGGTTTTGGAGTATGAGGGTGCTCTAGGGGTGAAAGGCTCGTGCTTCTGACTTATGAGGATATGCAAAATTTGTTTGACCACTTTGTTCTTGTTGGTTTTATCAGATATGAGAGATACAAGCTTTTGGCTCTTTGACTTGTTTTGAAAGCAAAGTTGGAAGTGAAGTGTGATAGGCCTGTACAGGCTATCTCCAAGCGTGCACCAACTCTTTGTACCTTTACCTAAGTTTTAGGAACCTGTTTGCTGCAAAGAAAGAAGTTCAAAGCTCAAGAAAAACAACTTTGCAAAAGTTCATGCTTTATGAAAATGGAAGTGTGGCCTCTATGCTTAAAATGGCAATGTTCATTGTACAAAGCTCTCTTGATCAGAACAATGCCAATATCCAATGTATTTGCATTCAATTTTGGAGTTTAAATTGGTTTATAGGCCTGTAATCATGTACTAAGCTAGTTTGGTCAGATTTGCAACTTGGTATGAACATGTATTGACCATGGTTTCAAAGTGAGTTTTTGCCAACTTCAAGCATTCGATTCTCCCTAACCACAAAGGTGTTTGAGGAGTTCTTGGACAATTTGGAAAGCTTGCAACATGTACTATAATACATATTTAAAATTAAACTACCGACTTGTTCTGAAACAAGTTTACGGATTCTTGAGTCCTTGTTGCAAGCTTGAGTCCTTGAGTCCTTGAGTCCATGGTTGAGCTTGATTTGCCATTGGTTAGGTCAAACAGTCAAAAATTGCCTTTGTGCAGTCAAAACCCTAAAAATGACCATTTTGCCCTTTTGGTGATCTGATCAAATTTCTTGTGGAGTTGTGATCCAAACTTTATCAAATGGTTCATATGAGTTCATAATGTTGATTTGAATCAAATTTCATGAGGTTTGACTGTCAATTGGCCACAGTTGACTTTTTCCCCAATACAACTGATTTCTAGGTCAACTGTCCAATTGACTGGGCAAAAATTTGAATCAAGGCTTGAAACTTGGTATGGACAAACTTGTGAGTCCAACATGAAGTATGAAAGTCACTTTGGGCATTGTAGGTCAAAACATCACTGTGCAAACTCAAACCCTAATTTAGGTCAACAGTGCAAGGAGGTGTCTTGAGCAGAGCAAACCCTAGCTTGATCTTGAGTTCCAAGAGTCTTGTGATGAAAAATGTTGATGAAATGAGAGGGAAAATTTTGGGGTACAACAGATACCATTGCTCAGGAAGAACTTAGCTGAAAATCTCCTTAAGAACTTTTTGTCGTTGACTAAAGCTCCTTCAGGGTATTGTCGAGTCTCGAGATACCTTTTGACTTCATGAAACCAAGGTCGGTCCACTACTTATTCGGTATTAATCTCGTGACAATGAGCAGGTTCGTCCATTCGCTCGATGGTGATTTGAGGAGCCTCGTTATCCCAGTTAAGTTTAAACATGGAAGACATTGTAGCTAGAGCATCTGCTAGCTGGTTCTCTTCTCGCGGGAAGTGCTCGAAGGTAATCTGCTCGAAATGAGGTAGCAATGTCAAGACATGTTCTTTGTATGGGATGAGATTAGGATGTTTAGTATCCCACTCTCCTTTGATCTGACTGATGACCAAAGCAGAGTCTCCAAACACAACCAAAAATTTGATTCCTAGGTCAATTGCAGCCTTGAGACCAAAGATGCAAGCTTCATACTCGGCCATGTTGTTGGTGCAGCTGAAGCAGAGTCTGGCGGTGAAGGGTGTATGGAAACCTTGTGGAGAAATGAGTACCACGCCAATACCGTTTCCAAGTGCGTTAGAAGCACCATCAAAGTACAGGATCCATCGGGATCCTTGTTCAGGTCCGTCATACGGTCCGTAATCTTCAATGTTGTCCAATGTCATAATGTCTTTGTCGGGGAAGTCAAACTTCATGGATTGGTAATCTTCGACAGCTTGATGAGCTAGATGGTCATCTAGTACACTACCCTTTATAGGTTTTTGGGTCGTGTACTGGATATCGTACTCAGTCAGGATCATTTGGCATCTAGCTATTCTTCCAGATAAAGCTGGCTTCTCGAAGATGTACTTGATCTGATCCATTTTAGAAATCAGTAAAGTGGTATGAGTCAACATATATTGCCTTAGCCAGCGAGCATCCCATACCAAAGTGAAGCAAGTTTTCTCGAGCAGTGAGTAGCAGGTCTCACAGTCGGTAAACTTTTTGCTAAGGTAATAAATGGCATGTTCTTTTCGGCCAGACTCGTCATGTTGGCCCAATACGCACCCCATTGAATTATCCAAAACAGTAAGGTACATGATTAGAGGTCTTCCTTCGACGGGAGGCATCAAGATAGGAGGTTCTATCAAATACTCCTTGATTTTATCGAAAGCAACTTGACAGTCATCATTCCATTTAACCACCTGATCTTGCTTCAACAGCTTGAAGATTGGCTCACAGGTAGATGTAAGGTGAGAAATGAACCTTGCAATGTAGTTTAGGCGTCCCAAGAAACCTCAGACCTCCTTCTCAGTGCGAGGGGCAGGCATTTCTTGTATAGCTTTTACTATGGCAGGATCAACCTCGATGCCTTTGTTGCTGACGATGAAACCCAAGAGTTTACTGGACCTAACTCCGAAAGTGCACTTGTTAGGGTTCAGTCTAAGCTTGTATTCCTTCAACCTGACAAACAGCTTTTGCAAATGGTTGAGGTGTTCTTCTTCTGTTTGTGAACGAGCTATCATGTCGTCTACATATACTTCAATCTCATGATGTATCATGTCATGAAACAAAGCTACCATGGCGCGCTGATAGGTTGCCCCGGCATTCTTCAGTCCGAATGGCATCACTTTATAGCAGAAGGTACCCCACTATATAACAAAAGTAGTCTTCTCCATGTCTTCAGGGGCCATTTTGATCTGGTTGTACCCTGAAAATCCATCCATGAAAGAAAATACCTTATGTTGAGCTGTATTGTCAACCAAGATGTCAATGTGCGGTAGTGGAAAGTAATCTTTAGGGCTAGCCCTGTTTAAGTCTCTGTAATCCACGCACATTCTCACTTTGCCTTCCTTCTTAGGCACGGGCACAATGTTAGCAACCCATTGTGGATAGGAAGTAACAACAAGAAATCCAGCATTGAACTGCTTCATCACTTCGGCTTTGATCTTTTCAGACATATCGGGCCTCATTCGACGGACTCTCTGTTTAATTGGTTGACAATCTTCTCTTGTAGGGAGATGGTAAACCACAATATCTGTATCAAGTCCTGGCATGTCTTCGTAGGACCAGGCGAAGATCTCAACATATTCATTCAACAGCTGAACTAAGCGCTCTTTGACATTTGGCTTTAGGTTGGCACCCACTTTAACCTCTTTTTTGTCTTCATCAGAACCCAAGTTGATTGTCTCTAACAGCTCTTCATGGGGCAGAATAGTCCTTTCTTCCTGTTGTAGAAGTATAGCCAACTCTCCCGGCACTTCATAGTCTTCATCACCTTCGTATTCGGCATGATTGACCAGATCTTCAGAGTCACTGAAGGCCATAGCAAAATTGTTACCCATGGAATCCGGAATGGAAGGGTACCTGCATTTTGTGAGTATGGGTGTGTGTAAGGGATAGCCAACTTTAAACAAATAAAATGTAAAAAGAAAGAAAATGAACATTGTGATCGGTGGAAATAGAACTGACTGTTTTGGAATGCTGGTTCGCGAAATGTCGCGGTAAGCAAGAGTCGCCACCGTCTTTTATTTTCTCCAACAAGGAAAGGACAAAAGCACAGCAAAATTCCTTTTCGAGATGTTTCTCGGTTCGGGAGGTAGACTATAGAAAGGGAAGGTGTTAGCACCCTTTCTATCTGTGGTTATCCACGGGCTCTTAGGTACTTGCTCACTATGTTTTCAAAAATGTTTTATTATTCTTGTGTTTGTGGGTTTTGAAAAAGTTTGTTTGAAAACTTCGTTTTAACTCTTGTATCTGTCCTCAAGAGTGTATGAAGTATTATTTGAAAACTTTTGTCTGAAAAAGTGTAAGTGCGAAAAGTATTTTTATTTTTTTGAAAGAGCAAGTACCTTAGAACCTCTACCTACTAAAAAGAAATTAAGCTGTGTAAATGTCCTTTAGACAGTACTATCCCACTATTGAGAAGTAGGTAGCACCGTCGTTGGAGTTATTCAGGTCAATTCGATTATATGGGACATGTGGTCACCAAAGCAATAGTAGGACGCCTTAGCGGTAACCCTAATGTCCTAGATCCTTTTTATCCGAGGCAACCGTTTCGAGGCAACTTTTTGATCTTTAGACAGGAGGGCGACCTCTAAAACACCCTATACTCAATGACCACCTCGAGGCAACCAAGTGAGGCGTACCCTAGGAGTGGCATGTGCGAGTGTGTCAGAATTCAGTTAAGTTATCTTTGCACATGTTATGGTGAGCTACGTTTTGATTTTTATTTTGAGAACAAGTCTTGTCATGCATAATAGTTAATAGTTGCGGAAAGTAAATTGCGGAAAGTAAAGCTACGCTATTACAAGGCGTCGGGTATTTACATCGCCAAAAAAACAACCCTTGAAAAGTAAATGCGAGAAATTAAAGGAAAGCGATAAAAGGTCCTAATTAACGCTATTACATCCTTGGAGCAATTACATAAATATGATCAAAAAATAATATGCGCGAATAAAAATTGAATCGAAGAAGTCCACAGGGTTTTGACCCTTTTTTGAGAAAGAAAGAAGTTTTTGGCCTTGGCATTTATTTAAATTAATCCCAATTAATTAATTAACAAAAAGAAATATTTTTGAGTTTTTTTTATGTTTTTTAGGAAATAAATAAATTAAAATAAAGAAATTAAAATTGTCAAGAAAACCCTAATTCTATGTTGATTTTAAATTATTGAGAAAAAGTTAAAATTAACCCTAATTAACTAAATAGATTAATTATGTATTTATTTACAAAAATAATAAATTAAAGGTGAAATTAATAAATAATAATAATAATAAAAGTATTATAGTTTTTCTGAATTTATTATGAAAATAAATAATTATGTTAATTAAAATAATAATAATTAATAATAATAATTAGTAAAAGAAAATAAAAAGAAAAGAATGAATGAACCAGGGGGGTGCTGGGCCCAACAAGGAGGTACGTTTGGCAATCTGAAGCCCATTATCCTCAAGCCTGCTTTGACTTTCTGGATTAGATATTTGTTGGTTGACTGAGCGCATGGTAGTCATCATTTCATGGCCGTTAGATTCAAGTTTGTGGCCACTTGGCGCCTGGACATTTGAGGTAAACGGTGTTTACCCTTTGGAGATCTGCACAAGAACATGTAAAGAAAAATAACATAAGCGTTTGGGTGGACCTGGGATTCGAACCCAGGTCCCAATGATCAATGGCCAACGCACCATCCACTACGCCATCTGCACGCGTTTGTTATTATGATAAGAAGCAAATATAATATTAAGAAACAATCTAATATGCTGTAACATAAAAACACACGCGTATTTTACAAATGGTCCAATGATATGCCAACACGTCTTCATCTTCCTCCTTTGTACCTGCAAAAACAAATCAGATAGCGGGGGTTTTTAACCCCCACAAACTACAGTGACCCAAAATAGCGAATAGAGCTATGGTAAATATAAATATTTTGCGATGGTCCATGTGTGTTCGTCTGGTCTTGACGATTCCAACCATATGCCTTATGAACCCTAATTGTTCCTGGATTGTAAAGCCCTAATTTGAAAGCTTATGAACCCTAAAATTCAATCATGGCAACTTTTGATTCTATGCGTTTTAATCCAATTCAGTTATACCATCAGCTTCATATGAGTTCTAGCAATGCAAAACAAACACAAAAGCACGTTAAATATGCATGAATTGAACTGCATGATTCTGAAAATAAAATGCAAACTGTGACTCTGTTCTTGATGATTCTTTGAGCTTCAATGCTTGGTTTTGATTGTAAATCACTCCTGACCCTTCCAGCAACGTGTTTGAATCAATATAAGGCCTTGAATTGGCTTGGAACACAAGAATCAGTTTTGACTTTTCTTTGAATTTTCTTGAATTGGTTATGGCTTTTTCTGCAGAGATTTCACGTGTCCATGATCAGGGTTTGCTTGTGTATACTTATAGAGGACTGAAATTAGGTCAAATCTTTGAGTAAAAATCCATGGAATGATGATTTGAATATTTGATTGGAAATCACATATTTTTGAATCTTCATGATTGGAAAAAGTTGCCAAATTTGGAGCTTTTTGCATCCTTGATTGGTACACGAAATTGCCAGCATATCTTGACCACATTTGCTTCACAAAAAGATTGAAAAATCAAATCTTTGTATTTTCCTACAATTTAAATTAATTAAATGAATTAATATTGATTAAAAATCCAATTAATTAATAAAAAATAAGAAAATAATTCAATTAAGCTTGATGGGTCGTGCATAGGCCTTGGATAAAGTTTCAAGAAGAAATTTGAGGCCCATTAGCAAAAACAAAGTGTTTTGAGCAAAGTTGACTTTTGCAAATTCACAAAAATTTCCCAACTTCTCCAATGCATATCTTGCTCAATTTTGATCATATGGACATGTTCTTGGACATTTTGGAAAGGTATTGAAGTCCTCTAACAAATTCCTTTGGTCCCATGTCATTTGGATTTACCAATCTCAAGTTATGGTCTTTGACTTAAAGTGCATTTTTGTTGACTTTTGAATTTGACCTATAATGTAGAAATTGATAACTTTTTGTGAGAGCATTTCTTGGACTTGGAGTGTGAAGATGGATTGTAGGAAATGTCATCGCCTTCAAAATGAGCATTGGATGGGATTTTTCTGATGAACCATGAAAAAGTTATGCCCTGGTCAAGGTACAGTTGACTCTTTTGCTGTCCAAAAATAGTAACTTCTTGCATCTTGATGATTTTTGAGTTATTCTTGTGGAATCATGATTAAGACTTGATCAAATGATGATTGTGAACTAAAAATAAGATGTTGACCAAAAATTCTGACTTTTGACTGCAAAATGACCATTTTGCCCCTACAGTTGACTGTGGGTCAAATGAGGCTTTTGACTGTGCAAATTGGCACTGTGAGTCTTGAAACTTGACATGTAGGTGCTTGAGCATGCCTATAGGCTTACGAGACTTGATTGAACCATTGAAAAACTCAAATTCCTTGAAATAAACAAAACCCTAATTTTGACTGGCTTAGGAGGCATTTGGACTGTGCAATCCTTGAGTAATCTTGAACCATTTGAGGATGATTCTTGACAAACCTTGAAGAATATGGGAGGGAAAATTTTGGGGTACAACAGTTTCCCCTGTTCAATCTTCTTAAACCTGAGGATGTAGATTGGCTTGCGTGCCTTTCGTGATCCGAAGGTGGAAGATGATTGAACACTAAAGTGCCCAGAAATTTGCACTCGCATGGTGTAGTATCAGCAATGTGATGTTGAGAATGGGCTTACAGATGCCATTTGGAGAGATGATGGATAGGAGGATGGGCTTATAGATGCCATCTGGAGATATGACAGAATCTTGTCGGGGATGGGCTTATAGATGCCATCTGGGGATGTAATGGATAATTGTGGAGATGGGCTTAAAGATGCCATCCAAGAGTGATTGTTGAATTGTTCGAGCTGGTCGAGTAGATAGATGTCCTGTCTGGTTTCAGGTATTAATCTACAATTCGTCGTCCACAGATTTTTCCTGGCTAGTTACAGGCGTTGATCTGGAGTCTAAGAAGGCTGGCCGATGAGATAGTTTTCCTGGCTGGATACAGGTATTAATCTCTGACCTGAGAAGGAAATATTGTCTTCCTGGCTTGCTACAGGTATTGATCTTCAATTTCTTCGATGTAGATAACTTTCCTGTCTGGTTTCAGGTATAGATCTACAATCAGTCGTCCACAGATATTTCCTGGCTAGTTACAGGTGTTGATCTGGAACTTTAAAAAGTTGGTCGAGATATATTTCCTGGCTGGATACAGGTATTAATCTCTGACCTGAGGAGGAAAGATTGTCTTCCTAGCTTGCTACAGGTATTGATCTTCAATCTCTTCATGTAGATACTTTCCTGGCTAGTTACAGGTATCGAATCTACAATCAATTGCTCACAGATATTTCCTGGCTAGATACAGGTATTAATCTGGAACTTAAGAAAGGTTGGTCGAGATAGCTTTCCTGTCTGGATACAAGTATTAATCTCTGACTTGAGAAAGAAAGATGACTTTCTGGCTAGATACAGGTATTGATCTTTAATCTCTTCATGTAGATAACTTTCCTGTCTGGTTTCAGGTATAGATCTACAATCAATCGTCCACAGATACTTCCTGGCTAGATACAGGTATTAATCTGGAACTTAAGAAAGGTTGGTCAAGATAGCTTTCATGTCTGGTTTCAGGTATAGATCTCTGACCTGAGAAATAAAGATGACTTCCTGGCTTGCTACAGGTATTGATCTTCAATCTCTTCATGTAGATAACTTTCATGGCTAGTTACATGTATAGATCTACAATCAATCGTCCACAAATACTTCCTGGCTAGTTAGAGGTGTTGATCTGGAACTTCAAAAAGTTGATGGTAATCATCCTTTGATTGACTTTTTCCTGAAAAGGCAAAACATTAGTTGTATGCAATGTCATGATGTATGAAATGCATGATGTCATGATGTTCTCAGGAATAAATGAGATTGTATGATATGATACGTATATGCATGTATCATGATGTATGAAAATGTGATATTTATGAATGTATTTTCGTCTGGGAAAATAAATCCTTGACGAATGCCGGGAAATTTGTTAAATCACGGGCTGATGTTGAAGAGTAGAGTTCTTCGTTTCCGCTAGGGATGATGAACGAAGATGATTGCAAGGATAAATCGGTAGGAGAAGATGACTCCGTTGGGGAATAAACCTGGTGAAGAGATTACTCTGCAGGGAATTACTCTGTGGGGAAGAGATGCTTCGCTGAAGATTTGAACGATAAACTCCACTGGGGATTCCGTTGTTATGCTTTATTGGGGAATTTGATGAACTCCGCTGGGGGATAGAAAGAACTTCGCTGGGGACGATCTTTCAGTTGCAATTTGCTGAGGATAACCCAGTTAGATTCTAGTGGGGAATAACCTTCTGAATAAGGCTGGGGAGACGCATTTGCACTCTGCAGGGGATAAGCTTCCAGAATCTACTGGGTAAGATGATTCAACTCTCTTGGGGAAACTTTTGAGGAAATGACTCCACTAGGGGTATCTTGTATTCCGCCGGGGAACAATCTTATATTTCTGTCGAGGAATATTAAGACTGTCGAGGATGCTTGCTGAGGAATATCTGTATACTCTGCTAGGGAATATTAAGATCTTCTGGGGATACCCAACTTTTGATGGTAGACCAACTCTGCTCGGGGAAAGAGTATTGTTGACTTGCTGGAGATACTGTGCCTTCTTAGGGCTGATGGGAGACTAACTCTGTTTGGGGAGAGTATTGCTGATTCTTGTCTTACTCTGCGGGGAGTGAAGGTATCTTGGTCAAATTCTTCAGCTGAACCTACCTTGGTACCTCGGTGGACAGAGCAACTAGATCGCTTAGACAATTCTTATTGCCCCTACTTCCGATGTCACCTGTAATTAGTCCTTTGTTTCGCATGCAAATATTTATGAACAACAATTAATGTCAAATGCATATATCAAAAATGAATATTGGACGTTCTTTGCAAAACAAAACAGATAAAGGAAAAACAATTTGCAATTTATCTGAAAAATGAGCTTGTATTGATTTTGAAATTTGCCTGTGAATATGCGTTTTTTGTACAGGAGGCTGACGTCCTAGTAAGAGGACGCCGCCGAACAAAATAGAGTTTATACAATTTTGTGAAAAGAAAACAAAACAGCTATGTGAAAAATCCCACTGGGTTCCCACTCTGCTATCGCCTTTATGTCTTCAAGCGTCTCATCACTTTGCTACTTAGTTGAAGATGAAGCTGATTGATTGGTGCCGTCCGAGCCTGATGGTCGATACCGAAGGTCTAGATGCAGGGTGATCCAATGAGACATAGTATTACGCTTTAATCCCTAACTTTTGCCTGGACCGCCCTTTCGGGTTTTCAGTCCACCGGGATACCCGTTTTTGCCCAAACCGTCTTTTCAGGTTTTTGACTTGCCGGGTGTACATATTTTTTTCATTTTCATCCCTTATTTTTGCCCGAACCCTTTTGGTTCGCCGGGAAGCCCTTATTTCTGCCTAGGCCTGTCGACCTAGCGGGTCTTTAATCATGTGTAGTATCTTTTTACTATGTTTGCATTGGCGGGGTGAGGAAGGTCGTCACCATCCATGGTAGTTAGGATCATTGCTCCTCCTGAGAAGATATTTTTAACCACAAATGGCCCTTCGTACGTAGGGGTCCATTTGCCCCTGGGATCACCTTGAGGTAGAATGATGCGCTTGATTACCAGGTCCCCAACTTGATACTCTTGTCGTCTGACTTTCTTGTTAAATGCCTTGATCATCCGTTTTTGGTACGTCTGACCATGACAAATAGCAGTAAGTCTATTTTCGTCGATTAGGTTTAGTTGATCAAGCCGAGTCTGAATCCAGTCATCTTCGCTCAAACCTGCATCCTTCATGATCCGGAGAGAGGGTATCTGAACTTCAATGGGCAGGACTGCCTCCATGCCATAGACCAAGGAAAAGGGTGTTGCCCCTGTTGACGTCTGTGCTGAGGTACGGTAACCATGAAGAGCAAATGGTAACATTTCGTGCTAATCTTTGTTGGTCACTGTCATCTTCTGCACAATTTTCTTAATGTTCTTGTTTGCTGCTTCTACAGCCCCATTCATCTTCGGCCGGTAAGGAGAAGAGTTGTGGTGCTGTATCTTGAATTGCTCACAGAGCTCATTGATCATCTTGTTGTTAAGATTGGTACCATTATCCGTAATGATCCTCTCTGGTACACCGTATCGACAGATCAGGTTATGCCGAATGAACCGTGCCACTACGTTCTTGGTTACGGTAGCAAAGGAAGTTGCTTCAACCCACTTCATAAAGTAATCAATTGCTACCAGGATGAAGCGATGCCCGTTGGGTGCCGTAGGTCTGATCTCGCCGATCATATCAATGCCACACATTGCAAAAGGCCAAGGCGATGTCAAGACGTTCAAGGGAACTGGAGGAACATGCACCTTATCAGCATAGATCTGGCACTTGTGACATGTCCAAGAATGCTGATAACAGTCAGCTTCCATTGTTGACCAGTAATATCATGCCCGAAGGATTTTCTTTGCCATGGTATGTCCACTGGAATGAGTTCCGAAGGTACCTTCATGCAGCTCTGCCATGATCCTTTCTGCTTCGATCTTATCCACACAGCGCAATAAGGTTGAATCATGGTTTCGTTTGTAAAGAATGCCATTGCTGAGGAAGAACTTTGCCGCGAACCTTCTCAGAAACTTCTTGTCATTAACGGATGCACCCTCGGGGTATTCTTGAGCTTCAAGGTACCTCTTTACTTCATGATACCACGGTTTTTCTGTTACCTCTTCGGTCTCAAGATCACAACAATGTGCAGGTTCATCCAATTTCCAAATAATGATCCGGGGAGCCTCATTGTCCCATTTGACTTTTAACATAGAAGACATCGTAGCTAACGCGTCCGCCAACTGATTCTCCTCTCTCGGGAAGTGTTTAAAAGTTATCTCCTCGAAATGGGGAAGCAACGTCAATACATACTCCTTGTAAGGAATAAGATTTGGGTGTTTCATATCCCACTCGCCTTTGATCTGACTGATCACGAGAGCAGAATCTCCGAAGACACTTAGAAACTTGATCCTTAGGTCGATTGTAGCTCGAAGACCCATGATGCATGCTTCATACTCCGCCATGTTATTGGTGCAGTTAAAACATAGTCGGGCGGTGAGTGGAGTATGAGAGCCCTTAGGAGATATGATCACAGCGCCAATACCGTTACCCAAAGCGTTTGAGGCTCCGTCAAAATGCATAGACCATCGGGATCCTTCCTCAGGTCCTTCATCCGGTCCAAGTATTTCGCAATCAGTCACTACCATGATATTCTCGTCTGGAAAATCAAAGTTCATCGACTGGTAATCATCCACTGCCTGATGTGCCAAATGGTCTGCCAACACACTTCCCTTGATTGCTTTTTGAGTCGTGTACTGGATGTCATATTCAGTCAAGATCATCTGCCATCTTGCTATTCTTCCAGACAAGGCAGGCTTTTCGAAGATGTACTTGATCAGATCCATTTTTGAAATTAACAGAGTAGTGTGAGTCAACATATACTGTCTCAGCCGGCGAGCAGCCCATACCAAAGCGCAACAAGTTTTCTCGAGCAGTGAGTATCGGGTCTCACAGTTGGTAAACTTTTTGCTAAGGTAATAAATGGCGTGCTCTTTTCGGCCAGACTCGTCATGCTGCCCCAGCACACACCCCATTGAGTTTTCAAGTACTGTCAAGTATTATATTAGAGGTCTCCCTTCAACTGGTGGCATAAGAATGGGTGGCTCTTGGAGATACTCTTTGATTCTTTCGAAAGCGGCCTGACATTCATCGTTCCAACGTACTACTTGATCTTTCTTCAGTAGCTTAAAGATTGGCTCACAGGTAGCAGTTAGATGTGAGATGAATCGGGTAATGTAGTTCAGACGTCCTAGAAAGCCTCTGACCTCTTTCTCTGTCTTGGGAACTGGCATCTCTTGTATGGCTTTCACTTTGGCAGGGTTCACTTGAATACCTTTGTCGCTCACGACGAAACCTAGTAGTTTTCCAGATCTCACCCCAAAGGTGCACTTGTTTGGGTTCAACCTCAACTTGTACAACTCAACCGGTCAAACAGCTTCTGTAGGTGGTCAAGGTGTTCCTCCTCAGTTTGGGACCTTGCAATCATATCGTCGACATATACTTCGATCTCATGGTGGATCATATCATGAAACAAAGCAACCATGGCGCGTTGATATGTTGCCCCATCATTTTTCAACCCAAAAGGCATGACCTTGTAACAGAAGGTGCCCCACTGAGTGACGAAAGTGGTCTTCTCCATGTCTTCAGGAGCCATCTTGATCTGATTATAACCGGAGAAACCATCCATGAAGGAGAATACCTTATGCTGAGTAGTGTTGTCAACCAGAACGTCGATGTGAGGCAGAGGGAAATCATCCTTAGGGCTCGCCCTGTTCAAATCTCTATAGTCAACACACATTCGGACCTTACCATCTTTCTTCGGTACCGGGACCACATTGGCAACCCACTGGGGGGTAAGAAGTCACTGCTAGAAAACCGGCGTCGAATTGTTTCATAACCTCAGCTTTGATTTTCTCGGACATCTCTGGACGCATACGACGAACCTTCTGTTTTACCGGAGGGCATTCTTCCTTGGTAGGCAAGTGATGAACCACAATGTCGGTATCCAACCCCGGCATGTCTTCGTAAGACCAGACAAAGATTTCCACGTAGTCGTGCAGCATCTGAATAAACCGTTGTTTCACATTAGACTCCAGATTGGCACCGATCTTGACTTCCTTTCTGTCTGTCTCAGTACCCAGATTTACCGTTTCCACTAGCTCTTCATGTGGCTGAATGGCCCTCTCTTCCTGGAGTAGCAGTCTTGCGAGCTCACCAGGCACTTCACAATCATCTTCACCTTCGTCTTCGGCTAAGTTGATCGGATTTTCGAAGTCATAACTGGCAGTAGCAGAGTTGTTACCAGTGAGATCCAGAGTGGATTGGGACCTGTATATGTGAGTGTGTGTAAATAGCTGTTTTGCAATATATAATAAAGAAAGACAAGGAGCGTAAGATTTGAAATGCAAAAAAACGTCCAATGCTTTTATTAATGATATATGAAAATGACACACAAAAGCCCTCACAAGTGAAGCCACGGTGCCCCGGGTAAGACACCGGGCCATAAAGTTTCAAATTATTGTTTGTTACAAATTCAAAACAAAGGAGTCTATTACTGAGTGACAAAAGTAATAGGGACGAAGTCTTTGGCTGTCCAGTTGTTTGGTCCACCGTCGGTCGTAGGGTAGATCCAGCTGTCGAATTCAGATTCCTCTACGTCATCTTCAATAGCATTTACTCCCGAGTTGCTGATGAACACAGGAGGTCTTCCAATCCTTGCTTTACGAACAGCCCTCTGAGCTTCCGTAGTAAAACCCAATCCAAATTTGTCAGTCTTCTGAGTGAAATCCGGAAGTCGGCCCCAGTTTGCATACTCACCCTTCTCGATAACAGCCCAGGCATCCTTTAAGTAAGCCATCTTCAAAGGAGGATCTTCAATCACAGTTTCAGTTGATGCCAGTGTCTGAGGAACCTCTTCAAAGTGCTGGAACAGAGTCTCAATGAACTCCCCATCCATTTCTATGTACCGGAACGAGTTGAGGTGACTGACCATATATTCTTCCTCCCCCTGCACTGTCACAATCTTCCCTCTGACTGGGTATTTCAGCTTCTAATGTAGTGTGGAGGTCACAGCTCCAGCTTTATGGATCCATGGACGACCCAACAAACAAGAATAGGATGGACAAATGTCCATCACGTAGAATGTAGAATCAAAGACTTGCGAACCAACTCTGATTGGAATATCAACTTCACCATGTACCATACTTTTAGACCCGTCAAAGGCCCGGACAATAATGTTACTTGGCTTTAGCTCCAACCCCTCGTAGTCCAACCTGTCTAGAGCTTTCTTGGGTAATACGTTCAACGAGGAGCCAGTGTCAACCAGCACATGGGCAAGAGTAGTGCCCCTGCATTCAATGGAGACATGCAGGGCATCGTTATGATTCTTCCCTTTAGCAGTCAGATCAGCGTCGGAGAAGCCCAGACCATTATCAGTAGTTAAGTTGGCCACACAATCGGTAAATTGATCACCTGACGTTTCTTGTGGCACGTGGGCCGTCTTCAGAAAGGTGATCAGAGCCTTGGCATGGGCCTCTGAACACAACAACAGTGATAGCATAGAAATTTTAGATGGGGTGTGCCCCAGCTGCTCAACTACATTAAAATCACTCTTCTTGATAATCTTAAGAACCTCTTCTATCTCCTGCTTGGAAGCTTCAACAGTGGTGGTCTTTGGTGCCTCCGTCTGGGCAGGCATATCAGTAGCGATCCCTTTGCTCCGAGCGTCAGATGACTCGGCAGCAGGGGTAGAAATAGGAACTTGGTCAGGAAGGGAAGCAGGCACACTTGCAGGTGTGATGATAATAGGTCTCTGAATAGCTGGAGGTGCAATATATGGTGAGAAAAGTCTACCACTGCGAGTGACTTTAGTAGGCCCGGTGATGTTGCTGACGCCGATACTAGTATCAAACTCTTGTTTTACTCCAAGAACATAAACATCTGCCCCATAGTGCCAAGGGACAACTTTGTCGGATGTATAGGGGATGGGCCCCGGAACAATGATGATTATGGGAGCAATCTTCTGAACAGACATGATTTTGACAGGCTTCTTGGAGGGAGCCTTGGGAGAATTATTGAAAATAGTAACAATGGACACTTCTTCAGTAGGGGTAGCAGGAACAACAACCTTCTCAAACAATATTTCTTTATTATCCATCAGGTTCTGGATACCTGATTTCAAAGATGGACAACCAACAGGTGAAGCGAAACATAGAAGGCAACCTTTACTACATCCCGGAAATAAACCGGCTAGCAACAGGTTCCTTTTGACAGTTAACAGCGGAGTAACAATATCATCCACAGAGGCTACATACAAGTCTTCCTCTACAGCATTCACTCCATGCTTGGGCATAGGAGCAGTCACAACATTGGGCCTTTCGGGCGCCTCGAACTCTATCTCTTTAGCATCAATAAGGTCCTGAACCTTATTCTTCAGAGCCCAACAATCATTTGTGCTGTGCCCCGGGCTGTCAGAGTGATAAGCGCAGTGGGCGTTGGGATTGTACTTTGGAGAGGTTGTGTTCACAATCTTCGGAGCTTCCTTTATAGTCACCAGATTGGTTATCAGTAGTTACGGAAATATCTAAGACAGGGTCATACTGAGTCGAGTGAACTTCCTTCTAGGTCTCTCACCCCTTTGTTGGTTGTATTGCTGAGGAGCAGCAACAGGCTTTGAAATTACCACCGCGTTGACAGCTTGGCGGAGTTCCGATTTATTCTGTCTCCTTGAACCATAAACAACACTAGATTCTTTCTTGAAGGGTTTCTTTTCAGTGCTCGAGGAGGCACCTTTCTGTATCTTCCCAGACTTGATACCAGCTTCTATTCTCTCACCGGTCAAGATAAGGTCTGTAAACCCAACAGAAGAATTTCCAATTAAATGGTTGAAAAACGGACCAGACAGGGTCCCCAAGAACATGTCAACAAGCTCACGGTCAGTCAAAGGTGGTTGCACCCTTCCAGCCAAGTCTCTCCACTTTTGAGCATACTCCTTAAATCCTTCACCCGTCCCTAGTGACATACCCTGGAGTTGGGTACGCGTAGGAGCGAGGTCGGAATTATACTGATACTGCTTATAGAACGCAGTAGCCAAATCCTCCCAGTTACGAATACTGGCTCCATCCAGCTGATAGAACCATTCGAGTTGAGTCCCTGAAAGACTATCCTGGAAGAAATGGATCCACAAATTCTTGTCAGCTGTATAAGGTTGGATCTTCCTTACATACGATCGGAGATGCAGCTTAGGACAGGAAGCTCCGTCGTACTTTGCAAAAGCAGGTGCCTTGAACTTATGTGGGATCACCACCTCAGAGGATAAGCCTAGGTGTTGTACCCCAAAATTTGCCCTCCCATTTCCTCAACATTTTCTTATCACAAGACCTTTGAAGATCAAGATCCAATTAGGGTTTCCTCTGCTCAAGACTTCTCCTTGCACTGTTAACCCAAATTAGGCTTTGGGGTTGAACAAAGATGTTTTGACCTAAAATGCCTAAGATGATTTTCATGCTTCATGTTGGACTCCCAAGATTATCCATACCAAGTTTCAAGTCTTGATTCCAAATTTTGCCCAGTCAATTGGACAGTTGACCTAGAAATCAGCTGTATTGGGGAAAAAGTCAACTGTGGTCAATTGACAGTCAAAACTCATGATTTTTGACCCACATCAACATTATGAACTCATATGGACCATTTGATCAAGTTTGGATCACAATTCCACAAGAAGTTTGATCAGATCACCAAAAGGGCAAAATGGTCATTTTTAGGGTTTTGACTGCACAAAGGCAATTTTTGACTGTTTGACCTAGCCAATGGCAAATCAAGCTCACATATGGACTCAAGGACTCAATGAAATGGTCTTGACACATTCATCAAGCTCAAAAGATCCCAAGTACACAAGGTTGACAGTTGAATTTCCCAGTCAATTGATCAATTTTGACTGTATACTGAAAAGTCAAACTTTGACTTTTTGGTCAAAATCAAGAGTCAAGATTCATTTTTCATCAAAACATGCCAAATCATGAAACTTGTTCACCAAGAAATCACAAAATGCAAATTAGGGTTAGAAAATGGAATTTTTCATAACTTAGAATTTTTCTAAGTTATGAAAAACCCTAATTTTTTCCCAACTTTGCCCCATCTTTTCACCAAGATCCATTTGGATTCAAACAAAAGTCAAAACATGAAAGTTGTAGCTTGTTGCATAATCTACAACTTTGATTCACAAAGTTTTCTCATTTGAAGCTTGTATCTCAAGTTACAATTTTTTGAATAAGGGCACTAAACCATTGTTAACTTAGTGAAATTTTAACCTATTTTGACAAAGTTTTCTACCCCACTTCAAGGCCATTTTTCATACCCTTCCACTTGGAATTTCAATTTGCATTTCAAAGATGGATTGTAGTACACATTCCAAGCTTTCCAAAATGTCCAAGAACTCATCAAACAACCTCATAACTTGAGAGATTCGAATTTCACAAGTTGGCAAAAATTCACTTTTTGTTCTTAACCAAAACATGTTCATAATCTTGCAATTTGAACTCAGCTTGCTTTAGGCTAGATTACAGGTCCTTAAACCAAGTTACACTCAAGAATTAAATGCAAAACCAATGTGCCAAGTTGTTATTCTAAGCATTTGGACATTACATGATGAACTAACCCTAAACTAGATAAAGTGAACTTTCCATTTTTGAAAAGATTAGCTTTATGTCCAATTGCAAATCAAGAAGGTACATAGCAAATCTGCTTGGCACAAGATTATGTGCATAACACACTGATCAAGAGAAGCTTATGCAGCACATTAGGGGGTCCTCTACTGACCTAGAAAGCCAAGTTGCATTTTGTTGCTTCACATAGAAGAAAAGTCCATAACTTGTAACAACTCTCATCTCAGCATAGATACACAAGAACAAAGTTATCAAACACTTTCCAAAGAACATAACCAAGCTAAGACACGACCCTTGCACCTCCAAAACACCCTCCATCTCAGAATCATCCTCAAACTGCAAAAACAGAGTTGCCTCTGCAGTTTGAGTGCCAACTTCATTTTCTCTCGAGCATTCTTGCTAAAATCAGTTCATACACATTCCCTAGCATATATGCAAGCTAACCATGACCTAAAACCTGACCTGTAATCCCTCTAACAGCTTCCACCATTTTCACATTTTCAACTTACAGGTGAAGTTCTATAGCTTGATTCAGAAGCTCTCAAGACAAAGAAAGCATTGAAACAGCATCCCTGGGCCTCAAGGAAGCTTTTCCAATCATCACCTTGCACTGGAAGTTCCTCATTCTCCAGATAGAAGTTCAACTGCACAGGTAAAACTTTGAACTCGTATCTCTCTTATTATGTATCTTTAGTCTTAAGTTTGTGAAGAAACAAGGTTCTACTCATAGCCCTGAACATATACATATCTTTACATTTCATTTCTTTTGCCTGAGTAGAGAGAATTTGGAGTTTGAAAATGGCAGAAAAACTAGGTCAGGATTTGGGGGAGGAGAAATTCTCCCTCATCTTAGAGAGTTAGATCAAGTTCCATACATGGTTAGAATCGTCTCTTCATGCTGAACATTTGTTGTGTTATGAGTTTTTGCTAAAAAGCCAGGAATCAAGAGTTGGAAGATGATGAACATGGCGCGCGTTTTTTCAAATATTGTTGCTGGAGGTTGAAGACAGTGGTCTTTGGGCTGGGCTTGTGTGTTTTTTTTCTTATTTGCACCACTATTTTGCTTTTACACCCCCAAGGCCCATTTGCTGATTCCTTTGACTTTTTTTGACTTTTTCTTTTTTATTTGACTTTGTTTATTTTTTCTCATGATATTAAAAAATAAAAATATTTTTTTTCCATCATTTTTTGAATTTATTGCATAGTTATTTGATTATTTCTTTTGATTAAACAAAAATATTATATATACTATTATTTAGAATAAATATAAAAAAAATAGTGTAAATACATTTTTTTATTTTTATTTACCTTCTGAAAATATTTCACATAAAAATACTTTTTTTTATTTATTTTATTAAAATATTAAATATATATTATTTTGTATATAATGCATATTTAAGAACTTAATATATGTATATATATATATATATATATATATATATATATATATATATATATATATATATATATATATATGTTTATTAATATATTTTAGTTAAAATATAAAAATACTTGAATTTTTCATTTTTATTAATATTTGATACAAAAAATACTTTTTTCATAATATACTTCATTTTATTTTTTATTTTTGTACATAATAAATAAATACTTGTATTAAATTAAATAATAATACACTTTCTTTAAAATTAGGGTTTTTGCCCTGAAAGTTGAAAATACTCAAAATAATGCCTTTTTATTTTCTTATCTTATTTTACATGAACCATACTTTTCTCATACATATAAAAACTTTCTCTTTGCATTTTGCATATTTATTTAATTTCCATTTAATTATGCAATTTATTTACCTTGCAAATATTCAAAAATGATGTAATAATTTAGATTTAAATTCTTGTCTAAATATCCCCCATTTGTAAATTTGTACCCCCCTTCCCATATTTGGTTTTGTAATAGCTTAGTAAATTTATTTTCGCACTTTATTGCTTTCTAATGATAACATGTTAGAATTAGGGTTTGTATGCGAAAAACGACGAAAAATAGTTATGACCTAATCTCAAGATAAACAAGCATGAAAATGGACACACAAATCACACTTGCACCCCCTAGGGTACTCCACTTGTTGCCTTTCAAAATTGGGCCATATTGCATGTTAGGTCTCTTTGGGCAAAACAAACAAATTGAATGATCATAGTCCCTCGATAACATTTTTCAAAAACAAACAAAAACAAATGATCAAGTCCCTTAAAGAAAATGCCCAAAGATACTTGGCACCATTGCAATTATGGTCTAAACGATGACCCGCGCCCGTCCCTTTCACATCCTAAACATGAGATTGTCCACCAAATACAATGGTGGAACAAACTTGTTAAAAGGGTTAAAACATAGCAATAATCTTTTGAGAAATTTAGGAGTAGATAACCTCTTAGTTACTTGAATCAATCTTGCAAACTAAAACACTTGCCTATTTCAAAAACCACACATCACTACACTTTCAAAAACAACTTTCAAAAACAAATGAAAACCTTTTTCAAAAGACATGCACCTTTGTATACATCCCCACATGGATCATTACAAAGGTTGCCACCACATTGGCTTCTTTTCAAAATATTTTCAAACCCACACACTCAAGCACCATTTAAAACAATTGAAAACAAAAGGCAAGTGATCTAAGCAAGTAACTAAGAGCCCATGGATAACCATGGATAGAAAGGGTGCTAATACCTTCCCTTTCTATAATCTACTCCCCGAACCCAAGAAAACATCTCAAAGGTTTTTGCTGTGCTTTTTAAACCTTTCCTTAGGATAAAATAAAAAGTCGGTGGCGACTCTTGCTCAACCGAAACATTTGCGAAAACAAACGCAAAACCTCAAGTCAGTTCTCCCACCGTATCACAGAACTGGCGACTCTGCTGGGGAGTTCTTTAAAAGTGGAGTAACCTTAGGGCTTAGATCACCTTTGTTTTCAATTGTTTGCTTTGTTTGCTTTTATATATTTGTGGGCTTTGCATCGGAGTTTCATAGATCCTAACTCGGATCTGGGAAATACCCTTTTTAGGTAGCATAATCTGTGAGGGACCTGTCCGGCATAGACCGACATGGGTGAAGCAGTGGCTACGTTGGTGTGGCATCTTAGTCTGTACCTATATCCCTTGTGTTGCAACGGGGAGAATATAGGTCTTCTAAGGGGTCATTAAACACCAACCAACCTTAGAACCCTAAATTGACCAACTTGGCTATTAGGACAGTAGTAATATGCTACACTCATTGAGGCTAAACTCTCGAGATGGTTCTGGCCGCGAGAAAAGATTGCGATGCTGGAGTTATGACCGATTGAGGGTAGTCAATGATTTGAGATCCTCTAGAACCCGGTTACTTTTGATAGGACAGGTTTTTAACCAACCAAACCAAAAGAGGGTAACACCTGAAACTCATGCTGGCCTGAAACCTAAGGGTGTCTTGTGTGACTTGTGTGCCTTATTTACCTATGTGAATACTTGTGGTGTGCTTCATCATAGCATCATGCCATCATACCATTGCATGCATCCTGTATAAAGGGCTAACCCATTTCAAAGACAAAAGAGTTTCATCTTTGCTCTGTTTTGTAGGACATCATGATGCCCGTGCGTAGGAATACTGTCCGACTCAACTTTGTTCAACCACCAGTTTTACTCAAGGATTTGGTTGGAAGGATTCCAAACACTTCTTCCTTCATCAGCAGACATGGGTCTCTCCTTGGCTTGATCACTGCAAAATGGGACCAACAACTGATAAGTGTTCTGACCCAGTTTTATGACCCTCTGTACCATTGTTTCACCTTTCAAGACTTCCAGCTGGTTCCTACTCTGGAAGAATTTTCTTATTTGCTTGGGATCCCTGTCTTGGAACAAACTCCATTCACTGGTTTGGAAGAGACTCCCAGGCCTGAAGAGATTGCTGCAATTCTCCCCTTGACCAAAGAAGAAGTATTGTCCAACTGGGAAACTAGAAATGGGATCAAGGGCTTTTTGGTCAAATTTCTGGTTGGCAAGGCTAATGATTTCTGGAATGACTTAGACTTCAAGGCGTACGAGGATATTCTGACTCTTTTGATCTATGGTCTGGTACTGTTTCCCAATCCTGACACCTTTATCAGTATCTATGCCATAAGGATCTTCATGTCTCGGAATCCTGTACCCACTCTTTTGGGTGATATCCTGCAACAACTCTATGCTCGTACTGCCCGAAAACGGGGAACTCCGTGGTGTTGTGCTCCTTTGCTAGTAAGGTGGTTTATTTCGCACCTTCCTAAGTTCGCGCTGAAGAATGAAGAAGGAAAAGGTTGGGCTCGGAGGTTAATGTCTCTCACTGATAATGACATCACCTGGACTCTCAGAGGTTTAGATGAGGTAGCTGTTATTGACCGTTGCGGGGAATACCCTAACATTCCGTTAATTGGTATCCAAGGAGGAATCTCTTACAATCCATGCTTAGCTCTCCGTCAGTTTGGAAGAGCTAGAGGAGATGGGCCTCATGAAATGCTGGTTCCTCACTTCCATTTTGAGTTTCAGGCAGACAGTGACAAACTACGCCAGGGATTCATTAGAGCCTGGGACAGAATTCACAAAGCTGACCCACATGAGTTGGGACCAAAGACTTCTCTGCCATTGAAGCCCTATTGCAAATGGGTCCGCATCCGTGCTCAAAGGTTAGGTATGCCCTACGAAGCTGTTAGACCTCTCATTCTTGAGTCTCCTGTTGAAGATGGGGTTCCTCCAACTGTCCTCCCTCCTCAGATACCTACTGATTTTGACACCATGAAGAGATCTTGGGCGCAGCTAAAGGAAGAACGGGATTTCTATCGGGAGAAGTTCAACGAGCAGGAACGGAAGATCCAGAGGCTGACTAAGCAATTGGAGGAAGAACGGGTCCTGAACAACTACATCAACACTGAAAAGAGGAGGCCATGGGAGCATTGATGAGCTTTGGATGTTTCCTTTTATAGTTTATTTCCTTTCCAGTATTTTTCATTCCTGTAATGCCTAAGGGCAAATTGTTGAACAATTGAAAATTTTAATCTAATGAAGTGTGTTTCCCTTTTTGTCTACAAAGTTGAATCTTGTTTGTCTTTGAAAACATAAAACATACGCATTCCATTGCACCATATGCATAGCAGGTACCCTATTTCACAGGTTGCTTAATCTCCTTCGCTGTTTATTTTGCACAGTCATCATGAATCCAGACTCATCCAGTGAGCAAGCAATCAAGGCCCTTCAGGCCCAGAGTGCACAGTTTCAAGAGATGGTCCTAAGCCTAGCCCAAGGTCAGCAAGAGTTGAAGACTCTACTCCTGAAGAAGAAGAAGAAAAAGAGGACTGCATTGTTCAACACCGGACGCAGATTTGGGAACACACTCCATAATGAAGCTGACCCAACCACTTCTTCTGCTGAGAAAAACAGTCCCCAAGGGGGAGGAGCTCCTAGTCCCGCGGTCTCCGACAACGAGACGGACTATAACGACGAACAATACCCACCTGCTGCTGACAGATACAAGCAATTGGAGGACCGCTTAAGCGCCATGGAAATTCAGAATGTGCCGGGATTGGATTTCGGAGATTTGGGGTTATCTTCTGGGGTAGTAATTCCACACAAGTTTAAGGCACCTGCCTTCGCCAAGTATGATGGGGTCTCCTGCCCAAAGCTGCATCTAAGGTCGTACGTAAGGAAGATCCAACCTTATACGGCGGATAAGAACCTCTGGATTCACTTCTTCCAAGATAGCCTCTCGGGGTCACAGCTTGAATGGTTCTACCAATTAGATGGAACCAGCATCCGACACTGGGAAGATTTGGCAACCGCATTCTACAGACAATACCAATACAATTCTGATCTCGCTTCTACACGTACCCAACTTCAGGGTATGTCTCTAGGAACGGGTGAAGGGTTCAAAGAGTACGCACAAAAATGGAGAGATTTGGCTGGCAGGGTGCAGCCTCCATTGACTGATCGTGAGCTGGTTGATATGTTTCTAGGGACGTTGTCTGGTCCGTTTTTCAATCATTTGGTTGGTAACTCCTCCGCTGGGTTTACAGATTTGATATTGACGGGAGAAAGAATTGAAGCTGGCATCAGGTCAGGCAAGATACAAAAGGCTGCCTCCACAAGTGCTGAGAAGAGGCCGTTTAAGAAAGAAGCAAGTGCCGTCTATGGTCCTAGAAGACAAATCAAGCCCGAAAGTCGCCAAGCCGTCAATGCTTTGGTCATCTCAAAACCTGTTGCTTCTCCTCAGCAGTACAATCAACAAAGAAGCGAAAGGCCCAAGAGGCAGTATACCCAACTGAGTATGACCTTATCTCAAATTTTACCCCAACTGTTATCCACCAACCTGGTGACCCTCAAAGAAGCTCCTAAGGTCGTCAACACTGCGTCTCCTAAGTATAACCCAAATGCCCGGTGTGCTTATCATTCTGATAGTCCCGGGCACACTACTGATGATTGCTGGGCCTTGAGAAACAAGGTGCAAGACCTGATCGACGCAAAGGAAATTCAGTTTGAAGCGCCGGAGAAACCAAATGTTGTAACTGCTCCTATGCCCCAGCATAGAGTAAATGCCATTGAGGAAGAACTGTATGCTGTTTCGGTGAATGAAGTTGTCACCCCTCTGAGGACTGTCAAGAAGAACCTACTGCGGGCCGGTTTATTTCCGGGTTGCAGTGAAGGTTGCCTGTTCTGCGCTGTTTCCCTATCTGGTTGCCCCTTGCTGAAGTTAGGTATCCAAAGCCTAATGGACAGCAAGGAGATTCTGTTTAAGAAGTCTGCTGTTCAGTTGGTTCCGGTAAAAGAAGTTTCTGTGGTTACCATCTTCAATAATCCAATCAAGGCTCTCCCGAAGAAGCCTGTTCAAATCATGACTGTTGCACCTGTGGTTATTACTGTTCTGGGGCCTCTCCCCTACGTATCTGATAAAGCTGTCCCCTGGCATTATGGGGCAGACGTATATGTAAATGGAATCAAACAAGAATTCGACACTGGCGCCAGTATCTGCGATATCACTGGTCCAGCCAAGGTCACCCGCAGTGGCAGGCTCTTCTCGCCTGACATTGCACCGCCCGCTATTCGAAAACCCCTCCTTATAACACCTACAAGTGTACCTGTTACTGTTGCTGATCAAGTTGTTTCCCCTTCCGCCGAGTCATCTAATGCTCGGGGCAAAGGGATTGAAGAGGAGCCTGCCCGGATGGAGGCACCAATACCTATAAATGCTGAGGCCTCCCAACAAGAAATGGAGGAGATCCTGAAAATAATAAAGAAAAGTGATTTCAATGTTGTCGAGCAGCTGGGGCATACGCCCTCCAAGATCTCTGTGCTCTCTTTATTGCTATGCTCCGAGGCCCATGCTAAAGCCTTGATTTCATTTCTCAAGACGGCCCATGTGCCACAGGAGACATCTGCAGTCCAGTTCACTGATTGCGTAGCAAATCTGACAGCAGACAATGGCTTGGGTTTCTCAGATGCTGACCTGACTGCGAAGGGAAGAGACCACAATGATGCCCTGCATGTCTCTATCGAATGCAGGGGCACTACTCTGGCGCATGTATTGGTGGATACTGGTTCTTCCTTGAATGGTCTTAACGAAAAAGGCTTTAGACCGTTTGGATTATGAAGGCCTAGAACTGAAGCCCAGCAATATCATCGTCAGGGCCTTTGACGGTTCAAAAAGGATGGTTCATGGAGAGGTTGACATCCCTATTCGTGTGGGCTCTCAAGTATTTGACTCTACTTTTTATGTGATGGATATACGTCCATCGTACTCTTGTCTACTGGGTCGACCTTGGATCCATAAAGCTGGGGCTGTGACCTCTACCTTGCACCAGAAGCTGAAGTACCCTGTCAAGGGGAAGATCGTCACTGTGCAAGGAGAAGAGGAGTATATGGTGAGCCATTTGAATTCCTTCAGATACATTGAGATGGACGGGGAGTTTATTGAAACCCCCTTTCAGCATTTCGAGGAGGTGCAATCAATTTCAGCAGTAGCAGAAACAACAGTCAAAGAGAATGTTTCCTTGAAGATGGCTTCCCTAAGGGATGCCCGGGCTGTGGTTCAGAAAGGCAATTGTGCAAACTGGGGTCAGCTTCCTGACTTCACTCAGAAGAACGACAAGTTTGGGCTGGGCTTTACTGCAGAGGCTCAGAGGGCTGTGCGCAAGGAGAAGGTCAGAAAGGCTCCGGTGTTTATCTCCAGCTCAAGGGTGAATGCTATTGAGGAGGATGTAGAGGAAGCAGAATTTGACAGTTGGATCTACCCGACTACCAGCAACAGACCAAGCAACTGGACGGCAAAGGATTTTACGCCTATCACATTTGTCACGCAGTAATTAATTTCTTTTGATTTCCAATTTGTAACAAACAATATGTTAAAACTTTGTTGGCTCGGTGTCCTACCCGGGGCATCGTAGCTCCATTTGTGAGGGCTTTCTTGTATGACATTTCCATATATCATCAATCAAAACATTGGACGTTTGTTGCATTTCAAATCTTGTGCTCTTTTCCTTTCTGTGTTATATATTGCAAAACAGCTATATTTACACACACTCACTTATACAGGTTTCAATCCACTCTGGATCTCACTGGTAACAGCTCTGCTACCGCCAGTTATGACTTCGAAAATCCGATCAACTTAGCCGAAGACGAAGGTGAAGATGATTGCGAAGTGCCTGGTGAACTCGCAAGACTGCTACTCCAGGAAGAAAGAGCTATTCAGCCACATGAAGAGCCGGTGGAGACAATTAGCCCGGGTACTGAGACAGATAGGAAAGAGGTCAAGATTGGTGCCAATCTAGAGCCCAGCGTGAAGCAACGATTGATCCAGATGCTACAGGATTACATGGAGATTTTTGCTTGGTCCTATGAAGATATGCCTGGTTTGGATGCCGACATTGTAGTTCACCACCTACCAACCAAGGAAGGTTGCCCTCCGGTAAAGCAAAAAGTCCGACGGATGCGTCCAGAGATGTCTGAAAAGATCAAGGCCGAGTTTATGAAACAGTTTGATGCCGGGTTCCTTGCAGTGACCACTTACCCTCAGTGGGTTGCTAATGTGGTACCAGTGCCGAAGAAGGACGGTAAAGTCAGAATGTGTGTCGACTACAGGGATTTGAACAGGGCCAGCCCCAAGGATGACTTCCCCCTACCTCACATTGATGTCCTTGTTGACAATACAGCTCAACACAAGGTGTTCTCCTTCATGGATGGCTTTTCAGGGTATGATCAAATCAAAATGGCTCCAGAAGATATGGAGAAGACTACCTTTGTGACTCAGTGGGGCACCTTCTGTTATAAGGTCATGCCATTCGGATTGAAAAATGCTGGGGCAACCTATCAACGTGCCATGGTTGCTTTATTTCATGATATGATTCATCATGAGATTGAGGTATACGTTGATGACATGATTGCAAGGTCTCAAACTGAGGAGGAGCACCTTGACCATCTGAGGAAGTTGTTTGACCGACTCAAGTTATACAAGCTGAGGTTGAATCCCAACAAATGCACCTTTGGGGTAAGATCCGGAAAATTGCTAGGTTTCATTGTAAGTGATAAAGGTATTCAGGTGGACCCTGCCAAGGTAAAAGCCATACAAGAGATGCCGACTCCAAAAACAGAGAAAGAAGTCAGAGGCTTCCTAGGACGACTGAATTACATTGCCCGATTCATCTCACACCTGACTGCTACTTGTGAGCCAATCTTCAAATTACTGAAGAAAGATCAAGTAGTACGCTGGAACGATGAATGTCAGGCCGCCTTTGAAAAGATAAAGGAATATCTCCAAGAGCCACCCATTCTTATGCCACCGGTGGAAGGAAGACCTCTGATACTATACTTGACAGTACTTGACAATTCAATGGGGTGTGTGCTGGGGCAGCATGACGAGTCTGGCCGAAAAGAGCATGCTATTTATTACTTGAGCAAAAAAGTTTACCGACCGTGAGTCTCGTTACTCACTGCTTGAGAAAACTTGCTGCGCTCTTGTATGGGCTGCTCGCCGGCTGAGACAGTATATGCTGACTCACACTACTTTATTGATTTCAAAGATGGATCCCATCAAGTACATATTTGAAAAGCCTGCTCTGTCTGGAAGAATAGCGAGATGGAAAATGATCTTAACAGAATATGATATCCAGTATACAACTCAGAAAGCAATTAAGGGAAGTGTACTGGCAGATCATTTGGCACACCAACCTGTGGACGATTACCAATCATTGAACTTTGATTTTCCGGACGAAGACATCATGGTGGTAACGGACTGTGAAGTACCTGGACCGGATGAAGGACCTGAGGAAGGATCCCGATGGTCTATGCATTTTGATGGAGCCTCCAATGCTTTGGGTAACGGCGTCGGCGCTGTAATCATATCTCCCAAAGGAACTCATACTCCCCTCACCGCCCGATTATGTTTCAGCTGCACCAACAACATGGCAGAATATGAGGCATGTATCATGGGTTTACAAGCTGCAATCGACTTAAGGATCAAATTTCTAAGTGTCTTCGGAGATTCCGCTCTCGTGATCAATCAGATCAAAGGCGAGTGGGATACGAAACACCCGAATCTTATTCCTTACAAGGAGTATGTGTCGACCTTGCTTCCCCACTTTGAAGAGATAACTTTCGAACACTTCCCTAGAGAGGAGAATCAGCTAGCGGACGCCCTAGCTACGATGTCTTCAATGTTCAAAGTTAAATGGGACAATGAGGCTCCCCGAATCATTATCTGGAAGTTGGATGAACCGGCATACTGCTGCGAGCTCGAGGTTGAGAAGGTGATTGAAAAACCCTGGTATCATGAGGTGAAGAGGTACTTGGAAGCTCAGGAATAACCTGAAGGTGCATCTGTCAATGATAAGAAGTTCATGAGGAGGTTTGCTGCAAAATTCTTCCTCAGCAACGACATTCTCTACAAACGGAATCATGATTCAACTCTGCTACGTTGTGTGGATAAGGCTGAAGCAGAGAAAATTATGATGGAATTACATGAAGGCACATTTGGAACACATTCCAGTGGACACACCATGGCTAAGAAAATCCTTCGGGCAGGATATTTCTGGTCCACAATGGAAGCCGATTGTTACCAACACTCCCAAACTTGTCATAAATGCCAGATCTATGCTGACAAGGTGCATATCCCTCCGGTTCCTCTGAACGTCCTGACGGCACCTTGGCCTTTTGCAATGTGGGGCATTGATATGATCGGTGAGATTAGACCGACGGCATCCAATGGGCATCGCTTCATCTTAGTGGCGATCGATTACTTCACGAAGTGGGTCGAGGCAGCTTCCTACGCAACGGTAACCAAGAGTGTCGTGGCACGTTTCATCCGGCATAATCTGATTTGTCGATACGGTGTCCCGGAAAGAATCATTACGGACAATGGTACCAATCTCAATAACAAAATGATCACTGAACTCTGCGAACAATTCAAGATACAGCACCACAATTCTTCTCCCTACCGGCCAAAGATGAATGGGGCTGTAGAGGCAGCCAATAAGAATATCAAGAAAATTGTACAGAAGATGACAGTGACCTATAAAGATTGGCACGAAATGTTACCATTTGCTCTTCATGGGTACCGTACCTCAGCGAGGACGTCAACCGGGGCAACTCCCTTCTCCCTGGTCTATGGCATGGAGGCAGTCTTGCCAATTGAAGTCCAGATACCCTCTCTCCGGATAATGAAGGATGCAGACTTGAATGAAGATGATTGGATCCAAACTCGACTTGATCAATTAAATCTGATTGACGAAAAGAGGCTCACTGCTATATGTCATGGTCAAACGTATCAAAAACGGATGATCAGGGCGTTTAACAAGAAAGTCAGACTGCAAGAATATCAAGTTGGGGACCTGGTAATCAAACGCATCATCCTTCCTCAAAGTGATCCTCGGGGCAAATGGACCCCTACATACGAAGGGCCATTTGTGGTTAAACATGTGTTCTCAGGAGGAGCCATGATCCTAACCACCATGGATGGTGACGACCTTCCTCACCCCGCCAATGCAGACATAGTGAAAAAATACTACGCATGAATAAAAGACCCGCTAGGTTGACATACCTAGGCAAAAATAAGGGCTTCCCGGCGAACCAAAAGGGTTCGGGCAAAAATAAGGGATGAAATGAATAAAAATCTGTACACCCGGCAAGTCGAAAACCTGAAAAGGAGGCTTGGGCAAAAATGGGTATCCCGGTGGACTGAAAACCCGAAAGGGCGGTCCAGGCAAAAGTTAGGGATAAAAGCGTAACACTATGCCTCATTGGATCACTTCGCATCCGGAATTCGGCATCAACTATCTGGCTCCAGATTTCGGCATTGACCAATCAGCTTCATCTTCAAATTAGGCAGCAAAGCGATGAGACATTCGAAGACATAAAGGCGATAGCAGAGTTGGAACCCAGTGGGATCATTCACATAGCTGTTTTGTTTCCTTTTTCAAATTGTAAACTCTATGTTATTTGGCGGCGTCCTCTTACTAGGATGTCAGCCTCTTGTACAAAAACGCCTATTCACAGGCAAAATTCAAATCAATACAAATTCACTTGTCCATACAAATTGCCATTGTTTTCCCTTTTTTCTGCTTTGTCTTGCGAAGAACGTCCAATGTACATTTTTGATATATGCATTTGACATTAAAATTGTTGACTCATAAATATTCGCATATGAAACGAAAGATTAATTACAGGTGACATCAGAAACAGGGGCAATTTGGAGTTGTCTGATGCAGTCTGGTTGTTTTGTCCGCCAAGGTACCAAGGTAGATTCGACTGAAGAATGTGACCAAATCATCTCAACTCCCCGCAGAGTAAAACAAGATTCAGCAATACTTTCCCCAAGCGGAGTTGACTCCCCGACAATCCTGAAAAGGCACAACATTCCCCGGCAGGCCTTAAAGCTCATCCCCAGTAGGTCCTGGAAGCTTGTTCCCTATAGTGCACGGACGTCTCTCCCGAGTTTTATTTAGAGTTATTTCCTCACAAGGACTTATAACTGGGTTATCCTCAGCTAATAACCACGGAAGACCGCCCTCGGCAAAGTTCCTTCTATCCCCAGCGGAGTTTATCGTCATTATCCTCAGCGAAATCCATCATTAAAGTCCTCAACAGGCCTCTCATCAAAACTTCGGCCATTTTTTTTCTCACCACAGAGTAACTCCCCGGCCGTTCGTCAAGGATTTATTTTCCTAAGACGAAATTACATTCATAAACATTTCACATTTTCATACATCTTGCTTACCTACATGATAAAGCGCATACAACACTATCTCATGTTGAACATCATAACATCATGCATATCATACATCATGACATTGTATACAACTTACGTTTTTGCCTTTTCAGGAAAAAGACAATCCCAAGAACAACTACCTTCAACTGTCACAATTCTAGATCCGATACCTGTATCTAGCCAGGGCACATCTGAGAGTGATCAGTTTCCAGACTCGATTCCTGTATCTAGCCAGGGCACGTCTGAAGAGTTCGAAGATTCGATTCCTGTATCCAGCCAGGGCACATCTATCAACTACAACATCTCCAGATTCGATTCCTGTATCCAGCCAGGGCATATCTGTTGACCACGTTTCCAGACTCGATTCCTGTATCTAGCCAGGGCACGTCTGAAGAGTTCGAAGATTCGATTCCTGTATCCAGCCAGGGCACATCTATCAACTACAACATCTCCAGATTCGATTCCTGTATCCAGCCAGGGCACATCTATCAACTACAACATCTCCAGATTCGATTCCTGTATCCAGCCAGGGCATATCTGTTGACCACGTTTCCAGACTCGATTCCTGTATCTAGCCAGGGCACGTCTGAAGAGTTCGAAGATTCGATTCCTGTATCCAGCCAGGGCACATCTATCAACTACAACATCTCCAGATTCGATTCCTGTATCCAGCCAGGGCACATCTATCAACGACTATTTCCAGATTCGACTCCTGTATCCAGCCAGGGCACATTTGTGAGCAACCAATTGTAGATTCGATACCTGTATCTAGCCAGGGCATATCTGCATAAGGAGACTGAAGATCAAACACCTGTAACAAGCCAGGAAAACATCCGTCTTTCTCAAATATACAAGTTCTCGCTAAGGAATCTCTTATGCGATCGACACTTCCAAATGGCATCTATAAGCCCATTCCCGACAAGGTTCTGTCACATCTCCAGATAGCATCTGTAAGCCCATTCCTGACATCACATTGCTGATACTCCAACATGCGAGTGCAAATTTCCGGGCACTCTAGTGTCCAATCTCCTTTTACCCTCGAGTCACGAAAGGCAAACTTGCCAATCTAACTCTTCGGGTCCAAGAAGATTGAACAGGGGCAACTGTTGTACCCCAAAATTTGCCCTCCCATTTCCTCAACATTTTCTTATCACAAGACCTTTGAAGATCAAGATCCAATTAGGGTTTCCTCTGCTCAAGACTTCTCCTTGCACTGTTAACCCAAATTAGGGTTTGGGGTTGAACAAAGATGTTTTGACCTAAAATGCCTAAGATGACTTTCATGCTTCATGTTGGACTCCCAAGATTATCCATACCAAGTTTCAAGTCTTGATTCCAAATTTTGCCCAGTCAATTGGACAGTTGACCTAGAAATCAGCTGTATTGGGGAAAAAGTCAACTGTGGTCAATTGACAGTCAAAACTCATGATTTTTGACCCACATCAACATTATGAACTCATATGGACCATTTGATCAAGTTTGGATCACAATTCCACAAGAAGTTTGATCAGATCACCAAAAGGGCAAAATGGTCATTTTTAGGGTTTTGACTACACAAAGGCAATTTTTGACTGTTTGACCTAGCCAATGGCAAATCAAGCTCACATATGGACTCAAGGACTCAATGAAATGGTCTTGACACATTCATCAAGCTCAAAAGATCCCAAGTACACAAGGTTGACAGTTGAATTTCCCAGTCAATTGATCAATTTTGACTGTATACTGAAAAGTCAAACTTTGACTTTTTGGTCAAAATCAAGAGTCAAGATTCATTTTTCATCAAAACATGCCAAATCATGAAACTTGTTCACCAAGAAATCACAAAATGCAAATTAGGGTTAGAAAATGGAATTTTTCATAACTTAGAATTTTTCTAAGTTATGAAAAACCCTAATTTTTTCCCAACTTTGCCCCATCTTTTCACCAAGATCCATTTGGATTCAAACAAAAGTCAAAACATGAAAGTTGTAGCTTGTTGCATAATCTACAACTTTGATTCACAAAGTTTTCTCATTTGAAGCTTGTATCTCAAGTTACAATTTTTTGAATAAGGGCACTAAACCATTGTTAACTTAGTGAAATTTTAACCTATTTTGACAAAGTTTTCTACCCCACTTCAAGGCCATTTTTCATACCCTTCCACTTGGAATTTCAATTTGCATTTCAAAGATGGATTATAGTACACATTCCAAGCTTTCCAAAATGTCCAAGAACTCATCAAACAACCTCATAACTTGAGAGATTCGAATTTCATAAGTTGGCAAAAATTCACTTTTTGTTCTTAACCAAAACATGTTCATAATCTTGCAATTTGAACTCAGCTTGCTTTAGGCTAGATTACAGGTCCTTAAACCAAGTTACACTCAAGAATTAAATGCAAAACCAATGTGCCAAGTTGTTATTCTAAGCATTTGGACATTACATGATGAACTAACCCTAAACTAGATAAAGTGAACTTTCCATTTTTGAAAAGATTAGCTTTATGTCCAATTGCAAATCAAGAAGGTACATAGCAAATCTGCTTGGCACAAGATTATGTGCATAACACACTGATCAAGAGAAGCTTATGCAGCACATTAGGGGGTCCTCTACTGACCTAGAAAGCCAAGTTGCATTTTGTTGCTTCACATAGAAGAAAAGTCCATAACTTGTAACAACTCTCATCTCAGCATAGATACACAAGAACAAAGTTATCAAACACTTTCCAAAGAACATAACCAAGCTAAGACACGACCCTTGCACCTCCAAAACACCCTCCATCTCAGAATCATCCTCAAACTGCAAAAACAAAGTTGCCTCTGCAGTTTGAGTGCCAACTTCATTTTCTCTCGAGCATTCTTGCTAAAATCAGTTCATACACATTCCCTAGCATATATGCAAGCTAACCATGACCTAAAACCTGACCTGTAATCCCTCTAACAGCTTCCACCATTTTCACATTTTCAACTTGCAGGTGAAGTTCTATAGCTTGATTCAGAAGCTCTCAAGACAAAGAAAGAATTGAAACAGCATCCCTGGGCCTCAAGGAAGCTTTTCCAATCATCACCTTGCACTGGAAGTTCCTCATTCTCCAGATAGAAGTTCAACTGCACAGGTAAAACTTTGAACTCGTATCTCTCTTATTATGTATCTTTAGTCTTAAGTTTGTGAAGAAACAAGGTTCTACTCATAGCCCTGAACATATACATATCTTTACATTTCATTTCTTTTGCCTGAGTAGAGAGAATTTGGAGTTTGAAAATGGCAGAAAAACTAGGTCAGGATTTGGGGGAGGAGAAATTCTCCCTCATCTTAGAGAGTTAGATCAAGTTCCATACATGGTTAGAATCGTCTCTTCATGCTGAACATTTGTTGTGTTATGAGTTTTTGCTAAAAAGCCAGGAATCAAGAGTTGGAAGATGATGAACATGGCGCGCGTTTTTTCAAATATTGTTGCTGGAGGTTGAAGACAGTGGTCTTTGGGCTGGGCTTGTGTGTTTTTTTTCTTATTTGCACCACTATTTTGCTTTTACACCCCCAAGGCCCATTTGCTGATTCCTTTGACTTTTTTTGACTTTTTTTGACTTTTTCTTTTTTATTTGACTTTGTTTATTTTTTCTCATGACATTAAAAAATAAAAATATTTTTTTTCCATCATTTTTTGAATTTATTGCATAGTTATTTGATTATTTCTTTTGATTAAACAAAAATATTATATATACTATTATTTAGAATAAATATAAAAAAAATAGTGTAAATACATTTTTTTTTATTTACCTTCTGAAAATATTTCACATAAAAATACTTTTTTTTATTTATTTTATTAAAATATTAAATATATATTATTTTGTATATAATGCATATTTAAGAACTTAATATATGTATATATATATATATATATGTTTATTAATATATTTAAGTTAAAATATAAAAATACTTGAATTTTTCATTTTTATTAATATTTGATACAAAAAATACTTTTTTCATAATATACTTCATTTTATTTTTTATTTTTGTACATAATAAATAAATACTTGTATTAAATTAAATAATAATACACTTTCTTTAAAATTAGGGTTTTTGCCCTGAAAGTTGAAAATACTCAAAATAATGCCTTTTTATTTTCTTATCTTATTTTACATGAACCATACTTTTCTCATACATATAAAAACTTTCTCTTTGCATTTTGCATATTTATTTAATTTCCATTTAATTATGCAATTTATTTACCTTGCAAATATTCAAAAATGATGTAATAATTTAGATTTAAATTCTTGTCTAAATATCCCCCATTTGTAAATTTGTACCCCCCTTCCCATATTTGGTTTTGTAATAGCTTAGTAAATTTATTTTCGCACTTTATTGCTTTCTAATGATAACATGTTAGAATTAGGGTTTGTATGCGAAAAACGACGAAAAATAGTTATGACCTAATCTCAAGATAAACAAGCATGAAAATGGACACACAAATCACACTTGCACCCCCTAGGGTACTCCACTTGTTGCCTTTCAAAATTGGGCCATATTGCATGTTAGGTCTCTTTGGGCAAAACAAACAAATTGAATGATCATAGTCCCTCGATAACATTTTTCAAAAACAAACAAAAACAAATGATCAAGTCCCTTAAAGAAAATGCCCAAAGATACTTGGCACCATTGCAATTATGGTCTAAACGATGACCCGCGCCCGTCCCTTTCACATCCTAAACATGAGATTGTCCACCAAATACAATGGTGGAACAAACTTGTTAAAAGGGTTAAAACATAGCAATAATCTTTTGAGAAATTTAGGAGTAGATAACCTCTTAGTTACTTGAATCAATCTTGCAAACTAAAACACTTGCCTATTTCAAAAACCACACATCACTACACTTTCAAAAACAACTTTCAAAAACAAATGAAAACCTTTTTCAAAAGACATGCACCTTTGTATACATCCCCACATGGATCATTGCAAAGGTTGCCACCACATTGGCTTCTTTTCAAAATATTTTCAAACCCACACACTCAAGCACCATTTAAAACAATTGAAAACAAAAGGCAAGTGATCTAAGCAAGTAACTAAGAGCCCATGGATAACCATGGATAGAAAGGGTGCTAATACCTTCCCTTTCTATAATCTACTCCCCGAACCCAAGAAAACATCTCAAAGGTTTTTGCTGTGCTTTTTAAACCTTTCCTTAGGATAAAATAAAAAGTCGGTGGCGACTCTTGCTCAACCGAAACATTTGCGAAAACAAACGCAAAACCTCAAGTCAGTTCTCCCACCGTATCACACTAGGTCTCCAAAGTCCAACCCGGGCACATGTTGAATCTCCATAGCACTTAAGCGGTCCTCCAGTTGTTTATACCTATCCTCAGCATGAGGATACTGTTCATCATTATAATCCGTCTCGTTGTCGGAGACCACGGGACTAGGAACCCTTCTCTCTTGGGGACTGTCTCTCCCTACAGATGGGGTAGTCAGCTCAACCTAATTCTGCAGTGCATTCCCAAATCTGCGTCCAGTATTGAACAAGACGGTCCTCTTTTTCTTCTTCTTCTTCAGAATCGGAGTCTTCAACTCCTGCTGACCCTGGGCTAGGCTCATAACCATCTCTTGGAACTGGGCATTCTGGGCCTGGAGGGCCTTGATAGCTTGTTCAGTGGACGGTTCAGAAGACATGATGATTGCTGAAATAAACAACAAAGAAGATAAGTGACCTGTAAAAAGGGTACCTGTGATGCATATGATGACATGCAATGCGTATGCTTTATGTTTTCAAAGACAATCGGGATTCAACTTTGTAGACAAAAAGGAAACACACTTCATTAGATTTAACTTCTGAATTCAAATTGTTCAACAAATTGCCCTTAGGCATTACAAAAATGAAAATACTGAAAAGTAAATAAAAAATGTAAAAGAAACATCCAAGGCCCATCAATGCTCCCATGGCCTCTTCTTCTCAGTACGGATATAGTCATTCAGGGTCCGTTCATTCTCCAATTGCTTAGTCAGCTTCTGGATTTTCTGTTCTTGTTCATTGAACCTTTCCCGATAAGAATCCCGTTCTTCCTGCAGTTGCGCCCAAGATCTTTTTAGTGTACCAATATCAGTGGGTATCTGAGGATGGAGGACAGTTGGAGGAACCCCGTCTCTATCAGGAACTTCAAGAGTAATAGGCCTGACAGCTTCGTATGGCATACCTAACTTCTGAGCACGGATACGGACCCATCTGAAGTAGGATTCCATTGGTAGAGAAGTCTTCGGTCCCAACTCATGTGGGTCAGCCTTGTGAATTCTGTCCCAAGCCCTGATGAATCTACGGCGCAGCTCGTCACTATCTATCTGAAATTTAAAGCTGATGTGAGGTATCAACATCTCATGAGGCCCCGCTCTTCTGGCTCTTCCAAACTGACGGAGAGCTAAACATGGGTTATAAGAGATTCCTCCCTGGGTTCCGATCAATGGAACATTAGGATACTCTCCACAACGGTCAATAACAGCCACCTCATCTAAGCCTCTGAGAGTCCAAATGATGTCATTATCAGTAAGAGACATTATCCTATGAGCCCAACCCCTTCCTTCTTTGTTCTTCAGCACGAACTTAGGGAGGTGCGAAATAAACCACCTCACCAATAAAGGAGCACAACACCACAAAGTCCCCCGTCTTCGGGCAGTACGAGCGTAGAGCTGTTGCAGAATATCACCCAAGAGAGTGGGTACATGGTTCCGAGAGATGAAGATCCTTATGGAGTTGACATTAACAAAGGCATCAGGATTTGGAAACAATACTAGACCATAGATTAAGAGAGCCAGGATGTCTTCGTACGCCCTGAAGTTTAAGTCATTCCAAAAACTATTAGCTTTGCCAACCATAAATTTAGCCAAAAAGCCCTTAACTCCGCTTTTAGTCTCCCAGTTAGCCATTACCTCTTTTTTGGTCAAGGGAAGGGCTACAACAATCTCTTCAGGCCTAAGAGTCTTCTCCCAACCAGTGAAAGGAGTCTGTTCCAAAACAGGGATACCAAGCAAATCAGAGAATTCTTCCAGGGTAGGGACCAGCTGGAAGTCTTGAAAGGTGAAACAATGGTATAGCGGATCATAAAACTGGGCCAGGACACTCATCAGTTGTTGGTCCCACTTTGAAGTGACTAAACCGAGAAGAGAACCATGCCTCTGGATGAAGGAAGTAGTATTTGGAATCCTATCAACCAATTCTTTAAGCAAATCAGGTGGTTGAACAAAGTTGAGCCGGATGGTATTCCTTCGCATGGGCATCATAATGTCCTACAAAACAGAGCAAAGATGAAACCCTCTTGTCTTTGAAATGGGTTAGTCCTTATGCAGGATGCATGCAATGTTATGATGGTATGATGTTATGATAAAGGCACACCACAAGTATTCACAAAAGGCAAACATGGTAAGGCACACAAGTCACACAAGACAGCCCTTAGAGTTCAGGCCAGCATGAAGTTTAGGTACTACCCTCTTTCAGTTTCAGTTGGTTAAGACCTGTCCTAGAAAATAGTAATCGGGTTCTTAGAGGATCTCAATATCACTGACTACCCTCAATCGGTCATAACTCAAGCTTCGCAACCTTTTCTTGCGGCCGGAACCATCGCGAGAGTTTAGCCTCAATGAGTGTAGCATACTGCTACTGTTCTATGGCTAAGTTGGGTCAATTTAAGGTTCTAAGGTCAGTTGGTGCTTAATGACTCCTCAGAAGACCCATATTCTCCTCGTTCCAACACAAGGGATATCGGTACAGACCAAGGTGTCACACCAACGTAGCTACTGCTTCACCCGTGTCGGTCTACGCCGGACAGGTCCGTCACAGTTTATTGCTACCTAAAGGGTATTCCCCAGATCCGGGTTAGGATCTATGAAACTCCAATACAAGCCCACAAATATAAATCATACAAAGCATGCAATTGAAAACATAGAATGATCTAATCCTAAGGTACACCTCACTTATTAATCTCCCCAGCAGAGTCGCCAGTTCTGTGATCGGTGGAAATAGAACTGACTGTTTTAGAATGCTGGTTCGCGAAATGTCGCGGTAAGCAAGAGTCGCCACCGTCTTTTATTTTCTCCAACAAGGAAAGAACAAAAGCACAACAAAATTCCTTTTCGAGATGTTTCTCGGTTCGGGAGGTAGATTATAGAAAGGGAAGGTGTTAGCACCCTTTCTATCCATGGTTATCCACGGGCTCTTAGGTACTTGCTCACTGTTTTCAAAAATGTTTTGCTTTTCTTGTGTTTGTGGGTCTTGAAAAAGTTTGTTTGAAAACTTCGTTTTAACTCTTGTATCTGTCCTCAAGAGTGTATGAAGTATTATTTGAAAACTTTTGTCAGAAAAAGTGTAAGTGCGAAAAGTATTTTTGTTTTTTTGAAAGAGCAAGTACCTTAGAACCTCTACTTACTCAAAAGAAATTAAGCTGTGTAAATGTCCTTTAGACAGTACTATCCCACTATTGAGAAGTAGGTAGCACCGTCGTTGGAGTTATTCGTGTCAATTCGATTATATGGGACATGTGGTCACCAAAGCAATAGTAGGACGCCTTAGCGGTAACCCTAATGTCCTAGATCCTTTTTATCCGAGGCAACCGTTTCGAGGCAACTTTTTGATCTTTAGACAGGAGGGCGACCTCTAAAACACCCTATACTCAATGACCACCTCGAGGCAACCAAGTGAGGCGTACCCTAGGAGTGGCATGTGCGAGTGTGTCAGAATTCAGTTAAGTTATCTTTGCACATGTTATGGTGAGCTACGTTTTGATTTTTATTTTGAGAACAAGTCTTGTCATGCATAATAGTTAATAGTTGCGGAAAGTAAATTGCGGAAAGTAAAGCTACGCTATTACAAGGCGTCGGGTATTTACATCGCCAAAAAAACAACCCTTGAAAAGTAAATGCGAGAAATTAAAGGAAAGCGATAAAAGGTCCTAATTAACGCTATTACATCCTCGGAGCAATTACATAAATATGATCAAAAAATAATATGCGCGAATAAAAATTGAATCGAAGAAGTCCATAGGGTTTTGACCCTTTTTTGAGAAAGAAAGAAGTTTTTGGCCTTGGCATTTAATTAAATTAATCCCAATTAATTAATTAACAAAAAGAAATATTTTTGAGTTTTTTTTATGTTTTTTAGGAAATAAATAAATAAAAAAAAAGAAATTAAAATTGTCAAGAAAACCCTAATTCTATGTTGATTTTAAATTATTGAGAAAAAGTTAAAATTAACCCTAATTAACTAAATAGATTAATTATGTATTTATTTACAAAAATAATAAATTAAAGGTGAAATTAATAAATAATAATAATAATAAAAATATTATAGTTTTTCTGAATTTATTATGAAAATAAATAATTATGTTAATTAAAATAATAATAATTAATAATAATAATTAGTAAAAGAAAATAAAAAGAAAAGAATGAATGAACCAGGGGGGTGCTGGGCCCAACAAGGAGGTATGTTTGGCAATCTGAAGCCCATTATCCTCAAGCCTGCTTTGACTTTCTGGATTAGATATTTGTTGGTTGACTGAGCGCATGGTAGTCATCATCTCATGGCTGTTAGATTCAAGTTTGTGGCCACTTGGCGCCTGGACATTTGAGGTACACGATGTTTACCCTTTGAAGATCTGCACAAGAACATGTAAAGAAAAATAACATAAGCGTTTGGGTGGACCTGGGATTCGAACCCAGGTCCCAATGATCATTGGCCAACGCACCATCCACTACGCCATATGCACGCGTTTGTTATTATGATAAGAAGCAAATATAATATTAAGAAACAATCCAATATGCTGTAACATAAAAACACGCGCGTATTTTTCAAATGGTCCAATGATATGCCAACACGTCTTCATCTTCCTCCTTTGTACCTGCAAAAACAAATCAGATAGCGGGGGTTTTTAACCCCCACAAACTACAGTGGCCAAAAATAGCGAATAGAGCTATGGTAAATATAAATATTTCGCGATGGTCCCTGTGTGTTCGTCTGGTCTTGACGATTCCAACCATATGCCTTATGAACCCTAATTGTTCCTGGATTGTAAAGCCCTAATTCGAAAGCTTATGAACCCTAAAATTCAATCATGGCAACTTTTGATTCTGTGCGTTTTAATCCAATTCAGTTATACCATCAGCTTCATATGAGTTCTAGCAATGCAAAACAAACACAAAAGCACGTTAAATATGCATGAATTGAACTGCACGATTCTGAAAATAAAATGCAAACCTTGACTCTGTTCTTGATGATTCTTTGAGCTTCAATGCTTGGTTTTGATTATAAATCACTCCTGACCCTTCCAGCAACGTGTTTGAATCAATATAAGGCCTTGAATTGGCTTGGAACACAAGAATCAGTTTTCACTTTTCTTTGAATTTTCTTGAATTGGTTATGGCTTTTTTCTGCAGAGATTTCACGTGTCCATGATCAGGGTTTGCTTGTGTATATTTATAGAGGACTGAAATTAGGTCAAATCTTTGAGCAAAAATCCATGGAATAATGATTTGAATATTTGATTGGAAATCACATATTTTTGAATCTTCATGATTGGAAAAAGTTGCCAAATTTGGAGATTTTTGCATCCTTGATTGGTACACGAAATTGCCAGCATATCTTGACCACATTTGCTTCACAAAAAGATTGAAAAATCAAATCTTTGTATTTTCCTACAATTTAAATTAATTAAATGAATTAATATTGATTAAAAATCCAATTAATTAATAAAAAATAAGAAAATAATTCAATTAAGCTTGATGGGTCGTGCATAGGCCTTGGATAAAGTTTAAAGAAGAAATTTGAGGCCCATTAGCAAAAACAAAGTGTTTTGAGCAAAGTTGACTTTTGCAAATTCACAAAAATTTCCCAACTTCTCCAATGCATATCTTGCTCAATTTTGATCATATGGACATGTTATTACAACCATATTGAATGGGTAAGGCATAATATTAAATATACAATATTTAAATAAATACAATAAATAAATATTAAATAAATTGTAGTATGCAAAAAATGTTTTTTATGTATGAAAAAGTATTTTTAATGTGAGATGTAAATAAATAAATAAAAGTTAATTTCAATTATTTTGTTTTTTAGGGAAAAACCCTAATTTCTTAAATAAATAGTATTATTTATTATTTACATACAATAATATCTTAATTTGTACAAAAAATAAAAGTATATTGAAAAAAGGTATTTTTTTAGTATAAAATATTAATAAAAATAAAATGTATTATTTTTGTGTTTTTTATTCTTATTATTTAATAAAATATATTATATATGTATATATATGTATTAAATATACTAAGTGTGTATAAAAATAAAAATAAATTATTTACAAAATGTATATATCTCAAGAAACTATTTTCAAATATGTATAAAAGTAAAATAAATTATTTAAGAATTATTTGTATTATTTTTAAGTTTTAACAAAAGAAAATAAGATATTTAACATCTTTACATTAGGAAAAATTAGAATAAAATATCTAATAAATGAAAAAAAAAATATGAAAATATTTTTGGGATATTTTTTATGTTTGCAAATAAAATATTAAAGTCAGAGAAAAAATAAAAATGCAAAAATAATGAAAATACAAAGCAATGGGCCAAGGGGTGCTGAAAGTGAACTGGGGGGTGTCAAAAGCAAAGAAGTCCAGGCCCAGCCCAGAATCAACTTCATCTTCTTCCTTTGAACAGAAATGCGCGCGTGTTATGCACAAGATGCTATCTCCTTATTCTGTGCTTTTTTGACAAAACTCATAACATGAAACTTGTAGAGCATCAAACAACGAATCTAACCATATAAAAAACTTAAGCTAACTCTTAAAGACCAGAGAGAATTTCTCTGGCCCTAATTCTTAACCTAGTTTTTTCAGAAAGTTCATGAACAAAATTCTCCTAGCACGATTAATATAAATGAAAACTAAGCACATGTATGGTTTTAGGGCTATGAATACAACATCTTTCATTCACAAACCTAAGTCTAACTATTCCTAAATAGAGAGATAGAAGTTCATGAAATACCTGTTTCAGTTGACTTCGAGTTGGACAATGCAACAACTTCCAAGGGTACTTAAGGTTCTTTTAAGCTTGCTTGAGGTCTACTGAAGCTTTTCCAATGCTTGGCTTGTTTTGAAGTAGCATGAATCGTGCTACAGAACTCAACCTACAAAGCTTTGAAACAAAAATGGCAATGTATGTTAATAGTGTTACAACTAGCAATGGAGGTCTGCGATAGTTCAGGTGAGTTGAGTGGAAGGTATTGGAACAAGTTTGAGGAAAAACGCACGAGGGAAAGTAGAGATGGAGGTGGTTCTGCAGGGCTTGCCCTGTTTTGCAGAAAGATGGGGTTTTGGAGTATGAGGGTGCTCTAGGGGTGAAAGGCTCGTGCTTCTGACTTATGAGGATATGCAAAATTTGTTTGACCACTTTGTTCTTGTTGGTTTTATCAGATATGAGAGATACAAGCTTTTGGCTCTTTGACTTGTTTTGAAAGCAAAGTTGGAAGTGAAGTGTGATAGGCCTGTACAGGATATCTCCAAGCGTGCACCAACTCTTTGTACCTTTGCCTAAGTTTTAGGAACCTGTTTGCTGCAAAGAAAGAAGTTCAAAGCTCAAGAAAAACAACTTTGCAAAAGTTCATGCTTTATGAAAATGGAAGTGTGGCCTCTATGCTTAAAATGGCAATGTTCATTGTACAAAGCTCTCTTGATCAGAACAATGCCAATATCCAATGTATTTGCATTCAATTTTGGAGTTTAAATTGGTTTATAGGCCTGTAATCATGTACTAAGCTAGTTTGGTCAGATTTGCAACTTGGTATGAACATGTATTGGCCATGGTTTCAAAGTGAGTTTTTGCCAACTTCAAGCATTCGATTCTCCCTAACCACAAAGGTGTTTGAGGAGTTCTTGGACAATTTGGAAAGCTTGCAACATGTACTATAATACATATTTAAAATTAAACTTGAAACTCCAAGTGGAACTATGTGAAAAATGGCCAAGAAGATGGGTCAAAATCCTGCCTAAACTAGGGTAAAATTTCTCTAAGTTAAAAGTTTTAGGTACCCTTGTTCCAAAAATCATAACTTTAGATACAAGCTTATTTTGAGAAAACTTTGTGTATCAAAATTTTATACTTTGTGATGGACTACAACTTTCATGTTGCAAGTTTTGTTTGAATCCATTTGCATCTTGGTGAAAAAATGGGACAAAGTTAGGAAAAAATAAGAAAATTTTATAACTTAGAAAATTTCTAAGTTATGAAAATTTTCCATTTTAAACCCTAATTTGCATTTTTGGGTTTCTTGATGAACATGTTTCATAATTTGACATGTCTTGATGAAAAATGACCCTTGGCACTTGATTTTGACCAAAAAGTCAAAGTTTGACTTTTCAGTGTACAGTCAAATTTTGATCAGTTGACTAAAAAATTCATCTGTCAATCCTATGCATTTGATATCTTTTGAACTTGTTGAATGGATCAAGATAATGTCATTGAGTCCTTGAGTCCATGGTTGAGCTTGATTTGCCATTGGTTAGGTCAAACAGTCAAAAATTGCCTTTGTGCAGTCAAAACCCTAAAAATGACCATTTTGCCCTTTTGGTGATCTGATCAAATTTCTTGTGGAGTTGTGATCCAAACTTTATCAAATGGTTCATATGAGTTCATAATGTTGATTTGAATCAAATTTCATGAGGTTTGACTGTCAATTGGCCACAGTTGACTTTTTCCCCAATACAATTGATTTCTAGGTCAACTGTCCAATTGACTGGGCAAAAATTTGAATCAAGGCTTGAAACTTGGTATGGACAAACTTGTGAGTCCAACATGAAGTATGAAAGTCACTTTGGGCATTGTAGGTCAAAACATCACTGTGCAAACTCAAACCCTAATTTAGGTCTGTGATACGGTGGGAGAACTGACTAGTGTTTTGCGTTCGTATTCGCACTTGTGCGGTTAGCAAGAGTCGCCACCGACTTTTTACTTTATCCTAAAGGAAAGGTTAAAAAGCACAGCAAAAACCTTTTGAGATACTTCGTGGGTTCGGGGGGTAGATTATGAAAAGGGAAGGTATTAGCACCCTTTTCATCCATGGTTATCCATGGGCTCTTAGTTACTTGGTTTTTTAGATCACTTGCCTTGTTTTTCGATTGCTTTGAAAATGGTGTGTGTGTGGGTGCTTTTTGAAAATGTTTTGGAAAAAGATGCCTTGTCTTAGGCAACTAATGTATTTGACTCGTGTTTGAGTGTTTTACAAAAGTGTGAATCTTTTCGAAAAGATGTTTTCAAATGTTTTTGAGAGTTTGTTTGAAAGTGTTGTGGATTGTGGTTTTTGAAAAGAAGGCAAGTGTTTTTGCAAGTTTGATCTCAAGTAACTAAGAGTCTTGTCTACCCTATTGTACTCAAAGGTTTTTTGTCATGTTTTAACCCCTTTTAACAATTTTGTTCCACCATTGAAATTGATGGACAATTTTGCGTTTAGGAAGTTTATTCGGGACGGGCGCGGGTCATCGTATGGACCATGAATGCAATGATGCCAAGTGTCTTTGGCAATTTGTTTTGAAGGGACTATGATCATTCCGTTTAGGCAACACTTTGAGACTTATGATCCTTTGATTTTGTTTCGCCAAAGATACTCGACGTGCAAGCATGGCCCATTTTGGAAGGCAACATGTGGGATTACTCTAGGGGGTGCAAGTGTGATTGTGTATTGATTACATGTATTTGTCTTGTATTAGGTTATCTAGCGTTTGATTTTATGTACATACAAACCCTAGGTCTAACCATGGCATAATTGAAAACTGTAAATTGCGGAATGTAAATCTACGCTATTACAAAATAATATCCGGGAGTGGGGGTGTAAATGTACAAGGGGATGAGACTTATAGTACCCAATAATTTACAACCAAATCGAATGTCGCAATCAAAATGTAAATATCGAATGTACGAATATAAGATAAAATGTGTATAGGGCAATGTGAATGTATTTGTGTAAGTGTACAAGTGTATATGTATGTGAATTGTGTAATTATGTACAAGTGCGATAATGTGAAGTTGAAGCGTATTAGGGTTTGACCTAGAGAAATGTATTTTAAATGAATCTTGATTTTTGTATGTTTAATTATGTACAAAAGAAAAATGAAGGTGTTTTGATTAAATGTTTGGAAATTAATTGGAAAGTATTTTAGTCTAATGTTTGTGAGTTTAATATTAGAGAAAAAAATGTATGTAATTGTTATGTATGAAAAGAATGTTAACTAAAAAAAAAGAGTTTAATTTTAATTATGTATAGAGATGTATAATATGTACAAAAGGAAAAGTTTTAATTAGGAAATGTATTATGTATGAAAAAGAAAGGATACTATGTACGAATATGTATTTTAATTAAAAAAGGTATTTTCAATTTAATTATGTATAAAAGTATTTGGTTATTTTTATGTACAAATATACTTAAAAAAGGATATTTTAACTTATATGATAGAAAATGCATTTTAATTAAATTAGTATTTTACAAAGAATAAAAAAAACATTGTTTATAGAACAAAGTTAGTAAAAGAAATAAATATTGTTTATGAAAATAAATAAAAAAAGTTAGTGTTAAGAAAAAGAAGTAAATATAAAATAAAGAAAAGAAAGGGTTAGTGTTTGTTAGAAGAAGTTAGTGTTGTTAGTGGGCTTTAAGCAGAAAACGGGTCAGGCCCTTATCAAGTTTGAAATGAAATTAGGGTTAGGCGTGTTGTTTTCAGAACGAGAGTTAGGGTTCGTTTGGTGACGACGGCGCATTCGTCTTCTCCGTTTCCATAGATGCAGAAAGTGGTCTTCTTCGCCTAAGCCATCGGCGCCCATGCCTCCTTCTTCCCTCCATTGGCAATGTTAAAGTGTCGGAAATTAGGTAATGAATCTCAATCTTAATTTTGTTAGGGTTTGTTTGCATGTCGTGATTTCATGTTCGTTTCTGATCTCTATTCTTATTACAATGATTTGTTTGAAGCATGATGAAAGAAAAAGATGAGGGTGAATACTACCTGGAAGAGGAGGAAGGAAGGTGAGGGCGCCTGGAGGCTTTGATGCTTGAAGAGGAAAAACGCGATGCTGATGAACTTGATGTCCCTGGTATCTTCGTTCTTACCTCTTGCTGTGAAAGGTTTTATGATGACTTATACTGAAAACCTCTTATATGTTTACTTCTTTATCCCTTCTTCTGTGCCACTGTGTATTTGCTTGAGGATTTAGAACATTGCTGCCTTGCCTATGATGAAGCTTGCTTCTGAGGCTCTCTTGACGCTTTTGAATTGTTGCCTGAGTTTGAAATGTGATGCCTTTTGATGAAGCTTCTGAGTTCACTTTGAATTGCTTCTTTCTTCTTCTTCTTGAGAGGCTATGTGCTTGTTTGTGTGCTTGATGCTATATGATTTGATTTGGTTCCCCCCATGATGAACTTACAGTTCTGAGGGGCTCGTATTTGTTGCCTATATGCTTGAGATGTTGTTGGATATGCCTTTCTGTTTTGCCTATGATGAAGCTCACTTCTGAGGCTTGGTGTTTGAATATTTTAGATGTTGGTTTCACAAAAATGGTGAGGCTTGAGTTTGGATATGACAGGATGTTGGTATGGTGAGGTTTTGATTTTGTTTATCAGGTTTGTGTGTTTTTGAAGGTTGAGGCAGGATGTTCTTTTTTGATGTCTTATGTTGTTTTACTTGACAAGGTTAGAGGTTGGTGTTGACAGTAACTTAGCATGGTTTGAGACTTTGTTGTGTTTCATGGCTTTAGTTTGATGACAGACAGTAACTTAGCATGGTTAGAGGCCTTAGCAGGTATGTGCTTGGTTGGCTCAGTATGTTATGTAGAGTTGGTATGTTTTTGCCTATATTGAGGCAGAGTTCAGGAAGTTTGATGACAGTAGGTTTTTGTCTCTTTTGTGTATTGAGACAGGGTTGGTGTTTTAGTCTTTTTACTCTCTTCTGCCTATTCTATGCTGAACTGAGTTTGTATTGGCTTTTGTTTTCTGAAACTGATGCAGAGTGGATGAAGTTTGTGGACAGCAGGCTGGTTCTTGGCTTTGTGAGAGTGATGCAGGTTATGGTGATTTTGGACAAGGTTCAGGTTTTTTGATATTGGTTAGATCGAGTTTTGTGCAGCTACTGAGTTGTATATATCTCTTCTCTCTTCACCTTTTTTGAACTGAGTTTTTTTGATTATCTCTTTTCTATATCCTATGAACTGCCTGCTACTGAGTTTTGGATTTTTTATATCTTTTGCTATCTTGCTCCCTGAACTATGCCTAACCTTGCCTATGCTTGCTTTGTACTGGCTAGCTGCCTTCTGCCCTGCTGCTACTGAATTGTCTTGTAGATTTTTCTTATTATGCTCTCTTCACTTCTGAACTGCCATTGAACTGTTTCATTGGCTTGTGTTATATCTTTCTTTCTTCTCTCCTTCCTACTGTCTGCTGTGAACTGCTATTGAACTGTGCCTAAACCCCTGCTGCTGAACTGTCTTTATCTCCCTTTACTCTCTCTTAAAGTACAGTTTAAGATTTTTATATGATTTTTATTTGTACTTTTCTGAAGGGGCCTACTATGCTGATGGGAAATGATGAAAAGATCACTTGCATAATACACTACTGCATCTTTATCTCCAGCTTTTGTGCTTGGCTCTGACTTTGCATTTTGATATCTTGGCAAAAATCTTTTCATGACAGCTTTTGAGCTTTGATAGCAACTTGTACTATTTTGATTTCTTTCTTTGAGTAAACTGACAGTAGTGCCTTTGCTTTGGATGGAAAGTTTGGATTGAACTTTTTCAGTTTAGCTTGGATTTTGGATTTTGAACTTCTATGCAGCTTGAAATTTATAACTTATGCATTTTTGACATTTGCATTCATGAAATAAAAATAATCTTCCCTCTCTGTGAACCGGGAGAAATCCCGTGATTTGCAGAGAGGGTCAACTGATCCCAGTCAGTGGCCCCTAATGATGAGCAATTTTTATCTGTCCTTTCCATTTTAATGCTTTCTGACTTTTCTTGTTTCTTTTTGCAGATGAAAAATGGAATACCGGAGCGGAATGAAGAACGAAGAATATTAGAAAATAGGATAGTTTTTTTCATTCTATGTAATATTTAAATTAAATGTAAATTATTGTCTGTAATAAACAACAATTTGTACAAATAATTCAAATATCAATAAAAATCCAAATTATCCAATTAATTCCAATTTCTTTATTGTTTATTTATTTATTTAAAATTCTTAGAATTAAAACAATTGAATAATAAATTCAATCATTTAATTTCAGAATAATAAATAACTAAAATAAAACAACATTGATCAATTAAGTCTGTCTTATTCAACATCCAGAGCAAAGCAGCAGTCGATCCAAATAGACTGATCAAACGCATAAGCACTGTGAATCCAACACTGCATATATCTTTTGACTGATGAATTCAAACCAATTGCTTCCTCTTACTGATTTGTCATAAACACTGATTCTTTGCAAGTACTGTAAATCCAACTGCAACCCTTCTTTGACTGGCCCAAACAAAATGAATTTACGCCACTGTCTCTTTTGCTGATTAAACCAAGATAACGCGAATTTTAATCCGAATCTTGAAATAAACCGCAAAGTGCTGTGGAATTCAAATCCTTCTGAGAATATGCCCATAAAACCCTAATTCCCGATTAAATGCCAAATCATGCTCGCTTGATCAAAATTGAACCAAAAATCAATCAAACCCTAAGCCCACTGTATGAAACAATTCAGATCTCTGAAAATCAGTAAAACCCTAATTCTGCTTGACTGTCAAGAAAAGTCCGTTTGTCCGATTCTTGAGCCAGTTTGAAAAGTCAGGAAATGTTTGAAGCTGATATTTCTTGTGGAAAAGCGCGAGGGCAAATTTTGGGGTACAACAGTTGCCCCTGTCCAATCTTCTTGGACCTGAAGAGTTAGATTGGCAAGTTTGCCTTTCGCGACTTGAAGGTAAAAGGAGATTGGACACTAATGTGCCCAGAAAATTTGCGCTCGTCAATGTGACGGTGGAGGTGAATGGGCTTAAAGATGCCATTTGGTGATGTTGAACTGTACGTCAATGGTGAGTGGACGAGTATCAGAAGGGCATCCCCGTTTTGGAATATCTCTGAATTGGGGTCTGAACAAGCAACGGATTGACGCCCATGTCTGGAGAATCTGTAAACTATTTTCAGGAGTTGGGACTGAACAAGCAATGGAGCAGCATCCGTTGTTGGGAAGCGTCCGTAACCTATTTTCAAAAATTGAGAAGAGTCTGAATCAGTTGGTAGATTGACATCCGTTGTAGGGAAGAATCCGTAAACTGTTCTTCAAAAGTTTGAGAAGAGTCTGAACAAATCGGTAGATTGACATCCGTTGTAGGGAAGAATCCGTAAACTTGTTTCAGAAGTCTTGAAGGGGAACCGATGTAAGGTTTCTGCTGATGCGTCTGAATGAATCTGGAATAAGTATCAAAATGTTGCCGTGTCCGGGTCACATCTGAACTATTTTTGGACGAATCTCAGGAGATGATCTGTGTCTGTCGACTGATCTTACCTGAAAAGGTAAAGGGTTAGTTGTATGTAATGTTATGATGCATGATGCAATGCATGTGACATTTAATGTTTATGATATGAATGTAATGAATGCACATGTAAGCTGATGAGCTAATCTTGCCAAGGATACATGATTCCGAGATGGCTGAAGATAAAAGCATCTTGACTGCTGCCGGGGAGAATAAATCCTTGGCTGTCGCTGGGGAAGAGAATTCCTGATGACCTCTACTGGGGAGTCCCAAACTAGTAGACTCATGCCGGGGAGACCAGATTGAGAATCTTCGGTTTGATGGGAGGTAACCCTGGAGACTTTACTGGGAAACTCAAGATTGCTTCCTCTCCAGAACTTTGTGGGGAGAAGGTTTGAAAATCTGACTCCGCTGGGGATACTGAAGCTTAAATTCTGAGGGGAATTGAATTCCAGGGGATTCCCTGGCTGGGGATAGGAAGAATCTTGGCGAGCGCGATCTTCCGTGGTGGTTAGCTTTGAGAAGAATCTGAACAAGCGATAGGTTAATCTCCGTTTACTTGGAGGACCCGGGAACTGTTTTCAGAAATCTTGAAGTTGAACCAGCAATAGAACAACATCCGTTGTTGGGAATCGTCCGTAAACTAAATTCAAAGGTTGCATCTGAACAAGTTGATAGATTAACATCCGTTGTTGGGATGAATCCATGAACTGTTTTCAGAAGTCTTGATAAGAATCTGAACAAGTCGGTAGATTGGCGTCCGTTGTTGGGAAGAATCCGTAAACTTGTTTCAGAAGTCTTGATAAGAATCTGAACAAGTCGGTAGATTGGCGTCCGTTGTTGGGAAGAATCCGTAAACTTGTTTCAGAAGTCTTGATAAGAATCTGAACAAGTCGGTAGATTGGCGTCCGTTGTTGGGAAGAATCCGTAAACTTGTTTCAGAAGTCTTGATAAGAATCTGAACAAGTCGGTAGATTGGCGTCCGTTGTTGGGAAGAATCCGTAAACTTGTTTCAGAAGTCTTGATAAGAATCTGAACAAGTCGGTAGATTGGCGTCCGTTGTTGGGAAGCGTCCGTAACCTATTTTCAAAAATTGAGAAGAGTCTGAATCAGTTGGTGGATTGACATCCGTTGTAGGGAAGAATCCGTAAACTGTCTTCAAAAGTTTGAGAAGAGTCTGAACAAATCGGTAGATTGACATCCGTTGTAGGGAAGAATCCGTAAACTTGTTTCAGAAGTTGAGATAAGAATCTGAACAAGTCGGTAGATTGGCGTCCGTTGTTGGGAAGAATCCGTAAACTTGTTTCAGAAGTCTTGATAAGAATCTGAACAAGTCGGTAGATTGGCGTCCGTTGTTGGGAAGAATCCGTAAACTTGTTTCAGAAGTCTTGAAGGGGAACCGGTGTAGGGTTTCCTGATGATGAGCTTGTGTAAAACTGCGTCGGGTTTTGAACACTTTTGACATTCGAATGCCCCAAGTGGTGATGTAGATAAAATCCTGGTTTATTACAGGTGTTGGTCTACAATCGGTCGTTCACAGATGTTTCCTGGGTTGTTGCAGGTGTTGATCTGGAATTCTTCAGACATGCCCTGGCTGGATACAGGAGTCGAATCTGGAAAGGTGATAGTTGATAGATATGCCCTGGCAGGATACAGGAATCGAATCTTCAAACTCTTCAGACATGCCCTGGCTAGATACAGGAATCGAGTCTGGAAATGTAGTCAACAGATATGCCCTGGCTGGATACAGGAATCGAATCTGGAAATAGTCGTCAACAGATATGCCCTGGCTGGATACAGGAATCGAATCTTCGAACTCTTCAGACGTGCCCTGGCTAGATACAGGAGTCGAGTCTGGAAATGTAGTCAACAGATATGCCCTGGCTGGATACAGGAGTCGAATCTGGAAATGTTTGTAGTTGATTTGTTGAAGACTTTTGACATTCGAATGCCCCAAGTGGTGATGAAGGAATCTTGAATCAGATTACTCTGCATATTGAGAGATTTCTTGAAATCTTGACTGGACTGCCCCAGGTTAACTGAATTTTGAAAGATCTGTTGGACCTTGACTGGACTGCCCCAGGTTAATTGAATTGTGCTATGTCATGCCCCTTGTTGATAGGAGATTTAATGGAAGTGTTATCCTCTTGAAGTGATTTAGACTTACTGAGAGAGTTTTCGTTCCTCCGAACATTCGCTGTATGAACTTCTTCGCTGTCAAACACAAGGGGTAAATGCAGACAGTGATATTCAAGCAACGCAAAGTTTATGTTTGTCTCGAAGTTTTGAAAAATGCGTTTTTTAGCAGAAAACTTTTCACAAGACAAGTTAACACAAGATTTAGAGCAAAGCCCTACAGGAGTCAGGATACCTTTTGTAACAGTATGCTTTCGAACTAACCCATGCTTCAATTAGGACTTTTGGAGGGTTGTAACGTGGCCTGGTTCACGGTTTAAGAAACAAAGGATAAAGGCTCAAAGTATATTTGTACCCACCCGCTCTTCGTGATGTCCTTCAACCTAAGCTCAGTTAACTGTGCGTCGCACTCTGTTTTGAGTTTGGAACGACTTTTGGGCGATGGTTCACCAGTTGAATTTTGGGAGACAGTCATCATCTCCTTTTTCTTTTTCAACACTTTTCATGTTGTTGAGGGTTTTGTAATGACCTCACTATTTTGATTTTGATTTGTTATCCCTAACTTTTGCCTGACTGTTACCGTTTTCGGGATTACTGTCAGCGGGATGCCCCAGCTTTCTTAAGCCTCCTTCATAGGTTTTGGCTCAGTGGGCTTTTCTCTTTTGAGAGATTGACTGTCTATGCGATAGGGAACCACCCTTGTCTTTTTGATTCCGAAGGAATGCTTTCTTTTTCGACGTCGTTCGTTGTATTACGAACTGAGAGTTTGCGACTTCAATGCGCATTTTCTTTTGAATTAACTGAGATACTACCCTGCCCCAGGTTTATATCAAAGGTTTTGATCGTTTAGAACAGGAAACTCCTACTTCTTTGGCTCGAAGGGGTTGACTAGGGATTAACTTCCTTATAACTCCAGTGTTTGGGAATTGAAAGAAATGCCTGTTCATCATCAGCAAGGTCTGTTCAAAAGCATACTGTATAAGATCATGGTATTGTTTCGTCATCCTCCCTCTAAAGGCTTGCAGCTTTTTATCAAGAGTCAAATATCATAAAGAAAAGCATAAGAGTAGTGAAACGAATGGATGAATTCAAGACAAACATATGCAATGCATTAATGAAAACAGAGTTTAACATCAACAGATAATTGTTTGACAGCAAAAGAAATTACAACTTTGAAAATTCAAAAAGAAGCAAAAGTCTTTCAGTTTCGAGCTTCGTCACTTCAAGCGGAGAACCCTTTAACGGAAGATCTTCATCTCGCCGTCTGGCATGAATTCCAGCACCCCAATGTCAATCAGATCTTGAATCTTATTCTTCAAGGCCCAACAGTCGTTGGTACTGTGCCCCGGGCTACAGGAGTGGTAAACACAAAATTCGTCGGGATTAAAGCGAGGAGAGGAGATATTGAGCTTCTGAGGAGGGTCCTTTACGGTGAGCAAATTGACCTCCAACAGGCGCTTCAGTATGAAGAATGATGGTATTTCAGTCTCCGTGAACTGTCTTCCCGACGTTTCTTGCTTACGCCGATTGCCACGTTGACGCTGGCGAGGTTGGTGATGGGTTTGTAACCCTGAAGCTAGCAGAGGAGCTTTCCCCTTGTCTTCTTGAGTTGAGGGAGGCTGAGCGGTGACTCGCTCTTCGACCTCAGATGTTTGCCCCAGTTGGTTGTTTGGAAGCAGTTGGCGGACCAGAACTCTGAGTTCTTCTTGTCTTTGGGATAGGTCTTGGATGAGAGCCATCTGGCCCACCAACTGTCCCATCACTTGAGTCCTCAGTGTTGTCAGATCAAACTGCAGCTCCGCAATCTGATCGCTTCTGGCATTATTGGAACTCCCCAAGTCCTTGGTGAGGAGAGCTTTCATCTCTTCTTGCCCCAGAGACAAGTTCAGGAACATCTCCTGCAGTTGAGCAGTCTGGTCTTGGATGTCTTTGACAGACCGTTCTAGAGCCATCTCTTGCTGAAATAAACAGCAGGAGAGTAAGGAAACCTGAAAAAGGAAAGATTGTCAAAATGAAATGCATGATATGTGGATGCATGCTTTCAAGGATCTCTTGGGGTAAACACAAGAAAATGTTAGAGGTTGAACTTTGCTCTTGGATTGGAGATCTCTGCACCGGTGGACGTCCTTCCACGAGAATCAAGCTCACCATGTCAAGTGGGTCATAGCCACTGATTCGAGTTGTTGTACTTGAACTTTGTTTGGAGAGCTTCGTGTTGGTGGATGTCTTTCCACGAGAATCAAGCTCACCATGTCGAGTGGGTCATAGCCACTGATTCGAGTTGTTGTACTTGATCTTTGACTGGATTGGTTAGAGGAGAGACCTCTTTGCCCCTTGATGGACGTCTGGCTCAACGTAATCCTGCATCAACAGAACCCTCGAGATCCTTGAAATGGTTATTGAAAATGCTAGAATGCTATGGTATGATGTTATGATGTCATGTACATGCATGCACAAGCAAGTAGGTGTATATACAGGCAAACAATATTCACACAAAGCACACAAGGCTTTAGGTTTAGGCTTGCATGAGGTTTAGGTGCTACCCTCTTTCAGTTTGTTGGTTAAAACCTGTCCTATCAAAAGTAACCGGGTTCTAGAGGATCTCATATCATTGGCTACCCTCAATCGGTCATAACTCCAGCATCGCAACCTTTTCTCGCGGCCGGAACCATCTCGAGAGTTTAGCCTCAATGAGTGTAGCATATTGCTACTGTTCTAATGGCCAAGTTGGTCAATTAGGGTTCTAAGGTCGGTTGGTGCTTAATGACCCCTTAGAAGACCTATATTCTCCCCGTTACAACACAAGGGATATAGGTACAGACTAAGACGCCACACCAACGTAGCCACTGCTTCACCCATGTCGGTCTACGCCGGACAGGTCCCTCACAGATTATGCTACCTAAAAAAGGGTTTCCCCAGATCCGGGTTAGGATCTATAAAACTCCGATACAAAACCCACAAATGTAAAGCAAACAAGCAATCAATTGAAAGTAAAGGTGATCTAAACCCTAAGGTAACCCCACTTTTAAAATACTCCCCAGCAGAGTCGCCAGTTCTGTGATACGGTGGGAGAACTGACTAGTGTTTTGCGTTCGTATTCGCACTTGTGCGGTTAGCAAGAGTCGCCACCGACTTTTTACTTTATCCTAAAGGAAAGGTTAAAAAGCACAGCAAAAACCTTTTGAGATACTTCGTGGGTTCGGGGGGTAGATTATGAAAAGGGAAGGTATTAGCACCCTTTTCATCCATGGTTATCCATGGGCTCTTAGTTACTTGGTTTTTTAGATCACTTGCCTTGTTTTTCGATTGCTTTGAAAATGGTGTGTGTGTGGGTGCTTTTTGAAAATGTTTTGGAAAAAGATGCCTTGTCTTAGGCAACTAATGTATTTGACTCGTGTTTGAGTGTTTTACAAAAGTGTGAATCTTTTCGAAAAGATGTTTTCAAATGTTTTTGAGAGTTTGTTTGAAAGTGTTGTGGATTGTGGTTTTTGAAAAGAAGGCAAGTGTTTTTGCAAGTTTGATCTCAAGTAACTAAGAGTCTTGTCTACCCTATTGTACTCAAAGGTTTTTTGTCATGTTTTAACCCCTTTTAACAATTTTGTTCCACCATTGAAATTGATGGACAATTTTGCGTTTAGGAAGTTTATTCGGGACGGGCGCGGGTCATCGTATGGACCATGAATGCAATGATGCCAAGTGTCTTTGGCAATTTGTTTTGAAGGGACTATGATCATTCCGTTTAGGCAACACTTTGAGACTTATGATCCTTTGATTTTGTTTCGCCAAAGATACTCGACGTGCAAGCATGGCCCATTTTGGAAGGCAACATGTGGGATTACTCTAGGGGGTGCAAGTGTGATTGTGTATTGATTACATGTATTTGTCTTGTATTAGGTTATCTAGCGTTTGATTTTATGTACATACAAACCCTAGGTCTAACCATGGCATAATTGAAAACTGTAAATTGCGGAATGTAAATCTACGCTATTACAAAATAATATCCGGGAGTGGGGGTGTAAATGTACAAGGGGATGAGACTTATAGTACCCAATAATTTACAACCAAATCGAATGTCGCAATCAAAATGTAAATATCGAATGTACGAATATAAGATAAAATGTGTATAGGGCAATGTGAATGTATTTGTGTAAGTGTACAAGTGTATATGTATGTGAATTGTGTAATTATGTACAAGTGCGATAATGTGAAGTTGAAGCGTATTAGGGTTTGACCTAGAGAAATGTATTTTAAATGAATCTTGATTTTTGTATGTTTAATTATGTACAAAAGAAAAATGAAGGTGTTTTGATTAAATGTTTGGAAATTAATTGGAAAGTATTTTAGTCTAATGTTTGTGAGTTTAATATTAGAGAAAAAAATGTATGTAATTGTTATGTATGAAAAGAATGTTAACTAAAAAAAAAGAGTTTAATTTTAATTATGTATAGAGATGTATAATATGTACAAAAGGAAAAGTTTTAATTAGGAAATGTATTATGTATGAAAAAGAAAGGATACTATGTACGAATATGTATTTTAATTAAAAAAGGTATTTTCAATTTAATTATGTATAAAAGTATTTGGTTATTTTTATGTACAAATATACTTAAAAAAGGATATTTTAACTTATATGATAGAAAATGCATTTTAATTAAATTAGTATTTTACAAAGAATAAAAAAAACATTGTTTATAGAACAAAGTTAGTAAAAGAAATAAATATTGTTTATGAAAATAAATAAAAAAAGTTAGTGTTAAGAAAAAGAAGTAAATATAAAATAAAGAAAAGAAAGGGTTAGTGTTTGTTAGAAGAAGTTAGTGTTGTTAGTGGGCTTTAAGCAGAAAACGGGTCAGGCCCTTATCAAGTTTGAAATGAAATTAGGGTTAGGCGTGTTGTTTTCAGAACGAGAGTTAGGGTTCGTTTGGTGACGACGGCGCATTCGTCTTCTCCGTTTCCATAGATGCAGAAAGTGGTCTTCTTCGCCTAAGCCATCGGCGCCCATGCCTCCTTCTTCCCTCCATTGGCAATGTTAAAGTATCGGAAATTAGGTAATGAATCTCAATCTTAATTTTGTTAGGGTTTGTTTGCATGTCGTGATTTCATGTTCGTTTCTGATCTCTATTCTTATTACAATGATTTGTTTGAAGCATGATGAAAGAAAAATATGAGGGTGAATACTACCTGGAAGAGGAGGAAGGAAGGTGAGGGCGCCTGGAGGCTTTGATGCTTGAAGAGGAAAAACGCGATGCTGATGAACTTGATGTCCCTGGTATCTTCGTTCTTACCTCTTGCTGTGAAAGGTTTTATGATGACTTATACTGAAAACCTCTTATATGTTTACTTCTTTATCCCTTCTTCTGTGCCACTGTGTATTTGCTTGAGGATTTAGAACATTGCTGCCTTGCCTATGATGAAGCTTGCTTCTGAGGCTCTCTTGACGCTTTTGAATTGTTGCCTGAGTTTGAAATGTGATGCCTTTTGATGAAGCTTCTGAGTTCACTTTGAATTGCTTCTTTCTTCTTCTTCTTGAGAGGCTATGTGCTTGTTTGTGTGCTTGATGCTATATGATTTGATTTGGTTCCCCCCATGATGAACTTACAGTTCTGAGGGGCTCGTATTTGTTGCCTATATGCTTGAGATGTTGTTGGATATGCCTTTCTGTTTTGCCTATGATGAAGCTCACTTCTGAGGCTTGGTGTTTGAATATTTTAGATGTTGGTTTCACAAAAATGGTGAGGCTTGAGTTTGGATATGACAGGATGTTGGTATGGTGAGGTTTTGATTTTGTTTATCAGGTTTGTGTGTTTTTGAAGGTTGAGGCAGGATGTTCTTTTTTGATGTCTTATGTTGTTTTACTTGACAAGGTTAGAGGTTGGTGTTGACAGTAACTTAGCATGGTTTGAGACTTTGTTGTGTTTCATGGCTTTAGTTTGATGACAGACAGTAACTTAGCATGGTTAGAGGCCTTAGCAGGTATGTGCTTGGTTGGCTCAGTATGTTATGTAGAGTTGGTATGTTTTTGCCTATATTGAGGCAGAGTTCAGGAAGTTTGATGACAGTAGGTTTTTGTCTCTTTTGTGTATTGAGACAGGGTTGGTGTTTTAGTCTTTTTACTCTCTTCTGCCTATTCTATGCTGAACTGAGTTTGTATTGGCTTTTGTTTTCTGAAACTGATGCAGAGTGGATGAAGTTTGTGGACAGCAGGCTGGTTCTTGGCTTTGTGAGAGTGATGCAGGTTATGGTGATTTTGGACAAGGTTCAGGTTTTTTGATATTGGTTAGATCGAGTTTTGTGCAGCTACTGAGTTGTATATATCTCTTCTCTCTTCACCTTTTTTGAACTGAGTTTTTTTGATTATCTCTTTTCTATATCCTATGAACTGCCTGCTACTGAGTTTTGGATTTTTTATATCTTTTGCTATCTTGCTCCCTGAACTATGCCTAACCTTGCCTATGCTTGCTTTGTACTGGCTAGCTGCCTTCTGCCCTGCTGCTACTGAACTGTCTTGTAGATTTTTCTTATTATGCTCTCTTCACTTCTGAACTGCCATTGAACTGTTTCATTGGCTTGTGTTATATCTTTCTTTCTTCTCTCCTTCCTACTGTCTGCTGTGAACTGCTATTGAACTGTGCCTAAACCCCTGCTGCTGAACTGTCTTTATCTCCCTTTACTCTCTCTTAAAGTACAGTTTAAGATTTTTATATGATTTTTATTTGTACTTTTCTGAAGGGGCCTACTATGCTGATGGGAAATGATGAAAAGATCACTTGCATAATACACTACTGCATCTTTATCTCCAGCTTTTGTGCTTGGCTCTGACTTTGCATTTTGATATCTTGGCAAAAATCTTTTCATGACAGCTTTTGAGCTTTGATAGCAACTTGTACTATTTTGATTTCTTTCTTTGAGTAAACTGACAGTAGTGCCTTTGCTTTGGATGGAAAGTTTGGATTGAACTTTTTCAGTTTAGCTTGGATTTTGGATTTTGAACTTCTATGCAGCTTGAAATTTATAACTTATGCATTTTTGACATTTGCATTCATGAAATAAAAATAATCTTCCCTCTCTGTGAACCGGGAGAAATCCCGTGATTTGCAGAGAGGGTCAACTGATCCCAGTCAGTGGCCCCTAATGATGAGCAATTTTTATCTGTCCTTTCCATTTTAATGCTTTCTGACTTTTCTTGTTTCTTTTTGCAGATGAAAAATGGAATACTGGAGCGGAATGAAGAACGAAGAATATTAGAAAATAGGATAGTTTTTTTCATTCTATGTAATATTTAAATTAAATGTAAATTATTGTCTGTAATAAACAACAATTTGTACAAATAATTCAAATATCAATAAAAATCCAAATTATCCAATTAATTCCAATTTCTTTATTGTTTATTTATTTATTTAAAATTCTTAGAATTAAAACAATTGAATAATAAATTCAATCATTTAATTTCAGAATAATAAATAACTAAAATAAAACAACATTGATCAATTAAGTCTGTCTTATTCAACATCCAGAGCAAAGCAGCAGTCGATCCAAATAGACTGATCAAACGCATAAGCACTGTGAATCCAACACTGCATATATCTTTTGACTGATGAATTCAAACCAATTGCTTCCTCTTACTGATTTGTCATAAACACTGATTCTTTGCAAGTACTGTAAATCCAACTGCAACCCTTCTTTGACTGGCCCAAACAAAATGAATTTACACCACTGTCTCTTTTGCTGATTAAACCAAGATAACGCGAATTTTAATCCGAATCTTGAAATAAACCGCAAAGTGCTGTGGAATTCAAATCCTTCTGAGAATATGCCCATAAAACCCTAATTCCCGATTAAATGCCAAATCATGCTCGCTTGATCAAAATTGAACCAAAAATCAATCAAACCCTAAGCCCACTGTATGAAACAATTCAGATCTCTGAAAATCAGTAAAACCCTAATTCTGCTTGACTGTCAAGAAAAGTCCGTTTGTCCGATTCTTGAGCCAGTTTGAAAAGTCAGGAAATGTTTGAAGCTGATATTTCTTGTGGAAAAGCGCGAGGGAAAATTTTGGGGTACAACAAGGTCAACAGTGCAAGGAGGTGTCTTGAGCAGAGCAAACCCTAGCTTGATCTTGAGTTCCAAGAGTCTTGTGATGAAAAATGTTGATGAAATGAGAGGGAAAATTTTGGGGTACAACAGATACCATTGCTCAGGAAGAACTTAGCTGAAAATCTCCTTAAGAACTTTTTGTCGTTGACTAAAGCTCCTTCAGGGTATTGTCGAGTCTCGAGATACCTTTTGACTTCATGAAACCAAGGTCGGTCCACTACTTATTCGGTATTAATCTCGTGACAATGAGCAGGTTCGTCCATTCGCTCGATGGTGATTTGAGGAGCCTCGTTATCCCAGTTAAGTTTAAACATGGAAGACATTGTAGCTAGAGCATCTGCTAGCTGGTTCTCTTCTCGCGGGAAGTGCTCGAAGGTAATCTGCTCGAAATGAGGTAGCAATGTCAAGACATGTTCTTTGTATGGGATGAGATTAGGATGTTTAGTATCCCACTCTCCTTTGATCTGACTGATGACCAAAGCAGAGTCTCCAAACACAACCAAAAATTTGATTCCTAGGTCAATTGCAGCCTTGAGACCAAAGATGCAAGCTTCATACTCGGCCATGTTGTTGGTGCAGCTGAAGCAGAGTCTGGCGGTGAAGGGTGTATGGAAACCTTGTGGAGAAATGAGTACCACGCCAATACCGTTTCCAAGTGCGTTAGAAGCACCATCAAAGTACAGGATCCATCGGGATCCTTGTTCAGGTCCGTCATACGGTCCGTAATCTTCAATGTTGTCCAATGTCATAATGTCTTTGTCGGGGAAGTCAAACTTCATGGATTGGTAATCTTCGACAGCTTGATGAGCTAGATGGTCATCTAGTACACTACCCTTTATAAGTTTTTGGGTCGTGTACTGGATATCGTACTCAGTCAGGATCATTTGGCATCTAGCTATTCTTCCAGATAAAGCTGGCTTCTCGAAGATGTACTTGATCTGATCCATTTTAGAAATCAGTAAAGTGGTATGAGTCAACATATATTGCCTTAGCCGGCGAGCATCCCATACCAAAGTGAAGCAAGTTTTCTCGAGAAGTGAGTAGCAGGTCTCACAGTCGGTAAACTTTTTGCTAAGGTAATAAATGGCATGTTCTTTTCGGCCAGACTCGTCATGTTGGCCCAATACGCACCCCATTGAATTATCCAAAACAGTAAGGTACATGATTAGAGGTCTTCCTTCGACGGGAGGCATCAAGATAGGAGGTTCTAGCAAATACTCTTTGATTTTATCGAAAGCAACTTGACAGTCATCATTCCATTTAACCACCTGATCTTGCTTCAACAGCTTGAAGATTGGCTCACAGGTAGATGTAAGGTGAGAAATGAACCTTGCAATGTAGTTTAGGCGTCCCAAGAAACCTCAGACCTCCTTCTCAGTGCGAGGGGCAGGCATTTCTTGTATAGCTTTTACTATGGCAGGATCAACCTCGATGCCTTTGTTGCCGACGATGAAACCCAAGAGTTTACTGGACCTAACTCCGAAAGTGCACTTGTTAGGGTTTAGTCTAAGCTTGTATTCCTTCAACCTGACAAACAGCTTTTGCAAATGGTTGAGGTGTTCTTCTTCTGTTTGTGAACGGGCTATCATGTCGTCTACATATACTTCAATCTCATGATGTATCATGTCATGAAACAAAGCTACCATGGCGCGCTGATAGGTTGCCCCGACATTCTTCAGTCCGAATGGCATCACTTTATAGCAGAAGGTACCCCACTATATAACAAAAGTAGTCTTCTCCATGTCTTCAGGGGCCATTTTGATCTGGTTGTACCCTGAAAATCCATCCATGAAAGAAAATACCTTATGTTGAGCTGTATTGTCAACCAAGATGTCAATGTGCGGTAGTGGAAAGTAATCTTTAGGGCTAGCCCTGTTTAAGTCTCTGTAATCCACGCACATTCTCACTTTGCCTTCCTTCTTAGGCACGGGCACAATGTTAGCAACCCATTGTGGATAGGAAGTAACAACAAGAAATCCAGCATTGAACTGCTTCATCACTTCGGCTTTGATCTTTTCAGACATATCGGGCCTCATTCGGCGGACTCTCTGTTTAATTGGTTGACAATCTTCTCTTGTAGGGAGATGGTAAACCACAATATCTGTATCAAGTCCTGGTATGTCTTCGTAGGACCAGGCGAAGATCTCAACATATTCATTCAACAGCTGAACTAAGCGCTCTTTGACATTTGGCTTTAGGTTGGCACCCACTTTAACCTCTTTTCTGTCTTCATCAGAACCCAAGTTGATTGTCTCTAACAGCTCTTCATGGGGCAGAATAGTCCTTTCTTCCTGTTGTAGAAGTATAGCCAACTCTCCCGGCACTTCATAGTCTTCGTCACCTTTGTATTCGGCATGATTGACCAGATCTTCAGAGTCACTGAAGGCCATAGCAAAATTGTTACCCATGGAATCCGGAATGGAAGGGTACCTGCATTTTGTGAGTATGGGTGTGTGTAAGGGATAGCTAACTTTAAACAAATAAAATGTAAAAAGAAAGAAAATGAACATTGTGATCGGTGGAAATAGAACTGACTGTTTTGGAATGCTGGTTCGCGAAATGTCGCGGTAAGCAAGAGTCACCACCGTCTTTTATTTTCTCCAACAAGGAAAGGACAAAAGCACAGCAAAATTCCTTTTCGAGATGTTTCTCGGTTCGGGAGGTAGATTATAGAAAGGGAAGGTGTTAGCACCATTTCTATCCGTGGTTATCCACGGGCTCTTAGGTACTTGCTCACTATGTTTTCAAAAATGTTTTGCTATTCTTGTGTTTGTGGGTTTTGAAAAAGTTTGTTTGAAAACTTCGTTTTAACTCTTGTATCTGTCCTCAAGAGTGTATGAAGTATTATTTGAAAACTTTTGTCAGAAAAAGTGTAAGTGCGAAAAGTATTTTTGTTTTTTTGAAAGAGCAAGTACCTTAGAACCTCTACCTACTAAAAAGAAATTAAGCTGTGTAAATGTCCTTTAGACAGTACTATCCCACTATTGAGAAGTAGGTAGCACCGTCGTTGGAGTTATTCGGGTCAATTCGATTATATGGGACATGTGGTCACCAAAGCAATAGTAGGACGCCTTAGCGGTAACCCTAATGTCCTAGATCCTTTTTATCCGAGGCAACCGTTTCGAGGCAACTTTTTGATCTTTAGACAGGAGGGCGACCTCTAAAACACCCTATACTCAATGACCACCTCGAGGCAACCAAGTGAGGCGTACCCTAGGAGTGGCATGTGCGAGTGTGTCAGAATTCAGTTAAGTTATCTTTGCACATGTTATGGTGAGCTACGTTTTGATTTTTATTTTGAGAACAAGTCTTGTCATGCATAATAGTTAATAGTTGCGGAAAGTAAATTGCGGAAAGTAAAGCTACGCTATTACAAGGCGTCGGGTATTTACATCGCCAAAAAAACAACCCTTGAAAAGTAAATGCGAGAAATTAAAGGAAAGCGATAAAAGGTCCTAATTAACGCTATTACATCCTCGGAGCAATTACATAAATATGATCAAAAAATAATATGCGCGAATAAAAATTGAATCGAAGAAGTCCATAGGGTTTTGACCCTTTTTTGAGAAAGAAAGAAGTTTTTGGCCTTGGCATTTATTTAAATTAATCCCAATTAATTAATTAACAAAAAGAAATATTTTTGAGTTTTTTTTAATGTTTTTTAGGAAATAAATAAATTAAAAAAAAAGAAATTAAAATTGTCAAGAAAACCCTAATTCTATGTTGATTTTAAATTATTGAGAAAAAGTTAAAATTAACCCTAATTAACTAAATAGATTAATTATGTATTTATTTACAAAAATAATAAATTAAAGGTGAAATTAATAAATAATAATAATAATAAAAATATTATAGTTTTTCTGAATTTATTATGAAAATAAATAATTATGTTAATTAAAATAATAATAATTAATAATAATAATTAGTAACAGAAAATAAAAAGAAAAGAATGAATGAACCAGGGGGGTGCTGGGCCCAACAAGGAGGTACGTTTGGCAATCTGAAGCCCATTATCCTCAAGCCTGCTTTGACTTTCTGGATTAGATATTTGTTGGTTGACTGAGCGCATGGTAGTCATCATCTCATGGCCGTTAGATTCAAGTTTGTGGCCACTTGGCGCCTGGACATTTGAGGTAAACGGTGTTTACCCTTTGGAGATCTGCACAAGAACATGTAAAGAAAAATAACATAAGCGTTTGGGTGGACCTGGGATTCGAACCCAGGTCCCAATGATCATTGGCCAACGCACCATCCACTACGCCATCTGCACGCGTTTGTTATTATGATAAGAAGCAAATATAATATTAAGAAACAATCCAATATGCTGTAACATAAAAACACGCGTGTATTTTACAAATGGTCCAATGATATGCCAACACGTCTTCATCTTCCTCCTTTGTACCTGCAAAAACAAATCAGATAGCGGGGGTTTTTAACCCCCACAAACTACAGTGACCCAAAATAGCGAATAGAGCTATGGTAAATATAAATATTTTGCGATGGTCCCTGTGTGTTCGTCTGGTCTTGACGATTCCAACCATATGCCTTATGAACCCTAATTGTTCCTGGATTGTAAAGCCCTAATTTGAAAGCTTATGAACCCTAAAATTCAATCATGGCAACTTTTGATTCTATGTGTTTTAATCCAATTCAGTTATACCATCAGCTTCATATGAGTTCTAGCAATGCAAAACAAACACAAAAGCACGTTAAATATGCATGAATTGAACTGCATGATTCTGAAAATAAAATGCAAACTGTGACTCTGTTCTTGATGATTCTTTGAGCTCCAATGCTTGGTTTTGATTGTAAATCACTCCTGACCCTTCCAGCAACGTGTTTGAATCAATATAAGGCCTTGAATTGGCTTGGAACACAAGAATCAGTTTTGACTTTTCTTTGAATTTTCTTGAATTGGTTATGGCTTTTTCTGCAGAGATTTCACGTGTCCATGATCAGGGTTTGCTTGTGTATATTTATAGAGGACTGAAATTAGGTCAAATCTTTGAGTAAAAATCCATGGAATGATGATTTGAATATTTGATTGGAAATCACATATTTTTGAATCTTCATGATTGGAAAAAGTTGCCAAATTTGGAGCTTTTTGCATCCTTGATTGGTACACGAAATTGCCAGCATATCTTGACCACATTTGCTTCACAAAAAGATTGAAAAATCAAATCTTTGTATTTTCCTACAATTTAAATTAATTAAATGAATTAATATTGATTAAAAATCCAATTAATTAATAAAAAATAAGAAAATAATTCAATTAAGCTTGATGGGTCGTGCATAGGCCTTGGATAAAGTTTCAAGAAGAAATTTGAGGCCCATTAGCAAAAACAAAGTGTTTTGAGCAAAGTTGACTTTTGCAAATTCACAAAAATTTCCCAACTTCTCCAATGCATATCTTGCTCAATTTTGATCATATGGACATGTTCTTGGACATTTTGGAAAGGTATTGAAGTCCTCTAACAAATTCCTTTGGTCCCATGTCATTTGGATTTACCAATCTCAAGTTATGGTCTTTGACTTAAAGTGCATTTTTGTTGACTTTTGAATTTGACCTATAATGTAGAAATTGATAACTTTTTGTGAGAGAATTTCTTGGACTTGGAGTGTGAAGATGGATTGTAGGAAATGTCATCGCCTTCAAAATGAGCATTGGATGGGATTTTTCTGATGAACCATGAAAAAGTTATGCCCTGGTCAAGGTACAGTTGACTCTTTTGCTGTCCAAAAATAGTAACTTCTTGCATCTTGATGATTTTTGAGTTATTCTTGTGGAATCATGATTAAGACTTGATCAAATGATGATTGTGAACTAAAAATAAGATGTTGACCAAAAATTCTGACTTTTGACTGCAAAATGACCATTTTGCCCCTACAGTTGACTGTGGGTCAAATGAGGCTTTTGACTGTGCAAATTGGCACTGTGAGTCTTGAAACTTGACATGTAGGTGCTTGAGCATGCCTATAGGCTTACGAGACTTGATTGAACCATTGAAAAACTCAAATTCCTTGAAATAAACAAAACCCTAATTTTGACTGGCTTAGGAGGCATTTGGACTGTGCAATCCTTGAGTAATCTTGAACCATTTGAGGATGATTCTTGACAAACCTTGAAGAATATGGGAGGGAAAATTTTGGGGTACAACAGTTGCCCCTGTTCAATCTTCTTAAACCTGAGGATGTAGATTGGCTTGCGTGCCTTTCGTGATCCGAAGGTGGAAGATGATTGAACACTAAAGTGCCCAGAAATTTGCACTCGCATGGTGTAGTATCAGCAATGTGATGTTGAGAATGGGCTTACAGATGCCATTTGGAGAGATGATGGATAGGAGGATGGGCTTATAGATTCCATCTGGAGATATGACAGAATCTTGTCGGGGATGGGCTTATAGATGCCATCTGGGGATGTAATGGATAATTGTGGAGATGGGCTTAAAGATGCCATCCAAGAGTGATTGTTGAATTGTTCGAGCTGGTCGAGTAGATAGCTGTCCTGTCTGGTTTCAGGTATTAATCTACAATTCGTCGTCCACAGATTTTTCCTGGCTAGTTACAGGCGTTGATCTGGAGTCTAAGAAGGCTGGCCGATGAGATAGTTTTCCTGGCTGGATACATGTATTAATCTCTGACCTGAGAAGGAAATATTGTCTTCCTGGCTTGCTACAGGTATTGATCTTCAATTTCTTCGATGTAGATAACTTTCCTGTCTGGTTTCAGGTATAGATCTACAATCAGTCGTCCACAGATATTTCCTGGCTAGTTACAGGTGTTGATCTGGAACTTTAAAAAGTTGGTCGAGATAGCTTTCCTGGCTGGATATAGGTATTAATCTCTGACCTGAGGAGGAAAGATTGTCTTCCTGGCTTGCTACAGGTATTGATCTTCAATCTCTTCATGTAGATACTTTCCTGGCTAGTTACAGGTATCGAATCTACAATCAATTGCTCACAGATATTTCCTGGCTAGATACAGGTATTAATCTGGAACTTAAGAAAGGTTGGTCGAGATAGCTTTCCTGTCTGGATACAAGTATTAATCTCTGACTTGAGAAAGAAAGATGACTTCCTGGCTAGATACAGGTATTGATCTTTAATCTCTTCATGTAGATAACTTTCCTGTCTGGTTTCAGGTATAGATCTATAATCAATCGTCGACAGATACTTCCTGGCTAGATACAGGTATTAATCTGGAACTTAAGAAAGGTTGGTCAAGATAGCTTTCATGTCTGGTTTCAGGTATAGATCACTGACCTGAGAAATAAAGATGACTTCCTGGCTTGCTACAGGTATTGATCTTCAATCTCTTCATGTAGATAACTTTCATGGCTAGTTACATGTATAGATCTACAATCAATCGTCCACAAATACTTCCTGGCTAGTTAGAGGTGTTGATCTGGAACTTCAAAAAGTTGATGGTAATCATCCTTTGATTGACTTTTTCCTGAAAAGGCAAAACATTAGTTGTATGCAATGTCATGATGTATGAAATGCATGATGTCATGATGTTCTCAGGAATAAATGAGATTGTATGATATGATACGTATATGCATGTATCATGATGTATGAAAATGTGATATTTATGAATGTATTTTCGTCTGGGAAAATAAATCCTTGACGAATGCCGGGAAATTTGTTAAATCATGGGCTGATGTTGAAGAGTAGAGTTCTTCGTTTCCGCTAGGGATGATGAACGAAGATGATTGCAAGGATAAATCGGTAGATGAAGATGACTCCGTTGGGGAATAAACCTGGTGAAGAGATTACTCTGCAGGGAATTACTCTGTGGGGAAGAGATGCTTCGCTGAAGATTTGAACGATAAACTCCACTGGGGATTCCGTTGTTATGCTTTATTGGGGAATTTGATGAACTCCGCTGGGGGATAAAAAGAACTTCGCTGGGGACGATCTTTCAGTTGCAATTTGCTGAGGATAACCCAGTTAGATTCTAGTGGGGAATAACCTTCTGAATAAGGCTGGGGAGACGCATTTGCACTCTGCAGGGGATAAGCTTCCAGAATCTATTGGGTAAGATGATTCAACTCTCTTGGGGAAACTTTTGAGGAAATGACTCCACTGGGGGTATCTTGTATTCCGCCGGGGAACAATCTTATATTTCTGTCGAGGAATATTAAGACTGCCGAGGATGCTTGCTGAAGAATATCTGTATACTCTGCTAGGGAATATTAAGATCTTCTGGGGATACCCAACTTTTGATGGTAGACCAACTCTGCTCGGGGAAAGAGTATTGTTGACTTGCTGGAGATACTGTGCCTTCTTAGGGCTGATGGGAGACTAACTCTGTTTGGGGAGAGTATTGCTGATTCTTGTCTTACTCTGCAGGGAGTGAAGGTATCTTGGTCAAATTCTTCAGCTGAACCTACCTTGGTACCTCGGTGGACAGAGCAACTAGATCGCTTAGACAATTCTTATTGCCCCTACTTCCGATGTCACCTGTAATTAGTCCTTTGTTTCGCATGCAAATATTTATGAACAACAATTAATGTCAAATGCATATATCAAAAATGAACATTGGACGTTCTTTGCAAAACAAAACAGATAAAGGAAAAACAATTTGCAATTTATCTGAAAAATGAGCTTGTATTGATTTTGAAATTTGCCTGTGAATAGGCGTTTTTTGTACAGGAGGCTGACGTCCTAGTAAGAGGACGCCGCCGAACAAAATAGAGTTTATACAATTTTGTGAAAAGAAAACAAAACAGCTATGTGAAAAATCCCACTGGGTTCCCACTCTGCTATCGCCTTTATGTCTTCAAGCGTCTCATCACTTTGCTACTTAGTTGAAGATGAAGCTGATTGATTGGTGCCGTCCGAGCCTGATGGTCGATACCGAAGGTCTAGATGCAGGGTGATACAATGAGACATAGTATTACGCTTTAATCCCTAACTTTTGCCTGGACCGCCCTTTCGGGTTTTCAGTCCACCGGGATATCCATTTTTGCCCAAACCGCCTTTTCAGGTTTTTGACTTGCCGGGTGTACATATTTTTTTCATTTTCATCCCTTATTTTTGCCCGAACCCTTTTGGTTCGCCGGGAAGCCCTTATTTTTTCCTAGGCCTGTCAACCTAGCGGGTCTTTAATCATGTGTAGTATCTTTTTACTATGTCTGCATTGGCGGGGTGAGGAAGGTCGTCACCATCCATGGTAGTTAGGATCATTGATCCTCCTGAGAAGATATTTTTAACCACAAATGGCCCTTCGTACGTAGGGGTCCATTTGCCCCTGGGATCACCTTGAGGTAGAATGATGCGCTTGATTACCAGGTCCCCAACTTGATACTCTTGTCGTCTGACTTTCTTGTTAAATGCCTTGATCATCCGTTTTTGGTACGTCTGACCATGACAAATAGCAGTAAGTCTATTTTCGTCGATTAGGTTTAGTTGATCAAGCCGAGTCTGAATCCAGTCATCTTCGCTCAAACCTGCATCCTTCATGATCCGGAGAGAGGGTATCTGAACTTCAATGGGCAGGACTGCCTCCATGCCATAGACCAAGGAAAAGGGTGTTGCCCCTGTTGACGTTTGTGCTGAGGTACGGTAACCATGAAGAGCAAATGGTAACATTTCGTGCTAATCTTTGTAGGTCACTGTCATCTTCTGCACAATTTTCTTAATGTTCTTGTTTGCTGCTTCTACAACCCCATTCATCTTCGGCCGGTAAGGAGAAGAGTTGTGGTGCTGTATCTTGAATTGCTCACAGAGCTCATTGATCATCTTGTTGTTAAGATTGGTACCATTATCTGTAATGATCCTCTCTGGTACACCGTATCGACATATCAGGTTATGCCGAATGAACCGTGCCACTACGTTCTTGGTTACGGTAGCAAAGGAAGTTGCTTCAACCCACTTCATAAAGTAATCAATTGCTACCAGGATGAAGCGATGCCCGTTGGGTGCCGTAGGTCTGATCTCGCCGATCATATCAATGCCCCACATTGCAAAAGGCCAAGGCGATGTCAAGACGTTCAAGGGAACTGGAGGAACGTGCACCTTATCAGCATAGATCTGGCACTTGTGACATGTCCGAGAATGCTGATAACAGTCAGCTTCCATTGTTGACCAGTAATATCCTGCCCGAAGGATTTTCTTTGCCATGGTATGTCCACTAGAATGAGTTCCGAAGGTACCTTCATGCAGCTCTGCCATGATCCTTTCTGCTTCGATCTTATCCACACAGCGCAATAAGGTTGAATCATGGTTTCGTTTGTAAAGAATGCCATTGCTGAGGAAGAACTTTGCCGCGAACCTTCTCAGAAGCTTCTTGTCATTAACGGATGCACCCTCGGGGTATTCTTGAGCTTCAAGGTACCTCTTTACTTCATGATACCATGGTTTTTCTGTTACCTCTTCGGTCTCAAGATCACAACAATGTGCAGGTTCATCCAATTTCCAAATAATGATCCGGGGAGCCTCATTGTCCCATTTGACTTTTAACATGGAAGACATCGTAGCTAACGCGTCCGCCAACTGATTCTCCTCTCTCGGGAAGTGTTTAAAAGTTATCTCCTCGAAATGGGGAAGCAACGTCAATACATACTCCTTGTAAGGAATAAGATTTGGGTGTTTCATATCCCACTCACCTTTGATCTGACTGATCACGAGAGCAGAATCTCCGAAGACACTTAGAAACTTGATCCTTAGGTCGATTGTAGCTCGAAGACCCATGATGCATGCTTCATACTCCGCCATGTTATTGGTGCAGTTGAAACATAGTCGGGCGGTGAGTGGAGTATGAGAGCCCTTAGGAGATATGATCACAGCGCCAATACCGTTACCCAAAGCGTTTGAGGCTCCGTCAAAATGCATAGACCATCGGGATCCTTCCTCAGGTCCTTCATCCGGTCCAAGTATTTCGCAATCAGTCACTACCATGATATTCTCGTCTGGAAAATCAAAGTTCATCGACTGGTAATCATCCACTGTCTGATGTGCCAAATGGTCTGCCAACACACTTCCCTTGATTGCTTTTTGAGTCGTGTACTGGATGTCATATTCAGTCAAGATCATCTGCCATCTTGCTATTCTTCCAGACAAGGCAGGCTTTTCGAAGATGTACTTGATCAGATCCATTTTTGAAATTAACAGAGTAGTGTGAGTCAACATATATTGTCTCAGCTGGCGAGCAGCCCATACCAAAGCGCAACAAGTTTTCTCGAGCAGTGAGTATCGGGTCTCACAGTTGGTAAACTTTTTGCTAAGGTAATAAATGGCGTGCTCTTTTCGGCCAGACTCGTCATGCTGCCCCAGCACACACCCCATTGAGTTTTCAAGTACTGTCAAGTATAATATTAGAGGTCTCCCTTCAACTGGTGGCATAAGAATGGGTGGCTCTTGGAGATACTCTTTGATTCTTTCGAAAGCGGCCTGACATTCATCGTTCCAACGTACTACTTGATCTTTCTTCAGTAGCTTAAAGATTGGCTCACATGTAGCAGTTAGATGTGAGATGAATCGGGTAATGTAGTTCAGACGTCCTAGAAAGCCTCTGACCTCTTTCTCTGTCTTGGGAACTGGCATCTCTTGTATGGCTTTCACTTTGGCAGGGTCCACTTGAATATCTTTGTCGCTCACGACGAAACCTAGTAGTTTTCCAGATCTCACCCCAAAGGTGCACTTGTTTGGGTTCAACCTCAACTTGTACAACTTCAACCGGTCAAACAGCTTCTGTAGGTGGTCAAGGTGTTCCTCCTCAGTTTGGGACCTTGCAATCATATCGTCGACATATACTTCGATCTCATGGTGGATCATATCATGAAACAAAGCAACCATGGCGCGTTGATATGTTGCCCCATCATTTTTCAACCCAAAAGGCATGACCTTGTAACAGAAGGTGCCCCACTGAGTGACGAAAGTGGTCTTCTCCATGTCTTCAGGAGCCATCTTGATCTGATTATAACCGGAGAAACCATCCATGAAGGAGAATACCTTATGCTGAGTAGTGTTGTCAACCAGAACGTCGATGTGAGGCAGAGGGAAATCATCCTTAGGGCTCGCCCTGTTCAAATCTCTATAGTCAACACACATTCGGACCTTACCATCTTTCTTCGGTACCGGGACCACATTGGCAACCCACTGGGGGGTAAGAAGTCACTGCTAGAAAACCGGCGTCGAATTGTTTCATAACCTCAGCTTTGATTTTCTCGGACATCTCTGGACGCATACGACGAACCTTCTGTTTTACCGGAGGGCATTCTTCCTTGGTAGGCAAGTGATGAACCACAATGTCGGTATCCAACCCCGGCATGTCTTCGTAAGACCAGACAAAGATTTCCACGTAGTCGTGCAGCATCTGAATAAACCGTTGTTTCACATTAGACTCCAGATTGGCACCGATCTTGACTTCCTTTCCGTCTGTCTCAGTACCCAGATTTACCGTTTCCACTAGCTCTTCATGTGGCTGAATGGCCCTCTCTTCCTGGAGTAGCAGTCTTGCAAGCTCACCAGGCACTTCACAATCATCTTCACCTTCGTCTTCGGCTAAGTTGATCGGATTTTCGAAGTCATAACTGGCAGTAGCAGAGTTGTTACCAGTGAGATCCAGAGTGGATTGGGACCTGTATATGTGAGTGTGTGTAAATAGCTGTTTTGCAATATATAATAAAGAAAGACAAGGAGCGTAAGATTTGAAATGCAAAAAAACGTCCAATGCTTTTATTAATGATATATGAAAATGACACACAAAAGCCCTCACAAGTGAAGCCACGGTGCCCCGGGTAAGACACCGGGCCATAAAGTTTCAAATTATTGTTTGTTACATATTCAAAACAAAGGAGTTTATTACTGAGTGACAAAAGTAATAGGGACGAAGTCTTTGGCTGTCCAGTTGTTTGGTCCACCGTCGGTCGTAGGGTAGATCCAGCTGTCGAATTCATATTCCTCTACGTCATCTTCAATAGCATTTACTCCCGAGTTGCTGATGAACACAGGAGGTCTTCCAATCCTTGCTTTACGAACAGCCCTCTGAGCTTTCGTAGTAAAACCCAAACCAAATTTGTCAGTCTTCTGAGTGAAATCCGGAAGTCGGCCCCAGTTTGCATACTCACCCTTCTCGATAACAGCCCAGGCATTCTTTAAGTAAGCCATCTTCAAAGGAGGATCTTCAATCACAGTTTCAGCTGATGCCAGTGTCTGAGGAACCTCTTCAAAGTGCTGGAACAGAGTCTCAATGAACTCCCCATCCATTTCTATGTACCGGAACGAGTTGAGGTGACTGACCATATATTCTTCCTCCCCCTGCACTGTCACAATCTTCCCTCTGACTGGGTATTTCAGCTTCTGATGTAGTGTGGAGGTCACAGCTCCAGCTTTATGGATCCATGGACGACCCAACAAACAAGAATAGGATGGACAAATGTCCATCACGTAGAATGTAGAATCAAAGACTTGCGAACCAACTCTGATTGGAATATCAACTTCACCATGTACCATACTTTTAGACCCGTCAAAGGCCCGGACAATAATGTTACTTGGCTTTAGCTCCAACCCCTCGCAGTCCAACCTGTCTAGAGCTTTCTTGGGTAATACGTTCAACGAGGAGCCAGTGTCAACCAGCACATGGGCAAGAGTAGTGCCCCTGCATTCAATGGAGACATGCAGGGCATCGTTATGATTCTTCCCTTTAGCAGTCAGATCAGCGTCGGAGAAGCCCAGACCATTATCAGTAGTTAAGTTGGCCACACAATCGGTAAATTGATCACCTGACGTTTCTTGTGGCACGTGGGTCGTCTTCAGAAAGGTGATCAGAGCCTTGGCATGGGCCTCTGAACACAACAACAGTGATAGCATAGAAATTTTAGATGGGGTGTGCCCCAGCTGCTCAACTACATTAAAATCACTCTTCTTGATAATCTTAAGAACCTCTTCTATCTCCTGCTTGGAAGCTTCAACAATGGTGGTCTTTGGTGCCTCCATCTGGGCAGGCATATCAGTAGCGATCCCTTTGCTCCGAGCGTCAGATGACTCGGCAGCAGGGGTAGAAATAGGAACTTGGTCAGGAAGGGAAGCAGGCACACTTGCAGGTGTGATGATAATAGGTCTCTGAATAGCTGGAGGTGCAATATATGGTGAGAAAAGTCTACCACTGCGAGTGACTTTAGTAGGCCCGGTGATGTTGCTGACGCCGATACTAGTATCAAACTCTTGTTTTACTCCAAGAACATAAACATCTGCCCCATAGTGCCAAGGGACAACTTTGTCGGATGTATAGGGGATGGGCCCCGGAACAATGATGATTATGGGAGCAATCTTCTGACCAGACATGATTTTGACAGGCTTCTTGGAGGGAGCCTTGGGAGAATTATTGAAAATAGTAACAATGGACACTTCTTCAGTAGGGGTAGCAGGAACAACAACCTTCTCAAACAAGATTTCTTTATTATCCATCAGGTTCTGGATACCTGATTTCAAAGATGGACAACCAACAGGTGAAACGAAACATAGAAGGCAACCTTTACTACATCCCGGAAATAAACCGGCTAGCAACAGGTTCCTTTTGACAGTTAACAGCGGAGTAACAATATCATCCACAGAGGCTACATACAGGTCTTCCTCTACAGCATTCACTCCATGCTTGGGCATAGGAGCAGTCACAACATTGGGCCTTTCGGGCGCCTCAAACTCTATCTCTTTAGCATCAATAAGGTCCTGAACCTTATTCTTCAGAGCCCAACAATCATTTGTGCTGTGCCCCGGGCTGTCAGAGTGATAAGCGCAGTGGGCGTTGGGATTGTACTTTGGAGAGGTTGTGTTCACAATCTTCGGAGCTTCCTTTATAGTCACCAGATTGGTTATCAGTAGTTACGGCAATATCTAAGACAGGGTCATACTGAGTCGAGTGAACTTCCTTCTAGGTCTCTCACCCCTTTGTTGGTTGTATTGCTGAGGAGCAGCAACAGGCTTTGAAATTACCACCGCGTTGACAGCTTGGCGGAGTTCCGATTTATTCTGTCTCCTTGAACCATAAACAACACTAGATTCTTTCTTGAAGGGTTTCTTTTCAGTGCTCGAGGAGGCACCTTTCTGTATCTTCCCAGACTTGATACCAGCTTCTATTCTCTCACCGGTCAAGATAAGGTCTGTAAACCCAACAGAAGAATTTCCAATTAAATGGTTGAAAAACGGACCAGACAGGGTCCCCAAGAACATGTCAACAAGCTCACGGTCAGTCAAAGGTGGTTGCACCCTTCCAGCCAAGTCTCTCCACTTTTGAGCATACTCCTTAAATCCTTCACCCGTCCCTAGTGACATACCCTGGAGTTGGGTACGCGTAGGAGCGAGGTCGGAATTATACTGATACTGCTTATAGAACGCAGTAGCCAAATCCTCCCAGTTACGAATACTGCCTCCATCCAGCTGATAGAACCATTCGAGTTAAGTCCCTGAAAGACTATCCTGGAAGAAATGGATCCACAAATTCTTGTCAGCTGTATAAGGTTGGATCTTCCTTACATACGATCGGAGATGCAGCTTAGGACAGGAAGCTCCGTCGTACTTTGCAAAAGCAGGTGCCTTGAACTTATGTGGGATCACCACCCCAGAGGATAAGCCTAGGTCTCCAAAGTCCAACCCGGGCACATGTTGAATCTCCATAGCACTTAAGCGGTCCTCCAGTTGTTTATACCTATCCTCGGCAGGAGGATACTGTTCATTATTATAATCCGTCTCGTTGTCGGAGACCACGGGACTAGGAACCCTTCTCTCTTGGGGACTGTCTCTCCCTACAGATGGGGTAGTCAGCTCAACCTCATTCTGCAGTGCATTCCCAAATCTGCGTCCAGTATTGAACAAGACGGTCCTCTTCTTCTTCTTCTTCTTCAGAATCGGAGTCTTCAACTCCTGCTGACCCTGGGCTAGGCTCATAACCATCTCTTGGAACTGGGCATTCAGGGCCTGGAGGGCCTTGATAGCTTGTTCAGTGGACGGTTTAGAAGACATGATGATTGCTGAAATAAACAACAAAGAAGATAAGTGACCTGTAAAAAGGGTACCTGTGATGCATATGATGACATGCAATGTGTATGCTTTATGTTTTCAAAGACAATCGGGATTCAACTTTGTAGACAAAAAGGAAACACACTTCATTAGATTTAACTTCTGAATTCAAATTGTTCAACAAATTGCCCTTAGGCATTACAAAAATGAAAATACTGAAAAGTAAATAAAAAATGTAAAAGAAACATCCAAGGCCCATCAATGCTCCCATGGCCTCTTCTTCTCAGTACGGATATAGTCATTCAGGGTCCGTTCATTCTCCAATTGCTTAGTCAGCTTCTGGATTTTCTGTTCTTGTTCATTGAACCTTTCCCGATAAGAATCCCGTTCTTCCTGCAGTTGCGCCCAAGATCTTTTTAGTGTACCAATATCAGTGGGTATCTGAGGATGGAGGACAGTTGGAGGAACCCCGTCTCTATCAGGAACTTCAAGAGTAATAGGCCTGACAGCTTCGTATGGCATACCTAACTTCTGAGCACGGATACGGACCCATCTGAAGTAGGATTCCATTGGTAGAGAAGTCTTCGGTCCCAACTCATGTGGGTCAGCCTTGTGAATTCTGTCCCAAGCCCTGATGAATCTACGGCGCAGCTCGTCACTATCTACCTGAAATTTAAAGCTGATGTGAGGTATCAACATCTCATGAGGCCCCGCTCTTCTGGCTCTTCCAAACTGACGGAGAGCTAAACATGGGTTATAAAAGATTCCTCCCTGGGTTCCGATCAATGGAACATTAGGATACTCTCCTCAACGGTCAATAACAGCCACCTCATCTAAGCCTCTGAGAGTCCAAATGATGTCATTATCAGTGAGAGACATTATCCTATGAGCCCAACCCCTTCCTTCTTTGTTCTTCAGCACGAACTTAGGGAGGTGCGAAATAAACCACCTCACCAATAAAGGAGCACAACACCACAAAGTCCCCCGTCTTCGGGCAGTACGAGCGTAGAGCTGTTGCAGAATATCACCCAAGAGAATGGGTACAGGGTTCCGAGAGATGAAGATCCTTATGGAGTTGACATTAACAAAGGCATCAGGATTTGGAAACAATACTAGACCATAGATTAAGAGAGCCAGGATGTCTTCGTACGCCCTGAAGTTTAAGTCATTCCAAAAACTATTAGCTTTGCCAACCAGAAATTTAGCCAAAAAGCCCTTAACTCCGCTTTTAGTCTCCCAGTTAGCCATTACCTCTTTTTTGGTCAAGGGAAGGGCTGCAGCAATCTCTTCGGGCCTAAGAGTCTTCTCCCAACCAGTGAAAGGAGTCTGTTCCAAAACAGGGATACCAAGCAAATCAGAGAATTCTTCCAGGGTAGGGACCAGCTGGAAGTCTTGAAAGGTGAAGCAATGGTATAGCGGATCATAAAACTGGGTCAGGACACTCATCAGTTGTTGGTCCCACTTTGAAGTGACTAAACCGAGAAGAGAACCATGCCTCTGGATGAAGGAAGTAGTATTTGGAATCCTATCAACCAATTCTTTAAGCAAATCAGGTGGTTGAACAAAGTTGAGCCGGATGATATTCCTTCGCATGGGCATCATAATGTCCTACAAAACAGAGCAAAGATGAAACCCTCTTGTCTTTGAAATGGGTTAGTCCTTATGCAGGATGCATGCAATGTTATGATGGTATGATGTTATGATAAAGGCACACCACAAGTATTCACAAAAGGCAAACATGGTAAGGCACACAAGTCACACAAGACAACCCTTAGAGTTCAGGCCAGCATGAAGTTTAGGTACTACCCTCTTTCAGTTTCAGTTGGTTAAGACCTGTCCTAGAAAATAGTAACCGGGTTCTTAGAGGATCTCAATATCACTGACTACCCTCAATCGGTCATAACTCAAGCTTCACAACCTTTTCTTGCGGCCGGAACCATCGCGAGAGTTTAACCTCAATGAGTGTAGCATACTGCTACTGTTCTATGGCTAAGTTGGGTCAATTTAAGGTTCTAAGGTCAGTTGGTGCTTAATGACTCCTCAGAAGACCCATATTCTCCTCGTTCCAACACAAGGGATATCGGTACAGACCAAGGTGTCACACCAACGTAGCTACTGCTTCACCCGTGTCGGTCTACGCCGGACAGGTCCGTCACAGTTTATTGCTACCTAAAGGGTATTCCCCAGATCCGGGTTAGGATCTATGAAACTCCAATACAAGCCCACAAATATAAATCATACAAAGCATGCAATTGAAAACATAGAATGATCTAATCCTAAGGTACACCTCACTTATTAATCTCCCCAGCAGAGTCGCCAGTTCTGTGATCGGTGGAAATAGAACTGACTGTTTTAGAATGCTGGTTCGCGAAATGTCGCGGTAAGCAAGAGTCGCCACCGTCTTTTATTTTCTCCAACAAGGAAATAACAAAAGCACAACAAAATTCCTTTTCGAGATGTTTCTCGGTTCGGGAGGTAGATTATAGAAAGGGAAGGTGTTAGTACCCTTTCTATCCATGGTTATCCACGGGCTCTTAGGTACTTGCTCACTGTTTTCAAAAATGTTTTGCTTTTCTTGTGTTTGTGGGTCTTGAAAAAGTTTGTTTGAAAACTTCGTTTTAACTCTTGTATCTGTCCTCAAGAGTGTATGAAGTATTATTTGAAAACTTTTGTCAGAAAAAGTGTAAGTGCGAAAAGTATTTTTGTTTTTTTGAAAGAGCAAGTACCTTAGAACCTCTACTTACTCAAAAGAAATTAAGCTGTGTAAATGTCCTTTAGACAGTACTATCCCACTATTGAGAAGTAGGTAGCACCGTCGTTGGAGTTATTCGTGTCAATTCGATTATATGGGACATGTGGTCACCAAAGCAATAGTAGGACGCCTTAGCGGTAACCCTAATGTCCTAGATCCTTTTTATCCGAGGCAACCGTTTCGAGGCAACTTTTTGATCTTTAGACAGGAGGGCGACCTCTAAAACACCCTATACTCAATGACCACCTCGAGGCAACCAAGTGAGGCGTACCCTAGGAGTGGCATGTGCGAGTGTGTCAGAATTCAGTTAAGTTATCTTTGCACATGTTATGGTGAGCTACGTTTTGATTTTTATTTTGAGAACAAGTCTTGTCATGCATAATAGTTAATAGTTGCGGAAAGTAAATTGCGGAAAGTAAAGCTACGCTATTACAAGGCGTCGGGTATTTACATCGCCAAAAAAACAACCCTTGAAAAGTAAATGCGAGAAATTAAAGGAAAGCGATAAAAGGTCCTAATTAACGCTATTACATCCTCGGAGCAATTACATAAATATGATCAAAAAATAATATGCACGAATAAAAATTGAATCGAAGAAGTCCATAGGGTTTTGACCCTTTTTTGAGAAAGAAAGAAGTTTTTGGCCTTGGCATTTAATTAAATTAATCCCAATTAATTAATTAACAAAAAGAAATATTTTTGAGTTTTTTTTATGTTTTTTAGGAAATAAATAAATAAAAAAAAAAGAAATTAAAATTGTCAAGAAAACCCTAATTCTATGTTGATTTTAAATTATTGAGAAAAAGTTAAAATTAACCCTAATTAACTAAATAGATTAATTATGTATTTATTTACAAAAATAATAAATTAAAGGTGAAATTAATAAATAATAATAATAATAAAAATATTATAGTTTTTCTGAATTTATTATGAAAATAAATAATTATGTTAATTAAAATAATAATAATTAATAATAATAATTAGTAAAAGAAAATAAAAAGAAAAGAATGAATGAACCAGGGGGGTGCTGGGCCCAACAAGGAGGTACGTTTGGCAATCTGAAGCCCATTATCCTCAAGCCTGCTTTGACTTTCTGGATTAGATATTTGTTGGTTGACTGAGCGCATGGTAGTCATCATCTCATGGCTGTTAGATTCAAGTTTGTGGCCACTTGGCGCCTGGACATTTGAGGTACACGATGTTTACCCTTTGGAGATCTGCACAAGAACATGTAAAGAAAAATAACATAAGCGTTTGGGTGGACCTGGGATTCGAACCCAGGTCCCAATGATCATTGGCCAACGCACCATCCACTACGCCATCTGCACGCGTTTGTTATTATGATAAGAAGCAAATATAATATTAAGAAACAATCCAATATGCTGTAACATAAAAACACGCGCGTATTTTTCAAATGGTCCAATGATATGCCAACACGTCTTCATCTTCCTCCTTTGTACCTGCAAAAACAAATCAGATAGCGGGGGTTTTTAACCCCACAAACTACAGTGGCCCAAAATAGCGAATAGAGCTATGGTAAATATAAATATTTCGCGATGGTCCCTGTGTGTTCGTCTGGTCTTGACGATTCCAACCATATGCCTTATGAACCCTAATTGTTCCTGGATTGTAAAGCCCTAATTCGAAAGCTTATGAACCCTAAAATTCAATCATGGCAACTTTTGATTCTGTGCGTTTTAATCCAATTCAGTTATACCATCAGCTTCATATGAGTTCTAGCAATGCAAAACAAACACAAAAGCACGTTAAATATGCATGAATTGAACTGCACGATTCTGAAAATAAAATGCAAACCTTGACTCTGTTCTTGATGATTCTTTGAGCTTCAATGCTTGGTTTTGATTATAAATCACTCCTGACCCTTCCAGCAACGTGTTTGAATCAATATAAGGCCTTGAATTGGCTTGGAACACAAGAATCAGTTTTCACTTTTCTTTGAATTTTCTTGAATTGGTTATGGCTTTTTTCTGCAGAGATTTCACGTGTCCATGATCAGGGTTTGCTTGTGTATATTTATAGAGGACTGAAATTAGGTCAAATCTTTGAGCAAAAATCCATGGAATGATGATTTGAATATTTGATTGGAAATCACATATTTTTGAATCTTCATGATTGGAAAAAGTTGCCAAATTTGGATATTTTTGCATCCTTGATTGGTACACGAAATTGCCAGCATATCTTGACCACATTTGCTTCACAAAAAGATTGAAAAATCAAATCTTTGTATTTTCCTACAATTTAAATTAATTAAATGAATTAATATTGATTAAAAATCCAATTAATTAATAAAAAATAAGAAAATAATTCAATTAAGCTTGATGGGTCGTGCATAGGCCTTGGATAAAGTTTCAAGAAGAAATTTGAGGCCCATTAGCAAAAACAAAGTGTTTTGAGCAAAGTTGACTTTTGCAAATTCACAAAAATTTCCCAACTTCTCCAATGCATATCTTGCTCAATTTTGATCATATGGACATGTTCTTGGACATTTTGGAAAGGTATTGAAGTCCTCTAACCAATTCCTTTGGTCCCATGTCATTTGGATTTACCAATCTCAAGTTATGGTCTTTGACTTAAAGTGCATTTTTGTTGACTTTTGAATTTGACCTATAATGTAGAAATTGATAACTTTTTGTGAGAGCATTTCTTGGACTTGGAGTGTGAAGATGGATTGTAGGAAATGTCATACCCTTCAAAATGAGCATTGGATGGGATTTTTCTGATGAACCATGAAAAAGTTATGCCCTGGTCAAGGTACAGTTGACTTTTCTACTATCCAAAAATAGTAACTTCTTACATCTTGATGATTTTTGAGTTATTCTTGTGGAATCATGATCAAGAATTGATCAAATGATGATTGTGAACTCAAAATAAGATGTTGACCAAAAATTCGGACTTTTGACTGCAAAATGACCATTTTGCCCCTGCAGTTGACTGTGGGTCAAATGAGGCTTTTGACTGTGCAAATTGGCACTGTGAGTCTTGAAACTTGACATGTAGGTGCTTGAGCATGCCTATAGGCTTATGAGACTTGATTGAACCATTTAAAACCTCAAATTCCTTGAAAGAAACAAAACCCTAATTTTGACTGGCTTAGGAGGCATTTGGACTGTGCAATCCTTGAGTAATCTTGAACCATTTGAGGATGATTCTTGAAAAACCTTGAAGAATATGGGAGGGAAAATTTTGGGGTACAACAAACACAAAAGTTTATATGTGAAAACGTCCATGATTCGTTAAAAATGGCATATGAAGATGAAAAATCAAGCCCTTACAAATGGACCTATATGCCTCGGGTAAGGCATAAGGCAAAAAGTGTACGAATTGTTTAAGAATTATTACAGACCAACAGAAATGTTCGAAAGATAAATTACTGATTTATGAAAGTAATGGGAACAAAATCCTTTTCCTCCCAGTTATTTAGTCCTCCTTCAATAGTCGGGAAAATCCAGTCTTCAAAGTTGATCTCATCTTCACCATCCTCCAAAGCATGAACTCCATGATGGGTGATCTTCAATGGTGGCCCTCCAGCCCGGGAGCGGCGCACAGCCTTTTGAGAAGAAGCGTTGAAACCCAAGCCGAATTTATCTGTCTTGAAAGGAATATCTGGCAGCTGACCCCATATTGTGCTTCCTCCTTCCTTAATCACAACCTTCGCATCTTTAAGGGATGACATCCGAGACACGGGTTTGGTAATGATGGGTACAAAAGTTATTGTCTTGGCTGATGCAACTTCAGGAGAAACCTCTTCAAAGTGTTGGAAAAGGGTTTCTATGAATTCTCCATCTAACTCCACATAGCGGAAAGAATTAAGATGGCTTATCATATACTCCTCCTCGCCATGAACGATTATAATTTTCCCCTGGACTGGGTATTTGAGCATTTGGTGTAGAGAAAAAGTGACGCCCCCAGCATTGTGGATCCAGGGTCTTCCCAACAAGCAAGAATATGAAGGACGGATGTCCATCACATAAAATGTAGAGTTGAAAGTTTCCGTTCCCACTTTAATTGGGATGTCCACCTCCCCGTGGACCATCCTTTTAGAACCGTCAAAGGCTCTGACAATGATATTTCTGGGCTTCAGGGTCAAACCTTCACAGTCTAATCTGTCCAATGCTTTCTTCGGCAAGACATTTAAAGATGACCCAGTATCAACTAGAATGTGAGCTAAAGTAGTCCCTCTATATTCCACCGAGACATACAGCGCATCATTATGCTTTCTCCCCTTAGATGTTAAATCGGCATCGAAGAAGCCAAGACCGTTGTCGGCTGTTAGGCTCGCTACACACTCCTGGAACTGGTCCGCGGAGGTTTCCTGAGGCACGTGGGCCGTCTTTAAGAATCTGATCAAGGCTTTGGCATGAGCTTCAGAACAGAGCAACAAGGCCAACATAGAGATTTTTGAAGTGGTTTTCCCCAATTGTTCTATGACATCATAGTCGCTTTTCTTAATTATTTTTAAAATCTCCTCCATTTCCTTTTGAGTGGTCTCGGGGATGACCAAAGGCTGAGCCCTCGTCCTGACGGGCGCTTCTTGGATCCCCTTACCTTTATCAGCAGCAACAGCAGAGGGTACAACTACGGGAGTAACAATTTCTTCAATAACTGGAGTTCGCACAGATATGTTGACCGACACATGAGTAACCTTAGGAGCATTTGAGGGTCCAAAGATCTCCCTTGGAGGAGCAATCTCCAGAGAGAAAATTCTTCCGCTGCGGGTGATTTTACTCGTCCCAACAATATTTCCTATGTCAGGAGTCTCTTCATCGGAACTTTCTTCAACTGATTCAACCTGCTTAACACCGTGGTAGAAGATCTCTCCTCCATAATTCCACGATATTGACTTGTTGGAATTGTATGGGATAGGCCCCAACATAGTTATCTTCAGAGGTACAATCTTTGGATCAGATGTAATCTTAACAGGTCTTTTGGAGACCTTGAAAAGATTGGCGAAAATGGTAATTATAGCAACATCTTCGACAGGAGTTGGAGTAACAGGAGTTTTCTCAAAGAGGATTTCTTGATTATCCATTAGGCGTTGGATGCCTAATTTCAACAACGGACAGTCGGATTATAAGGATGAACATAGGTAACAATCTTTTCCACAGCTTGGGAAAATCCCGGCTTTCAACATATTCATCTTGATTATTGGTAACAGAGTTATCAAATTATCAACAGCAGTAACATACAGATCCTCTTCAATAGCATGGGCATTGTGGCCATGCTTTGGCATTGGAGCAGAGATCACATTTGGCTTTTTGGGTGCGTCGAATTCCACTTCCTTAGCGTCTATTAAATCCTGGATCTTATTCTTGAGGGCCCAACAATTGTTGGTGTCGTGCCCCACGCTATCTGAATGATAAGCACACTTGGCGTTGGGATGGTAATATGGAGAAGTTGTATTTGTATTCTTCGGTGCCTCTCTTAAACTGGCGAGGTTTAACTTCAGGAGATGGGGGAGAACCTGAGCAGGTGTCATGTTTATCCGGGTATATTGTCGTTGTGGCATTTCCACCCTTTGCTGGTTGGTTCTAGGTTGACTGTTTCGAGGCTGATCAGCTGCAGACTTCTGAATCATTACGGCCCCCACTGCTGGCCGGCGCTCAACTCTTCCTTGTCCTCTTTAAGAGTAGACATCTGAGACTTCCTTCTTTGCTGGAAAAGTCTTCTTGACGGAAGCGGAAGCAGATGTATCCTTCTGAATTTTACCGCTCTTGATGCCAACTTCAACTCTTTCACCAGTCATAATTAACTCGGTGAACCCCACAGACGAACTTCCTATCATGTGATTAAAGAATGGGCCTGATAGAGTCCCCAAAAACATATCAACAAGCTCTCTTTCAGACAATGGTGGTTGCACCCTCCCAGCCAAGTCCCTCCATTTCTGGGCATACTCCTTAAAGCCTTCATTAGAGACCATACCCATACTCTGTAATTGAGTACGAGTAGGTGCTAAGTCCGTATTATATTGATATTGTCTGTAGAAGGCAGCAGTCAAATCCTCTAAATTGTGCACATCAGACCTCTCAAGCTGGTAGAACCAATCCAATTGCGTACCCGACAAACTATCTTGAAAAAAGTGGACCCACAGGTCCTTGTCAGAAGAATGAGGTTGAATTTTTCTGACGTAAGACCGTACGTGCATCTTCGGGCAAGACACCCCATCGTACTTAGCAAACAGAGGAACTTTAAACTTGGGGGGAATGACAATCCCAAAAACCAAACCTAACTCTTCAAAATCCAGCCCAGGCACCCTATGTACCTCCATAGCTGTCAGACATTCTTCCAGATTCTTGTATTTTTTCATTTACAGGAGGATATTGTTGTTCTGAATAGTCTTCACCCTCTTCTTCTTCTTCTTCCTCAGCCTCAGACTCAGATGGTACTGCAGCTCCCTTTCCTTTTCCTACCCCTTCATCAGATGTTGAGGGGAAGTCCAGGAGCCTTCTAGTTTGACCTTCAAATATTCTACCTAGAGTAGCCACACCAACTCTTTTCTCTTTCTTTTTCTCCTTTTCCTTCTCTAACAGTGCTTTAAGATCCTCCTGACCCTTTGCCAAGGTCATGAGGAGTTGTTGGAACTGTGAATTTTGCGCTTGTAAGTCTTTGACCGTATGCTCTATATCCATCTTGCTGAAATAAATAGCAGAGAGATAAGGAAACCTGGTGTGAAGACCTGTTTATGCATATGATGAATGAAATGTATTCATGTAATGCATTCAAGGATTCAAAAATTCAAATTTGTTGTAAACAAAAAGAACACATGTCATATTAATAAGATAGAATTTGTCAGTACATAAATGCCCCATGGGCAAAATAATACAAAATTCTAAGGTAAAAAGACGTCGCGCATCCTCTTTGGCGCAATGTAGGTGTTGAGAGTCTGCTCTTCATGGAGTCGACGAGTAAGTTCCAAAACCTTCTTCTCACTGGCGTAGAAGCTGGCTTCAAAAGTGTTGCGTTCTCCCTTGAGCTGTATCCAACTCCTTTGCAGATCTTCTAATGATGTCGGCATGTCAGGATGTAGGAGAGTGTATGGAACCTCTCCTTCCATAATAATCTCTTTGATCACAGGGAGAATGTAGGGGTAAGGCATCATAAGACTCTAGGCGTGGGTTCGTACCCACTTGAGGTAAGGCTCAAGGGGGATGGAATTCTTGTGTCCTGGTGTCTTACTGTCTACCTTGTTGGGCATCCTCCAAGCTCGGATAAACCTTTGTCGAAGTCCTTGAGTGTTGTTGTCAAAGTCAAAAACCAAGTCTGGAATCAGCATGTCATGAGGGTCATCCCTCCGGGCATACCCAAACTATCTCAGAGCCAAGTAGGGGTTGTAGGTAATGCCTCCCCTAATGCCAAGTAATGGGACATTAGGGAATTCCCCACAACGATCAATGATGATGACATTTTCTCTGGACCGAGAACACCAATGAACATCAGAATGTGTAAGAGTCATCAACCGTTGTGACCACCTCAAGCCTTGCTCGTTCTTCAAGACTGACTTGGGAAGGTGAGAAATAAACCACCTTGCTAGAAGAGGAGTACAACACATGAGAACACCTCTTTTCCTTATTATTTGTGTGTGAAATGAGTGGAGGATGTCCCCAAGCAATGTAGGCACAGGATTCCGAGATATGAAAATCTTGACAGCATTCACATCTATAAGCTTATCAGGGTTTGGGAACAAGACCAACCCATAGATGAGAAGTGCTACAATCTCATCAAAAGCTTGCAGGTCTAGAGAATTCCAGCAGTCTTGTGCCTTCTCAAACAGAAACTTTGCCAAGAAACCCTTGACACCACTTCTGGTTTCCCAATGACCTTTGATATCAGATGGTTGCAAGTGTAAGGCCTGAGCAACATCTTCAGGCTTTGGCTCTCTTTCCGTACTGTTGTATAGTAGTTGATGGAGAATAGGAATCCTCAGGAGTTGAGAAAATTCCTCTAAAGTAGGCACTAACTGGTAATCAGGAAATGTGAAGAAGTGGTGTAGGGGGTCAAAGAACTGGAAGATAACTTTCACCATGTCTTCCTCTATGTTGGAGTTGACCAAGTTGAGAAGTCTACCATGTCTTTCACTGAAGGGAGAATTCTCTGGAATCCTGGACACAAGCTCCTTGAGTTGAGGAGGGATTCTCACAAGGTTGACTTGGATTGTTTTCCTGCGAAGTGATTCCATAACCTATAAAACAGGAACAAAGATGAAGATCCAAACCCTTGAAATGGTTAGTGGATGCAAATGATGCTTCATGATGTTCATGATGTATGCACAAGTATATGTACAAATAAGTCACACAAGTTCCTAGTTTCAGGCTTGCATGGGGTTTCATAGGTAAGTACCCTCTTGAAGTTTAGTTGGCTCAACCTGTCCTATAAATAGTAACCGGGTTCTAAGGAGCTCAATATCACTAGATTATTTTCTGTGTTCATTGTTTCAGTTTAGCCACTTTATTGGCGACCGAAATATTCCAAGAAAACAACCCTTAATGAGTGTAGTATCGAGTATCTACCAACTTCGGACTGCACCAAATCCGGTCATCTCACTACCCCTAAAAAGACCAAGATGGTCAAGTAAAGGTTCTAAAAGTCCATTAGTGCTTCATGACATCACTCAGCGGCCCCATATTCTCTTTGATTGACTCAAAGGCTACCGGTACCCACAAATATGTCACAATAATATAGCTATTGCTTCAACCATGTCGGTATACCCCACACAGTTTCCATAACGTATTGCTATTTACCTATGAATGTTTCCCAAATCCAGGTAGAGGATTCAAACCCAAACAATAGAACCAATTGTAAAGCAATCAAAGCAAACAAGGTAAGCATGTAAAGGTGATCTTAAACACTAAGGTAACCCCACTTTTAGAATGATCCCCAGCAGAGTCGCCAGTTCTGTGATACGGCGGGAGAACTGACTTAAAGTTTTACGTTTGTGTTCGCAAATGTTTCGGTTCAGCAAGAGTCGCCACCGACTTTTTATTTTATCCAAAGGAAAGGTCAAAAAGCATAGAAAAGACCTTTGAGATGTTTTCTTGGGTTCGGGGGGTAGATTATGAAAAGGGAAGGTGCTAGCACCCTTTTCATCCATGGTTTTCCATGGGCTCTTAGTTACTTGTTTAGATCACTTGCTTTTGCTTTTCAATTATTTGAAATGGTGCTTTGTGTGTGGTTTTGAAATTTTTTTGAAAAGAGGCCTTGTCTAGGCAACCTTTGTAACAATTCTTGTTTGAATGTTTTACAAAGGTGTTTGTCTTTTGAAAAGATGTTTCAATGTTTAAAAGTTTGTTTTGGGAAAATGTTTTGAGATGTGTGTTTGAAAATAGCAAGGATGTTTGCAAGTTTGATCAAGTAACTAGGAGTTGTCTACCCTAACTCAAAGATCTTTCCTACATATTTTAACCCTTTTACATTGTTGTTTTACCATTGTATTTGGTAAACAACCTTGTGTTTGGATGTTAAATGGGACAGGCGCGGGTCATCGTATGAACATGATAGCAATTGCGCCAAGTATCTTAGCAAATTTTTGAGGGACTAGATCATTTTGTATAGGCAACCAAGATAGCGTCATCGAGGGACTATGATCTTTTGTTTTGTTTTTGTTTTGCCAAGATACTCAACATGCATACCATGGCCATTTTAAAGGCAACAAGTGGATGAAACCCTATGGGTGCTTGTGTGCATTGTGTTGTCATTTTCATGCATTTTTTGTCTTGTTTTCGTCAAGCTATTTGTTTGATTTTGGATATTTGCATACAAACCCTAATCTCTATCATGCATATTTGAAAGCTATAAATGCGTAAAAGTAAATCTAATGCTATTACAACATGATTATGGGGAGGGGGATACAAATTTGAATTTGGGGATATTTGCAAGAAAATAAAACCCTAAGATTATTACAACCATATTGAATTCTTTGTACAAATAATAAATAAGCAAATATTTAAATGGACAATTAAATAAATATGCAATATATTATAAATATTCAAAAAATGTTTTTTTGTATTATTTTTATGTATGTAAAAATAAAGTATTTAATGTATTAAAAATAAGAAAATAAAAGATTACTTTTATTAAGGGTGGAAACCTTAATTTGTATTAAGAAAATATATATATATATTATATGTATTATTTATTCATGTACAATAAAATAAATAAATAAAAATATATACAAATGTTAAAAATAAAAATATATGAGAAAAATATTATTTAAGTATATAAATAATAAAAATAAAAACATAATATTTTTTTGTATTATTTATAAGTTTTTATTTAAGAAAATAGATATATTAAACTTAATAAACTAAATACTATGCCAAAATAAAAATAAAAAATAAAATAAAATGTGAAATTTTAAGAAAAATATTTTTGATATTTTTTTATGTTTAGAAAAATAAAATAAAGTCAGAAACTAAAAAGAAAATAGAAAAATATACAAAAATAAATTAAATGGGCCAAGGAGGTGTGAGAAGAAAGCCCATGGGTGCAAACAACATGGAATAGCCAGGCCCAGCCCAGCTGGCCTTCATCTTCAACCTTGTGACAGAATACGCGCGCCTAGATGTTCAAACTGGGAAATCCTGCATACGTGCTCTAAAGCAAAAACTTGCAACCTGAAAGTTATAGAGCATGATCATACGATTCTAACCATGTAAAAAACTTAATCTAACTCTCAAAGACCAGAGAGAATTTCTCTGGCCCTAATTTCTAACCTAGTTTTTTTAGAAAGTTCATCATTCAAATTCTCCCAACACAGTTAACTTAAATGAAATCTATGCATATGTACAGCTTAAGGGCAATGAGTACTACATTTTTTATTCATAAACCTAAGCCTAATGATTCCTAAATAGAGAGATAGAAGTTTGAAATTTACCTGTTTCAGTTGAACTCGAGTATGGCAATGTAGGGGTTTTCAGTGAGGCCTGAGATGTTTGTGAGCTTGCTTGAAGTTCCTTTGACCTTCCCCAATGCTTAGTTTGCTTGAAACTTGCTTGAATAAGCTTATAGAAGTCAACCTGCACAGTCAGAATTCAAAAATGGTGGAGCTTGAAAACAAGGTTACAGTTGCTGGCCAATGGTTAGGATACCTTAGGTGGGTTGTTTAGAAGGTGTTTGAAGTGTTTACAAGCAAAACGCACGAGTGGATTTTGCTTTGGATGTCAAAATGTAGAAGCTGCCCTGTTTTGCAAGTTTTTTGGTGTTTTGGTGTTCAAGGGTGTTTGAGGACTGGCTAGCTCGTGTTTCTGACCTTAGGCAATATGCAAAAGTTGTCTGAAAGGGTTACAACACTTAGTTTTATCAGATACCAAAGTTATGTGATTTTGGCAAGTTGACTTGGTTTTGAAGAAAAGTGTGAAGTGACCAAGGGCAGGCCTGTACAGGCTAGCTTCAATCATGCACAAAGTTGTTGTACCTTTGCCTAAGTTTATGGAGTTTGTTTGCTGCAAAGATATGGGTTCAAGGCTCAAGGGAAACAAATTGACATAAAGCCACCTTTATCAAAATGGCATTGTTAACTTTTTGCCATTTTTAGATTAATTCAATGTGTAAACCTCTATTGATGAGAACAATGACTTAATCCATTGAGTTTGAATTCAATTTTTGAGTGTGGAAGGGTTTAGATACATGTAAGCAAGTACAAGCAAGGCTGGATAGAAAATACAACTTGTAGCAACATGAAAAATGCCATGGATCAAAGTGACTTTTTGCCAAATTCAAACCTTCGATTTTCCCTAACCATAAATGATTTTGGAGAGTTCTTGGACATTTTGGAAATCTTGTAACATGCTCTACAATACATATTTGAAATTAATTTTGATATTCCAATTGGAACTATGTGAAAAATTGCCATGAAGATAGGTCAAAATCCTGCCTAAATTAGGGCAAAATTTCACTAAGTTAAAAGTTTCATGGACCCTTGTTCCAAAAATCATAACTTGATATTCAAGCATCTTTTGGGAAAACTTTGTGAATCAAAGTTGTATATTTTGTGGAGGAATACAACTTTCATGTTGGAAGTTTTGTTTGAATCCAATTTCATCATGGTGAAAATATTGGGCAAAGTTGGGGAAAAATAAGAAATTTTCATAACTTAGAAAATTTCGAAGTTATGAAAATTTTCCATTTTAAACCCTAATTTGCAAAATTAGGTTTCTTGGTGAACAAGTTTCATGATTTGACTCATCTTGATGAAAAATGACCCTTGGCACTTGATTTTGACCAAAAAGTCAAAGTTTGACTTTTCAGTGTATAGTTGATTTTTGATCAGTTGACTGGAAAATTCATCTATCAATCCAATGCTTTTGAGATCTTTTGAACCTTGTGATTAGGTCAAGATGATGCCATTGAGTCCTTGAGTCCATTTTTGAACCCAATTTGCCATTGGCTAGGTGAAAAATCAGAAATTTCCCTTCAGTAGTCAAAACCCTAAAAATGATCATTTTGCCCTTTTGGTGATCTGATCAAATTTCTTGAGGAGTTGTGGTCCAAACTTGATCAAATGGTTCATATGAGTTTATAATGTTGATATGGATCAAAATTTATGAGGTTTGACTGTAAATTGGCCACAGTTGACTTTTCCCCCAATATAGTTGATTTTTAGGTCAACTGTCCAATTGAGTGGGCAAAAATTTGATTCAAAGCTTGAAACTTGATATGAGCAATATTAGAGGTCCAAAATGAAGTAAGAAAGTCACATTGAACATTGAAAGTCCAAAAATTCTTGTGCAAACTCAAACCCTAATTTCAGGTCAATAGTGCAAGGAGATGTCTTGAGCAGAGCAAACCTTAGTTTGATCTTGAGTTCAAAGAGTCTTGTGAGGGTAAATCTTGATAAAATGAGAGGGAAAATTTTGGGGTACAACACTTATGTTTTGCGGTGTTGTCGACCAGAACATCGATGTGAGGCAGTGGGAAATCATCTTTGGGGCTCACCCTGTTCAGATCCCTATAGTCCACACACATCTGTACCTTACCATCCTTCTTCGGCACCGGAACCACGTTGGCAACCCACTACGGGTAAGAAGTAACTTCTAGAAACCCAGCTTCAAACCGTTTCATGACCTCAGCTTTGATTTTCTCAGACATCTAAGGGCGCATACGGCGAACCTTCTATTTTATCGGAGGACAATCTTCTTTGGTTGGCAGACGGTGAACCATAATGTCAGTGTCTAAACCAGGCATATCTTCATAAGACCAAGTGAATATCTCAACATAGTCGCGTAGCATCTGTATCAACTATTGCTGGACATTAGGTTCCAGATTCGCACCAATCTTGACCTCTTTCTTGTCTTCCTCTATACCCAAATTTACTGATTTTACTGGCTCTTCATGCGGCTGTATGGCCCTCTCTTCCTGAAGTAACAGTCTAGCAAGCTCCCCATGCACGTCACAATCATCGTCACCTTCATCCTCGGCTTGGTTGATCAGATTTTCGAAGTCATAATTGGCAATAGCAGAGTCTTTATCAATGGCATCCAAAGTGGATGTGGATCTGCATTTTGATATGTGAGTGTGTGTAAGACAAATAGCTGTTTTGATAAAGTGCAAGATAGAAAAGAAAAACAAGGAGCGCAAAATCTGTAATGTAAGAAAACGTCCAATGCTTTATTAATGATATATGGAAATGACAAATAATAAGCCCTCACAAACAAAGCCAAAGTGCCTCAGGCAAGGCACCGGGCCGCAAAGTTTTAAACTCTCTGTTACAAATCTCGAAACAAAAGTCTATTACTGTGTAATAAAAGAAACGGGCACGAAGTCCTTCGCTGTCCGGTTGCTCAAACCACCATTGGCATTCGGGTAAATCCAGCTGCCGATATTTGAATCGTCTTCATCATCTCCAATTGCATTCACTCCCTGATCATGCTTGGGCATGGGTGCAGTTATGACGTTGGGTTTCTCCGGAGCGTCAAACTCAATCTCTTTAGCTTCAATCAAATCCTGCACTTTATTCTTCAAAGCCCAACAATTGTTTGTATCATGGCCTAGACTATTGGAGTGATAGGCACATCGGGAGTTTGGATTACACAACGAAGATGTGGTGCTGGGATTCTTCGGGGCTTTCCTCAGAGTTACCAGGTTGGTCTTTAACAATTATGGTAGGATTTGTGACAAGGTCATATTAAGCCGAGTGTACTGTCTCTGCGGCCTCTCCATTATTTGCTGATTGTTGCATTGTGGGGCAACTGTAGGTCTTGATATTACTACCGCATTCACTTCTTGGTGGCGTTCAGGTCTGCTTTGGCTCCTCGAGCTGTAAACCGCACTAGCTTCTTTCTTTCCAGTGAATGACCTCTTTTCTGTACTTGACGAAGCACCTTTCTGTATCTTGCCACTTCTGATACCAGCTTCTACTCTTTCCTTAGTCATAATCAATTCAGTAAACCCAGATGATGAACTGCCAATCAAATGATTGAAAAATGGACCAGACAAGGTCCCCAGAAACATATCAACCAACTCCATATCAGACAGAGGGGGTTGGACTCTTCCAGCCAGATCTCTCCACTTCTGAGCATAGTCCTTAAAACCTTCGCTTGCACCGATGGACATACCCTGAAGCTGAGTACGCGTGGGAGCAAGGTTGACATTATACTGGTATTGCTTATAGAAAGCAGCAATAAGGTCTTCCCAGTTGCGGACATTAGCTCCTTCCAATTGATAAAACCATTCAAGTTGAGTCTCTGACAGACTATCTTGAAAGAAATGGACCCACAGATTCCTATCAGTAGTGTAAGGTTGGATCTTTTGGACGTATGAGCGGAGATGTAGTTTTGGACGGGACACTCCATCATACTTAGAAAAGACCGGAGCTTTAAACTTTTGAGGAATCACCACCCCCGATGCTAGTCCCAAATCTCCGAAGTCCAAACTGGGAACCTTCTGAATCTCCATAGCACTCAGACGGTCTTCAAGTTGTTTGTACCTATCCTCAGCAGAAGGGTACTATTCATCATCAAAATCAGTGTCATTATCATAGACCACAGGGCTAGGACCCTTTCCTTCCTCTTGATTCTCTCCTCCTCTAGATGAATGAGACATATCAGCTTTCTGTCGCAACCTATTCCCAAATTTGTGACCCATGTTCAGAAGAACCACCTTCTTCTTCTTCTTCTTCTTCTTCTTCTTCTCCTTCTCCTTCAGGATGAGAGTCTTCAAATCCTGTTGTCCTTTGGCCAAGTTCAAGAACATCTCTTGGAATTGAGCATTATGTGCTTGAAGAGCTTTGATGGCTTGATCGATAGGTGTTTCATAAGACATTTTGTGCTGAAATAAACAGCGAAGAAGATAAGAAACATGTAATGGTACCTTTAATGAGGTGCATGGTAATGGAATGCGTATGAAATTATTTCAAAGACTTTGGGAGATTCAAATTTGTAAAACAAAATAAAACACACTTTATTAGATTAAACTTCTAACAAGGTTTAACAATGTCTTCAAGGCGTTACAAAAGAAATAAACTGAAAAGCAAATCTAAACTAGAAACAATAAAAGACATCATAAATCCCATGGTCGTTTCCCCTTCGTGCTGACATAATCATTGATTGTCCTTTCATTCTCAAGTTGCCTCGTGAGATTCAAGATCTTCCTTTCCTGCTCATGATACTTCTCCTGGTATGTATCCCTTTCTTCCTTTAACTAGATCCAAGATCTCTTCAATGCCCTAAGATCAGTAGGCATATAAGGATAGAGGACTGTATAAGGAACACCTTCTTCATTAGTATGCTCCACAACCACCGGTAAAACAGCTTCATAAGGCATCCCCATCTTTTGAGCACGGGATCGAACCCACTGGAGATAAGGTTGCATAGGGAGAGAGGTTATTGGTCCCAGCTCGTGAGGGTCAGACCTGTTCACCCTGCCCCATGCTCGTATAAACCTTCGGCGATGCTCATCAATGTCCCCCTTGTAGTAAAAGACAATATCTATAAGAAGCAGCTCATGAGGACCGTCTCTCCGAGCGTGACCAAACTGTCGTAAAGCCAAGCAAGGACTGTAGGTTATACCCCCTCTAATTCCAAGCAATGGGACATTAGGATATCCCCCACAATGATCAATGACAGCAGTATCTTCCATAGCCTGGGAACACCAAAGAATGTCTGTATGGGCAATTGACATTATTCTGTAGGACCAACCCAAACCTTCTTCGTTCTTCAGCACGGACTTAGGGAGGTGCAAAATAAACCACCTTGACAGCAACGACATGCAACACATAAGAGTCCCTCTTCTTCGCACAGTACGAGTGTAGAAGGCATGCAAGATATCACTCAGTAGAGTAGGCACAGGATTGCGAGAAAGGAAGATCTTAACTGCATTCACATCTATAAAGGAATCTGGATTCGGGAAGAGAACCAAACCGTAGATAAGGAGAGCCAAGATATCTTCAAAAGCCTGAAAGTCCAAACTATCCCAGAATAGTTGAGCTTGATCTATCAGAAACTTGGCTAAGAAACCTTCGACCCCGCTTCGTGTTTCCCAATTGGATACCACGTCAGCCCGTTTCAGATGCAGAGCTGAGGCAATGTCTTCTGGTCTAGGAGTCTCTTCCATACCTATGAAGGGTACCTGCTCAAGGATGGATATGCCCAATAAGTGAGAGAACTCTTCCAAAGTGGGAACCAGCTGATAATCCGGGAAGGTGAAACAATGATGTACCGGATCAAAGAACTGGAAAAGTACGCTCATCATCTACTCATCCAGCTTTGAAGTGACCAGGCTAAGGAGATTACCATGTCTTCTGACAAATGAAGAAGTATCAGAAACTTTTGAGACTAACTCTCTGAGATGAGCAGGTATTTGCACAAAGTTAACCCGAATGGTGTTTCTGCGCATAGAAGCCATAATCTGCAAAACAGAACAAAGATAAATCCCTTCGGTCTTTGAAATGGTTAGCGTAATGAAGTATGCATGCTATGTTATGATGCATGATGTCATGATAAAACACACAACAGGTATAGCAGGTAACAAACATGGTAAAGGCACACAAGTCACACAAGAGCCCTTAAGTTTCAGGCTTGCATGGGGTCTAGGTACTATCCTCTTGAAGTTCAGTTGGTTTCAACCTGTCTTAATAATAGTAACCGAGTTCTAGAGGTTCTCAATATCATTGACCATCCTCCATCGGTCATGGTTTCAGCTCACGCAATCTTTTCTTGCGGCCGGAAATATCTCGAGAGTATGGTCTCAATGAGTGTAATATCGAGTATCAACCAGTTCTCAGCTCTATACTGAGGTCGGCTATCTCACTACTTCCTATGGCCAAGTTGGTCAATTATAAGTTATAAGGTCAGTTAATGCTTAACGACCTATATACCAGCCCCGTATTCTCCTCGTTTCTCCACAAGGGATACCGGTACCAACCAATGTGCCACATCAACGTAGCTACTGCTTCAACCGTATCGGTCTGCACCGTATAGTTCCCTCATAGTTTATTTCTACTTACCTAAAAGGTGTCCCCCAGATCCGGGTTAGGATCTATAGTAACTCCAATACAAAGCCCACAAAAATAAAGCAATCAAATCAAACAAGAGAAGCAAATATGACGGACTAATCCTAAGGTATACCCCACTTATTAGCGTCCCCAGCAGAGTCACCAGTTCTGTGATACGGTGGCAGAACCAGAACTGTTTGAATGCTGGTTTGTGTTTTGCGTTTGTGTTTGCAAAATGTCGCGGTAAGCAAGATTCGCCACCGACTTTTATTTTATCCAACAAGGAAAGGAAAAAAACACAAAAAAAATCCTTTTTTCGAGATTTTGAGTACGGGGGGTAGATTATAGAAAGGGAAGGTATTAGCACCCTTTCTATCTGTGGTTTTCCACGGGCTCTTAGGTACTTGCTCATCATTTTGAAATTGCTTGTGTGTGTTTGATTTGAAAAAAGTTTTTGTTTTACCTCGATTTAACCCTTGCTTCTGTCTTCAAGAGTGTTACGAAGTGTTTTTGAAAACTTTGTTTGAGAAGGTGTAAGTGTGGAAAAAGTTTGTTTGTTTGAGAAAGTACTTAAGAACTAATCTACCTACTCGAAAAAAAGAATGTTTCTATTCTTGTTTCCTTTAGGCAGTTGTGATACGGTGGGAGAACTGACTGTGGTTTTGCGTTCGTATTCGCACTTGTGCGGTTGAGCAAGAGTCGCCACCGACTTTTTATTTTATCCTAAAGGAAAGGTTAAAAAAGCACAGCAAAAACCTTTTGATATATTTCGTGGGTTCGGGGAGTAGATTATGAAAAGGGAAGGTATTAGCACCCTTTTCATCCATGGTTATCCATGGGCTCTTAGTTACTTGGTTTTTTAGATCACTTGCCTTGATTTTCGATTGCTTGAAAATGGTGTGTGTGTATGTGTGTGTTTTGAAAATGTTTTGGAATAAGATGCCTTGTCTTAGGCTAACCTTGTAACAATTCTTTACTCGAATATTTTACAAAGGCGTGTATCTTTTCGAAAAGATGTTTCAAAATGTTTTGAGAGTTTGTTTTGAAAGTGCTTGTGGAATGTGGTTTTTGAAAAGAAGGCAAGTGGTTTTGCAAGTTGATCTCAAGTAACTAAGAGTTTTGTCTACCCTATTGTATTCAAAGGTTTTTGTTATGTTTTAAACCCTTTTTAACAATTTTGTTCCACCATTGAATTTGATGGACAATCTTGCGTTTAGGAAGTTTATTCGGGACGGGCGCGGGTCATCGTATGGACCATGAATGCAATGGTGCCAAATGTCTTTGGCAATTCGCTTTGAAGGGACTATGATCATTCCGTGTTAGGCAACATTCAAAAGCGTCATCGAGGGACTGATGATCATTTGAATTTGTTTTGCCAAAGATACTCGACGTGCAAGCATGGCCCATTTTGGAAGGCAACATGTGGGATTACCCTAGAGGGTGCAAGTGTGATTGTGTATTGATTTCATGTATTTGTCTTGTATTAGGTTATCTAGCGTTTGATTTTATGTACATGCAAACCCTAGGTCTAACCATGGTATAATTCAAAAAAGCGGTAAATTGCGGAAATGTAAAGTCTACACTATTACAAAATAAGTATCCGGGAGTGGGGGTACAAATTTATGAATGGGGATGAGACTTATAGTATCCAATAAGTTACAACCAAATCGAATTTGCGATCAAATGTAAATGACGTATATCAATGTATAAGATAAACAAATGCGTATAGGAGCAATGTAAATATATTGTGTAAGTGTACGTGTATTTGATTATTTACAGGTGCGACAATGTAATTTTTACGAGAGTATTATTAAGTATTGTTTTAACCTAAAGAAAAATTAAATGTTTATTTAATTAATTAGTCTTGTAATCTTGTATTTTGATATGTACGAAAAGAATGTTTTAATGAAAAGAAAAATATTCTAAGTTTGAAAGTTATTATTTTACATTTGATATATAAAAAAGGTATCTTTGTATTATTAGTAAGAATATTTGAATTAAAAAAAGTGTTTTCAATTTTAATTATATGATGTAAAAAAATGTATTTTGTTATTTATGTACAAAAGTATGTTTTAAATAAATATCAAGAATTAAATTAGAAAAAAAAGTAGTTTTATTTGTTATGCACAAAAGTATGTTTTAAGAAAAGAAAATATTTCTGAGTTTAAAAATCATCATTTAAAATTGTGTATATAAATTTGCATCCTTATATCCTTGTGTTTAAAAAATGTACAAAGAGTATTTAAATTGAATGTTTTAAATTAATTAGAAAATATATTTTTATGTATGTACAAATTAGGTATTTTAAGTTAGAGAGAAAAAATATAAAAGGTTTGGTGTTAATTTATTAACAAAATAATTTGTTATATATATATATATATATATATATATATATATATATATATATATATATATATATATATATATATATATATATATATATATATATATATATATATATATATATATATATATATATATATATATATATATATATATATATATATATATATATATATATATATATATATATATATATATATATATATATATATATATATATATATATATATATATATATATATATATAAAAGTGGTTAAGTTGATTAATTAATAAGAGTAATGTTTGTTTTATATAAAAGAAAGTAAACATTTTTAATGGGCCTTAGGCATTCAGAAGCGGGCAAGGCCCACGTTGACACAAGATGTTTTAGGGTTCTATTGTGTTTTCATTTGGGACATGTTAGGGTTTGCAGCGAGCAGAAGCGCCGTTCATGGAGGTTTCGTCTTCTTCGCGTGATTCTTCATTCGTTTCTGAGTTCCTCAATGGCCACCAGCACCTTCTACTCTCCTCTTCCCTCCAGCGATGGCATTTGGGGCGATGGATTCGGTGAGTTCATTTTCCTATTTCGCTTAGGTTTGTTACGATTTTTTGCATGTTCATGATTTCCATGTTCATTGATTCTGAGTTTGTGTTTATGTGATTTTTTGAGATTCTATGAAAGGAAAAAGATGGTGGAAAAGCTACCTGGAGGAGGAGGAGGAGGGAGGTTTGAGTGCGTAGGAGGCCGGGACAAGGAAGTTGAGGCGGAGACACGTGATGCTTGCTTGGACGACACTTGGTATTTCTGTACTTTTCTCTTTTGCCTAGGGTTTCATGATGATTTGTGACAAACTGAAAACCCCTTTTTGAAACTCACTTCTTTCTTCTTCTCTCCTACTGTATGCTTGTTGCTTCTTTTTCTGCCCTATGATGAACTCAGAGTTCTGAGGGCCTCGCATGTATGCTTGAAATGTTATTGTTGAGCCACTTTGTATGCTTTGATGTTGCTTCTAAACGATTTGCCTTTTGAGTTGCTTTTTGAAATGTGGTGCCTTGTATTGCCTAATGATGAAGAGATTCTGAAGGCATTTGTGTATGCTTCTGATATATGCTCTTGTTGAATGGTTTTGAACATACGCGTTGATGCAGGCCTGGACTTGGTTCAGGTTTCACAAGTTTGAGGCTTGTGAAGTTGAGTTTGGCAGGTGTTTGCTTAAGGTTGATGGCCTCCTGACTTGCTTCAGGCAGGTTTTCTTTGCTTTAGCTGGTATGGTCTGGGATATCAGGTCAGGTTTTTGAATGATTTAGGCCAGGTTTTGAATGGTTTTGGCCAGGTTTTTGTTTGACAGGTTATATGCTGGTATGGCTTATGCAGTAGGCAAGTTTGCTTCAGGCAGGTTTAATGGCTTGACAGTAGGGTGGTGTGCTTCATGTTAGGCTTCAGGTAGTATGAGGCTTTGGCATATTTGATGCTTCAGGTTTAGACAGGATGAGGCTTTTTGGCTTCAACTGGTTATTTTTGTGTTTTTAGTTATTGACAGGTTGTGTTGGTTTTTGTTAAGCTTGAGGCTTAACAGTTAGTATGCAGGTTTTTGTATATTCTTTTCTTCTGGTTTGAGGTTGGGCTCTCCTCTAGGTCTGATGCAGGTCTTGATCTTTTATGGTTAAGGCTTATGCAGTTTTGTATATTGGTTTGCCTCCTTGCCTTATCCACTGTGTTTTTTGTTTTTGTATTTCTATCTTCCTGCCTAAAAGCCTAAAAACCTGCTTACTTTCCTCTTCTTTTTCTCTCTCTTTAGTACAAAAAACATTAAAAATTGTTTATATTTTGTACTTCTCTGAAAAAGTAGACAGCTGGGAAATGATGAAATTGATTTTGTTTGCTTGCAATACAATGTTTCCTCTGCATTCTTATCTCTTCCTTTGACAGCTTTTGTGCCTGCTTGATATCTTGCCATATCTTCTTATTTGACAGCTTTTGGCAGAAAGTTTGAATTTGGACTTGGTTGGCAATTCAGTTTGGACCTTTAGTTGGGTTTGAATTTGTGCAGTACTATTTGAGATTTGAACTTATGCAATTTTGACAATTTTTGAATTGTGCATTTTTTAAACTTGTGCATTCAATTAATTTGCAAACATTTTCACTCTTCTTTGTGAACCGGGAGAAATCCCGTGATTTGCAAAGAGGACTAACTGATCCCAGTTGTTGCTTTTAATTATGAGTCTAATTTAAACTGTATGTCTCTTTAATTCAATTTATCTGTTTCTAACTTTTCTTCCTTTCTTTTGCAGATGAATAATTAAAACGGAGCACTAGAGCAAGGGATAGCAGATGAAGAATTGAAGAATAGAAACAATGTTTAGGATAGTTTTCTTTTTTATTTAAATTTAAATTAATGTAAAATCATTGCTTGTAATTAAATTATAAACAATAATTGTACAAATAATTTAAGAATAAATAAAAGTCTTTGTTATCCAATCAATTCTATTTCCTTCTTTATTGTTTATTTATTATTTAAAACTCTTTGGATTAAAATAATCGAAAAATAAATTTCAATCACTTAATTTAGAATAATAAATAATTTAAATAAACAATGCTTTAATAATTGATCAGTTAAACCTGGCCTTTCCAATATCCAAAGCAAAGCAACAGTTAACCAAAACAAACTAATCAGGCGCATTCCCTTTTCCCTGATTTTTTATCAAACACTGTAAATCCAAACTGCATGGATCTTTTGACTGGCTCAGACAAACCAACGTGAATTCAACCCAAATGCAGTCTTTTACTGATTAAATCAAATAATGCGAATTCAACCCAAATCTCGGAATGTCTTGCAAAGCACTGTAGAATTTAGATCTTTCTGAGAACGTGCCCAAAAACCCTAATTCCTGATTAAATGCCAAAGAAACGTTCGCCTGATCGAAGTTGAGCCAAAATCAACCAAAAACCCTAAACCAACTGTTTGAAGCATTCCAGAGCCCTGAAAATCAATAAAACCCTAATTGTGTCCTGACTGACGAGAAAAGTCTGTTTGACCGATTCTTGAGCCAGTTTGAAAAATCAGGAAATGCCTGAAGCTGAGATTTCTTGTGGTAAAATGCGAGGGCAAATTTTGGGGTACAACAGTTGCCCCTGTTCAATCTTATTGAACCTGAAGAGTTAGATTGGCAAGTTTGCCTTTCGCGACTTGAAGGTAAAAGAAGATTGGACACTAAAGTGCCCAGAAAATTTGCACTCGTCGATGTGATGGTAGAGGTGAATGGGCTTAAAGATGCCATTTGGTGATGGGCTTAAAGATGCCATTTGGTGATGGGCTTAAAGATGCCATTTGGTGATGGGCTTAAAGATGCCATCTGATGCGATAGAATCTTGTCGGGGGATGGGCTTAGAGATGCCATCTGATAATGGGCTTAAAGATGCCATTTGGCGACTGCTGGTAGGAGGATGGGCTTATAGATGCCATCTGGACATGTTGAACTGTATGTTATGGTGAGTGGACGAGTATCAGAAAGGCACCCACGTTTTGGAACATCTCTGAATTGGGGGTCCGAGCAAGCAATAGATTGACATCCACGTTTGGAGAATCCGTAAACTATTTTAAAGTTGAGATTGAATAAGCAATAGAGCCACATCCGTTGTTGGGAAGCGTCCGTAAACTGTTTTCAAAAATGGGCATCTGAACAAGTTGGTAGATTAACATCCGTTGTTGGGAAGAATTCGTAAACTGTTTTCAGAAGTCTTGAAGTTGAAGAGGAACCGGTGTAGGGTTTCCTGATGATGCGTCTGAATGGATCTGGAATAAGTATCAGAATGTCGCCGTGTCCGGGTCACATCTGAACTATTTCTGGATGAATCTCGGGAGATGGTCTTTGTCTGTCGACTGATCTTACCTGAAAAAGTAAAGGGTTAGTTGTATGCAATGTCATGATGCATGATGCAATGTATGTGACATCAATGTTTATGACATGAATGTGATGAATGCGCATGTAAGCTGATGAGCTATCTTGCTGAGGATAAATGAATCTTGGACGGCTGAAGATAAAAGAATCTTGACCGCTGCCGGGAAAATAATTCCTTGGCTGTTGCTGGGGAAGAGAATTCCTGATGACCTCTACTGGGGAGTTCCAAACTAGTAGACTCATGCTGGGGAGGTAAGATTGAGAATCTTCAGCTCGGTGGGAAGTATCTCTGGCGACTTCACTGGGGAACTCAAGATTTGCCCTCCCAAAACTCTGTGGGGAGAAGGTTCATTAGTCTGGCTCCGCTGGGGATTGATAATTTAAAGTTTTAGCTTTGCTGGGGATAATGAAACTTGACTCTGAGGGGAGTTATCCTCTGGAAGGTTCTCTGGCTGGGGATTGCGAGAGTCCTCTGATTATTACAGGTGAAGGCTTGGAATCTGAACAAGCGATAGATTGACATCCGTTACTGGAGAATCCATAAACTGTTTTCAGAACGTTGAGAAGTGTCTGAACAAGTGATAGGTTAACATCCGTTACTGGAGAACCCGTGAACTGTTTTTAGAAATCTTGAGATTGAATAAGCAATAGAGCAGCATCCGTTGTTGGGAAGCGTCCGTGAACTGTTTTCAATGGTTGCATCTGAACAAGTTGGTAGATTAACATCCGTTGTTGGGAAGAATCTGTAAACTATTTTCAGACGTCTTGAGAAGAATCTGAACAAGTGATAGGTTAACATCCGTTACTTGGAGAACCCGTGAACTGTTTTCAGAAATCTTGAAATTGAATAGGCAATAGAGCAGCATCCGTTGTTGGGAAGCGTCCATAAACTGTTTTCAAAGGTTGCCTCTGAACAAGTTGGTAGATTAACATCCGTTGTTGGGAAGAATCTGTAAACTGTTTTCAAAGGTTGCATCTGAACAAGTTGGTAGATTAACATCCGTTGTTGGGAAGAATCCGTAACTATTTTCAGAAGTCTTGAGAAGAATCTGAACAAGCGATAGGTTAACATCCGTTACTTGGAGAACCCGTAAACTGTTTTCAGAAATCTTGAAGTTGAATAAGCAATAGAGCAGCATCCGTTGTTGGGAAGCGTCCGTAAACTGTTTTCAAAGGTTGCCTCTGAACAAGCTGATAGATTAACATCCGTTGTTGGGAAGAATCCATAACTGTTTTCAGAAGTCTTGAGAAGAATATGAACAAGCGATAGGTTAACATCCGTTACTTGGAGAACCCGTAAACTGTTTTCAGAAATCTTGAAGTTGAATAAGCAATAGAGCAGCATCCGTTGTTGGGAAGCGTCCGTAAACTGTTTTCAAAGGTTGCCTCTGAACAAGCTGATAGATTAACATCCGTTGTTGGGAAGAATCCATAACTGTTTTCAGAAGTCTTGAGAAGAATCTGAACAAGCGATAGGTTAACATCCGTTACTTGGAGAACCCGTAAACTGTTTTCAGAAATCTTGAAGTTGAATAAGCAATAGAGCAGCATCCGTTGTTGGGAAGCGTCCGTAAACTGTTTTCAAAGGTTGCCTCTGAACAAGCTGATAGATTAACATCCGTTGTTGGGAAGAATCCATAACTGTTTTCAGAAGTCTTGAGGAGAATCTAAACAAGCGATAGGTTAACATTCGTTACTTGGAGAACCCGTAAACTGTTTTCAGAAATCTTGAAGTTGAATAGAAACCGGTGTAGGGCATCCTGATGATGAGTTCGTGTAAAACTGCATCGGGTTTTTGAACACTTTTGACATTCGAATGCCCCAAGTGGTGATGTAGATAATTTCCTGGCTTGTTACAGGTGTTGATCTACAATCGGTCGTCCACAGATGTTTTCCTGGCTTGTTACAGGTGTTGATCTGGGATTCTTCAGACGTGCCCTGGCCGGATACAGGAGTCGAATCTGGAAATATGGTCAACAGATATGCCCTGGATGGATACAGGAATCGAATCTAGAAATATGGTCAACAGATATGCCCTGGCTGGATACAGGAATCGAATCTGTAATTGTGATAGTTGATAGATATGCCCTGGCTGGATACAGGAATCGAATCTGGAAAGGTGATAGCTGATAGATATGCCCTGGCTGGATACAGGAATCGAATCTTCAAACTCTTCAGACGTGCCCTGGCTAGATATAGGAATCGAGTCTGGAAATGTAATAGTTGATTTGTTAAACACTTTTGACATTCGAATGCCCCAAGTGGTGATGAAAGAATCTTGAATCAGATTACTCCGCATATTGAGAGATTTCTTGAAATCTTGACTGGACTGCCCCAGGTTAACTGAACTTTGAAAGATCTGTTGGACCTTGACTGGACTGCCCCGGGTTAATTGGATGGTGACATGTCATGCCCCTTGCTGATAAGAGATTTGTAAAGGAAGTGTCGTCCCTTTGAAGTAATTTTGCTCACTGAGAGAGTTTTCGTTCCTCCGAACATTCGTTGTATGAATTTCTTCGCTGTCAAACAAAAAGCCAAATGCAGACAGTGATATTCAAGCAATGCAAAGTTTATGTTTGTCTCAAAGTTTTGAAAAATGCGTTTTTAGCAGAAAACTTTTTATAAGACAGATCAACACAAGATTTAGAGCAAAGCCCTACAAGAGTCAGGATACCTTTTGTAACAGTATGCTTTCAAATTAACCCATGCTTCAAATAGGACTTTTGAAGGGTTGTAACATGGCCTGGTTCACGGTTTAAGAAACAAAGGATAAAGGCTCAAGGTATATTTGTACCCACCCGCTCTTCGTGATGTTCTCCGACCTAAGCTCAGTTAATTGTGTGTCACACTCTGTTTTGAGTTTGGAACGACTTTTGGGCGATGGTTCACCAGTTGACTTTGGGGAGACGGTCATCATCTCCTCTTTCTTTTTCAACATTTTTTATGTTGCTGAGGATTTTGTAATGACCTCACTATTTTGATTTTGATTTGTTATCCCTAACTTTTGCCTGACTGATACCGTTTTCCGGGATTACAGTCAGCGGGATGCCCCAGCTTTCTAAAGCCTCCTTTATAGGTTTTGGCTCAGCGGACTTTTTCTTTTTGAGAGATTGACTGTCTGTGTGATAGGGAACCACCCTTGTCTTTTGATTCCAAAGGAAGGCTTTCTCTTTTTTTTGATGTCGTTCGTTGTGTTACAAACTGAGAGTTTGCGACTTCAATGCGCGCTTTCTTTTGAATTAAACTGAGAGACTACCCTGCCCCAGGTTTATATCAAAGGTTTTGATCGTTTAGAACAGAAAACTCCTACTTCTTTGGCTCGAAGGGGTTTACTAGGGATTAACTTCCTTATAACTCCAGTGTTTGGGAATTGAAAGAAATGTTTGTACATCATCAGCAAGGTCTGTTCAAAAGCATATTGTATAAGATCATGGTATTGTTTCGTCATCCTCCCTCTAAAGGCTTACAGCTTTTTATCAAGAGTCAAATATCATAAAGAAAAGCATAAGAGTAGTGAAACGAATGGATTAATTCAAGACAAACATATGCAATGCATTAATGAAAACAAAGTTTAACATCAACAAATAATTGTTTGACAGCAAAAGAAATTACAACTTTGAAAATTCAAAAAGAAGCAAAAGTCTTTCAGCTTGAGCTTCGTCACTTCAAGTGGAGAACCCTTTAACGGAAGATTTTCATCTCGCCGTCTGGCATAAATTCCAGCACCCCAATGTCGATCAGATCTTGAATCTTGTTCTTCAAGGCCCAACAGTCGTTGGTGTCGTGTCCCGGGCTGTAGGAGTGGTAAACACAAAATGCATCGGGATGATAGTGAGGAGAGGAGATATTGGGCTTCTGAGGAGGGTCCTTTAAGGTAAGCAAGTTGACCTCCATCAGGCGATTCAGTATGAAAAATGATGGTATTTCAGTCTCCGTGAACTGTCTTCCCGACGTTTCTTGCTTACGCTGATTACCCCGTTGACGCTGGCGAGGTTGTTGATGGGCTTGTGACCCTGAAGCAAGCAAAGGAGCTTTCCCCTTGTCTTCTTGAGTGGATGGAGGCTGAGCGGTGACTTGCTCTTCAACCCCAGATGTTTGCCCCAGTTGGTTGTTTGGAAGCAGTTGGCGGACAAGAACTCTGAGTTCCTCTTGTCTTTGGGATAGGTCTTGGATGAGAGCCATCTGGCCCGTCAACTGTCCCATCACTTGGGTCCTCAGTGTTGTCAGATCAAACTGCAGCTCTGCAAGCTGATCACTCCTGGCATTGTTAGAATTCTCCAGGCCCTTTGTGAGGAGAGCTTTCATCTCTTCTTGCCCCAGAGACAAGTTCAGGAACATCTCCTGCAGCTGAGCAATCTGGTCTTGGATGTCTTTGACAGACCTTTCTAGAGCCATCTCTTGCTGAAATAAACAGCAGGAGAGTAAGGAAACCTGAAAAAGGAAAGACTGTCAAAATGCAATGCATGATATGTGGATGCATGCTTTCAAGGATCTCTTGGGGTAAACACAAGAAAATGTTAGAGGTTGAACTTTGCTCTTGGATTGGAGAACTTTGCACCGGCGGATGTCTTTCCACTAGAATCAAGCTCACCATGTCGAGTGGGTCATAGCCACTGATTCAAGTTGTTGTACTTGATCTTTGTTTGGAGAACTTTGTATCGGTGGATGTCTTTCCACAAGAATCAAGCTCACCATGTCAAGTGGGTCATCGCCACTGATTCAAGTTGTTGTACTTGAACTTTGACTGGAGAACTTTGTTTAGAGGAGAAGCCTCTTGCCCCTTGGTAGACGTCTGGTTCAACGTAACCCTGCATCAAAAGAACCTTCGAGATCCTTGAAAAGGTTATTGAAAATGCTATGGTATGATGTCATGATGTTATGTACATGTATGCACAAGCAAGTGAGTGTATATACTGGCAAACATATTCACACAAAGCAAACAAGTTCTTCAGGTTTAGGCTTGCATGGGGTTCAGGTACTACCCTCTTTCAGTTCGTTGGTTAAAACCTGTACTATCAAAAGTAACCGGGTTCTAAGGGGCTCAATATCATTGGATTGTTTTCTGTGTTCATTGTTTCGGTTTAGCCACTTACTGGCGACCAAAATATTCCAAGAAAACAATCCTCAAATGAGTGTAGTATCGAGTATCTACCAACTTCGGACTGCACCAAAGTCGGTCATCTCACTACCCCTAAAAAGGCTAAGATGGTCAATTAAGGTTCTAAGAGTTCGTTAGTGCTTCGCTGTTGGTGTAAGCCCTAGAGGCCAATACTTTTGGTACTTGTATCGAATTATTTATTAATAATAAAAGGCATTTCTTTATTATGTTTTCCAAAATAATAAAGTCCCTAGAATGGTTTATTGGTTTAATGAAATGTTAAGTGTGACTTAATCATGAGATCCCATTAAACATAAGAAACTATTCTTAAAGTATCCGTAGTCAAGCTTTAATGTGAAGTGGGATAACATTAAAGCATTAAGATTATTATGAAGATAGATTGATGATCACATCTCATGGATCATAGATAAGGAGTTATCAAGTCTTGACATAGGTATGAATATTAGGAGTAATATTTATACTGGATTGACCCGTTATGAGAATACTACATAGAATGTTATGCAAAGTGTCATAAGTTATTCTCATGATGATAATGGTGTATACCACCCTTCGACCTGAAACCACTATGGACCCTAGATGTAGAGTCAAGTACTTTATTGCTGATCAAACGTCATCCGTAACTGGATGACTATAAAGATGGTTGATGGGTACTTCACAAAGCATGCTAAGGGACATGAGTGACCTAGATGGAATTTGATCATCCTGCATAACAGGATAAATGTCTAAGGGCCCAATATTGAACTGGACAAGGGTGACACAGTGTATGCCTTGTGTTCAATATAGACATGAGGGCAAAAGGGTAATTGTACAACACAAATATTATCACGGAAAAGGTTTGGTCAGATCACATGACATTTTCGTGACTTGGGTAACAGTGATGTGTTGCTAGATACCGCTCACTGTTTATTATATTAAATGTGTAATTTAATATAATTGCCAACGTCGCGAAAACCTACAGGGTCACACACATAAGGACAGGTTGATGAGAGATAGAATAAATAAGGAACACCGTAAGGTACGGTGCACTTAAGTGTAATACGGAAAGTAGTAAGGTACCACGTGGATAAGTGATATATGGTACATCATAAGGTATGATGTCCATAAGCTTAATTGGGCTTTTAGCTTATAGCCTTAATTGGGCTTTTAGCTTGTATCCCACACGAGTGATTCTATAAATAGATCCCTTGTGATGAAGTTTTTTCACTTGATGCATTTTCGTTTTTGACTCTCTCTCTCTCACTCAAGGTTTCCGTTCGTGATCAGCTAGCACTGTGACTGGAAGCGATCTGTTCGTGTGGACTGAGTAGAGGCATTGTTCTTCATCAACGCTCGTGATCACGACATCAAAAGTCTGAATCGCCACAAGAGGTAAAACTTTCTATCACTGACCATGCTCATTCGTAAGGATCTCTAAAGGAAAATTTTATATTCCGCTGCGTTTTAATCGCAATTTTCCTTCATTCGCGACATCACTCAGCGGCCCCGTACTCTCCTTGATTGAACTCAAGGGTTACCGGTACTCACAAATATGTCACACTAACATAGCTTACTGCTTCAACCGTGTCGGTATACCCCGCACAGTTCCCTCACAGTTTTTTGCTATTTACCTAAGAAGGTGCCCCAAATCCGGGTGGAGGATTTACAACAAACCCAAACAAGAACCCAAAAGATAAAGCAATCAAGTCAATCAAAGCAAGAAAGTAAAGGTGATCTAAACCCTAAGGTAACCCCACTTTTAAGTTTTTCCCCAGCAGAGTCGCCAGTTCTGTGATACGGTGGGAGAACTGACTGTGGTTTTGCGTTCGTATTCGCACTTGTGCGGTTGAGCAAGAGTCGCCACCGACTTTTTATTTTATCCTAAAGGAAAGGTTAAAAAAGCACAGCAAAAACCTTTTGAGATATTTCGTGGGTTCGGGGAGTAGATTATGAAAAGGGAAGGTATTAGCACCCTTTTCATCCATGGTTATCCATGGGCTCTTAGTTACTTGGTTTTTTAGATCACTTGCCTTGATTTTCGATTGCTTGAAAATGGTGTGTGTGTATGTGTGTGTTTTGAAAATGTTTTGGAAGAAGATGCCTTGTCTTAGGCTAACCTTATAACAATTCTTTACTCGAATATTTTACAAAGGCGTGTATCTTTTCGAAAAGATGTTTCAAAATGTTTTGAGAGTTTGTTTTGAAAGTGCTTGTGGAATGTGGTTTTTGAAAAGAAGGCAAGTGGTTTTGCAAGTTGATCTCAAGTAACTAAGAGTTTTGTCTACCCTATTGTATTCAAAGGTTTTTGTTATGTTTTAAACCCTTTTTAACAATTTTGTTCCACCATTGAATTTGATGGACAATCTTGCGTTTAGGAAGTTTATTCGGGACGGGCGCGGGTCATCGTATGGACCATGAATGCAATGGTGCCAAATGTCTTTGGCAATTCGCTTTGAAGGGACTATGATCATTCCGTGTTAGGCAACATTCGAAAGCGTCATCGAGGGACTGATGATCATTTGAATTTATTTTGCCAAAGATACTCGACGTGCAAGCATGGCCCATTTTGGAAGGCAACATGTGGGATTACCCTAGAGGGTGCAAGTGTGATTGTGTATTGATTTCATGTATTTGTCTTGCATTAGGTTATCTAGCGTTTGATTTTATGTACATGCAAACCCTAGGTCTAACCATGGTATAATTCAAAAAAGCGGTAAATTGCGGAAATGTAAAGTCTACACTATTACAAAATAAGTATCCGGGAGTGGGGGTACAAATTTATGAATGGGGATGAGACTTATAGTATCCAATAAGTTACAACCAAATCGAATTTGCGATCAAATGTAAATGACGTATATCAATGTATAAGATAAACAAATGTGTATAGGAGCAATGTAAATATATTGTGTAAGTGTACGTGTATTTGATTATTTACAGGTGCGACAATGTAATTTTTACGAGAGTATTATTAAGTATTGTTTTAACCTAAAGAAAAATTAAATGTTTATTTAATTAATTAGTCTTGTAATCTTGTATTTTGATATGTACGAAAAGAATGTTTTAATGAAAAGAAAAATATTCTAAGTTTGAAAGTTATTATTTTACATTTGATATATAAAAAAGGTATCTTTGTATTATTAGTAAGAATATTTGAATTAAAAAAAGTGTTTTCAATTTTAATTATATGATGTAAAAAAATGTATTTTGTTATTTATGTACAAAAGTATGTTTTAAATAAATATCAAGAATTAAATTAGAAAAAAAAGTAGTTTTATTTGTTATGCACAAAAGTATGTTTTAAGAAAAGAAAATATTTCTGAGTTTAAAAATCATCATTTAAAATTGTGTATATAAATTTGCATCCTTATATCCTTGTGTTTAAAAAATGTACAAAGAGTATTTAAATTGAATGTTTTAAATTAATTAGAAAATATATTTTTATGTATGTACAAATTAGGTATTTTAAGTTAGAGAGAAAAAATATAAAAGGTTTGGTGTTAATTTATTAACAAAATAATTTGTTATATATATATATATATATATATATATATATATATATATATATATATATATATATATATATATATATATATATATATATATATATAAAAGTGGTTAAGTTGATTAATTAATAAGAGTAATGTTTGTTTTATATAAAAGAAAGTAAACATTTTTAATGGGCCTTAGGCATTCAGAAGCGGGCAAGGCCCACGTTGACACAAGATGTTTTAGGGTTCTATTGTGTTTTCATTTGGGACATGTTAGGGTTTGCAGCGAGCAGAAGCGCCGTTCATGGAGGTTTCGTCTTCTTCGCGTGATTCTTCATTCGTTTCTGAGTTCCTCAATGGCCACCAGCACCTTCTACTCTCCTCTTCCCTCCAGCAATGGCATTTGGGGCGACGAATTCGGTGAGTTCATTTTCCTATTTCGCTTAGGTTTGTTACGATTTTTTGCATGTTCATGATTTCCATGTTCATTGATTCTGAGTTTGTGTTTATGTGATTTTTTGAGATTCTATGAAAGGAAAAAGATGGTGGAAAAGCTACCTGGAGGAGGAGGAGGAGGGAGGTTTGAGTGCGTAGGAGGCCGGGACAAGGAAGTTGAGGCGGAGACACGTGATGCTTGCTTGGACGACACTTGGTATTTCTGTACTTTTCTCTTTTGCCTAGGGTTTCATGATGATTTGTGACAAACTGAAAACCCCTTTTTGAAACTCACTTCTTTCTTCTTCTCTCCTACTGTATGCTTGTTGCTTCTTTTTCTGCCCTATGATGAACTCAGAGTTCTGAGGGCCTCGCATGTATGCTTGAAATGTTATTGTTGAGCCACTTTGTATGCTTTGATGTTGCTTCTGAACGATTTGCCTTTTGAGTTGCTTTTTGAAATGTGGTGCCTTGTATTGCCTAATGATGAAGAGATTCTGAAGGCATTTGTGTATGCTTATGATATATGCTCTTGTTGAATGGTTTTGAACATACGCGTTGATGCAGGCCTGGACTTGGTTCAGGTTTCACAAGTTTGAGGCTTGTGAAGTTGAGTTTGGCAGGTGTTTGCTTAAGGTTGATGGCCTCCTGACTTGCTTCAGGCAGGTTTTCTTTGCTTTAGCTGGTATGGTCTGGGATATCAGGTCAGGTTTTTGAATGATTTAGGCCAGGTTTTGAATGGTTTTGGCCAGGTTTTTGTTTGACAGGTTATATGCTGGTATGGCTTATGCAGTAGGCAAGTTTGCTTCAGGAAGGTTTAATGGCTTGACAGTAGGGTGGTGTGCTTCATGTTAGGCTTCAGGTAGTATGAGGCTTTGGCATATTTGATGCTTCAGGTTTAGACAGGATGAGGCTTTTTGGCTTCAACTGGTTATTTTTGTGTTTTTAGTTATTGACAGGTTGTATTGGTTTTTGTTAAGCTTGAGGCTTAACAGTTAGTATGCAGGTTTTTGTATATTCTTTTCTTCTGGTTTGAGGTTGGGCTCTCCTCTAGGTCTGATGCAGGTCTTGATCTTTTATGGTTAAGGCTTATGCAGTTTTGTATATTGGTTTGCCTCCTTGCCTTATCCACTGTGTTTTTTGTTTTTGTATTTCTATCTTCCTGCCTAAAAGCCTAAAAACCTGCTTACTTTCCTCTTCTTTTTCTCTCTCTTTAGTACAAAAAACATTAAAAATTGTTTATATTTTGTACTTCTCTGAAAAAGTAGACAGCTGGGAAATGATGAAATTGATTTTGTTTGCTTGCAATACAATGTTTCCTCTGCATTCTTATCTCTTCCTTTGACAGCTTTTGTGCCTGCTTGATATCTTGCCATATCTTCTTATTTGACAGCTTTTGGCAGAAAGTTTGAATTTAGACTTGGTTGGCAATTCAGTTTGGACCTTTAGTTGGGTTTGAATTTGTGCAGTACTATTTGAGATTTGAACTTATGCAATTTTGACAATTTTTGAATTGTGCATTTTTTAAACTTGTGCATTCAATTAATTTGCAAACATTTTCACTCTTCTTTGTGAACCGGGAGAAATCCCGTGATTTGCAAAGAGGACTAACTGATCCCAGTTGTTGCTTTTAATGATGAGTCTAATTTAAACTATCTGTCTCTTTAATTCAATTTATCTGTTTCTAACTTTTCTTCCTTTCTTTTGCAGATGAATAATTAAAACGGAGCACTAGAGCAAGGGATAGCAGATGAAGAATTGAAGAATAGAAACAATGTTTAGGATAGTTTTCTTTTTTATTTAAATTTAAATTAATGTAAAATCATTGCTTGTAATTAAATTATAAACAATAATTGTACAAATAATTCAAGAATAAATAAAAGTCTTTGTTATCCAATCAATTCTATTTCCTTCTTTATTGTTTATTTATTATTTAAAACTCTTTGAATTAAAATAATCGAAAAATAAATTTCAATCACTTAATTTAGAATAATAAATAATTTAAATAAACAATGCTTTAATAATTGATCAGTTAAACCTGGCCTTTCCAGTATCCAAAGCAAAGCAACAGTTAACCAAAACAAACTAATCAGGCGCATTCCCTTTTCCCTGATTTTTTATCAAACACTGTAAATCCAAACTGCATGGATCTTTTGACTGGCTCAGACAAACCAACGTGAATTCAACCTAAATGCAGTCTTTTACTGATTAAATCAAATAATGCGAATTCAACCCAAATCTCGGAATGTCTTGCAAAGCACTGTAGAATTTAGATCTTTCTGAGAACGTGCCCAAAAACCCTAATTCCTGATTAAATGCCAAAGAAACGTTCGCCTGATCGAAGTTGAGCCAAAATCAACCAAAAACCCTAAACCAACTGTTTGAAGCATTCCAGAGCCCTGAAAATCAATAAAACCCTAATTGTGTCCTGACTGACGAGAAAAGTCTGTTTGACCGATTCTTGAGCCAGTTTGAAAAATCAGGAAATGCCTGAAGCTGAGATTTCTTGTGGTAAAATGCGAGGGCAAATTTTGGGGTACAACAGCAGTGCTATCCCACCATTAGTGAGTAGGTAGCATCGTCGTTGAAGTTTTAAGGGTCAATTCGAAAGGGACGTACGATCACTGAAGCAATGTTAGGACGTCTTAGTAATAACCCTAATGTCTTAAGATCAATATTCGAGGCAACAATTCTGAGGCAACCTTTCTGAGGCAACTTTGATCTTTGAGACAAAAGAGCGACCAGTAAAATACCCTATACTTAATGATCGTTTACCGAAGGCAACCGAAGTGAGAGTATACCCTAGAAGTGCGCATGTGCGAGTGATTCAATTTCAAGTTTATTATCTTTGCGCATTTAAGGTTTGCTAACCGTTTTAAAGTTTACATACATTCTTGTCATGCATCCCTATTATTCATACATCTAACAATTAATATTTTGCAGAATTTAAAGTGAGGAAAGTAAAGCTACGCTATTACAAGGCTTCGGGTATTAATTACATAGCCAAAAACAACCCGTAAAAAAATGATAAATGAACGGAAAAGAAATGTCCTAATTAATCTATTACAACTTGTGAGCAATTACATCAATATGGTAACAATAAATAAACGTGATGAATCGAGAACGAGAGAGAGCTAGGGTTTTGACCCCGTCTAACCTAATCGAAAGAAAAAGTTATGTTTGTTGTTTTGATTATTTAAGAAAAAGAATAAGGTTTTTAAATTAAATACAAAAACTAATTAGTAATTAAATTAATTAAAAGAAAATAATTTACATGACCTATTTTTGTATTTTTGGTTATTTTTAAGAAAAAAGAAAATAGAATTTTAAATTAAGCTAAAGCCCTAATTTTCTACTTGTTTTTAATTTATTTACAAAAAGAAATTAAAGTTACCTAAAATTAAATAACCTAATTCAATTAACTTTTGTATAAAAAATAAATTCTAAATCTAATTGGATGAAAATATTATTTTTGTGATTTTATAAAAAAAAGAATTAATTTTTATGGTAGTTGAAATAAATAAATAAATTAAGTGAAGAAAAAGAAAAAAAGAAGAATTGGGCCTGAGAAATCAGCAATTTTGGGGGTGTGGATAACAATTTTCTGGGCCCAAACCAGCTGACCCACGTTGACTCCCTAGACTCCATGCTGCGCGTTGACTGGGGTGTATCATGGTCACCATATGATAGCCATCAGATCTGGCTTCCTGGATATCTGGTTGGTTGGATGATGATGGTCCATGGTGGTCTCCCTGCCTTGTGGGACATTGAATCTGTAAAAGAAACTCAAGAAAAATGGCAAATGTTGGAGGCAGGGGTCGAACCCCTGACCTCATGCCCTCCAATGCCTTAACCCTTCCCTGGCCACCATTGGGCTACTTGGTTCAGTTGGTTAATATATAAAACAAAAAGAATAAAATACATAAAGCAAAATTGACTACCAAACACGCGCCAAATTTCAAACAGGCGAATGGGATGATGCCACGCGTGTCATCTTCTTCCTCTCTCTGTTGGTAAAAGTCAGGGACTTTTACCTACGGACAAACGTCCGTCACTATAACCCTGGCTTGTTTCAAAATCTCCCATGGGCATGATAAATGGAGTTTAAGGCCATGAATCAAACCGTCTTGACCTGCTGAGCATTATGGTGCCCTTCTTGGGGGCATATTTTACCTATACACAAAGACCCTAAAACGAGTCCAGAAACCCTAATAATGGCAAATTCTGATACAGTCCACAAAAACGCAATTAAATGTTATAGATAGTTTGCAAATGCTTCAAGGAACAATAATATGTAAGTATTTCATGTTATAAGTGCCAGAATCATGCAATTCGATTTCAAGAAGAAGCCATGGTTGTAGCTGACTTACAGTGGGTTCTAGCGCTGGAAAGTGCTTGTTCTTGATTGGTACAACTTCCTTGCAATCCCAGGAATCGAATGAGATGGCTAGGGGACCTTAAAAACGTCTGGAAGTGTGAATTCAAGTCAGCACTTTTTGATCAAAATTTCAAGTTCCGTTCTTCCTTTGTGCGCCTCTAAAACCTTGTGTTTTAGGTCTGCAAATGTTCACTATATACCAAGGATTGGATTAGGGTTGAAATTATGCTCCCAATCTTTATCAATTATGGCTTTTGATCTTGATTTGATTCACTTGAAGATCTTTCCAAAATAGGCCAAAATCAATCTTTTTGTGCCCACCTATGCCTTGCACGAATTGGTTCACTTTCTAGCTGGATATAGGACCTGAAATATGCACAATATCTTGAGGTTTCAATGATTTGGATTTTTTCATGATTTGTTTTGATTTAAATTGATTTAATTGCAATAAAAGTCAAAATAAATAATAAAAATAAGATAAAGACAAGTGGAAAGAGCTAGGGCTCGTGGACCATGCTACCAACTCAAAACAAGTGCAAAAGATTAGGCCCATTTAGCAAAATTTGCAATTTGAGGCATAGTTGACTTTTGACAATTTTGCAAAAAAAGGTCAATTTCACCAATGCATAACTTCCTCAATTTTGAATCTTTGAAGGTGTTCTTGGACTTTTTAGAAATCTTGAGATGTCCTCTAAGCAACCCTTTTGATCTCATCTCAATTTGGTATTTCATGTTCATTTATGAAGCTTTGACAAAAAAGGTGTTTTTGTTGACTTTTCAAAATGACCTATAATGTCAAAATTCATAACTTCTTGTGAGTGCATATTTTGAACTTGGGAGATGAATATGGATTGTATATAATTTCATCCTCTTCAAAATGAGCTTTGGATGGGTCATTTATCATAAAGTATGAGAAAGTTATGCTTGGTGAAAGTTGAGTTGACTTTTCCTACAAAACCCTAATTTAGCAACTTTTTGATTTTGATGAGTTGTGAGCAATCCTTGATGAATCATGATCAACCCTTGATAAAATTATGAATAATGCTTCAAAATTAGGATGTTAACCAAAAATCTTGAAGTTTGACTGTATGGGGGCCACAGTTGACTTTTGCCCTAGCACAGTCGATTTTCAGACCTTTGAGCAATTGACTGAGCAAACTTCCTCTGCAAGGCTTGAAACTTGACAAGGATGATCTTGAGAACATATTAGGACAATGGTGAGCATTTGGAATTCCTTGGACTCAAGTATCTTGATGCAACATGAAACCCTAATTTGAGGTAGACTGCCTTAGGAGAGAGCTTGTCTGGTCAACCCTTGGACTTCCTTGAGCAATTTTGAGGACCTCACCTGAAAATGTATTAAGAAATATGAGAGGGAAAATTTTGGGGTACAACAGTACCGGTAGCCTTTGAGTTAATCAAAGAGAATACGGGGCCGCTGAGTGATGTCTTGAAGCACTAATGAACTTCTAGAACCCTTTACTTGACCAACTTGGCCTTTAGGATGTGGATTTATCAAGTATTTTCGTGCAGAAAATTTGTGACAGAAGTTTATTTGCGTCATGTTCAAAAAATCATAACTTGGTCGATTTTCATCGTATCGAGCTGGTTCCGGCACCAAAATTTCACAAATTGAGTTGGCTACATTTTCACAGAAGGTATCGAGTTCGAACGGTGTTCAAAAGGCCTTCATTTTTTGCTCAGAGTGCGTGACACGCTGAAAATCCTGAATGCTGAATACTATTTCATCTGGGCCGAAACTTCAAAAATTCATAACTCGGTCAATTTTTATCGGATTGGGCTCATATTTTTACACAAGGTCCCTGACTCATAGATCTACAACTTTGCTTCAAAAGTCGAGACCAAATTATGTACCGATCAATACCAGTTTTTTATTGAAGAACGTGTCAGAGTCGACACTGAAGCCCAAAATAAGTTTGTCTGAGCTGAAACTTCAAAAATTCATAACTAATTCACCGTTTATCCGATTGAGTCGATTTTCGGACATGAGTTAGTTCTCGATGTCGGCTACATTTTGTTTTCACATTTCAACTTCAAAAAATGCACTTAAGTCCCTGCGATTTAGCCTGGAAAGTGACGAATTCAAGTGAATATTGGAGGCCCAATTGCACATTCAAAGCCCATTTGCTTTACCCTAATTTCCATTATATAATCACCTTCTTTTCACACAAACCAGAGAAGAAGAAAAAAGAGAAAGAGGAAAAGAGAGAAAAAACCTTGCCACAACACTGTTGGAATATCAAACTCTTTCAAGAACCCTAAAACCTTGAAATCCTTATTACAAATCCCTCTCTCACTATAAACAAGCCATCACAGTTACAAACCAACACCTCCCTACTTCTTCAATAAGGGTAAGGCTGGCTTGATCTCCATGATCCTAATTTTCCAGTAAGGCATAAAAGCATTCAGGCCACTGATTTTCCAGTAAGGGTAAGATTGATTTGATCTCCATGATCAAAAGGGTATAATCATTCATACATGCCATATTGTGCCTAAATATTAAATTTCTTCATATGTTGGTTTTATTTGAATTTTTATGATTTTATTTAATGTGTTCATGAGGTTCAACACTGCAGGTTTAGACAGGATCCCATGCAGGTTCATTAAGGAACGTTGAGGCCAAAACACAAATGGCCAAAAGCCAAAGGCCAAATGGCCAAAACAGAACATTTTACACATGACCCCAATACATGGCGAGACAGACATCCTGAGAAGATTAAGGAACGTTGAGGCCAAAACGCAAATGGCCAAAAGCCAAAAGCCAAATGGCCAAAGTAGAACAACTTATGCATGATGAGGCCAGAACACAAATGGCCAAACCACTCCAATTCACCTCCAAAAAGGGGACAGAAACCCCCCAAGGTATTGTATTTTCTTTCTTTTCCTTATTTTATTTATTTCAATTATTTCTTTTTTTAATTAATTCCTTTAATTTAACTTATTTTCATAAAATATAAAAAATAGTAAAAAAACAGAAAAGTCATAAAAATCAAAATATATTTATTTAATTAATATTTTTTGTAAATAAATTTCACTAATAATTAATTATTTATTTTTATAAATCAAAATTGCATGTAAATAATTAGATTAATTTTAGGTTTAATTTTAACATGTTTTTCTTAATAAATAAAAAATTAGAATTAGGGTTAATATTTTAATTTCATTTAATCTTTCTCATAAAAAACATACTAAAAAAAAAAAAATTCTTTTTTCTCTTTAGTTTCATTAGTTTAATCATTTAATTTAATTTCATTAAAAAGGGTCCAACGCCCTCGTTTCCAATTTTAATTCCTATTCGCGCATTTTTATTTATTTCTTTCTTTTAAATATTTATGTAACTCTCCCAAAGCCTTGTAAACTTAATTTCTCGCACTTTATTTTATTTCTTTATTTACTTTCCGTCAAATCGGGTCCTGGATTTTAATTTTGGCGATGTGGACCCGCGCCTTTGTAATAGTTTAGAACTTTCAATTTTCGCATCTTTTTTAACTGTTAAATAAATGCATGCAAGAATGAATGACAAAAAAATAAAAACAAACGCATAGATCACCCATAACCTGACAAGACAAAAATAAATGAATCTGACACACAAATCACACACCACCCCTAGGGTACGCCTCACTGTTGCCTTGCCTCGAAAGGTGATCGTCGAGTAGAGGATGTCTTAGTAAGTCCTCATGATCCGGGAACCTGGCATGAGGGTAGCTTCTAAGGTGTCTTCCCATTGCTCTGGTGATCACCATGTCCCGAACCTCGAATTGACCCGAACACCTCCAACGGTGGTGCTACCTACCTCTCAATGGTGGGATAGCACTACTTTAAAGGACATTTACACAGACGAATTCCTTAGGGTAGGTAGACGATTCTAGATACTTGCTCTAATTTCAAAAACAAATCAAAAATACTTTTCACACCAACACATTTTCAAAAAGCTTTCGAAAGCAACTTTTCAAACACTCTTGAGGACTGATACAAGAGTCGAACTGGAATTTTCAAAGAAACTTTTTAAAACCCACAGTTGAAAAGCAAACAAACCATTTTTGAAAACACAAGTGAGCAAGTATCTAAGAGCCCATGGATAACCATGGATAGAAAGGGTGCTAACACCTTCCCTTTCTATAATCTACCTCCCGAACCGAGAGCAATCTCTATAAGGAATTTTTCTGTGCTTTTGTCCTTTCCATTTGGAGAAAATAAAAGACGGTGGCGACTCTTGCTTCCGCGACATTTCGCGAACCAGCGTTAAACAGTCAGTTCCAGATCCACCGATCACAGAACTGGCGACTCTGCTAGGGATCCTTTATAAAGTGAGGTGTACCTTAGGGTTAGTTCATAACTGTGTTTTCAATTGCTTTCCTTGTGTGCTTTAAATTGTGGGACTGTCTCGGGAGTTCTATAGATCCTAACCCGGATCTGGGGATACCTTCTTAGAAAGTAGCAACAAGGCTGTGAGGGAACTGTGCGGGGTATACCGACATGGTTGAAACAGTCTGCTACGTTGATGTGGCACTTTGGTGTGTACCGGTAACCCTTGAGTTCAGTCAAGGAGAGTACGGGGCCTCCACGTGGTGTCATGAAGCATCAACAGACCTTAGGAACCTTAATTGAACTATCTTGGCCTCTTTAGGGTAGTGAGATAACTGACTTTGGTGCAGTCCGAGGTTGGTTGATACTCGATACTACACTCAATTGAGGGTTGCTTTCCTGGAATATTTCGGTCGCCAGTTCAGTGGCTAAATCGAAACGATGAACAATGAAAGCAATCACGTGATATTGGGACCCTTAGAACCCGGTTACTTCTAATAGGACAGGTTGAGCCCACCAACTTCAAGAGGGTAATACCCAGACCCCGTGCTGGCCTAAACTCTAAGGGTTTCTCTTGTGTGACTTGTGTGCCTTTGTACTTGCCTACTTGCATGCTTGTTAGCTGACACATGAACTACTTGCAGGTTTTGTTTATGGTCCTTAATTGGGACTCATAACAGGGTTTACTAAGTTTCTTGCAGGTTTTGGTTTGCAGTCCTTAATTAGGACTCATAATAAAGTTTGCTAAGTTTCTTGCAGGTCTTGGTTTGCAGTCCTTAATTGGGACTCATAACAGGGTTTACTAAGTTTCTTGCAGGTTTTGGTTTGCAGACCTTAATTAGGACTCATAATAAAGTTTGCTAAGTTTCTTGCAGGTTTTGTTTGCAGTCCTTAATTGGGACTCATAACAGGGTTACTCACATTACCCCATGCATACCATGACATCATACCATTGCATACATCCTAATCCATTTCAAGGACCTCAAGGGCTTATGATGCAGGTCGTGATGAATCAACTACCCAGCAAGGGGCAAAGATGATTTATTTTCCTCTAGTCAAGGGTGTCAGGGGCTATGACCCACTGGATATGGTGAGCTTTGACACTCGAAGAAAGTTCCTCTAACCAGGGTTGTCAGGGGCTATGACCCACTTGATATGGTGAGCCTTTGACCCTTGGAAGAAAGACTCTCAACAAATATGAAGTTTCTTTCAATCAAGCTACCGGATCCAAATGCTAACAAAATTTCTTGTTTGCCCCGCGAGGTCCTTGAAAACATTACATGCATGTCATACTCATCATTGCATAACAGGTATCCTTGTTGCAGGTCACTTACCTTTCTCGCTGTTTATTTCAGCAATGGCTTCCCAACAAGATAACCAGGACCTTCTTGCTCAAGAGGCTCAGTTCAAGGAGATCTTTCTAAGCCTATCCAAGGGGCAGGAAGAGTTGAGGACACTCCTCATGGGGAATCTGATCAGAAAGAGTCCTGAAGATGACAAGGACGAACAGCTGAAACGTCTACAAGCTGAGGTAGACACATTGAAAACCCAGATGCTGGGGCAAAGGGCCCTCATTCAAGGTTTAGCTCAGGAGCAAGGAGAGCTGAGAGCCATGATCAGCCAACTTCCTCAAGGCATGAAGCAACCAGCCCAAATCAGGGACCAGGTCATAGAACAGCTTCCAAGAAGGCAAAAGTCGGGTCCAATGAATAGACCTCTCTGAGTTGCTACTACTTCTCAGGGCCAACAACGACCTCGCCAAGAACAGCGGGTTGATCATAACAGGTCGGACGAGCCTAAGAGACAATTCACCTACATCAACATGTCATGGTCACGAGCTTTGCAGCACATGTTGAGGATGAACCTGATTGCGGTGATCAACCCTCCTGCAAATCCAAAGACTTCCTCTCTAAACTACAACCCAGAAGCAAGGTGCGCTTACCATTCTGGTAGTCTGGGGTACGATACTGAGGACTGTTGGGCACTAAAGTACAAGATTCAGAATATGATCGATGCTAAAGAGATCGAGTTCGAGCCCGCCGAGACTCCCAACGTGATCACTGCTCCCTTGCCAAAACATGGCTAGGATTGAGAAACTTTTGTTCATTTGAATGTTCAAGTTGCAATTTTCTTTTGTTCAAACATTTACTCATGTTAAACATTGTTATTTCATTAATGCATCGCATATGTCTGTTCTGAAACAATATATTCGTATTCACTAAATGCAAATTATTTTCATATTTTTTCTGATGATCAACTCTCACTTAATAATTCTAAGCCTCTTAAGGGAGGATGACGAAAACGATACCATAATCTACAGTATGCTTTTGAACAGACCCCGCTGATGAGGTACAGGCATTGTTTCAATCCCTAAACACTGGAGTTATAAGGATGATAATCCCTCGTCAACCCATCCGAGCCAAAGAAGTAGGAGTTTTTCTTTTCGAAATTTAAAACCCTTAATCATAACCTGGGGCAGGGTAGTCTCTCAGTTGATCCAAATGCATAACGAATGGCACCAAAGAGGTCCTTACAAAACAAGGAAAGACAGTGATGGTTCCGAATAATCAATAAAGAAAGGCAATCATTATTTCAAAAAATAAAAAGCCCATCAAGTCAAACCCACGAAGGAGACTTACAAAACTGGGGCATCCCGCTGACTGTAATTCCAAAAAAAAAAGGAAACAGTTCAGGCAAAAAAAGAAAGGGATAACAAAAATCAGACAAGAAAGAGGTCCTACAAACCCTCAACAAAAAAGGAAATGACTGCCTATTCCAAATAAATCATCAATATCTGAACCATCACCGGAAAATCAGAGCAAAGACTCAAACAAGGTCTAACGTACGATCAACTGAGTTTAGGTTTGGAGAACATCACGAAGAGCGGGTGGGTACAAATACATTTTGAGCCTTTATCCTTTGTTTCTTAAATCGTGAACCAGGCCACGTTATAACCCTTAAAAGTCCTAGCTGAAGCATGGGTTAGTTCGAAAGCATACTGTGACGAAAGGTATCCTGACTCCTTAAGGCTTACTATAAAGAAGGATTTGACATCACGTTTCACAAACATTCATTTGTTTTATGGAAAAAAGAATGCATTTTCAAAATCTTCAGGACAGACATAGGCTTTGCATTTTTAACATAACTTTGTTTGCATATGACTTTTTGTTTGAACAACATAGAAGTTCGCACGACAAATGCCTAATGAACAGAAGTACCTCCAATCAAGGAGCAGACATGACCATGGTCCATCATCTGGGGCAGTCCAATCAAGATTAGGAGAATCTCTCAAAGGCCAAATAGCCTGGGGCAAGTCTCCGCCTGAGTCACTTGGGGCATTCCAACAACAAATCTTGCCCGATCAAATACCTTCTGGTGGCATGACAGAACACTGCAAACAGGGGAAACTCCCTACATTCTGAGAACATGGACATAGTCGAAAAGATACTACGCAAAATTAAAGACCCGCTAGGCTGACATGCCTAGGCAAAAATAAGGGCTTCCCGGCGAACCAAAAGGGTTCGGGCAAAATGAAGGGATGAAATAAAAAAACCTGTACACCCGGCAAGTCGAAAACCTGAAAAGGCGGCTTGGGCAAAAATGGGTATCCCGGTGGACTGAAAACCCGAAAGGGCGGTCCAGGCAAAAGTTAGGGATCAAAGCGCACGACTATGTCCTGTCATCTTGTCACCTGCCTACCTGAAGAAGGTTTGACCCTCAACAATTATCAGCATCCCACAGATGCCTCCCCCATAGAAACAGGGGCAATAACGGGTGGTCTAAGCAATCTGATTGTTTCTGTCCTCCAAGGTATCAAGGTAGGCTCCGTGGAAGAACATAACCAATACAGTTCAATACTTCCCCAGGAGAGTCCAATCCAGTTCCCCAAGAAAGTTGGAATTCATCTCCCCAAGCAGCAAGCTTATCCCCAGTAGATTCTGGAAGCTTACCCCCGCAGAGCCCGAACACGTCTCCCGGCTTTATTCAAAGAGTTATTTCCTTACCAGGATATAACTGGGTTATCCTCAGCCAAAAGCCACGGAAAGAGCGGCCTCGACGGAGTCTTCTTATCCCCATTGAAGTCTATTAACACTTCCAATACAACAATGGTATCCCCAGCAATTTATTATCAACATTCCAACAAAGTATCTCTATCCCCACAGAGTATTGCTTCCCAGCAAGATCGCTAGAGTACTTTTCTTCCCCGCAGAGTAATTCATCCGCCAAGTTTATTCCCCAACGGAGTCATCTTCTCCTACCGGTATGCTTGCAACTATCGTCCCCAGCGGAAGCAAAAAATCTATTCTCCAACATCAGCCCAGGAGTGACTTCCCGGCACCCGTCAAGGATTTACTTTCCTAGACGAAAAACATGCATTTGTAAACATCATATACATCATCATAGCATGCATATACGCATCATACCTTACAAGTCTCATTTATGTTGAGAACATCATTGCTTGATCCATATCACGCATTGCATATGACTGACCTTTACCTTTCAGGAAATATTCAGTTAAGTTCTCAATCATATTTCAAGACCTTGTCTGGTTCAGTTAAATCAACTCCAAAGATTTTCCTGGTTATTATCCAGTCAAAGGCGTTCTCTGGTCTAGTTAAACTAACTCCTAAAGGTTTTTCTTTTGAAGACTCAGTTGAAGACTCCAAAGACCTTGTCTGGTTCAGTTAAATCGACTCCAAAGATTTTCCTGGTTATTATCCAGTCAAAGGCGTTCTCTGGTCTAGTTAAACCAACTCCTAAAGGTTTTTCTTTTGAAGACTCAGTTGAAGACTCCAAAGACCTTGTCTGGTTCAGTTAAATCGACTCCAAAGATTTTCCTGGTTATTATCCAGTCAAAGGCGTTCTCTGGTCTAGTTAAACCAACTCCTAAAGGTTTTTCTTTTGAAGACTCAGTTGAAGACTCCAAAGACCTTGTCTGGTTCAGTTAAATCGACTCCAAAGATTTCTCTATTTATTATCCAGTCAAAGGCGTTCTCTGATCTAGTTAAACCAACTCCTAAAGGTTTTTCTTTTGAAGACTCCAAAGACCTTGTCTGTTTCAGTTAAATCGACTCCAAAGATTTTCCTGGTTATTATCCAGTCAAAGGCGTTCTCTGGTCTAGTTAAACCAACTCCTAAAGGTTTTTCTTTTGAAGACTCAGTTGAAGACTCCAAAGACCTTGTCTGGTTCAGTTAAATCGACTCCAAAGATTTTCCTGGTTATTATCCAGTCAAAGGCGTTCTCTGGTCTAGTTAAACCAACTCCTAAAGGTTTTTCTTTTGAAGACTCAGTTGAAGACTCCAAAGACCTTGTCTGGTTCAGTTAAATCGACTCCAAAGATTTCTCTATTTATTATCCAGTCAAAGGCGTTCTCTGGTCTAGTTAAACCGACTCCTAAAGGTTTTTCTTTTTGAAGACTCAGTTGAAGACTCCAAAGACCTTGTCTGGTTCAGTTAAATCGACTCCAAAGATTTCTTATCCAGTCAAAGGCCTTCTCTGGTCCATTTAAATCGACCCCAAACAGATTTTTCTGATAAAGACCTAGTTGAAGACATTCCAAGGCCTTCTCTAGTCCAGCTAAATCGACCCCAAACAGATTTTCCTGATAAAGACTCAGTAGAAGTTATCCAAGGTTCTCTCAATGTTTGCTGTTGAGGTGGTAATCGCCTATGGTTCTCTCCCCGATCCTACGGAGTTGGTAATCCCAGGCTTCTCTCAACGATTGCTATTGAAGTTAAAGTTATCCAAGGTTCTCTCAATGTTTGCTGTTGAGGTGGTAATCACCTATGGTTCTCTCCCCGATCCTGCGGAGTTGGTAATCCCAGGCTTCTCTTAACGATTGTTGTTGAAGTTGAAGTTATCCAAGGTTCTCTCAATGTTTGCTGTTGAGGTGGTAATCGCCTATGGTTCTCTCCCCGATCCTGCGGAGTTGGTAATCCCAGGCTTCGCTCAACGATTGCTGTTGAGGTTGAAGTTATCCAAGATTCTCTCAATGATTGCTGTTGAGGTTGTAGTCGCCTATGGTTCTCTCCCCGATCCTGCGGAGTTGGTAATCCCATGCTTCTCTCAACGATTGCTGTTGAGGTTGAAGTTATCCAAGATTCTCTCAATGATTGCTGTTGAGGTTGTAGTCGCCTATGGTTCTCTCCCCGATATTGCGGAGGTGGTAATCCCAAGATTCGCTCAACGATTGCTGTTGAGGTTGAAGTTATCCAAGATTCTCTCAACGATTGCTGTTGAGGTTAAAGTCGTCCCAAGATTTTCTCAACGATTGCTGTTGAGGTTAAAGTCGTCCAAGGTTCTCTCACCGTTCCTGTTGAGGTAGTAACCATCCCTGGTTCATTCATCACCGTTTGAAGCTCCAGATCTAGCTCCTGTAACCAGTCAGGACACATCTATACAAAGCATTTGAAGACCAGCTCCTGCAACATGTCAGGTACTCATTTTTCTTTTGCAGGTACGCAAGTTCTCGTTAAGGAATCTCTTACACGATCTACACCCAGATGGCATCTATAAGCCCATCCACCTTCCATCATCTCCTAGCATGGCATCTATAAGCCCATCATCCTATTCATCAATCTCCAAATGACATCTATAAGCCCATTCCACCATCACACTGCTACTATGTGAGCGCAAATTTCTGGGCACTCTAGTGTTCAATCATCTTCCACCCTCGGATTACGAAAGGCAAGTCACTCAATCTGCATCCTCAGGTCTAAGAAGATTGAACAGGGGCAACTGTTGTACCCCAAAATTTGCCCTCCCATATTTCTCAAAACATTTTAAGAAAAATTCACAAGTCCAACCCGGTGCATCATATTCAGGTGTTCTTTCACCAAGATATCTCTGATAACATATTCTCAAATTCAGGTTCGGCTCAAGAGTCAATTCTTTAAAGAAGGTATCCGAATGTGTGAGTTTTCTCGAAGAAATATGGTGAAAAAAGTGCGCTGAAAGTGCAGTTTTTACGCGCTAAAAAATTCATAACTTGAAGATCGTGACTCTTTTTGAACTCGTTCAGGTGGCCAAAATTTCGTCTTGACATTATCTATGTTTTCATCTCTCACGGCTGGAAGCCAATTTCGATCAGAAGGTCTTCAAAAATGTGGATTTATCAAGTATTTTCGTACAGAAAATTTGTGACAGAAGTTTATTTGCGTCATGTTCAAAAAATCATAACTTGGTCGATTTTCATCGTATCGAGCTGGTTCCGGCACCAAAATTTCACAAATTGAGTTGGCTACATTTTCACAGAAGGTATCAAGTTCGAACGGTGTTCAAAAGGCCTTCATTTTTTGCTCAGAGTGCGTGACACGCTGAAAATCCTGAATGCTGAATATTATTTCATCTGGGCCGAAACTTCAAAAATTCATAACTCGGTCAATTTTTATCGGATTGGGCTTATATTTTTACATAAGGTCCCTGACTCATAGATCTACAACTTTGCTTCAAAAGTCGAGACCAAATTATGTACCGATCAATACCAGTTTTTTATTGAAGAACGTGTCAGAGTCGACACTGAAGCCCAAAATAAGTTTGTTTGAGCTGAAACTTCAAAAATTCATAACTAATTCACTGTTTATCCGATTGAGTCGATTTTCGGACAGGAGTTAGTTCTCGATGTCGGCTACATTTTGTTTTCATATTTCAACTTCAAAAAATGCACTTAAGTCCCTGCGATTTAGCCTGGAAAGTGACGAATTCAAGTGAATATTGGAGGCCCAATTGCACATTCAAAGCCCATTTGCTTTACCCTAATTTCCATTATATAATCACCTTCTTTTCACACAAACCAGAGAAGAAGAAAAAAGAGAAAGAGGAAAAGAGAGAAAAAACCTTGCCACAACACTGTTGGAATATCAAACTCTTTCAAGAACCCTAAAACCTTGAAATCCTTATTACAAATCCCTCTCTCACTACAAACAAGCCATCACATTTACAAACCAACACCTCCCTACTTCTTAAGTAAGGGTAAGGCTGGCTTGATCTCCATGATCCTAATTTTCCAGTAAGGCATAAAAGCATTCAGGCCACTGATTTTCCAGTAAGGGTAAGATTGATTTGATCTCCATGATCAAAAGGGTATAATCATTCATACATGCCATATTGTGCCTAAACATTAAATTTCTTCATATGTTGGTTTTATTTGAATTTTTATGATTTTATTTAATGTGTTCATGAGGTTCAACACTGCAGGTTTAGACAGGATCCCATGCAGGTTCATTAAGGAACGTTGAGGCCAAAACACAAATGGCCAAAAGTCAAAGGCCAAATGGCCAAAACAGAACATTTTACACATGACCCCAATACATGGCGAGACAGACATCCTGAGAAGATTAAGGAACGTTGAAGCCAAAACGCAAATGGCCAAAAGCCAAAAGCCAAATGGCCAAAGTAGAACAACTTATGCATGATGAGGCCAGAACACAAATGGCCAAACCACTCCAATTCACCTCCAAAAAGGGGACAGAAACCCCCCAAGGTATTGTATTTTCTTTCTTTTCCTTATTTTATTTATTTCAATTATTTCTTTTTTTAATTAATTCCTTTAATTTAACTTATTTTCATAAAATATAAAAAATAGTAAAAAAACAGAAAAGTCATAAAAATCAAAATATATTTATTTAATTAATATTTTTTGTAAATAAATTTCACTAATAATTAATTATTTATTTTTATAAATCAAAATTGCATGTAAATAATTAGATTAATTTTAGGTTTAATTTTAACATGTTTTTCTTAATAAATAAAAAATTAGAATTAGGGTTAATATTTTAATTTCATTTAATCTTTCTCATAAAAAACATACTAAAAAAAAAAAATTTCTTTTTTCTCTTTAGTTTCATTAGTTTAATCATTTAATTTAATTTCATTAAAAAGGGTCCAACGCCCTCGTTTCCAATTTTAATTCCTATTCGCGCATTTTTATTTATTTCTTTCTTTTAAATATTTATGTAACTCTCCCAAAGCCTTGTAAACTTAATTTCTCGCACTTTATTTTATTTCTTTATTTACTTTCCGTCAAATCGGGTCCTGGATTTTAATTTTGGCGATGTGGACCCGCGCCTTTGTAATAGTTTAGAACTTTCAATTTTCGCATCTTTTTTAACTGTTAAATAAATGCATGCAAGAATGAATGACAAAAAAATAAAAACAAACGCATAGATCACCCATAACCTGACAAGACAAAAATAAATGAATCTGACACACAAATCACACACCACCCCTAGGGTACGCCTCACTGTTGCCTTGCCTCGAAAGGTGATCGTCGAGTAGAGGATGTCTTAGTAAGTCCTCATGATCCGGGAACCTGGCATGAGGGTAGCTTCTAAGGTGTCTTCCCATTGCTCTGGTGATCACCATGTCCCGAACCTCGAATTGACCCGAACACCTCCAACGGTGGTGCTACCTACCTCTCAATGGTGGGATAGCACTACTTTAAAGGACATTTACACAGACGAATTCCTTAGGGTAGGTAGACGACTCTAGATACTTGCTCTAATTTCAAAAACAAATCAAAAATACTTTTCACACCAACACATTTTCAAAAAGCTTTCGAAAGCAACTTTTCAAACACTCTTGAGGACTGATACAAGAGTCGAACTGGAATTTTCAAAGAAACTTTTTAAAACCCACAGTTGAAAAGCAAACAAACCATTTTTGAAAACACAAGTGAGCAAGTATCTAAGAGCCCATGGATAACCATGGATAGAAAGGGTGCTAACACCTTCCCTTTCTATAATCTACCTCCCGAACCGAGAGCAATCTCTATAAGGAATTTTTCTGTGCTTTTGTCCTTTCCATTTGGAGAAAATAAAAGACGGTGGCGACTCTTGCTTCCGCGACATTTCGCGAACCAGCGTTAAACAGTCAGTTCCAGATCCACCGATCACACAATACAATGTTTCCTCTGCATTCTTATCTCTTCCTTTGACAGCTTTTGTGCCTGCTTGATATCTTCCCATCACTTCTTATTTGACAGCTTTTGGCAGAAAGTTTGAATTTGGACTTGGTTGGCAATTCAGTTTGGACCTTTAGTTGGGTTTGAATTTGTGCAGTACTATTTGAGATTTGAACTTATGCAATTTTGACAATTTTTGAATTGTGCATTTTTTAAACTTGTGCATTCAATTAATTTGCAAACATTTTCACTCTTCTTTGTGAACCGGGAGAAATCCCGTGATTTGCAAAGAGGACTAACTGATCCCAGTTGTTGCTTTTAATGATGAGTCTAATTTAAAATGTCTGTCTCTTTAATTCAATTTATCTGTTTCTAACTTTTCTTCCTTTCTTTTGCAGATGAATAATTAAAACGGAGCACTGGAGCAAGGGATAGCAGATGAAGAATTGAAGAATAGAAACAATGTTTAGGATAGTTTTCTTTTTTATTTAAATTTAAATTAATGTAAAATCATTGCTTGTAATTAAATTATAAACAATAATTGTACAAATAATTCAAGAATAAATAAAAGTCTTTGTTATCCAATCAATTCTATTTCCTTCTTTATTGTTTATTTATTATTTAAAACTCTTTGAATTAAAATAATCGAAAAATAAATTTCAATAACTTAATTTAGAATAATAAATAATTTAAATAAACAATGCTTTAATAATTGATCAGTTAAACCTGGCCTTTCCAATATCCAAAGCAAAGCAACAGTTAACCAAAACAAACTAATCAGGCGCATTCCCTTTTCCCTGATTTTTTATCAAACACTGTAAATCCAAACTGCATGGATCTTTTGACTGGCTCAGACAAACCAACGTGAATTCAACCCAAATGCAGTCTTTTACTGATTAAATCAAATAATGCGAATTCAACCCAAATCTCGGAATGTCTTGCAAAGCACTGTAGAATTTAGATCTTTCTGAGAACGTGCCCAAAAACCCTAATTCCTGATTAAATGCCAAAGAAACGTTCGCCTGATCGAAGTTGAGCCAAAATCAACCAAAAACCCTAAACCAACTGTTTGAAGCATTCCAGAGCCCTGAAAATCAATAAAACCCTAATTGTGTCCTGACTGACGAGAAAAGTCTGTTTGACCGATTCTTGAGCCAGTTTGAAAAATCAGGAAATGCCTGAAGCTGAGATTTCTTGTGGTAAAATGCGAGGGCAGATTTTGGGGTACAACAGTTGCCCCTGTTCAATCTTCTTGAACCTGAAGAGTTAGATTGGCAAGTTTGCCTTTCGCGACTTGAAGGTAAAAGAAGATTGGACACTAAAGTGCCCAGAAAATTTGCACTCGTCGATGTGATGGTAGAGGTGAATGGGCTTAAAGATGCCATTTGGTGATGGGCTTAAAGATGCCATTTGGTGATGGGCTTAAAGATGCCATTTGGTGATGGGCTTAAAGATGCCATCTGATGCGATAGAATCTTGTCGGGGGATGGGCTTAGAGATGCCATCTGATAATGGGCTTAAAGATGCCATTTGGCGACTGCTGGTAGGAGGATGGGCTTATAGATGCCATCTGGACATGTTGAACTGTATGTTATGGTGAGTGGACGAGTATCAGAAAGGCACCCACGTTTTGGAACATCTCTGAATTGGGGGTCCGAGCAAGCAATAGATTGACATCCACGTTTGGAGAATCCGTAAACTATTTTGAAGTTGAGATTGAATAAGCAATAGAGCCACATCCGTTGTTGGGAAGCGTCCGTAAACTGTTTTCAAAAATGGGCATCTGAACAAGTTGGTAGATTAACATCCGTTGTTGGGAAGAATCCGTAAACTGTTTTCAGAAGTCTTGAAGTTGAAGAGGAACCGGTGTAGGGTTTCCTGATGATGTGTTTGAATGGATCTGGAATAAGTATCAGAATGTCGCCGTGTCCGAGTCACATCTGAACTATTTCTGGATGAATCTCGGGAGATGGTCTTTGTCTGTCGACTGATCTTACCTGAAAAAGTAAAGGGTTAGTTGTATGCAATGTCATGATGCATGATGCAATGTATGTGACATCAATGTTTATGACATGAATGTGATGAATGCGCATGTAAGCTGATGAGCTATCTTGTTGAGGATAAATGAATCTTGGACGGCTGAAGATAAAAGAATCTTGACCGCTGCCGGGAATAATTCCTTGGCTGTTGCTGGGGAAGAGAATTCCTGATGACCTCTACTGGGGAGTTCCAAACTAGTAGACTCATGCTGGGGAGGTAAGATTGAGAATCTTCAGCTCGGTGGGAAGTATCTCTGGCGACTTCACTGGGGAACTCAAGATTTGCCCTCCCAAAACTCTGTGGGGAGAAGGTTCATTAGTCTGGCTCCGCTGGGGATTGATAATTTGAAGTTTTAGCTTTGCTGGGGATAATGAAACTTGACTCTGAGGGGAGTTATCCTCTGGAAGGTTCTCTGGCTGGGGATTGCGAGAGTCCTCTGATTATTAGAGGTGAAGGCTTGGAATCTGAACAAGCGATAGATTGACATCCGTTACTGGAGAATCCGTAAACTGTTTTCAGAACGTTGAGAAGTGTCTGAACAAGTGATAGGTTAACATCCGTTACTGGAGAACCCGTGAAATGTTTTTAGAAATCTTGAGATTGAATAAGCAATAGAGCAGCATCCGTTGTTGGGAAGCATCCGTAAACTATTTTCAATGGTTGCATCTGAACAAGTTGGTAGATTAACATTAGTTGTTGGGAAGAATCTGTAAACTATTTTCAGACGTCTTGAGAAGAATCTGAACAAGTGATAGGTTAAAATCCGTTACTTGGAGAACCCGTGAACTGTTTTCAGAAATCTTGAAATTGAATAGGCAATAGAGCAGCATCCGTTGTTGGGAAGCGTCTATAAACTGTTTTCAAAGGTTACCTCTGAACAAGTTGGTAGATTAACATCCGTTGTTGGGAAGAATCTGTAAACTGTTTTCAAAGGTTGCATCTGAACAAGTTGGTATATTAACATCCGTTGTTGGGAAGAATCCGTAACTGTTTTCAGAAGTCTTGAGAAGAATCTGAACAAGCGATAGGTTAACATCCGTTACTTGGAGAACCCGTAAACTGTTTTCAGAAATCTTGAAGTTGAATAAGCAATAGAGCAGCATCCGTTGTTGGGAAGCGTCCGTAAACTGTTTTCAAAGGTTGCCTCTGAACAAGCTGATAGATTAACATCCGTTGTTGGGAAGAATCCATAACTGTTTTCAGAAGTCTTGAGAAGAATCTGAACAAGCGATAGGTTAACATCCGTTACTTGGAGAACCCGTAAACTGTTTTCAGAAATCTTGAAGTTGAATAAGCAATAGAGCAGCATCCGTTATTGGGAAGCATCCGTAAACTGTTTTCAAAGGTTGCCTCTGAACAAGCTGATAGATTAACATCCGTTGTTGGGAAGAATCCATAACTGTTTTCAGAAGTCTTGAGAAGAATCTGAACAAGCGATAGGTTAACATCCGTTACTTGGAGAACCCGTAAACTGTTTTCAGAAATTTTGAAGTTGAATAAGCAATAGAGCAGCATCCGTTGTTGGGAAGCGTCTGTAAACTATTTTCAAAGGTTGCCTCTGAACAAGCTGATAGATTAACATCCGTTGTTGGGAAGAATCCATAACTGTTTTCAGAAGTCTTGAGGAGAATCTAAACAAGCGATAGGTTAACATCCGTTACTTGGAGAACCCGTAAACTGTTTTCAGAAATCTTGAAGTTGAATAGAAACCGGTGTAGGGCTTCCTGATGATGAGTTCGTGTAAAACTGCATCGGGTTTTTGAACACTTTTGACATTCGAATGCCCCAAGTGGTGATGTAGATAATTTCCTGGCTTGTTACAGGTGTTGATCTACAATCGGTCGTCCACAGATGTTTTCCTGGCTTGTTACAGGTGTTGATCTGGGATTCTTCAGACGTGCCCTGGCCGGATACAGGAGTCGAATCTAGAAATATGGTCAACAGATATGCCCTGGATGGATACAGGAATCGAATCTGGAAATATGGTCAACAGATATGCCCTGGCTGGATACAGGAATCGAATCTGGAATTGTGATAGTTGATAGATATGCCCTGGCTGGATACAGGAATCGAATCTGGAAAGGTGATAGCTGATAGATATGCCCTGGCTGGATACAGGAATCGAATCTTCAAACTCTTCAGACGTGCCCTGGCTAGATATAGGAATCGAGTCTGGAAATGTAATAGTTGATTTGTTGAACACTTTTGACATTCGAATGCCCCAAGTGGTGATGAAAGAATCTTGAATCAGATTACTCCGCATATTGAGAGATTTCTTGAAATCTTGACTGGACTGCCCCAGGTTAACTGAACTTTGAAAGATCTGTTGGACCTTGACTGGACTGCCCCAGGTTAATTGGATGGTGACATGTCATGCCCCTTACTGATAAGAGATTTGTAAAGGAAGTGTCGTCCCTTTGAAGTGATTTTGCTCACTGAGAGAGTTTTCGTTCCTCCGAACATTCGCTGTATGAATTTCTTCGTTGTCAAACAAAAAGCCAAATGCAGACAGTGATATTCAAGCAATGCAAAGTTTATGTTTGTCTCGAAGTTTTGAAAAATGCGTTTTTAGCAGAAAACTTTTTATAAGACAGATCAACACAAGATTTAGAGCAAAGCCCTACAGGAGTCAGGATACCTTTTATAACAGTATGCTTTCGAATTAACCCATGCTTCAATTAGGACTTTTGAAGGGTTGTAACGTGGCCTGGTTCACGGTTTAAGAAACAAAGGATAAAGGCTCAAGGTATATTTGTACCCACCCGCTCTTCGTGATGTTCTCCGACCTAAGCTCAGTTAATTGTGTGTCACACTCTGTTTTGAGTTTGGAACGACTTTTGGGCGATGGTTCACCAGTTGACTTTGGGGAGACGGTCATCATCTCCTCTTTCTTTTTCAACATTTTTTATGTTGCTGAGGATTTTGTAATGACCTCACTATTTTGATTTTGATTTGTTATCCCTAACTTTTGCCTGACTGATACCGTTTTCTGGGATTACAGTCAGCGGGATGCCCCAGCTTTCTAAAGCCTCCTTTATAGGTTTTGGCTCAGCGGACTTTTTCTTTTTGAGAGATTGACTGTCTGTGTGATAGGGAACCACCCTTGTCTTTTGATTCCAAAGGAAGGCTTTCTCTCTTTTTTTGACGTCGTTCGTTGTGTTACAAACTGAGAGTTTGCGACTTCAATGCGCGCTTTCTTTTGAATTAAACTGAGAGACTACCCTGCCCCAGGTTTATATCAAAGGTTTTGATCGTTTAGAACAGAAAACTCCTACTTCTTTGGCTCGAAGGGGTTTACTAGGGATTAACTTCCTTATAACTCCAGTGTTTGGGAATTGAAAGAAATGTATGTACATCATCAGCAAGGTCTGTTCAAAAGAATACTGTATAAGATCATGGTATTGTTTCGTCATCCTCCCTCTAAAGGCTTACAGCTTTTTATCAAGAGTCAAATATCATAAAGAAAAGCATAAGAGTAGTGAAACGAATGGATTAATTCAAGACAAACATATGCAATGCATTAATGAAAACAAAGTTTAACATCAACAAATAATTGTTTGACAGCAAAAGAAATTACAACTTTGAAAATTCAAAAAGAAGCAAAAGTCTTTCAGCTTGAGCTTCGTCACTTCAAGTGGAGAACCCGTTAACGGAAGATTTTCATCTCGCCGTCTGGCATAAATTCCAGCACCCCAATGTCGATCAGATCTTGAATCTTGTTCTTCAAGGCCCAACAGTCGTTGGTGTCGTGTCCCGGGCTGTAGGAGTGGTAAACACAAAATGCATCGGGATGATAGTGAGGAGAGGAGATATTGGGCTTCTGAGGAGGGTCCTTTAAGGTAAGCAAGTTGACCTCCATCAGGCGCTTCAGTATGAAAAATGATGGTATTTCAGTCTCCGTGAACTGTCTTCCCGACGTTTCTTGCTTACGCCGATTACCCCGTTGACGCTGGCGAGGTTGTTGATGGGCTTGTGACCCTGAAGCAAGCAAAGGAGCTTTCCCCTTGTCTTCTTGAGTGGATGGAGGCTGAGCGGTGACTTGCTCTTCAACCCCAGATGTTTTCCCCAGTTGGTTGTTTGGAAGCAGTTGGCGGACAAGAACTCTGAGTTCCTCTTGTCTTTGGGATAGGTCTTGGATGAGAGCCATCTGGCCCGTCAACTGTCCCATCACTTGGGTCCTCAGTGTTGTCAGATCAAACTGCAGCTCCGTAAGCTGATCACTCCTGGCATTGTTAGAATTCTCCAGGCCCTTTGTGAGGAGAGCTTTCATCTCTTCTTGCCCCAGAGACAAGTTCAGGAACATCTCCTGCAGCTGAGCAGTCTGGTCTTGGATGTCTTTGACAGACCTTTCTAGAGCCATCTCTTGCTGAAATAAACAGCAGGAGAGTAAGGAAACCTGAAAAAGGAAAGACTGTCAAAATGCAATGCATGATATGTGGATGCATGCTTTCAAGGATCTCTTGGGGTAAACACAAGAAAATGTTAGAGGTTGAACTTTGCTCTTGGATTGGAGAACTTTGCACCGGCGAATGTCTTTCCACTAGAATCAAGCTCACCATGTCGAGTGGGTCATAGCCACTGATTCAAGTTGTTGTACTTGATCTTTGTTTGGAGAACTTTGTATCGGTGGATGTCTTTCCACAAGAATCAAGCTCACCATGTCAAGTGGGTCATCGCCACTGATTCAAGTTGTTGTACTTGAACTTTGACTGGAGAACTTTGTTTAGAGGAGAAGCCTCTTGCCCCTTGGTAGACGTCTGGTTCAACGTAACCCTGCATCAAAAGAACCTTCGAGATCCTTGAAAAGGTTATTGAAAATGCTATGGTATGATGTCATGATGTTATGTACATGTATGCACAAGCAAGTGAGTGTATATACTGGCAAACATATTCACACAAAGCAAACAAGTTCTTCAGGTTTAGGCTTGCATGGGGTTCAGGTACTACCCTCTTTCAGTTCGTTGGTTAAAACCTGTACTATCAAAAGTAACCGGGTTCTAAGGGGCTCAATATCATTGGATTGTTTTCTGTGTTCATTGTTTCGGTTTAGCCACTTACTGGCGACCAAAATATTCCAAGAAAACAATCCTCAAATGAGTGTAGTATCGAGTATCTACCAACTTCGGACTGCACCAAAGTCGGTCATCTCACTACCCCTAAAAAGGCTAAGATGGTCAATTAAGGTTCTAAGAGTTCGTTAGTGCTTCGCGACATCACTCAGCGGCCCCGTACTCTCCTTGATTGAACTCAAGGGTTACCGGTACTCACAAATATGTCACACTAACATAGCTTACTGCTTCAACCGTGTCGGTATACCCCGCACAGTTCCCTCACAGTTTTTTGCTATTTACCTAAGAAGGTGCCCCAAATCCGGGTGGAGGATTTACAACAAACCCAAACAAGAACCCAAAAGATAAAGCAATCAAGTCAATCAAAGCAAGAAAGTAAAGGTGATCTAAACCCTAAGGTAACCCCACTTTTAAGTTTTTCCCCAGCAGAGTCGCCAGTTCTGTGATACGGTGGGAGAACTGACTGTGGTTTTGAGTTCGTATTTGCACTTGTGCGGTTGAGCAAGAGTCGCCACCGACTTTTTATTTTATCCTAAAGGAAAGGTTAAAAAAGCACAGCAAAAACCTTTTGAGATATTTCGTGGGTTCGGGGAGTAGATTATGAAAAGGGAAGGTATTAGCACCCTTTTCATCCATGGTTATCCATGGGCTCTTAGTTACTTGGTTTTTTAGATCACTTGCCTTGATTTTCGATTGCTTGAAAATGGTGTGTGTGTGTGTGTGTGTTTTGAAAATGTTTTGGAAGAAGATGCCTTGTCTTAGGCTAACCTTGTAACAATTCTTTACTCGAATATTTTACAAAGGCGTGTATCTTTTCGAAAAGATGTTTCAAAATGTTTTGAGAGTTTGTTTTGAAAGTGCTTGTGGAATGTGGTTTTTGAAAAGAAGGCAAGTGGTTTTGCAAGTTGATCTCAAGTAACTAAGAGTTTTGTCTACCCTATTGTATTCAAAGGTTTTTGTTATGTTTTAAACCCTTTTTAACAATTTTGTTCCACCATTGAATTTGATGGACAATCTTGCGTTTAGGAAGTTTATTCGGGACGGGCGCGGGTCATTGTATGGACCATGAATGCAATGGTGCCAAATGTCTTTGGCAATTCGCTTTGAAGGGACTATGATCATTCCGTGTTAGGCAACATTCGAAAGCGTCATCGAGGGACTGATGATCATTTGAATTTGTTTTTCCAAAGATACTCGACGTGCAAGCATGGCCCATTTTGGAAGGCAACATGTGGGATTACCCTAGAGGGTGCAAGTGTGATTGTGTATTGATTTCATGTATTTGTCTTGCATTAGGTTATCTAGCGTTTGATTTTATGTACATGCAAACCCTAGGTCTAACCATGGTATAATTCAAAAAAGCGGTAAATTGCGGAAATGTAAAGTCTACACTATTACAAAATAAGTATCCGGGAGTGGGGGTACAAATTTATGAATGGGGATGAGACTTATAGTATCCAATAAGTTACAACCAAATCGAATTTGCGATCAAATGTAAATGACGTATATCAATGTATAAGATAAACAAATGTGTATAGGAGCAATGTAAATATATTGTGTAAGTGTACGTGTATTTGATTATTTACAGGTGCGACAATGTAATTTTTACGAGAGTATTATTAAGTATTGTTTTAACCTAAAGAAAAATTAAATGTTTATTTAATTAATTAGTCTTGTAATCTTGTATTTTGATATGTACGAAAAGAATGTTTTAATGAAAAGAAAAATATTCTAAGTTTGAAAGTTATTATTTTACATTTGATATATAAAAAAGGTATCTTTGTATTATTAGTAAGAATATTTTTGAATTAAAAAAAGTGTTTTCAATTTTAATTATATGATGTAAAAAAATGTATTTTGTTATTTATGTACAAAAGTATGTTTTAAATAAATATCAAGAATTAAATTAGAAAAAAAAGTAGTTTTATTTGTTATGCACAAAAGTATGTTTTAAGAAAAGAAAATATTTATGAGTTTAAAAATCATCATTTAAAATTGTGTATATAAATTTGCATCCTTATATCCTTGTGTTTAAAAAATGTACAAAGAGTATTTAAATTGAATGTTTTAAATTAATTAGAAAATATATTTTTATGTATGTACAAATTAGGTATTTTAAGTTAGAGAGAAAAAATATAAAAGGTTTGGTGTTAATTTATTAACAAAATAATTTGTTATATATATATATATATATATATATATATATATATATATATATATATATATATATATATATATATATATATATATATATATATATATATATATATATATATATATATATATATATATATATATATATATATATATATATATATATATATATATATATATATATATATATATAAAAGTGGTTATGTTGATTAATTAATAAGAGTAATGTTTGTTTTATATAAAAGAAAGTAAACATTTTTAATGGGCCTTAGACATTCAGAAGCGGGCAAGGCCCACGTTGACACAAGATGTTTTAGGATTCTATTGTGTTTTCATTTGGGACATGTTAGGGTTTGCAGCGAGCAGAAGCGCCGTTCATGGAGGTTTCGTCTTCTTCGCGTGATTCTTCATTCGTTTCTGAGTTCCTCAATGGCCACCAGCACCTTCTACTCTCCTCTTCCCTCCAGCGATGGAATTTGGGGCGACGGATTCGGTGAGTTCATTTTCCTATTTCGCTTAGGTTTGTTACGATTTTTTGCATGTTCCTGATTTCCATGTTCATTGATTCTGAGTTTGTGTTTATGTGATTTTTTGAGATTCTATGAAAGGAAAAAGATGGTGGAAAAGCTACCTGGAGGAGGAGGAGGAGGGAGGTTTGAGTGCGTAGGAGGCCGGGACAAGGAAGTTGAGGCGGAGACACGTGATGCTTGCTTGGACGACACTTGGTATTTCTGTACTTTTCTCTTTTGCCTAGGGTTTCATGATGATTTGTGACAAACTGAAAACCCCTTTTTGAAACTCACTTCTTTCTTCTTCTCTCCTACTGTATGCTTGTTGCTTCTTTTTCTGCCCTATGATGAACTCAGAGTTCTGAGGGCCTCGCATGTATGCTTGAAATGTTATTGTTGAGCCACTTTGTATGCTTTGATGTTGCTTCTGAACGATTTGCCTTTTGAGTTGCTTTTTGAAATGTGGTGCCTTGTATTGCCTAATGGTGAAGAGATTCTGAAGGCATTTGTGTATGCTTCTGATATATGCTCTTGTTGAATGGTTTTGAACATACGCGTTGATGCAGGCCTGGACTTGGTTCAGGTTTCACAATTTTGAGGCTTGTGAAGTTGAGTTTGGCAGGTGTTTGCTTAAGGTTGATGGCCTCCTGACTTGCTTCAGGCAGGTTTTCTTTGCTTTAGCTGGTATGGTCTGTGATATCAGGTCAGGTTTTTGAATGATTTAGGCCAGGTTTTGAATGGTTTTGGCCAGGTTTTTGTTTGACAGGTTATATGCTGGTATGGCTTATGCAGTAGGCAAGTTTGCTTCAGGCAGGTTTAATGGCTTGACAGTAGGGTGGTGTGCTTCATGTTAGGCTTCAGGTAGTATGAGGCTTTGGCATATTTGATGCTTCAGGTTTAGACAGGATGAGGCTTTTTGGCTTCAACTGGTTATTTTTGTGTTTTTAGTTATTGACAGGTTGTGTTGGTTTTTGTTAAGCTTGAGGCTTAACAGTTAGTATGCAGGTTTTTGTATATTCTTTTCTTCTGGTTTGAGGTTGGGCTCTCCTCTAGGTCTGATGCAGGTCTTGATCTTTTATGGTTAAGGCTTATGCAGTTTTGTATATTGGTTTGCCTCCTTGCCTTATCCACTGTGTTTTTTGTTTTTGTATTTCTATCTTCCTGCCTAAAAGCCTAAAAACCTGCTTACTTTCCTCTTCTTTTTCTCTCTCTTTAGTACAAAAAACATTAAAAATTGTTTATATTTTGTACTTCTCTGAAAAAGTAGACAGCTGGGAAATGATGAAATTGATTTTGTTTGCTTGCAATACAATGTTTCCTCTGCATTCTTATCTCTTCCTTTGACAGATTTTGTGCCTGCTTGATATCTTGCCATATCTTCTTATTTGACAGCTTTTGGCAGAAAGTTTGAATTTGGACTTGGTTGGCAATTCAGTTTGGACCTTTAGTTGGGTTTGAATTTGTGCAGTACTATTTGAGATTTGAACTTATGCAATTTTGACAATTTTTGAATTGTGCATTTTTTAAACTTGTGCATTCAATTAATTTGCAAACATTTTCACTCTTCTTTGTGAACTGGGAGAAATCCCGTGATTTGCAAAGAGGACTAACTGATCCCAGTTGTTGCTTTTAATGATGAGTCTAATTTAAACTGTCTGTCTCTTTAATTCAATTTATCTGTTTCTAACTTTTCTTCCTTTCTTTTGCAGATGAATAATTAAAACGGAGCACTGGAGCAAGGGATAGCAGATGAAGAATTGAAGAATAGAAACAATGTTTAGGATAGTTTTCTTTTTTATTTAAATTTAAATTAATGTAAAATCATTGCTTGTAATTAAATTATAAACAATAATTGTACAAATAATTCAAGAATAAATAAAAGTCTTTGTTATCCAATCAATTCTATTTCCTTCTTTATTGTTTATTTATTATTTAAAACTCTTTGAATTAAAATAATCGAAAAATAAATTTCAATCACTTAATTTAGAATAATAAATAATTTAAATAAACAATGCTTTAATAATTGATCAGTTAAACCTGGCCTTTCCAATATCCAAAGCAAAGCAACAGTTAACCAAAACAAACTAATCAGGCGCATTCCCTTTTCCCTGATTTTTTATCAAACACTGTAAATCCAAACTGCATGGATCTTTTGACTGGCTCAGACAAACCAACGTGAATTCAACCCAAATGCAGTCTTTTACTGATTAAATCAAATAATGCGAATTCAACCCAAATCTCGGAATGTCTTGCAAAGCACTGTAGAATTTAGATCTTTCTGAGAACGTGCCCAAAAACCCTAATTCCTGATTAAATGCCAAAGAAACGTTCGCCTGATCGAAGTTGAGCCAAAATCAACCAAAAACCCTAAACCAACTGTTTGAAGCATTCCAGAGCCCTGAAAATCAATAAAACCCTAATTGTGTCCTGACTGACGAGAAAAGTCTGTTTGACCGATTCTTGAGCCAGTTTGAAAAATCAGGAAATACCTGAAGCTGAGATTTCTTGTGGTAAAATGCGAGGGCAAATTTTGGGGTACAACAGTTGCCCCTGTTCAATCTTCTTGAACCTGAAGAGTTAGATTGGCAAGTTTGCCTTTCGCGACTTGAAGGTAAAAGAAGATTGGACACTAAAGTGCCCAGAAAATTTGCACTCGTCGATGTGATGGTAGAGGTGAATGGGCTTAAAGATGCCATTTGGTGATGGGCTTAAAGATGCCAGTTGGTGATGGGCTTAAAGATGCCATTTGGTGATGGGCTTAAAGATGCCATCTGATGCGATAGAATCTTGTCGAGGGATGGGCTTAGAGATGCCATCTGATAATGGGCTTAAAGATGCCATTTGGCGACTGCTGGTAGGAGGATGGGCTTATAGATGCCATCTGGACATGTTGAACTGTATGTTATGGTGAGTGGACGAGTATCAGAAAGGCACCCACGTTTTGGAACATCTCTGAATTGGGGGTCCGAGCAAGCAATAGATTGACATCCACGTTTGGAGAATCCGTAAACTATTTTGAAGTTGAGATTGAATAAGCAATAGAGCCACATCCGTTGTTGGGAAGCGTCCGTAAACTGTTTTCAAAAATGGGCATCTGAACAAGTTGGTAGATTAACATCCGTTGTTGGGAAGAATCCATAAACTGTTTTCAGAAGTCTTGAAGTTGAAGAGGAACCGGTGTAGGGTTTCCTGATGATGCGTCTGAATGGATCTGGAATAAGTATCAGAATGTCGCCGTGTCCGGGTCACATCTGAACTATTTCTGGATGAATCTCGGGAGATGGTCTTTGTCTGTCGACTGATCTTACCTGAAAAAGTAAAGGGTTAGTTGTATGCAATGTCATGATGCATGATGCAATGTATGTGACATCAATTTTTATGACATGAATGTGATGAATGCGCATGTAAGCTGATGAGCTATCTTGCTGAGGATAAATGAATCTTGGACGGCTGAAGATAAAAGAATCTTGACCGCTGCCGGGAAAATAATTCCTTGGCTGTTGCTGGGGAAGAGAATTCCTGATGACCTCTACTGGGGAGTTCCAAACTAGTAGACTCATGCTGGGGAGGTAAGATTGAGAATCTTCAGCTCGGTGGGAAGTATCTCTGGCGACTTCACTGGGGAACTCAAGATTTGCCCTCCCAAAACTCTGTGGGGAGAAGGTTCATTAGTCTGGCTCCGCTGGGGATTGATAATTTGAAGTTTTAGCTTTGCTGGGGATAATGAAACTTGACTCTGAGGGGAGTTATCCTCTGGAAGGTTCTCTGGCTGGGGATTGCGAGAGTCCTCTGATTATTAGAGGTGAAGGCTTGGAATCTGAACAAGCGATAGATTGACATCCGTTACTGGAGAATCCGTAAACTGTTTTCAGAACGTTGAGAAGTGTCTGAACAAGTGATAGGTTAACATCCGTTACTGGAGAACCCGTGAACTGTTTTTAGAAATCTTGAGATTGAATAAGCAATAGAGCAGCATCCGTTGTTGGGAAGCGCCCGTAAACTGTTTTCAATGGTTGCATCTGAACAAGTTAGTAGATTAACATCCGTTGTTGGGAAGAATCTGTAAACTATTTTCAGACGTCTTGAGAAGAATCTGAATAAGTGATAGGTTAACATCCGTTACTTGGAGAACCCGTGAACTGTTTTCAGAAATCTTGAAATTGAATAGGCAATAGAGCAGCATCCGTTGTTGGGAAGCGTCCATAAACTGTTTTCAAAGGTTGCCTATGAACAAGTTGGTAGATTAACATCCGTTGTTGGGAAGAATCTGTAAACTGTTTTCAAAGGTTGCATCTGAACAAGTTGGTAGATTAACATCTGTTGTTGGGAAGAATCCGTAACTGTTTTCAGAAGTCTTGAGAAGAATCTGAATAAGCGATAGGTTAACATCCGTTACTTGGAGAACCCGTAAACTGTTTTCAGAAATCTTGAAGTTGAATAAGCAATAGAGCAGCATCCGTTGTTGGGAAGCGTCCGTAAACTGTTTTCAAAGGTTGCCTCTGAACAAGCTGATAGATTAACATCCGTTGTTGGGAAGAATCCATAACTGTTTTCAGAAGTCTTGAGAAGAATCTGAACAAGCGATAGGTTAACATCCGTTACTTGGAGAACCCGTAAACTGTTTTCAGAAATCTTGAAGTTGAATAAGCAATAGAGCAGCATCCGTTATTGGGAAGCGTCCGTAAGCTGTTTTCAAAGGTTGCCTCTGAACAAGATGATAGATTAACATCCGTTGTTGGGAAGAATCCATAACTGTTTTCAGAAGTCTTGAGAAGAATCTGAACAAGCGATAGGTTAACATCCGTTACTTGGAGAACCCGTAAACTGTTTTCAGAAATCTTGAAGTTGAATAAGCAATAGAGCAGCATCCGTAAACTGTTTTCAAAGGTTGCCTCTGAACAAGCTGATAGATTAACATCCATTGTTGGGAAGAATCCATAACTATTTTCAGAAGTCTTGAGGAGAATCTAAACAAGCGATAGGTTAACATCCGTTACTTGGAGAACCCGTAAACTGTTTTTAGAAATCTTGAAGTTGAATAGAAACCGGTGTAGGGCTTCCTGATGATGAGTTCGTGTAAAACTGCATCGGGTTTTTGAACACTTTTGACATTCGAATGCCCTAAGTGGTGATGTAGATAATTTCCTGGCTTGTTACAGGTGTTGATCTACAATCGGTCGTCCACAGATGTTTTCCTGGCTTGTTACAGGTGTTGATCTGGGATTCTTCAGACGTGCCTTGGCCGGATACAGGAGTCGAATCTGGAAATATGGTCAACAGATATGCCCTGGATGGATACAGGAATCGAATCTGGAAATATGGTCAACAGATATGCCCTGGTTGGATACAGGAATCGAATCTGTAATTGTGATAGTTGATAGATATGCCCTGGCTGGATACAGGAATCGAATCTGGAAAGGTGATAGCTGATAGATATGCCCTGGCTGGATACAGGAATCGAATCTTCAAACTCTTCAGACGTGCCCTGGCTAGATATAGGAATCGAGTCTGGAAATGTAATAGTTGATTTGTTGAACACTTTTGACATTCGAATGCCCCAAGTGGTGATGAAAGAATCTTGAATCAGATTACTCCGCATATTGAGAGATTTCTTGAAATCTTGACTGGACTGCCCCAGGTTAACTGAACTTTGAAAGATCTGTTGGACCTTGACTGGACTGCCCCAGGTTAATTGGATGGTGACATGTCATGCCCCTTGCTGATAAGAGATTTGTAAAGGAAGTGTCGTCCCTTTGAAGTGATTTTGCTCACTGAGAGAGTTTTCGTTCCTCCGAACATTCGCTGTATGAATTTCTTCGCTGTCAAACAAAAAGCCAAATGCAGACAGTGATATTCAAGCAATGCAAAGTTTATGTTTGTGTCGAAGTTTTGAAAAATGCGTTTTTAGCAGAAAACTTTTTATAAGACAGATCAACACAAGATTTAGAGCAAAGCCCTACAGGAGTCAGGATACCTTTTATAACAGTATGCTTTCGAATTAACCCATGCTTCAATTAGGACTTTTGAAGGGTTGTAACGTGGCCTGGTTCACGGTTTAAGAAACAAAGGATAAAGGCTCAAGGTATATTTGTACCCACCCGCTCTTCGTGATGTTCTCCGACCTAAGCTCAGTTAATTGTGTGTCACACTCTGTTTTGAGTTTGGAACGACTTTTGGGCGATGGTTCACCAGTTGACTTTGGGGAGACGGTCATCATCTCCTCTTTCTTTTTCAACATTTTTTATGTTGCTGAGGATTTTGTAATGACCTCACTATTTTGATTTTGATTTGTTATTCCTAACTTTTGCCTGACTGATACCGTTTTCCGGGATTACAGTCAGCGGGATGCCCCAGCTTTCTAAAGCCTCCTTTATAGGTTTTGGCTCAGCGGACTTTTTCTTTTCGAGAGATTGACTGTCTGTGTGATAGGGAACCACCCTTGTCTTTTGATTCCAAAGGAAGGCTTTCTCTTTTTTTTTGACGTCGTTCGTTGTGTTACAAACTGAGAGTTTGCGACTTCAATGCGCGCTTTCTTTTGAATTAAACTGAGAGACTACCCTGCCCCAGGTTTATATCAAAGGTTTTGATCGTTTAGAACAGAAAACTCCTACTTCTTTGGCTCGAAGGGGTTGACTAGGGATTAACTTCCTTATAACTCCAGTGTTTGGGAATTGAAAGAAATGTCTATACATCATCAGCAAGGTCTGTTCAAAAGCATACTGTATAAGATCATGGTATTGTTTCGTCATCCTTCCTCTAAAGGCTTACAGCTTTTTATCAAGAGTCAAATATCATAAAGAAAAGCATAAGAGTAGTGAAACGAATGGATTAATTCAAGACAAACATATGCAATGCATTAATGAAAACAAAGTTTAACATCAACAAATAATTGTTTGACAGCAAAAGAAATTACAACTTTGAAAATTCAAAAAGAAGCAAAAGTCTTTCAGCTTGAGCTTCGTCACTTCAAGTGGAGAACCCGTTAACGGAAGATTTTCATCTCGCCGTCTGGCATAAATTCCAGCACCCCAATGTCGATCAGATCTTGAATCTTGTTCTTCAAGGCCCAACAGTCGTTGGTGTCGTGTCCCGGGCTGTAGGAGTGGTAAACACAAAATGCATCGGGATGATAGTGAGGAGAGGAGATATTGGGCTTCTGAGGAGGGTCCTTTAAGGTAAGCAAGTTGACCTCCATCAGGCGCTTCAGTATGAAAAATGATGGTATTTCAGTCTCCGTGAACTGTCTTCCCGACGTTTCTTGCTTACGCCGATTACCCCGTTGACGCTGGCGAGGTTGTTGATGGGCTTGTGACCCTGAAGCAAGAAAAGGAGCTTTCCCCTTGTCTTCTTGAGTGGATGGAGGCTGAGCGGTGACTTGCTCTTCAACCCCAGATGTTTGCCCCAGTTGGTTGTTTGGAAGTAGTTGGCGGACAAGAACTCTGAGTTCCTCTTGTCTTTGGGATAGGTCTTGGATGAGAGCCATCTGGCCCATCAACTGTCCCATCACTTGGGTCCTCAGTGTTGTCAGATCAAACTGCAGCTCCGCAAGCTGATCACTCCTGGCATTGTTAGAATTCTCCAGGCCCTTTGTGAGGAGAGCTTTCATCTCTTCTTGCCCCAGAGACAAGTTCAGGAACATCTCCTGCAGCTGAGCAGTCTGGTCTTGGATGTCTTTGACAGACCTTTCTAGAGCCATCTCTTGCTGAAATAAACAGCAGGAGAGTAAGGAAACCTGAAAAAGGAAAGACTGTCAAAATGCAATGCATGATATGTGGATGCATGCTTTCAAGGATCTCTTGGGGTAAACACAATAAAATGTTAGAGGTTGAACTTTGCTCTTGGATTGGAGAACTTTGCACCGGCGGATGTCTTTCCACTAGAATCAAGCTCACCATGTCGAGTGGGTCATAGCCACTGATTCAAGTTGTTGTACTTGATCTTTGTTTGGAGAACTTTGTATCGGTGGATGTCTTTCCACAAGAATCAAGCTCACCATGTCAAGTGGGTCATCGCCACTGATTCAAGTTGTTGTACTTGAACTTTGACTGGAGAACTTTGTTTAGAGGAGAAGCCTCTTGCCCCTTGGTAGACGTCTGGTTCAACGTAACCCTGCATCAAAAGAACCTTCGAGATCCTTGAAAAGGTTATTGAAAATGCTATGGTATGATGTCATGATGTTATGTACATGTATGCACAAGCAAGTGAGTGTATATACTGGCAAACATATTCACACAAAGCAAACAAGTTCTTCAGGTTTAGGCTTGCATGGGGTTCAGGTACTACCCTCTTTCAGTTCGTTGGTTAAAACCTGTCCTATCAAAAGTAACTGGGTTCTAAGGGGCTCAATATCATTGGATTGTTTTCTGTGTTCATTGTTTCGGTTTAGCCACTTACTGGCGACCAAAATATTCCAAGAAAACAATCCTCAAATGAGTGTAGTATCGAGTATCTACCAACTTCGGACTGCACCAAAGTCGGTCATCTCACTACCCCTAAAAAGGCTAAGATGGTCAATTAAGGTTCTAAGAGTTCGTTAGTGCTTCGCGACATCACTCAGCGGCCCCGTACTCTCCTTGATTGAACTCAAGGGTTACCGGTACTCACAAATATGTCACACTAACATAGCTTACTGCTTCAACCGTGTCGGTATACCCCGCACAGTTCCCTCACAGTTTTTTGCTATTTACCTAAGAAGGTGCCCCAAATCCGGGTGGAGGATTTACAACAAACCCAAACAAGAACCCAAAAGATAAAGCAATCAAGTCAATCAAAGCAAGAAAGTAAAGGTGATCTAAACCCTAAGGTAACCCCACTTTTAAGTTTTTCCCCAGCAGAGTCGCCAGTTCTGTGATACGGTGGGAGAACTGACTGTGGTTTTACGTTCGTATTCGCACTTGTGCGGTTAAGCAAGAGTCGCCACCGACTTTTTATTTTATCCTAAAGGAAAGGTTAAAAAAGCACAGCAAAAACTTTTTGAGATATTTCGTGGGTTCAGGGAGTAGATTATGAAAAGGGAAGGTATTAGCACCCTTTTCATCCATGGTTATCCATGGGCTCTTAGTTACTTGGTTTTTTAGATCACTTGCCTTGATTTTCGATTGCTTGAAAATGGTGTGTGTGTGTGTGTGTGTGTTTTGAAAATGTTTTGGAAGAAGATGCCTTGTCTTAGGCTAACCTTGTAACAATTCTTTACTCGAATATTTTACAAAGGCGTGTATCTTTTCGAAAAGATGTTTCAAAATGTTTTGAGAGTTTGTTTTGAAAGTGCTTGTGGAATGTGGTTTTTGAAAAGAAGGAAAGTGGTTTTGCAAGTTGATCTCAAGTAACTAAGAGTTTTGTCTACCCTATTGTATTCAAAGGTTTTTGTTATGTTTTAAACCCTTTTTAACAATTTTGTTCCACCATTGAATTTGATGGACAATCTTGCGTTTAGGAAGTTTATTCGGGACGGGCGCGGGTCATCGTATGGACCATGAATGCAATGGTGCCAAATGTCTTTGGCAATTCGCTTTGAAGGGACTATGATCATTCCGTGTTAGGCAACATTCGAAAGCGTCATCGAGGGACTGATGATCATTTGAATTTGTTTTGCCAAAGATACTCGACGTGCAAGCATGGCTCATTTTGGAAGGCAACATGTGGGATTACCCTAGAGGGTGCAAGTGTGATTGTGTATTGATTTCATGTATTTGTCTTGCATTAGGTTATCTAGCGTTTGATTTTATGTATATGCAAACCCTAGGTCTAACCATGGTATAATTCAAAAAAGCGGTAAATTGCGGAAATGTAAAGTCTACACTATTACAAAATAAGTATCCGGGAGTGGGGGTACAAATTTATGAATGGGGATGAGACTTATAGTATCCAATAAGTTACAACCAAATCGAATTTGCGATCAAATGTAAATGACGTATATCAATGTATAAGATAAACAAATGTGTATAGGAGCAATGTAAATATATTGTGTAAGTGTACGTGTATTTGATTATTTACAGGTGCGACAATGTAATTTTTACGAGTATTATTAAGTATTGTTTTAACCTAAAGAAAAATTAAATGTTTAATTAATTAATTAGTCTTGTAATCTTGTATTTTGATATGTACGAAAAGAATGTTTTAATGAAAAGAAAAATATTCTAAGTTTGAAAGTTATTATTTTACATTTGATATATAAAAAAGGTATCTTTGTATTATTAGTAAGAATATTTGAATTAAAAAAAGTGTTTTCAATTTTAATTATATGATGTAAAAAAATGTATTTTGTTATTTATGTACAAAAGTATGTTTTAAATAAATATCAAGAATTAAATTAGAAAAAAAAGTAGTTTTATTTGTTATGCACAAAAGTATGTTTTAAGAAAAGAAAATATTTCTGAGTTTAAAAATCATCATTTAAAATTGTGTATATAAATTTGCATCCTTATATCCTTGTGTTTAAAAAATGTACAAAGAGTATTTAAATTGAATGTTTTAAATTAATTAGAAAATATATTTTTATGTATGTACAAATTAGGTATTTTAAGTTAGAGAGAAAAAATATAAAAGGTTTGGTGTTAATTTATTAACAAAATAATTTGTTCTATATATATATATATAAAAAAGTGGTTAAGTTGATTAATTAATAAGAGTAATGTTTGTTTTATATAAAAGAAAGTAAACATTTTTAATGGGCCTTAGGCATTCAGAAGCGGGCAAGGCCCACGTTGACACAAGATGTTTTAGGGTTCTATTGTGTTTTCATTTGGGACATGTTAGGGTTTGCAGCGAGCAGAAGCACCGTTCATGGAGGTTTCGTCTTCTTCGCGTGATTCTTCATTCGTTTCTGAGTTCCTCAATGGCCACCAGCACCTTCTACTCTCCTCTTCCCTCCAGCGATGGCATTTGGGGCGACGGATTCGGTGAGTTCATTTTCCTATTTCGCTTAGGTTTGTTACGATTTTTTGCATGTTCATGATTTCCATGTTCATTGATTCTGAGTTTGTGTTTATGTGATTTTTTGAGATTCTATGAAAGGAAAAAGATGGTGGAAAAGCTACCTGGAGGAGGAGGAGGAGGGAGGTTTGAGTGCGTAGGAGGCCGGGACAAGGAAGTTAAGGCGGAGACACGTGATGCTTGCTTGGACGACACTTGGTATTTCTGTACTTTTCTCTTTTGCCTAGGGTTTCATGATGATTTGTGACAAACTGAAAACCCCTTTTTGAAACTCACTTCTTTCTTCTTCTCTCCTACTGTATGCTTGTTGCTTCTTCTTCTGCCCTATGATGAACTCAGAGTTCTGAGGGCCTCGCATGTATGCTTGAAATGTTATTGTTGAGCCACTTTGTATGCTTTGATGTTTCTTCTGAACGATTTGCCTTTTGAGTTGCTTTTTGAAATGTGGTGCCTTGTATTGCCTAATGATGAAGAGATTCTGAAGGCATTTGTGTATGCTTCTGATATATGCTCTTGTTGAATGGTTTTGAACATACGCGTTGATGCAGGCCTGGACTTGGTTCAGGTTTCACAAGTTTGAGGCTTGTGAAGTTGAGTTTGGCAGGTGTTTGCTTAAGGTTGATGGCCTCCTGACTTGCTTCAGGCAGGTTTTCTTTGCTTTAGCTGGTATGGTCTGGGATATCAGGTCAGGTTTTTGAATGATTTAGGCCAGGTTTTGAATGGTTTTGGCCAGGTTTTTGTTTGACAGGTTATATGCTGGTATGGCTTATGCAGTAGGCAAGTTTGCTTCAGGCAGGTTTAATGGCTTGACAGTAGGGTGGTGTGCTTCATGTTAGGCTTCAGGTAGTATGAGGCTTTGGCATATTTGATGCTTCAGGTTTAGACAGGATGAGGCTTTTTGGCTTCAACTGGTTATTTTTGTGTTTTTAGTTATTGACAGGTTGTGTTGGTTTTTGTTAAGCTTGAGGCTTAACAGTTAGTATGCAGGTTTTTGTATATTCTTTTCTTCTGGTTTGAGGTTGGGCTCTCCTCTAGGTCTGATGCAGGTCTTGATCTTTTATGGTTAAGGCTTATGCAGTTTTGTATATTGGTTTGCCTCCTTGCCTTATCCACTGTGTTTTTTGTTTTTGTATTTCTATCTTCCTGCCTAAAAGCCTAAAAACCTGCTTACTTTCCTCTTCTTTTTCTCTCTCTTTAGTACAAAAAACATTAAAAATTGTTTATATTTTGTACTTCTCTGAAAAAGTAAACAGCTGGGAAATGATGAAATTGATTTTGTTTGCTTGCAATACAATGTTTCCTCTGCATTCTTATCTCTTCCTTTGACAGCTTTTGTGCCTGCTTGATATCTTGCCATATCTTCTTATTTGACAGCTTTTGGCAGAAAGTTTGAATTTGGACTTGGTTGGCAATTCAGTTTGGACCTTTAGTTGGGTTTGAATTTGTGCAGTACTATTTGAGATTTGAACTTATGCAATTTTGACAATTTTTGAATTGTGTATTTTTTAAACTTGTGCATTCAATTAATTTGCAAACATTTTCACTCTTCTTTGTGAACCGGGAGAAATCCCGTGATTTGCAAAGAGGACTAACTGATCCCAGTTGTTGCTTTTAATGATGAGTCTAATTTAAACTGTCTGTCTCTTTAATTCAATTTATCTGTTTCTAACTTTTCTTCCTTTCTTTTGCAGATGAATAATTAAAACGGAGCACTGGAGCAAGGGATAGCAGATGAAGAATTGAAGAATAGAAACAATGTTTAGGATAGTTTTCTTTTTTATTTAAATTTAAATTAATGTAAAATCATTGCTTGTAATTAAATTATAAACAATAATTGTACAAATAATTCAAGAATAAATAAAAGTCTTTGTTATCCAATCAATTCTATTTCCTTCTTTATTGTTTATTTATTATTTAAAACTCTTTGAATTAAAATAATCGAAAAATAAATTTCAATCACTTAATTTAGAATAATAAATAATTTAAATAAACAATGCTTTAATAATTGATCAGTTAAACCTGGCCTTTCCAATATCCAAAGCAAAGCAACAGTTAACCAAAACAAACTAATCAGGCGCATTCCCTTTTCCCTGATTTTTTATCAAACACTGTAAATCCAAACTGCATGGATCTTTTGACTGGCTCAGACAAACCAAAGAATTCAACCCAAATGCAATCTTTTACTGATTAAATCAAATAATGCGAATTCAACCCAAATCTCGGAATGTCTTGCAAAGCACTGTAGAATTTAGATCTTTCTGAGAACGTGCCCAAAAACCCTAATTCCTGATTAAATGCCAAAGAAACGTTCGCCTGATCGAAGTTGAGCCAAAATCAACCAAAAACCCTAAACCAACTGTTTGAAGCATTCCAGAGCCCTGAAAATCAATAAAACCCTAATTGTGTCCTGACTGACGAGAAAAGTCTGTTTGACCGATTCTTGAGCCAGTTTGAAAAATCAGGAAATGCCTGAAGCTGAGATTTCTTGTGGTAAAATGCGAGGGCAAATTTTGGGGTACAACAGCAGTGCTATCCCACCATTAGTGAGTAGGTAGCATCGTCGTTGGAGTTTTAAGGGTCAATTCGAAAGGGACGTACGATCACTGAAGCAATGTTAGGACGTCTTAGTAATAACCCTAATGTCTTAAGATCAATATTCGAGGCAACAATTCTGAGGCAACCTTTCTGAGGCAACTTTGATCTTTGAGACAAAAGAGCGACCAGTAAAATACCCTATACTTAATGATCGTTTACCGAAGGCAACTGAAGTGAGAGTATACCCTAGAAGTGCGCATGTGCGAGTGATTCAATTTCAAGTTTATTATCTTTGCGCATTTAAGGTTTGCTAACCGTTTTAAAGTTTACATACATTCTTGTCATGCATCCCTATTATTCATACATCTAACAGTTAATATTTTGCAGAATTTAAAGTGAGGAAAGTAAAGCTACGCTATTACAAGGCTTCGGGTATTAATTACATAGCCAAAAACAACCCGTAAAAAAATGATAAATGAACGGAAAAGAAATGTCCTAATTAGTCTATTACAACTTGTGAGCAATTACATCAATATGGTAACAATAAATAAACGTGATGAATCGAGAACGAGAGAGAGCTAGGGTTTTGACCCCGTCTAACCTAATCGAAAGAAAAAGTTATGTTTGTTGTTTTGATTATTTAAGAAAAAGAATAAGGTTTTTAAATTAAATACAAAAACTAATTAGTAATTAAATTAATTAAAAGAAAATAATTTACATGACCTATTTTTGTATTTTTGGTTATTTTTAAGAAAAAAGAAAATAGAATTTTAAATTAAGCTAAAGCCCTAATTTTCTACTTGTTTTTAATTTATTTACAAAAAGAAATTAAAGTTACCTAAAATTAAATAACCTAATTCAATTAACTTTTGTATAAAAAATAAATTCTAAATCTAATTGGATGAAAATATTATTTTTGTGATTTTATAAAAAAAAGAATTAATTTTTATGGTAGTTGAAATAAATAAATAAATTAAGTGAAGAAAAAGAAAAAAAGAAGAATTGGGCCTGAGAAATCAGCAATTTTGGGGGTGTGGATAACAATTTTCTGGGCCCAAACCAGCTGACCCACGTTGACTCCCTAGACTCCATGCTGCGCGTTGACTGGGGTGTATCATGGTCACCATATGATAGCCATCAGATCTGGCTTCCTGGACATCTGGTTGGTTGGATGATGATGGTCCATGGTGGTCTCCCTGCCTTGTGGGACATTGAATCTGTAAAAGAAACTCAAGAAAAATGGCAAATGTTGGAGGCAGGGGTCGAACCCCTGACCTCATGCCCTCCAATGCCTTAACCCTTCCCTGGCCACCATTGGGCCACTTGGTTCAGTTGGTTAATATATAAAACAAAAAGAATAAAATACATAAAGCAAAATTGACTACCAAACACGCGCCAAATTTCAAACAGGCGAATGGGATGATGCCACGCGTGTCATCTTCTTCCTCTCTCTGTTGGTAAAAGTCAGGGACTTTTACCTACGGACAAACATCCGTCACTATAACCCTGGCTTGTTTCAAAATCTCCCATGGGCATGATAAATGGAGTTTAAGGCCATGAATTAAACCGTCTTGACCTGCTGAGCATTATGGTGCCCTTCTTGGGGGCATATTTTACCTATACACAAAGACCCTAAAACGAGTCCAGAAACCCTAATAATGGCAAATTCTGATACAGTCCACAAAAACGCAATTAAATGTTATAGATAGTTTGCAAATGCTTCAAGGAACAATAATATGTAAGTATTTCATGTTATAAGTGCCAGAATCATGCAATTCGATTTCAAGAAGAAGCCATGGTTGTAGCTGACTTACAGTGGGTTCTAGCGCTGGAAAGTGCTTGTTCTTGATTGGTACAACTTCCTTGCAATCCCAGGAATCGAATGAGATGGCTAGGGGACCTTAAAAACGTCTGGAAGTGTGAATTCAAGTCAGCACTTTTTGATAAAAATTTCAAGTTCCGTTCTTCCTTTGTGCGCCTCTAAAACCTTGTGTTTTAGGTCTGCAAATGTTCACTATATACCAAGGATTGGATTAGGGTTGAAATTATGCTCTCAATCTTTATCAATTATGGCTTTTGATCTTGATTTGATTCACTTGAAGATCTTTCCAAAATAGGCCAAAATCAATCTTTTTGTGCCCACCTATGCCTTGCACGAATTGGTTCACTTTCTAGCTGGATATAGGACCTGAAATATGCACAATATCTTGAGGTTTCAATGATTTGGATTTTTTCATGATTTGTTTTGATTTAAATTGATTTAATTGCAATAAAAATCAAAATAAATAATAAAAATAAGATAAAGACAAGTGGAAAGAGCTAGGGCTCTTGGACCATGCTACCAACTCAAAACAAGTGCAAAAGATTAGGCCCATTTAGCAAAATTTGCAATTTGAGGCATAGTTGACTTTTGACAATTTTGCAAAAAAAGGTCAATTTCACCAATGCATAACTTCCTCAATTTTGACTCTTTGAAGGTGTTCTTGGACTTTTTAGAAATCTTGAGATGTCCTCTAAGCAACCCTTTTGATCTCATCTCAATTTGGTATTTCATGTTCATGTATGAAGCTTTGACAAAAAAGGTGTTTTTGTTGACTTTTCAAAATGACCTATAATGTCAAAATTCATAACTTCTTGTGAGTGCATATTTTGAACTTGGGAGATGAATATGGATTGTATATAATTTCATCCTCTTCAAAATGAGCTTTGGATGGGTCATTTAGCATAAAGTATGAGAAAGTTATGCTTGGTGAAAGTTGAGTTGACTTTTCCTACAAAACCCTAATTTAGCAACTTTTTGATTTTGATGAGTTGTGAGCAATCCTTGATGAATCATGATCAACCCTTGATAAAATTATGAATAATTCTTCAAAATTAGGATGTTAACCAAAAATCTTGAAGTTTGACTGTATGGGGGCCACAGTTGACTTTTGCCCTAGCACAGTCGATTTTCAGACCTTTGAGCAATTGACTGAGCAAAATTCCTCTGTAAGGCTTGAAACTTGACAAGGATGATCTTGAGAACATATTAGGACAATGGTGAGCATTTGGGATTCCTTGGACTCAAGTATCTTGATGCAACATGAAACCCTAATTTGAGGTAGACTGCCTTAGGAGAGAGCTTGTCTGGTCAACCCTTGGACTTCCTTGAGCAATTTTGAGGACCTCACCTGAAAATGTATTAAGAAATATGAGAGGGAAAATTTTGGGGTACAACAGTACCGGTAGCCTTTGAGTTAATCAAAGAGAATACGGGGCCGCTGAGTGATGTCTTGAAGCACTAATGAACTTCTAGAACCCTTTACTTGACCAACTTGGCCTTTAGGATGTAGTGAGATGACCGACTTTGGTGTAGTCCGAAGTTGGTAGATACTCGATACTACACTCATTAAGGTTTGGTTTCTTTGGATATTTCGGCCGCCATTAAAGAGGCTTGAGCTGAAACAATGACCAAGGAAACAATCTGGTGATATTGAGCTCCTTAGAACCTGGTTACTATTATTAGGACAGGTTTAAGCCAACTAAACTTCAAGAGGCTACTTACCTATAAAACCCCATGCAAGCCTAAACTAAGAACCTGTTTGTTTTGCTTGTATATGCATACTTGTACATAACATCATGGACATCATGAACATCATATGCATTCACTAACCATTTCAAGGGTTTTGGAGATTCATCTTTGTTCTTGTTTTGTAGGATATGGATTCACTTCGCAGGAAAACTATCCAAGTCAACCCTGTAAGAATTCCTCCACAACTTAAGGAGCTAGCTTCAAGGATCCCTGAGAACTCTCCGTTCACCGAGAGGCATGGTCGTCTACTCAACTTGGTCACCTCCAACACAGATGAGGATATGTTGAAGGTGCTCTTTCAGTTCTTTGATCATTTGCATCATTGCTTCACATTTCCCGACTATCAGCTTGTGCCTACTTTGGAAGAATTCTCTCAACTCTTGAGGATTCCCATTCTCAATCAATTACCTTTCAACGGTACAGAAAGAGACCCAAAGCCATAAGAGATTTCTCAAGCTTTACACTTGCACTCATCTGATGTCACAACCCATTGGGAAACTATGAGCGGTGTCAAAGGCTTCTTAGCAAAGTTCCTGTTTGAGAAAGCTCGAAGCTGTTGGAGTTCTTTAGACTTCCAAGCCTTTGAGGAAATTGTGGCTCTTCTTATCTATGGGATGGTCTTGTTCCCCAATCCTGACCAACTCATAGATGTGAGTGCCGTCAAAATCTTCATGTCACACAATTCGGTGCCTACATTGCTAGGGGATATCCTACACTCTTTTCACACTCGCACAATGAGGAAAAGAGGTGTCCTTATGTGTTGCACTCCTCTCCTGGAAAGATGGTTTATTTCTCATCTTCCCCAATCAGTCTTAAAGAATGAGCAAGGTTCAAGATGGTCACAAAGGTTAATGACGCTCAAACATTCAGATATTCATTGGTGTTCCCAATCCAAAGAGAATGTTATCATTGTTGACCGTTATGGGGAATTCCCTAATGTCCCTCTACTTGGCATTAGGGGAGGCATCACATATAACCCATGATTAGCTTTAAGACTGTTTGGTTACGCCCGAAGGGATGGCCCGCATGAGATGCTAATTCAAGGTTAGGTATTCGACTACGACAACGATGGTCAAGGTCTTCGCCCGAGATTCATCCGATCTTGGAGGATGCTAAACAAGGTGGATAGCAAGACTTTGGGGCACAAGAATTACATTCCTCTTGAGCCTTACCTCAAATGGGTACGAATCCTTGCTCAAAGTCTTATGATGCCTTATCCTTCCATTCTGTCGGTAATTATTGAGCCTGTCAAGGAGGGAGAAGTTCCATACACTATCCTACATCCTGACATGCCCATATCTCTTGAAGACCTACAAAGGGATTGGATACAGCTCAAAGGAGAGCGAGATACTTTTGAAGCCCAATTCTATGCAAGCGAGAAGAAGGTTTTGGAACTCACTAGGCTACTTCATGAGGATCATACTCTAAATTCCTACATAGCACCAAAGAGGATGCGCACTACTTTTTTATGTTAGAGTTTTGTATTATTTTGCCCAAGGGGCATTGATGTACTCAAACTTTATCTTATTAATATAATGTGTGTTTCCTTTTTGTCTAAAACGAACTTGAATCTTTAAAATCCTTGAAAACATTGCATATGCATATATCATTCATCATAACATAAACAAGTCTTTTGTAACGAGTTTCCTCATCTCTCTACTGTTTATTTCAGTAAGATGGATCTCGAACAGACAGTCAAAGATCTCCAAGCTCAGAACACGCAATTTCAACAGTTACTAATGACCCTAGCCAAAGGGCAAGAGGAGTTGAAGACTCTGCTAGCTGAGGAAAGAAAAAAGAAAACAAAGAAGGTCACTGAGGTTTTTAACACGGGGAGAAGGTTTCAGGGACATACTAGAAGAACCTTGAATTTTGCAACAACATCTGGTGAAGGAGAGGGGAAAGGAAAAGAAACAGCGGTCCCGTCAGAATCTGAAGAGGAGGAAGAAGAGGAAGACTACTCTGAGGAACAATATCCTCCAGCTGATGATAAGTACAGACATCTTGAAGAGCGTTTGAGCGCTATGGAAATACAAAAGGTGCCAGGTCTAGACTTTAAAGAATTGGGACTAGTGTCAGGGATCGTGATTCCTCCGAAATTAAAGTTCCTTTGTTTTCAAAATATGATGGAGTGTCATGTCCTAAGATGCACCTCCGATCATATGTGAGAAAAATCCAGCCACACTCCGCCGATAAATACCTGTGGGTACATTTTCTCCAAGATAGTCTATCTGGAACACAACTCGATTGGTTTTACCAACTGGAAAGGGCCAATGTCCATAACTGGGAAGATCTTGCCGTAGCTTTCTATAAGAAATATCAATATAATGATGATTTGGCATGTACCCGTACTCAACTTCAGAGTATGGCTATGGCTTCCAATGAGGGTTTCAAGGATTACACGCGGAAATGGAGAGATCTAGCTGGAAGAGTTCAACCCCCTCTGTCTGAAAGGGAATTGGTGGACATGTTCTTAGGCACTCTATCGGGCCCTTTCTTCAACCATTTAATTGGGAGCTCATCTGCCGGATTTACTGAGTTAATACTAACCAGAGAAAGGGTGGAAGCTGGCATAAAAAGTGGAAAGGTTCAGAAGGATTCATCTGCCTCCACAACTGCGAGGAAGCCTTTCATTGGGAAGAAAGAAGTAGCTGTTGTGTATTCACAAAGGAACCAAGGGAGAGCCGAACGCCGACCTATGGTAGAGGCTATTATGATCCCAAAGCCTACATCTGATCAACCAAGAAGTAATCAACCGAGGGTGGAAAGACCGGTCCGACAATTCACCAGAATCAATATGACTCTGTCCCAAGTATTACCACATCTTCTGAAATCCAATTTGGCAACTTTGAAAGAAGCTCCCAAAAACCCCAACACATCGTCCCCTCATTATAACCCAAATGTCCGTTGCGCATATCATTCCAAAAGTCCAGGTCACGACACTAACAATTGTTGGGCTTTGAAAAACAAAATTCAAGACCTTATAGAGGCAAAAGAGATTGAGTTTGATGCGCCCGAGAAGCCAAACGTCATTTCTGCTCCTATGCCCAAGCACGGTCACCACACTAATGTTATTGAAGAAGATTTGTTTGTGACCATAGTTGATGAACTTGTGACTCCACTCCCAATAATTAAGATAAACTTGTTGAAAGCCGGTGTATTCCTGGGTTGTAATGAAGACTGTCGCCTTTGCTTATCCTCACCAACTGTTTGCCCTTTGTTGAAAACATGCATTCAACGCTTGATAGACAACAAAGAGATCTTGTTTGAAAGTACTCTTGTTTCACCTGTTCCTGTTGAAGACGTTTCAATCATCACCATCTCCACCAATTCTTCCAGGGTCCCCAAAAGACCCATTAGAATTACATCGGTTCCAAAAACTACTCCTCTTATAATCACAATGCCAGGGCCAGTCCCATATGAATCAGATAAAACTGTGCCGTGGAATTACGGTGGGGACATCTACTACCATGGCATCACTGACTATCCCCGAGACCTCCAAGAAAGAAATGGAGGAGATCCTGAAAATAATAAAGAGGAGCGACTACGACGTAGTTGAACAATTGGGGAAAACTCCCTCCAAGATCTCCATGCTGGCATTGTTACTGTGTTCCGAGGCACATGTGAAAGCCCTGGTGAAGTTCCTATAGACAGCCCATGTGCCTCAAGAGACATCTGCTGACCAATTTCAAGATTGCGTGGCCAGCTTGATGGCGGATAACGACCTAGGCTTCTCGGATGCTGATCTGACACCAAGGGGAAGAAAGCACAACGAGGCGTTGCATGTCTGCGTGGAATGTAAAGGCACAACTCTGGCCCATGTCTTGGTGGACACTGGCTCATCTTTGAATGTTTTACCGAAGAAAGCTCTCGACAGACTAGACTGCGAAAGACTAACGTTGAAACCCAGTAACATAGTCGTAATGGGTTTTGATGGCTAAAAGAGGATGGTACACGGGGAGATGGATATCCCCATAAAGGTTGGGACTCAAACTTTCAACTCAACTTTCTATGTAATGGACATCCGCCCCTCTTACTCATGTCTGCTAGGACGACCGTGGATCCATAATGCTGGTGCTGTCACCTCTACACTGCACCAGATGCTGAAATATCCGGTCCAGGGAAAGATTATCATTGTCCACGGAGAGGAGGAATATATGATTAGCCACCTCAATTCCTTCAGGTATGTGGAATTGGACGACGAGTTCATTGAAACTCCTTTTCAACATTTCGAAGAAGTCCCCCAAGAGGTAGCAGTAACCAAGATTGTGTCCCAGATTCCCAAGATTACAAGACCTCCACTCCAGATGTCATCTCTGAAGGACGCCAAGGCAGTAGTAGAGGAGGGTGGATGCACCATCCGGGGGAAACTTCTGGATATTCCGTATAAATCTGATAATTTTGGTTTAGGATTCACTTCAAGTGCTCAGAAGGCTGTACACCGTGCCTGTGCTGGAGGGCCACCCTTGAAGATTAGCAGCCGAGAGGTCAATGCGGTGGAAGATGGTGAAGAGGATTGCAGCTTGGAGGATTGGATATTTCCAACTGTCAACGGAGGACTTCGCAATTGGGAGGCCAGAGACTTTGTCCCAATAACTTTCATCCCTCAGTAATTTATCTTTACATTTTTGTTGGACTTGTAATATTCACAAATAATTCGCACATTTAAAACCTTGTGTCTTGCCCGAGGCACAATGGTCCATTTGTAAGGGTTATTATTTCATCTTCATATGACATTCAATGAATCATGGACGTTTTTCACATACAAACTTTTGTACTCATTGTTTTTCTTTTACATTTTATTTTTTAAAGGATGGATATACCCTTACACACACCCACACTTACAAATGCAGGTACCCCTCCATTCAGGATCCCATGGGTAACGATACTGCAATGGCCTTTTGTGACTCTAAGGATCTAATCTACCAAGCCAAAGACGAAGGTGAGGAAGATTGTGAAGTACCAGGGGAACTGTCCAGACTACTACAATAAGAGGAAAGAGCTATTTAGCCTCACGAGGAACCTGTGGATACAATCAACCTGGGTACCGAGAAGGATAAAAAAGAAGTCAAAGTGGGTGCCAATCTAGAGCCCAGTGTCAAGGAGCATCTGATTCAGCTATTGCATGGTTATGTTGAGATCTTTTCTGGTCATATGAAGACATGCCGGGACTTGATACAGACATCGTGGTACATCGTCTACCTACAAGAGAGGACTGTCCACCAGTAAAACAAAAAGTCCGCCGCATGAGACCTGATATGTCAGAAAAGATCAAAGCGAAGGTCATGAAGCAATTCAATGCGGGATTCTTGGCTGTCACTTCCTATCCTCAATGGGTTGCCAACATTGTTCCCGTACCTAAAAAAGACGGTAAAGTACGAATGTGCATGGACTATAGAGATTTGAATAGAGCAAGCCCTAAAGATGATTTTCCACTCCCCCACATTGATATCCTGGTTGACAATACGGCACAAAACAAAGTGTTTTCCTTCATGGATGAATTCTCAGGTTATAACCAAATTAAAATGGCACCTGAGGACATGGAGAAAACTACATTTGTCACACAGTGGGGCACATTCTGCTACAAGGTGATGCCATTTGGACTGAAGAATGATGTGGCAACCTATCAACGTGCCATGGTAGCTTTATTTCACGACATGATACATCATGAAATAGAGGTCTACGTAGACGATATGATAGCCAGATCACAAACGGAGGAAGAGCACCTTGATCACTTGCAAAAGTTGTTTGAGAGACTGAAGAAATACAAGCTAAGATTGAATCCAAACAAGTGCACATTCAGAGTATGGTCTGGTAAGCTCCTAGGCTTTGTCGTCAATAACAAAGGTATTGAGGTCGACCCTGCCAAGGTTAAAGAAATACAAGAGATGCCTGCTCCTCGTACTGAGAAGGAAGTCAGAGGATTCTTAGGATGCTTGAACTATATTTCCAGATTCATTTCTCACCTAACAACTACTTGTGAGCCAACCTTCAAGCTATTGAAGAAATATCAAGTAGTCAAATGGAATGATGAATGCCAAATTGCTTTCGACAAAATCAAAGAGTACTTGCAAGAGCCTCCTGTTTTGATGCCACCAGTCGAGGGAAGACCACTGATCATGTATCTGACTATTTTAGAAAACTCAATGGGGGTGTATATTGGGGCAGCATGACGAGTCTGTCCAAAAAGAGCACGCTATTTACTACCTGAGCAAAAAGTTTACCGACTGTGAAACCAGATATTCACTGCTCGAGAAAACTTGCTACGCTCTGGCATGGGCTGCTCTCCGGCTAAGATAGTATATGCTGACTCATACTACCTTGTTGATATCTAAGATGAATCTGATAAAGTACATCTTCGAAAAGCCTGCTCTGTCTGGGAGAATAGCTAGGTGGAAGATGATCCTAATAGAATATGACATACAATATACTAACCAGAAATCTATAAAGGGCAGTGTGCTAGATGATCATCTTGCTCATCAAGCTGTAGAAGACTATCAGTCCATGAAGTTTGAATTCCTGGATGAAGACATCATGACATTAGACAACTGTGAAGAAATCAGGCCATATGACGGACCTGAACAAGGATCCCAATGGACCATGTTCTTTGACGGAGCATCCAGTGCACTTGGTAATGGTATCAGCGCTGTACTCATATCTCTGGAAGGGTGTCATACTCCCTTTACCGCCAGACTTTGCTTCAACTGTACAAACAACATGGGGAAGTACGAAGCATGCATCTTTGGTCTCAGAGCTGCCATAGACTTGGGAATCAAATCCTTAGATGTGTTTGGAGATTCATCTTTGGTCATCAATCAGATCAAAGGGGAATGGGACACTAAGCACCCAAACCTTATCCCTTACAAAGAACATGTTTTGGCATTGCTACCACATTTTGAGAAGATTACCTTTGAGTATTTCCCGCGAGAAGAAAATCAGCTAGTAGACGCTCTAGCCACAATGTCGTCTATGTTTAAACTTAATTGGGATAACGAGGCTCCCCAGATCACCATCGAACGAATGGATGAACCAACACATTGTCACGAGATTAATACTTAAGAGGTAGTGGACCAGCCTTGGTTTCATAAGGTTAAGAGGTATCTCGAGGCTCAAGAATATCCAGAAGGAGCTTCAATCAATGATAAAAAGTTCTTAAGGAGATTCTCTGCTAAGTTCTTCCTTAGTAATGGCATCCTGTGCAAACGTAATCATGACTCCATTATGCTTCGGTGTATGGATAAGATTGAGGCTGAAAAAATGATGGCTGAATTACATGAAGGTACTTTTGGCACCCACTCCAGTGGGCATACGATGGCGAAGAAAATCCTACGAGCAAGCTATTATTAGTTTACCATGGAAGCAGATTGCTATCAACACTCTCAGACCTGTCATAAGTGTCAAATTTATGCTGACAAGGTGCACGTACCTCTGGTTCCTCTGAATTTCTTGACGACTCCTTGGCCCTTTGCTATGTGGGGAATTGATATGATTGGAGAGATCAAGCCGACAGCCTCCAATGGACACCGCTTCATCCTAGTGGCCATTGACTATTTTACCAAGTGGGTCGAAGCAACTTCCTTCGCTTCCGTTACCAAGAATGTTGTTGCCCGCTTCATCAAGCAAAACCTTATTTGCCGGTATGGTATCCCAGAAAGGATCATCACTGACAATGGTACAAATCTCAACAACACTATGATCACCGCTTTATGCGAGCAATTCAAGATCCAGCATCAAAATTCTTCTCCCTATCAGCCAAAGATGAATGGTGTTGTCGAAGCTGCAAATAAAAACATTAAGAAGATCATACAGAAAATGACAGTCACATACAAAGACTGGCATGAGATGCTACCATTTGCTCTCCACGGGTATTGTACCACGACTCGCACATCAACTGGGGCAACACCCTATTCTTTGGTATATGGCATGGAAGTTTTTTTTCCTATTGAGGTCCAAATCCCCTCTCTAAGGATTATGAAGGATGCATGTTTGAATAAAGACGATTGGATCCAGACTCGACTTGATCAACTGAACTTAATTGATGAAAGGAGACTTACTGCTGTTTGCCATGGTTAGATGTATCAAAAACGGATGATCAAGGCTTTCAACAAGAAAGTCAGACGCCAAGTATATCAAGCTGAGGATCTAGTGATCAAACGTATCATCTTACCACAAAGTGATCCCAGGGGCAAATGGACTCCTACCTATGAAGGATCATTTGTAATCAAAAACATATTCTCCAGTGGGGCAATGATCTTGACCACCATGGATGGCGACGACCTGCCGCACCCTGCGAATGCAGACATAGTCAAAAGATACTACGCATAAGAGACCCGCTAGCTTGACACACCTAGGCAAAACAAGGGGCATCCCGACGAACCAAAAAGGTTCAGGCAAAATTTAGGGATAAAATTAAAAAAAAATTGTACACCCGACAAGTTGAAAACCCGAAAGGGCGACTTGGGCAAAAAAGGGTTTCCCGGCGGACTGAAAACCCGAAAGGGCGGTCCAGGCAAAATTTAGGGAATTAAAGCGTATGACTATGTCCCGTCGGATCACTTTACAGACAACCTTTGACTTCCACGGACAAACTCGGAGTTTCTGATCAATTTAATCATCTTCGGACAAGGCAAATAGATAAGATATTCAGAGATATGAAGGCTATAGCAGAATGGGAACCCCATTAGATTATCACACATAGCTATCTTTCTTTGTATAAAATTTTCTTGTTTTATCACAGCATTCTCTTACTAGAATGTTTGTTCCCTTTGTACAAAAATATTTATCCAAAGTCAATACAAAGATATCCCTTTGAAAGTACAAAAAACTATTTGTCTTTTTCTTTACGATTGTGTTTCGTCTGCAAAAACGTCCAATGATTCATTGATGAACATATGCATTTGAATATAATTACTGTTTACAAATAAACAAAATGAGAAAGACAATTACTGATAGGTTGAAAAAATAGGGAAATGTCTCTAGGCTATTATCCAAGAAACCCCCACAGTACGTCATTCAAATCCCCAGCGGAACAAAATTTCAAATTATTAATCCTCATTAGAAATCGTCAAATTTCTCAGGATTCCCCAAGTAGATCTTACAAGAAGTTCATGGCATGGCCCTCACAACAGATTTATTTCTCTCAACAAGACTTCGTCAGTACTTCAAATTCAAGACATGAAAATTCAACATATCCTCCGCAGCATTCAAGAATTTATTTCCCTCAATCAAACAGCAATACAGCAAATCAGCTCACATACGCATACATTGCATTCATATATCATAAACATTGATAAAGCAAATACATTGTATCATACATTTCATGCAACATAATTTTGTGTTTTAGCTAACATATTTTACCCTTTTCAGGATAAGATTAGCAGTTACCATTAACAAATATACTTTCAGATACAATTCAGATACGCTCCAGACACGGATGCTATTCTGATACTCATTCAGATTCAACTCATGAGACAGTTTAGATATGCTCCAGACACGGATGTTATTCTGATACTCATTCAGATTCAACTTTTGATATAGTTTAGATACGCTCCAGACACGGATGCTATTCTGATACTCATTCAGATTCAACTTTTGATACAGTTCAGACACGCTTCAGACGCGGATGCTATTCTGATACTCATTCAGATTCAACTTTTGATACAGTTCAGATACGCTCCAGACACGTATGCCATTCTGATACCCATTCAGATTCAACTTACTTGATGCAGTTCAGATACACGCCAGACACGGATGCCATTCTGATACTCATACAGATTCAGTCTCTAGATACAACTCAGATACGTTCCAGACACGGACACCATTCTGATACTTATTCTTTCATCTTACAACTTACAATTCAAAAAACATTCTTGGATTGCATATACAAGCCCATCTCCAACAAGATTCTATCACCTCTCCAAATGGCATTTGTAAGCCCATTCCTTCTATCATCACATCATCGAGTGCAAATTTATGGGAACTCTAGTGTCCAGTCATTCTTTCACCTTCGAGTCACGAACGACAAAACTCGCCAATCTAACTCTTCAAGTTTAAGAAGATTGAATAGGGGCAGCTATTGTACCCCCAAAATTTTCCCTCTCATTTATCAAGATTATTCTCACAAGATCTCTTTGACTCAAGACTGGATTGGGGTTTGATCAACTCAAGACATCTCATCTTACACTAATGACCCAAAATTAGGGTTTGAGTTTGCACAAGGATTTTTGGACTATCAATACTTCATATGACTTTCAAGGATCATTATGTACCTATAAGATTACTCATGACAAGTTTCAAGCCTTGAACCACATTTTTTATCAGTCAATTGGACAATTGACCTGAAAATCAGCTATATTGGGGAAAAAGTCAACCATGGCCAATTTACAATCAAACTTCATAATTCTTGATCCACATCAACATTTTAGACTCATATGTATCATTTGATCAAGTTTGGACCATAATTCCTCAAGAAATTTGATCAAATCATCAAAAGGGCAAAATGGTCAAAATTAGGGTTTTGATTGAGAAAGGACAATTTCTGATTTTTGACCTAGCAAATGACCAATTGGTTTGAAGCATTATTCCAAGAGCTCAATTGCACCATCTTTACCTAGTGACATGGTACAAAACATTGCATTTTCATTGGATTGACAGATGAAATTTGCAGTCAACTAATCAAAAGTCAATTGTATACTGAAAAGTCAAACATTGACTTTTTAGTCAAAATCAAGTGCCAAGGATCACAATTCATCAAAACATGTCAAAATGTGAAACTTGTTCATCAAGAAATCAAAGATTGAAGATTTGGTTTTGAAATTTGAATTTTTCTTAACTCAGAAAATTTTCTAAGTATAGAAAATTTCTTATTTTTTCTCAACTTTAAGCCATTTTTTCACCATGATACAAGATGATTCAAAGAAAGTTCCCAACATGAAAGTTGTAGACCTCCACGAAATATACAAATTTTCTTCACACATTTCTCCCTAAAGTTGCTTGGATCTCAAGATATAATTTTGTGAATACATGCTCATGAACTAAAATAACTTAGTGAAATTTTGCCCTAATTTAGGCAGGTTTTTGACCTAACTTCATGGCAATTTTCACCTAGTTATAAGAGGAATCATGAAATGAATTTCAAAGATGGGTTATATAGAATATTGCAAGATTTCCAAAATTTCCAAGAACTCCTTGAGATATTTTTTGAGTAGGCAGAATCGAAGAGATGAAGTTGGCAATTTCTCACTTTGATTTCAAGCCATTTCATGAAGAACAAAATTCAAATCTGAACCTATGCTTCCCAATCCTTGCTTTACAGGTATCAAACTTGTTTCTCACTTAATAATTTAATGCTTACACATATGATAAAGCCTTAATCCAAGCACAAGAGTCTTTGTCCAAGCTTTAATTCCATAAATGGCACAAAGTTGCCATTGCCATTTTGGAAAAGCATAACTTTTGCAACTTTTCACTTCTTGAGCATTGGACCTATTTTCTATGCACACACAAGTCCTATAAACCAAGATAAAGTTGTCTAGGACTTGTACCAACTCCAAGAAGGATTGTACAAGCATGTAAAGACTTGTCTCCTCACTTTGCTTCAAAAACAAGAAAAGTGCAAAAAAGCCTACAACTCAGAAATCTGTTGTGCAGTGGATTAGAAACCTTCTCTATACTAATACACAAACACATTGCAACCTAGAACATGATGGCTCAAGGCCAGAAACACTCCAAAACTCCCTATCACCAAAAACCTGTCAAAAACTTACAGTTGTGCCCAAGCATATCAATCCATAAATTTACTCGTGTGTTTCAAGTTTTAATCACTCAAACACTTTACCTACCTCATATCTAAGTGTTCCAGACCATCATACCTTCACTGTAACTCCTCCTTCTTCATCTGCCATTTTTGTTTTCCAAACTTGCAGGTTGACTTGGATATAGAGATTCATGCATTTTCAAAGTAAGGCAAGGATTGGAATACACTCGGGGAGGTCCAGGCAAGCTAAAGGAATCTTCAGGCCTTCATAAAACTCAGTCAAACTCCATTCACGATCTCAGCTGAAAGAGGTAAGAACTCCAACTTTTATCTCTTCATACAGGCATCCATTGGCCACGATTTGTGAAAGGAAAATGTAGATATTATTATGCTAAAGCCAACCATATGCATAGATTTCATTTTTGTTCATTATGTATAGAGAATTTTAGAGTTCAAATTTCTGTAAAAATTAGGGTTGAAATTAGGGCCTTTAAAATTCGTTTTGATCTTTGATTGTTAGTTTCCATAAGTTACATGTATGAAATCGTGGGAAAGAGTACTATCATTTTTATGTTGGAAGTTTCCATTTTCATGGAGAAATGAGAAAGATACAGAGGTTCTGGCCAGCTTGAGGGAGAAGATGAAGTACATGGCAATGAGGCTTTATATGTTATGTTTTTCTTGTTTCATTTAAACTAACGGATGTACAACCACCCCAGTGGCAAGGCAGCGCACTGAGAATGCCAAGATCATGGGTTCGAGTCTTGGTGCCTGCCTTTTTGCATTTTTCACACTTTTGTTCATTTTTTTGATTTCTGGAAGCGCTGGGCCTCTCATTCTTGGGCCTTTTTGTTTTTTCTAACATACTACCCCCTGTTTGCTTGCAGCACCCCTGGCCCATATATTTTTATTATTCATTTTATTTTCATTTCTATTTTATTAAATATATTTTCCTTAATATTAAAAATCATAAAAAAATATAAAAATGCTAAATTTATATTTTGGTCCATTTTATTTTATTTTCTCATAGAAAATATTTTATTTTAGTTACATATCATATATATATTTTTTTTAATAAACTTGTGAATAAAAAAATAGAATTAGGTTAATTATTTATTCTTTTTCTCACACTTGTAAATATTTATTTTAACATATAAAAAGACTAAATATTTTCATAAAATATTATTTATTATTTTAAGACAAAAAATACACAAAAATAATACTTAAAGAGCTTTATTTTCTTTTTACATTAGAAATTAGGATTAACTATTTTCAAGAATTAATTTCCTTTTCTTAAGATATTAGGATTAGGTCAAAATTCTTTTGCATATGAAAAATAAAACAATTTCTTTTCCTTGCATATACATAACATTGCATATTTAAATTATATTGTATATTGTTTATTCAAATATTTGTACAAATTCGATTTGGTTGTAATAGCTTAATTAGATTTACATTATTGTAAATCCCCATTCATAATTTGTATTCCCCCTCCCATAAAATGTTGTAATAGCGTAGTAATCTTTAAATTACGCAATTTACCGCTTTTATATACCATGCTAGTAATTAGGGCTTGTACGGCAAGATCAAAACAAATCAAATAGAAAACCCTAATCCAAGACAAAATCAAGCATGCAAATAACACATTTACACACAATCACCCTTAGGGTTTCTCCACTTGGTTGCCTTATACAAAATAGCCATATTACGCATGTAAAGTATCTTGGCAAAACAAACAAATATAAGATCATAGTCCCTCGATGACGCTATTCTAAGTTGCCTTACAAGAATGATCTTGGTCCCTCAAAAATGCTAAGATACTTTACAATGTTGCTTATCATGGTTATACGATGACCCACGCCCGTCCCGTTTACATTCAAAGATAGGGTTGCTTACCAAATCAATGGTAAGACAACAATGTCAAAGGAATATAAAAATGAACAAGAAAGACATTTGAGTAGGTAGATTACTTCTAGTTACTTGCTCCATTTCAAAACAACTATCCTTGCTATCTTCAAAACAAAACACACACATTTCCAAAACATTTTACAAACATTTAAAACATTTTCAAAAAGACAAACATCTTTGTATACATTCTTACGAACGAGAATCATTACAAAGATTGCCTAAACAATGGCCTCTTTTACAAAATACTTTCAAAACCACACAAAGCACAATTTCAAAACAAAAAGCAAGTGATCTAGCAAGTAACTAAGAGCCCATAGAAAACCATGGATGAAAAGGGTGCTAATACCTTCCCTTTTCATAATCTACCCCCCGAACTCAAGAAACAATCTCAAAGGTCTTTCTGTGCTTTTTCACCTTTCCTTTTGGATAAAACAAAAGTTGGTGGCGACTCTTGATAACCGCAAGATTTGTGATAAAACGCAAAACCTTCAAGTCAGTTCTCCCACCGTATCATAATACTCATAATGGAAGAGTATTATAAGCTACTTGGAATACATGTTCTTGATCGGACACCTTTCACCGGTTTAGAGAAAGATCCATAACCTGAAGAAATTGCAGCATCCTTACATCTGAAGCGGTCCAACATTGTATCTAATTGGGATACAAGAAGTGGAGTCAAGGGTTTTCTTGCTAAATTTTTGTTAGAGAAGGCACTGTTGTTTCTGGATGCTATGATTTTTTGGGATTTCAAGGAAATCTTGGCTTTGTTGATCTATGGTTTGGTGTTATTCCCTAATCCAGACCAACTTATAGATGTGAACACCGTCAAATTATTTCTTTCTTATAACCCTGTGCCTACTTTTCTTGGAGACATTCTGCATTCTCTTCACACTCGTACAATGAGGAAACGAGGGACTCTTATGTGTTGCATACCTCTGCTATCTAGGTGGTTTATTTCGCACCTTCCCCAATCAGTGATGAAGAATGAACAAGGTATGAGGTGGTCGCGAAGAATAATGTCACTTTCTCATTCAGATATCTATTGGTGCTCTCGATCTCAAGAGGATATTACTATCATTGGTCATTGTAGGGAATTCCCTAATGTTCCACTCCTTGGCATTAGAGAATGTGAAATTCTGGTGTATGCCAGTCTTCAGATGTTATACTCAATGTCTAAACATCTGATATGACATAATAAATACACTGCAAGGTAGATACCCAATTTTTTTATGATTCAGTACTGAAGAGTAACAGAAGCACAGTTTAACCAAGCTGTGCCAGATCTACTTTGAAGGTGCAGAGGATAGAACACCGATGTGCCTAGTTCTGTTCATCTGTTGCACATGATCAGCAGAGAGCAAACAGCCTTTGCAGTTCTGTTTCTTCTGCACAGATATCAGCATGATGTCTTAACATGTTCTGAGACATCATCTGTTACAACATTACAGTTTTACCTTGATATATAACAGACAGAATTATAAAGTGTTGAAGGTAAAAACACAAATCAGTTGTTGACCCAGTTCGGTGAAACACACCTACTCTGGGGGCATACCAAGCCAGGAAGAAGATCCACTATCAGCAATATTAATTCAGGACTAAACTTCACAAGTTCCCATCCTTCACTTAATCATCTACCCAGTGCAACCTATACCTAGGAACTCTTAGATAGAAACCTACCAGTTTCCATTCCTATTGTCGCAACAACAGAAGTCTTACTCCTACTCAAGAAGCAGTGCCCTCCCACTTGGTTTCCTACATTACAATGAATATGAAGTAATGCAAAAATACTTAGACTTGCTTCACAGCTTCATCCAAGAACACTCAAACTCTTACCTACAGGTTTCGAGTTACATACATGGTAACCTTGCCACAGACCGACAGGTTTACCTAACAAAACACCCCCAATGTTACATTATGAGCGCTTGTTAAACCCTAGGTTACAATCTTCTATTTATAACCTATTACCCAACTGGATTTGGGCCTTCAAAAATCTCAGCAAGCTTTTCTCCTTGCTGTTACAACTCAGCAGCAAACTTCTCCTATAATCAAGGTCTTCAATCTTCTAGTTCCTAAAATATCTCCATATTTAGAAACAGTATTTTCTTCAAATATTCTGATTGATTCTTGATTGATCTTCAGATTCTCCATAAGAAACGCCACATATATTCTCAGAGTATTTAAGTACCAGAATTGTAACTGAATTATCAATTCTGTTGACGTGATGTCAAGTCAGATGTCATGACATTACATCTAACATGTTTTCCTAGATGTTGAACTTCTTCAACTCAACAAATAACCTCTTTCATAATTTAGATCACTTAGAATAGTTAGGTTACAAGTCACAGTTGTTACAAACATTCAACATATCACATAGTTACTTAATCAGTACTTAATTTCAGGCGCGATGTCATATGCTGATGTTGTGACATCTTACATAACATGTTGGTCCAGATGTTGAACTTCTTCAACCCCATATATTAAAACAACAGAGGGAATATGGGTAAACTTGCTTTCTTATTTGTTTTACAAATGAAGCCAACTCTCCAGCCAGGGCACTTACAATCTCCCCCTTTGGCAAATTTTGGCTAAAACAAATAAGTGCAAGTTGTATTTTGGGATCAGGCCACAACACAGTTGAGATGTTACAACATCTTGTCCAACATCTTCTTTTGTAGAGGCTGATGTCCTTTGAGCAAACAACAAACCTCTATCCTTCAACTGTGAGCAACTCCAAACCATCGATGCCCCAAGAGGATTTCTTTTCTCAAGATTATTGTTGATAATCTTGATACTTATTACTTGTGATCATGTAACTCAGATCACAAGTCACAACTATCCTCTTAACTCAGAACACAAGACACAAACAAAGTCACTTACTTAGGGATCATGTTGCTTTCACCTGAGTCTCGCTGGACATTGCCGTCTGTTGCTTTCACCTGGGTCTTGCCTGAGACTGGGTCCCTATCTTTCTCCCCCTTTTTGGTCAGAATTTGATAAAGACTGCCCATACAGATCCATACCCATACACAATTTTCCCAGATGCTCACAAACTTCATATTGCTGAAACCCTCTGATGAAGAGTCTTCATAAATAATGCAATTTTGGCATAGATAGTAACGATCTTGGTACTTTACTCTGACAGTTTCAGTTCCCTAGGACTGGTTTTAATGCAGGTACCTACCCTTGGGTTTGACCCTTTGACCATTGTCAGGATGAAGTATGTCTTGCCCTTTTTAAAACAGACATTTGTCTTTTTAGAACCGACTACTCCTTTTAAGTACTTGTCTTAGGATCCCCTATCCAAGAAACACCGTTGCTTCATGTAATACCTTTATTAGATGACAAGTTATCATCTAAACATTCCAGCTCACTAAACAGCTCCATAATGAGACACAACCGCCCTGTTTTCTTAGCAGATGAAGGCACGCTCAAATCCTATGTCGTCATACATTCAACTAATTTGAAACCATTCCATTTTCACAAAGAGGATGGTTACTCCCTCTGAGTCATACAGCTGTACACACATGGATTTATTAATAATAATCCACACTTCATCCAATTTTCCTCCTGTCTGTAGTTTTAGAGGCAATTAGGAACAATGTCATTACCAATGTGATGACATTCGGTCAGACATAGTCTTCTTCAGTTTTGAACACATCATTCCAATAGTTAATAAGGTGCCACACTTTATATCCTACGAGTTTGATGAAGACCTTTTGTACAAACCAATACTCCCCCTGTTAGGGACAATCACTTCTCCTCATGGAAACAAGTAGGACACATTCAATACTCAGTTGGACCTTCAAGGCAGCTTCTGATTCAAAGTAAATAAGACCCCTTGATGAATGGAAAACATAAGACGCATCTTCATGTCTTCAAGAGCGCACCCTCTGTTTAACAATATTGATTGAACGCATTCATACTGTGAATCAAACTTTCTCGATAATAATCAGCTGTCATATGTTGATTATCTTGATTCTCAGAATCCACTGCTGAGATAGACCAAATGCCACTGTTTGATTATCTCCTTCATGAATCAAATGCCACCTTTTGATTTCTCCATGTTTATCAGACTTCTCCCAAAGATATTCTGATCTTCCAATTGAAATTTGAACTTCAAGCTACAAGTTATCACAAAAGGCTTAGATACACTGAGACAGGAACATGTAACAACTCCAAAGAGTTGCAAAGAGACGATCTTTTTGGAGGATCTAATCTTCAACTTCGTAGATCATCCTATCTTAAGTTGATGAGCCACTTCACCAAGCAAGAATCTGATGTTGAACCAAATGTCACAGCATTATGTTATAACATCTAGTTGTTGAATTCAGCTCCAGACTGATCCAAGTGACCATCATCAAGATTATGATGTCTTCTTCTTCTTGTGGCTTTAAGTCTGAACATGTTTCCAGGAAACCTTTTCAAGGATCAAATGATTTTGCTGTCACCAAGGAGATAGCTCTAAGGTATCACTCTTCCTGTGATTCTTCACAGGGTCTAGAAGAAGGAATGTTCCCACATCTTTAAGAACATCAGTTATCTTGAACTCCAAGGATAATCAATTAAATACTTGTGCTTGTCACAAATAGCAATTGATCATAAATCCTTCCCATTATCCAGTAAGATACTTTCACCATTTGAATACTTTGACATACTCTTCGTGTGTTAATATCTTCTTCTTGCAAGCTCTTTCTTTGAGAGACCAAAGAGTTGAGATATCTAGGTTGCCACCCTTGACTCAAGTAAATAGAATTTTCTCTGAACAAACTCTACTTACTTCAACCGATTTGAGACTCCTACCAGATCAGATTCATCCTTAGGAATGAGAGAGATGAATCCTTCCTTGCAAATATGTCACACAACAACCAGAACCCATGTGACATAGGTCAACAGCCAGCTAAACACCAGGCTGAACTAATGTGAGGAGGTTAACCAAATCTTCCCCTCAAACTATCAGTCATGGAAGCTCCACACAAAATATCCATGCATTGTGCACAAATGTCTCGACATGACATATGACATCCCTACCAGATTTACGTAACTCCAAGAGCTATACCTTAACCGAACTCTGAGTCTTCATATTCTTGAAAGATCTTCCACCTCTAATCACGATGTTTAAATGACAAGACTCATGATCCCAATCTACTTCTATGAAGGAGCAATAGTGCTGCACCATCATTGGCTTTTATTAACCAATGAGCTTGTCTTTCTTCACACCATAGTACTCCAGGGAACAATTGCTCAGCCCTGATCAATGTCATATCTCAACCAGCTTTACTTCTAGAGTTCTGACTCCTAAAGTAACCTTCGGGAGTACACAAACATAGTTGACTTTACCATTGTCAACTTTGCACACACAGATGTCTCCTCTTCCAGGTCAGGAGTAGGTTCCAAACAAAGGTATCCCTTTGTTTGACACCCAAAACATATGCTCTTCAACTAGTAGCAGCATCCTTGTTCCACCATCACATAGAACATCAGTTCCATCACCTTGGAACAAGGCCCTCCTTGAAATTCTTCAAGGTCTTCGTATAACACTAATCCGTGATTATGTGATTCTTACCATCCTGAACGAAGAACGTCTTCATGAGTGGACTTGAGAGGACTCAAGTATCTGTGACATCTTCAATAGTTTATGTTGAATTCTTGAATACAGTAGCCTTCAATCAGAGCTTGAGTTTTGCCAGGTATTACACAGCGGAAGAACATAATACAACCCAATCTTTGCACACACACTCCACCAGACTAGCCTTCAAAAATAGACCAAGTTTGACTATGGTTCAAACCTAGCATGACTACTACACACAACTTCAGGCGTACACACATCCTAGGTTTGAACATAAATCAAACCTAGAGCAGCTACCACACAACCAGGCCAAATGCCAATCACCAAAGACAGGTACACACAGTTCCTGTCAAGAATAGTCCATCCTCCCACTTCAAGGGACCATTCAGGGAAATAAAAAACCATTCCAGGTTACAATCTTCAGTACTAAAATTGACCTTGCAGATACCAGAAAGTATCACCCATGGATCTTATCCAGAAACAGAACAGGATGCCTGCTCTGATACCAATTGAAATTCTGGTGTATGCCAGTCTTCAGATGTTATACTCAATGTCTAAACATCTGATATGACATAATAAATACACTGCAAGGTAGATACCCAATTTTTTTATGATTCAGTACTGAAGAGTAACAGAAGCACAGTTTAACCAAGCTGTGCCAGATCTACTTTGAAGGTGCAGAGGATAGAACACTGATGTGCCTAGTTCTGTTCATCTGTTGCACATGATCAGCAGAGAGCAAACAGCCTTTGCAGTTCTGTTTCTTCTGCACAGATATCAGCATGATGTCTTAACATGTTCTGAGACATCATCTGTTACAACATTACAGTTTTACCTTGATATATAACAGACAGAATTATAAAGTGTTGAAGGTAAAAACACAAATCAGTTGTTGACCCAGTTCGGTGAAACACACCTACTCTGGGGGCATACCAAGCCAGGAAGAAGATCCACTATCAGCAATATTAATTCAGGACTAAACTTCACAAATTCCCATCCTTCACTTAATCATCTACCCAGTGCAACCTATACCTAGGAACTCCTAGATAGAAACCTACCAGTTTCCATTCCTATTGTCGCAACAACAGAAGTCTTACTCCTACTCAAGAAGCAGTGCCCTCCCACTTGGTTTCCTACATTACAATGAATATGAAGTAATGCAAAAATACTTAGACTTGCTTCACAGCTTCATCCAAGAACACTCAAACTCTTACCTACAGGTTTCGAGTTACATACATGGTAACCTTGCCACAGACCGACAGGTTTACCTAACAAAACACCCCCAATGTTACATTATGAGCGCTTGTTAAACCCTAGGTTACAATCTGCTATTTATAACCTATTACCCAACTGGATTTGGGCCTTCAAAAATCTCAGCAAGCTTTTCTCCTTGCTATTACAACTCAGCAGCAAACTTCTCCTATAATCAAGGTCTTCAATCTTCTAGTTCCTAAAATATCTCCATATTTAGAAACAGTATTTTCTTCAAATATTCTGATTGATTCTTGATTGATCTTCAGATTCTCCATAAGAAACTCCACATATATTCTCAGAGTATTTAAGTACCAGAATTGTAACTGAATTATCAATTCTGTTGACGTGATGTCAAGTCAGATGTCATGACATTACATCTAACATGTTTTCCTAGATGTTGAACTTCTTCAACTCAACAAATAACCTCTTTCATAATTTAGATCACTTAGAATAGTTAGGTTACAAGTCACAGTTGTTACAAACATTCAACATATCACATAGTTACTTAATCAGTACTTAATTTCAGGCGCGATGTCATATGCTGATGTTGTGACATCTTACATAACATGTTGGTCCAGATGTTGAACTTCTTCAACCCCACATATTAAAACAACAGAGGGAATATGGGTAAACTTGCTTTCTTATTTGTTTTACAAATGAAGCCAACTCTCCAGCCAGGGCACTTACAGAATGTATTACTTACAACCCTTCTCTGGATCTACGTCAATTTGGTTATGCTCGAAGAGATGGTCCTCGTGACATACTTATCTAGGGTATTGTGTTTGATTACAGGAACAATTTTCAAGGTTATCGTTAAAGGTTTATACGTGCTTGGGGAATGGTAAACAAGATTGATAGCAAGACTTTAGGACAAAATACTTCCATCCCTTTGGAGCCCTACCTCAAATGGGTACGATCTCGTGCTCAAAACCTCATGAGGCCATATCCAGTTGTTTTACCGATGATCATAGTGCTTGTTGTCAAAGGAGACGTCTCTTGCACCATTCTCTATCCAGATATGCCCACTGACCTCTAAGAATTACAGAAGTCCTAGATTTAACTCAAGGAATGACGGGACACCTTTGAAACTCAATTATATGCAAGTGAAAAGAAAGTGTTGTAGCTCGCAAAGAAACTTCATGAAGAGCGAAGTCTTAATGCATACATCGACATGAAGAGGAAGCATCCGTGGGAGACTTGAATCTTAGGTTTTAGGAGTTTATATTGTTGTCTCCTTGTGACCCTTATGTTTTCATTGTAAGCCTAAGTGGCAATTTTAATCTTGAACTTACTAATAAAAATCTTTGTTTTGTTTCCTCTCGATTAGCAAATTTAAATCTCCTAAGGTCCTTGAAAACATTGCATCCATATATCATGCATCATTTCATAAACAGGTTTTCCAATACAGGTTTCCTCATCTATTAACTATGTATTTCAGTATAAGATGGCCCTCGAACAAACTCAGCATGCACAATTTCAAGAGACTCTTCTGAATCTGGCCAAAGGGCAACGAGAGATGATAGCGCTTCCCACCAAGGAAAAGAAGACTAATAAGTGGGCTATTATCCTCAATATAGGGAGAAGATTCAAAGGTCATGCTCGACCAGTTTGAGTGGATGATGTTTCCTCTGAGGAAGACGACAACCAAGAGGAGGATGGCAGAAGTGTCAGGGGTGAAGGTAAAAATAACCAGGGTTTTGATAATATTCCCGAATATGAAGACTACTCTGACGAACAGTACCCTCCTACAGATGACAAGTACAAGCAGTTGGAAGACCGTCTCAAAGCTATGGGAACCCAGAAAATGCTTGGATTGGATTTTGGAGAGCTAGGTTTGATCCTGGGGGTGGTCATCCCTCACAAATTCAAGGTACCTGTATTTGCTAAATATTATGTGGTCTCTTGTCCCAAACTTCATTTGAGGTCGTATGTTCGAAAAATGCAACCTCACACTGCTGACTGAAAATTATGGGTCCATTTCTTCCAAGAAAATTTGGCTGGAACTCAACTGGAATGGTTATATCAGCTAGAGGGAACCAACATTCACACATGGGAAGACTTAGTTGATGCTTTTTACTAGTAGTATCAATATAATACTGACCTGGCACCGACTCGTGTACAATTGCAAAACATGTCCATGGGCTCGAATGAAGGGTTCAAGGAGTATGCACAAAAATGGAGAGATCTAGCTGGAAGGGTGCAACCTCCTTTGATTGACCGGGAATTGGTGGATATGTTCATGGGCACTCTGACGAGTCCATACTTTGATTTGCTGATTGGGAGTTTTTCATCAGGGTTTACTGAGCTGATTCTAACTGACGGACAAGTTGAAAATGGTATCAAGAGTGGGAAGATTTTGATGGCTACATCTTCTAATACTGTGAAGAAATCATTCAGTGGTAAGAAAGAAACCAATGTTATATATGGCCAAAAAAGTCGTAGTAAAAATGAACACCATCAGTCTGTGGGAACAGTGTTGATCTCTAATTCGATGCTTGTTCAATAATAACAACAGGGAAACCAGTGTAGGTCAGACGCTCCGAGGAGGCAGTTCACCAGGATTAATATGCCATTGGCTCAAGCGTTGCAACATTTGTTAAAGGATGAACTCATAACACTACGAGATCCTCCTCCTAATCCCAAAATATCCTCTCCCAAGTACAATCCAAATGCAAGGTGTGCCTATCATTCAAATAGTCCTGGGCATGACACCAACAACTGTTGGGCCCTAAAACATAAAATTCAGGACATGATCGATAATAAGGAAATTGAGTTTGATCCTCCGTAGACTTCAAACGTGATTACTGCACCTATGCCTAAGCATGACAAAGACATAAGTGCTATTGAAGATGTTTTGTATGTTACTTCCATAAGTGATGTGGTTACTCCTCTCTCAACGGTCAAGGAAAATTTGCTATAATCCGATTTATTTTTGGGTTGTGTTAAAGAATGTTATTATTGTGCAGTTTAACCCAATGATTGCGGGTTATTGAAGGAAGGAATTCAGCGCCTAATGGATGAACATGTAATTTTGATTGAGAAAGTTCTGTATGCTGAGAATTCGTGCCGAGATTTGTCTGTCATATCTGGTACTCCTTTCAGGATCACTTACAAGAGCCCTGTAAGGATTACTGTCAATCCAAAAGTGGCTTCTTTAATCATTACAACACCTGGGCCCATCCTATATTCCTCGGAGAAAGCTATTCCATGGAATTATGGGTCTGGTGTCTATTACCATGGTATTAAACAAGAGTTGTCTGACGAAGATGATAAAGAGGTTGATTCAAACATTGATAATATTGCAGGGTCCAAAATCTCCATGCTATCTTTACTATTGTGTTATGAAGCCCATGCACAAGCTTTAATTAAATTTTTAAAGACTGCTCATGTACCACAAGAGATTTTTGCTGATCAATTTGGAAGTTATGTTGCTAGCTTAACGACTGACAATGGATTAGGTTTCTTTGATGTTGATCTGACACTGGAAGGAAGAAATCACAATAAGGCCCTGTATGTCTCCATTGAAAGTAAAGGCACTACTTTGGCTCATGTGTTAGTTGATACTGATTCTTCTCTGAATGTTCTGCCAAAGGGCGCTCTTGACAGATTGGATTGCGAAGGGGTTGTGCTGAAACCCAGTGACATTATAGTTTGAGCCTTTGACGGGTCCAAAAGAATGGTACATGGAGAAGTGGATCTCCCTATCAAAGTGGGTTCACAAATCTTTGAATCCACCTTCTATGTAATGGACATCCGACCAACTTATTATTGTCTATTAGGACACCCCTAGATCCATCGGGAAGGTGTTGTTACCTCCACCTTGCACCAGAAATTAAAATATCCTGTAAAAGGGAAGGTTGTTACTGTCTACGGAGAGGAGGAGTACATGGTCAACCACCTGAATTCATTCTGGTATGTAGAAATGGAAGGTGAATTCATCGAGACTCCCTGCCGAACTTTTGAAGTAATTTCCCCTGCTGCTATTAAAGATGTTTCTGCCATTCCAAAGACTACCAGGGTTCCACACAAGATGGCTTCTTTGAAAGATGCCAAAGCAACTACAGAAGAAGGTGGTTGTACTATTTGGGGTCAACTTCCTGATATCCCTTACAAATCTAATAAGTTTGGTTTGGGCTTTACTACAGAAGGTCAAAGGGTTGTTTGTTACGCTCGAGCTGGAAGACCTTTGTTCTGTATCAGTAACAACAGAATCAATGTTATAGAAGATACTGGTAGTGATTGTGACTTAAATAACTAGATCTTTCCTACCATGGGCAACAGACTCAACAATTAGAAGGCAGAAGACATTATCTCTATCTCCTTTAGTCAGGAGTAATAACTATTTCTATTTTATTTCTTTAAGAAGTTTGGTTATGTAATTTCTTTTAAAACAATGACTTTAAACCTTGTGTCTTGCCCGGGGCACAATGGTTCATTTGTTAAGGATTGTCATTTCATATGTCATATTTTCATTTAATGAAAACATTGGATGTTTTACATTCAAATTTTGCACTCTATGTCTTTCTTTTACTTTATTGCACTTTCGAATAGCTATGTGTTCTTACACACACCCACACACTACATTACAGATCCCCATCCACTCTGGATCTCGTTGATAACGATTTTGCTATTGCTGCTTATGACTTTGAAAATATGATCTACCAAGTCGAGGACGAAGGTGAGGAAGATTGTGAAATACCTGGAGAACTTGATAGACTCTTAATATAAGAAGAAAAGGCTATCCAACTGCATGAAGAGTCGATCAAAGTTGTAAATTTGGGTACTGAGACAGACAAAAAAGAGGTCAAGATAGGCACCAACTTAGAGGGCAGTGTCAAGAACAGATTGATTCAGCTGTTGCACGACTATGTTGAGGTATTTGCTTGGTCATACAAAGACATGCCAGGGCTTGACACTGATATTGTGGTTCACCGTCTACCGATGAAAGAGGGTTGTTCTCTGATTAAATAGAAGGCTCGTCGCATGCGTCCCGAGATCAGAGAAGATCAAGGTCGAGGTTATGAAGAAATTCAATGCAAAGTTCTTAGCAGTGACTTCATATCCTTAATGGGTTGCTAATGTTATTCCCGTACCAAAGAAAGATGGCAAGGTACGTATGTGTGTAAATTACAGGGATCTGAACAGGGAAAGCCTCAAAGATGATTTCCCGCTGCCACATATTGATGTTTTGGTTGACAACATTGCTCATCATAAGGTATTCTCTTTCATGGATGGTTTCTCAGGTTATAATCAAATCAAGATGGCTCCTGAAGACATGGAGAAAACTACCTTTGTCATATAGTGGGGCACTTTTTGTTACAAGGTCATGCCTTTTGGGTTGAAGAATACCGGGGTAACTTATCAGCGTGCCATGGTAGCCTTATTTCATGACACGATTCATCATGAGATAGAAGTCTACGTTGACGATATGATAGCAAGGTCACAGACTGAAGAAGAACATCTTGGTCATCTGCATAAGTTATTTGAAAGGCCGAAGAAGTACAAACTAAGGCTAAATCCGAACAAATGCACTTTTGGGGTGAGGTCTAGAAAACTCTTAGGTTTCATCGTCAATGGTAAAGGTATTAAAGTTGATCCCACAAAAGTTAAATCCATTTAAGAAATGTCGGCTCCCCGTACTGAGAAGGAAGTTAGAGGTTTCTTAGGATGATTAAACTACATTGCCCGATTCACTTCTCATTTGACTGCTACCTATGAGCCAATCTTCAAGCTGCTGAAGAAAGATCAGGTAGTAAAATGGAACGACGACTGTCAAATAGATTTTGATAAAGTCAAAGAGTACTTACAATAACCTCTAATTCTGATGCCACCAGTTGAAGGAAGGCCTTTAATCATGTACCTAACAGTACTAGAGAATTCAATGGGGTGTGTACTAGGGCAACATGATGAGTCTGGTTGAAAAGAGCATGCAATATATTACCTTAGCAAAAAGTTTACCCATGTTGAAACAAGATATTCACTACTCGAGAAAACTTGTTGTGCTTTGGCATGGGCTGCTCGTCGACTAAGACAGTACATGTTGACACATACTACTCTATTGATCTCTAAAGGCAATTGGAAACAAGATCAGTGTTGTAATTATCTCTCCTCGGGGTTGTCATACGCCCATCACTACCAGACTTTGCTTTGACTGCACCAACAATATGGCTGAATATGAAGCGTGCATCATGGGTATTAAAGCTACTATTGACCTGAGATTCAAATTCCTAAGCGTATATGGGGATTCAGCCTTGGTAATCAGTCAAGTCAAGGGAGAATGGGATACAAAGCATCTGAATCTTATCCCTTACTGAGAACAAGTGCTAACCTTTATTTCGTACTTCGAAGAGATTACTTTTGAGCATATCCCAAGAGAAGAGAATCAGTTGGAAGACGCATTAGCTACCATGTCATCCATGTTCAAGATCAGATGGAATAAGGCTCCCAGAATTACTATTGAAAGATTCAACGAACCGACACATTGATACGAAATTGATATTGATGGAGTAGAAGAAAAACCTTGGTTTCATGAAGTGAAAAGGTACCTTGAAGCTCAAGAATACCCTGATGGGGCATCGATCAATGACAAGAAATTCCTACGGAGGTTCTCGGTTAAGTTCTTCTTGAACATTGGGATTTTATACAAGCACAATCACGATTCAACTTTGCTTTATTGTATGGACAAGAAGGAAGAAGAGGAAATTATGCAAGACATGCACAAAGGCGTCTTTGATACTCACTCCAGTGGGCATACTATGGCTAAAAAGATTTTGAGAGTAGGTTATTATTGGTCGACTATGGAAACTGATTGTCACCAACATCTCGAGAACTTGTCATAAGTGCCATATCTATGCTGATAAAGTTCATGTGCCTCAGGTTCCTCTAAATGTTTTGATTTCTCCTTGGCCATTCATAATGTGGGGCATTGATATGATCGTGGAAATCAAGCCTACTACTTATAACGGACATCGATTCATTCTCGTTGCCATTGATTAATTCACAAAATGGGTTGAAGCATCCTCGTTCGCCTCTGTTACTAAGAATGTGGTCACCCGGTTCATAAAACATAATTTGATCTGTCGGTATGGCATCCCCGAAAGGATTATCACGGACAATGGTAACAACCTCAACAACATTATAATCATTGAACTTTACACGCAGTTCAAGATCAAGCACCACAACTCTTACCCGTATCGACGAAAGATGAATGGCATAGTGGAAGCTGCCAACAAAAATATTTAGAAGATCATACAGAAGATGGGTGTGACTTACAAAGACTGTCATGAGATTTTACCATTTGCTTTTCATGGCTATCGCACTTCAGCGTGAATATCAACTAGGGCAACTCCATTCTCTCTGGTCTACGGTATGGAACTTGTCATACCTGTCGAAGTTCAAATTCCTTCTCCAAGAATTATGAAAGATGCTGACTTAGACGAAGATGAATGGATTCATACCATGCTAGACTAGTTGAATATGATTGACGAAAAGAGGCTTGCGGCTGTCTATCATGGTCAGATGTATCAGAAGCATATGATCAAGGCTTTCAATAAGAAAATCAAGCATCAGATATATCAGGCTTGGTAATAAAACACATCATTTTACCGTAAGGTGATCCTATGGGAAATGGGCTCCCACTTACGAAGGGCCATTTGTTGTCAAGAAAATATTTTTGGGCAGTGCTATGATACTAACCACCATGGACAATGAAGATTTCTCGCACCCTGTGAACGTGGACATAGTTAAAAAATACTACGCATGAAAACGACCCGCTAAATTGACTAGCCTAGGAAAAAGTAAGGGCATCCCGGCGAACCAAAAGGGTTCGGGGAAAAATTAGGGATATATATAAAAGATTGTACACCTGACAAGTCAAAAACCCGAAAGTGCAGCTTGGGCAAGAAAGGGTATCCTAGTGGACTGAAAATCCGAAAGGATTGTCCAGGAAAAAATTAAGGATTAAAGAATACAACTATGTCCTGTTGGATCACTTACAATAAGCTTTATTACCAAAGTCAAAAGTCCAAATGGTACTGTTGTACCCCAAAATTTGCCCTCCCATATTTCTCAAGGTTTATCAAGAATCATCCTCAAGTGGTTCAAGATTTGCTCAAGGATTGCACAGTCCAGATACCTCATAAGCCAGCTGAAATTAGGGTTTTGGTTCCTTCAAGGAATTTGAGGTTCTCAATGGCTCAATCAAGTCTCATAGGCCTACATATATTCTCAAGCATCTACCTGTCAAGTCTCAAGGCTCATAGTGTCAAATTTTACAGTCAAAAGCCCTATTTGATCAACAGTCAACTGCAGGGGAAAAATGGTCATTTTACAGTCAAAAGTCATAATTTTTGGTCAACATCTTATTTTGAGCTCACAATCATCATTTGATCAAGTCTTGATCATGATTCCACAAGAATGGCTCAAAAATCATCAAGATGCAAAAAGTTACTATTTTTGGACAGTAGAAAAGTCAATTGTATCTTGACCAAAGCATAACTTTTTCATGGTTCATCAGAAAAATCCCATCCAATGCTCATCTTGAAGGGAATGACATTTCCTACAACTCATCTTCACACTCCAAGTCCAAGAAATGCTCTCACAAAAAGCTATCAATTTCTACATTATAGGTCAAATTCAAAAGTCAACAAAAATGCACTTTAAGTCAAAGACCATAACTTGAGATTGGTAAATCCAAATGACATGGGACCAAAGGCATTGGTTAGAGGACTTCAAGGCCTTTCCAAAATGTCCAAGAACCTGTTCATATGATCAAAATTGAGCAAGATATGCATTGGAGAAGTTGGGAAATTTTCATGAATTTGCAAAAGTCAACTTTGCTCAAAACACTTTGTTTTTGCTAATGGGCCTCAAATTTCTTCTTGAAACTTTGTCCATGACTTATGCACGACCCATCAAGCTTAAATTGATTTATTTTCTTATTTTTTATTAATTAATTAGATTTTTAATCAATTTTAATTCATTTAATTAATTTAAATTGTAGGAAATATCAAGATATGGTTTTTCAATCTTTTCATGAAGCAAATATGACCTAAAAGAGCTGGAAATTTCGTGTGAAAATCAAAGGGACAAGAATCTCCAAGTTTGGCAAGTTTTTCCAATCAAAAAGATTCAAAAATATATGATTGCAAATCAAATATTCAAACAATTATTTCATGGATCTTTGCTCAAGGATTTGACCTAATTCTATTATACTATAAGTATACAAGTCAACCCTAATGCCATGGACGTGAAATCTCTGCAGAAAAAAGCCATAGCCATTCAAGAAAATTCAAAGAAAACTCAAAACTGTTTTCCAGGTTCCAGCATGATTCAAAGCAATTGGTGGATTCTAATACATTGTTGGGACTCTCAGGGACGTTTTGCAATCAAAACCAAGCCTTAAAGCTATAGAAATCCTCAAGAATGGACCCACGGTTTGCATACTTTTTTCATAATCGAAACTCATGATCCATGCAACATTAACATGATTTCTTGTTTGTTTTATGTTGCTAGAACTCACAGGAAACTAATGGCATAGTTTAATTGGATCATAGTGTACAGAATCGTGAGTTGCCATTGGAGAATTCTAGGGTTCTTGAGTTCTCAAATTAGGGCTTTACTGTCCAGGAAAAATTAGCACCTCTAATGCATATGGTTGGAATCGTCAAGGCCAGACGAACACAAAGCTACCATCGTGACATATTTATATAGCCTGTAGGGCTATTCGCTATTATTGGTCATCCTGTTTTGTGGGGGTTAAAAACCCCCGCTATCTATTTGTTTTTTTACAGGCAAACGAAGAAGACGATGAGCTGGTGATGTGCTATTGGTTCATTCAAATAAAAAAGGCGCGTGTGTTTTGTTACAGCATAAGCGTTGATTTTTATATATTATAATTATTCATTATCATAATAACAAATGCAGGCACATGGTCTAGTGGATAGTGCGTTGTCCAAGAATCATTGGGACCTGGGTTCGAATCCCAGGTCCCCTAAAATCCTTGTTTATATTTTTCTTATCATAATCATGTGCAGGCTTTCAAAGGTATTCCACCATATACCTCAAACATCCAGGTGCCAAGTGGCCACAAGCTTGGATCCAATGGTCAGAAGATGGTGATCATCATGCTCCCAGTCAACCATGCGCTTAGCCAATTACCAAAGTCAACGCAGGCTTGAGAATAATGGGCCTCAATCCAAACAAACCTCCTAATGGGCCATCACCCCCTGGTTTCTTTATTCTTTTTTTCTTTTACATTTTAATTTTAATTTTATTTTACTAATTATTATTATTATTACTTAATTAACTTAATTAATATTTTTCATAATAAATTCAGAAACCTAAAAAATATTTTTTTATTATTATTATTAACTTCACCTTTAATTTATTATTTTTGTAAATAAATGTAATTAATTAATTTAGTATTTTTAATTAGGTTAACTTTAATTATTTTCACAACAAATAAAATAAATTAGAATTAGGGTTTTTCTTGACAATTTTAATTTATTTTCTTTTATTTCATAAAAGCATAAAAAAACTTAAAAAACATTTTCTTTTATTTAATTAATTAGAATTAGGTTTAATATTAATTAAATGCAAAAAGACCAAAATTCCATTCTTTTCTCAAAAGGGGTCAATACCCTAAGGACTTTCCCGATGCAATTTTGTTTCGCGCATGTTTATTCTTGTTTATTATTCTTTGACCATATTTATGTATTTTCTCCGGGAATGTAATAGATAATTAGGACCCTTTTATCGCTTTCTTTATTTTCCCGCAATTTATCTTTTCAAGGGTTATGTTTTTGGCAATGTAAATACCCGACGCCTTGTAATAGCGTAGATTCACTTTCCGCAATTATTAACTGTTAATTATGCATGCAAGACTTGTCTGAAAAATAAAACCAACTAGTAGCTCACCATAATACTTGTGCAAAGATAATCTTAACATGAAACCTGACACACTCGCACATGCCACTCCTAGGGTACGCCTCACTTGGTTGCCTCGACGTGGTCATTGAGTATATGGTGTTTTAGAGGTCGCCCTCCTGTCTAAAGATCCAAGTTGCCTCGAAACAGTTGCCTCGGATAAAAAGGATCTAGGACATTAGGGTTACCGCTAAGGCGTCCTACTATTGCTTTGGTGACCACACATGTCCCTATAATCGAATTGACCCGAATAACTCCAACGACGGTGCTACCTACTTCTCTATAGTGGGATAGTACTGTCTAAAGGACATTTACACAACTTAATTCCTTTTGAGTAGGTAGAGGTTCTTAGATACTTGCTCTTTCAAAAAAAAAACTTTTTGCACCTACACTTTTCTGACAAAAGTTTTCAAACAAACACTTCATACACTCTTGAGGACTGATACAAGAGTTACCTAGAAGTTTTCAAACTAAACTTTTTCAAAGCCCACAAACACAAGAAAAGCAAACATTTTTGAAAACATAGTGAGCAAGTACCTAAGAGCCCGTGGATAACCACGGATAGAAAGGGTGCTAACACCTTCCCTTTCTATAAATCTACCTCCCGAACCGAGAAACATCTCGAAAAGGAATTTTGTTGTGCTTTTGTCCTTTCCTTGTTGGAGAACATAAAAGACGGTGGCGACTCTTGCTTACCGCGACATTTCACGAACCAGCATTCCAAAACAGTCAGTTCTATTTCCACCGATCATAGAACTTGCGACTCTGCTGGGGAATTAAATAAGTGAGGTGTACCTTAGGATTAGATCATTCTATGTTTTCAATTGTATGCCTTGTTTGCTTTAATATTTGTGGGCTTGCATTGGAGTTTCATAGATCCTAACCCAGATCTGGGGAATACCCTTTAGGTAGCAATAAGCTGTGAGGGACCTGTCCGGCGTAGACCGACACGGGTGAAGCAGTAGCTACGTTGGTGTGACACCTTGGTCTGTAACGATATCCCTTGTGTTGGAACGAGGAGAATATGGGTCTTCTGAGGAGTCATTAAGCACCAATTGACCTTAGAACCTTAAATTGACCCAACTTGGCCATAGAACAGTAGCAGTATGCTACACTCATTGAGGCTAAACTCTCGCGATGGTTCCGGCCGCAAGAAAAGGTTGCGAAGCTGGAGTTATGACTGATTGAGGGTAGTCAGTGATATTGAGATCCTCTAGAACCCGGTTACTATTTTCTAGGACAGGTCTTAACCAACTGAAACGGAAAGAGGGTAGCACCTAAACTTCATGCTGGCCTGAACTCTAAGGGCTGTTTTGTGTGACTTGTGTGCCTTCAAACTTGAAATACTTGCATATTCTTGTTATTTAACAACATGGGTTCCGTGCAGGTTTTGTTTACAGTCCTTAATCTAGACTTATAACAGAGCTTACTTACATCACTTCACGCATAGCATACACATCATAACATCATAACATTGCATACATCCTGCATAAGGACTAACCCATTTCAAGGATCTCAAGGGTTTGTGATGCAGGTCATGATAAACCAACTGTCTAGCAAGGGGCAAAGGGGATTTATTTTCCTCTAGCCAAGGTTGTTCAGAGATCAAAACATGACAACTTGAGTTAGGGGCTATGACCCACTCGATATGGTGAGCCTTGACTCTTGAAGAAGGACTCTCAACAACATGAAGTTCCTTCAATCAAGCTACAAAATTCAAATTCTAACAATTTTCTTGTTTACCCCGCAAGATCCTTGAAAACATTGCATACATATATCATACATATCATTGCATTACAGGTACCCTTTTTACAGGTCACTTATCTTCTTCGCTGTTTATTTCAGCAATCATCATGTCCACTGAACCTTCCACCGAACAAGCTATCAAGGCCCTCCAGGCCCAGAATGCCCAGTTCCAAGAGATGGTTATGAGCCTAGCCCAGGGTCAACAGGAGTTGAAGACCCTGCTTATGAAGAAGAAGAAGAAGAGGACTGTCTTGTTCAATACTGAACGTAGATATAGGAATGCACTGCAGAATGAGGTTGAGCTGAATACCCCATCTGTAGGGAAAGACAGTCTGCAAGAGAGAGGGGTTCCTAGTCCCGTGGTATCCGACAACGAGACGAATTAGAATGATGAACAGTATCCTCCTAACGAGGATAGGTACAAACAGCTAGAGGACTGCTTAAGTGCTATGGAGATTCAACATGTGCCTGGGTTGGACTTTGGAGACCTAGGCTTATCCTCTGGGGTGGTGATTCCCCATAAGTTCAAGGCGCCTGCTTTTGCAAAGTACGACAGAGCTTCCTGTCCTAAGATGCACCTCCGATCGTATGTAAGGAAGATCCAACCTTATACAGCTGACAAAAATTTGTGGATCCACTTCTTCCAGGACAGTCTTTCAGGGACTCAACTCGAATGGTTCTATCAGCTGGATGGAGCCAGTATTTGTAACTGGGAGGACTTGGCTACTGCATTCTACAAGCAGTATCAGTATAATTCCGACCTCGCTCCTAGGCGTACCCAACTCCAGGGTATGTCACTAGGGACGAGTGAAGGATTTAAGGAGTACGCTCAAAAGTGGAGAGACCTTGTTGGAAGGGTGCAGCCACCTTTAACTGACCGTGAACTTGTTGATATGTTTATGGGGACCCTGTCTGGTCCGTTCTTCAACCATCTGATTGGGAATTCTTCTGTTGGGTTCACAGACCTTATCTTGACTGGTGAGAGAATAAAAGCTGGTATCAAGTCTGGGAAAATACAGAAGGGTGACTCCTTAAACACTAAGAAAAAACCGTTCAAGAAAGAATCCAGTGCTGTCTATGGTTCAAGAAGACTGAATAGCTTCGAACCCCGCCAAGCTGTCAACGCGGTAGTTATTTCAAAACCGGCCAGTGCTCCTCAACATCGCAACCAACAAAGGGAAGAGAGACCTAGAAGGCAATTCACTCCCCTCAGCATGACCTTGTTCCAGATATTGCCACAGTTGCTGAAGACCAATTTGGTAACTCTAAGGGACCCTCCTAAGAATCCGAACATTACACCTTCAAGGTATAACCCCAACACCCACTGCGCTTATCATTCTGACAGCCCGGGGCATGCTACAGATGATTGTTGGACTTTGAGGAACAAGGTTCAGGACCTAATCGATGCAAAGGAGGTTGAGTTCGAAGCGCCCGAGACTCCCAATGTGATCACTGCTCCCTTGCCAAAGCACGGCTAGGATTGAAAGACTTTTGTTCATTTGAATTCTGAAGTTGTATCTTTCTTTTCTTTTTCAAACAATTATTATCATGTCAAACTCTTTTATTATCATTAATGCATCGCATATGTCTGTTTTGAATCAATCCATTCGTATCCACTATTTTCAAATTGCTTCATTTTTTTGCGATGTTCATCTCTTGATCTAAAATTCTAAGCCTCTTGAGGGAGGATGACGAAAACGATACCACGATCTTTACAGTATGCTTTTGAACAGACCCCGCTGATGAGGTACAGGCATTGTTTCAAATCCTAAACATTGGAGTTATAAGGAAGATAATCCCTCGTTAACCCCTCTGAGCCAAAGAAGTTGGAGTTTTTCTTTTCATAAATTAAAACCCTTAATTATAACCTGGGGCAGGGTAGTTTTCTCAGTTGATCCAGGTGCACAATGAATGGCATCAAAGGAGTCCTTCCAAAACAAAAGACAGTGATGGTTCCGAATAATCATAAAGACATGCAGTCATTATCTCTCAGAAATAAAAGTCCATTAAGTCAAAACCTATGAAGGAGACTTACAAAACGGGGGCATCCCGCTGACTGTAATCACAAAAGAAACAACTCAGGCAAAAAAAAAACAGGGATAACGAAATCAAAAAGAAAGAGGTCTTGCAAACCCTCAAAAAAAAAAGAAATGACTGCCTAGTCAAAATAAATTATCAGTATCCGAACCATCGCCGGAATATCAGAGCAAAGACTCAAACAAGATCTAATGCACGATTAGCTGAGTTTAGGATCGAAGAACATCACGAAGAGCGGGTGGGTACAAATATACTTTGAGCCTTTATCCTTTGTTTCTTAAACCGTGAACCAGGCCATGTTATAACCCTTAAAAAGTCCTAGCTGAAGCATGGGTTAGTTCGAAAGCATACTGTTACAAAAGGTATCCTGACTCCTTAAGGCTTGCTGTAAAATACTGAGTTGACATCACATGTTACAAAAGTTCACTTGTTTTATTGAAAACTGCATTTTCAAAAATTTCAAGACAGACATAAGCTTTGCATTCTTAAAATAACATTGTTTGCATATGACTATTTGTTCGAACAGCAGAGAAATTCGCATGAAGAATATCTAGTGAACAAAAGCACTTCCAATCAAGGGGCACAACATGATCATTGTCCATCATCTGGGGCAGTCGAGTCAAGATTCAAGGAATCTCTCAAAATGCCAAATAGCCAGGGGCAAATCTCCCTTTGAATCAGTTGGGGCATTGGACATGAATTCCAGCAACGAATCTTGCATGATCAAACGCAGATCTTTCGGTAGTATGGCGACACAACACTACTGACAGTGACAACTCCCTACACTCTGAGAGCATGGACATAGTCGAAAAATATTACGCATAATCAAAGACCCGCTAGGTCGACTGGCCTAGGCAAAAATAAGGGCTTCCCGGCGAACCAAAAGGGTTCGGGAAAAAATAAGGGATAAAAATGGAAAAAAAATATGTACACCCGGTAAGTCGAAAACCTGAAAAGGCAGCTTGGGCAAAAAAGGGTATCCCGATGGACTGAAAACCCGAAAGGGCGGTCCAGGAAAAAGTTAGGGATTAAAGCGTACGACTATGTCCCGTCATCTCATCACTTGCTTACCAGAAGAAGATTTGTCAATCAGCAGTTATCAAGCACCTCATAGGCCTTCTTCTCCCGCAGAAACTGGGGCAATAAGAATTGTCCGAACTGTGCAGTTGCTCTATCCACCAAGGTACCAAGGTAGCTTCAGCTTAAGAATATGACCAAGATACCTTCACTCCCCGCAGAATAAGACAAGAATCAACGATACTCTCCCCAAGCAGAGTTGGTCTCCCACCAGCCCTAAAAAGGCCCAGTATCCTCAGCAAGTCAGCAATACTCCCCCAAGCAGAGTTAGTCTACTATCAGTCCTGAAAAGTTGGGTACCCCCAGAGGATCTTAATATTCTCCAGCAGAGTATACAAATATTCCTCAGCAAGCATCCCCGGCAGTCTTAATATTCCTCGACAGAAATATAAGATTGTTCCCCGTCGGAATACAGACACCCCAGTGGAGCCATTTCCTTAAGAGTTTCCCCAGGAGAGTTGAATCATCCTCCCCAGTAGATTCTGGAAGCTTATCCCCTGAAGAGTGCAAACGTATCTCTCCCCAGCCGTATTCAGAAGGTTATTCCCCACCAGAGTCTAACTGGGTTATCCTTAGCAAATTACAATGGAAAGATCGTCCTCAGCGAATTTCTTCCTATCCCCAGCGGAGTTCATCAAAATCCCTAACAAGCTTATCAGCGGAATCCCCAGCGGACTCATCATTAAAATCTCAGCGAAGCATCTCTTCTTCACAGATTAATTCCCCACAGAGTAATCTCTTCACCAGGTTTATTCCCCAACAGAGTCATCTTCTCCTATCGGTTTATTCTTGCAATCATATTCGTTCATCATCCCCAACGGAAACGAAGGACTCTACTCTTCAACATCAGCCCAGGATTCAACGAACTTCCCGGCATTCGTCAAGGACTTATTTTCCCAGACGAGGATTTATTCATAAACATCACATTGTCATACATCATGATACATGCATATACGCATCATATCATACAATCTCATTTATGATGAGAACATCATTGCTTGATCCATATCATGCATGGCATATGACCGACCTTTATCTTTCAGGAAAAGTCCAGTCAAAGGAGACAAGCCCAGTCAAAAGAGACAATCCAGTCAAAGAAGACAAATCCAGTTAAATCAACTCCTAAAGATTTTTCTGACGCTAATCCAGTCAAAGAAGACAAATCCAGTTAAATCAACTCCTAAAGATTTTTCTGACGCTAATCCAGTCAAAGAAGACAAATCCAGTTAAATCAATTCCTAGAGATTTTTCTGACGCAAAACATGTCAATGAAGACAACCTGTCAATGAAGACAACCTGTCAATGAAGACAACCTCGTTAATGAAGACAACCTGTCAATGAAGACAACCTCGTCAATGAAGACAATCCATCAATAAAGATAACCTGTCAATGAAGACAATCTGTCAATGAAGATAATCTGTCAATGAAGACAACCTCGTCAATGAAGACAACCCGTCAATGAAGACAACCTGTCAACGAAGACAATCTGTCAATGAAGACAACCCGTCAATGAAGACAGCCCGTCAATGAAGACAACCCGTCCATAAAGACAACTCGTCAACGAAGACAACCTGTCAATGAAGACAGCCCGTCAATGAAGACAACCTGTCAATAAAGACAACCTGTCAATGAAGACAATCTGTCAATGAAGGCAACTTGTCAACAAAGACAAAAACCAACAATCTACAGATGGCATCTATAAGCCCATCCTCCTATCCATCATCTCTCCAAATGGCATCTGTAAGACCATTCCCGATATCACATTGCTGATACTCCACTACGCGAGTGCAAATTTATGGGCACTCTAGTGTTCAATCACCTTCCACCTTCGGATCACGAAAGGCACGCAAACCAATTTACATCCTCAGGTATAAGAAGATTTAACAGGGGAAACTGTTGTACCCCAAAATTTTCCCTCCCATATTTCTCAAGGTTTATCAAGAATCATCCTCAAGTGGTTCAAGATTTGCTCAAGGATTGCACAGTCCAGATACCTCCTAAGCCAGCTGAAATTAGGGTTTTGGTTCCTTCAAGAAATTTGAGGTTCTCAATGGCTCAATCAAGTCTCATAGGCCTACATATATTCTCAAGCATCTACCTGTCAAGTCTCAAGGCTCATAGTGCCAAATTTTACAATCAAAAGCCTTATTTGATCAACAGTCAACTACAGGGGCAAAATGGTCATTTTACAGTCAAAAGTCAGAATTTTTGGTCAACATCTTATTTTGAGCTCACAATCATCATTTGATCAAGTCTTGATCATGATTCCACAAGAATGGCTCAAAAATCATCAAGATGCAAAAAGTTACTATTTTTGGACAGTAGAAAAGTCAACTGTATCTTGACCAAAGCATAACTTTTTCATGGTTCATCAGAAAAATCCCATCAAATGCTCATCTTGAAAGGAATGACATTTCCTACAACTCATCTTCACACTCCAAGTCCAAGAAACGCTCTCACAAAAAGTTATCAATTTCTACATTATATGTCAAATTCAAAAGTCAACAAAAATGCACTTTAAGTCAAAGACCATAACTTGAGATTGGTAAATCCAAATGACATGGGACCAAAGGCATTGGTTAGAGGACTTCAAGGCCTTTCCAAAATGTCCAAGAACCTGTTCATATGATCAAAATTGAGCAAGATATGCATTGGAGAAGTTGGGAAATTTTCATGAATTTGCAAAAGTCAACTTTGCTCAAAACACTTTGTTTTTGCTAATGGGCCTCAAATTTCTTCTTGAAACTTTGTCCATGACTTATGCACGACCCATCAAGCTTAAATTGATTTATTTTCTTATTTTTTATTAATTAATTGGATTTTTAATCAATTTTAATTCATTTAATTAATTTAAATTGTAGGAAATATCAAGATATGGTTTTTCAATCTTTTCATGAAGCAAATATGACCTAAAAGAGCTGGAAATTTCATGTGCAAATCAAAGGGACAAGAATCTCCAAGTTTGTCAAGTTTTTCCAATCAAAAAGATTCAAAAATATATGATTGCAAATCAAATATTCAAACCATTATTTCATGGATCTTTGCTCAAGGATTTGACCTAATTCTATTCTACTATAAGTATACAAGTCAACCCTAATGCCATGGACGTGAAATCTCTGCAGAAAAAAGCCATAGCCATTCAAGAAAATTCAAAGAAAACTCAAAATTGTTTTCCAGGTTCCAGCACGATTCAAAGCAATTGGTGGATTCTAATACATTGTTGGGACTCTCATGGACGTTTTGCAATCAAAACCAAGCCTTAAAGCTACATAAATCCTCAAGAACGGACCCATGGTTTGCATACATTTTTCATAATCGAAACTCATGATTCATGCATCATTAACATGATTTCTTGTTTGTTTTATGTTGCTAGAACTCACAGGAAACTAATGGCATAGTTTAATTGGATTATAGTGTACATAATCGTGAGTTGCCATTGGAGAATTCTAGGGTTCTTGAGTTCTCAAATTAGGGCTTTACTGTCCAGGAAAAATTAGCACCTCTAATGCATATGGTTGGAATCGTCAAGGCCAGACGAACACAAAGCTACCATCGCGACATATTTATATAGCCTGTAGGGCTATTCGCTATTATTGGTCATCCTGTTTTGTGGGGGTTAAAAACTCCCGCTATCTATTTGTTTTTTTTACAGGTAAACGAAGAAGACGATGAGCTGGTGATGTGCTATTGGTTCATTCAAATAAAAAAGGCGCGCGTGTTTTGTTACAGCATAAGCGTTGATTTTTATATATTATAATTATTCATTATCATAATAACAAATGCAGGCACATGGTCTAGTGGATAGTGCGTTGTCCAAGAATCATTGGGACCTGGGTTCGAATCCCAGGTCCCCCAAAATCCTTGTTTATATTTTTCTTATCATAATCATGTGCAGGCTTTCAAAGGTATTCCACCATATACCTCAAACATCCAGGTGCCAAGTGGCCACAAGCTTGGATCCAATGGTCAGAAGATGGTGATCATCATGCTCCCAGTCAACCATGCGCTTAGCCAATTACCAAAGTCAACACAGGCTTGAGAATAATGGGCTTCAGATTGCCAAACAAACCTCCTAATGGGCCATCACCCCCCTGGTTTCTTTATTCTTTTTTTCTTTTACATTTTAATTTTAATTTTATTTTACTAATTATTATTATTATTACTTAATTAACTTAATTAATATTTTTCATAATAAATTCAGAAACCTAAAAAATATTTTTTTATTATTATTAACTTCACCTTTAATTTATTATTTTTGTAAATAAATGTAATTAATTAATTTAGTCTTTTTAATTAGGTTAACTTTAATTATTTTCACAACAAATAAAATAAATTAGAATTAGGGTTTTTCTTGACAATTTTAATTTCTTTTCTTTTATTTCATAAAAGCATAAAAAAACTTAAAAAACATTTTCTTTTATTTAATTAATTAGAATTAGGTTTAATATTAATTAAATGCAAAAGGACCAAAATTCCATTCTTTTCTCAAAAGGGGTCAATACCCTAAGGACTTTCCCGATGCAATTTTGTTTCGCGCATGTTTATTCTTGATTATTATTCTTTGACCATATTTATGTATTTGCTCCGGGAATGTAATAGATAATTAGGACCCTTTTTATCGCTTTCTTTATTTTCCCGCAATTTATCTTTTCAAAGGTTATGTTTTTGGCGATGTAAATACCCGACGCCTTGTAATAGCGTAGATTCACTTTCCGCAATTTATTTTTCGCAATTATTAACTGTTAATTATGCATGCAAGACTTGTCTGAAAAATAAAACCAACTCGTAGCTCACCATAATACTTGTGCAAAGATAATTTTAACATGAAACTTGACACACTCGCACATGCCACTCCTAGGGTACGCCTCACTTGGTTGCCTCGACGTGGTCATTGAGTATAGGATGTTTTAGAGGTCACCCTCCTGTCTAAAGATCTAAGTTGCCTCGAAACGGTTGCCTCGGATAAAAAGGATCTAGGACATTAGGGTTACCGCTAAGGCGTCCTACTATTGCTTTGGTGACCACACATGTCCCTATAATCGAATTGACCCGAATAACTCCAACGACGGTGCTACCTACTTCTCTATAGTGGGATAGTACTGTCTAAAGGATATTTACACAGCTTAATTCCTTTTGAGTAGGTAGAGGTTCTTAGATACTTTCTCTTTAAAAAAAACAACTTTTTGCACCTACACTTTTCTGACAAAAGTTTTCAAACAAACACTTCATACACTCTTGAGGACTGATACAAGAGTTACCTAGAAGTTTTCAAACTAAACTTTTTCAAAACCCACAAACACAAGAAAAGCAAACATTTTTGAAAACATAGTGAGCAAGTACCTAAGAGCCCGTGGATAACCACGGATAGAAAGGGTGCTAACACCTTCCCTTTCTGTAAATCTACCTCCTGAACCGAGAAACATCTCGAAAAGGAATTTTGTTGTGCTTTTGTCCTTTCCTTGTTGGAGAACATAAAAGACGGTGGCGACTCTTGCTTACCGCGACATTTCGCGAACCAGCATTCCAAAATAGTCAGTTCTATTTCCATCGATCACAGGTACAAATCAGTTCAATCAAATTCTTCCGACAGCAATGGATGAGATGTTCGAAGACATAGGGGCAATAGTGGAGTTGGAATCCAACAAGATCATTTCCACATAGCTATATGTTTTGTTTTCACTTTGTACCCTTTTCATTTCATGATAATTTCCTCTTACTAGGATTTATGTCTCTTTGTACAGGATCACTTGTTTATGGGCATACTATCAATACAAATACACCCTAAAATTCAAACTTTTTGTTTTTTAATTTTTCTGCTTTGTTTGCAAAAACGTCCAATGACTAAAATTGAATGAACATATGCATATGAACATGATTAACTGTTAACGAATATATGCATAAGAACATGAATAAGCATTTACTCAAGACTCTAGGAGTTGAGATGACATTCAAGCCATCCATAAATCCCCACAAAGCCACTTCCATAAGATTATCCCCACAGAGTAATTTATACAAATTCGTCCTCAATAAAGATACATTCCCCGCAATTTCCCCAACAGATTGCCCAAGCGGATAACAGAATATGATCTTTTTCCCAGCAATATCACCAACCTAAAGAGTTCCAATCAATACAATTCATGGAAGTTATCTTCCTCAGCTGAGGTTATTCCTCCAAAATTGTAAAGCCCTCTGCAAATTTCTTCTCTCTAGCAGAGGTCACTTCCTCAACAAGGGTGTTTCCTCAGTAGAGTATTTCTCGGTCAATAGGGTTTATTTCTCCAACATGGTTTATTTACCCAATAGATTATAGTCTCCCCAACTTCAGTCTATTTCTCAGGTTGATATGAATCACCGGTAAAATTCCTCTTCCCTGGTAAAGTTGCCACTATCCCCAGCGAGTTTTTATGAAACCTGGAACCGAACTAGATATCAGTCAACTTTATCCTTCCCAGACGAGTCAGGAGGTTATCCATCTCTTTTATCCTTAGTCAGGGTATATAAGAATTAAATTCCCCAAACGAGTCAGAAGGTTATCTGTGATATGGTGGCAGAACCGACTGTTTTAATACTGGTTTGTGTTTTTTGCGTTTTTTGTTCGTAAAATGTCGCGCTAAGAAAGAGTCACCATCGACTTTTATTTCATCCAACCGGAAAGGAAAAAAGTACTGGAAAAAAAATCCTTTTTTGAGATTTTGAGTACGGGGGGTAGATTATAGAAAGAGAAGGTGTTAGCACCCTTTCTATCCATGGTTTTCCATGGGCTCTTAGGTACTTTCTCATTTTTAAATTGCTTGTGTTTGTGTGCTTGTTTTAAAAATGGTTTACTTCGTGATAACCCTTGTATCAGTCCTCAAGGGTGTGACGAAGTTGTTTTGAAAATTGTTTTGAAATGTGTAAGTGTGAAAAGCAGTGTTTGTATTCTTGGGAGCCTCTCTCGGAATGGTAGGCGCATCGCGCGTTGGGATTATATCTGGGAGAAGCAGTGTTTGGATTCTTGGGAGCCTCTCTCAAGGTTGCCAAGTTGGACTTTAACAGATGAGGCAGAATTTCAGCCAAAGTCATGTTGATGCGGGTAAACTGTCGTTGTGGTCTTTCCACCCTTTATTGATTTTTGTGTTGTGGAGCAACTACGGGTCTTGGTATCACTACAGCATTCACTGTTTGACGATGTTCAGATCTTCTTTGGCCCCTCGGGCCATAGAATGCACTAGCTTCCTTCTTACTAGTGAAAGGCTTCTTTACCAAACTCAAAGAGGCATCCTTATGTATCTTACCATTTTGAATACCAGCTTCTACTCTTTCTCCAGTCAAGATCAACTCAGTGAAACCAGATGACGAGCTGACAATCAAGTGATTGAAAAATGGACCAGATAGCGTCCCTAGAAACATGTCAACCAACTCCCTATCAGACAAAGGGGGTTGGACTCTTCCAGCCAAGTCTCTCCACTTTTGAGCATAGTCCTTAAAACCTTCACCTGCACCCATGGACATACCCTGAAGCTGAGTACGAGTGGGAGAAAGGTCGGCATTGTACTAATACTGCTTGTAGAAAGCAGTATCAAGATCTTCCCAGTTTCAGACACTGGCCCCCTCCAACTGATAGAACCATTCAAGCTGAGTCCCTAACATACTATCTTGAAAGAAATGCACCCACAAATTTCTATCAGCGGCGTGTGGTTGGATTTTCCTGACATACGAGCGAAGATGGAGTTTTGGGAAGGATACTCCATCATATTTAGCAAAAACTGGAGCTTTGAACTTATGAGGGATGACCACTCCTGATACCAGTCCCAGTTCTCCGAAATCCAAACCAGGGATTTTTTGAATCTCCATAGCACTCAGACGGTCTTCTACCTGCTTGTACCTATCCTCAGCAGGAGGATATTGCTCATCATCGTAATCCGTATCGTTATAGGAAACTGCAGGACTAGGGTCCTTTGCTCTCTCTTGGTTCTCCCTGTGGACGACCGATTGTAGATTAATACCTGAAACCAGACAGGACAACTATCTACTTGACCATCATGAAGCAACCCTACACCGGTTCCTTCTCTTTCAAATGCAGTTTTACACGGACTCATCATCAGGCAACCCTACACAGGTTCCTTCTTTCAACCTACCAAGTTACAATCCAACAAACATTTCCAGATGGCATCTATAAGCCCATTCCCGACAAGATTCCATCATATCTCCAAATGGCATCTGTAAGCCCATTCCCGACATCACATTGCTGATACTACACCATGCGAGTGCAAATTTTTGGGCACTTTAGTGTTCAATCATCTTCCACCTTCGGATCACGAAAGGCACGCAAGCCAATCTACATCCTCAGGTTTAAGAAGATTGAACAGGGGCAACTGTTGTACCCCAAAATTTTCCCTCCCATATTCCTCAAGATTTGACAAGAATAATTCTTCAAATTACTCAAGATTGCTCAAGGATTGCACAGTCCAAATACCTCATAAGCCAGCTGAAATTAGGGTTTTGGTTCTTTCAAGGAATTTGAGGTTTTCAATGGCTCAATCAAGTCTCATAGGCCTATATGCATTCTCAAGCATCTACATGCCAAGTTTCAAGACTCACAGTGCCAATTTGCACAGTCAAAAGCTCCATTTGATCTACAGTCAACTACAAGGGCAAAATGGTCATTTTGCAGTCAAAAGTCAGAATTTTTGGTCAACATCTTATTTTGAGTACACAATCATCGTTTGATCAAGTCTTGATCATGATTCCACAAGGATAGCTCAAGAATCATCGAGATGCAAAAAGTTACTATTTTTGGACAGTAGAAAAGTCAACTGTATATTGACCAGGGCATAACTTTTTCATGGTTCATCAGAAAAATCCCATCCAATTCTCATTTTGAAGGGAATTCCATTTCCTACAATCCATCTTCACATTCCAAGTTCAATAAATTCCCTCATAAGTTATCAATTTCTACATTATAGGTCAAATTCAAAAGTCAACAAAAATGCACTTTAAGTCAAAGGCCATAACTTGAGATTGGTAAATCCAAATGACATGGGACCAAAGGCATTGGTTAGAGGACTTCAATACCTTTCCAAAATGTCCAATAACATGGTCATATGATCAAAATTGAGCAAGTTGTGCATTGGAGAAGTTGGGAAATTTTCATGAATTTGCAAAAGTCAACTTTGCCCAAAACACCTTATTTTTGCTAATGGGCCTCAAATCTCTTCTTGAAACTTCATCCATGGCCTATGAACGACCCATCAAGCTTAATTGAATTTATTTTCTTATTTTTATTGATTAATTGGATTTTTAATTAATATTAATTCATTTAATTAATTTAAATTGTAGGAAAATGCAAGATTTGATTTTTCAATCTTTTTGTGAAGAAAATATGGTCAAGATATGCTGGCAATTTCGTGCTCAAAGTCAAAGATACAAAACATCCAAAATTGGCAACATTTTCCAATCATGAAAAATCAAAAAGATTTGATTTCCAATCAAAGATTCAATCACCATTGCACATGGATTTTTGCCAAGTTTTTGACATAATTCCATTCCTCTATATATATGCAAGCAAACCCTAACCAAAGGACGTGGAAAAAAGCTGCAGAGAAAGCCATAGCATATTGAGAAATTTCAAGAAAAACTCAAAACTGATTTTTACATTCCAGGCCAATTCAAGGCATTCTATTGATTCAAACACATTGCAGGGAGTGTCAGGAACGTGTGGCAATCAAATTCAGGCCTTAAAGCTCAAAGAATCGTCCTAGACAGTTTCACGATTTACCCCTTTTATTCAAATTCGTATTGCTTAATTCATGTGCATTTAACATATTTTCTTGATTGTTTTGCATTGATAGGGACCATACGAAGCTAATGGCATAAGTTAATTGAATTATAATGCACTGAATCACAAGATGCCATGGACGATTTCTAGGGTTCTTAAGCTTTGAAATTGGGGCTTTCTAAACCCAGAAAAATTAGGACTCATAAGACCCATGGTTGGAATCGTTGAACCAAGACGAACACAAAGGACCCCTCGCGAAATATTTATGTGTACCATAGATCTAATCGCTATTTTTCGTGCAATCATATTGTGGGGGTTAAAAACCCCCGCTATCTAATGTTCTTTTTACAGGTACAATGAGGAAGACGATGATGTGTTGATACACCATTGGGTAGTTTGAAAATGCGCGCATGTTTTTGTGTTACAGCATATGGATTGATTTCTTAATATAATAATTACTTGTTATTATAATATCAAAAGCGTGCAAGTGGTGTAGTGGTTGATGCGCTGGCTTGGAAGCATTGAGACCTGAGTTCGAATCTCAGGTTCCCCAAAATTCTTGTTATTATTTTCTTCTATATGTTCACATGCAGCCCTCCAACACGTGATCCACCATGCACCTCACATCCCAGGCGCCAGATGTCTACCGACACAAATCTAATGGCCATGAGATGATGATCACCATACTCCTCAGTCAGCAGATGCATGGACAATCCAGAAAAGTCAAATGTGGCTGGAATTGTTGGGCCTTCAGATTTCCAAATCAACCTCCTCTTTGGGCCAACACCCCCCTGGGTTCATTCTTCCTTTTCTTTTATATTTTTATTTTTTTCATTTAATTGTTTTATTATTAATAATTATAATTATTATTTTTACTAACCAAATTAATTTTTTCATAATAAAAATCAGAAAACTAAAAAATAATATTATTAGTTATTAAAATTAATTTCACACTTTTATTATTTTTGTAAATAAATATAATTAACTAATTTAGTTTTAATTAGGTTTAATTTGATATTTTTTGCAATAATTTAAAATCAACATAGAATTAGGGTTTTTACTAACTTTTGACTATTTTTATTTACTTCCTTGAGACATTAAAAAACCAAAAATATTTCTTTTTATTAATTAGTTTTAGGTTTAATTTAATTCATAAACGACCAAAACTTCTTTCTTTCTAAAAAAAAAAAGGGTCAAAACCCTAAGAATTCCTCCGATTCAATTTTGCTCGCGCGTATGTTTGTTTTATTAATTTTTTATCCATATTTATGTATCTGTTCCGAGGATGTAATAGCTTTAATTAGGGCTTTTTATCGCTTTCTTTAATTTCCCGCAATTTACTTTTCAAGGGTTTGCTTTTGGCGATGTAAATACCCGACGCCTTGTAATAGCGTAGGTTTATTTTCCGCAATATTTAACTGCTAGATGTATGTTAATTAGGCTATGCATGACAAGACTTATCTCTGAAATTAAAATCAACCTGTAGCTCACCATAATATGTGCAAAGATAATTTAACTGAATCCTGACACACTCGCACATGCCACTCCTAGGGTACGCCTCACTTGGTTGCCTCGACGTGGTCATTGAGTATAGGGTGTTTTAGAGGTCGCCCTCTTGTCTAAAGATCCAAGTTGCCTCGAAACGGTTGCCTCGGATAAAAAGGATCTAGGACATTAGAGTTACCGCTAAGGCGTCCTACTATTGCTTTGGTGACCACATGTCCCTATAATCGAATTGACCCGAATAACTCCAACGACGGTGCTACCTACTTCTCAATAGTGGGATAGCACTGTCTAAAGGATATTTACACAGCTTAACTTCTTTTGAGTAGGTAAAGGTTCTTAGATACTTGCTCTTTCAAAACAAAAATACTTTTCGCACCTACACTTTTCTGACAAAAGTTTTCAAACAACACTTCATACACTCTTGAGGACAGATACAAGAGTTAAAGCGAAGTTTTCAAAACAAACTTTTTCAAAACCCACAAACACAAGAAAAGCAAAACATTTTGAAAACATAGTGAGCAAGTACCTAAGAGCCCGTGGATAACCACGGATAGAAAGGGTGCTAACACCTTCCCTTTTTATAATCTACCTCCCGAACCGAGAAACATCTCGAAAAGGAATTTTGTTGTGCTTTTGTCCTTTCCTTGTTGGAGAAAATAAAAGACGGTGGCGACTCTTGCTTACCACGACATTTCCCGAACCAGCATTCAAAAACAGTCAGTTCTATTTCCACCGATCACAGAACTGGCGACTCCGCTGGGGAGATATTAATAAGTGAGGTGTACCTTAGGATTAGATCATTCTATGTTTTCAATTGCATGCTTTGTATGATTTATATTTGTGTGCTTGTATTGGAGCTTTATAGATCCTAACCCGGATCTGGGGATACCCTTTAGAAGTAGCAATAAACTGTGAGGGAACTGTGCGGGGTATACCGACATGGTTGAAGCAGTTGCTACGTTGATGTGGCACTTTGGTGAGTACCGATAACCCTTGAGTCAAGTCAAGGAGAGTACGGGGCCGCCGCGTGGTGTCGTGAAGCATCAACTGACCTTAGAACCTTACTTGACCATCCTGGCCTCTTTAGGGGTAGTGAGATGACCGACTTTGGTGCAGTCCGAAGTTGGTAGATACTCGATACTACACTCATTGAGGGTTATTTTCTTGGAATATTTTGGTCGTCAGTTAAGTGGCTAAATCAAAACAATGAACATAGAAAACAATCCAATGATATTGAGTTCCTTAGAACCCGGTTACTATTCATAGGACAGGTTTTGAGCCAACTAACTTCAAGAGGGTACTTACCTACAAACCCCATGCAAGCCTAAACCTAAGGACTTGTTTGCTTTGTGTGAATATGACTGTCTGTATATACACTTGCTTACTTTTGCATCCATGTACATCATAACATCATAAAGCATCATATGCATCTGCTAACCATTTCAAGGGTTCGGATCTTCATCTTTGTTCTTGTCTTGTAGGACATGGAGTCTCTCCGCAGGAAAACAATTCAGGTCAACCTTGTAAGGATCCCTCATCAGCTCAAGGAGCTTACATCCAGGATTCCCGAGAGCTCTCCCTTCAGTGAAAAACATGGTAGACTACTCAGCCTGGTCAACACCAACATTGAAGAAGACATGATAAAAGTTCTCTTCCAGTTCTTTGACCCCTTACACCACTGTTTTACTTTCCCTGATTATCAATTGGTGCCTACTTTGGAAGAATTTTCTCAACTTCTGAAAATTCCTATTCTTAGTCAACTACCCTACAACGGTACGGAAAAGGAACCAAAACTTGAAGATGTTGCTCAAGCATTACGTCTGCAACCATCTGACATCAAGGGGCATTGGGAAATCAGAAGTGGTATCAAAGGATTCTTGGCAAAGTTCCTGTTTGAGAAGGCACAAGAATGTTGGAATTCTCTTGATCTACAAGCCTTTGAAGAGATTGTGGCACTCCTTGTCTATGGGTTGGTGTTATTCCCAAATCCTGATCAACTTATAGATGTGAATGTTGTCAAGATTTTTATGTCCAGGAATCCCATACCTACATTGCTTGGGGACATCCTCCACTCATTTTACACACGAACAATGAGAAAAAGAGGTGTTCTCATGTGCTGCACTCCTCTCCTGGCAAGGTGGTTTATTTCTCACCTTCCACAATCAGTCTTGAAGAACGAGCAGGGTTTAAGGTGGTCACAATGATTGATGACCCTCACAAATTCTGGTATACATTGGTGTTCTCGGTCCAGAGAAAATGTCACTGTCATTGACCGTTGCGGAGAATTTCCTAATGTTCCTTTACTTGGAGTTAGAGGAGGCATTACCTACAAACCCTGTTTGGCTTTGAGACAATTTGGATATGCTCGGAGGGATGGCCCTCATGACATGCTGATTCCTGACATAGTTTTTGACTTCGACAACGATGCACAAGGACTTCGACAAAGGTTCATCAGAGCTTGGAGGATGCCTAACAAGGTAGATAGTAAGACACTGGGGCACAAGAATTCCATCCCCCTTGAGCCTTACCTCAAGTGGGTACGAACCCGCTCCCAGAAGCTTATGATGCCATATCCTCACATTCTCCCCGTGATCAAAGAGCCTGTTATGGAAGGAGAGGTTCCATACACCATTCTACATCCTGACATGCCAACATCATGGGAAGAAATGCAAAAGAGCTGGATCCAACTCAAGGAAGAACAGAATGCTTTTGAAGCCAGCTTACATGCCAGTGAGAAGAAGGTCTTGGAGCTCACCCGCCTACTTCACGAAGAAAAGACCCTCAACACTTACATCGCTCCAAAAAGGATGCGCAATGTCTTTTTACATTAAGTATTTTGTAATATTTCGCCCATGAGGCACTGATGTACTAAACTAATTACTTCTTAATATGACGTGTGTTTCTTTTTGTCTGCAACGAATTTGAATTTTTGAACCCTTAAATGCATTGCATAAATAGCATACCATTCATCATATGCATAACAGGTACCCTTTTTATAGGTCACTTATCTTCTTCGCTATTTATTTCAGCAATCATCATGTCTTCTGAACCTTCCACTGAACAAGCTATCAAGGCCCTCCAGGCCCAGAATGCCCAGTTCCAAGAGTTGGTTGTGAGCCTAGCCAAGGGTCAACAGCAGTTGAAGACTATGATTCTGAAGAAGAAGAAGAAGAGGATTGTTTTGTTCAATACTGGACGCAGATTCGGGAGTGGATTGCAGAATGAGGTTGAGCTGACTACTTCATCTGTAGGAAAAGACAGTCCACAAGAGAGAAGGGTTCCTAGTCCTGTGGTCTCCGATAACGAGACGGATTATGATGAGGAACAGTACCCTCCTGCTGAGGATAGGTATAAACAGTTGGAGGACCGTTTGAGCGCCATGGAGATTCAGAATGTGCCCGGGTTGGACTTTGGAGACCTAGGCTTATCCTCTGGGGTGGTGATTCCTCATAAGTTTAAGGCACCTGCTTTTGCCAAATACGATGGAGCTTCCTGCCCAAAGCTGCACCTCCGGTCGTATGTAAGGAAGATACAACCTTACACTGCTGACAAGAATTTGTGGATCCATTTCTTCCAGGATAGTCTTTCAGGGACTCAACTCGAATGGTTCTATCAGCTGGATGGAGCCAGCATTCGTAACTGGGAGGATTTGGCTACTGCGTTTTATAAGCAGTATCAGTATAATTCTGATCTCACTCCTACGCGTACCCAACTCCAGGGTATGTCACTAGGGACGGGTGAAGGATTTAAGGAATATGCTCAAAAGTGGAGAGACTTGGCTGGAAGGGTGCAGCCACCTCTGACTGACCGTGAACTTGTGGATATGTTCTTGGGGACCCTGTCTGGTCCGTTCTTCAACCATTTGATTGGAAATTGTTCTGTCGGGTTTACAGACCTTATCTTGACTGGTGAGAGAATTGAAGCTGGTATCAAGTCTGGGAAGATACAGAAAGGTGTCTCCTCGAGCACTGAGAAGAAACCATTTAAGAAGGAATCTAGTGTTGTCTATGGTTCAAGGAGACAGAACAGATTGGAACGCTGCCAAGCTGTCAATGCGGTGGTTATTTCAAAGCCTGTTGCTGCTCCTCAGCATTATAACCAGCAAAGGGGTGAGAGACCTAGGAGACAGTTCACTCGACTCAGCATGACCTTATCCCAGATATTTCCGCAGTTACTGACAACCAATCTGGTAACTATAAAAGAAGCTCTGAAGGTTGTAAACACAACATCCCCAAAGTACAATCCTAACGCCCATTGCGCTTATCACTCTGACAGCCCAGGGCATACTACGGATGATTGTTGGGCTCTGAAGAATAAGGTTCAGGATCTAATCGATGCTAAGGAGATAGAGTTCGAGGCGCCCGAAAGGCCCAATGTTGTGACTGCTCCCATGCCCAAGCATGGAGTGAATGTTGTAGAGGATGACCTGTTTGTAGCCTCTGGGGATGATATTGTTACTCTGTTGTTGACTGTCAAGAAGAACCTGTTGCTAGCCGGTTTATTTCCGGGATGTAGTGAAGGTTGCCATCCGTGTTCCGTTTCACCTACTGGTTGCCCATCTTTGAAGTCAGGTATCCAAAACCTGATGGATAATAAAGAAATCATGTTTGAAAAGATTATTGTTCCTGCTACCCCTACTGAAGAAGTGTCCATTGTTACTATTTTCAACAACTCTCCTAAGACTCCCTCAAAGAAGCCTGTCAGAATCATGCCTGTTCAGAAGATTGCACCTATAATCATCATTGTTCCGGGGCCCATCCCCTATACATCCGACAAAGCTGTCCCTTGGCACTATGGGGCAGATGTTTATGCTCTTGGGGTTAAACAAGAGTTTGATACTAGTACCGGCGTCAACAACATCACCGGGCCTGCCAAAGTCACCCGCAGCGGTAGACTTTTCTCACTAGATATTGCGCCACCAACCATCCAGAGACCTCTTGTCATCACACCTGCAAGTGTGCCTATTTCTCTTCCTGACCAAGTTCCTATTTCTACCCCTGCTGCCGAGTCATCTAACGCTCGGGGCAAAGGGATCGCTACTGACATGCCTGCCCAGACGGAGGCACCAAAGATAATCAGTGTTGAAGCTTCCAAGCAGGAGATGGAAGAGATTCTTAAGATTATCAAGAAGAGTGATTTTAATGTAGTTGAGCAGCTGGGGCACACCCCATCTAAAATTTCTATGCTATCACTGTTGTTGTGTTCAGAGGCCCATGCCAAGGCTCTGATTACCTTCCTGAAGACGGCCCACGTTCCACAAGAGACGTCAGCTGATCAATTTACCGATTGTGTGGCCAACTTAACTGCTGATAATGGTCTGGGTTTCTCCGACGCCGATCTGAATGCTAAAGGGAAGAACCATAACGATGCCCTGCATGTCTCCATTGACTACAGGGGCACTACTCTTGCACATGTGTTGGTTGATACGGGATCCTCATTGAACGTCCTGCCCAAGAAAGCTCTAGACAGGTTAGATTGCGAAGGGCTGGAGCTAAAGCCAAGTAACATTGTTGTCCGGGCCTTTGACGGGTCTAAGAGGATGGTGCATGGTGAGGTTGATATTCCAATCAGGGTTGGTTCTCAGGTCTTTGATTCTACATTCTACGTGATGGACATTTGACCGTCCTATTCTTGTTTGTTGGGTCGTCCTTGGATCCATAAGGCTGGAGCTGTGACCTCCACACTACATCAGAAGCTGAAATACCCGGTCAGAGGGAAGATTGTGACAGTTCAGGGGGAGGAAGAATATATGGTCAGTCACCTCAACTCGTTCCGGTACATAGAGATGGATGAGGAGTTCATTGAGACCCCCTTTCAACACTTTGAAGAGGTCCCTCAGACACTGGCATCAGCAGAGACCGTGATTGAAGATTCTCCTTTGAAGATGGCTTCCTTAAAAGATGTCCGGGCTGTTATTGAGAAGGGTGAGTACGCAAACTGGGGCCGACTTCCTGATTTCACTCAGAAGACTGACAAGTTTGGTTTGGGTTTCACTGCAGAAGCTCAGAGGGCTGTTCGTCGTGCAAGGATTGGAAGACCTCCTGTGTTCATCAGCAACTCGGGAGTAAATGCCATCAAAGATGACGTGGAGGAATCTGAATTCGACAGTTGGATCTACCCTACGACCAACGGTGGACCAAGCAATTGGACGGCAAAAGACTTCATACCTATTACTTTTGTGACTCAGTAATGAACTCCTTTGTTTTGAATTTATAACAGACAATATTGTGAAACTTTACGGCCCGGTGTCTTACCCGGGGCATCGTGGCTTCATTTGTGAGGGCTTTTGTGTGTCATTTTCATATATCATTAATAAAAGCATTGGACGTTTTTTGCATTTCAAATCTTGCGCTCCTTGTCTTTCTTTATTACATATTTCAAAACAACTATTTACACACACTCACATATACAGGTCCCAATCCACTCTGGATCCCACTGGTAACGACTCTGCTACTGCCAGTTATGACTTCGAAAATCCGATCAACTTAGCCGAAGACGAAGGTGAAGATGATTGTGAAGTGCCTGGTGAGCTTGCAAGACTGTTACTCCAGGAAGAGAGGGTCATTCAGCCACATGAAGAGCCAGTGGAAACGGTAAATCTGGGTACTGAGACAGACAAAAAGGAAGTCAAGATCGGTGTAAATCTGGAGCTTAGTGTGAAACAACGGCTGATTCAAATGCTGCATGACTACGTGGAAATCTTTGCCTGGTCTTACAAAGATATTCCTGGGTTGGATACCGATATTGTGGTTCATCACCTGCCTACCAAGGAAGAATGCCCTCCGGTAAAACAAAAAGTCTGCCGCATGCGTCCAGAGATGTCCGAGAAAATCAAAACTGAGGTTATGAAACAATTCGACGCCGGTTTTCTAGGAGTGACTTCTTACCCTCAGTGGGTTGCCAATGTGGTTCCAGTGCCGAAGAAAGATGGTAAGGTCAGAATGTGTGTTGACTACAGGGATTTGAACAGGGCAAGCCCTAAGGATGACTTCCCTCTGCCTCACATTGACGTTCTGGTTGACAACACTGCTCAGCATAAGGTATTCTCCTTCATGGACGGTTTCTCCGGTTATAATCAGATAAAGATGGCTCCTGAAGACATGGAGAAGACCACCTTTGTTACTCAGTGGGGCACCTTTTGCTACAAGGTCATGCCTTTTGGGTTGAAAAATGCTGGGGCAACATATCAGCGTGCCATGGTTGCTTTGTTTCATGACATGATCCACCATGAGATCGAAGTATACGTCGACGATATGATTGCGAGGTCCCAAACTGAGGAGGAACACCTTGACCATCTACAGAAGCTGTTTGACCGGTTGAAGTTGTACAAGCTGAGATTAAACCCGAACAAGTGCACCTTCGGGGTGAGATCTGGAAAATTGCTAGGCTTCGTCGTGAGCGACAAAGGTATTCAAGTGGACCCTGCCAAAGTGAAAGCCATACAAGAGATGACAGTTCCCAAGACAGAGAAAGAAGTCAGAGGCTTTCTAGGACGGCTGAACTACATTGCCCGATTCATCTCACACCTAACCGCTACTTGTGAGCCAATCTTCAAGTTACTGAAGAAAGATCAAGTAGTACGTTGGAACGATGAATGTCAGGCCGCTTTCGAAAGAATCAAAGAGTATCTCCAAGAGCCACCTATTCTTATGCCACCGGTTGAAGGGAGACCTCTAATCTTATACTTGACAGTACTGGACAACTCACTGGGATGTGTGCTGGGGCAGCATGACGAGTCTGGCCGAAAAGAGCATGCTATTTATTACCTTAGCAAAAAGTTTACCGACTGTGAGACCCGATACTCACTGCTCGAGAAAACTTGATGTGCTTTGGTATGGGCTGCTCGCCGGCTGAGACAGTATATGTTGACTCACACTACTCTGTTAATTTCAAAAATGGATCCAATCAAGTATATCTTCGAAAAGCCTGCCTTGTCTGGAAGAATAGCAAGATGGAAGATGATCTTGACTGAATATGACATCCAGTACACAACTCAAAAAGCAATCAAGGGAAGTGTATTGGCAGACCATTTGGCACATCAGGCAGTGGATGACTACCAGTCCATGAACTTTGAATTTCCACACGAGAATATCATGGTAGTGACTGATTGTGAAGTACCTGGACCGGATGAAGGACCTGAGGAAGGATCCTGATGGTCTATGCACTTTGACGGGGCCTCAAACGCTTTGGGTAACGGCATTGGCGCTGTAATCATATCTCCTAAGGGCTCTCATACTCCACTTACCGCCCAACTATATTTCAACTGCACCAACAACATGGCGGAGTATGAAGCATGCATCATGGGTCTTCGAGCGGCAATTGACCTAAGGATCAAGTTTTTGAGTGTCTTCGGAGATTCCACTCTCGTGATCAGTCAGATCAAAGGCGAGTGGGATACGAAACACCCAAATCTTATTCCTTACAAGGAGTATGTATTGACGTTGCTTCCCCATTTCGAGGAGATAACCTTTGAACACTTCCCAAGAGAGGAGAATCAGTTGGCGGACGCGTTAGCTACGATGTCTTCTATGTTCAAAGTCAAATGGGACAACGAGGCTCCCCGGATCATTATTTGGAAATTGGATGAACCTGCACATTGTTGTGATCTTGAGACCGGAGAGGTAACAAAAAAGCCTTGGTATCATGAAGTAAAGAGGTACCTTGAAGCTCAAGAATACCCTAAGGGTGCATCCGTTAACGACAAGAAGTTTCTGAGAAGGTTCGCGGCAAAGTTCTTCCTCAGCAATGACATTCTCTACAAACGAAACCATGATTCAACCTTACTGCGTTGTGTGGATAAGATCGAAGCAGAAAGAATCATGGCAGAGCTGCATGAAGGTACCTTCGGAACTCATTCCAGTGGACATACCATGGCAAAGAAAATCCTTTGGGCAGGATATTACTGGTCCACAATGGAAGCTGAGTGTTATCAGTATTCTCGGACATGTCACAAATGCCAGATCTATGCTGATAAGGTGCACATTCCTCCGGTTCCTTTGAACGTCTTGACAGCACCTTGGCCTTTTGCAATGTGGGGCATTGATATGATCGGCGAGATCAGACCCACGGCATCCAACGGGCATCGCTTCATCCTGGTAGCAATCGATTACTTTACAAAGTGGGTTGAAGCAGCTTCCTTTGCCATCGTAACCAAGAATGTCGTGGCACGGTTCATTCGGCATAACCTGATCTGTCGATACGGTGTACCAAAGAGGATCATTATGGACAATGGTACCAATCTTAATAACAAGATGATCACTGAGCTCTGCGAGCAATTCAAGATACAACACCACAACTCTTCTCCTTACCGGCCGAAGATGAATGGGGCTGTAGAAGCAGCTAATAAGAACATCAAGAAGATTGTGCAGAAGATGACAATGACCTACAAAGATTGGCACGAGATGTTACCATTCGCTCTTCATGGGTACCGTACCTCAGCACGGACGTCAACAGGGGCAACACCCTATTCCTTGGTATACGGGATGGAGGCAGTCTTACCCATCGAAGTTCAGATACCCTCTCTCCGGATAATGAAGGATGCAGGTTTAAGCAAAGACGACTAGATCCAGACCCGGCTTGATCAATTAAACCTAATTGACGAAAAGAGACTCGCTGCTATTTGTCATGGTCAGACGTACCAAAAACGGATGATCAAGGCATTTAACAAGAAAGTCAGATGACAAGAGTATCAAGTCGGAGACCTAGTAATCAAGCGCATCATTCTACCTCAAGGTGATCCCAGGGGCAAATGGACCCCTACATACGAAGGGCCATTTGTGGTTAAGAACATCTTCTCAGGAGGAGCGATGATTCTAACCACCATGGATGGTGACGACCTTCCTCACCCCGCCAATGCAGACATAGTAAAAAGATACTACGCATGATTAAAGACCCGCTAGGTCGACTGGCCTAGGCAAAAATAAGGGCTTCCCGACGAACCAAAAGGGTTCGGGCAAAAATAAGGGATGAAAAAAAAATGTACACCCGGCAAGTCGAAAACCTGAAAAGGCGACTTGGGCAAAAATGGGTATCCCGGTGGACTGAAAACCCGAAAGGGCGGTCCAGGCAAAAGTTAGGGATAAGCGTACTACTATGTCTCATTGGATCACCCCGCATCCAGACTTCGGTATCGACTATCAGGCTCGGACGGCACCAATCAATCAGATTCCTCTTCAACTAAGCAGCAAAGTGATGAGACGCTTGAAGACATAAAGGCGATAGCAGAGTTGGAACCCAGTGGATTTTTTTTCACATAGCTGTTTTGTTTTCTTTTCACAAATTGTATAAACTCTATTTTGTTCGGCGGCGTTCTCTTACTAGGACGTCAGCCTCTTGTACAAAACGCCTATTTACAGGCAAATTTCAAAATCAATACAAGTTTCATTTTTCAGACAAATTGCAAATTATTTTTCCTTTATCTGTTTTGTTTTGCAAAGAACGTCCAATGTTCATTTTTGATATATGCATTTGACATTAATTGTTAATCACAAATATTCGCATGCGAAACAAAGGACTAATTATAGGTGATATCAGAAACAGGGGCAATAAGAGTTGTCTAAGTGATCTAGTTGCTTTGTCCACCGAGATACCAAGGTAAGTTCAGCTGAAGAATATGACCAAGATACCTTCATTCCCCGCAGAGTAAGACAAGAATCAGCAATACTCTCCCCCAAGCAGAGTTGGTCTACCATCAGAACTGAAAAAGTTGGGTATCCCCGGAAGATCTTAATATTCCCTAGCAGAGTATACAGATATTCCTCAACAAGCATCCACGACGTTCTTAATATTCCTCAGCAGAGTATAAGAATGTTCCCCGGAGGAATACAAGATACCCCCAGTGGAGCCATTTCCCAACGCAGTCTGAAAAAGCTTCCCCGACAGAGTTGAATTATCTTCCCCGGTAGATTCTGGAAGCTTGTCCCCTGCAGAGTGCAAATGAATCTCCCCAGCCATATTCAAAGGATTATCCCCCACCAGAGTCTAACTGGGTTATCCTCAGCAAGTTGCAACAGAAAGATCGTCCCCAGCGAAGTTCTTTCTATCCCCAGCAGAGTTCATCATCAAAATCCCCAACAGAGCTTATCAACGGAATCCCCAGCGGAGTTATCGTTAAAATCTCAGCAAAGCATCTCTTCCCACAGAGTAATTCCCCGCAGAGTAATCTCTTCACCGGGTTTATTCCCCAACGGAGTTCTTTTCTCCTGCAGGTTTATTCTCGCAATCATCTTCGTTCATCATCCCCAGTGGAAACGAAGAACCCTACTCTTCAACATCAGCCCAAGATTTAATAAACTCCCCGACATTTGTCAAGGATTTATTTTCCCAGACGAAAATACATTCATAAACATTTCACATCTCATACCTCCTATTTACATACATGATAAAGTGCATACGACACGATCTCATTTATTTTTGAGAACATCATGACATCATGCATTTCATATATCATGACATTGCATACGACTAATGTTTTGCCTTTTCAGGAAAAGGTCAATCAAAAGATGATTACCATCAACCTTTCTTAAGTTCCAGATCAACACCTGTAACTAGCCAGGAAATATCTGTGGACAATTGATTGTAGATCTATACCTGAAACCAGACAGGAAAGTTATCTACATTGAAGAGATTGAAGATCAACACCTGTAACAGGCCAGGAAACCATCTTTCTTTCTCCGGTCAGAGATTAATACCTGAAACCAGCCAGGACAACTATCTCCTCGACCACCCTTTCATAAAGTTCCAGATCAATACCTGTAACTAGCCAGGAAATATCTGTGGACGACCGATTATAGGTTAACACCTGAAACCAGACAGGAAAACCACATATATGAACTGATTGTGGATCTATACCTGTAACTAGCCAGGAAAGTTATCTACATGAAGAGACTGAAGATCAATACCTGTAACAAGCCAGGAAGACTATCTTTCTTTCTCAAGTCAGAGATTAATACCTGAAACCAGACAGGAAAACTATCTCATTGGTCAGCCTTCTTAAGTTCTAGATTAATACCTGTAACTAGCCAGGAAATATATGTGGATGACTGATTGTAGATCTATACCTGAAACCAGACAGGAAATTTATCTACATGAAGAGACTGAAGATCAACACTTGTAACAGGCCAGGAAACCATCTTTCTTTCTCCGGTCAGAGATTAATACCTGAAACCAGACAGGACAACTATCTCATCGACCCACCTTTCTTAAGTTCCAGATTAACACCTGTAACAGGCCAGGAAATATCTGTGGATGACCGATTGTAGATTAATACCTGAAACCAGACAGGACAAATATCTACTTGACCATCATGAAGCAACCCTACACCGGTTCCTTCTCTTTCAAATGCAGTTTTACACGGACTCATCATCAGGCAACCCTACACAGGTTCCTTCTTTCAACCTACCAAGTTACAATCCAACAAACATTTCCAGATGGCATCTATAAGCCCATTCCCGACAAGATTCCATCATATCTCCAAATGGCATCTGTAAGCCCATTCCCGATATCACATTGCTGATACTACACCATGCGAGTGCAAATTTCTGAGCACTTTAGTGTTCAATCATCTTCCACCTTCGGATCACGAAAGGCACGCAAGCCAATCTACATCCTCAGGTTTAAGAAGATTGAACAGGGGCAACTGTTGTACCCCAAAATTTTCCCTCCCATATTCCTCAATATTTGACAAGAATAATTCTTCAAATTACTCAAGATTGCTCAAGGATTGCACAGTCCAAATACCTCCTAAGCCAGCTGAAATTAGGGTTTTGGTTCTTTCAAGGAATTTGAGGTTTTCAATGGCTCAATCAAGTCTCATAGGCCTATATGCATTCTCAAGCATCTACATGCCAAGTTTCAAGACTCACAGTGCCAATTTGCACAGTCAAAAGCTCCATTTGATCTACAGTCAACTGCAAGGGCAAAATGGTCATTTTGCAGTCAAAAGTCAGAATTTTTGGTCAACATCTTATTTTGAGTACACAATCATCGTTTGATCAAGTCTTGATCATGATTCCACAAGGATAGCTCAAGAATCATCGAGATGCAAAAAGTTACTATTTTTGGATCGTAGAAAAGTCAACTGTATCTTGACCAAGGCATAACTTTTTCATGGTTCATCAGAAAATCCCATCCAATGCTCATTTTGAAGGGAATGCCATTTCCTACAATCCATATTCACACTCCAAGTTCAATAAATGCTCTCATAAGAAGTTATCAATTTCTACATTATAGGTCAAATTCAAAAGTCAACAAAAATGCACTTTAAGTCAAAGGCCATAACTTGAGATTGGTAAATCCAAATGACATGGGACCAAAGGCATTGGTTAGAGGACTTCAAGACCTTTCCAAAATGTCCAAGAACATGGTCATATGATCAACATTGAGCAAGTTGTGTATTGGAGAAGTTGGGAAATTTTCATGAATTTGCAAAAGTCAACTTTGCCCAAAACACCTTATTTTTGCTAATGGGCCTCAAATCTCTTCTTGAAACTTCATCCATGGCCTATGCACGACCCATCAAGCTTAATTGAATTCATTTTCTTATTTTTATTGATTAATTGGATTTTAATTAATATTAATTCATTTAATTAATTTAAATTGTAGGAAAATGCAAGATTTGATTTTTCAATCTTTTTGTGAAGCAAATATGGTCAAGATATGCTGGCAATTTCGTGCTCAAAGTCAAAGATACAAAACATCCAAAATTGGCAACATTTTCCAATCATGAAAAATAAAAAAGATTTGATTTCCAATCAAAGATTCAATCACCATTGCACATGGATTTTTGCCAAGTTTTTGACCTAATTCCATTCCTCTATATATATGCAAGCAAACCCTAACCAAAGGACATGGAAAAAAGCTGCAGAGAAAGCCATAGCATATTGAGAAATTTCAAGAAAAACTCAAAATTGATTTTTACATTCCAGGCCAATTCAAGGCATTCTATTGATTCAAACACATTGCAGGGAGTGTCAGGAACGTGTGGCAATCAAATTCAGGCCTTAAAGCTCAAAGAATCGTCCTAGACAGTTTCACAGTTTACCCCTTTTATTCAAATTCGTATTGCTTAATTCATGTGCATTTAACATATTTTCTTGATTGTTTTGCATTGATAGGGACCATACGAAGCTAATGGCATAAGTTAATTGAATTATAATGCACTGAATCACAAGATGCCATGGACGATTTCTAGGGTTCTTAAGCTTTGAAATTGGGGCTTTCTAAACCCAGAACAATTAGGACTCATAAGACCCATGGTTGGAATCGTTGAACCAAGATGAACACAAAGGACCCCTCGCGAAATATTTATGTGTACCATATCTCTAATCGCTATTTTTCGTGCAAGCATATTGTGGGGGTTAAAAACCCCCGCCATCTAATGTTATTTTTACAGGTACAATGAGGAAGACGATGATGTGTTGATACACCATTGGGTAGTTTGAAAATGCGCGCGTGTTTTTTGTGTTACAACATATGGATTGATTTCTTAATATAATAATTACTTGTTATTATAATATCAAAAGCGTGCAAGTGGTGTAGTGGTTGATGCGCTGGCTTGGAAGCATTGGGACCTGGGTTCGAATCCCAGGTCCCCCAAAATTCTTGTTATTATTTTCTTCTATATGTTCACATGCAGCCCTCCAACACGTGATCCACCATGCACCTCACATCCCAGGCGCCAGATGTCTACAGGCACAAATATAATGGCCATGAGATGATGATCACCATACTCCTCAGTCAGCAGATGCATGGACAACCCAGAAAAGTCAAACGTGGCTGGAATTGTTGGGCCTTCAGATTTCCAAATCAACCTCCTCTTTGGGCCAACACCCCCTGGGTTCATTCATTCTTCCTTTTCTTTTATATTTTTATTTTTTTCATTTAATTGTTTTATTATTAATAATTATAATTATTATTTTTAGTAACCAAATTAATTTTTTCATAATAAAAATTAAAAAACTAAAAAATAATATTATTAGTTATTAAAATTAATTTCACACTTTTATTATTTTTGTAAATAAATATAATTAACTAATTTAGTTTTAATTAGGTTAAATTTGATATTTTTTGCAATAATTTAAAATCAACATAGAATTAGGGTTGTACTAACTTTTGACTATTTTTATTTACTTCCTTGAGACATTAAAAAACCAAAAATATTTATTTTTATTAATTAGTTTTAGGTTTAATTTAATTCATAAACGACCAAAACTTCTTTCTTTCTAAAAAAAAGGGTCAAAACCCTAAGAATTCCTCCGATTCAATTTTGCTCGCGCGTATGTTTGTTTTATTAATTTTTGATCCATATTTATGTATCTGTTCCAAGGATGTAATAGCTTTAATTAGGGCTTTTTATCGCTTTCTTTAATTTCCTGCAATTTACTTTTCAAGGGTTTGCTTTTGGCGATGTAAATACCCGACGCCTTGTAATAGTGTAGGTTTATTTTCCGCAATATTTAACTGCTAGATGTATGTTAATTAGGCTATGCATGACAAGACTTATCTCTGAAATTAAAATCAACCCGTAGCTCACCATAATATGTGCAAAGATAATTTAACTGAATCCTGACACACTCGCACATGCCACTCCTAGGGTACGCCTCACTTGGTTGCCTCGACGTGGTCATTGAGTATAGGGTGTTTTAGAGGTCGCCCTCTTGTCTAAAGATCCAAGTTGCCTCGAAACGGTTGCCTCGGATAAAAAGGATCTAGGACATTAGGGTTACCGCTAAGGCGTCCTACTATTGCTTTGGTGACCACATGTCCCTATAATCGAATTGACCCGAATAACTCCATTGACAGTGCTACCTACTTCTAAATAGTGGGATAGCATTGTCTAAAGGACATTTACACAGCTTAACTTCTTTTGAGTAGGTAGAGGTTCTTATATACTTGCTCTTTCAAAACAAAAATACTTTTCGCACCTACACTTTTCTGACAAAAGTTTTCAAACAACACTTCATACACTCTTGAGGACAGATACAAGAGTTAAAGCGAAGTTTTCAAAACAAACTTTTTCAAAACCCACAAACACAAGAAAAGCAAAACATTTTGAAAACATAGTGAGCAAGTACCTAAGAGCCCGTGGATAACCACTGATAGAAAGGGTGATAACACCTTCCCTTTCAATCTACCTCCCGAACCGAGAAACATCTCGAAAAGGAATTTTGCTGTGCTTTTGTCGTTTCCTTGTTGGAGAAAATAAAAGACGGTGGCGACTCTTGCTTACCGCGACATTTCGCGAACCAGCATTCAAAAACAGTCAGTTCTATTTCCACCGATCACAGAATGTCCTCTTCATTAGTGGGCTCCACAATCACTGGTAATATGGCCTCATAGGGCATACCAAGCTTCTGGGCACGAGCTCGTACCCATTGGAGATAAGGCTGCATAGGAAGAGAAGTTTTTGGTCCCAACTCTTGGGAGTCAGATCTGTTCACCATGCCCCAAGCTCGTATAAACCTCCAGCGGTGCTCCTTAACGTCCTCCTTGTGGTCAAATACAATGTCCTCAATAAGTAGCTCATGGGGACCATCTCTCCGAGCACGACCAAATTGTCACAAAGCTAGACAAGGATTGTAAGTTATACCCCCTCTGATTCCAAGCAATGGGACATTAAGGTATCCCCCACAATGGTCAATAACAGCAGTGTCTTCCATAGCCCGGGAACACCAAAGAATATTTGTGTGAGCAAGTGACAATATTTTGTACGACAACCCAAACCTTCTTTGTTCTTCAGCACAAACTTAGGGAGGTGAGAAATAAACCACCTCAACAGCAACGACATGCAACACATAAGAGTTCCTCTTCTCCTTATAGTACAAGTATGGAGAGTATGCAAGATATCTCCAAGCAAAGTAGGCACAGGGTTATGAGAAAGGAAAATCTTGACAGCATTCACATCTACAAAGGAATCCGGATTCGGGAAGAGAACCAAACCATAGATAAGGAGAGCCAAGACATCTTCAAAAGCTTGAAAATCCAAATCATCCCAGAATAGCTGAGCCTGGTCTATCAGAAATTTGGATAGAAAACCTTCGACCCCACTTCGTGTTTCCCAATTGGACACTACATCAACCCGTTTCAAATGCAGAGCTGAGGAAATGTCTTCTGGTCTCGGAACATCTTCCATACCTGTGAAGGGTACCTATTCAAGGATGGATATGCCCAATAGATGAGAGAACTCTTCCAAAGTGGGTACCAGCTGGTAATCTGGAAAAGTGAAGCAATGATGCACGGGATCGAAGAACTGAAATAGTACGCTCATCATCTTCTCATCAAGATTTGAAGTAACCAGGCTGAGAAGTTGACCGTGTCTCTTAATGAACATAGAAGTCTCAGAAACTCTTGAGGCCAGCTTTTTAAGTTGGGCAGGTATTTGCACAAAGTTGACTCAGATGGTATTTCTATGCACAGAAGCCATGATCTGCAAAATAGAACAAAAATAAATTCCCTTGGTCTTTGAAATAGTTAGTGTAATGAAGCATGAATGCTATGTTATGATGCATGATGTCATGGTAAACCACAGGTATAGCAAACACAAATATTGCAAACACAGTCAAATCACACAAAGCCCTTAGGTTTAAGGCTTGCATGAGGTCAAAGGTATTACCCTCTTGAAGTTAAGTTGGTTTCAACCTGTCCTAGAAAAAGTAACTGGGCTCTAGAGGATCTCAATATCACTGACCATCCTCCATCGGTCATGGTTTCAGCTCACGCAATCTTTTCTTACGGTCGGAACTATCTCGAGAGTATGGTCTCAATGAGTGTAGCATCGAGTATCAACTAGTTCTCAGCTTTACACTGAGGTCGGCTATCTCACTACTTTCTAATGGCCAAGTTGGGCGATTAAAGGTTCTAAGGTCAGTTGATGCTTAACAACACCATGCAGCAGCCCCGTATTCTCCTCGTTTCTCCATAAGGGATACCGGTACCAACCAATGTGCCACATCAATGTAGCTACTGCTTCAACCGTATCGGTCTACGCTGTACAGTTCCCTCACAGTCTATTGCTACTTACCTAAAAGGTGTCCCCAGATCCAGGTTAGGATCTATAGTAACCCCAAACAAAACCCTTAAAAGTAAAGCAAACAAAGCAATCAAGAGAAGTAATCATGATGAACTAGATCCTAAGGTATACCCCACTTATAAATATTTCCCCAGCAGAGTCGCCAGTTCTGTGATACAGTGGCAGAACCGATTGTTTTAATACTGGTTTGCGTTTTTTGTGTTTTTTGTTTGCAAAATGTCGCGGTAAGCAAGAGTCGCCACCAACTTTTATTTCATCCAACCGGAAAGGAAAAAAGTACAGAAAAAAATCCTTTTTCGAGATTTTGAGTACGGGGGGTAGATTATAGAAAGGGAAGGTGTTAGCACCCTTTCTATCCATGGTTTTCCATGGGCTCTTAGGTACTTGCTCATTTTTAAATTGCTTGTGTTTGTGTGCTTGTTTTGAAAATGTTTTACTTCGTGATAACCCTTGTATCAGTCCTCAAGGGTGTGACGAAGTTGTTTTGAAAATTGCTTTGAAATGTGTAAGTGTGAAAAGTTTTGATTTGAGCAAGTACCTACTAGCATCTACCTACTCGAAAAAAGATTGTTTCTTATTCTTGTTTCCTTTAGACAGCGTTATCCTACTATTGAGAAATAGGTAGCACTATCTTTGGAGTTGTAGGGTCAATTCGAAAGGGACGTACGATCATTAAAGCAATGTTAGGACACCTTAGTAATAACCCTAGAGTCTTAAGATCATATTCGAGGCAACATTTTCGAGGCAACGTTTGATCTTTTAGACAGGAGGGAAACCACTAAGACACCCTATACTGACCGTTTACCGAAGGCAACCGAAGTGTGAGTATACCCTAAGAGTGATATGTGCGAGTGATCTGTTTTCAATTATTTAGTCTTTTCACATTAGAGTTTTCTAACTGGATTAATTTGTCATGCATTCTTGTCATACAATCCTATTAGCATTCATCTAAACAGTCAAATATTTGTGAGAATTAAAATGCGAGAAAGTAAATTTACGCTATTACAAGGCTTCTGGGAGGGGATTAATTACATAGCTAAAAACCCGGGAAAAAGCGATAAATAAAAGTTCTAGATTAAACTATTACAAACCATGAACAATTACAACAATATTGGCAAAAATAAATAACACACATGCTATGAATCGAATACGAGACAACCAGGGTTTTGACCCTTGCCTAAACCTAATTGCGATTAATTAAAAATGTTTTTGTTATGTTTTTTTATTTTAAGAAAATAAAGAAATCATTAAATTAAAAGAAAATCCTAATTCTAGTTTATTTTAAATGAAAAAATGAATTAATTTAATCTAAAACCTATTTTGTATTTTTATTCATTTGAAAAAAAGAGCAAAATAAAATTAAATCAAAGGTTTTAACCTAATTTCTATTTTGATTTTATTTATGAAAACAAACTACAATTTCCTAAATTAAACTAAATAAAATTAATTTTGATAGATAAAAAAAACTAATCCTAATTTTGTGAATTATTGATTTTATGGTTTTTGTGAAAAATAAATTAATTTGTAAATTAAAGTGATTAAAAGAAAAATTAAAAGAAATAAAGAAAAGAAATAAATAAAATAAAAAAGGTTAGAGATGGGCCTGATGTTGATGGTACATGGTGAACTTCTTGATTTGCAACACGCTGGATTATCTATTGAAAAACATTATGAACAAAGGTTGGGACCTGGGGATCGAACCCAGGTCCTTAGGCACTTTTCCAATGCACGCTTGCCATATGTGCTGCACTTGTTATTTTTATATATAATAAAAATCAATTATAATATAATGAAAACAAAATGCTGAAACCCAAAACGCGCGAAATTCAAATCACCCAACCAGCAGGTGCCACGCATCGATCTTCTTCCTCCCAACCGTCATTTTAGCCCAAGACACCTTTACCTACGGACATGGCGTTGTAGCTACAAACCTGTGTATTTCAAAAATTGTCCACATGCAATATAAATGGCCATGGCTGGTACCAATCAACTCGTCTCATGGTACCAGAATCAATGTCCAATTTTACCTGTATTGCAAAGCCCTAAAACTAAACAAGAAACCCTAGCCATGGCAGTTTGTCATACAATCATCAAAAACACAATTGAATATAATGATTAGCTTGCAAACATGTTAAGGAATAAGAATATGCAATCAAAACGTGCAAATGATGTATAAATTGATGAAAACGAAAACGAAAATTTTGGCTAACTGTGTGACTTCTACAACGGGTTTCAGGACCTGGAGAGGCTTGCTAATGATTGGAATATGATCCTGAGACGTCCAACAATCGATTGGCAAGGGAAATATGGCTTGGGACGGCCTGTAACTTGGAATTGGATCACCACTTTTTCTTAAGTTTTTTTAGTTTTGTTTGCCTCTTTCACGACTGCTCAACCTCCTCCCATGCCCTGCCTTGCTTCTGTATATGTAACACAACCTATTAGGTCAACAAAAACGACCTCAATCTTGCCCATTATGAAGATTTGATTTTGTCTTTCATGGCATATGATATCTTTCCAAATTTTCTCAAATTCAATCTTTTTCCAACCAAATCAGCCTTGCACGAATTGATTCTCAATTGATAGCACATGAGATCTTCCTTCAATACAAAAATTATCCCTAAAACACAATATATGATTTATTTATATTTATTTGATTTTATTTGAATTTTAAATGAATAAAAATTAAAATAAATTAAATAAATGAATAAATAAAGCATGGAGGGTCCCATAGGTCTTGGACTATGTTATCATTGAAGTGCAAGCATAAAAAGTTGGGCCCATTTAGCAAAAAATGCAAATTTGATCAATGTTGACTTTTGACAATTTCCCAAAAATTTCCAACTTTGAAAATGCATATCTCTCTCAATTTTGACCCTAGGAGGGTGTTCTTGGACTTTTTTAGAAACCTTAGGATGTCCTCTAAGCTTTGACCCAAAAGGTGTTTTTGTTGACTTTTTAAAATGACCTATAATGTCAAAATTCATATCTTTTTGTGAGTGCATATTTTGAAATTTGGGGATGAAGATGAATTTTAGGGAATTGCATCCTCTTCAAAATGAGCTTTGAATGGGTCATTTCTGATAAAGTATGAGAAAGTTATGCTTGGTCAAAGTTGAGTTGACTTTTCCTGCAAAACCCTAATTTAGCAACTTTTGGGTTTTGATGAATTGTGAGCAATCCTTGATGAATCATGATCAAAACTTGATAAAATGATGAACAATACTTCAAAATGAGGATGTTGACCAAAAATCTTGAAGTTTGACTGTATGTGGGCCACAGTTGACTTTTGACCTAGCACAGTCGATTTTTAGGTCTTTGAGCAATTGACTGAGCAAACTCCCTCTTTAAGACTTGAAACTTGACATGGATGATCTTGAGAATATATTAGGACAATGGTGAGCATTTGGGATCCTTTGGACTCAAGCATCTTGATGAAAAATGAAACCCTAATTTGAGGTAGACTGCCTTAGGAGAGAGTTTGTTTGTCAGCTCTTAGACTTCCTTGAGCAATTTGAGGACCTCACTTGATATGTATTGAGAAATATGGGAGGGAAAATTTTGGGGTACAACATTATCCATCTCTTTTATCCCCAGTCAGGGTATATAACATTTAAATTCCACATACGAGTCGGAAGGTTACCCATCTCTTTTATCCCCAGTCGGGGTATATAAGAATTAAACTCCCCAAGTGGAGAGGTGAATGACTAATGTTCCTAAACTCTTCTCCCCAAGCAGAAGTCAACACTTCCCAGCGGAATTTCCTCAAACAGCAAGCAGTAATCCCCAGCAGAAGCATTCTAGACAAGATTAAAGATTACATATATTCTTCATCCCCAGCACCAGTCAGAGATTCATTTTCCCCAACAAGATGTCATACGGAACTGTTGGTACACTTCCAACAACATTTCACATTCATACATCATTTACAAATGTCATAGCATATGCATACGAAATGCATGTAGCACAGTCTCATTTATTTTAAGAACATCATTATGCAATGCATTTCATATATTATGACATTGCATACAACTAACTCTTTAACTTTTCAAGAAAGATCAATCAACAAACAAACTTCATCAACTACTTATATGATTCGACAGTCTTCTCAAGGGATACATTGGACAAAGGACTATTTTCAAAAAGACATCTTCTGGCTCAGATTAAATCAACCATATATTTATTCTGATACTTCTTTCAATTAAAGACAAAAATACCTTTTCTGGCTCAAATTAAATCGAGTGTAGATTTATTATGATACTTTCCCTAGTTAAAGACAAACATAAACATCTTCTAGCTCAGATTAAATCAAGCGTAAATTTATTCTGATACTTCTTCCAGTAGACATTTTTTGGCTCAGATTAAATCGACCATAGATTTATTCTAATACTTTCCCCGGTTAAAGATAGGCGTAAACATCTTTTGGATCATATTAAATCAAGCGTAGATTTATTCTGATACTTCTTCCAGTAGACATTTTCTGGCTTAGATTAAATCAACCATAGATTTTTTCTGATACTTCTTCCAATTAAAGACAAAAAGACCTCTTCTGGCTTATATTAAATCAAGTGTAGATTTATTCTGATACTTCTTCCAGTTAAAAACAGGCGTAGACCTCTTCTGGATAAGATTAAATCAACCATATATTTATTCTGATACTTCTTCCAATATACCTTTTCTAGCTCAGATTAAATCAATCATAGATTTATTCTGATACTTCTTCCAGTTAAAGACAAAAAGACCTTTTCTAGCTCAGATTAAATCGAGTGTAGATTTATTCTGATACTTCCCCAGTTAAAGACCGACGTAAACATCTTCTGGCTCAGATTAAATCAAGCGTAGATTTATTCTGATACTTCTTCCAGTAGACATTTTATGGCTCAGATTAAATCGACCATAGATTTATTCTGATACTTTCCCCAGTTAAAGATAGGCATAAACATCTTCTGGCTTAGATCAAATCAAGTATAAATTTATTCTTATACTTCTTCCAATAGACATTTTCAGGCTTAGATTAAATCAACCATATATTTATTCTGATACTTCTTCCAGTTAAAAACAGGCGTAGACCTCTTCTGGCTTAGATTAAATCGACCATAGATTTATTCTGATGCTTCTTCCAGTAGAACTTTTCTGGCTCAAATTAAATCAAGCATAGATTTATTCTGATACTTCTTCCAGTAGACATTTTCTGGCTCAGATTAAATCGACCATAGATTTATTCTGATATTTCTCCCAGTTAAAGATAGACATAGACATCTTCTGGCTCAGATTAAATCGACCATAGATTTATTTTGATACTTCTTCCAGTCAAAGACATGCATAGACATCTTCTGCTCAGATTAAATCAAGCGTAGATTTATTCTTATACTTCTTCCAATATACATCTTCTAGCTCAGATTAAATCAAGCTTAGATTTATTCTGATACTTCTTCCAGTAGACATTTTCTGGCTGAGATTAAATCAAGCGTAGATTTATTCTGATACTTCTTCCAGTTGAAGTCGAGCGTAGGCTTAGTTTAATTTCTATCAACGGTTACTTTGGATGGCATCTATAATCCCATCTCTAATGACTCATCATTAACTCCCCAAATGGCATCTTTAAGCCCATTCCCGGTATAATCAACCCATGATGTTATTTCGTGTGTCGGCGAGTGCAAAATTATGGGCACTTAAGTGTTAAATCATCTTCTACCTTTAAGTCGCAAATGGCGGACATGCCAATCTAACTCTTCAGGTTTAAGAAGATTTAACATGGGCAATTGTTGTACCCCAAAATTTTTCCTCCCATTTTCTTCAAAACATGCTCACAAAAGGTCTCAAATACTCAAAGCTACTTGTGATACAGTGGGAGACAAACTTGGGAGTTTTGTGTTTTATCGCAAATGTTGCGGTTAGCAAGAGTCGCCATCGGCTTTTCTTTTATCCAATAAGGAAAGGTGAAAAAGCACAGTAAAGACCTTTGAGATGTTTTCTTGAGTTCGAGGGGTAGATTATGAAAAGGGAAGGTATTAGCACCCTTTTCATCCATGGTTTTCCATGGGCTCTTAGTTACTTTCTAGATCACTTGCTTTTGTTTGAAAATGTGCTTTGTTTGGTTTTTCGAAAGTACTTTAAAAAGGCGTCATCGATTAGGTAAACTTTGTAATGATTCTCGTTCGTAAGAATGTATACAGAGTGTTGATCTTTTGAAAAATGTTTTCAAGTTTGACAAATGTTTTTGAAAGTATTGGTGTTTGTCTTGAAAATAGCAAGGATGTTTTGTTTTGAAAGTGAGCAAGTAACTAGGAACATTCTACCTATTCAAAAGTCTTTCATGTTTATTTCCTCTTTCCTTTGACATTGTCATCTTACCATTGATTTGGTAAGTAACCCTATCTTTGGATGTAAACGGGACGGACGTGGGTCATCGTATAACCATGATTAGAAAAGTTGCAAGGCATCTTAGAATCTTTCTCTAGGGTCTAAGATCATTTTGAAAGGCAACTTTTGATAGCATCATCGAGGGACTATGATCTTGTGTTTGTTTGTTTTTGCTAAGATACCTCACATGTGTAACATGACCATTTTGTAAGGCAACCAAGTATATTTTACCCTAGGGGTGCTTGTGTGCAAGTGCGTTATTTTTCATGCTTGGTTTTGTCTTGGATTAGGGTTTGCTAATTAATTGGTTTTAGTCTTTCCATACAAAACCCTAATTATTAGCATTTGTATATAAAGCGATAAATTGCTGAATTTAAAATTACTACGCTATTACAATACTTGTGGGAGGGGTGTACAAATTACAAATGGGGATTGCAAGAAAATAAACCTAATTATCTATTACAACCATATTGAACTTGGATAAATAATGTGCAAAAATGAATAAATATACAAGAATGTAAATGGAAAGAAAAATGGATTTTTGTTTGGACTTTTTAGGATGGGGTTTAGTTTTAATCTAATTAACTAAAAGAAAATAATTAATTAAATTAAGTAAAAAGAAAACCTAAATTTACTAGGAAAAGAGTTTGAATAAAACCCTAATCTAAATATTAATTTATTAAAAAAAGAAATAAAGTTTGTAAGAAGAATATTTTTGGTATTTTTGTCTTAAAAATAATTTATAGTATTATAAAATATTTTTGGTCTTTTTAGGTTTCAAAATAATATATTTTAATTGTGTAAAAGAAAATAACTAAAACCCTAGTTTTTAATTAAATTTACAAACCAATTATTAAAATAAATAAAGTATGATTAAATAAAAATATTTTTTATTGTAAAAAAAAACAAATAAACTATATCAAAATATAAATCTAATATTTTTATATTTTTTCTGATTTTTTAATATTAGATAAAATATTAAAGAAAATAAATAAATGAAAAAAAATGAGAAAAAGAAAATAAAATGGGCCAGGGTTGTGAATAGTCCAGGGGAGTCAGAATAAGCAAAAAGAATAGGCCCAAAGAGTGAAGCCCAGCGCTGCAAAAAAGGGTCGAAAAAGTGTGAAAATGTAAAAAATCACAAAAGGTCACGCTGGGGCTTGAACCCAGGACCTCATAGTGAACAAGCGCGGCTTTACCACTGGGGTGGCTATACATCCGTTAACTTATGCAAATCCATAAATATATAACATGAAACACGCCCTGATTATACTTCGTCTTCCACCTCCAGCCAGACCACCTGTAACTTATTCATTTATCAACCATTTGTAACAAAGTAAACATGAAACTCGTGTAAAATTTTACCATGATTCCAGAAATGTAAACAACTTAAACTAATTCTCAAGAATGAACATGAATTTTGAATGGTACCAAATTCTGACCTAATTTTTTCAGGATGTTCAGATTCAAAATTCTAACTACTCAAGCAATATAAATGGAATCTAAAGGTATGGTTAGCTTCAAAATAATGATGTCTACATTTTTCATTCACAAACTAAACATTAATGATGCTTGTATGAAGAGTTCAAAGTTGAGATAACTTACCTAAAAAATGGAAGTCGTGTTCTGTAAATGAGCACTCCTCAAGGTGTTGTGATGATCAGAATAGCTCCACTGAGGTCCCAGGAAGCTAATGCAATGGTTACTTTGAGTTGTAAGTTCTTGAACTGGACTGGAGAAGTCAAGATGCAGACCTCTGTTTTTGGAAATGGAAGATGGTGATGGAGGTGTTACAGAGCTGTAATAGGAGGAGGTATGACTTCTAAATGATATTTAGAAGCTTTGGGAACCAAGAGGCTTGAAAACACACGAGGGAGTTATAAGTTTCAAACTTTTGGTCAGGTTATATGAAAATGGAGGTATGAGATGAAAATCTGAGTTCTTGGTGTTTTCAGGGCTCAAGAATGCGCGTGTTTTGTGAAAAATTACTTGTGTATGTATAAGAAAAAGACTTGAGTGCTTGAGAGGATCAGAAGTACAAGTTCTAGATTGATTGCTATGTTACTTGATTTTGAAGAAAAGTGGGAAGTATGGTTCGAAGAGGAAGTACAAGCATGGGTTGAGTGATTGCAAGTGTTTATACAAGCTTCTATTGAGTTATGGGATATGTATGATCAGAAGAAAACAATTGCAAGGCTCAAGAAAAAGTTTTATGCAAAAAGCTACTTTATCAAAATGGATGTGCACTTTCTTCCCAAAACGGATATAAAACATGACCTTGCATTGAATGCTTGAATTGAGACCTCTAACAGTTGTGCAAGCAATTAATTATGGAGTGCCTAACAAGTTTGAGTCCTGTGAAGTAGAGATTATGCAGCATAGGTTTGAAATTTGAATCTTGTTCATCACAAAATGACTTGTATTTCAAGTGTGAAAACCCTAACTTCATTTCTTTGATTATCCCTACTCAAGAATGATATCAAGGAGTTCTTGGACATTTTGGAAAGCTTGTAATGTTCTCTACAACCCCTCTTTGAATCAATTTTGAAAATTCCCTTTGGAACTATATGAAAAAGTGCCATGAAGTTAGGTCAAAATCCTGACCAAAACTAGGGCAAAATTTCACTAAGTGTCCAATTTCAAGACCATGACTTTAGGAATTAATAACTTGAGATCCAACAATTTTTAGGAGAAGTTGTGTAAATAAATGTTGTAGATATCATGGAGATCTATAACTTTCATGTTGAAAGTTTCTTCTGAATCCTCTTGCATCATGGTGAAAAATTGGTCCAAAGTTATGAAAAAACATGAAGTTTTAAACACTTAGAAAAATTTCTAAGTTAGAAAACTTTGACTTTTCAAAATGAAATCTTGACTTTTTGATTTCTTGATGAATAAGTTTCATATTTTGACATGTTTTGATGAATTGTGATCTTTGACTTTGAACTTTGGCCAAAAAGTCAAACTTTGACTTTTCAGTGTACAGTTGACTTTTTGATCAGTTGACTGAAAATTCACTATCAATCCAATTGATCTTGAGTAATGTTTTAGGTCATGCCATTAGTTTAAAATTATGCAATTGGACTCTTGAAGTCATGCTTCAAACTAATTGACCATTTGCTATGTCAAAAAACAGAAATTGCCCTTTCTCAATCAAAACCCTAATTTTGACCATTTTGCCCTTTTGGTGATTTGATCAAATTTATTGGGGAATTATGGTCCAAATTTTATAAAATGATAAATATGAGTTTATGATATTGATGTGGGTCAAAAATTCTGAAGTTTGACTATAAATTGGCCATAGTTGACTTTTTCCCAACACAGTTGATTTCTAGGTCAACTGCTCAATTGACTGAGCAAAAGTGTGATCCAAGGCTTGAAACTTGACATGAGTGATATTGGGGGTCCATAATGATCCATGAAAACCATATGGGGCATTGGAAGTTCAAAAATACTTGTGCAAACTCAAATCCTAATTTTGGTCATCAGTGCTTAAGGAGGTGTCTTGAGTTGATCAAACCCTAGTGCAGTCTTGAGCTAAGGAGATCTTGTGAGCAAATTCTTGATAAGTGAAAAACTATATGATAAGTGAGAGGGAAAATTTTTTGGTACAACAGCTGCCCCTGTTCAATCTTCTTAAACCTGAAAAGTTAGATTGGCGAGTTTTGCCATTCGGGACTCGAAGGTGGAAAATGATTGGACACTAGAGTGCCCAGAAATTTGCACTCGGTGATGTGATGGTAGAGGGAATGGGCTTAAAGATACCATTTGGAGAGATGATAGAATGTTTTTGGAGATGGGCTTGTAGATGCCATCTAGAAATGATTGTTGAGTTGTATCTATAAGCTGAAACTGAGTGAGTATCAGAATGACGTCCGCATCTAGAGCGTATATGAACTATATCTGGAGATTGAATCTGAATGAGTATCATAATAGCATAAGTGTCTGGAGCATATCTGAACTGTATCTGAGAGTTGAATGAGCTTCAGGATGGCATCTGTGTCTGGAGCGTATCTGAACTGTATCTGAAAAGTTGATTTTGAATGAGTATCAGAATGGCGTCCGTGTCTAGAGCGTATCTGAACTGTATCTGAGAGTTGAATGAGCATCGGGATGGCATCCGTGTCTGGAGTGTATCTGAATTGTATCTGAAAAGTTGATTCTGAATGAGTATCAGAATGACGTTTGTGTTTGGAGCATATCTGAACTGTATCTGAAAATTGAATCTGAATGAGTATCAGGATGGCATCCGTGTGTAGAGCGTATCTAAACTGTATCTGAATGAGTATCAGAATGGCGTCCGTGTCTGGAGCATATCTGAACTGTATCTGAAAATTAAATCTGAATGAGTGTTAGGATGGCATCCGTGTCTGGAGCGTATCTGAACTGTATCTGGAAGCTGAATCATGATGAGTATCAGGATGGCATCCGTATCTGGAGCGTATCTGAACTGTATCTGAAAGAGATTATGAATGAGTGTCAGAATGGAATTCGTGTTTGGAGCGTATCTGAACTGTATCTGAGAAACCTCTTAACATTGTTAATGGTAGCTGTTAATTAAACTTATCCTGAAAAGGGTAAAATGTTAGCTAATATGAAATGTCATGTTGTATGAAATGCATAGTGTAATGTATTCGTGTTATCAATGTTTATGACATATGGATGCGATGTATGCGTACGTGAGCTAATCTGTTGCACTGCGGTTGGATTGGGGAAAATAAATCCCTGACTGCTGCTGAGGATATGGAGTGTAAGTCTTCATGTTGTGAAGTCGAAGTGTTGATGAATTTCGAGAAATAAACTATGTTGTAAGGGAAATGCTGTGTACTGCTTGTAAAATCCTGTTGAGGAATCCTGAGAAATTTGGTGACTTCTACCGGGGAATGATAACTGGAAGCTTTTTTTCGTTGGGGATTAAACTGCACACTGCGGGGTTTTATGGAAATAGCTTAGAGAGATTTCCCTATCTTAAAGCCATCAGTGATTGTCTCTTTATTTTGTTCATTTTGTAAACAGTACTTATGTTCAAATGCATATGTTCAAAAACAAATCATTGGACATTTTTGTAAACAAAACATAGGAGTAAAGAAAAAATGATAGTTTTGCACTTTCAAAGGGATATTATTTCTCACAAGATCTCCTTAGCTCAAGACTGCACTAGGGTTTGATCAACTCAAGACACCTCCTTAAGCACTGATGACCAAAATTAGGGTTTGAGTTTGCACAAGGATTTTTGAACTTCCAATGCCCCATATGGTTTTCATGGATAATTATGGACCCCCAATATCACTCATGTCATGTTTCAAGCCTTGGATCACACTTTTGCTCAGTCAATTGAGCAGTTGACCTAAAAATCAACTATATTAGGAAAAAGTCAACTATAGCCAATTTACAGTCAAACTTCATAATTTTTTACCCACATAAATATCATAAAATCATATGTATCATTTTATCAAGTTTGGACCATAATTCCTCAAGAAATTTGATCAAATCATCAAAAGGGCAAAATAGTCAAAATTGGGGTTTTGATTGAGAAAGGGCAATTTCTGATTTTTGACCTAGAAAATGGTCAATTGGTTTGAATCATGATTTTAAGAGTCCAATTGCATCATTTTGATCTAATGGCATGACCTAAAACATTACTCAGATCAATTGGATTCATAGTGAATTTTCACTCAACTGATCAAAAAGTCAACTGTACACTAAAAAGTCAAACTTAGACTTTTTGGCCAAAGTTCAAAGCCAAAGATCAAAATTCATCAAAACATGTCAAAATATGAAACTTATTCATCAAGAAATCAAAAAGTCAAGATTTCATTTTGAAAAGTCAAAGTTTTATAACTTAGAAAGTTTTCTAAGTGTTCAAAACTTCATGTTTTTTCATAGCTTTGGACCAATTTTTCACCATGATGCAAGAGGATTCAGAAGAAACTTTCAACATGAAAGTTATATGATATCTACAACATTGCTTTACACAACTTCTCCTAAAAATGCTTGGATCTCAAGTTATTAATTTTAAGAACATGTGGTCATGAAACAAAACACTTAGTGAAATTTTGCCCTAATTTGGTCAGGATTTTGGCCCAACTTCATGGCACTTTTTCATATAGTTCCAAGGGGAGTCTTCAAAAGAAATTCAAATATGGGTTTTAGAGCACATTTCAAGCTTTCCAAAATTTCAAAGAACTCCTTGAGATCATTTTTTAGTAGGTAGAATAGAAGAGATGGAGTTAGGGTATCACTTGAATTACAAGTCATTTTGTGATGAACCAAATTCAAAATTCAAACTATGCTGCATAACCTCTACTTTGTAGGCCTCAAACTTGTTAGGAACTCCATAATTAATGGCTTGCACAGCTGTTAGAGGTCTCACTTCAAGCATTCAATGCATGGACATGCTTTATATCCATTTTTGGAAGAAAGTGTACATTGCCATTTTGATAAAGTGCTTTTTTGCACAAAACTTGTTCTTGAGCCTTGCACTTGTTATCTTCTGATCATAGATGTCTCATAACACATAAGAAATGGTTTAGACACTTACAATCACCCAGCCTATGCTTGTACTACACATTGAAACTTGGTTTCCCTCTTTTCTTCAAAATTAAGTAACCTAGCCAAAAGCTTGTAACTTGTACTTCTGATTGTCCAAACCACTCCAATCCTTTTGCTTATAGATACACAAACTATTTGCATCAAAGACAAGAATGCTCAAGCCCTAAAAAGACCTAGAACTTAGAATCACATCTCATACCTCCATTTTCATATAAACTAACCAAACACTTGAAACTCATAACTCCCTCGTGCGTTTTCAAGCCTTTTGGTTCCTAAAGCTTCTAAACATCATTTAGAACTGATCCCACACCCTGTTACAAAACTGTAACACCATTAACACCATCCTCCATTTTCAAAAACAGAGCTTTGCACTTGGACTTCTCCAGAACTCCCCAGGTACTTTCAGCTCAAGCTAAGCATCCCATTAGCTTCCTGGGAACTTGAGGAAGCTAGCCCAACCATTGGAACTCCTTGAAAGCTGCTCAAACTTCAAACCCGATACCCTCTTGCAGGGTAAGTTTTCTAACTTTGGAACTTTTCATACAGGCATCATCAATGATTTATTTGTGAATGAAACATGTAGATATCATTGCCCTAAAGCTAACCATGTCCATAGTTTCGATTAATTTTTCTTGAGCTTAGAGAATTTTAAAATTGAAGTTTTCTGAGATTTTTAGGGTTCAGTTTAGGGCCAATTAAATTCATACTTATCTTTGATCTATAGTTTTAATTCTTTACATTTCTGAAACCGTGAGAAAATTTGCTACAAGTTTCATGTTTACACTTTTCATTTTTGTTGAGAAATGAACAAGTTACAGTTGGTTTGGCTGAAGGTTGAAGATGAAGTGTAAATCAGGGCGCGTTTTGTATCATATATTTATTGTTTTGCTTATGTTAACAGGTGTATAGCCACCTCAGTGGTAGAAGTGCGCACCTGTAATCTTTGGGACCTGGGTTCAAGCCCCAGTGGTACCCTTTTGGATTTTTCATATTTTTGCAATGCTGACTTCTTTTTTTGCAGGGGCGTTGGGCCTCCTTGGGCTTTATTTGTTTTTTTTTTGTTTTTGCTAGCTAACCCCCCTATTTCATTTACACGCCCCTGGTCCAATTTTATTTTATTTTTCTTATTTTCTTTTTATTTGTTTTCTTAATTATTTTTCTAATACTAAAAAAATCATAAAAAATACAAAAATATTAGATTTTCATTTTGACATAGTTTATTTATTTTTCCTCATAAAAATTATTTTTAATTAATAAATACTTTATTCATTTCACTAAACATCTTGTAAATTTAATTAAAATATTATGTTTTATTTATTTTTATTTTTACACCAATTTAAATATATTATTTTAATATAAAAAAGGCCAAAAAAATAATTTATAATACTATAATTTATTTCCAAGACAAAAATACCAAAAATATTTTTCTTACAAACTTATTTTCTTTTAATCAATTAATAGATTTAGGGTTTTATTTAAAAAAATTTCTTAAAAAATTTAGGTTTAATTAATTATTTTCTTTTAATTAATTAGGTTAAAACAAATTCACTTTTTTCCTAAGAAATCCAAACAAAAATATCCATTTTCTTTATATTTGCATTCTTGCATATTTAGTCATCTTATACATTATTTATTTCAATTCTTGTACAAATTCAATTTGGTTGTAATAGATTAATTAGGTTTATATTCTTGCAGTCCCTATTTACAATTTGTACACCCCCTCCCAAAAATATTGTAATAGCGTAGTAATTTTAAATTCCGTAATTTATCGCTTTTATATACAAATGCTAGTAATTAGGGTTTTGTATGGAAAGACTAAAACCAATGCTTAGAAAACCCTAATTCAAGACAAAATCAAGCATGAAAACAATACATTTTGCACACAAGCACCCTTAGGGTAAATCCACTTGGTTGCCTTTACAAAATGGCCATATTAGGCATGTGAGGTATCTTATCAAAAACAAGCAAATATAAGATCATAGTCCCTCAATGACGCTATCTAAGTTGCCTTTCAAATGACCTTAGTCCATTAAAGAAAAGGTTAAGATACCTTGCAACATTGCTAATTATGGTTATACGATGACCCACACCCGTCCCGTTTACATCCAAAGATAGGGTTACTTACCAAATCAATGGTAAGATAACAATATCAAAGGAAATAGGAAATGAACATAAAATACTTTTGAGTAGGTAGAATGCTCCTAATTACTTGCTAAATTTCAAAACAAACATCCTTGCTATTTTCAAAACAAACACCTACACTTTCAAACATCTTACAAACTTGAAAACATTTTCAAAAATCAACATCTTTGTATACATTCTTACGAACGAGAATCATTACAAAGATTGCCTAAACAATGGCCTCTTTACAAAATACTTTCAAAAAATCACACAAAGCACTATTTCAAACAAAAGCAAGTGATCTAGTAAGTAACTAAGAGCCCATGGAAAACCATGGTTGAAAAGGGTGCTAATACCTTCCCTTTTCATAATCTACCCCCCGAACTCAAGAAACAATCTCAAAGGTCTTTCTTGTGCTTTTTCACCTTTCCTTTTGGATAAAATAAAAGTCGGTGGCGACTCTTGCTAACCTTAACATTTGCGATAAAATATGAAACCTTCAAGTCAGTTCTCCCACCGTATCACACCGACTAGATATCAGTTTTTAATTCCCTATTTTCAAGCAAGTCGTTGTGAAGCCTGAATCCGACCAGATAGCAATCACCCTTAGATATTCATTGTGAAACCTGGAAACCGACCAGATAACAACTATATCCCCAAATAGTTTATTGTGAAACCTGGACCCGACCAGATAACAATTGACCTCATCAATCTCAGAAATCTGCAAAACCTGGACCCGACCAGATAACAGTTTATTGTAAAACCTGGAGCCCGACCAGTTAATAATTAACTATGATCCCCAGAGAGACACTATGAAGTCTGGACTCGACTAGATAATAGTACAACTTTCCAAAAACCATGAAACCTGGACCCGACCAGATAGTAGTTATCACTTCAAGTTACTGCGAAGCCTGGATCCGACCAGATAATAGTTAACTTCCGTATCCCCAGTAAGTTGTTGTAAAGCCTGGATCTGACCAGATAACTATTCAATCTCAAGAAGATTTTCTATAAAGCCTGGAATCCCACCAGATAACAGTTAATTCGTCTCTTTCCCTAGTAATTTGTCGTGAAGCCTGGATCCGACCAGATAGCAATTAACTACTTCCTCCTCAGCAAATTGTGAAGCCTGGATCCGACCAGATAACAACTGACATTCAAGAGATAATCTCCAGTGAGAGCATCTTTTCAACAAAGTTTGAAGATATGCATTTTTTTCATCACCAACGGCAATCAGGGATTCAACCCCCCAGAATTTCCTCAGCATCAGTCAAGGATTTATTCTCCCGAACAAAACATACGTCTCACATTCATACATCATATCATGAACATACCATACACATTTAACATAATACCACATCTAGTGAACATCAAGCAGGCATCTGCATTTTACTAACTCTTTTCCTCACAGGTAAAATATCAAGTTTTAGTATAAATCAACAAGAGATTCATGTTGATACTTCTTCCAGTGTTTACTAACATTCCTCCAAGTGGCATCTATAAGCCCATTCACCATCCATATTCGAGTGAAAATTTCTGGGAGTTCTAGTGCTCAATCATCTTTCACCTTCAAGTCACGAATGACGGATCTACCAATCTAACTCTTCAGGTTTAAGAAGATTGAACAGGGGCAGCTGTTGTACCCCAAAATTTTCTCTCTCATTTATCAAATATTTTCTCACAAAGATCTCTCTTGGTTCAAGACTGCACTAGGGTTGATCAGCTCAAGACACCTTCTTAAGCACTGATGACAAAAATTAGTTTTTGAGATTGCACAAGGAAAATTGAACTTTCAATACTTCAAATGACTTTCATGGATCATTATGGACCCCCAAGATTACTCATGTCAAGTTTTAAGCCTTGGATCACACTTTTGCTCAGTCAATTTCTAATTTTTAACCTAACAAATGGTCAATTGGTTTGAAGCATGATTTCAAGAGTTCAATTGCATCATTTTGACCTAATGGCATGAACTAAAACATTGCTCAAGATCAATTGGATTGATAGTGAATTTTCAGTCAACTGATCAAAAAGTCAACTGTACACTGAAAAGTCAAACTTTGACTTTTTGGTCAAAATTCAATGTCAAAGATCACAATTCATCAAAACATGTCAAAATATGAAACTTATTCATCAAGAAACCAAAAAGTCAAGATTTCATTTTGAAAAGTCAAAATTTTCTAACTTAGAAATTTTTCTAAGTGTTTAAACTTCATGTTTTTTCTTAACTTTGGGACAATTTTTCACCATGATGCAAGAGGATTCAGAAGAAACTTTCAACATAAAAGTTGTAGATCTCCATGATATCTACAACATTGATTTACACAACTTCTATTAAAAATTCTTGGATCTTAAGTTATTAATTCATAAATTCATGGTCTTGAAATTGGACACTTAGTGAAATTTTGCCCTAGTCTTGGTCAAGATTTTGACCTAACTTCATGGCACTTTTTCATATAGTTCCAAGGGGAATTTTCAAATGTGATTCAAATAGGGGTTGTAGAGCACATTACAATCTTTCCAAAATGTCCAAGAACTCCTTGAGATCATTCTTGAGTAGGGAGAATCGAAGAGATGAAGTTAGGGTTTTCACACTTGAATTACAAGTCGTTTTGTGATGAACAAGATTCAAATTTCAAACCTATGATGCATAATATCTACTTTACAGGCCTCAAACTTGTTAGGAACTCCATAATTAATTACTTGCACAACTATTAGAGGTTTCAATTCAAGCATTCAATGCAAGGCCATGCTTTATATCCATTTTGGGAAGAAAGTGCACAATGCCATTTTGATAAAGTAACTTTTTGCACAAAACTTATTCTTGAGCCTTGCAATTGCTTTCTTCTGATCATACAAGTCCCATAACTCAAGAGAAGCTTGTATAGACACTTACAATCACTCAGCCCAAGCTTGTACTTCCTCTTGAAACTTGTTTTCCCACTTTTCTTGAAAATCAAGTAACATAACAATTAGCTTGTAACTTGTACTTCTGACTCTCCAAAGTACTCAAGCTTTTTTCTTATACATACACAAGTATTTTGTCACAAATCCCACACATGCTTAACCCCTGAAAACACCAAGAACCCAGATTTGCATCTCACACTTCCATTGTTGTAGATTCTGGCCAAAAATTCCAAAACCAAAAACTACTCGTGCGTTTCTTGGCTTCTTCCTTCCAAAAGCTTCTAAACGTCATTTAGAAGTCATCCCTTCCCCTGTTACAGTTCTGTAACACCATCTTCCTCCATTTCCAAGTTCAAAAACAGAGCACTATAAGTGGACTTCTCCAGACCATTGCAACCACTCTCCAAACAAGCTAATCATTGCATTAGCTTCCTCGGACCTCAGTGGAGCTTTTCTGATCATCACAACACCTTGAGGAGTGCTCATTTGCAGAACACGATTTCCAGTTTTGAGGTAAGTTATCTCAACTTTGAAATCTTCATAAAATCATCATTAATGGTTTATTTGTGAATGAAAAATGTAGATATCATTGCTCTAAAGCTAACCATGTCCATAATTTTCATTTATGTTGCTTGAGCTTAGAGAATTTTAAGATTGAAGTTTCTGAAAATTTTAGGGTTCAGATTAGGGCCATTAAAATTCATGTTTGTCTTTGATCTATAATTTTAGTGCTTTGTGTTGTACCCCAAAATTTTCCCTCCCATATTTCTCAATACATTTCAAGTGAGATCCTCAAATTGCTCAAGCAAGTCCAAGGGTTAACCAGACAAACTCTCTCCTAAGGCAGTCTACCTTAAATTAGGGTTTCAAGTTGCATCAAGATGCTTGAGTATAAAGGGTCTCAAATGCTCACCATAGTCCTAAATTTTTTTTAAGATCATCCATGCCAAGTTTCAAGCCTTGCAGAGGAAGTTTGCTCAGTCAATTTCTCAAAGGCCTGAAAATCGACTATGCCAGGGCAAAAGTCAATTGTGGCCCACATGCAGTCAAACTTCAAGATTTTTGGTAAACATCATCATTTTTAATTATTATTCATCATTTTATCAAGGGTTGATCATGATTCCTCAAGGATTTCTCACAATTCATTAAAACCCAAAAGTTGCTAAATTAGGGTTTTGTAGGAAAAGTCAACTCAACTTTGACCAAGCATAACTTTCTCATACTTTATCAATAATGACCCATACAAAGCTCATTTTGAAGAGGATGAAATTCCATACAATTCATCTTAATCTCCCAAGTTCAAAATATGTACTCACAAGAAGTTATGAATTTGGACATTATAGGTCACTTTGAAAAATCAACAAAAACACCTTTTTTGTCAAAGGTTCATACATGAATATGGAAGACTCAATTAATATGAGAACAAAAGGGTTGCTTAGAGGACATCTTAAGCTTTCTAAAAAGTCCAAGAACACCCTCATATAGTCAAAACTGAAAGAGATATGCCTTGTCAAAGTTGACCATTTTTGCAAAATTGCCAAAAGTCAAAAGTGGCCAAAATTGCAATTTTTGTCAAATGGGCCCAACTTTTTGTGCTTCTATTGAGTTTGTAACATGGTCCACGACCCATGATCCTTCCCATTTGCCTTTATTTTATTTTTGTCATTTATTTTGATTTTTATTTCATTTAAATCAAATAAAATCAATAATAAATAATGAAAATATCAAAGTCATTTAAACCTTGAGATTTTGTGCATATTTCAGGTCCATAAATAGCTGGAAATGAGATCAAATCATGCAAGGGTCATTTGGATACAAAAAGATTGAGTTTTGCTTGATTTAGAAAGATTTAAATAAGAATCAAATCATGATTCAATCACCTTAATTGAAAAGGATTTGGAGAAAATTTGTAACCCTAATCCATTCAAGGATACATATAGAACATTTGCAGACCAAAAACATAAGGTTTGGAGGCGTGAGAAGCTGAGAAAAAACTTGCAAAAACTCAAGAAAAGTGGCAATCTGATTTCATGGTTACAGGCGCTTTCAAGTCATTCCAAGCACACCTTTCACTTGCTGGACATCTAAGGACTCTATCCCAATCATTAGCAAGCATTTTTGTGCCCAAAAACGCACTCTAAGTATCTCACGACATTGATACATTCTTGAAATCCAATATCACGATGTTGGCATTTATAGCACGAATTCTTTACATATTCTTGTTCAGTGGAACATTTGCAAGCTAATGATAATGTTCAATTACGTTTTTGTTAGCCATACAGAGATTTGCCATGATTAGGGTTTAAGTTTCCTTTTTAGGGGTTTTGATTGCAGGGACAATTGGCCATGAAGAGTGGTACCATGATGCTCGTGAGGTTGCCACGAGTTGATTGGTACCACTGGAATTGATTTATCATGCGTGCAGTGGATTTTGGAGAAACGCAGGCTTATACCTACGCCCAGAAAATCATAGGTAAAAGTCTTGGACTTTTGCCAACGGAGGGAGGAAGAAGAAGGGTGGCGTGGCACCCCATGACTGGCCCATTTGAATTTCGCGCGGTTTTGATGAATTAATTTGCTTTTCTAATATAATATATGTTTGTTATTCAATATACAAATATGCACGCTAGCTCAGTTGGTCAAGAGGCATGTGGAAAAGCCAAAGGGCCTGAGTTCGATCCCCAGGTCCCCATATTTGTTCAACGCAATTTTCTTTTACATCATCAGGTACGCACGCATGCTTGGAGTCCACCATATGCCACCAGCTTTCAACCATTGGATATGAAGCAAACCAAATCCAATGCCTAGCACATGAAGGCCTACCATAGGCCTAGTCAAACGTGCAACATGGGATCTGAAAAGTCAAACGTGGTCCAAGGGATTTTGGGCTCAGAAAATGCTATGGACACCCCCTTTCTACTTTGACACCAGGCCCATATTCTTTTTCTTTTATATTTTTTTTTCTTTTAATTATTTTAATTAATTATTTCCTCACACAAATTTAATTCTTTTTTACAAAAAAATCATAAAATCATTTTTCATCAAATTAGAATTTAGGTTTTTTTTATTATTTTGTCAAAATTAATTTAGTATTAGTTTAATTTAATTTTAGGGTAATTTTAATCTTTTTGTAAATAAATTAAAATCAATTAGAAAATTAGGATTTGTTTGATTTAATTTTTATTTCCTTTTCTTAAAATAACAAAAATATAAAAATAGGTCAAATTAATTATCTTTCTTAATTTAAATTAATTAGTAACTAGGTTTATATTTATTCATTAAAACTTTATTTTCTTAAAATAATCAAAAACTACAAAAATGATTTTTCTTTCAATTAGGTTTAGACGGGGTCAAAACCCCTAATTTTTCTCGTTCTCGTTTCGTCGCGCGCGTTTATTATTTTTGCAAATATTAATGTAACTACTCATTCATGGTATGTAATAGTTTAATTAGGACTTTTCGTTTTATTTATCGTTTTACGGGTTTTTGGCTATGTAATTAATCCCCCTCCCTGAAGCCTTGTAATAGCGTAGTTTTATTTCTCGCATTTTAATTTTCGCAAATGGTAACTGTTAGATGTATGATAATAGGATTGCATGACAAGAATGTATGTTAATTTTAAAATGGTTAGCAAACCCTAAATGTGCAAAGATAATAACTGAAATCAAATCACTCGCACATGCGCACTCCTAGGGTATACTCCCACTTCGGTTGCCTTCAGTAAATGATCATTAAGTATAGGGTGTTTTAGTGGTCGCTCTCTTGTCTAAACAAAGATCAAATGTCTCGTTCAGAAATGTTGCCTCGGAAATGTTGCCTCGAATATGATCTTAAGACACTAGGGTTATTACTAAGACGTCTTAACACTGCTTTAGTGATCGTACGTCCCTTTCGAATTGACCCTTACAACTCCAACGATGGTGCTACCTACTCACTAATAGTAGGATAACACTGTCTAAAGGAAACAAGAACAGAAATATTCTTTTTTTCGAGTAGGTGGATGCTAGTAGGTACTTGCTCAAAATAATCTTTTCCACACTTACACTCTTTTCAAACAAAGTTTTCAAAAACACTTCGTAACACTCTTGAGGACTGATACAAGGTTTAAAACGAAGTAAAACAAAAACTTTTCAAAATACACAAACACGGTAGCAATTTTTAAAATGATGAGCAAGTACCTAAGAGCCCGTAGGAAACTACGGATAGAAATGATGCTAATACCTTCCCTTTCTATAATCTACCCCGTACTCAAAATCTCGAAAAAGGACTTTTTCTGTGCTTTTTTTCCTTTCCAATTGGATAAAATAAAAGTCGGTGGCGACTCTTGCTTACCGCGACATTTTGCAAACACAAACGCAAAATGCAAACCAGCATTTTCCTAAAACAGTCTGGTTCTGCCACCGTATCACACTTTACATTTCTGAAATCGTGAGGAAATTTGCCACAAGTTTCCTGTTTACATTTTTTATTTTGGTTGAGAATTTAATAAGATACAAAGGTTCAGGCTGGGTGTGAGGTTGAAAATGAAGTTGTCTTCAGGAACGTATTTACCATATATATTTATGGTTTGATATTAATAAACGGATGTATAGCCACCCCAGTGGTAGAAGCGCGTGCATGTGACTATAGAGACCTGGGTTCGAGCCCCAGTGGTACCCTTTGGCATTTTTTAAATATTTTCCTTCTTTTTTGTCATAAACAGGCGCCTGGGCCTAACAGCTTTGGGCCTGGCTTTTTGTTCCTTCTAACTCCCTGCCTTGCTTCAGCACCCCTCTGGCCCATTATTTTTTTATTTCATTTTTTTTAGTTTATTTTTACTTTTATATTTTCTGTTTATTATTATTATTATTAATATTATTTTTATTTTTTTACTAATAAAAAAACATCCAAAAATATTTACTTTATTACTTTTTATACTCATATTTTATTTCTCTTTATAAAAACTAAAAAGAACAAAAAAAACAATTTTCTTAATAAATTAATTTCCTTTTCTTAATTAATATTTAGATAATTATTATATTATATTATTTTCTTGTAAATTAAAATTTATTTAGAACTTAGGTTTATTTTAGTTAATTAATTTTTATACTATTTTTTTTAGAAACCTTTTTCATAAAAAACCCTAAAAAATATTTTTTAGTTAATTTCCTTTCTTAATTAGTTTAAGTTAATTTTATTTAATTTTCACTAATCATTTTTTAAATTAGATTAAGACCCTTTCTTAAAAATCCAAACAAAGATCTATTTCCTTTCCATTTACATGGTTGTATATTTATTCATTTTGTACATTATTTATTCAATTCTTGTACAAATTCAATATGGTTGTAATGGATAATTAGGTTTATTTTCTAGCAATCCCCATTTGTAATTTGTACACCCCCTCCCACAAGTATTGTAATAGCGTAGTAATTTTAAATTCCGCAATTTATCACTTTATATACAAATGCTAGTAATTAGGGTTTTGTATGGAAAGACTAAAACCAATCAATTAGCAAACCCTAATCAAAGACTAAACAAAGCATGAAAATCAACACACTTGCACACAAGCACCCCTAGGGTAAAAATCCACTTGGTTGCCTTACAAATGACCATGTTACGCATGTGAGGTATCTTAGCAAAAAAAAAACAAGATCATAGTCCCTCAATGACGCTATCAAAAGTTGCCTTTCAAAATGATCTTAGTCCCTAGAAAAAGATGCTAAGATACCTTGCAACATTGCTAATAATGGTTATACGATAACCCACGCTCGTCTCGTTCACATCCAAAGATAGGGTTGCTCACCAAATCAATGGTAAGATAACAATATTGAAGGAAAAAGGAAATAAACATGAAAGACTTTTGAGTAGGTAGAATGTTCCTAGTTACTTGCTCAATTTCAAAACAAAACATCCTTGCTATTTTCAAAACCAACACTAAACACTTTCAAAAACATCTTTCAAACTTGAAACATTTTCAAAAGATCAACACTTTGTATGCATTCTTACGAACGAGAATCATTACAAAGTTTGCCTAAATGATGGCGCCTTTTCAAAATACTTTCAAAAACCACACAAAACACATTTTTCAAACAAAAGCAAGTGATCTAGCAAGTAACTAAGAGCCCATGGAAAACCATGGATGAAAAGGGTGTTAATACCTTCCCTTTTCATAATCTACCCCCCGAACTCAAGAAACAATCTCAAAGGTCTTTCCTGTGCTTTTTCACCTTTCCTTTTGGATAAAAGAAAAGTCGGTGGCGAATCTTGCTAACCGCAACATTTACGATAAAATGCAAAACATCCAAGTCAGTACTCCCACCGTATCACAATATGGATAAAAAATTATGAAGTTTGACTGTAAATTGGCCATAGTTGACTTTTTCCCCAATACAACTAATTTTTAGGTCAACTGCTGAATTAACTGAGCAAAAATGTGATCCAAGACTTGAAACTTGACATGAGTAATCTTGAGGGTCCACAATGATCCATGAAAGTCATATGAGGCATTAAAATATCAATTATCCTTGTATAATCTCAAACCCTAATTTCAGTTATCAGTGCTTAAGGAGGTGTCTTGAGCTGATCAACCCTTGTGCAGTCTTGAACCAAGAGAGATCTTGTGAGAAAATATTTGATAAATGAGAAGGCAAATTTTAGGGTACAACATGGACCAATAATATCCTTCCCGTGGGATCTTTTTAGCCATGGTATGCCCACTCGAATGGGTTCCGAAGGTACCTTCATGTAAATCTGTCATAATCCTCACCGCTTCGCTCTTGTCTATGCACCAAAGTAGAGTAGAGTCATGGTTGTGCTTGTATAGGATTCCATTACTGAGGAAGAATTTCATGGCGAACCTTCTCAGAAACTTTTTATCATTGACAGATGCCCCCTCGGGATACTCTTGAGCCTCAAGATATCTTTTCACCTCATAGAACCAAGGTTTGTCTGCTACTCCTTCCGTGTCGATCTCGTAGCAGTATGCTGGTTCATCCAATATCTCAATAGTGATTTGAGGAGCCTCGTTGTCCCACCTGACCTTGAACATAGAGGACATGGTAGCTAGCGCGTTCACTAACTGATTCTCTTCTCGTGGAAAATGTTCAAAGGTTACCTCCTTAAAGTGTGGAAGCAATGTCAGCATGTGCTCTTTGTACGGGATGAGATTCGGGTGCTTCATATCCCATTCTCCTTTGATCTGATTTATCACCAAGGTTGAATCCATAAAAATGCTCAAGAACCTGATCCTCGGGTCAATAGCAGCTTTGAGACCCAAGATGCATGCTTCATACTCCGCCATGTTATTGGTACAATTGAAGCATAGTCGGGCAATGAAAGGAGTATGAAAGCCCTCAGGGGATATGATTACAACACCAATGCCATTACCGAGTGAGTTTGAGGCTTCGTCAAAAACCATATTCCATCGGGATCCTTCTTCAGGTCCTTCATCCAACCCAAGTTCTTCATAGTGAGTCACTAGCGTAATATTCTCGTCCGGGAACTCAAAATTCATGGACTGGTAGTCATCCACGGCCTGATGAGACAAATGATCAGCTAATACACTCCCTTTGATTGCTTTCTGGGTCATGTATTGGATATCGTATTCGGTCAAGATCATTTGCCATCTCACTATTCTTCCGGAGAGAGTCGGCTTCTTGAAGATGTACTTGATCAGATCCATCTTGGATATCAGCAAAGTAGTGTGGGTCAACATATACTGTTTCAGTCGGTGAGCAGCCCATGCCAAAGCGCAACAAGTTTTCTCGAGCAGTGAGTATCTTGTCTCACAGTCGGTAAACTTTTTGCTAAGGTAGTATATTGCGTGCTCTTTTCGACCAGACTTGTCATGCTACCCCAGCACACCCATTGAATTTTCTAACACTGTTAAGTACATTATCAAAGGTCTTCCTTCAATCGGAGGCATCAGAATTGGTGGTTCTTGAAGGTATTCCTTGATTCTTTCGAAGGCGGTCTGGCATTCGTCATTCCATTTTACTACTTGAACTTTCTTCAAGAGCTTGAAGATTGGCTCACAAGTAGTAGTTAAATGGGAAATGAACCTGGCAATGTAGTTTAGGCGTCCCGAAAAGCCTCTGACCTCCTTCTCAGTGCGAGGAGCTGGCATCTCTTGTATAGACTTTACTTTTGTAGGGTTCACCTGAATGCCCTTGTCACTGACAATGAAACCTATTAGTTTTCCAGACCTTACCCCGAAGGTGCACTTGTTCGGATTCAACCTCAGCTTGTATGTCTTCAACCTATCAAACAGCTTTTGTAAATGATCAAGGTGCTCTTCCTCGGTTTGAGACCTGGCTATCTTGTCATCCACGTATACCTCTATCTCATGGTGAATCATGTCATGAAATAAGGCGACCATGGCTTGCTGATCGGTTGCCCCGACATTCTTTAATCCAAACGGCATCAGTTTGTAGTAGAAAGTGCCCCATTGCATGACGAAGGTTATCTTTTCCATATCTTCGGGAGACATCTTGATTTGATTGTAACCAGAGAAACCATCCATGAAGGAAAAGATATTGTGCTACGCGGTATTGTCAACCAAGACGTCAATGTGGGGGAGCGGAAAGTCATCTTTGGGGCTTGCCCTATTCAGATCTTTGTAGTCCACACACATTCGTACCTTACCGTCTTTTTTAGGCACCGGCACCATGTTGGCAACCCATTGAGGGTAAGAGGTGACAGCTAAGAACCCAGCGTTGAACTGCTTCATAACCTTTGCTTTGATCTTCTCTGACATTTCAGGGCGCAATGTGACGAACCTTCTGCTTTATCGGAGGGAAATCTTCTTTAGTTGGCAGTCGGTGAACCATGATATCTGTATCCAGTCCTGATATGTCTTCATATGACCAAGCAAAGATCTCGACATAGTCATACAACATTTGTATCAACCGTTGTTTGACATTAATCTCCAGATTTGTGCCGATCTTGACTTCTTTTCTGTCTACCTCTGTGCCTAAGTTTATTGTCTTAACTAGCTCTTCGTGAGGCTGTATAACCCCCTCTTCCTGCTTTAACAGTCTAGCAAGTTCTCCAGGTACCTAATAATCTTCCTCACCTTTCTATGAACTCACCGTCCATTTCCACATACCTGAAAGAGTTCAGGTGGCTCACCATGTACTCCTCTTCACCATGCACGGTGACAATCTTTCCCTTCACTGGATACTTAGCATTTGGTGCAGCGTAGAAGTAACGGCTCCAGCTTCATGGATCCAAGGACGACCCAACAAACAAGAATAAGATGGCCTGATATCCATCACGTAGAAGGTGGATTCAAAGGTCTGGGAACCCACTTTGACAGGGATGTCCACCTCCCCGTGCACCATTCTTTTTAAACTGTCGAAAGCCCTCACCACAATGTTACTGGGCTTTAAGGTCAAACCTTTACAATCTAGCCTATCAAGAGCCTTCTTGGGCATAACATTCAGTGATGATCCAGTGTCCACTAGCACATGGGCCATAGTAGTGCCCTTGCATTCGATCGAGACATGCAGAGCATCATTATGCTTTCTTCCCTTGGGTGTTAAATCGACATCTGAAAAACCCAACCCATTATCAGCAGTCAGACTGGCCACACAGTCCTCAAATTGGTCAGCGGAGGTTTCTTGCGGTACATGCGCAGTCTTGAGAAATGTAACCAAAGCCTTTGCATGGGCCTTAAAACATAATAGCAGAGCCAGCATTGATATCTTCGAAGGGGTTTGCCCCAACTGTTCGACCACATTGCAATTTCTCTTCTTGATTATCTTTAAAATCTCCTCCATTTCTTATTTAAAGGGTTCCAAAATAACTTCTCTAGGTGCCTCAGTTCGGGCAGGCTCACCTACAACTTCTTTGCTCTGAGTCCCAGATGACTCATCGACAGGGGTAACAACTGAAGTAAGGATGGTAGTAGTAGCAGGAGTACTAGCCGGAACAACAGATGGAATAACAACAGGCTTAGCAACAGTCTTCGGGAAGATCTCAAGAGAGAAAACCCTTCCACTTTGAGTAATTTTTCTGGTCCCAACAATGTTACTGATATCGAGATCAGCCTCTTCAGTTTTTCTGTCTTTAATGGTTAACAAATCCTACTTGACGCCATGGTAGTAAATGTCAGCACCATAATTCCAAGGAACGGCTTTGTCCGAGGAGTATGGTACAGGGCTAGGAAAAGTGATTATTAATGGAGCAATTCTTGGAGCAAATGTAATCCTAACAGATCTTTTGGTGGAGACTTTGGAAGGATTGGCGGAAATGGTTATGATAGCAACATCTTTATGTAGAACAGTTGGAACCAGAGTCTTTTCGAACAAAATCTCTTTGTTATCCATCAGGCGTTGAACACCTGCCTTCATCAAATAACAACCAGAAGACAGAGATAAATACATGTGGCAACCTTTACAACAACCCGGAAATAAACCGGCTTGCAACAAATTCTTTTTGACAGTCATGAGGGGAGTAGAAACTTCATCAACAGAAGTAACAAATAGATCAGTATCAATGACATTAACACCACAATTATGCTTGGGCATGGGAGCAGTTATGACATTAGGCATCTCAGGAGCATCAAACTCAATCTCCTTTTCTTCGATCAAATCCTGTATCTTATTCTTCAGAGCCCAACAATCATTTGTATCGTGGCCTGGACTCTCAGAATGGTAAGCACACCGAGCGTTTGGATTGTAACGAGGAGATATGGTATTGGGATTCTTGGGAGCCTCCATTAAGGTTGCCAAATTAGATTTTAACGGATGGGTTAGAACCTCAGACAATGTCATATTGATCCGAGTGAACTGCCTTTAAGGTCTTTCTACCCTTGGCTGATTGTTTCATTGTTGAGTAGCCACATGCCTAGGTATCATCACAGCCCCTACCGTTGGATGGTGATCGGTTCTATTCTGACTTCTTGGATTGTAAATAGCATTGACCTCCTTCTTACCCATGAATGGATTTTTCATTGTACTTGAAGAGGTGTCTTTCTGGATCTTGCCACTTCGGGTCCCAGCTTCTACCCTTTCTCCAGTTAATATCAACTCAGTAAAACCAGTTGAGGAGCTACCAATCAAGTGATTAAAGAATGGACCAGATAGCGTACCAAGAAACACGTCCACCAACTCCCTATCAGACAAAGGGGTTGGACTCTCCCTGCCAAATCTCTTCACTTTTGAGCGTAGTCCTTAAAACCTTCGCTTGCACCCATAGACATACTCTGGAGTTGAGTACGGGTAGGATCAAGGTTAGCGTTATATTGATACTGCTTATAAAAAGCAGCATCCAGATCTTCCCAGTTGCGGACATTGATTCCCTTCAGCTGATAGAACCACTCAAGCTGAGTCCCGGACAGACTGTCTTGAAAGAAATGGACCCACAGGTTCCTATCAGCAGTGTGAGGCTGAATCTTCCTCACATAAGAACGGAGATGAAGCTTGGGACAAGAAACCCCATCATACTTTGCAAATACCGGAACCTTGAACTTCTGTAGGATGACAACCCCAGATACCAAATCCAGCTCTTCAAAATCCAGCCCTGGTACTCTTTGGATCTCCATTGCATTCAGACGATCCTCTAACTGTTTGTACCTTTCATTAGCCGGAGGATATTGCTCTTTAATGTAATCAGTGTCATTACCAAATTCCCTGGGATTAGGGTCTTCCTCCTTTGTCTCACCCTCTTGATTCTCTCCTTCCTTGGATGAAGAGGTCAGATTAACCATTTGCTTCAATGGTCCCTTGAATCTTCTTCCCAGGTTTACCACACCAGCGGTCTTCTTCGCCTTCTTCTTTCTATCTTTCAGAATAAGGGCCTTCAGATCTGCCTGCCCTTTAGCAAAAGCTACGAACATTTGCTGAAATTGGGCATTTTGTGTCTGGAGATCCTTGATACTTTGTTCAAAAGTAATTATTGCTGAAATAAACAATGAAGAATATGAGAATCCTACTTTGAAACATGTTTATGCAATGTCATGGATGATATGTGTATGCAATGATTTCAAGGATTCTTAAAGACTCAAATTTGCTTAAACAAAAGAAACACACGTTAATTGTATTAATAAGTTCGAATTGTTACAAAGAGTGCCCTTTAGGCTTACAATCAAACAAAATAAAACTTAAAGCAAAAAGAAAATTAGGTTTCCCATAAGCGCATCCTCTTTGGTGCAATGTAGGCGTTTATATTCCTCTCTCCATGAAGTAGCCTAGTGAGTTCCAGGACTTTCTTCTCGTTGGCGTAGAATTGAGCTTCAAACGTATCTCGCTCCTCCTTAAGTTAAACCCAGGATTTTTGTAACTCCTCATGATCAGTTGGCATGTCAGGATGAAGAACAAGATAAGGAGTGTCTCCTTCAACAACCGGTTCCATAATCATAGGTAGGATGTAGAGGTAAGGCATCATAAGACTTTGAGCATGGGCTCATACCCATTTGAGATAAGGCTCAAGAGGGATGAAATTCTTGTGCCCCAGTGTATTGCTTTCAAATCTATGGACCATGCCCCAAGCTCGCATGAACCTTTTACGGTAACCCTGAGCATCATTCTCATAGTCGAAGCTGATTCCTTAGATAAGTGTATCATGAGGACCATCCCTTCTTGCATATCTAAACTGTCGCAATGCCAAACAAGGATTGTAAGTGATTCCTCCCCTAATGCCTAAGAGAGGGACATTAGGGAATTCACCGCATCGATCAATGATGGTAACATCCTCTGAGGATCGAGGACACTAATGGATACCTGAATGTGTAAGAGTCATTAGCCTATGAGACCATCTCAAACTCTATTCATTCTTTAAGACAGATTGGGGTAGGTGCGAAATAAACCACCTAGCCAAAAGAGGAGTGCAACACAGAAGGGTCCCTCTTTTCTTTATAGTGCGAGTATGCAGAGAATGTAGGATATCTCCAAGCAGAGTAGGTACCAGATTGCGTGATAGGAAAACCTTAACCGCATTCACGTCTATGAGCTGGTCCAGATTAGGAAGCAGTACCAACCCATAGATGAGAAGGTCTAACACCTCTTTAAAAGCTTGTAAGTCTAGGGTATCCCAAAAATGATGAGCTTTCTTAAACAAGAACTTAGCCAAAAAACCCTTGACACCTCTCCTGGTTTCCCAATTTGCTACTACGTCAGAACATTGTAATGATAGAGCTTTAGCAATATCTTTCGGTTTAGGGTCTCTTTCCATACCATTGAAAGGTACCTTGTTAAGGACAGGCACCCCCAGTAACAGATAAAACTCCTCCATAGTAGGCACTAACTGGTAATCTGGAAAAGTGAAGTAGTGATGTAGAGGGTCAAAGAATTGAAAGAGCACTTTTAACATTTCTTCATCAGGGTTTGAGGTGACCAAGCTGAGAAGTCGACCATGTCTTTCAGTGAAGGGAGAGCTTTCAGGAACCCTTGATACTAACTCCTTAAGTTGAGGAGGTACCTTTACCAGACTGACTTGGATAGTGAATCTGCGGGCGAGGGCCATGTCCTACAAAACAAGACAAAATTAAACCCTAAGAATCCTTGAAATGGTTTGTATGATATTCTATGTTATGATGTCATGATTATGCTCAGATATAGCAGATATATAAAACACAAGCAAATCACATAAATACCTTAGGTTTAAGGCTTGCATGTGTTTTAAGGTAATACCCTCTTGAAGTTGGGTTGGTTCAACCTGTCCTAAATATAGTAACCGGGTTCTAAGGGATCTCAATATCACCGATCTTTCCCCCAAATTTCGTTCTGATAGACAATTAACTTGCCACCAAACAGAACTCAAGAGTCAACCCTCAATGAGTGTAGCATCGAGTATCAACCAACTTTGGGTTTACACCAAAGACGGCTATCTCACTACGTCCTAAAAAGCCAAGTTGGTTAATTAAGGTGCTAAGGTCAGTTGACGCTTTATGATACCATGCAGCGGCCTCGTATTCTCAACTGTGTCGGTATACCCCGCACAGCTCCCTCGCAGTTTATTGCTACTTACCTAAAAGAAATTCCCTGATTCGGGTTTAGGATCCAAACAACCCAAACAGATACCCTTAAAAGTAAATCAAACAAGACAAGCCAAAGAAGAAATTAAAATGACCTATATCCTAAGGTAAACCCCACTTTTTATTTTTCCCCAGCAGAGTCGCCAGTTCTGTGATACGGTGGCAGAACCGACTGTTAATACTGGTTTTGCGTTTTTTGTTCGCAAATTTCACGGTAAGCAAGAGTCTCCACCAACTTTTCTTTTATCCAATTAGGAAAGAGTGAAAAGAACAGAAAAATACCTTTTTTTCGAGATTTCTAAGTACGGGGGGTAGATTATGGAAACGGAAGGCATTAGCACCCTTTCTATCCATGGTTTTCCATGGGCTCTTAGGTACTTGCTCATTTCTAAAATTGCTTTCGTGCTTGTGTGTTTGAAAAGCTTTAAAAATGCCTTAGTGCGGCAATTCACTTTATGGTAACTCTTATATCAATCCTCAAGAGTGTGATAAAGCGTTTTGAAAACTTTTGTTTGAAAAGTATGTTTGAAAGTATGGTGTAAAAAGGATTGTTTTTAGAAAGTACCTAACAGTTATCTACCTACTCGAAAAAAGGCGTTCTTTTCCTCCCATCCTTTAGACCGTGTTATCCTACTATTAATGAGCAGGTAACCTTAGTCGTTGGATTTTTGAGGGACTATCAAAAGGGACGTACGGTCATTGAAGCAATGGTTAGGAAACCTTAGTATTTACCCTAGAGTCCTAAAGATCTTTTTGAGGTGACATTCGAATGGGTCATTTTTTATCTTTTGGGACTAGAGTGCATCCACTAAAACTCCCTATACTTCATGACCGTTTTCCAAACGCAACCGGAGTGGGAGATGCCCTAGGGGTGATCATGTGCAAGTGTATTGATTCAGTTCATTTATCTTGCGCATTTAGGGTTATCTAATCATTTGATTTTAGAATCTTTTCATACAATCTTATTAATCTAGCAGTTCAAATATTAGTGCAAGAATTTAAAATACGAAAATTAAACCTAGCTATTACAGGGCCTCGGGGAGGGGGATACATAACCAAAACTTTAGGGAGTACGGAAATCAAAAGCAGTAAATAAATCCTATTTCAAAAGCTATTACAAACCATCAACAGTTACAAAAATTGGAAAAGAAAAAAAATGAAAAAGATGAACGCGCGAAGATCAAGACGGGAACAAGTTGAAAAGTCCTAAAAATCTAAAAAATACTTTTTGTATTTTATTGAGAAAAATATTTGAAATTTTAACCTAATTTCTAATTAATTTTATTTAATGAAATAATCAAGTTAAAGTAACTAAGTTAATTAATTTACAAAAATTTATATTTAACTAAAAAAAACTAAATCTATTTTTTTGTGATTTTTTTGATTTTATGATTAAATGAAAAAAATGATCTTTTTTTAAAAAATGATATAAAATAAATAAATAAAATAAACTAAATAAAAAAGGGCAAATGGGCCTGATAGTAGGTAGTAGTTGGGGGTGTAATCTGAAAATCTGTTAGGCCCATGACATTCAAAGCCCAATGTCATGCGTAGATCTCACGTTGCCTGCTCCTGAGGGTCCATCATGGGATCTCAGATCTGGGACGTTTGATCTAGGGCTGCATAGATCCAACAATGAACACTTGATGACACATAGTGCGCGCGCCTGACCATGGAGCATTGGATCTAAAATAAGCTTGTTAGAAAATGCAAAATACATATTTCTGGGGTCGAACCCAGACCCTTCCCCTCACAAGCTTGTGCCTTTGCCAACTGCGTTTTCAACCCGTTCATGTATATAATAAAATGCAAATAATATAATGACAAATTTAGTCAAAGTGTCAAATTTTCAAAACGCGCCAGATCAGATTTTAACTGAACCAATGATAGGATGACAATTAAGCTACCAGAGTCCAAGCTAGTCAACGGTGCCAGAGTCCAACTCTGGTCACCTTCTCCGGTTGACTCAAAATACCAAACCTGCAAAACACGGAGAATAAGGGTGAAAATGGTACCATACCCCCTATTCTGAGGGCTGCGATCACGATGGTGATCTTCTTTTTGGTTGAAACGGCCTGCAAGCTCAGATACGAAGAAACAAAACCTCTGTGCCCTAATAATAGCACTTTGAAGATCCTGCGTGCATGCTTGAAACTAATGGTTCAAAACAACTTAGAATATCATTATGAACATATGCCAATGTAAAGAATCAGATTATATCACATGAATCAAAAGTTTTAGGTTTGAGAAATTTACCAAACTGTGAATTGTGGGTTAGGACGATTTTATGCGCTTTGGCCTTTACAAAATGAGTTGGTTCAACCCCTGGGATCCTCGGAAGGGTGATAGGATGCTTGGAGCTTATGGAGATCGGCTGGATCGAGAGTTTCTGAATTGCACCAATCTTTGAAATTTGGGAACTTTTGGCTAGGGCTTTAGGAGGAAGTTACGCATGTAAAAACTTGTCCTTAGGGTTGAGAATGCTTGTGTATAAATATGTGAATCAAATTAGGTCACTACGTATGGCAAGAATCCAACAAATAATGTCTTTTCAATTTTGCTTCCAATCTTTCCATATGTGGAGATTTCCTCTCTTTTCAATCTTGCATGATTTTTCTTGGTGTTATACAGCATATTTGGATTGTAATTAAATGCAAAATCAAATCAAAACAAATATTCATTATTTTTATGTCATTTATTTGATTTAATTTGATTTTCAAAGGATTAAAATCAAAATAAATTAAATAAATAAAGCCAATAATGCATGGAAAGGTGTTTTTGTTCGTGGACCAGGCTAGGAATGTGTTTCAAGTATAAAAAGTTAGGCCCATTTGGAAAAATGCAAATTTGGGCATTATTGACTTTATGCAAATCTCCAAAAATGGCCAACTTTGACAATGCATATATCTCTCAATTTTAATCCTAAGAGGGTGTTCTTGGACATTTTAGAAAACTTAGTATGTCCTATAAACAACCCTTTCGGTCTCATCTCAATTGGATCTTCCATGTTCATGTAAGGAGCTTTGACCCAAAAGGTGTTTTTGTTGACTTTTTGAAATGACCTATAATGTATGAATTTGTATCTTTTGATTGAGGAATTTATTGACCTTGATGGATGAATAGGAGTTGTAGGGAATTGTATTATCTTCAAAATGAGCCTTGGTTGGAAAATTTCTGAAACAGTATGAGAAAGTTATGCCTAGTCAAAGTTTGGTTGACTTTTCCTATAGAAACCCTAAATTGTCATTTTTGACTTTTGATGAGTTAGGAGCATTTCTTGAGGAATCATGATCAACCCTTGATCAAATGATGGATAATAATTCAAAATATTGATTTTGACCAAAAATATTGAAGTTTGACTGTATTTAGGCCACAGTTGACTTTTGACCTATTACAGTTGATTTTCAGGCATTTGAGCAATTGACTGAGCAAACTTGTTCTGCAAGGCATGAAACTTGGCATGGATGATCTTGAGGACATATTAGGGAAATAGAGACCATTTGGGACCCTTGGAACTCAACCATCTTGATGAGGAGTGAAACCCTAGTTTGAGGCTCATTGTCTTAGGAAGAGGATTTGTCTGGTCAATCCTTAGTCAACTTGAGCAATTGGGGACCTCTAGGAGTATGTTTTGTGTTAAAATGGGAGGGAAAATTTTAGGGTACAACAGGGGAGGCACGTCTTTTAGAAATTTGAATGTTAGAGCAAACCACTGCGAGGCTCAATAAAAAGGAGTTGATTCAAAATGGTTCATCAAAGCCAAACATTTTCAAGAGCCGTTTGAGGTAATGTGTTGGTTGATTGTATCGGGAATGGGCTTGAAGATGCCATTTGGAGAGGTGATAAAGATTTACCGGAGATGGGCGTATATATGCCATCCATAGTTGACAAAAAATTGTCGGAGATGGGCTTATAGATGCCATCTAGAGCGATTGTTGGTAGATATTGGCAGAAGTACCAGAATAAATCTTTGGTCGATTTATACTGAAATAGCATATGTCCTTCGATTCTTTTTAACTAGAAGAAATAAATATAACCCAGAAGAGGTCTTTCGTTCGTCTGTCTTTAACTGAAAGAAGTAAATCTAAACCAGAAGAGGTATTTCATTCGCCTGTTTTTAACTAGAAGAAGTAAATCTAAACCAGAAGAGGTATTTTGTTCGCCTGTCTTTAACTGGAATAAGTAAATCTAAACCATAAGAGGTCTTCTATTCGCCTTTCTTTAACTAGAAGAAGTAAATCTAAACCAGAAGAGGTCTTTCATTCACCTGTCTTTAACTGGAAGAAGTAAATCTAAACCAGAAGAGGTCTTTCGTTCGCCTGTTTTTAACTGGAAGAAGTAAATCTAAACCAGAAAATGTCTTTTGTTCGCCTGTATTTAACTAGAAGAAGTAAATCTAAACCAAAATAGGTCTTTCGTTCGTCTGCATTTAACTGGAAGAAGTAAATCTAAACCAGAAGAGGTCTTTCGTTCGCCTGTCTTTAACTTAAAGAAGTAAATCTAAACCAAAAGAGGTATTTTGTTCGCCTATCTTTAACTGGAAGAAGTAAATCTATACCAGAAGAGGTCTTTTGTTCGCCTGTATTTAACTGGAAGAAGTAAATCTAAACCAAAAGAGGTCTTTCGTTCGTCTGCCTTTAACTGGAAGAAGTAAATCTAAACCAGAAGAAGTCTTTCGTTCACCTGTCTTTAACTGGAAGAAGTAAATCTAAACCATAAGAGGTCTTTCGTTCGCTTGTCTTTAACTGGAAGAAGTAAATCTAAACCAGAAGAGGTCTTTTGTGCGCCTATTTTTAACTGGAAGAAGTAAATCTAAACCAGAAGAGGTCTTTTATTCGCCTATCTTTAACTGGAAGAAGTAAATCTAAACCAGAAGAGGTCTTTTGTTCGTTGATTGATTCTTTCCTGAAAAGGAAAAGGGTTAACTGTATGCGATATCATGATGTATGAAATGCATTGTGTAGTGATGCTCTCAACATAAATGAGATTGTGCTATATGCGTTTCATATGCATATGCATATGATATGATGTATGAATGTGAAATGTGTGTCTAGGAAAATAAATCCTTGACTACTGCTGAGGATGAAGAATATGTGTATCTTTGACTTTGTTTAGAATACTTCCGCTGGGGATTCCTACTGATTCGTTTGAGGAAACTCTGTAGGGGATGTTGGCTTCTACTTGAGAGTAGAATTCAGGAGCTTTAGTTGACCATTACTCTATTGGGGGGATTTGATTCTTATATACCTTGATTGGGGATAAAGAGATGACCAAACTTCCGATTTGTCTGGGGATGATAAAGTTAACTGGTATTTGGTCGGATTCCAGGCTTTTCAATAACCTTCCTGGGGACAATGGAAATTCTACTGGGGAGGAGGAATTTTATCAGTGATTTATAGTAGTCTAAGGAATAAACTCAAGTTTGGGAGATCGCAATCTGTTGGGGAAATAAACTCTGTTGAGGAAAGTATTTTGGCGACCTTACTGAGGAAATGAATTCTTCTGGGAAGAACTTTTGCAAGGTTTCAGTTTTGGAGGTACAAAATCGGCTGGGGAATGAGAATTTTCAGGAGATATGCTGATTGGAACTCTGGATAGAGAATGTATGAATTCACTCTGTGGGGATAATCCCATTGAAGTGACTCTGGGGATATCCCAAACCCTTAAGTAAACACTTATTACTGTTCTTGTGCGCATATTTGTTAACAGTTAATCAATGTTCATGTGCATATGTTCATTCAATTTTAGCCATTGGACATTTTTGCAATCAAAACTGAAAAATAAAAAGTCTGCACTTCAAATTATATTTGTATTGATATTTTGCCTATAAACAGACGTTTTTGTACAGGGAGACAAAAATCCTAGTAAGAGGAAGTCGTCGAAAGAAAGAAAAGAATAAAAAGTGAAAAATAAAATGTATAGCCATGTGTGTTGTACCCCAAAATCTTCCCTCTCGTTTCTCAAGAAATCTCTCATAAGATCTCCATTGATTCAAGACTACACAAGGTTTGATCAGCTCAAGACACCTCCTCAAACACTGACAGCTCAAAATTAGGGTTTGAGTTTGTACAAAGATAACTGAACTTATAATTCCTTATATGTCTTTCATGGATCATTTTGGATCCCCAAGATTGCTCATGTCAAGTTTCAAGCTTTGGATCACATTTTTGCTCAGTCAGTTGATCAGTTGACCTAAAAATCAACTATACTAGGGAAAAGTCAATTGTGGTCAATTTGAAGTCAAACTTCATAATTTTTTATCCATATCAATATTATGAAATCATATATGTCAATTGATCAAGTTTGGATCACAATTCCTCAAATAAATTTGATCCGAACACCAAAAGGCCAAAATGGTCAAAATTAGGGTTTTGATTGAGAAGGCTCAAATCTTGACTTTTGACCAAGAAAATGACTTATTGGTTTAAGACGTGATATCAAGGATTCAAATGCACCATATTTACCTAATTGCATAGTTCAAATCACCTCTCAAGATCATTGGATTGACAGATGAATTTCAGTCAACTGATGAAAAGTCAACTGTACACTGAAAAGTTAAACTTTGACTTTTTGATCAAAAATCAAGTTTCAAAAATAATATTTCATCAAGACATGTCAAAAAATGAAACTTGTTCATCAAGAAATCAAAAAGTCAAAATCATCTTTGAAAAGTCAAAATTCTAGGACTTAGAATTTTTTCTAAGTGTTAGAAAGTTAACATTTTTTCATAACTTTGTGCCAAATTTCCACCATGATGCAAGATGATTCAAGGAAAACTTCCAACATGAAAGTTGTAGATCTCAATGATATATAAAACATTGTAGGGCAGAACTTTTTCTAGAAATTCTTGGATTTCAAGTTATGAATTTATGAAGACATGTCCATAAAACTAAAAGACAGTGAAAATTTTGCCCTAGTTAGCCACGATTTTGACCTAACTTCATGGCAACTTTTCACCTAGTTCCAAATTGAATCTTCAAAAATGTCCAACATGAAGGTTTTAGGGGATGTTACAAGATTTTCAAAATGTCCAAGAACTCATTGAGATCATACTTGAGCTAAGAGAATCCAAGGCAAGAAGTTAGGGTTTCAAACTTATTTTGCAAGACATATTTTGTGATGAACATGAACCAAATCCATAGCCATGCTGCATAATCCTCACTTTTCAGGCCTCAAACTTGTTTTTCACTCCATAATTAATGGTTTACACAACTGATTATGCACTTATCCAAGTGTTTCAAGCTTTGTCCAAACCAATTTTCCATTTTGGGGAGAAAGTAACATATCCCTTCTTGTAACGCAAGCTTTATGCACAAAGTCAGCTTCTTGAGCTCCTAACTTGTTTTATTTGAGTACACTCCATCCACAAAGTCATAGGGACTGTGTTTAAAGTGGTTAACAACTCTATGAACCAAGTACAAGGCATGGAAACTTGTTTTGTCAAAAAATCACATGTTGAGCTTAAACATGTAAATTTGAATTCTGATCAACTAGAGCACTCCAAACCTTTTGCCTATAAGTAAATACACTATTTTCAAGCTAACACACGAATTCTTAAACCCTCAAACCCTCTCAAAGTCTGGATTTCATAAACAACATCCATTGTTGCACTTTCTGGCCAAAAATCCCAAACACTTAATACACTCGTGCGTTTCTTGGCCTCTCACTTCCAAAAGTTCCTAAACATCATCTACAAACAATCTCACACCTTGTTACACGACTGTAACATCTCCATCACTTCCTTCATAACCAAAAAACAGAGCTTGCATTTTGACTTCTCTAGCACGACTCAAATACTCCCACCATCAAGTAAGCACTGCATTAGCTTCCTGGGAACTTGAGGAAGCTAACCTGATCATCATCATCACTTGAAACAAGATCAAACTCATTTCACGATTTCCAGTTTTTAAGGTATTTTTCTGAACTTTCATCTCTTCATTTAGGCATTTTTAGGCTTGCATTTTCAAAGACAAAATGTAGATATCATTGCCCTGAAGTTGTACATATCCATAGTTTTCATTTATTTTGCCTGAGCTTAGAGAATTTTAAGTTTGAATCTCTGAAAAAAGTTAGGTCAAGATTTGGTACTTTTAGAAATACGTGCTTATCTTTGATTGTTAGCCCAAATTATTTACATGTCTGAAATCCTGATAAAATTTCTAACAAGTTTGATGTTGGAAGTTTTGAGAATGGATGAGAAATGAATGAGATACAGGGACCCTGGCTGAAGGTTGAAGATGAAGTTCATTTCTAGGATTGGATTTGTAATATATATATTTATGTTTTTGTTTAAGTTAACAGGTGTATAGCCACCCCAGTGGTAAGGCAGCGTGCGTATTATGTCAAGGGTGTGGGTTCAAGCTCCAGCGCTGCCACTTTTTTTCATTTTTCCAACATTTCTTTTGTTTGCTTCCAACAAGCGCGTTTGGGTCCTGCACATTGGGCTTTACCATTTTTTCTTGTTCTGACCCCCTGTTTCCTTTTGATAACACAGCTCATTTATCTTATTTTTATTCTTTTTTCTGATTTCCTAACAAAAATGCTTAATGGGCCATGCTTCAAACAAAAACTGTTTTTCCTAACAAACACCCTAAATTCCATTTTTACCTCCCGACTTTATTTTTCATATTTTATTTTATTTTCTTTAATTTATTAATTTTATTATTATTATTATTATTATTTATTAAATAAAAAATTCCAAAAAATAATTTTATTTATTATTTGCATTCTATATGCTTATATTTTATTCCTTTGAAACCAAAAAGACAAAACATTTTTCTTATAAAAAACTTAATTTCTTTTTCTTAATAAATAAATAATTAGACTTAGGTTTAATTATTTTCTTTTTAATTAAAATTAACATGGAGTTTAGGTTTTCTTTTAATTAATTAATTTTTATACTATTTTGATTAAACTTAAAACCTTTTCTAAAAAACTTAAAAATGCTTTCTTGATTAAATTCAATTTCTTTTCTTGATTAATTTAGGTTTAATTTCACTTATTTTAATTAATTATTTTCTTTTAGATAATTAGGTTAAAACCATTTTCCTTAACAAAAACCAAACAACAATCCATTTATTTTCTATTTATATCCTTGTACATTATATTCCTTTCAATTCTTGTATATTATTCAAGTTTCAATATGGTTGTAATAGATAATTAGGTTTAATTTCTTGCAATCCCCATCTGTCATACCCCATCTATATTGGGAAAAAAGTCAATCATGGCCAAATTATAGTCAAAATTCATAATTTTTGATCCACATCAACACTTTGAACTAATATGTATCATTTGACCAAGTTTGGACCATAACTCCTTAAGAAATTTGATCAAATCTCCAAAAGGGCAAAATGGTCAAAATTAGGGTTTTGATTTGGAAAAGGCAATTTATGATTTTTGACCTAGAAAATGGTCAATTGGTTTAAGGCATGATCTCAATAATCCAATTGCATCATTTTTACCTAATGACATGGTTCAAGACATTGCAAGTCCATTGGATTGACATATGAATTTTGCAGTCAATTGATCAAAAATCAACTGTATACTGAAAAGTCAAACTTTGACTTTTTGGTAAAATTCAAGTGCCAAAGATCACAATTCATCAAAACATGTCAAAATATGAAACTTATTCATCAAGAAATCAAAAAGTCAAGATTTCATTTTGAAAAGTCAAAATTTCTAAACTTAGAAATTTTTCTAAGTGTTGGAAATTTCATGTTTTTTCATAACTTTGAACCAAATTTTCACCATGATGCAAGATGATTCAAGAGAAACTTCCAACATGAAAGTTGTAGATCTCCATGAAATCTACAAATTTTCTTTAGACAACTCCTCCCAAAAGTGCTTGGATCTCAAGTTATAAATTTATGAACATGTGGTCATGAAACTAAACACTTAGTGAAATTTTGCCCTAATTTGGTCAGGATTTTGACCCAACTTCATGGAACTTTTTCATATAGTTCTAAGGGGAATCTTCAAAAGAAATTCAAAGATGGGTTATATAGCACATTTCAAGCTTTCCAAAATGTCCAAGAACTCCTTGAGATCATTCTTGAGTAGGGAGAATCGAAGAGATGAAGTTAGGGTTTTGTCACTTGAATTACAAGTCATTTTTGATGAACACATGAACCAAATCCATGCCAGGCTGCATAATCTTTGCTTTGCAGGCCTCAAACTTGTTTGTCACTCCATAATTAAATGTTTACACAGCTGTTAGGGCTTTGATCCAAGCAATTGAGTTATTATCCAAGTTGCATTTCCATTAATGGCACAAAGTTAACATTGCCATTCTTGTAAAGTAAGCTTTTTGCATAAAGTTCATTCTTGAGCCTCTAACTTGTTCCCTCTGATCACACTCCATCGACAAAGTCAGAAGCAAGCTTGTTTAAAGCATAACCACTTTATCTTAGCAAGTACACAAGGCTTTGAAACTTGAATTTCTCAAAAATCACATGTTATGCATAAACTTGTGATTTTGAATTCTGATCAAGAAGAGGTCTCCAAACTTGTTGCTTATAAATAAAGTCATTATTTGTGAGCTAAAGGACGAGCTTAAGCATCCTGAAATACACAAAAACTCTCTCAAATCAGAAATTGCCCAAAAACTCCATTGTTGCACAGTTTCTGACCTTGAACAATAAACTCACATTTCCCTCGTGCGTTTCTTGGCCTTTTAGTTTCTAAAGCTTCCTTACATCAAGTGTAACCTATCCCTGTCCATGTTTCATTACTGTAACATCATTTACCATATCTTTCATAACCAAAAATAGAGCATTGCACATTGACTTCTCCAAGTCATTTCAGCCACTCTCAACTCAAGCAAACCATTACATTAGCTTCCTAGGACCTCAAGGAAGCTAACCTGTCATCACCATCACTTGAAACAAGTTCAAACTCAAAACACGATTTCCAATTTTGAGGTAAGTTTTATCAACTTGGAACTCTTCATACAGGCATCATCAATAGTTTATTTGTGAACAAAACATGTAGATATCATTGCCCTGAAGCTAACCATGTCCATAGTTTCCATTAATTTTGCTTGAGCTTAGAGAATTTTGAAACTGAAATTTATAAAATTTTTAGGGTTTAGATTAGGGCCATTAAAATTAACGCTTATCTTTGATCTATAGTTTTAATACTTTACATTTCTGAAATCGTGAGAAAATTTGCTACAAGTTTCATGTTTACAGTTTTTATTTTTGATGAGAAATGAGCAAGTTACAGTTGGTCTAGCTGGAGGTTAAAGATGAAGTCATCAGGATGCGTTTTGCCTTGTATATTTATTGTTTTGCTTATGTTAACGGATGTATATCCACCCCGGTGGTAGAAGCGCACGCCTGTAACCCATGGAACCTGGGTTCGAGCCCCAGTGGTACCCTTTTCATTTGTCACATTTTTCACTTTTCTGATTTTTGGTTTTTTGGCAGGCGCTGAGCTTCTTTGGGCTTGGCTTGTTTTTATTTTTGCTAACCAACCTCCCTGCAGGCTATTGGCACCCTTGGCCCAAGATTATTTATTTTCTTTTTTATTTTTATTTTTATTTTCTTAAATATACTTCCTAAATACTGAAAAATCATAAAATACAAAAAAAATGATAGATTTATATTTTGACTTAGTTTATTTTATTTTTCTAATAAAAAATATATATTTTTATTAACTATATTTTATTTTATTTTTTTACTTATTATCTTGTAAATATAATTAAAATTAGGTTATTAGTTATTTTCTTTCATACTAATTTAAATATATTGTTTTTGATATAAAAAAGACTAAAAATATTTTATAATGCTATAAATATTTTTAAAATAAAAATACCAAAAAATACTTTTCTTAAACTTATTTTCTTTTGATTAATTAATAGAACTAGGGTTTTATTTAAAATCTTTTCTTAATAAAATTCAAATTTAATTAATTATTATTTTTATTTAATTAGGTTAAGACAAAATCTCTTTTTCATGAAAATCAAACAAAGATACATTTTCTTTACATTTTGCATTTTTTTGTACACTTATTCATTTTGTACTTTGTATTTATTTATTTCCTTGTACATTGATATCAATTTAATATGGCTGTAATAGATTAATTAGGTTTACATTCTTGCAATCCCCATTAAATTTGTACATCCCCCCCCCCCCCACACACACAAATATTATAATAGCGTAGTAACTTTAAAATTCTACAATTTATCGCTTTTATATACAAATGCTAGTAATTAGGGTTTGTACGGAAAGACTAAAATCAACACTTAGAAAACCCTAATTCAAGACAAAAACAAGCATGAAAATGATACACTTGCATACAATCACCCCTAGGATTATCCCACTTGGTTTCCTTATACAAAATGACCATATTACGCATGTGAGGTATCTTAGCAAAAACAAGCAAATACAAGATCATAGTCCCTCGATGATGTTATCTAAGTTGCCTTACAAATGATCTTAGTCCCTCAAAAAGAATGCTAAGATACCTTGCAACATTGCTAATCATGGTTATACGATGACTCATGCACATCCTGTTTACATCCAAAGATAGGGTTGCTTACCAAATCAATGGTAAGACAATAATGTCAAAGGAAAAGAAAATGAACGAGAAAGACTTTTGAGTAGGTAGAATGCTCCTAAGTACTTGCTCAATTTCAAAACAAACATCCTTGCTATTTTAAAAACAAACACCTACACTTTCAAAACATCTTACAAAATTGAAAATATTTTCAAAAGATCAACATCTTTGTATACATTCTTACAAACAATAATCATTACAAAGATTGCCTAAACAATGGCATCTTTACAAAATATTTTTAAAAGCAAGACTTTGGGGCATAAAAATTCCATCCCTCTTGAGCCTTACCTAAAATGGGTATGAACTCGTGCTCAGAGTCTTATGATGCCTTATCCCTCCATTATCCCGGTAATCATTAAGCATGTCATGGAAGGAGATGTTCTATATACTATCCTACATCCTGACATGCCCATCTCTCTTGAAGACCTACAAAGGGATTGGATACAACTCAAGAGGGATCGAGATACTTTCGAATCCCAATTCTATGCAATCGAGAAGAAGGTTTTGGAACTCACTAGGCTACTTCATGAGGAGCAGACTCTGAATGCTTACATTGCACCAAAGAGGATGCGTACTACCTTTTTATCTTAGAGTTTTGTATTATTTTGCCCAAGAAGTCATTGATGTAATCAAGCTTTAATCTATTAATATAATGTGTGTTTCTTTTTTGTCTAAAACAAATTTTAATCTTAAAATCCTTGAAATCATTGCATACGCATTTATCATTCATCATAACATAAGTAGGTTTCTTGCAACAAGTCTCCTCATCTCTCTACTGTTTATTTCAGTAAGATGGATCTCAAGCAAATGGTGAAGGTCCTCCAAGCTCAGAATGCACAGTTTCAACAATTGTTCTTAACTCTAGCCAAAGGACAAGAGTATATGAAGACCTTGCTAGTTGAGGAGAAGAAAAAGAAGACGAAGAAGATAACCAAAGTTCTAAACATGGGAAGAAGATTCCACTGGCAGACAAGAAGGACCCTAGACTTTGCAACGACATCCGGTGAGAAAGACAATCAAGATGGGAAGGGTAAAGAAACAGTTGTCAAGTCAGAGTCAGAAGAGGAAGAGGAAGAAGAATACTATTCTGAAGAACAATATCCTCCAGCCAATGACAAGTATAAGCATCTAGAAGAGCGGTTGAGTGCAATGGAAATCCAAAAAGTGCATGGGTTGGACTTTGAGGAATTGGGCTTAGTGTCAGGGATTGTCTTTCTTAAAAAATTCAAAGCACCTATGTTCGTCAAATATGATGGAGTCTCATGCCCCAAAATGCATCTCTGGTCCTATGTAAGGAAAATCCAGCCCCATACCGCTGACAAAGATTTATGGGTACACTTCTTCCAAGACAGTTTGTCTGGAACTCAACTTGATTGGTTTTATCAGTTAGAAAGAGCCAATGTTCATAATTGGGAAGATCTTGCTGCTACCTTTTACAAACAATACCAATACAATGTTGATCTTGCGCCTACCCGTATTTAACTCCAGAGTATGGCCTTGATTTCAAGTGAAGGCTTCAAGGACTATGCACAAAAATAGAGGGACTTGGCCAGAATAGTTCAACCTCCCCTATCTGAAAGAGAGTTGGTATACATGTTTTTGGGCACATCATCTGGTCCCTTCTTCAATCACTTAATTGGGAGTTCATCGGTAGGTTTTACTGAATTGATATTGACCGGAGAAAGGGTAGAAGTCGGGATAAAGAGTGGAAAGATTCAAAAAGATGCATCCTCTACAGCTGTAAGGAAGCCATTCATAGGAAAGAAAGAAGTGGTTGTTGTATATCCTCAAAGAAATCAAGATAGGGTCAAACGCCGTCCAATGGTGGGGGCTGTTATGATTCCTAAACATGCACCTGATCAGCAAAGAAACAACCAACCAAGGATGGAAAGACCAGTCAGACAGTTCACCAGAATTAACATGACCTTATCTCAAGTATTGCCACACTTGTTAAGATCCAACCTAGTGACTTTAAAAGAAGCTCCAAAGAACCCTAACACAACCTCCCCTCACTATCATCCCAATGCCCGTTGTGCATACCACTCTGAAAGTCCCGGCCACGACACTAACAACTGTTGGGCTCTAAAGAACAAATTACAAGACCTCCTTGAAGCCAAAGAGATTGAGTTTGATGCGCCAGAAAAACCAAATGTCATTTCTGCCCCTATGCCCAAACACGGTGTGATCGGTGGATCTGGAACTGACTGTTTAACGCTGGTTCGCGAAATGTCGCGGAAGCAAGAGTCGCCACCGTCTTTTATTTTCTCCAATTGGAAAGGACAAAAGCACAAAAAAATTCCTTAAAGAGATTGCTCTCGGTTCGGGAGGTAGGTTATAGAAAGGGAAGGTGTTAGCACCCTTTCTATCCATGGTTATCCATGGGCTCTTAGATACTTGCTCATTTGTGTTTTCAAAAGGTTTGTTCGCTTTTCAATTGTGGGTTTAAAAAAGTTTCTTTGAAAATTTCAGATCGACTCATGCGTCAGAGTGTTTGAAAAATTGTTTTGAAAGCTTTTGAAAAGTGTCGGTGTGAAAAGATTTTATTTGTTTTTGAAGAGAGCAAGTATCTATGAGAACCTACCTACCCTAAGGAATTCGTCTGTGTAAATGTCCTTTAAAGTAGTGCCATCCCACCATTGAGAGGTAGGTAGCACCACCGTTGGAGGTGTTCGGGTCAATTCGAAGGTTCGGGACATGGTGATCACCAGAGCAATGGGAAGACACCTTAGAAGCTACCCTCATGCCAGGTTCCCGGATCATGAGGACTTACTAAGACATCCTCTACTCGACGATCACCTTTCGAGGCAAGGCAACAGTGAGGCGTACCCTAGGGGTGGTGTGTGCGATTCGTGTGTCGTTTTCATTGATATTTGTCTTGTCATGTTTGTTGTGATCTACGCTTGATTTTATTTTTAAGGCCATACATTCTTGCATGCATATTTAACAGCTTAAAAGTTGCGAGGAAAATAAATCTACAATTATTACAAATGGCGCGGGTCCACATCGCCAAAATTAACCAGGACCCGATTTGACGGAAAGTAAATAAAGCAAAAGAAATAAAAGTGCGAGAGGTTAAATTGTCCTAATTACATGGCTTTGGGAGAGGTACATGGTTATTTAAACGACATAAAATAAATATGCGAAATTAAACAAAAAATATGGGCGTTGGACCCTTTTGCAAAAAATTAAAGTTAATGAGGAATTAAAATTAAAATTAAATGTTTTTTGGTATTTTTATGTTTTTTAAGATTTAATGGAAAAAGAATTAATAAAAAAAACTAAAATGAAATGTCAAACCTAATTCTAATTATTTTTAAGTTATGGTGAAAATATTAAATTAAAATCTAAATGAAACCCTAATTAATTATGTACAATTTAATTATGAAAATAAAATAAGTAATATTATTATTATGACAAAAAGGAAAATTGAAAGGAATAAAGTTTATTAAACCTAAATTCTATGTTTTTTTGGATTTTTGGTTATTAAAAAGAATTAAAGTTAAAACCTATTTTACTAAATTTATTTACATGCATTTTTATGAAAATAATATTGGAAATAAAAGTTATTATATTTTTGCCCTTTTTCTGGTTTTTATGATATTTTTGTATTTTGGTAAAAAATAATTATTAATTTAAACAAATAAAGAAAAAAATTAAAAATAAAATAAGAAAAATATAGAGAAAGCAAACCAGGGGGGGTTCAGGCCCCAAAGTGGAGGTCTTAGTGTGAAATTCTGGCCCATTAAACTTGAGATTGTTTGACTTTTCCAGGCCACGTATGCGCGTGTTGACTAGTCCTCATGGTGTTCTTCGATTCTGAGCCCTTGATCTGCATCCCTTGGACGCGTGGACCTTTGGATTTTGAGGCGTATGGTGCATCCTGAACATTAGCGCTGCATAGGAAGACATATTGCAAAATAATATGGAAGTTATACAGACCTGGGACTCGAACCCAGGTCTTGGACGTCAATGCATTGATCGCTTGCCAGCTGAGCCATGAAACGCATGTTATATATGTTAGACAAACAAATAATAAAAAGAGAAACAACGCATTAGTGACTGAAGCGCGCGAAATTTAAAAACAGCGTATCATGTGTGGACAGCACATCATCTTCTCCATTATCCCTGTAAAACAAAAACAGAGGCAACGGTTTTTATGGCGTGGGTTTAGAGGGCTTTAGGGAAAATAGCGAACAGCGCTACAGGATCCATAAATTGTTCGCGACAAGTGTTTCTTCTTCGTCTCTCTGCACTGAATTGGATGGTGGTGGCCTGGAACCTCAATTTTTCCTTATCTCAAAAAACCCAATTCAAAATGCTGAAAACCCTAAAAGCCACGCATGGTGAAATCTTATATACAGCGTAATAATGCAATTAAACATGATGGTTAGCTTTAGAATCTCATGAGGAATAAGAATCAATAAAAAAATGCTGTAAAAATGCTTGAATCATGATGCACGATAATGGAATTTTCTTGATGCAATTTGAGTTCAATCTACCAGTTCTTGGCGTTTTGATCAATGATTCTGATTGGAATCCACTCAATAGACCTTGAGCAAGCTATTGGAATGAAAATTAGGCTTTGAATCGTCCTCCAACAATGATTTCAGTTTTGTGTTTTCAAGGAATTTTTTCAAGTTTCCAATGGCCTTTCTTGCGCAGCTTTTTGTGTCCTAGGATTAGGTTTATGTTTCTGATTATGTAGTGAAGGCATTAGGTTAACAAAATTGGCCAAAATCTTTTTCATTCATTGATTTCAATATTTGATTTTCCACCATTATTTTCATATCTTTTTTCACATGTTCTTGTGCAAATCATGATCCAATTAGTCCAAATCTTTCCCTATTTAGTTGTACACGAAATCTTGAGTATCAAACATGCATAAAAAGATTGGTTAGGTCATGTTAGATATTTTTCACATATTTATATAATTTAAATGAATTAATATGAATAATAATTCAAATAAATAAATAAAAAATGAGAAAATACTTCCCTTTGGGCCAAGTGGTCGTGCACATGCTTGGAATGATGAATCATGGAAGAAAAATGGGCCCATTTGCAATTTTAGGTCATTTGGATCAAAGTTGACTTTTCAAAATATCCAAAAATTTCCCAACTTCCACAAGGCATAACTTGCTCAATTTTTAAGCTTTTCTCATGTTCTTGGACATTTTGGAAAGGTCTTTGAGTCCTATAACCAATGCCTTTGGTCCCATGTCATTTTGATTTACCAATCTCAAGTTATGGCCTTTGACTTAAAGTCTCTTTTTGTTGACTTTTGAAAATGACCTATAATGTTGAAATTGATAACTTTTTGTGAGAGCATTTCTTGGACTTGAAGTATGAAGATGAGTTGTAGGAAATGTCTTTCTCTTCAAAATGAGCTTTGGATGGAATTTTTCTGATAATCCATGTGAAAGTTATGCCCTGGTCAATTTCAGTTGACTTTTTCAGCTGTCCAAATATAGTAACTTTTGCATCTTTGATGATTTCTGAGCCAAATTTTGAGAATCATGATCAAGAATTGATCAAATGATGTTTGTGGCTTCAAAATGATATGTTGACCAAAAATTTGAACTTTTGACTGCCAAATGACCATTTTGCCCCTACAGTTGACTGTAGTGCAATTTAGGGTTTTGACTGTGCAATTTTGAGCTGAATGCCTTGAGACTTGATATGAGGATGCTTGACCACATTTGTAGGCATATGAGACTTGATTGGGCCTTTGAAAACTTCCTTTTCTTGATCAGAACACAAACCCTAGTTTTGACTGTATAGGAGACAGTTGCACTGTGCAACCCTTGGGGAGTTTTGTGACTTGGCTTGGCAATTTCTTGAAGAATATGGGAGGGCAAATTTTGGGGTACAACAGTTGCCCCTGTTAAATCTTCTTAGACCTGAGGATGCAGATTGGCTGACGTGCCTTTCGTAATCCGAGGGTAGAAGATGATTGGACACTAGAGTGCCCAGAAATTTGTGCTCGCATGTTAGCAGTGTGATGGGGGAATGGGCTTATAGATGCCATTTAGAGATTGCTGGATAGGATGATGGGCTTATAGATGCCATCTGGATGTTGATCGCGTAGGAGATTCCTTAGCGAGAACCTGCATACCTGCAAAAGAAAAATGAGTACCTGACACGTTGCAGGAGCTGATTTTAGATGCTTGGCATAGATATGTCCTGACTGGTTACAGGAGCTGAGTCTGGAGCTTCAAAAGATGATGAATGAACCAGGTATGGTTACTGCCTTAGCATGAATGGTAAGAGAACCTTGGGTGATTTTAACTTCAACAACGCTCGTTGAGAAAAATCTTGGCGGGAATTACCATCTTTGCAATATCGGAACGAGAACCATAGGCTATTATAATCTGAAAGGGAATCACCTCACTCGCCGTCGGAGAGGGAATCATAGGAAAAGGAATTGTCACCTCACACACCGTCGGAGAGGGAAACATCTGAAAAAGGAATTACCACCTCACGCACTTGTCGGAGAGGGGACCATAGGAGACTATCACCTCACACTCATCGTCGGAGAGGGAAACATCTGAAGAAGGGATTACCACCTCACGCACTTGCCGGAGAGGGGACCATAGAAGACTATCACCTCACACTCATCGTCGGAGAGGGAAACATCTGAAGAAGGAATTACCATCTCACTCGCCGTTGGAGAGGGAACCATAAGAGACTATCACCTCACACTCACCGTCGGAGAGGGAAACATCTGAAAAAGGACTTACCACCTCACACACCGTCGGAGAGGGGACCATAACTTCTGCTGAGTCTTTATCAGAAAAATCTGTTGGGAGTCGATCTAGCTGGACTAGAGAAGGCTTTGAAATATGTTTGAGAATTTAACTGCATCTTTCCTGAAAGGTAAAGATCAGTCATATGCAATGCATGATATGGATCAAGCAATGATGTTCTCAACATAAATGGGATTTGTAAGATATGATGCGTCTATGCATGCTATAATGATGTATGTGATGTTTATGTATGTGTTTTTCGTCTAGGAAAGTAAACTCTTTGACGGGTGCCAGGAAGTCATATCCTGGGCTGATGTTGGAGAATAAGCTTTTACTTCCGCTGGGGATGATAGTTGCAAGAATACCGGTAGGAGAAGATAGCTCCGTTGCGGAATAAACTTGGCAAATGGCAGATTCTGCGGGGAGAAAATATACTCTAGCGACCATGCTGAGAAGCAATACTCTGTGGGGAGATGCTTTGCTGAGTGTAGATAATAACTTGCTGAGGATGTCTTGTTGTTAGAAGTGTTGATAGACTTCGCTGGGGATAGAAGACTTTGTCGAGGACGCTCTTTCCGTGGCCTTTGGCTGAGGATAACCCAGTTATATCCTGTTAAGGAAATAACTCTTTGAATAAAGCCGGGAGACGCGTTCGTGCTTTGCGAGGGGATAAGCTTCCAGAATATACTGGGGATAAGCTTACTGCTTGGGGATATGTGGATTCCAACCTTCCTGGGGAGCTGGATGGGACTCTCCTGGGGAGTTTTGAATTGCTGGGGAAGTGATTCCTTTGAATGTTGATATACCGCCGGGGAACAATCTTTAGACCAAGACTGCCGGGGATGCTTGTTAAGAATATATGCTGCTGTTGGGGAAGTATTGAGATCTATTGGAGGATACTCAATTTCCTTAAGATTTGATGATTTGCTTGGAGAGGAATGTACTGTTTTGTTGAACCACTCTCTGGGGATTTAATATGTACTGGTCATGTTCTTTAACTGAACCTATCTTGGTACCTTGGAGGATAGAACAATTAGACTGCTCAGACAATTCTTTTATTGCCCATGTTTCTAGTGTCACCTGCAATTAATTCCTTTGTTTCGTATGCAAATATTATTGTCAATGCATATATCACAAATTGAACCTTGGACGTTCTTCGCAAAACAAAACAGAAAAAGAAAAACACTTGGCACGTTTAACTGAAAATATATTTGTATTGATTTTTGAATGGCCTGTGAATAGGCGTTTTGTATACAAGAGGTTGTCGTCCTAGTAAGAGAACGCCGCCGAACAAGAGAGTTTATACAAGTTTTGTACAAAAGAAAATAAAACAGCTGTGTGAAATATGAATGATCCCACTGGGTTTCAACTCTGCTATTGCCTTTATAACTCCGAGCGTCTCATCACTTGATGACCTTGGTTGAAGGTGAAGCTGACTGATCGATGCCGTCTGAACTTGATGTAGATACCGGATTCTGGATGCGAAGTGATCTAATGAGACATAGTATTATGCTTTTATCCCTAATTTTTGCCTGGACTGCCCTTTCGGGTTTTCAGTCCACCGGGATACCCATTTTTGCCCAAGCCGCCTTTTCAGGTTTTCGACTTGCCGGGTGTACAGATTTTTTCATCTTCATCCCTTCATTTTGCCCGAACCCTTTTGGTTCGACGGGAAGCCCTAATTTTTGCCTAGGCATGTCAGCCTAGCGGGTCTTTTTTATGCGTAGTATTTTTTAACTATGTCTGCATTGGCGGGGTGAGGAAGGTCGTCACCATCCATGTTGGTCAATATCATTGCTCCTCCTGAGAACACATGCTTAACCACAAATGGCCCTTCGTACGTAGGGGTCCATTTGCCCCTTGGATCACTCTGAGGAAGGATAATTCTCTTGATCACCAGATCCCCGACTTGATATTCTTGTGGTCTGACCTTCTTGTTAAATGCCCTGATCATCCGTTTCTGATACGTCTGACCATGACAGATAGCAGCAAGTCTCTTTTCGTCAATGAGGTTGAGTTGATCAAGTCGTGTCTGGATCCAATCATCTTCGTTCAGATTTGCATCCTTCATTATCCGGAGAGAGGGTATCTGTACTTCGATCGGCAAGACTGCCTCCATGCCATAAACCAGAGAGAAAGGAGTTGCCCCGGTTGACGTCCTAGCTGAGGTACGGTACCCATGTAGAGCGAACGGTAACATCTCGTGCCAATCTTTATACGTCACTGTCATCTTCTGCACGATTTTCTTGATGTTTTTATTGGCTGCTTCTACAGCCCCATTCATCTTCGGTCTGTAAGGAGAAGAATTGTGGTGCTGTATCTTGAACTGTTCACAGAGCTCAGCGATCATCTTATTGTTTAGATTGGTACCGTTGTCTGTAATAATCCGCTCAGGGACGCCGTATCGACAGATCAGATTATGTCGAATGAACCGTGCCACAACAGTCTTGGTTACCGTAGCATAGGATGCTGCCTCAACCCACTTTGTGAAATAATCAATCGCCACTAGGATGAAGCGATGTCCATTGGATGCCATAGGTTTAATCTCGCTGATCATGTCTATGCCCCACATTGCAAACGGCCAAGGCGCAGTCAGAACATTCAGGGGAACCGGAGGAACATGCACCTTATCTGCATAAATCTGACACTTGTGGCATGTCCTAGAATGTTGGTAGCAATCAGCTTCCATGGTGGACCAGTAATATCCTGCCCGTAGGATTTTCTTAGCCATAGTATGTCCACTGGAATGCGTACCAAAGGTCCCTTCATGTAGATCTTCCATGATCCGTTCTGCTTCAGTTTTGTCCACACAACGCAGTAAGGTTGAATCATGGTTTCGCTTATACAAGATGTCGTTGCTAAGGAAGAACTTTGCTGAAAACCTCCTCAGGAATTTCTTATCATTGACAGATGCACCTTCAGGGTATTCCTGAGCTTCCAGATATCTCTTCACTTCGTGGTACCAAGGCTTCTCAGTCACCAATTCAGTTTCGAGATCACAACAGTATGCCGGTTCGTCCAGTTTCCAGATGATGATCCGGGGAGCCTCATTATCCCATTTAACCTTGAACATTGAAGACATTGTAGCTAACGCGTCCGCTAACTGATTCTCTTCTCTTGGAAAGTGCTCAAAGGTTATCTCTGTGAAGTGGGGAATCAGGGTCAACACACATTCTCTGTAAGGAATCAGGTTTGGATGTTTCGTATCCCACTCTCCTTTGATCTGATTGATCACAAGAGCGGAATCTCCGAAGACACTTAGAAATTTGATCCTTAGGTCGATTGCAGCTTGAAGACCCATGATGCACGCCTCATACTCCGCCATGTTGTTGGTGCAGTTGAAACATAGCCGGGCAGTGAGTGGAGTATGAGTACCTTGAGGTGATATGATTATGGCGCCGATACCATTTCCCAAAGCATTGGAGGCTCCGTCAAAGTGCATAGACCATCGGGATCCTGGCTCAGGTCCTTCATCCGGTCCAGGTACTTCACAATCAGTCACAATCATGATGCTTTCATCTGGAAACTCGAAGTTCATTGATTGGTAATCATCTACAGCTTGATGAGCTAAGTGGTCTGCCAATACACTTCCCTTGATGGCTTTTTGGGTTGTGTACTGAATGTCGTATTCCATCAAGATCATTTGCCATCTTGCAATTCTCCCAGACAGAGCAGGCTTTTCGAATATGTACTTTATAGGATCCATCTTTGAGATCAACAGGGTAGTGTGAGTCAGCATATACTGTCTCAGCCGGCGAGCAGCCCATACCAAAGCGCAGCAAGTTTTCTCGAGCAGTGAGTATCGGGTCTCACAGTCGGTAAACTTTTTGCTAAGGTAATAAATGGCATGCTCTTTTCGGCCAGACTCGTCATGCTGCCCCAGCACACACCCCATTGAGTTGTCGAGCACTGTCAGGTATAGTATCAGAGGTCTCCCTTCAACCGGTGGCATAAGGATAGGTGGTTCTTGGAGATACTCTTTGATTTTGTCAAAAGCAGCCTGACATTCATCGTTCCAACGTACTACCTGATCTTTCTTCAGCAGCTTGAAGATTGGCTCACAGGTAGCAGTCAGATGTGAGATGAAGCGAGCAATGTAATTCAGGCGTCCTAAAAAGCCTCTGACATCCTTCTCTGTCTTAGGAACTGGCATCTCTTGAATAGCTTTGACCTTAGCAGGGTCCACTTGGATACCTTTATCACTGACCACGAAGCCTAGCAGTTTTCCCGATCTTACCCCGAAGGTGCACTTGTTCGGGTTCAATCTCAGCTTGTACAGTTTCAGCCGGTCAAATAACTTCTGCAGATGATCTAGGTGCTCTTCCTCAGTCTGGGACCTTGCGATCATGTCGTCCACATATACCTCTATCTCGTGATGGATCATGTCATGAAATAAAGCAACCATGGCACGTTGGTAGGTTGCCCCAGCGTTCTTTAACTCGAATGGCATGACTTTGTAACAGAAGGTGCCCCACTGAGTAACAAATGTAGTCTTTTCCATGTCTTCAGGTGCCATCTTAATCTGATTGTAACCTGAAAAGCCATCCATGAAAGAGAACACCTTGTGCTGAGCTGTATTATCAACAAGGACATCAATGTGAGGTAAGGGGAAATCATCTTTGGGGCTGGCCCTGTTCAAATCCCTGTAGTCGACACACATTCTGACCTTACCGTCCTTTTTAGGTACCGGCACCACATTAGCAACCCATTGAGGATAAGAAGTCACTGCAAGGAACCCAGCATCAAACTGTTTCATAACCTCGGCCTTAATCTTCTCAGACATCTCTGGACGCATCCGACGGACCTTTTGCTTAACTGGAGGGCAGTCTTCCTTAGTTGGCAAATGATGGACGACAATATCGGTATCCAACCCGGGCATGTCTTCGTAGGACCAGGCAAAGATCTCCATATAATCATGTAACATCTTGGTTAACCGTTGCTTCACGCTGAGCTTTAGGTTGGCACCAATCTTTACCTTTTTTTTGTCTGCCTCAGTACCCAAGTTTATGGTTTCCACTGGCTCTTCATGGGGTTGAATTGCCCTCTCCTCCTGAAGTAACAGTCTTGCAAGCTCGCTAGGCACTTCGCAATCATCTTCACCTTCGTCTTCGGCTAAGTTGATCGGATTTTCGAAGTCATAATTGGCAGTAGCAGAGCTGTTATCAGTGAGATCCAGAGTGGATTGGAACCTGTATGAGTGAGTGTGTGTGTAAATACAGCTGTTTTTGAAAATTATGTAAAGGAAAAGAAAGACAGAAAAGGAACACAATATTTGCAATGCGAAAAACGTCCAAGATTTTCATTCATGATGTATAAAATGACAGTTTGTATGCCCTTACAAATAGAACCACGGTGCCTCGGGTAAGACACCGGGCCATAGAGTTTATCATTGTTTATTACAAAATAACGAAACAAAGAAATTCATTACTGCGTCACAAAGGTAACAGGGGTATGGTCCTTTGTACTCCAATTGTTCAATCCGCCTTCGGCCGTCGGATAGATCCAGCTACTAAATTCAGCTTCGTCCATTTCATGGTCTTCCCCCACAGCATTCACTCCTGAGCTTTTAATAAATACCGGAGGCCTTCCGATCTTCGCTTTCCTCATAGCTCTCTGACCTTCTGAGGTAAAACCCAGCCCAAGTTTATCAGTCTTCTGAGTAAAGTCTGGGAGTCTGCCCCAGTCGGCACATTCACCCTTCTGAACCACAGCCCGGGCATCCTTCAGGGAAGCCATCTTCAAAGGAGCACCTTCTTCTGTTGCTGTTGCTGTTGCTGCAATGGGAAACACCTCCTCGAAATGCTGAAAGGGGGTTTCAATAAACTCCCCATCCATCTCAATGTATCTGAAAGAGTTTAGGTGACTCACCATATATTCTTCCTCTCCTTGCACAGTGACAATCTTCCCTCTGACGGGGTACTTCAGCTTCTGATGCAAGGTAGAGGTCACTGCCCCAGCCTTATGTATCCAGGGTCGACCCAGTAGACAAGAGTAAGATGGACGGATATCCATCACATAAAAAGTGGAGTCGAACACCTGAGAGCCCACACGAATTGGAATATCAACCTCTCCATGGACCATCCTCTTTGAACCATCAAAGGCCCTGACGATGATGTTGCTGGGTTTCAATTCCAGGCCTTTACAATCTAGACGGTCCAAAGCCTTCTTGGGTAGCACATTCAAAGATGAACCAGTATCAACCAACACATGTGCCAAGGTGGTGCCCCTGTATTCAATTGAGACATGCAGAGCATCATTATGGTCTCTTCCCTTCGCGGTCAAGTCAGCATCGGAGAAACCCAAGCCATTGTCTGCGTTAGACTTGCTACGCAGTCAGTAAACTGGACTGCAGAGGTTTCATGTGGCACATGGGCCGTCTTGAGGAATGAGATTAGGGCCTTAGCATGGGCCTCGGAGCACAGCAATAAAGAGAGCATGGAGATCTTGGAGGGCGTATGCCCCAACTGTTCCACAACATTAAAATCGCTCTTCTTTATAATCTTCAGAATCTCCTCCATCTCTTGTGGGGAGGCCTCAGCAGTTATGGGTACGGGTGCCTCCATCTGGGCAGGCTCAACTTTAATTCCCTTGCCCCGAGCATTGGATGACTCGGCAGCAGGAGAAACAATCGGATCAGCAGCAGGAACAACAACTTGATCGGCAACAGGAATAGGTGTACTTGTAGGAATTATCAGGAGCGGTCTTCGGGCAGCAGGCGGTGCAATGTCAGGCGAGAAGAGCCTGCCACTGCGGGTAACTTTGGCTGGGCCAGTGATGTCACAAATGCTGGCGCCAGCGTTGAACTCTTGTTTAATCCCATTCACATATACGTCTGCCCCATAGTGCCAAGGGACAGCTTTATCAGATACATAAGGCAAGGGCCCTGGAACAGTGATAATAACAGGTGCAACTGTCATAATTTGAACGGGCTTCTTCTGGAGAGCCGGGATCAGATTATTGAAGATAGTCACCACAGAAACTTCTTCCACTGGAACCAACCGAACAGCAGACTTCTTGAATAGAATCTCCTTGCTATCCATTAAGCTTTGGATGCCTAACTTTAGCAAGGGACAACCAGATGGGGACACAGCACAGAATAGGCAACCCTCACTACAACCCGGAAATAAACCGGCTTGCAGTAGGTTCTTCTTGACGATCTTTAGAGGAGTGGCTAGATCATCCACAGAAACAGCATAAACGTCTTCATCAACAGCATTTACCCCATGCTGAGGCATAGGGGCAGTAACTACATTCGGCTTTGCAGGCGCTTCGAATTGTATCTCCTTTGCGTCGATAAGGTCTTGTACCTTATTCTTTAACGCCCAACAGTCATCGGTAGAGTGCCCCGGGCTATCTGAATGGTAAGCACAACGAGCATTCGGGTTGTACTTGGGAGATGTTGTATTTGGGAACTTTGGAGCCTCCCTGACAGTCACCAAGTTAGTGGATAGCAACTGTGGCAGGATCTGTGATAGGGTCATGCTTAACCGGGTAAACTCTCGCCGGGGTCTTTCAGCCCTTTGAGGATTATTTGGCCGGGGAGCGGCAGCAGGCTTAGCAATCATCACCGCGCTGACAGATTGGCGGTGCTCAGGTCTCTCTGATTTCCTAGAACCATACACGGCACTAGACTCCTTCTTGAATGGTTTCTTTTCCGAACTAGATGATGCACCCTTTGCAATCTTCCCGGACTTTAACCCAGCTTCAATTCTCTCTCCAGTCAAGATTAAATCAGTGAAACCAGCAGAAGAATTCCCAATGAGATGGTTGAAAAACGGCCCAGATAGGGTCCCCAAGAACATGTCTACCAACTCCCGATCAGTCAATGGTGGCTGCACCCTGCCAGCCAGGTCTCTCCATTTCTGAGCGTACTCTTTAAAACCTTCGCTTACACCTAACGACATACCCTGGAGTTGGGTACGCGTGGGGGCAAGGTCGGCATTATATTGATACTGCTTGTAGAAAGCAGTAGCCAACTCCTCCCAGTTACGAACCTTGGTTCCATCCAGCTGATAGAACCATTCGAGATGAGTCCCTGAAAGACTCTCCTGGAAGAAGTGGATCCATAAATTTTTATCCGCAGAGTACGGCTGAATTTTCCGAACATAGGACCTTAAATGCAGCTTGGGACAAGACGCCCCGTCATATTTGGAGAAGGATGGTGCTTTGAACTTATGGGGGATGATCACACCAGTTGACAAACCCAGATCTCCGAAGTCCAGCCCAGGTACCTGTTGAACCTCCATAGCCTTCAACATGTCCTCCAGTTGCTTGTATCTGTCGTCTGCAGGAGGGTACTGCTCTTCATCAAAATCTGTCTCGTTGTCGGAGACTACCGGACTAGGGACCTTTACTTCTGCCTGAGAAGGACTCTTGCCAACAGAAGAACCAGCCTCTTCATGCAGCAGAGTATTGCCAAACCTTCGGCCCGAGTTGAACAGAACAGTTCTTCTCTTCTTCTTCTTCTCCTTCTTCAGGAGCATAGCCTTTAATTCTTCTTGGCCTTTAGCCAGACCCTTGATCAGTTCTTGAAACTGCGCATTCTGCGCCTGAAGAGCCTTGATTGATGTCTCAGTTGATGCAGATTCGGGATTCATGATGCTGAAATAAACAGCAAAGAACTGTAAGCAACCTGAAAAGTGGAAAAACCTGCTATGCACATGATGTATGAAATGCGTATGCAATGCATTCAAGGGTTCGAAAGTTCAAATTTGTTGTAGACAAAAAGGAACACCCATTATTATTAAGGAAATAATTGTTTAATACATCAAAGCCTCATGGGCAAAAAGTACAAAAATCAAATCAATCCCAAAATACACTGCGCATCCTCTTCGGAGCTATGTAGGTGTTGAGATTCCTCTCCTCATGCAACAGGCGAGTGAGCTTCAAGACCTTCTTTTCACTGGCATGCAGATTAGTCTCGAGAGAATTTCGTTCTTCCTTAAGCTGGATCCAGCTCTTCTGCATCTCTTCCCAGGATGTGGGCATATCAGGGTGCTGAATAGTGTAGGACACTTCCCCTTCCAAGACTGGTTCTTTGACTACCGGGATCATGTGAGGGTAAGGCATCACTAACTTCTGAGAGCGGGCGCGTACCCACTTGAGATAGGGTTCCAATGGGATGGAGTTCCTGTGCCCCAATGTTTTGCTGTCTATCCTACTGGGCATCCTCCAAGCTCTGATAAATCTCTGGCGAAGTCCTTGAGTATCGTTGTCGAAGTCAAAAACTATATCAGGAATTAACATGTCATGAGGACCATCCCTCCGAGCATAACCAAACTGTCTCCAAGCCAGGCATGGGCTATAAGTAATACCTCCTCTGATTCCAAGTAAAGGAACATTAGGGTACTCCCCGCAATGATCAATGATAGTGACATCTTCTCTGGACCTAGGGCACCAATGTATATCTGCATGTGTAAGAGTCATCAACCGTTGTGACCATCTCAAACCCCACTCATTCTTCAAGGCTGATTGTGGAAGGTGCGAAATAAACCACCTTCCCAGGAGAGGAGTGCAACACATAAGGACACCTCTTTTTCTCATGGTTCGAGTGTAACATGAGTAAAGGATGTCCCCCAGCAACGTAGGTATGGGATTCCTGGACATGAAGATCTGAACAGCACTGATATCAATAAGCTGATCTGGGTTAGGGAACAACACCAAACCATAAACAAGGAGGGCCACAACCTCTTCAAAGGCTTGCAAGTCAAGGGAGTTCCAACATTCATGGGCCTTTTCAAACAGAAACCTGGCTAAGAACCCTTTGATACCACTTCTAACTTCCCAATGTCCCTTGAGGTCAGATGACTGTAGGTGCAAGGCTTTAGCAATCTCTTCAAGCTTAGGTTCCTTTTCTGTACCGTTGAAGGGTAGCTGATCAAGGATAGGGATCTTTAGGAGCCGGGAGAACTCCTCCAATGTAGGTACCAACTGATAGTCCAAGAAGGTAAAGCAGTGATGCAGAGGGTCAAAGAACTGGAACAAGACCTTTATCATATCTTCCTCAATGTTGGTGTTGACCAAGCTGATGAGGCTTCCATGCTTTTCACTGAATGAAGAGTTCTCGGGAATCCTGGATATAAGCTCCTTAAGCTGAGGAGGGATCCTTACAAGACTGATTTGAATGGTCTTTCTACGAACAGTTTCCATGTCCTACAAAACAAGAACAAAGATGAAAATTCGAACCCCTGAAATGGTTAGTCAATGCATATGATGCTGGATGATGTCATGATGCTATGATTAAATACACCACAGATATTTACAAAGACAAACATGCAAGGCACACAAGGCACACAAGACAAGCCCTTAGGGTTTAAGGCCAGCATGGGGTCTAGGTAGTACCCTCTTGAAGTTGGTGGGTTCAACCTGTCCTAATCAAAGTAACCGGGTTCTAAGGTTCCCAATATCACGGGATTGCTTTCATTGTTCATCGTTTCGATTTAGCCACTGAACTGGCGACCGAAATATTCCAGGAAAGCAACCCTCAATTGAGTGTAGTATCGAGTATCAACCAACCTCGGACTGCACCAAAGTCAGTTATCTCACTACCCTAAAGAGGCCAAGATAGTTCAATTAAGGTTCCTAAGGTCTGTTGATGCTTCACGACACCACGCGGAGGCCCCGTACTCTCCTTGACTGAACTCAAGGGTTACCGGTACACACCAAAGTGCCACATCAACGTAGCAGACTGTTTCAACCATGTCGGTATACCCCGCACAGTTCCCTCACAGCCTTGTTGCTACTTTCTAAGAAGGTATCCCCCAGATCCGGGTTTAGGATCTATAGAACTCCCAAGCAACCCACAATAATAAAGCAAGCAAAGAAGACAATTGAAAACATAGTTATGACCTAGCCCTAAGGTACACCCCACTTTATAAGTTAGTCCCCAGCAGAGTCGCCAGTTCTGTGATCGGTGGATCTGGAACTGACTGTTTAACGCTGGTTCGCGAAATGTCGCGGAAGCAAGAGTCGCCACCGTCTTTTATTTTCTCCAATTGGAAAGGACAAAAGCACAAAAAAATTCCTTAAAGAGATTGCTCTCGGTTCGGGAGGTAGGTTATAGAAAGGGAAGGTGTTAGCACCCTTTCTATCCATGGTTATCCATGGGCTCTTAGATACTTGCTCATTTGTGTTTTCAAAAGGTTTGTTCGCTTTTCAATTGTGGGTTTAAAAAAGTTTCTTTGAAAATTTCAGATCGACTCATGCGTCAGAGTGTTTGAAAAATTGTTTTGAAAGCTTTTGAAAAGTGTCGGTGTGAAAAGATTTTATTTGTTTTTGAAGAGAGCAAGTATCTATGAGAACCTACCTACCCTAAGGAATTCGTCTGTGTAAATGTCCTTTAAAGTAGTGCCATCCCACCATTGAGAGGTAGGTAGCACCACCGTTGGAGGTGTTCGGGTCAATTCGAAGGTTCGGGACATGGTGATCACCAGAGCAATGGGAAGACACCTTAGAAGCTACCCTCATGCCAGGTTCCCGGATCATGAGGACTTACTAAGACATCCTCTACTCGACGATCACCTTTCGAGGCAAGGCAACAGTGAGGCGTACCCTAGGGGTGGTGTGTGCGATTCGTGTGTCGTTTTCATTGATATTTGTCTTGTCATGTTTGTTGTGATCTACGCTTGATTTTATTTTTAAGGCCATACATTCTTGCATGCATATTTAACAGCTTAAAAGTTGTGAGGAAAATAAATCTACAATTATTACAAATGGCGCGGGTCCACATCGCCAAAATTAACCAGGACCCGATTTGACGGAAAGTAAATAAAGCAAAAGAAATAAAAGTGCGAGAGGTTAAATTGTCCTAATTACATGGCTTTGGGAGAGGTACATGGTTATTTAAACGACATAAAATAAATATGCGAAATTAAACAAAAAATATGGGCGTTGGACCCTTTTGCAAAAAATTAAAGTTAATGAGGAATTAAAATTAAAATTAAATGTTTTTTGGTATTTTTATGTTTTTTAAGATTTAATGGAAAAAGAATTAATAAAAAAAACTAAAATGAAATGTCAAACCTAATTCTAATTATTTTTAAGTTATGGTGAAAATATTAAATTAAAATCTAAATGAAACCCTAATTAATTATGTACAATTTAATTATGAAAATAAAATAAGTAATATTATTATTATGACAAAAAGGAAAATTGAAAGGAATAAAGTTTATTAAACCTAAATTCTATGTTTTTTTGGATTTTTGGTTATTAAAAAGAATTAAAGTTAAAACCTATTTTACTAAATTTATTTACATGCATTTTTATGAAAATAATATTGGAAATAAAAGTTATTATATTTTTGCCCTTTTTCTGGTTTTTATGATATTTTTGTATTTTGGTAAAAAATAATTATTAATTTAAACAAATAAAGAAAAAAATTAAAAATAAAATAAGAAAAATATAGAGAAAGCAAACCAGGGGGGGTTCAGGCCCCAAAGTGGAGGTCTTAGTGTGAAATTCTGGCCCATTAAACTTGAGATTGTTTGACTTTTCCAGGCCACGTATGCGCGTGTTGACTAGTCCTCATGGTGTTTTTCGATTCTGAGCCCTTGATCTGCATCCCTTGGACGCGTGGACCTTTGGATTTTGAGGCGTATGGTGCATCCTGAACATTAGCGCTGCATAGGAAGACATATTGCAAAATAATATGGAAGTTATACAGACCTGGGACTCGAACCCAGGTCTTGGACGTCAATGCATTGATCGCTTGCCAGCTGAGCCATGAAACGCATGTTATATATGTTAGACAAACAAATAATAAAAAGAGAAACAACGCATTAGTGACTGAAGCGCGCGAAATTTAAAAACAGCGTATCATGTGTGGACAGCACATCATCTTCTCCATTATCCCTGTAAAACAAAAACAGAGGCAACGGTTTTTATGGCGTGGGTTTAGAGGGCTTTAGGGAAAATAGCGAACAGCGCTACAGGATCCATAAATTGTTCGCGACAAGTGTTTCTTCTTCGTCTCTCTGCACTGAATTGGATGGTGGTGGCCTGGAACCTCAATTTTTCCTTATCTCAAAAAACCCAATTCAAAATGCTGAAAACCCTAAAAGCCACGCATGGTGAAATCTTATATACAGCGTAATAATGCAATTAAACATGATGGTTAGCTTTAGAATCTCATGAGGAATAAGAATCAATAAAAAAAATGCTGTAAAAATGCTTGAAAATGATGCACGATAATGGAATTTTCTTGATGCAGTTTGAGTTCAATCTACCAGTTCTTGGCGTTTTGATCAATGATTCTGATTGGAATCCACTCAATAGACCTTGAGCAAGCTATTGGAATGAAAATTAGGCTTTGAATCGTCCTCCAACAATGATTTCAGTTTTGTGTTTTCAAGGAATTTTTTCAAGTTTCCAATGGCCTTTCTTGCGCAGCTTTTTGTGTCCTAGGATTAGGTTTATGTTTCTGATTATGTAGTGAAGGCATTAGGTTAACAAAATTGGCCAAAATCTTTTTCATTCATTGATTTCAATATTTGATTTTCCACCATTATTTTCATATCTTTTTTCACATGTTCTTGTGCAAATCATGATCCAATTAGTCCAAATCTTTCCCTATTTAGTTGTACACGAAATCTTGAGTATCAAACATGCATAAAAAGATTGGTTAGGTCATGTTAGATATTTTTCACATATTTATATAATTTAAATGAATTAATATGAATAATAATTCAAATAAATAAATAAAAAATGAGAAAATACTTCCCTTTGGGCCAAGTGGTCGTGCACATGCTTGGAATGATGAATCATGGAAGAAAAATGGGCCCATTTGCAATTTTAGGTCATTTGGATCAAAGTTGACTTTTCAAAATATCCAAAAATTTCCCAACTTCCACAAGGCATAACTTGCTCAATTTTTAAGCTTTTCTCATGTTCTTGGACATTTTGGAAAGGTCTTTGAGTCCTCTAACCAATGCCTTTGGTCCCATGTCATTTTGATTTACCAATCTCAAGTTATGGCCTTTGACTTAAAGTCTCTTTTTGCTGACTTTTGAAAATGACCTATAATGTTGAAATTGATAACTTTTTGTGAGAGCATTTCTTGGACTTGAAGTATGAAGATGAGTTGTAGTAAATGTCTTTCTCTTCAAAATGAGCTTTGGATGGAATTTTTCTGATAATCCATGTGAAAGTTATGCCCTGGTCAATTTCAGTTGACTTTTTCAGCTGTCCAAATATAGTAACTTTTGCATCTTTGATGATTTCTGAGCCAAATTTTGAGAATCATGATCAAGCATTGATCAAATGATGTTTGTGGCTTAAAAATGATATGTTGACCAAAAATTTGAACTTTTGACTGCCAAATGACCATTTTGCCCCTACAGTTGACTGTAGTGCAATTTAGGGTTTTGACTGTGCAATTTTGAGCTGAATGCCTTGAGACTTGATATGAGGATGCTTGACCACATTTGTAGGCATATGAGACTTGATTGGGCCTTTGAAAACTTCCTTTTCTTGATCAGAACACAAACCCTAGTTTTGACTGTATAGGAGACAGTTGCACTGTGCAACCCTTGGGGAGTTTTGTGACTTGGCTTGGCAATTTCTTGAAGAATATGGGAGGGCAAATTTTGGGGTACAACACACGGCCATACTGCCAACGCCATTGAAGAAGATATATTTGTTACTTCAGTTGATGAGCTTATGACCCCATTCTTGACTATCAAAAAGAACTTGTTGATTGCTGGTGTATTCCCAGGCTGTGATGAAAGCTGTCATTTCTATTTGTCCTTACCAACCAGCTGTCCTTTGTTGAAAGCAGGCGTTCAGTGCCTAATAGACAACAAGGAAATTTTGTTCGAAAAGACTTATGTTCCACCTGTTCCTTACAATAATGTTTCCATCGTTACCATTTCCGCCAATTCTTCCAGGGTCTCCACCAAAACACCCGTTAGAATTACTTCTGTTGTACGCTTCAGTTTTTCAAAACATTGGCTACTGACTTCCAGTGCAATCGATTTGCATGGTTGTGCAATCAATTGCACAGTCAAAAATTTGGAAATTTGGCTATTGGAACCCCGTGCAATCGATTTTCATGGTTGTGCAATCGATTTCACACTCAAATTTTTTGGAAATTTGGCTACTGGAACCCCGTGAAATTGATTTGCATGGTTGTGCAATTGATTGCACGCTGTATGATTTTGAAAAACAGCTGCCTTACACCTGCCTGTTCATGATACTATTTCATGGAAAACTTCTCACTCAATCTTGGCAAGTGTTCATGATTTTTACCAACCTTTTCTTCAAAGGTTACTGCATTTTAGCCTAAAAAATGAACCAAATGATGATGATTGAAATGAAGAGTTTAAAGCCAAGAAAACTTACCTTGAAACTGAAATTTGTGCTTTGAGTTTGAGCTGCTGTATAGGCTGTTGTTGAACTTGGGAAGTGATGATAGTGATGTTACAGAAGTTTTTCTTGTGTTTGAACATTTTTATATGATGTATGTGGAGTGTTTAGATGGTTGGACAGAATTTGCAAGGTATGAGAGGTTCAAAGGTTTGGACTTTAAAACTCAAGAGTGGAAGTTTTGTAGACTGTTATGGCTTTTGATGGTTAGTTTACAACAAGACTTCTGGTTTTCATTCTCTTTTTTTCTAATTTGTTCTAACCTTTTTCCAACCTCTTTCTCTTGCAAATGCTTCTTCTATTTATAGGCAAGAGGTTTGTGCTAATGAGCTGACTAAGTTTGCAAGACATCATGTTATGGTTTGGTTGGGATGTAAGTATCAAACTATGTCAAGTACTCCATGGTTCCAAGATGAAGTACCAAAGTTGCTGGTTTAGAGGGGTTGATTTCCATGTTTTATGGTTTTAGTGAAATCAGAAACAAGCAAGGTATGGGCTCAAGACAAACTTTGTACAAAAAGCTTGTTTTTCAAGAATAGCAATGGTGCCTTTATGCCATAAATGGAAATATCTTTTGGACAATGGCTCAAACACTTGGGTAATAGCTCAAGCTCTTGTGTAAACATTAAATTATATAAAGATTTGCAAGTCACAAGGCCTGCAAAGTAAGATTATGCAGCATAGCATAAGGGTTTTGTTGTGTGTTCTTTAATAGAATGACTTGTAAATCAAGAGTGGATGCCCAACTTCATGCCCTTGAATCTCCTAGCTCAAGTATGATAAATTCATGCTCTTGGATGTTTTGGAAAGCTTGAAACTCCCTCCATAACTTTCATGTTGGCCATTTTGACAAAATCATCTTGGAACTATGTGAAAAATGCCAAGAAGTTGGGATAAAATCCTACACAAAAATCTGTTGAAAATTTCCCTAAGTCCTAAATGAAAATGCCATGACTTCATGAACTTATAACTTGAGATCCAAGCATATTTAGGAGAAGTTGTGTAAAGAAATGTTATAGATATCATGGAGATCTATAAATTTCATGTTTAAAGTTTCCCTTGAACCGTCTTGCATCTTGGTGAAAGAATGGCATGAAGTGATGAAATTATCATGTATAAAAACACTTAGAAAATTTCTAAGTCTTGGAAATCTTGACTTTTCAAGTTGACTTTTGACTTTCTTAACTTCTTGATGATCAAGCTTGATATTTTTGAATGTCTTGATGAATTGTGATATTTGAAACTTAATGTTGACCAAAAAGTCAAAGTTTGACTTTCCAGTATGCAATTGACCATTTTGCCCTTGTTCCAATTTCAAGCCTAAATTGATGTATCAGTGCTGCAAACTTGATGTCATAGAATACCTTGTGAGAAAATACTTAACAAATGAGAGGGCAAATTTTGGGGTACAACAGTGTGAAAAGTTTTTATTGAGCAAGTACTTAAGATTCTACCTACTTGAAAAAAGATTTTTCGTTCTATTTCCTTTAGACAGCGCTATCCTACTATTAAGGAATAGGTAGCACCGTCGTTGGAGTTTGTAAGGGACAATTCGAAGGGGACAAATACAATCACTAAAGAAATAGTTAAAAAACCTTAATAGTAACCCTAGAGTCTGAAGATCTTTTCGAGGCAATGTTTCCGAGGCAACATTCGAATGGGACATTTGATCTTTTAGACAAGAGGGCGACCATTAAAATCTTCTATGCTTAATGACTGTTTACCGAAGGCAACCGTAGCGAGGCAAACCCTAGGAGTAAACATGTGCATGTGAATTTTTTTAGTTATTTAGTCTTTGCACATTAGGTGATCTACCGTTTTAATTTTTCCAGACATTCTTGCCATACAATCCTATTAGCCATGCATCTAGACAGTTAAAGATTGCGGGAATTTAAAGTGCGAAAAATAAACCTAGCTATTACATGGCTTTGACAGTTACATAATTGCCTTGACGGGAAATAAAAGTGCGGAATTTAAAATCCTAATTAAAACTATTACAACCTTGAAACAGTTACAATAATAATAAGAAAGAAAATTAAAAACACGCGGTAAATTAAAGGCGAGAGAAATCAGGGTTTTGACCCTTGACTAAACCTAATTGCAATTGATTAACGAAGATCATTTTTTGGTCATTTTTTATTTAAGAAAATGTTTAATTGCAAATTGATCAAACCTAATTTCTAATTGTTTTTAAATTATGAAAGAAATTAAATTAATTAATTAAAGAAATAGAAAATATTTTGTACAAAAAGATTTTGTATGTTTTTGGTTTTTTATTTGAGAAAAGAAATATAAATTGTAAAATTAAAACCTAGATTCTATTTGATTTTAAATGAAATAAAAATTAAATTTACCTAACTTACTAATCAAATTAAATAACTTATTATTAAAAAAATTGTTTTTTTGTGTTTTTTTTTGTGATGTGTTGATTTTATGATTAATTAAAAAAATAATTAATTTTTTGGTGAAAAATAATTAAACAAAAGTAATTAAAACAAAATAAATAAATAAAGAAAAGAAAAAGAATGGGCCTGTATGCTAGCAAAAAGGGGGGGTGTGAAAATCTGAATGTTGGCCCATTAAGCATCAAGCCCGGTCAACCATGTTGGATTAGGTTCAAGTGTTGACTTGAGGAATGAACGGGCGTTGAGGGTGTATGATAGTCACTTGGAGAGTTGATATGCTGGATCTGTGAACAGGAAATAAGAAAATATGGAAAACGCTGGGACCTGGGATCGAACCCAGGTCCTCACGCCTAAATCCAATGCCACGCTGCCAGCTGAGCTATGCTTGTTAATTGTTAACATAATAAAAACAAAACATAATATAAGGAAAATAAAAGAAGTTGATCCTAAGCGCGCAAAATTCAAACGAACGATTGGTTAGCTGACACGCATTGTCTTCTTCCCTGGAACCATCGTCTTAGATTTCTGAACCTTTACCTACAGACGCAAGTCTGTTGCTAAAAACCGGTGTCATTCAAAAATTCCACACAAGCATGATAAATCAATTGTGATGGTACTAATCAACTCGTCTTAGTCTCACGAGTGTCATGGTACCTCATTCATGGCCCAATTTTTCCTGTATAACAAAGCCCTAAAAACATCTCAGAAACCCTAATAATGGCAACTATGGATTCCTGCACGGTAAATGCAATTAAAGGGTACAGATAGCTTGCAAACAAGATGATAAACACAAATATATGGTTAGCATGCGTTTAGGTTGCGTAAAACATTGAAATCGAGTTTGAGTTTTAGGGCAAACCTTGATTCCTTTGGGGACGATTTCCGGATGCTTTGAGGCTTGCAAATGATGTTGTTAGCTTCCTGGGATGTCCAAGAATCGATTGGAAACGTTGGACTGGCTTGAATTGGCATGTAGACAAAAATAGGTCTAACACTTTTCTTGCAAAATTTTGGTTTCTTTCTTGCTGTTTCACGCCTCCAATCCTTATGCTTATGGTCTGGAATTATTGTGTATATGTACTAGACTGAATTAGGTTAATAAAATTGGCATGAATCTTGAGAAATAATGGAGATTTAATTTGATTTGCTTCATGTATGATATCTTTCTAAAACAAGCTTCAATCTAATCTTTTCCAACCCTAATGGGCCTTGCACGAATTGATCATCATGCTAGCTGTATATGGACTCCAAATGTGCACAAAAATCTCAAGATTTGATTTGTTTTCATTATTTTACCATTTAATTTGAGTTATTTTGATATAAATGAATAAAAAATCAAAATAAATGATAAAAGCAATAAAATAATAGGTGTAAAAGCTCAGGGATCGTGGGTCCTCTTAGAAACATGTTTCAAGCAAGAAAACAAGGGCCCCTTTGGAAAAAATGCAAATTTGATCAATGTTGACTTTTGACAATTTTCCAAAAATTACCAACTTTGACAATGCATAACTCCCTCAATTTTGACCATAGGGGGGTGTTCTTGGACTTTTTAGAAAGACTAGGATGTCCCCTAAACAACCCTTTTGGTCTCATCTCAATTGAGTCTTCCATGTTCATGTAATAAGCTTTGACCCAAAAGGTGTTTTTGTTGACTTTTCAAAAGGACCTATAATGTCAAATTCATATCTTCTTGTGAGTGCATATTTTGAACTTGTGGGATGAAGATGAATTGTATGGAATTACATCCTATTCAAAATGAGATTTGGATGGAAAATTTCTAATAAATCATGAAGAAGTTATGCTTGGTCAAAGTTGGGTTGAATTTTCCTGCAAAAACCCTAATTTAGTAACTTTTGGGTTTTGATGAATTTGGAGCATCCCTTGAGGAATCTTGATCAACCCTTGATCAAATGATGGAAGTTACTTCAAAATGTTGATGTTTACCAAAAATATTGAGGTTTTACTGTATGTGGGCCACAGTTGACTTTTGACCTAGTACAGTCGATTCTCAAGCATCTGAGCAGTTGACTGAGCAAACTTCTTATGCAAGGCTTGAAATTTGACATGGAGAATCTTGGGAACATATTAGGACCTTGGGAAGCATTTGAGTCCTTTGTGGTTCACACATCTGGATGAAAAAGGAAACCCTAATTTGGGGTGTACTTCCTTAGGAGAGAGTTTGTTTAGCCAACTCTTGGGCAATCTTGAGCAAATTGAAGATCTCAATGGACATTTGTTGAATAAAATGGGCGGGCAAATTTTGGGGTACAATAGTTGCCCATGTTCAATCTTCTTAAACCTGAGGGTGTAGATTGGCTCGTCTGCCTTTCGTGATCTGAAGGTGGAAGATGATTGGACACTAGAGTGCCCAGAAATTTGCACTCACATGAAGTGGCACTTGATTTGTGATATCGGGAATGGGCTTACAAATGCCATTTGGAAGTTGATGATACAAGATTATTGGAGATGGGCTTAAAGATGCCATCCTGGATGTGACGGAGAATCGTCGGAGATGGGCTTAAAGATGTCATCTAGATAATGTTGATTTCATGATACATTCCTTCGATGAGAGTTCCTGTTGTTATTGTCGGTGAGGAATCTGCTGAGGAACATTGGTATCTATCTTGGGAGAAATAGAATTTTAGGAGCTTCAGTTGTCCGTTACTCTACTGGGGAAATGCGAAACCAATTGTGTTTGATCAGGTTCTAGTCTTATGGTGTTGTGGACCGCTGTTTGGGGGTAAGAGAAGAGGAACCTGAATAGTAAGGTTATGAGAAGGAACCTGGATAGTAGGGTTGCTTCGATATGGAAGCCTGGATAGTAGGGTTGTGAGAAGGAACCTGAATAGTAGTGTTACTTCGATGTGAAAGCCTGAATAGTAGAGTTGTGAGAAGGAACCTGGATAGTAGGGTTACTTCGATGTGAAAGCCTGAATAGTAGGGCTGTGAGAAGGTACCTGGATAGTAAGGTTACTTCGATGTGAAAGCCTGGATAGTAGGACTGTGAGAAGGAACCTGGATAGTAGGGTTAATTCGATGTGAAAGCCTGGATAGTAGGGCTGTGAGAAGGAACCTGGATGGTAGGGTTACTTCGATGTGAAAGCCTGGATAGTAGGGTTGTGAGAAGGAACCTGGATAGTAGGGTTACTTCGATGTGAAAGCATGGATAGTAGGGTTGTGAGAAGGAACCTGGATGGTAGGGTTACTTCGATGTGAAAGCCTAGATAGTAGGGCTGTGAGAAGGAACCTGGATAGTAGGGTTACTTCGATGTGAAAGCCTGGATAGTAGGGCTGTGAGAAGGAACCTGGATAGTAGGGTTACTTCGATGTTAAAGCCTAGATAGTAGGCCTTCATATCGAAGTAACCCTAGTATCCAGGTTCAGCTTGTACCTTGACCAGACATGCAGTTCACTTCCGCTTCCTCAAGCAGGAGTTATTTCCCCAGTTCTGTGATACGGTGGCAGAACCGGTTGTTTAATACTAGTTTGCGTTTTGCGTTTGGTGTTTGCAAAATGTCGCGGTAAGCAAGAGTCTCCACCGACTTTTATTTCATCCAATCATGGAAAAGGAAAAAGAACAGAAAAAACCTTTTTCGAGATATTTTGAGTACGGGGGATTCATGGTTTTCCATGGGCTCTTAGGTACTTGCTCATCTTTTTAAAATTTCTTGTGTGTGTGCTTGCTTTGAAAATGTTTTACTTCATGATAACCCTTGTATCAGTCCTCAAGAATGTGACAAGTTGTTTTGAAAACTGTTTTGAAAGGTGTTTGTGTGAAAAGTTTTTATTGAGCAAGTACTTAAGATTCTACCTACTCGTAAAAAGATTGTTCGTTCTATTTCCTTTAGACAGCGCTATCCTACTATTAAGGAATAGGTAGCACCGTCGTTGGAGTTGTAAGGGAAATTCGAAAGGGACAAATACAATCACTAAAGCAACAGTTAGAAAACTTTAGTAGTAACCCTAAAGTCTTAAGATTTTTTCGAGGCAACGTTTCCAAGGCAACATTTCTGAGGCAACATTTCCGAGGCAACATTCGAATGGGACATTTGATCTTTTAGAAAGGAGGGCGACCACTAAAATCTCTTATGCTTAATGACTGTTTACCGAAGGAAACCGTAGTGAGGCAAACCCTAGGAGTGAACATGTGCATGTGAATTGTTTCAGTTATTTAATCTTTGCACATTAGGTGATCTACCGTTTTAATTTTCCAGACATTCTTGCCATACAATCCTATTAGCCATACATCTAGACAGTTAAAGATTGCGGAAATTAAAAATGAGAGGAAATAAAACCTAGCTATTACAAGGCTTCAGGGAGGGGGATTAATTACATGACCAAAAATCAGGGATTTAAATAGTAAATAAAAACCCTAAGTTAACTATTACAAACCCTGAACAGTTACAAAATAATGGAAAAATAAATAACAAACGCGCGGTGAATTAAATACGAGGAAAGTTGAAAAGATAACCTAAAACTCTAATTGAGAGCAAAAGATATTTTTTTGGTTTTTTTATTGAAGAAAATATTTAATTGCAAATTGATTAAACCTAATTTCTAATTGTTTCTAAATTATGAAAGAAATTAAATTAACCTAATTTCCTAATTTAATTAATTAATTAAAGAAACAAACAAAATCTTTTTTGTACAAAATATTTTCTATTTCTTTAATTAGATTTAACTGATCAAGCCGAGTTTGGATCCAGTCGTCTTTGTTCAAACCCGCATCCTTCATAATCCTGAGAGAGGGTATCTGGACTTCGATGGGTAGAACTGCCTCCATGCCATATACCAGAGAGTAGGGTGTTTCCCCTGTCGATGTTCGTGCTGAGGTACGGTATCCATGAAGAGCGAATGGTAACATCTCATGCCAGTCTTTATATGTCACCGTCATTTTCTGTACAATCTTCTTGATGTTCTTGTTAGCAGCTTCAACAGCCCCATTCATCTTCGGTCGGTAGGGAGAAGATTTATGATGTTGTATCTTAAATTGTTTACAAAGCTCGATGATCATCGTGTTATTGAGATTCGTACCATTGTCAGTAATAATCCTCTCTGGTACACCATATCGACAGATCAGATTGTGTCGGATAAACCGCGCCACGACGTTCTTGGTCACAGTAGCAAAAGAGGCAGCCTCAACCCACTTTGTAAAGTAATCAATAGCTACTAAGATGAAACGATGCTCGTTAGATGCAGTAGGTCTGATCTCGCCGATCATGTCGATGCCCCACATCGCAAAGGGCCAGGGAGCTGTCAGGACGTTCAAAGGAACTCGAGGCACATGCACCTTATCAACATATATTTGGCATTTATGACAAGTTCGAGAGTGCTGATAACAATCGGCTTCCATAGTGGACCAGTAATATCCTGCCCGTAGGATCTTCTTAGCCATGGTATGTCCACTTGAATGGGTTCCGAAAGTGCCTTCATGTAGCTGTCAAGATCCTCTCTGCTTCGCTCTTGTCTACGCACCGTAATAATGTGGAGTCATGGTTGCGTTTATAGAGGATTCCATTACTGCGGAAGAACTTTGCAGTGAACCTTCTCAGAAACTTCTTATCATTGATAGATGCCCCTTCAGGATACTCCTGAGCCTCGAGGTACCTTTTGACTTCGTAGAACTAGGGTTTGTCTGCCACTTCTTCAGTATCGATTTCACAGCAGTGTGCCGGTTCATCCATCCTCTCAATGGTAATATGGGGAGCTTCATTGTCCCATCTAACCTTGAACATAGAAGACATTGTAGCTAGCACGTCCGCCAATTGGTTTTCCTCTCGTGGGAAATGTTTGAAGGTTACCTCCTCAAAGTGTGGGAGCAATGTCAGTACATACTCTTTGTAAGGAATGAGATTCGGGTGCTTCGTATCCCACTCGCCTTTAATTTGACTTACTATCAGAGCAGAATCCCTGGATACCCTTAAGAACTTGATCCTTAGGTCAATATCAGCTCGAAGACCCATGATACATGCTTCATACTCCGCCATGTTGTTGGTGTAGTTGAAACATAATTGGGAAGTGAACGGAGTATGACATGCCTCAGAAGATATGATTACAGCGCCAATGTTGTTACCCAGTGCGTTTGAGGCTCCAAAAAAATACATAGACCATCGGGATCCTTCCTCAGGTCCTTCATCCGGTCCAGGTTCTTCGTAGTCAGTAACCAACATAATATTCTCATCCGGGAACTCAAAATTCATGGACTGGTAGTCATCCACGGCCTGGTGAGCCAAATGATCAGCCAATACACTCCCCTGGATTGCTTTTTGGGTTGTATATTGTATGTCGTACTCAGTTAAGATCATTTGCCACCTTGCTATCCTTCCAGAGAGAGCGGGCTTCTCGAAAATGTACTTGATCGGATCCATCTTTGATATCAACAAGGTAGTATGAGTCAGCATATACTGTCTCATTCGACGAGCACCCCATGCCAAAGTGCAGAAAGTTTTCTCGAGCAATGAGTATCGGGTCTCCAGTCGATAAACTTTTTGCTAAGGTAATAAATGGCATGCTCTTTTCGACCAGACTCGTCATGCTGCCCCAGCACACACCCCATTGAATTGTCTAGCACTGTCAAGTATAATATCAAAGGTCTTCCTTCAACTGGAGGCATCAGAATTTACGGTTATTGAAGGTATTCCTTGATTCTTTCGAAAGTGGCCTGGCATTCATCATTCCACTTTACCACTTGATCTTTCTTCAGCAGCTTGAAGATTGGCTCACAAGTAGCAGTCAGATGTGAAATGAATCTGGCGATATAATTCAGACGTCCCAAGAAACCTCTAACCTCTTTCTTTGTGCGGGGGACCGGCATCTCTTGTATGGCCTTTACCTTTGCAGGGTCTACCTGAATGCCCTTCTCACTGACGATAAAACCCAGAAGCTTACCAGAGCTTACCCCGAAGGTACACTTGTTCGGATTCAACCTCATCTTGTATGTCTTCAACCTGTCGAACAACTTTTGGAGATGATCAAGATGTTCTTCTTCATTCTGAGACCTGGCTATCATGTCATCAACATACACTTCGATCTCATGGTGAATCATATTGTGAAACAAAGCGACCATGGCACGCTGATAGGTTGCCCCAGCATTATTCAACCCAAAAGGCATCACCTTGTAGCAGAAAGTGCCCCACTGTGTGACGAAGGTTGTCTTCTCCGTGTCTTCAGGAGCCATCTTGGTCTGGTTGTAGCCAGAGAAACCATCCATGAAGGAGAAGATTTTATGCTGCGCGGTGTTGTTAACCAGAACATCAATGTGAGGAAGTGGGAAGTCATCCTTGGGGCTTGCCCTATTCAGATCTCTGTAATCTACGCACGTCCGTACCTTACCGTCCTTCTTAGGTACCGGGACAACGTTGGCAACCCATTATGGATAGGAAGTGACAGCTAGGAATCCTGCATCGAATTGTTTCATGACCTCTGCCTTGATCTTCTCTGACATTTCAGGGCGCATACGACGGACCTTCTGTTTAACCGGAGGACAGTCCTCTTTAGTCGGCAGGCGATGTACCACAATATCATTGTCTAAACCAGGCATGTCTTCGTAGGACCAGGCGAAGATCTCAACATAGTCGTGCAACATCTATATCAACCTCTATTTGATGCTAAGCTCCAAATTTTCACCTATTTTAACCTCTTTTCTGTCTTCCTCAGTACCCAAGTTCACTATCTCAACCGGCTCTTCATGAGGCTGTATGGCCCTTTCTTCCTGCTATAGTAGTCTAGCAAGTTCTCAAGGCACTTCACAATCATCCCTACCTTCGTCCTCGGCTTGGTTGATCGGATTTTTGAAGTCATAACTGGCAATATCATAGCTGTTATCAATGGGATCCAGAGTGGATATGGATCTGCATAGTGATACGTGAGTGTGTGTAAGAGAATGGTTGTTTTGATAGAGTGGAAAACAGAAAAGAAAAATAGAGAGTGCAAAATTTGTATGCAGGAAACGTCCAATGCTTTATTAATGATTATGGAATGACAAATAATAGACCTCACAAGCAAAGCCAAGGCGCCTCGGGCAAGGCATCGGGCCGTAAAGTTTCAAATTATTTGTTACAAATCTTAAAACAAATAAGTCAATACTGCGGAATAAAAGAAACAGGTATGAAGTCCCTGGCCGTCCAGTTACTCGGTCTACCGTTGGTAGTTGGGTAGATCCAGCTGTCAATGTTTGAGTTCTCATCATCAGCATCTTCTGTGGTGGAGACAACCTCAATAGCATTGATTCTCGAGCCATGCTTGGGCATGGGTGCAGTTATGACATTCGGCTTCTCCGGAGCATCAAAATCTATCTCTTTAGCTTCAATCAAGTCTTGTATTTTATTTCTCATAGCCCAACAGTCATTTGTATCATGGCCAGGACTCTCAGAATGATAGGCACACCGGGCATTCAGATTATATCGGGGAGATGTAGTATTTAGATTCTTGGGAGCCTCTCTCAAGGTTGCCAAGTTAGATCTCAGCAGATGAGGTAGAAATTCAGCCAATGTCATGTTGATGCGGGTAAACTGCCATTGTGGTCTTTCCCTCTTTGTTGATTGTTGCATTGGGGAGCAACTGCAGGTCTAGGTATCATTACGGCTGTGATCGGTGGATCTGGAACTGACTGTTTAACGCTGGTTCGCGAAATGTCGCGGAAGCAAGAGTCGCCACCGTCTTTTATTTTCTCCAACATGGAAAGGACAAAAGCACAGAAAAATTCCTTATGAGATTTGTTCTCGGTTCGGGAGGTAGATTTATAGAAAGGGAAGGTGTTAGCACCCTTTCTATCCATGGTTATCCATGGGCTCTTAGATACTTGCTCATTTGTGTTTTCAAAATGTTTATTTTCTTTTCAAGGTGAGTGGGTTTGAAAAAGGTTCCTTTGAAAGTTTCAGATCGACTCTTGTATCAGTCCTCAAGAGTGTTTGAAAAGTTGTTTTTGAAAGCTTTTTGAAAAGTGTTGGTGTGAAAAGAAGTTTTTGATTTGTTTTTTAGAGCAAGTATCTACGAGTCATCTACCTACCCTAAGGAATTAGTCTGTGTAAATGTCCTTAAGGTAGTGCCATCCCACCATTGAGAGGTAGGTAGCACCACCGTTGGAGGTGTTCGGGTCAATTCGAGTGTAGGGACAGTGTGGTCACCGAGCAACAGTAAGACACCTTAGAAGCTACCCTTATGCCATTGATCTTTTTATTCCGAGGCAACTATTCCGAGGCAACTTGTTTCGAGGCAACTTGTTTGAGGCAACCGTTTCGAGGCAACTAGATCAATGGAACATAAGGACTCACTAAGACGTCTTATACTCGACGACCACGTTTCAAGGGGCAAGGCAACAGTGAGGCGTACCCTAAGAGTGGTGCGTGAATTGTGTGTCATTTTCAGTTATTATTTGTCTTGTCATGCATTGGGTGATCTACGCTTTGATTTTATTTGGGCATACATTCTTTCATGTGATTAACAGTTTAAAAGGTGCGGAAATTAAAATGCGAAAAATAAAAGTCCTACGCTATTACAAGGCGCGGGTCTATACATCGCCAAATTAACAAAGACCCGATTTTGAATAAAAGTGCGGAAAGTAAATGTCCTAATTACTATTACAAAGCTTTGGGGAAATTACATAATATTTAAAATGAAAAATAGAAGCAAACGCGCGAAAAGAAATTATAATCGAAGGTGCGAGGGCGTTGGACCCTTTAAAGAAATTAAATTGAAATTACAAATTAATTAAATTATTTTAATAAGAAAAGAAGTTATTTTTTGATGTTTTTTTGTATTTATGAAAATAAAGAGAATTAATTAAAATTTGAAATTAAATAAAACCCTAATTCTAAATTGTTTTTAATTATTAAAGAAAAATGTTTAAGTTTTAACCTAATTTACCCTAATTAATTAATTGCATATTTATTTACAAGATAATTAATAATTAATAATGATAAGAATAAAAAAGTTATTTATTAAGAAAAATAATAAAAATACTAAAACCCTAATTTCTACATTTTTTAGTTATTTAAAAAAACATTAAAGTTGAAAACCTAAAATTAAACTAATTTGATTATTAAGATTTATTTACAAAAACTATTAATGAATTAAAAATTAAATAAACATATTTTATTTTTGACTTTTCTGATTTTTTTTGTGTTATAAAAAATTATTTTGTGAATTAAATAAAACAAAAGAAAAACAATTAAAATAAATAAAAGAGAAAAAATGAGAGAAAGAAAATACAAACAAAGGGAGGGTTTCTGCCCAATTTGGAGGTGTTTAGAAAGCAGTTTGGCCCACTGATCCCAAGCCCATGTTGACTTTTCTGTACTTGCATGTGGACCCATTGACTTGCGTGTATGATGAGCCTCTTTGGTGGCCTTCAGATTGGAGCTTCTGGGCGCGTGGCAAGCCAGATGGTGAGGTTGTTTGGTGGACCACAGGAGGGCAAGTGTACCTGAATGCATTACAAGAAAAAATATTGAGAATATGGGGGACCTGGGAATCGAACCCAGGTCCCAATGCTTGCATGACAACACATCTTCCACCAAGCCAAACACGTTTATCTGATGTTAATATGGAACACAATTATTATGAAAGAGAATAAGAGCTATTGGTATAACACAAAAACACGCGCGAAATGTTTGAATTGCCCAGTCTTGTGCTTACACCTCAGCGTCTTCCCCATTGTGTCTTCGTTTTAGCCTGAAAATAAGAATAGATAGCGGGGGTTTTAAACCCCCACTAACCCTAAACCTGAAAAATAGCGATTAGCATATAGTGAAAAAGAAAAAGGGCGCGATGATTGGTTTCTATTCGTTGGAAGGTCCTGGTTTCAATGGTGCTGGTCTTATGGTCCAATTTTTTCAGATGAATGAAACCCCAAAATTGGAGCTCTGAAACCCTAAGCAGCTTTCATGGTAACTTTGCATACAGGCGTCCTTAGTTCAATCAAATAACACCGATAGCTTCAGAATGCTCATATTAGTATAAATCAATCATTAAAAGTCATTAATAATGTATGAAAATGCAAACACGAATATAAAAATTTTAATGAAAAGTGAGACTTCTATCTACCAATTCCTTGAGTATGGAGGCGTGATTTTGATTGGAGAAGCTCCCTGGTAGTGTCAGGAGTGTAGTGGAATGGTTTTGCAGTCTTGAATTATGCTCTAGCTAGGTTTTCAGTTTTGAGATTTTTAGGAAAAAAGTGCAAAGTTGTTCTTGTGTTTGAGGCGCAGCTTCTGTGTTCTTTTCATTAGGGTTATGTTTGTGTATATATGTGGAAGGAATTAGGTCAGAAAGATCAAGCCCAAAGCCTTGCATTCAATGATTTTGAATATTTGATTTTCATGATCTTTTTCAATCTTTTTTTGCCATGAAACTTGCCTATTTTGGAAGATCTTGCCTCTTGATGTGGTACACGAAATATCTAGGTCATGATGAGTGAATATGTTGCACCAAAAGATTCAAAACCTTTATTTGAGTATTTTTTTTTCATAATTAATTTTAATTAAGTGAATTAATAATAATAAAAATTCAAATAATTAATCAAAAATGAGAAAATAACTCCCTTGGATGTCAATGGGTCGTGCATAGCCTTTGGGTGATGATTCTTGGAAGAAATTGAGGCCCATTAGCAATTTTGAGGCATTTGAAGCAAAGTTGACTTTTCAAAATTCCCAAAAATTTCCCAACTTCCACAAGGCATATCTTGCTCAATTTTTAAGCTTTGATCATGTTCTTGGACATTTTGGAAAGGTCTTGAAGTCCTATAACAAATGCCTTTGGTCCCATGTCATTTTGATTTACCAATCTCAAGTTATGGTCTTTGACTTAAAGTGTCTTTTTGTTGACTTTTGAAAATGACCTATAATGTTGAGATTGATAACTTTTTGTGAGAGCATTTCTTGGACTTGAAGTGTGAAGATGAGTTGTAGGAAATGTCATTCTCTTCAAAATGAGCTTTGGATGGAATTTTTCTAATAAACCATGTGGAAGTTATGCCTTGGTCAATTTGCAGTTGACTTTTCCAACTGTCCAAAAATAGAAACTTTTGCATCTTGAGACTTTTTGAACCATGCTTTGAGAATCATGATCAAGAATTGATCAAATGATGTTTGTGGCTTCAAAATAAGATGTTGACCAAAAATTTGGACTTTTGATTGTCAAATGACCATTTTGCCCCTGCAGTTGACTGTGAAGCAATTAGGGTTTTTGACTGTGCAATCTGGTGCTGTGAGTCTTGAAACTTAGCATATGGATGCTTGACCATGTCTGTAGGCATGTGGGACTTGTTTTAATCCTTGGAAACTACAATTTCTTTGCCAGAACCAAAACCCTAATTTTTTACTGTTAGGAGGCCATTGGACTGTGCAACCTTTGGGAGATTTTGAAGCATGCTTTTAGCAAATCTTGAAGAATATGGGAGGGCAAATTTTGGGGTACAACAGTTGCCCCTGTTCAATCTTCTTAGACCTGAGGATGTAGATTGGCTGGCGTGCCTTTCGTAATCCGAGGGTGGAAGATGATTGAACACTAGAGTGCCCAGAAATTTGCGCTCACATAGTGACGTATCAGCAATGTGATGTGGGGAATGGGCTTACAGATGCCATTTGGAGATTGATGGATAGGAATATGGGCTTACAGATGCCATGTTGAGAGGTGATGGATAGGTGGATGGGCTTATAGATGCCATCTGGGTGTCGATCGCGTAAGAGTTTCCTTAGCGAGAACTTGCGTACCTAGAAAAAGAAAGATGATTACCTGGCCTGTTACAGGAGTTGGTCTTCAAACTCTTTGTGTAGATGTGCCCTGACTGGTTACAAGTATCGAATCTTTAAACTCTTCAGACATGCCCTGGAGAGATACAGGAATCGAGTCTGGAGCTTCAAAAGGTGATGAATGAAACAGGGATGGTTACTACCTCAACAGTAACAATGAGAGAACCTTGGGCGATTACTACCTCAACAGTAACGAAGAGAGAACCTTGGGTGATTACTACCTCAACAGTAACGATGAGAGAACCTTGGGTGATTACTACCTCAACAGTAACGATGAGAGAACCTTGGGCGATTACTACCTCAACAGTAACGATGAGAGAATCTTAGGTGTCTTCTACTGAGTCTTCATCAGGAAAATCTTTAGGAATCGATTTAACTGGACCAGAGAAGGACTTTGACTGGATCGGCATCAGAAAAATCTTTAGGAATCGATTTAACTGAACCAGGCAAGGTCTTGGAATCTTCAACTGGAATAAGAATCAGGGAGATCTTAGCGTCGATCTGACTGAACCAGAGAAGGCCTTTGACTGGATCGGCATCAGAAAAATCTTTAGGAGTCGATTTAACTGAACCAGGCAAGGTCTTGGAATCTTCAACTGGAATAAGAATCAGGGAGATCTTAGCGTCGATCTGACTGAACCAGAGAAGGCCTTTGACTGGATCGGCATCAGAAAAATCTTTAGGAGTCGATTTAACTGAACCAGGCAAGGTCTTGGAATCTTCAACTGGAATAAGAATCAGGGAGATCTTAGCGTCGATCTGACTGAACCAGAGAAGGCCTTGGATTGACTTTGACTGGATAAGAATCAGAAAAATCTTAGAATCGATTTAACTGAACCAGACTAAAGTCCTGGAATAACTTCAACTGGATAAGAATCAGAAAAATCTTAGGGTCGATTTAACTGAACCAGAGAAGGTCTTGGACATAGCTGAGAACTTGACTGGATCTTTCCTGAAAGGTAAAGGTCAGTCATATGCAATGCATGATATGGATCAAGCAATGATGTTCTCAACATAAATGAGATTGTAAGGTATGATGCGTTTATGCATGTATCATGATGTATGTGATGTTTTTGAATGTATTTTCGTCTAGGAAAATATATCCTTGACGAATGCCGGGAGTTAAAATCCTGGGCTGATGGAGAGCTTCTATTTCCACTGGGGAGTGATGGTTGCAAGAATACCAGTAGGAGAAGATGACTCCGTTGGGGAATAAACTTGGCGAATGGATTACTCTGCGGGGAGAAAATTACTATAGCGATCTTGCTGGGGAACAAATACTTTGTGGGAAGAGAGGTACTTTGTTTGGATGTTGATGGTAACTTTGCTGGGGATACCGTTGATGTGTTGGAAGTTTTGATAGACTCCGCTGGGGATAGGAAGACTTCGTCGGGGACGATCTTTCCGTGGCTTTTGGCTGAGGATAACCCAGTTATATCCTGGTAGGGAAATAACCTTTGAATAAAGCCGGGGGACGTGTTCGTGCTCTGTAGGGGATAAGCTTCCAGAATCTACTGGGGATAAGCTTCCTGCTGGGGAGATGATTCAAACTTTCTTGGGGAAATCTTCAGGCTGAACTCTCTTGGGGAAATTTTGAGATATATTGGGGCAGTGGCTCGGCTGAATGTCTGATATACCGCCGGGGAACAATCTTAGATTAAGACTGCCGGGGATGCTTGTTAAGAATGTTTGTATATTGCGCTGAGGAATGTTGAGATCTGCTGGAGGATACCCATCTTCCTTAGGGCTGATAGTATAGCCTTGCTTGGGGAGAGTGCATTGACTTGCTGACTCACTCTCTGGAGAGTTAAGATATATTGGTTATGTTCTTCAGCTGAACTTACCTTGGTACCTTGATGGACAGAGCAATTAGATCGCTTAGACCACTCATTATTGCCCCCGTTTCTAATGTTACCTGTAATTAATCCTTTGTTTCGTATGCAAACATTTATGAGTTAGCCATCATTGTCAAATGCATATATCACAAATTGAACCTTGGACGTTCTTCGCAAAACAAAACAGAAAAAGGAAAAACAATTGGCAATTTTAGCTGGAAAGTGAATTTATATTGATTTTTGAATTTGCCTGTAAATAGGCGTTTTATGTACAAGAGGCTGACGTCCTAGTAAGAGAACACCGCCGAACAAAAGAGTTTATACAATTTGTACAAAGGGAAAACAAAACAGCTGTGTGAAAAGAATAATCCCACTGGGTTCCAACTCTGCTATCGCCTTTATATCTTCGAGCGTCTCATCACTTGATGACCTAGCTGAAGATGAAGCTGATTGATCGATGTCTTTTGAACTTGACAGTTGATATCGGATTCTGGATGCAAGGTGATCCAATGAGACATAGTATTACGCTTTATCCCTAACTTTTGCCTGGACCGCCCTTTCGGGTTTTCAGTCCACCGGGATACCCATTTTTGCCCAAGCCGCCTTTTCAGGTTTTCGACTTGCCGGGTGTACAGATTTTTTTTCATTTCATCCCTCATTCTGCCCGAACCCTTTTGGTTCGCCGGGAAGCCCTAATTTTTGCCTAGGTATGTCAACCTAGCGGGTCTTTTATCATGCGTAGTATCTTTTTACTATGTCTGCATTGGCGGGGTGAGGAAGGTCGTCACCATCCATGGTGGTTAGAATCATGGCTCCTCCTGAGAACACATGTTTAACCACAAATGGCCCTTCGTAGGCAGGGGTCCATTTGCCCCTGGGATCACTCTGAGGAAGGATGATGCGTTTGATTACCAGATCCCCAACTTGATATTCTTGCGGTCTGACTTTCTTGTTAAATGCCCTGATCATCCATTTTTGGTACGTTTGACCATGACAAATAGCAGTGAGTCTCTTTTCGTCAATTAAGTTTAATTGATCAAGTCGTGTCTGGATCCAATCATCTTCGCTCAGATCTGCATCCTTCATTATCCGGAGAGAGGGTATTTGCACTTCAATCGGTAAGACTGCCTCCATGCCATAGACCAAAGAGAAAGGAGTTGCCCCGATTGACGTCCTTGCTGAGGTACGGTACCCATGTAGAGCAAACGGTAACATCTCGTGCCAATCTTTATAGGTCACTGTCATCTTCTTCACAATCTTCTTGATATTCTTATTCGCTGCTTCTACAGCCCCATTCATCTTCGGCCGATAAGGAGAAGAGTTGTGGTGCTGTATTTTGAACTGCTCGCAGAGCTCAGTGATCATTTTGTTATTAAGATTGGTGTCGTTGTCCGTAATGATCCTTTCAGGGACGCCGTATCGACAGATCAGGTTATGCCGAATGAACCGTGCCACAACGTTCTTGGTTACTGTGGCGTAGGAAGCTGCTTCAACCCACTTCGTGAAGTAATCAATCGCCACTAGGATGAAGCGATGTCCATTGGATACCGTAGGTTTAATCTCGCCGATCATATCTATGCCCCACATTGCAAAAGGCCAAGGTGCAGTCAAGACATTCAGAGGAACTGGAGGAACGTGCACCTTATCTGCATAAATCTGGCATTTATGACATGTCCGAGAATGTTGGTAACAGTCGGCTTCCATGGTGGACCAGTAATATCCTGCCCGAAGGATCTTCTTTGCCATGGTATGTCCACTGGAATGTGTTCCGAAAGTACCTTCATGTAGCTCCTCCATGATCCTTTCTGCTTCAGTCTTATCCACACAACGCAGTAAGGTCGAATCATGGTTTCGCTTGTACAGAATGCCATTGCTGAGGAAGAACTTCGCTGCGAACCTTCTCAGAAACTTCTTATCGTTGATAGATGCACCTTCAGGGTATTCTTGAGCTTCCAAGTATCTTTTCACCTCATGGTACCAAGGTTTCTCAGTCACTACCTCAGCCTCAAGATCACAACAGTATGCCGGTTCGTCCAGTTTCCAGATGATGACCCGGGGAGCCTCATTGTCCCATTTGACCTTGAACATAGAAGACATCGTAGCTAACGCGTCTGCCAGCTGATTTTCCTCTCTTGGGAAATGTTCAAAAGTTATCTCTGTGAAATGGGGAATCAATGTCAACACACATTCTTTGTAAGGAATAAGGTTCGGATGTTTCATATCCCACTCGCCTTTGATCTGATTGATCACGAGAGCGGAATCTCCGAAGACACTCAGAAACTTGATCCTTAAGTCAATCGCAGCTTGAAGTCCCATGATGCATGCCTCATACTCCGCCATGTTGTTGGTGCAGTTGAAACACGGTCGGGCAGTGAGTGGAGTATGAATGCCTTGAGGGGATATTATCACAGCGCCGATACCGTTACCCAAAGCGTTGGAGGCTCCGTCAAAGTGCATAGACCATCGGGATCCTTCCTCAGGTCCTTCATCCAGTCCAGGTACTTCACAATCAGTCACAATCATGATGCTCTCGTCCGGAAACTCAAAGTTCATTGACTGATAGTCGTCTACTGCCTGGTGTGCCAAGTGGTCTGCCAATACACTTCCCTTGATAGCTTTCTGGGTCGTGTACTGGATGTCGTATTCAGTCAAGATCATTTGCCATCTTGCTATTCTCCCAGACAGAGCAGGCTTTTCAAATATGTATTTTATTGGATCCATCTTTGAGATCAACAAGGTAGTGTGAGTCAGCATATACTGTCTCAGCCGGCGAGCAGCCCATACCAAAGCGTAACAAGTTTTCTCGAGCAGTGAGTATCGGGTCTCACAGTCGGTAAACTTTTTGCTAATGTAATAAATGGCATGCTCTTTTCAGCCAGACTCGTCATGCTGCCCCAGCACACACCCTATTGAGTTGTCAAGTACTGTCAGGTATACTTTCAGAGGTCTCCCTACAACCGGTGGCATAAGAATGGGTGGTTCTTGGAGATACTCTTTGATTCTGTCAAAAGCGGCCTGACATTCATCGTTCCAACGTACTACCCGGTCTTTCTTCAGCAGCTTGAAGATTGGTTCACAGGTAGCGGTTAGGTGCGAGATGAACCGGGCAATGTAATTCAGACGTCCTAGAAAGCCTCTGGCCTCTTTCTCTGTCTTAGGAACTGGAATTTCTTGAATGGCCTTAACCTTGGCAGGGTCCACTTGAATACCCTTGTCACTTACAACGAAGCCTAGCAACTTTCCAGATCTAACCCCGAAGGTGCACTTGTTCGGGTTCAACCTCAGCTTGTACAGTTTCAGACGGTCAAACAGCTTCTGCAGATGGTCAAGGTGTTCCTCCTCAGTTTGGGACCTTGCAATCACATCGTCGACATATACCTCAATCTCATGATGGATCATGTCGTGAAATAAAGCAACCATGGCGCGTTGGTAGGTTGCCCCAGCATTCTTCAGTCCAAAAGGCATGACCTTGTAGCAGAAGGTGCCCCACTGAGTAACAAAGGTAGTTTTCTCCATGTCTTCAGGAGCCATCTTGATCTGATTATACCCTGAAAAACCATCCATGAAAGAGAACACCTTGTGCTGAGCAGTATTGTCAACAAGAACATCAATGTGAGGTAGAGGGAAGTCATCCTTGGGGCTGGCCCTATTCAGATCCCTGTAATCAACACACATTATGACCTTACCGTCTTTCTTCGGCACCGGTACCACATTGGCGACCCACTGAGGGTAAGAAGTCACTGCTAGAAACCCGGCATCAAACTGTTTCATAACCTCAGCTTTGATCTTTTCAGACATCTCTGGACGCATACGGCGGACCTTTTGCTTAACCGGAGGGTAGTCTTCCTTGGTAGGCAAATGATGGACCAGAATGTTGGTATCCAACCCGGGAATGTCTTCGTAGGACCAGGCAAAGATCTCCACATAATTATGCAACATCTGAATCAACCGTTGTTTCACACTGAGCTCCAGATTGGCACCAATCTTAACTTCCTTTCGGTCTGCCTCAGTACCCAGATTTATCGTTTCCACTGGCTCTTCATGTGGTTGAATTGCCCTCTCTTCCTGGAGTAACAGTCTTGCAAGCTTGCCAGGCACTTCGCAATCATCTTCACCTTCATCTTCGGCTAAGTTGATCGGATTTTCGAAGTCATAACTGGCAGTAGCAGAGTCGTTACCAGTGAGATCCAGAGTGGATTGAAACCTGTATGGATGAGTGTGTGTAAATATAGCTGTTTTGCAATATAAAGAAAGGAAAGAAAGAAAAGGAGCACAAGATTTGAAATGCGAAAAATGTCCAGTGTCTTTATTCTTGATATATGGAAATGACAGTTAATAAGCCCTCACAAATGAAGCCATGGTGCCCCGGGTAAGACACCGGGCCATAAAGTTTCAGTTTATTGTTTATTACAAATAACAAAAACAAAGGAATTCATTACTGCGTAACAAAAGTAACAGGTATATGATCTTTTGTGGTCCAATTGGTCAGCCCACCGTCGGTCGTCAGGTAGATCGAGCTATCGAACTCTGATTCTTCCACTTCGTCTTCATCCCCAATAGCATTCACTCCTGGATTGGTGATGAGCACAGGAGGTCTTCCGGTTCTAGCTTTTCGCACAGCCTTCTGAGCCTCTGCAGTAAAACCCAGTCCAAACTTGTCAGTTTTAGGAGTGAAATCAGGGAGCCTGCCCCAGTTAGCACATTCACCTTTCTCGATTACAGCCCGGGCGTTCTTCAAGGAAGCCATCTTCAAAGGAAAGTCCTCTTCAACCACTGTTTCTGCTGCTGCCAATGTTGGAGGTACTTCTTCAAAATGCTGGAAGGGGGTTTCAATAAACTCCCCGTCCATCTCGATATACCGAAAGGAATTCAGATGACTCACCATATATTCTTCCTCCCCCTGCACAGTGACAATCTTCCCTCTGACGGGATACTTGAGCTTCTGGTGTAGGGTAGAGGTCACTGCCCCAGCTTTGTGAATCCAAGGTCGACCCAGTAAACAGGAATAAGATGGACGGATATCCATCACATAGAAGGTTGAGTCGAATACTTGAGAACCCACACGAATAGGAATGTCTACCTCTCCATGAACCATCCTCTTCGATCCGTCAAAGGCTCGAACAATGATGTTGCTAGGCTTCAACTCCAGGCCCTCACAATCCAACGGTCTAAGGCCTTTTTGGGTAGCACATTCAGGGAAGAACCGGTGTCCACCAACACATGCGCAAGAGTAGTGCCCCTGCATTCTATAGATACATGCAGGGCATCATTGTGGTTCTTTCCCTTGGCGGTAAGATCAGCATCCGAGAAACCTAAACCATTGTCATCGGTCAAATTGGCTACGCAATCAGTAAACTGGTCTGCAGATGTCTCTTGTGGCACATGGGTCGTCTTTAGAAATGAAATTAGGGCCTTAGCATGGGCCTCTGAGCATAGCAGCAATGAGAGCATAGAGATTTTGGAGGGTATATGCCCCAGCTGCTCAACGACATTGAAGTCGCTCTTTTTGATTATCTTAAGAATTTCCTCCATCTCTTGCTGGGAGGCTTCAACATTCACAGATTTTGGTGCCTCCATCCGGGCAGGCTCATCTTCAATCCCTTTGCCCCGAGCATTAGATGACTCGGCAGCAGGGGAAACAACTTGATCAGAAGTGGGAACAGGCGCACTTGCAGGCGTTATAATGAGAGGTCTTCGGATAACTGGTGGTGCAATGTCAGGCGAGAAGAGCCTGCCACTGCGGGTAAATTTAGCTGGACCGGTGATATTGCTGATGCTGGTACCGGTGTTGAACTCCTGCTTCACTCCAAATACATATACATCTGCCCCATAGTGCCATGGGACAGCCTTGTCAGATTCATAGGGGAGGGGCCCCGGAACAGTAATAATAATGGGTGCAACAGACATGATTTTAACTGGCTTCCTCGGGGGAGCCTTGATTGGATTGTTGAAAATTGTAACGACAGATACTTCTTCGGCGGGAACACAAGAAACAACGGTCTTCTTGAACAAAATCTCCCTGCTATCCATCAGGCTTTGGATGCCTAACTTCAGCAACGGACAACCAGTAGGGGTAACAGCACACAAAAGGCAACCCTTGCTGCAACCCGGAAATAAACCGGCCAGCAGTAGGTTCCTCTTAACAGTCATCAGAGGGGTAGCTACATCATTCACAGAAACGGCATATAAGTCTTCATCAATGGCATTTACTCCATGCTGGGGCATAGCAGCAGTCACCACATTTGGCCTCTCAGGCGCTTCAAATTGTATCTCCTTTGCGTCAATAAGGTCCTGCACCTTATTCCTCAGGGCCCAGCAGTCATCAGTAGAATGCCCCGGGCTATCGGAGTGATAAGCACAGCGGGCATTTGGATTATACTTAGGAGAGGCAGTATTCACGACCTTTGGAGCCTCTCTGACAGTCACCAAGTTGGTTGATAGCAGTTGCGGCAGGATTTGTGACAGGGTCATACTTAGCCGGGTAAATTCTCTTCTGGGTCTTTCAGCCCTTGGTTGATTAGTTTGCCGAGGAGCGGCAGTAGGCTTTGCAATCACCACCGCGTGGACAGACTAGCGGCGCTCTGGTTTATCTTGCCTTCTAGGCCCATACACGGCATTGGCCTCCTTCTTAAAAGGTTTCTTCTCAGGACTTGAAGACGCACCTTTCTGAATTTTACCGGACATCATTCCAGCCTCTATCCTTTCCCCAGTCAGAATGAGGTCAGTGAATCCTGCAAATGAATTGCCAATAAGATGATTGAAAAACGGCCCGGATAGGGTCCCCAAGAACATATCCACTAACTCACGGTCTGTTAACGGAGGCTGCACCCTGCCAGCCAGATCCCTCCACTTCTGCGCATACTCTTTAAAACCTTCGCCTGATCCTAGCGACATACCCTGGAGTTGGGTACGTGTAGGAGCAAGGTCGGCATTATATTGATACTGCTTGTAAAAAGCAGTAGCCAACTCCTCCCAGTTACGAACCTTGGTTCCATCCAGCTGATAGAACCATTCGAGATGAGTCCCTGAAAGACTCTCCTGGAAGAAGTGGATCCACAAGTTCTTGTCCACTGTATACGGCTGAATCTTCCGCACATAGGATCTGAGGTGTAGCTTAGGGAAAGATGTCCCGTCATACTTGGTGAAAGATGGTGCCTTAAACTTGTGAGGGATGATCACACCAGAAGATAAACCCAAGTCCCCGAAATCCAAACCAGGCACTTGTTGAATCTCCATAGCGTTCAGACGGTCTTCCAACTGCTTGTATCTGTCTTCAGCCGGAGGATACTGTTCCTCATTAAAATCAGTCTCGTTGTCAGAGACCACCGGACTTGGAGCCCTTCCCCCCTGGGGACTGTCTTTGCCTACAGAAGAACCAGCTTCCTCATTCTGCAGAGTGTTACCAAACCTCCGGCCCGAGTTGAATAGAACTGTTCTCTTCTTCTTCTTCTTCTCCTTCTTCAGGAGCAAAGCCTTCAGCTCTTCTTGGCCTTGAGCCAAACCCATGATCAGCTCCTGAAATTGTGTGTTCTGCGCCTGAAGGGCCTTGATAGACAGCTCGGTAGATGATTCAGGGTTCATGATGCTAAAATAAACAGCGAAGAACAGTAAGCAACCTGAAAAGAAGAGTACCTGTGATGCACATGATGAATGATATGTGTTTATGCAATGCATTCAAGGGTTCGAAAATTCAAATTTGTTGTAGACAAAAAGGAACACGCGTTATCATTAAGGAAATAATTGTTCAGTACATCAGAGCCTCATGGGCACACATTACAAAGCAAATCAATCCCAAAAGACACTACACATCCTCTTCGGAGCAATGTAGGTGTTGAGATTCCTTTCCTCGTGCAGTAGGCGGGTGAGCTCCAAGACCTTCTTTTCACTAGCATGTAGACTGGTCTCAAGAGAATTCTGTTCTTCCTTAAGCTGGATCCAGCTCTTCTGCATCTCTTCCCAGGACGTGGGCATGTCAGGATGTTGAATGGTGTGGGACACCTCTCCTTCCAATACTGGCTCTTTGATCACCGGGAGAACATGAGGATATGGCATCACTAACTTCTGGGAGCGGGCGCGTACCCACTTGAGATAAGGCTCCAACGGGATGGAATTCCTGTGCCCCAGGGTCTTGCTGTCTATCCTACTTGGCATCCTCCAAGCCCTAATAAATCTCTGGCGAAGTCCTTGTGCATCGTTGTCGAAGTCAAAAACTATGTCAGGAATTAACATGTCATGAGGGCCGTCCCTCTAAGCATAACCAAATAGTCTCCAAGCCAGGCACGGGTTGTAAGTAATACCTCCTCTGATTCCAAGTAAAGGAACATTAGGGTACTCCCCGCAATGATCAATGATAGTGACATCCTCTCTGGACCGAGAGCACCAATGTATATCTGCATGTGTAAGAGTCATCAATCGTTGTGACCATCTCAAACCCCGCTCATTCTTCAAAACTGATTGTGGAAGGTGCGAAATAAACCACCTTCCCAGGAGAGGAGTGCAGCACATAAGAACACCTCTTTTTCTCATGGTTCGAGTGTAACATGAGTGAAGGATGTCCCCAAGCAACGTAGGTATAGGATTCCTGGACATGAAGATCTGGACAGCACTGATATCTATAAGCTGATCTGGATTAGGGAACAACACCAAACCATAGACAAGGAGGGCCACCACTTCTTCAAAAGCTTGTAGGTCAAGGAAGCTCCAACATTCTTGGGCTTCTCAAACAGAAACCTGGCTAAGAACCCTTTGATACCACTTCTAACTTCCCAATGTCCCTTGAGGTCAGATAGTTGTAGGTGTAAGGCTCTAGCAATCTCTTCAAGCTTGGGTTCCTTTTCCGTATCGTTGTAGGGTAGTTGATCAAGGATAGGGATCTTCAGAAGCCGGGAGAACTCCTCCAATGTAGGTACCAGTTGATAATCCAGGAAAGTGAAACAGTGATGCAAAGGGTCAAAGAACTGGAACAGGACCTTTATCATATCTTCCTCAATGTTGGTGTTGACCAAGTTGATAAGTCTCCCATGTCTTTCACTGAATGAAGAGCTCTCGGGAATCCTGGATATGAGCTCCTTAAGCTGAGGAGGGATCCTTACAAGGCTGATCTGAATTGTCTTTCTGCGAACAGTTTCCATGTCCTACAAAACAAGAACAAAGATGAAGATTCGAACCCCTGAAATGGTTAGCCAATGCATATGATGCTGTATGATGTCATGATGCTATGATTAAACACACCACAAATATTTACAAAGGCAAACATGATAAGGCACACAAGTCACACAAGACAAGCCCTTAGAGTTTAGGCCTGCATGGGGTCTGGGTATTACCCTCTTGAAGTTGGTGGGCTCAACCTGTCCTATCAGAAGAAACCGGGTTCTAAGGGTCCCAGTATCACTGGATTGCTTTCATTGTTCATCGTTTCGATTTAGCCACTGAACTGGCGACCGAAATATTCCAAGAAAACAACCCTCAATTGAGTGTAGTATCGAGTATCAACCAACCTCGGACTGCACCAAAGTCAGTTATCTCACTACCCTAAAGAGGCCAAGATGGTTCAATTAAGGTTCCTAAGGTCAGTTGATGCTTCACGACACCACGCGGCGGCCCCGTACTCTCCTTGACTGAACTCAAGGGTTACCGGTACACACCAAAGTGCCACATCAACGTAGCAGACTGCTTCAACCATGTCGGTATACCCCACACAGTTCCCTCACAGTCTTGTTGCTACTTTCTAGGAAGGTATCCCCCAGATCCGGGTTAGGATCTATAGAACTCCCAAGACAGTACCCACAATAATAAAGCAAACAATTCAGACAATTGAAAACACAAATGATCTTAGTCCTAAGTTACACCTCACTTTAAGTTTCCCCAGCAGAGTCGCCAGTTCTGTGATCGGTGGATCTGGAACTGACTGTTTAACGCTGGTTCGCGAAATGTCGCGGAAGCAAGAGTCGCCACCATCTTTTATTTTCTCCAACATGGAAAGGACAAAACACAGAAAAATTCCTTATGAGATTTGTTCTCGGTTCGGGAGGTAGATTTATAGAAAGGGAAGGTGTTAGCACCCTTTCTATCCATGGTTATCCATGGGCTCTTAGATACTTGCTCATTTGTGTTTTCAAAATGTTTATTTGCTTTTCAAGGTGAGTGGGTTTGAAAAAGGTTCCTTTGAAAGTTTCAGATCGACTCTTGTATCAATCCTCAAGAGTGTTTGAAAAGTTGTTTTTGAAAGCTTTTTGAAAAGTGTTGGTGTGAAAAGAAGTTTTTGATTTGTTTTTTAGAGCAAGTATCTACGAGTCATCTACCTACCCTAATGAATTAGTCTGTGTAAATGTCCTTAAGGTAGTGCCATCCCACCATTGAGAGGTAGGTAGCACCACCGTTGGAGGTGTTCGGGTCAATTTGAGTGTAGGGACAGTGTGGTCACCGAGCAACAGTAAGACACCTTAGAAGCTACCCTTATGCCATTGATCTTTTTATTCCGAGGCAACTATTCCGAGGCAACTTGTTTCGAGGCAACTTGTTCGAGGAAACCGTTTCGAGGCAACTAGATCAATGGAACATAAGGACTCACTAAGACGTCTTATACTCGACGACCACGTTTCGAGGGGCAAGGCAACAGTGAGGCGTACCCTAAGAGTGGTGCGTGAATTGTGTGTCATTTTCAGTTATTATTTGTCTTGTCATGCATTGGGTGATCTACGCTTTGATTTTATTTGAGCATACATTCTTTCATGTGATTAACAGTTTAAAAGGTGCGGAAATTAAAATGCGAAAAATAAAAGTCCTACGCTATTACAAGGCGCGGGTCTATACATCGCCAAATTAACAAAGACCCGATTTTGAATAAAAGTGCGGAAAGTAAATGTCCTAATTACTATTACAAAGCTTTGGGGCAATTACATAATATTTAAAATGAAAAATAGAAGCAAACGCGCGAAAAGAAATTATAATCGAAGGTGCGAGGGCGTTGGACCCTTTAAAGAAATTAAATTGAAATTACAAATTAATTAAATTATTTTAATAAGAAAAGAAGTTATTTTTTGATGTTTTTTTGTATTTATGAAAATAAAGAGAATTAATTAAAATTTGAAATTAAATAAAACCCTAATTCTAAATTGTTTTTAATTATTAAAGAAAAATGTTTAAGTTTTAACCTAATTTACCCTAATTAATTAATTGCATATTTATTTACAAGATAATTAATAATTAATAATGATAAGAATAAAAAAGTTATTTATTAAGAAAAATAATAAAAATACTAAAACCTAATTTCTACATTTTTTAGTTATTTAAAAAAAAACATTAAAGTTGAAAACCTAAAATTAAACTAATTTGATTATTAAGATTTATTTACAAAAACTATTAATGAATTAAAAATTAAATAAACATATTTTATTTTTGACTTTTCTAATTTTTTTTGTGTTATAAAAAATTATTTTGTGAATTAAATAAAACAAAAGAAAAACAATTAAAATAAATAATAGAGAAAAAATGAGAGAAAGAAAATACAAACAAAGGGAGGGTTTCTGCCCAATTTGGAGGTGTTTAGAAAGCAGTTTGGCCCACTGATCCCAAGCCCATGTTGACTTTTCTGTACTTGCATGTGGACCCATTGACTGGCGTGTATGATGAGCCTCTTTGGTGGCCTTCAGATTGGAGCTTCTGGGCGCGTGGCAAGCCAGATGGTGAGGTTGTTTGGTGGACCACAGGAGGGCAAGTGTACCTGAATGCATTACAAGAAAAAATATTGAGAATATGGGGGACCTGGGAATCGAACCCAGGTCCCAATGCTTGCATGACAACACATCTTCCACCAAGCCAAACGCGTTTATCTGATGTTAATATGGAACACAATTATTATGAAAGAGAATAAGAGCTATTGGTAGAACACAAAAACACGCGCGAAATGTTTGAATTTCCCAGTCCTGTGCTTACACCTCAGCGTCTTCCCCATTGTGTCTTCGTTTTGGCCTGAAAGTAAGAATAGATAGCGGGGGTTTTAAACCCCCACTAACCCTAAACCTGAAAAATAGCGATTAGCATATAGTGAAAAAGAAAAAGGGCGCGATGATTGGTTTCTATTCGTTGGAAGGTCCTGGTTTCAATGGTGCTGATCTTATGGTCCAATTTTTTCAGATGAATGAAACCCCAAAATTGGAGCTCTGAAACCCTAAGCAGCTTTCATGGTAACTTTGCATACAGGCGTCCTTAGTTCAATCAAATAACACCAATAGCTTCAGAATGCTCATATTAGTATAAATCAATCATTAAAAGTCATTAATAATGTATGAAAATGCAAACACGAATATAAAAATTTTAATGAAAAGTGAGACTTCTATCTACCAATTCCTTGAGTATGGAGGCGTGATTTTGATTGGAGAAGCTCCCTGGTAGTGTCAGGAGTGTAATGGAATGGTTTTGCAGTCTTGAATTATGCTCTAGCTAGGTTTTCAGTTTTGAGATTTTTAGGAAAAAAGTGCAAAGTTGTTCTTGTGTTTGAGGCGCAGCTTCTGTGTTCTTTTCATTAGGGTTATGTTTGTGTATATATGTGGAAGGAATTAGGTCAGAAAGATCAAGCCCAAAGCCTTGCATTCAATGATTTTGAATATTTGATTTTCATGATCTTTTTCAATCTTTTTTTGCCATGAAACTTGCCTATTTTGGAAGATCTTGCCTCTTGATGTGGTACACGAAATATCTAGGTCATGATGAGTGAATATGCTGCACTAAAAGATTCAAAACCTTTATTTGAGTATTTTTTTTCATAATTAATTTTAATTAAGTGAATTAATAATAATAAAAATTCAAATAATTAATCAAAAATGAGAAAATAACTCCCTTGGATGTCAATGGGTCGTGCATAGCCTTTGGGTGATGATTCTTGGAAGAAATTGAGGCCCATTAGCAATTTTGAGGCATTTGAAGCAAAGTTGACTTTTCAAAATTCCCAAAAATTTCCCAACTTCCACAAGGCATATCTTGCTCAATTTTTAAGCTTTGATCATGTTCTTGGACATTTTGGAAAGGTCTTGAAGTCCTCTAACAAATGCCTTTGGTGCCATGTCATTTTGATTTACCAATCTCAAGTTATGGTCTTTGACTTAAAGTGTCTTTTTGTTGACTTTTGAAAATGACCTATAATGTTGAGATTGATAACTTTTTGTGAGAGCATTTCTTGGACTTGAAGTGTGAAGATGAGTTGTAGGAAATGTCATTCTATTCAAAATGAGCTTTGGATGGAATTTTTCTAATAAACCATGTGGAAGTTATGCCTTGGTCAATTTGCAGTTGACTTTTCCAGCTGTCCAAAAATAGAAACTTTTGCATCTTGAGACTTTTTGAACCATGCTTTGAGAATCATGATCAAGAATTGATCAAATGATGTTTGTAGCTTCAAAATAAGATGTTGACCAAAAATTTGGACTTTTGACTGTCAAATGACCATTTTGCCCCTGCAGTTGACTGTGAAGCAATTAGGGTTTTTGACTGTGCAATCTGGTGATGTGAGTCTTGAAACTTAGCATATGGATGCTTGACCATGTCTGTAGGCATGTGGGACTTGTTTGAATCCTTGGAAACTTCAATTTCTTTGCCAGAACCAAAACCCTAATTTTTGACTGTTAAGAGGCCATTGGACTGTGCAACCTTTGGGAGATTTTGAAGCATGCTTTTAGCAAATCTTGAAGAATATGGGAGGGCAAATTTTGGGGTACAACAATGGCACTTACTGTCTGACGTTGTTCAACCCTGTTCTGACCCCTCGGGCTGTAGATGGCACTGGCTTCCTTCTTACCAGCAAAAGGCTTCTTTACTGAACTTGAAGAGGCATCCTTCTGTATTTTGCCGCTTTGAATCCCAGCTTCTACTCTTTCCCCAGTTAGGATCAGCTCGGTGAAACCAGCTGATGAACTACCGATCAAATGATTGAAAAATGGACCAGATTGCGTCCCCAGAAACATATCAACCAACTCCCTATCAGACAACGGGGGTTGAACTCTCCCAGCCAAGTCTCTCCATTTTTGTGCATAATCTTTAAATCCTTCACCTGCACCCAAGGACATACTCTGGAGTTGAGTACGAGTGGGAGCAAGGTTGGAATTATACTGATACTGCTTGTAGAAAGCAGTAGCCAGATCTTCCCAGTTTTGGATATTTTCTCCCTCTAGCTGGTAGAACCATTCAAGTTGAGTCCCTGATAGACTATCTTGAAAGAAGTGAATCCACATATTGCTATTAGTTGTGTGGGGCTGGATCTTCCTGACATAAGAATGGATATGGAGTTTTGGGCAGGACACCCCATCATACTTATCAAAAACTGGAGCTTTGAACTTATGCAGGATGACTACTCCCGACACCAATCCCAATTCTTTGAAATCTAGACCAGGTATTCTCTGAACTTCCATGGCACTCAGACGGTCTTCTAGATGTTTGTATCTATCCTCATCAGGAGGATATTGTTCATCATTATAATCGGTATCATTATCAGAGACCACAGGACTGGGGTTCTTCTCTTCTTCCTGATTCTCCCCTTCCTTGGATGAAGAGGTCAGATCAGTTTGTCGCTTCAATCGCTCTCCAAACCTTCTGCCCATATTTAGAATACCGACAATCTTCTTCTTTTTCTTCTTCTCTTTCAGAATGATGGCTTTCAGATTCTCCTGCCCTTTTGCCAGACTTATGAACATTTGTTGGAACTGGGCATTTTGTGCTTGAAGGTCCTTGATGCTTTGTTCGGAAGACATTTTTGCGTGTGATAAACAGCGAAGAAGATGAGAAACTTGTAATGGTACCTTTTTATGCAATGCTATGGGTGGAATGTGTATGCAATGATTTCAAGGATTCTTAAAGGCTCATATTTGTTTAACAAAAAGAAGCACACGTCATTTGCATTAATAAGTTCAAAATTGTTACAAAGAATGCCTTTTAGGCTTACAAATGAACAAAATTGAAAGCAAAAAGAAACTAAGTCTCCCAGGAGCGCATCCTCTTTGGTGTGATGTAGGAATTTACGTTCCTTTCTTCATGAAGTAGCCTAGTGAGCTCCTGGACCTTCTTCTCGCTGGCATAGAACTGAGCTTCAAACGTGTCCCGCTCCTCTTTGAGTTGAACCCAAGACTTCTGTAATTCTTCACGATCAGTTGGCATGTCAGGATGATGACCAAGTGAAGTAGTATCCCTGTTGTACCCCAAAATTTGCCCTCCCATATTCTTCAAAATTTGTCAAGATCAATCTCCAAATGGTTCAAAATCTCTCAAGGGTTGCACAGTCCAATTGCCTCCTAACACAGTCAAAATTAGGGTTTTGGTTCTTGCAAGGAAGCTGAGGTTTCCAAGGGTCCAATCAAGTCCTATGTGCCTATACACATTTTCAAACATCCATATGTCATGTTTCAAGACTCACAGCATCAAGTTGCACAGTCAAAAGCCCTAATTGATCCACAGTCAACTGCAGGGGTAAAATGGTCATTTGACAGTCAAAAGTCAAAAAATTTGGTCAACATCTTATTTTGAAGCCACAATCATCATTTGATCAAGTCTTGATCATGATGCCACAAGCATGGCTCAAAAAGTCTCAAGAATCAAAAGTTTCTATTTTTGGACAGTTGAAAAGTCAACTGTAACTTGACCAGGGCATAACTCTTTCATGGTTCATCAGAAAAATCCCATCCAATGCTCATTTTGAAGGGGATGACATTTCCTACAACTCATATTCACACTCCAATCCCAAAAATGCTCTCACAAAAAGTTATCAATTTCTACATTATAGGTCATTTTCAAAAGTCAACAAAAAGGCACTTTAAGTCAAAGACCATAACTTGATATTGGTAAATAAAAATGACATGGGACCAAAGGAATTGGTTAGAGGACTTCAATACCTTTCCAAAATGTCCAAGAACATGTTCATAGCTTCAAAATTGAGCAAGATATGCATTGGAGAAGTTGGGAAATTTTTGGCAACTTTCAAAAGTCAACTTTGCCTAAAACACTTCATTTTTGCTAATGGGCCCCAAATTCCTTCTTGAATCTTTGCCCAAGGCCTATGCACGGCCCATTGAACTTAAAATGATTTATTTTCTTATTTTTAATTAATTAATTGAATTTTTATTAATATTAATTCATTTAATTGATTTTAATTGTAGGAAAATTCAAAAGATATGGTTTTTAGATCTTTTGTGAAGCAAATCTGATCAGGGCAAGCTGGCAATCTCGTTTCCCAATCAAAGAGGCAAAATCATCCAATTTTGGCAAGCTTTACCAATCAAAAATATGGAAAAGATTTGATTGAAAATCAAGGATGCAAAACATGAATGCAATGGATTGTTGGGCCAAGATTTACCCTAATTCTATTGTGCTATATGTATTGAAGCAAACCCTGAATCCCTACACGTGAAATTGCTGCAAGAACACCATAATCAAATTCTAAAAAATTCAAGAAAAGTGTGAAACTGAAATCAGTCTTCCAGGCGAATTCAAGGCCTCTTCTTGATTCAAACACTTTGCCTGAGTCTCTAGGAACCTGTTGCCATCAAGAACAAGCCCTAGCACGCAAGGAATCATTCCCAACAAGTCCCACGGTTTGAATATATTTCCAAAATTGCATATCATAATTCATGTGCTTTTAATCCATTTTTTTGGTTGATTTATGTTAACAGGAACCTTCTGAAGCGATTGGTATAACCCAATTTGATTATAGCATTCTGAATCGAAAACTACCATGGAAGAACATTAGGGTTTCGAAGCTGTTAATTTAGGGCTTTGCACATAAGGAAAATTTGGACTGTGAAACGTGCATGGTTGAGTTCGTCAAGGCCAGATGAATTCAACCCAACTATCGCGCTCAATTTATATTGCATACAGGCTTAATCGCTATTTTTGGTCGCTTCATTTTGTGGGGGTTCAAAACCCCCGCTATCTTGTTTTATGTTTACAGGTGAAACAAAGAAGATAATAGGTGTCAGTGCATGGTTGGAGGGTTTGAATACAGCGCGCGTTATTTTGTTTTATATCATAATGCTTGTTTTGTTTTATATAATATTTGTCATCCATATGTTTAACAAACACGCACCACAGTCCAACTGGCAAAGGCATTGAGGCAAGGAGTACTGGGACCTGGGTTCGATTCCCAGGTCCCCCAAACCTTTGTTCATATTTTTGCTAATAAATTCACATGTAGCTTCCTAAACATGTTCCACCATGCGCTCTAGGCATCCATGTGCCATGTGTCTACAAACATACATCCAAGGGTTAGGATGGAAGCACACCATGATCCTCAGTCAATGCTGGTATAGCTGATTGCAAAAGTCAAACGAGGCTTGATTCCTAATGGGCTGCAGATTCCAACACAAAACCTCCATATGGGCCCAGCATACCCCCCTGGTTAACAATTTTCCTTTTATTTTTCTTTTACTAATTTAATAACTATTATTATTATTATTTAATTAATTAACAAATTAACATTTTTTCATAAAAATTCAGAAAACAATATTTTCTTAAAATTATTATTATTATTATTATTAAATTTCACCTTAATTATTATATTTGTAAATAAAAATGTAAATTAATTAATCTAGCCTTTTAAAATTAGGTCAACTTTAATTTTTTTCTCAATAACTTAAATTAACTTAGAATTAGGGTTTTTCTAACATTTGACTTTTAATTTCTTTTCTTTTTATTTTCATTAAAACCTTAAAAAAACACAAAAAAAAACTTTTTTTCTTTTAATTAATTAATTAAATAGTTATTAGGTTTAATATTTCATTAACTATAAAAAAGGGCCAATTTCAATTCTTTTCTCAAAAAGGGTCAAAACCCTAAGGACGTTCCCGATTTAATTTCTTTCGCGCTTTAATTCTTATTTTAATCATATTTATGTAATTGTTTCCAAGGAATGTAATAGTTAATTAGGATTTTACCGCTTTCTTTAATTTTCCGCATTTATTTTCCAAACGGGTTATGTTTTTGGCGATGTATAGACCCGCGCCTTGTAATAGCGTAGCTTTTACCTTTCCGTATTTTATTTTCTGCACTCCTAATCGATAAATTGCATGAAAGAATGTATGATAATTAAAAAACAACTCGTAGCTCACAATTGCATGATCAAAGATAAACATAACATGAAAACAACACACAAAGCACATGCCACTTCTAGGGTACGCCTCACTCGTTGCCTCGAAAGTGGTCGTCAAGTATAGGGTGTTTTAGCGGTCGCCCTTATGTCTAAGATCCAGTTGCCTCGAAACGGTTGCCTCGGATTAAAAAGGATCTAGGACATTAGGGTTACTTCTAAGGTGTCCTACTATTGCTTCGGTGACCACACATGTCCCTAATAATCGAATTGACCTGAATACCTCCAACGACGGTGCTTCCTACTTCTCAATAGTGGGATAGCACTGTCTAAAGGACTCTTACACAGCCTAATTCCTTAGAGTAGATAGATTCTCGTGGGTACTAGCTCTTTCAAACAAACAAAAACATCTTTTCACACTTACACTTTCAAAAAGTTTTCAAACAAATATTTCATACACTCTTGAGGACAGATACAAGAGTTACCTAGAAATTTTTCAAACGAAACTTTTTCAAAACCCACACACATTTGAAAAGCAAACAAATTTTGAAAACATAAGAGCAAGTACCTAAGAGCCCGTGGATAACCACGGATAGAAAGGGTGCTAACACCTTCCCTTTCTATAATCTACCTCCCGAATCGAGAAACATTCTCAAAGAAGGAATTTTGCTGTGCTTTTGTCCTTTCCATGTTGGAGAACATAAAAGACGGTGGCGACTCTTGCTTACCGCGACATTTCGCGAACCAGCTTAAAAACAGTCAGTTATATTTCCACCGATCACAGAACTGGCGACTCTGCTGGGGATATTATAAGTGAGGTGTACCTTAGGATTAGACCACTCTTATGTTTTCAATTGTATGTCTTGATTGCTTTTATATTTGTGGGCTTGCATCGGAGTTTCATAGATCCTAACCCGGATCTGGGGAATACCCTTTTAGGTAGCATAAGTTGTGAGGGACCTGTCCGGCATAGACCGACACGGGTGAAGCAGTGGCTACGTTGGTGTGACACCTTGGTCTGTACCGATATCCCTTGTGTTGCAACGAGGAGAATATGGGTCTTTTGAGGAGTCATTAAGCACCAACCGACCTTAGAACCCTAAACTGACCCAACTTGGCCATAGAACAGTAGTAGTATGCTACACTCATTGAGGCTAAACTCTCGCGATGGTTCTGGCCGCAAGAAAAGATTGCGATGCTGGAGTTATGACCAATTGAGGGTATTCGATGATATTGAGATCCTCTAGAACCCAGTTACTATTTTCTAAGACAGGTCTTAACCAACGAAACTGAAAGAGGGTAGTACCTAAACTTCATGCTGGCCTAAACTCTAAGGGTTGTCTTGCGTGACTTGTGTGCCTTCAAACTTGACTACTTGCATGCTTGTTATCTGACACATGAGTTGCTTGCAGGTTTTGTTTACAGTCCTTAATCTGGACTCATAACAGGGTTCACTTACGTCACTCCATGCATAGCATAACATCATACCATTGCATACATCCTGCATAAGGACTAATCCATTTCAAGGATCTCAAGGGCTTGTGATGCAGGTCATGATGTACCAAATGTCTAGCAAGGGGCAAAGGGGATTTATTTTCCTCTAGCCAAGGTTGTCAGGGGCTATGACCCACTCGATATGGTGAGCCTTAACTCTTGAAGAAGGACTCTCAACAACATGAAGTTCCTTCAATCAAGCAACCGGATTCAAATTCTAACAATTTTCTTGCTTACCCCGCGAGATCCTTGAAAACATTGCATGCATACATACATATCATTGCATTACACGTACTCTTTTCTACAAGTTGCTTAATCTTCTTCGCTGTTTATTTCAGCAATCATCATGAATCCTGAATCATCCAATGAACAAGCTATCAAGGCCCTCCAGGCCAGAATGCCCAGTTCCAAGAGTTGGTTATGAGCCTAGCCCAGGGTCAACAGGATTTGAAGACTCTGCTCTTGAAGAAGAAGAAGGGGACTGTGTTGTTCAACCCTAGACGCAAATCTGGGAATGGATCACAAAATAAGGCTGAGCTGGCTACCTCATCTGTAGGGAAGGACAGCCCACAAGAGAGAGGGGCTCCTAGTCCCGTGGTCTCCGACAACGAGACGGATTTCAATGACGAACAGTACCCTCCAGCTGAGGACAAGTATAAACAGCTGGAAGACCGTTTGAGCGCCATGGAAATACAGAAGGTTCCTGGTCTAGACTTCAAAGATCTAGGTTTGTCCTCTGGGGTGGTAATCCCACATAAGTTCAAGGCACCTGCCTTTGCAAAATACGACGGGGCTTCCTGTCCTAAGCTGCATCTCAGATCCTATGTAAGGAAGATCCAACCTTACACTGCAGACCAGAATCTATGGATCCATTTCTTCCAGGAAAGTCTTTCAGGGACTCAACTCGAATGGTTCTATCAGCTGGATGGAGCCAGTATTCGTAACTGGGAGGACTTGGCTACTGCATTTTATAAGCAGTATCAGTATAATTCCGACCTCGCTCCTACGCGTACCCAACTCCAGGGTATGTCACTTGGGACGGGTGAAGGATTCAAGGAGTATGCTCAAAAGTGGAGAGACTTGGCTGGAAGGGTGCAACCACCTCTAACTGACCGGGAGCTTGTGGATATGTTCTTAGGGACCCTGTCTGGTCCATTCTTCAACCATCTGATTGGGAATTCTTCTGTTGGGTTTACAGATCTGATCTTGACTGGTGAGAGGATCGAAGCTGGTATCAAGTCTGGGAAGATACAGAATGGTGACTCCTCGAACACTGAGAAGAAACCATCCAAGAAAGAATCTAGTGATGTCTATGGTTCAAGAGGGCAGAATAGGTCCGAACACCGCCAAGATGTCAACGCGGTAGTTATTTCAAAACCGGCCAGTGATCCTCAACACCGCAACCAACAAAGGGAAGAGAGACCTAAGAGGCAGTTCACTAGACTCAGTATAACCTTGTCCCAGATATTGCCACAGTTGTTGGAGACCAATCTGGTAACTCTAAGGGACCCTCCTAAGAATCCCAACAGGACACCTTCAAGGTATAACCCCAACATTCGCTGCGCTTATCATTCTGACAGCCCGGGGCATGCTACAGATGATTGTTGGACTTTGAGAAACAAGGTTCAGGATCTGATCAACGCAAAGGAAGTCCAGTTCGACTCTCCGGAGTCTCCCAATGTGATCACTGCTCCCTTGCCAAAACATGGCTAGGATTGGAAAAAAATTTGTTCATTCGAATGTTCAAGTTGTATTTTTCTTTGATTGTTCAAACATTTTATTCATGTCAAATGTTGTTATTTCATTAATGCATTACACGTGTCTGTTTTGAAGTAATTATGTTTACTATGCTTAAAATTACTTTTATTTTTGATGTTCAACTCTCGATTAATAATTCTAAGCCTCTTGAGGGAGGATGACAAAAACGATACCATAATCTACAGTATGCTTTTGAACAGACCCCGCTGATGAGGTACAAGCATTGTTTCAATTCCTAAACACTGGAGTTATAAGGAAGATAATCCCTCGTCAACCCCTTTGAGCCAAAGAAGTAGGAGTTTTTCTTTTCGAAAATTAAAACCCTTAATTATAACCTGGGGCAGAGTAGTTTTCTCAGTTGATCCAGGTGCACAACGAATGACATCAAAGGAGTCCTTCCGAGACAAAAAGACAGGGATGGTTCTGTATAATCATAAAGACAGGCAGTCATTACCAAAAAAAAACTAAAGCCCAATAAGTCAAAACCTATGAAGGAGACTTACAAAACTAGGGCATCCCGCTGACTGTAACCACAAAAGAGACAGTTCAGGCAAAAACAGGGATAACAAAATCAAAAAAAAAAGAGGTCCTACAAACCCTCAACCAAAAAATGACTGCCTATTCAAAATAAATTGTCAATATTCGAACCATCATTGGAATATCAGGACAAAGACTCAAACAAGGTCTAACGCACGATCAGCTAAGTTTAGGTTTGAAGAACATCACGAAGAGTGGGTGGGTACAAATACAATTTGAGCCTTTATCCTTTGTTTCTTAAACCATGAACCAGGCCACACTATAACCCTCAAAAGTCCTAGCTGAAGCATGGGTTAGTTCGAAAGCATACTGTTACGAAAGGTATCCTGACTCCTTAAGGCTTGCGGTAAAATAACGAGCTGACATCACAGTTTACAAAATTCACTTGTTTTTATGAAAAAAACATGCATTTTCAAAAACTCCAAGACAGACATAAGCTTTGCATTTTTAATATAACATTGCTTGCATATGACTATTTATTCGAACAGCAGAGAAATTCGCGCGAAGAATATCTAGTGAACAAAAGCACTTCCAACCAAGGGGCATGGCATGAGCATTGTCCATCATCTGGGGCAGTAAAGTCAAGATTCCGAGAATCTCTCAAAATGCCAAACAGCCAGGGGCAAATCTCCATCTGAGTCACTTGGGGAATTGAACAGGAATTCCAGCAATGAATCAAACATCTTCTGGTAGTCTGGCAACACAACATTACTGACAGTGACAACTCTCTACGTCCTGAGGGAATGGACATAGTCGGAAAAATACTACGCATAATCAAAGACCCGCTAGGTTGACACACCTAGGCAAAAATAAGGGCTTCCCGGCGAACAAAAAGGGTTCGGGCAAAAATAAGGGATGAAACTAAAAAAATCTGTACACCCGGCAAGTTGAAAACCTGAAAAGGCGGCTTGGGCAAAAATGGGTATCCCGGTGGACTGAAAACCCGAAAGGGCGGTCCAGGCAAAAGTTAGGGATCAACAGCGTACGACTATGTCTCGGCATCTCGTCACTTGCCTACCAGAAGAAGACTTGTCAACCGGCAGTCATCAAGCACCTTCATAGGCACCTTCTCCTGCAGAAACTGGGGCAGTAAGAATTGTCCAAACTATACAGCCGCTCTGCTCACCCAGGTACAAGGTAGGTTCAGCTGAAGAATGTAACCAAGATACCTCCACTCCCTGCAGGGTAAGACCAGAATCAGCAATACTCTCCCAAACAGAGTTGGGCTCCCATCAGCCCCGAAAAGGCACAGCATCCCTAGCAAGTCAGCGATACTCTCCCCAAGCAGAGTTAGTCTACTGTCAGCCTTAAGGAAGTTGGGTATCTCCAGTAAATCTCAACATTCCCCAACGGAGTATGCATATGTTCTTAAACAAGCATCCCCGGCCGTCTTAATGTAAGGTTATTCCCCGGCGGAATACTAGACACCCCAGTGGGGCCACTTCCCCAGTACAATCCAAAGTTTCCCCAGGAGAGTCGAATCCGTATCCCCAGTAGATTCTGGAAGCTTATCCCTAGTAGATTCTGGAAGCTTATCATCTGCAGAGTGCAAAAACATCTCCCCGGCTTTACTCAGAAGGTTATCCCCCACCAGGTTATAACTGGGTTATCCTCAGCTAATTACCACGGAAAGATCCTCCTCGGTGAAGTTCTTCTTATCCCCCAGCAGAGTTCATCAAAATTTTTCCAACATAACTTATCAACGGAATCCCCAGCGGAGTTATCATCAAAACCTCAGCGAAGTATCTCTTCCCACAGAGTAATTCCCCGCAGAGTAATCTCTCCAACAAGTTTATTCCCCAACAGAGTCATCTTCTCCTACCGGTTTATTCTTGCAATCATCATCCCCAGCGGAAATGAAGAACTCTACTCTTCAGCATCAGCCCAGGATTCAACTTCCCGGCATTTGTCAAGGATTTATTTTCCTAGACGAAAATATATTCATAAACATCATATTGTCATACATCATGATGCATACACACATCATATCATACAATCTCATTTGTGTTGAGAATATCATTGCTTGATCCATATCATGCACTGCATATGACTGACCTTTACCTTTCAGGAAAGATGCAGTTAAACTCTAAATTCAGTCAGCAAAGACAAATCCCGTCAAAGAAGACAAATCCAGTTGAATCAATTCTTAAAGATCTTTCTAAGTACAAGCCCGTCATTATAGACACCCGTCGTTATAGACACCCGTCATCATAGACACTCGTCGTTATAGACACCCGTCGTTATAGACACTCATCGTTATAGACACTCGTCGTTATAGACACCCGTCATTATAGACACCCATCGTTATAGACACCCATCGTTATATACATTCGTCGTCATAGACACCCGTCGTCATAGACACTCGTCGTTATAGACACTCGTCGTTATAGACACTCGTCGTCATAGACACTCGTCGTTATATACATTCGTCATCATAGACACCCGTCGTCATAGACACTCGTCGTTATAGACACTCGTCGTTATAGATACTCGTCGTTATAGACACTCGTCGTTATAGACACTCGTCGTTATAGACACTCGTCGTTATAGACACTCTTCGTTATAGACACTCGTCGTTATAGACACTCGTCGTTATAAACCCTCATCGTTATAGACACTCGTCGTTAAAGACCACCCGTCCATGAAGATAACCCGTCCTTGAAGAGGCAACTCGTCAGAAAAAATAATACCTCCCTTGGTTCAGTTAAATCAATCCCTAAAGGTTTTCTGAGATAACCTGTCAGTAGAGACAACTCACCAACCTTTCTGAATTCCAGATTCGATTCCTGTATCAAGCCAGGGCACGTCTGAAGAGTTTGAAGATTCGATTCATGTATCCATCCAGGGCATATCTGTTGACGACTAATTCCAGATTCGATTCTTGTATCTAGCCAGGGCACATCTATGAGTAACTGATTATAGACTCAATACCTGTATCCAGCCAGGGCGTATCTACATGAAGAGTTTAGAGATTCGATACCTGTATCCAGCCAGGGCATATCTACATAAAGAGTTTGAAGATCAACCCCTGTAACAGGCCAGGTAATTATTTTTCTTTCTCAGGTACGCAAGTTCTCGCTAAGGAATCTCTTATGCGATCGACATCTAGATGGCATCTATAAGCCCATCCACATACCAACAGTCCCTAGATGGCATCTATAAGCCCATCCTCCTACCCATCATCTCTTTAAATGGCATCTGTAAGCCCATTCCCTCCATCACGCTGCTGATACTCTACTATGTGAGTGCAAATTTCTGGGCACTTTAGTGTTCAATCATCTTCCACCTTCGGATCACGAAAGGCACGCAAGCCAATCTACATCCTCAGGTCTAAAAAGATTGAACAGGGGCAACTGTTGCACCCCAAAATTTTCCCTCCCATATTCTTCAAAATTTGTCAAGATCAATCTCCAAATGGTTCAAAATCTCTCAAGGGTTGCACAGTCCAATTGCCTCCTAACACAGTCAAAATTAGGGTTTTGGTTCTTGCAAGGAAGCTGAGGTTTCCAAGGGTCCAATCAAGTCCCATGTGCCTATACACATTGTCAAACATCCATATGTCAAGTTTCAAGACTCACAGCATCAAGTTGCACAGTCAAAAGCCCTAATTAATCCACAGTCAACTGCAGGGGTAAAATGGTCATTTGACAGTCAAAAGTCAAATTTTTTGGTCAACATCTTATTTTGAATCCACAATAATCATTTGATCAAGTCTTGATCATGATGCCACAAGCATGGCTCAAAAAGTCTCAAGAATCAAAAGTTTCTATTTTTGGACAGTTGAAAAGTCAACTGTAACTTGACCAGGGCATAACTCTTTCATGGTTCATCAGAAAAATCCCATCCAATGCTCATTTTGAAGGGGATGACATTTACTACAACTCATCTTCACACTCCAAGCCCAAGAAATGCTCTCATAAAAAGTTATCAATTTCTACATTATAGGTCATTTTCAAAAGTCAACAAAAAGGCACTTTAAGTCAAAGACCATAACTTGAGATTGGTAAATCAAAATGACATGGGACCAAAGGAATTGGTTAGAGGACTTCAAGACCTTTCCAAAATGTCAAAGAACATGTTCATAGCTTCAAAATTGAGCAAGATATGCATTGGAGAAGTTGGGAAATTTTTGGGAACTTTCAAAAGTCAACTTTGCCTAAAACACTTCATTTTTGCTAATGGGCCCCAAATTCCTTCTTGAATCTTTGCCCAAGGCCTATGCACGACCCATTGAACTTAAAATGATTTATTTTCTTATTTTTAATTAATTAATTGAATTTTTATTAATATTAATTCATTTAATTGATTTTAATTGTAGGAAAATTCAAAAGATATGGTTTTTAGATCTTTTGTGAAGCAAATCTGATCAGGGCAAGCTGGCAATCTCGTTTCCCAATCAAAGAGGCAAAATCATCCAATTTTGGCAAGCTTTACCAATCAAAAATATGGAAAAGATTTGATTGAAAATCAAGGATGCAAAACATGAATGCAATGGATTGTTGGGCCAAGATTTACCCTAATTCTATTGTGCTATATGCATTGAAGCAAACCCTGAATCCCTACACGTGAAATTGCTGCAAGAACACCATAATCAAATTCTAAAAAATTCAAAAAAAATGTGAAACTGAAATCAGTCTTCCAGGCGAATTCAAGGCCTCTTCTTGATTCAAACACTTTGCCTGAGTCTCCAGGAACCTGTTGCCATCAAGAACAAGCCCTAGCACGCAAGGAATCATTCCCAACAAGTCCCACGGTTTGAATATATTTCCAAAATTGCATATCATAATTCATGTGCTTTTAATCCATTTTTTGGTTGATTTATGTTAACAGGAACCTTCTGAAGCGATTGGTATAACCCAATTTGATTATAGCATTCTGAATCGAAAACTACCATGGAAGAACATTAGGGTTTCGAAGCTGTTAATTTAGGGCTTTGCACATAAGGAAAATTAGGACTGTGAAACGTGCATGGTTGAATTCGTCAAGGCCAGACGAATTCAACCCAACTATCGCGCTCAATTTATATTGCATACAGGCTTAATCACTATTTTTGGTCGCTTCATTTTGTGGGGGTTCAAAACCCCCGCTATCTTGTTTTATGTTTACAGGTGAAACAAAGAAGATAATAGGTGTCAGTGCATGGTTGGAGGGTTTGAATACAGCGCGCGTTATTTTGTTCTATATCATAATGCTTGTTTTGTTTTATATAATATTTGTCATCCATATGTTTAACAAACACGCACCACAGTCCAACTGGCAAAGGCATTGAGGCAAGGAGTACTGGGACCTGGGTTCGATTCCCAGGTCCCCCAAACCTTTGTTCATATTTTTTCTAATAAATTCACATGCAGCTTCCTAAACATGTTCCACCATACGCTCTAGGCATCCATGTGCCATGTGTCTACAAACATACATCCAAGGGTCAGGATGGAAGCACACCATGATCCTCAGTCAATGCTGGTATAGCTGATTGCAAAAGTCAAACGAGGCTTGATTCCTAATGGGCTGCAGATTCCAACACAAAACCTCCATATGGGCCCAGCATACCCCCCTGGTTAACAATTTTCCTTTTATTTTTCTTTTACTAATTTAATAACTATTATTATTATTATTTAATTAATTAACAAATTAATATTTTTCCATAAAAATTCAGAAAACAATATTTTCTTAAAATTATTATTATTATTATTAAATTTCACCTTAATTATTATTTTTGTAAATAAAAATGTAAATTAATTAATCTAGCCTTTTAAAATTAGGTCAACTTTAATTTTTTCTCAATAACTTAAATTAACTTAGAATTAGGGTTTTTCTAACATTTGACTTTTAATTTCTTTTCTTTTTATTTTCATTAAAACCTTAAAAAACACAAAAAAAAACTTTTTTCTTTTAATTAATTAATTAAATAGTTATTAGGTTTAATATTTCATTAACTATAAAAAAGGGCCAATTTCAATTCTTTTCTCAAAAAGGGTCAAAACCCTAAGGACGTTCCCGATTTAATTTCTTTCGCGCTTTAATTCTTATTTTAATCATATTTATGTAACTGTTTCCAAGGAATGTAATAGTTAATTAGGATTTTACCGCTTTCTTTAATTTTCCGCATTTATTTTCCAAACGGGTTATGTTTTTGGCGATGTATAGACCCGCGCCTTGTAATAGCGTAGCTTTTACCTTTCCGTATTTTATTTTCCGCACTCCTAATCGCTAAATTGCATGAAAGAATGTATGATAATTAAAAACAACTCGTAGCTCACAATTGCATGATCAAAGATAAACATTACATGAAAACAACACACAAAGCACATGCCACTTCTAGGGTACGCCTCACTCGTTGCCTCGAAAGTGGTCATCAAGTATAGGGTGTTTTAGCGGTCGCCCTTATGTCTAAGATCCAGTTGCCTCGAAACGGTTGCCTCAGATTAAAAAGGATCTAGGACATTAGGGTTACTTCTAAGGTGTCCTACTATTGCTTCGGTGACCACACATGTCCCTAATAATCGAATTGACCCGAATACCTCCAACGACGGTGCTTCCTACTTCTCAATAGTGGGATAGCACTGTCTAAAGGACTCTTACACAGCCTAATTCCTTAGAGTAGGTAGATTCTTGTGGGTACTTGCTCTTTCAAACAAACAAAAACATCTTTTCACACTTACACTTTCAAAAAGTTTTCAAACAAATATTTCATACACTCTTGAGGACAGATACAAGAGTTACCTAGAAATTTTTCAAACGAAACTTTTTCAAAACCCACACACATTTGAAAAGCAAACAAATTTTGAAAACATAAGAGCAAGTACCTAAGAGCCCGTGGATAACCATAGATAGAAAGTGTGCTAACACCTTCCCTTTCTATAATCTACCTCCCGAACCGAGAAACATTCTCAAAGAAGGAATTTTGCTGTGCTTTTGTCCTTTCCATGTTGGAGAACATAAAAGACGGTGGCGACTCTTGCTTACCGCGACATTTCGCGAACCAGCTTAAAAACAGTCAGTTATATTTCCACCGATCACAATCCCCTTCAGTAGATGGCTCCACGGTTATTGGTAGGACAGCTGGGTAAGGCATCCTAAGACTTTGGGCACGAGCTCGTACCCATCGGAGATAAGGCTCAAGAGGAATGGAATTCTTGTGCCCTAGCGTATTGCTATTAATTTTATGTACCATGCCCCAAGCTTTTATGAACCTTCTACGATAGCCTTGAATGTCGTTCTCATAATTGAAAGTGATTCCTTGGATAAACGTATCATGAGGACCATCTCTTCTTGCATAACCAAACTGACATAAGGCCAAACAAGGATTGTAAGTGATTCCCCCCTAATTCCTAAGAGAGGGACATTAAGGAATTCACCACAACGATAAATGATGGTAATATCTTCCGAGATCCGTGAACACCAATGAATGTATGAATGCTTAAGGGACATCAGCCTGCAAGACCATTTCAAGCCCTGTTCATTCTTCAAAACATCCCTGGGTAGGTGCGAAATAAACCACCTAGCCAATAGAAGAGTGAAACACAGGAGGGTTCCCCTTCTCTTTAGAGTGCGAGTATACAGAGAGTGCAGAATATCCCCGAGTAATGTAGGTACTGGATTATGAGACAGGAAAACCTTGATAGTGCTCACATCTACGAGTTGATCAACATTAGGAAAAAGTATCGTCCCATAAATGAGAAGTGCCAGTACCTCTTCGAAAGCTTGTAAATCTAAGGTATTCCAAGAATGATAGGCCTTCTCAAATAGAAACTTAACCAGAAGTCCTTGAACACTCCCTCTAGTCTCCCAATTTTCCACTATGTCAAACCGGTGTAAAGACAGAGCTATGGCAATTTCTTTATGCTTTGGATGTTCTTCCGTACCATTGAAAGGAAACTGGTCGAGAATAGGTAACCCTAACAACTGAGAAAACTCCTCCATAGTAGGTACTAGCTGGTAATCTGGGAAGGTGAAACAATGGTGCACCGGGTCAAAGAACTGAAACAACACTTTTAACAACTCTTCATCAGGTTTTGCAGTGACCAGGTTAAGCAACTGACCATGCTTTCTATTTAAATGAGAACCCTCAATAACCCTTAATGCCAGATCCTTTAGTTGGAGAGACACTTTCACAAGGTTGATTTGTATAGTGTTCCTACGGGCATATGCCATGTCCTACAAAACACAGCAAAAATGAGCCCTAAGGAATCCTTGAAATGGTTAGTCTTGATATGTTATGCTTATGATGTATGATGTCATGATAAAACACAGGTATAGCAAACATAGGTATAGCAAGCACAGTCAAATCACACAAAGTCCTTAGGTTTAAGGCTTGCATGAGGTCATAGGTAGTACCCTCTTGAAGTTAGTTGGTTTCAAACCTGTCTTAAAAAGTAACCGGGTTCTAGAGGATCTCAATATCACTGACCATCCTTTATCGGCATTGTCTCAGCTAACGCAATCTTTTCTTGCGGCCGAAATATCCCGAAAGTTTGATCTCAATGAGTGTAGCATCGAGTATCAACCAGTTCTCAGCTCTACACCGAGGCTGGCTATATCACTACTTTATAATGGACAAGTTGTGCAATTAAAGGTTCTAAGGTCAGTTGATGCTTCACGGCACCACGCGGCGGCCCCGTACTCTCCCTGATTGACTCAAGGGTTACCGGTACCAACCAAAGTTCCACATCAACGTAGCTACTGCTTCAACCATGCCGGTATACCCCAGCATAGTTCCCTCACAGTTTATTGCTACTTACCTAAAAGGTGTTCCCCAGATCCGAGTGTAGGATCAAATAACCCAAACAGTTCCCATAAATATAAAGCAAGCAAGACAATCAAGAGAAAGCAATTAAATATGACCTAGATCCTAAGGTTTACCCCACTTTATATTTATTCCACAGCAGAGTCGTCAGTTCTGTGATACGATGGCAGAACTGACTGTTAATACTGGTTTGCGTTTTGCGTTTTTTGTTTGCAAAATGTCACGGTAAGCAAGAGTCGCCAGCGGCTTTTATTTCATCCAATCATGGAAAAGGAAAAAGAACATAAAAAACCTTTTTCGAGATGTTTCTGAGTACGGGGGTAGATTATATAAAGGTAATGTGTTAGCACCCTTTCTATCCATGGTTTTCCATGGGATCTTAGGTACTTGCTCATCTTTTTAAAATTGCTTGTGTGTGTGCTTGCTTTGAAAATGTTTTACTTCGTGATAACCCTTGTATCAGTCCTCAAGGATGTGACGAAGTTGTTTTGAAAACTGTTTTGAAAGGTGTTTGTGTGAAAAGTTTTTATTGAGCAAGTACTTAAGATTCTACCTACTCGAAAAAAGATTGTTCGTTCTATTTCCTTTAGACAGAGCTATCCTACTATTAAGGAATAGGTAGCACCGTCGTTGGAGTTTGTAAGGGACAATTCGAAGGGGACAAATACAATCACTAAAGCAATAGTTAGAAAACCTTAGTAGTAACCCTAGAGTCTTAAGATCTTTTCGAGGCAACGTTTTCGAGGCAACATTTATGAGGCAACATTCGAATGGGACATTTGATCTTTTAGACAGGAGGGAGACCACTAAAATCTCCAATGCTTAATGACTGTTTACCGAAGGTAACCGTAGTGAGGCAAACCCTAGGAGTGAACATGTGCATGTGAATTTTTTCAGTTATTTAATCTTTGCACATTAGATGATCTACCGTTTTAATTTTCCAAACATTCTTGCCATACAATCATATTAGCCATGCTTCTAGACAGTTAAAGATTGCAGGAATTTAAAGTGCGAAAAATAAACCTAGCTATTACATGGCTTTGACAGTTACATAATTGCCTTGACGGGAAATAAAAGTGTGGAATTCAAAACCCTAATTAAAACTATTACAACCTTGAAACAGTTATAATAATAATAAGAAAGAAAATTAAAAACGCGCGGTAAATTAAAGGCGAGAGAAATCAGGGTTTAGACCCTTGACTAAACCTAATTTCAATTGATTAATGAAGATCATTTTTTGGTCGTTTTTTATTTAAGAAAATGTTTAATTGCAAATTGATCAAACCTAATTTCTAATTGTTTTTAAATTATGAAAGAAATTAAATTAATTAATTAAAGAAATAGAAAATATTTTGTACAAAAAGATTTTGTATGTTTTTGGTTTTTTATTTGAGAAAAGAAATATAAATTGTAAAATTAAAACCTAGATTCTATTTGATTTTAAATGAAACAAAAATTAAATTTACCTAACTTACTAATTAAATTAAATAATTTATTATAAAAAAAATGTTTTTTTTGTGTTTTTTTTTGTGATGTGTTGATTTTATGATTAATTAAAAAAAAAATTGGTGAAAAATAATTAAACAAAAGTAATTAAAACAAAAGAAATAAATAAAGAAAAGAAAAAGAATGGGCATGTATGCTAGCAAAAAGGGGGGTGTGAAAATCTGAATGTTGGCCCATTAAGCATCAAGCCCGGTCAACCATGTTGGATTAGGTGCAAGTGTTGACTTGAGGAGCACCAAGGACTCTCAGGGGAGAGACGTTAGATCTGGATAGCTGGGCATCCAATGAACGGGCGTTGAGGGTGTATGAAAATAAGAAAATATGGAAAATGCTGGGACCTGGGATCGAACCCAGGTCCTCACGCCTAAATCCAACGCCATGCTGCCAGCTAAGTTATGCTTGTTAATTGTTAACATAATAAAAACAAAACATAATATAAGGAAAATAAAAGAAGCTGATCCCAAGCGCGCAAAATTTAAACGGATGAATGGTTGGCTGACACGCATTGTCTTCTTCCCTGGAACCGTCGTCTTAGATTTCTGAACCTTTACCTACAGACGCAGGTTTGTTGCTAAAAACCTGTGTCATTCAAAAATTCCATACAAGCATGATAAATCAATTGTGATGGTACTAATCAACTCGTCTTGGTCTCACGAGTGTCATGGTACCTCATTCATGGCCCAATTTTTCCTATATAACAAAGCCCTAAAAACATCTCAGAAACGTTAACAATGGCAACTATGGATTCTTGCACGGTAAATGCAATTAAAGGGTACATATAGCTTGCAAACAAGATGATAAACACAAATATATGGTTAGCATGCGTTTAGGATGCGTAAAACATTGAAATCGAGTTTGAGTTTTAGGGCAAACCGTGATGCCTTTGGGGACGACTTCTGAATGCTTTGAGGCTTGCAAATGATGTTGTTAGCTTCCTGGGATGTCCAAGAATCGATTGGAAACGTTGGACTGGCTTGAATTGGCATGTAGACAAAAATAGGTCTCACACTTTTCTTGCAAAATTTTGGTTTCTTTCTTGTTGTTTCACGCCTCCAATCCTTATGCTTATGGTCTGGAATTACTGTGTATATGTAGTAAACTGAATTAGGTTAATAAAATTGGCATGAATCTTGAGAAATAATGGAGATTTGATTTAATTTGCTTCATGTATGATATCTTTCTAAAACAAGATTCAATCTAATCTTTTCCAACCCTAATGAGCCTTGCACGAATTGATCATCATGCTAGCTTTATATGGACTCCAAATGTGCACACAAATCTCAAGATTTGATTTGTTTTCATTATTTTACCATTTAATTTGATTTATTTTGATTTAAATGAATAAAAAATCAAAATAAATGATAAAAGTAATAAAATAATAGGTGGAAAAGCTCAGGGATCATGGGTCCTATTAGAAACATGTTTCAAGCAAGAAAACATGGACCCCTTTGGAAAAAAATGCAAATTTGATCAATGTTGACTTTTGACAATTTTCCAAAAATTGCCAACTTTGACAATGCACAACTCCCTCAATTTTGATCCTAGGAGGGTGTTCTTGGACTTTCTAGAAAGCTTAGGATGTACCCTAAACAACCCTTTTGTTCTCATATCAATTGAGTCTTCCATGTTCGTGTAAGAAGCTTTGAACCAAAAGGTGTTTTTGTTGATTTTTCAAAAGGACCTATAATGTCAAAATTCATATCTTCTTATGAGTGCATATTTTAAACTTGTGGGATGAAGATGAATTGTAGGGAATTACATCCTCTTCAAAATGAGCTTTGTATGGAAAATTTCTGATAAAGCATGAAGAAGTTATGCTTGGTCAAAGTTGGGTTCATTTTTCCTGCAAAAACCCTAATTTAGCAACTTTTAGGTTTTGATGAATTTGGAGCATCCCTTGAGGAATCATGATCAACCCTTGATCAAATGATGGAAGTTACTTCAAAATGTTGATGTTGACCAAAAATCTTGAGGTTTGACTGTATGTGGGCCACAGTTGACTTTTGACCTAGTACAGCCGATTCTCAAGCATCTGAGCAGTTGACTGAGCAAACTTCTTATGCAAGGCTTGAAATTTGACATGGAGAATCTTGGGAACATATTAGGACATTGGGAAGCATTTTAGTCCTTTGTGGTTCACACATCTGGATGAAAAGGGAAACCCTAATTTGAGGTATACTGCCTTAGGAGATAGTTTGTCTATCCAACTCTTGGGCAATCTTGAGCAAATTGAAGATCTCAATGGATATTTGTTAATTAAAATGGGAGGGAAAATTTTGGGGTACAACACATGTCTCAGTGGAATGCAGTGGCACGACTCTGGCTCATATGTTGGTTGACACCGGTTTGTCTCTGAATTTATTGCCTAAAAAAGCTCTTGATAGGCTTGACTGTGAGGGATTGACATTGAAACCAAGCAACATAGTGGTGAGAGCCTTTGACAGCTCAAAAAGGATGGTGCATGGGGAAGTGGATATCCCCATAAAGGTTGGAACCCAAACATTTGATTCAACTTTTTATGTAATGGATATTCACCCTTCATACTCCTGCTTGCTTGGCCGACCATGGATTCACAATGCTGGTGCTATTACTTCTACGTTGCACCAAATGTTAAAGTATCCGATTCAAGGGAAGATTATCATCGTTCATGGAGAAGAAGAGTATATGATCAGCCATCTCAATTCCTTCATATATATGGAATTAGATGGTGAATTTATTGAAACTCCATTCCAACACTTTGAAGAAGTCCCGCAAGATGTGGCAGTGACCAGGGTTATTCCAAAGATCACAAGACCTCCACTCAGTATGTCATCTTTGAAGGATGCAAAAGCAGTGATAGAAGAAGGTGGGTGCACTATTTGGGGAAAACTCCCAAATATCCCATACAAGTCTGATAAGTTTGGCCTGGGTTTCACTTTAGGTACCCAGAAGGTTGTACGTCACGCTCGTGCTGGAGGACCACCCCTGAAGATCAACAACCGTGAAGTCAACGCGGTAGAGGATGTTGAAGATGGCTGCAACCTAGAGGATTGGATCTTCCCAACTGTCAGTGGAGGGCTCAACAATTGGGAGGCTAGAGATTTCATCCCGATCACTTTTATCCCACAGTAATTTGTCTTTACATTTTGTTGGATCTGTAATATTAAAACAATTCAGACTCTTAAAACCTTGTGTCTTACCCGAGGCACAATGGTCCATTTGTAAGGGTTATTATCTCATTTCCATATGACATCAATGAATCATGGACGTTTTTTGCATACAAACTTTGTGCTAATTGTTTTTCTTTTTTACATTTTTTCCTTTCAAAGATAGTTATACTCTTACACACACTCACACTCACAATACAAGTCTACATCCATTCGGGATCCCATGGATAACGGTTCTGCTATGGGCTTTTGTGACTCTGAAAATCTAATCTACCAAGCCGAAGACGAAGGTGAGGAAGATTGTGAAGTACCAGGGGAACTTGCCAGATTACTACAACAAGAAGAGAGAAACATTCAGCCCCACGAGGAACCCGTGGATACAATCAACCTAGGTACTGAGGAAGACAAAAGAAAAGTCAAGGTGGGTGCCAATCTGGAACTCAGTGTCAAAGAGCGTCTGATTCAATTGCTAGACGAATATGTTGAGATCTTTGTCTGGTCGTATGAAGACATGCCAGGACTTGATGCAGATATTGTGGTACATCATCTACCTACAAAAGAGGATTGCCCATTAGTAAAACAAAAGGTTTGTCGCATGTGACCAGATATGTCGGAGAAGATTAAAGTAGAAGTCATGAAACAAATCAACACTGGATTCTTGGCCGCCACCTCCTATCCGCAATGGGTTGCCAATGTTGTTCCCGTACCTAAAAAAGACGGCAAGGTACGAATGTGCATAAACTACAGAGATTTGAATAGGGAAAGCCCTAAGGATGATTTCACACTTCCCCACATTGATATTCTAGTTGACAATACGGCACAACACAAAATGTTTTCCTTCATGGACGGTTTCTCAGGCTACAACCAAATCAAAATGGTGCCTGAGGACATGGAGAAGACAACCTTTGTCACACAATAGGGCACATTCTGCTACAAGGTTATGCCATTCGGGTTGAAGAATGCTGGGGCAACCTATCAGTGTGCCATGGTAGCCTTATTTCACGACATGATACATCACAAAATAGAGGTCTATATGGACGACATAATAGCTAGATCTCAAACAGAAGAAGAGTATCTTGACCATTTACAGAAACTATTTGAGAGACTAAAGAAATACAAGTTGAGGTTAAACCCAAATAAATGCACGTTTGGAGTGAGGTCTGGTAAACTCCTAGGCTTTGTTGTCAGCAATAAATGTATCGAAGCATATCCTACCAAGGTGAAAGCGATACAAGAGATGCTTGCTCCTCGTACTGAGAAGGAAGTCAGAGGGTTCTTGGCATAGTTGAACTACATTGCCAGATTCATTTCTCACCTGACAGCTAGCTACTTGTGAACCCATCTTCAAATTACTGAAGAAAGATCAAGTAGTCAAATGGAATGATGAGTGCCAAACTGCTTTCGACAAGATCAAAGAATACCTGCAAGAGTCTCCTGTGTTGATGCCACCAGTCGAGGGAAGACCATTGATCATGTATCTAACTGTTTTGGAAAATTCAATGGGGTGTGTGCTGGGGCAGCATGACGAGTCTGGCCGAAAATAGCATGTTATTTATTACCTGAGCAAAAAGTTTACCGATTGGGAAACAAGATATTCACTGCTCGAGAAAACTTGATGCGCTCTGGCATGGGCTGCTCGCCAGCTAAGACATTATATGCTAACCCATACTACCTTGTTGATATCTAAAATGGATCCAATAAAATACATCTTTGAGAAACCTGCTCTCTCTGGGAGAATAGCGAGATGGCAGATGATCCTGACAGAATATGACATACAGTATACTACCCAGAAAGCAATAAAGAGTAGTGTACTAGCTGATCACCTTGCTCACCAAGCTGTGGAAGATTACCAGTCCATGAAGTTCGAATTCCCAGATGAAGACATCATGATGGTAAACAATTGTGAAGAATTCAGACCATATGACGGACCTAAATAAGGATCCCGATGGACCCTGGTTTTTGATGGGGCATCTAACGCACTCTGAAATGGTATCGGTGTTGTACTCATATCTCCTGAAAGGTGTCATACTCCCTTTACTGCAAGACTCTTCTTCAATTGTACAAATAACATGGCGGAATACGAAGCGTGAATCTTTGGTCTCAAAGTTGCCATAGACTTGGGGATCAAATCCTTAAATGTATTCGGAGATTCAACTTTGGTGGAGAGTGGGACACTAAACACCCTAACCTTATCCATTACAAAGAACATGTGTTGACATTGCTCCCACATTTTGAGAAGATTACATTCGAGCATTTCCTGCGAGAAGAAAATCAGCTAGCAGACGCACTATCCACAATGTCATCTATGTTTAAACTTAAATGGGATAACGAGGCTCCTCAGATCACCATTGAACGAATGGATGAACCAGCACACTATCACGAGATTAATACTGAAGAAGTAGTGGACCAACCTTGGTTTCACGAAGTCAAGAGGTATCTCGAGGCTCAAGAATATCCGGAAGGAGCTTCAGTCAATGATAAGAAGTTCTTAAGGAGATTCTCTGCTAAATTCTTCCTTAGTAATGGCATTCTCTACAAACGCAACCATGACTCTGTATTACTTTGGTGTGTAGACAAGGTTGAATCTGAAAGGATCGTGGCTGAGTTACATGAAGGCACTTTTGGCACCCATTCCAGTCGGCATACGATGGCAAAGAAAATCCTACGGGCAGGCTATTACTGGTCTACCATAGAAGCAGATTTCTATCAACACTCTCGAACCTGCCACAAGTGTCAGATTTATGCTGACAAGATGCACGTACCTCCGGTTCCTCTGAATGTCTTGACGGATCCTTGGCCCTTTGCTATGTGGGGGATTGATATGATTGAGGAAATCAAGCCAACAACCTCCAATGGAAACCGCTTCATCTTAGTGGCCATTGACTATTTTACAAAGTGGGTGGAGGCAGCTTCTTTCGCTATCGTTACCAAGAATGTTGTCGCCCGGTTCATCAAGCAGAATCTCATTTGTCATTACGGTATCCCGAAGAGGATCATTACAGACAATGGTACAAACTTGAACAATACTATGATCACCTCTTTGTGCGAGCAATTCAAGATCCAGTATCACAATTCTTCCCCTTACCGGCCAAAGATGAATTGTGTTGTTGAAGCCACGAATAAGAACATTAAAAATATCATACAGAAAATGATAGTCACATACAAAGACTGGCATGAGATGCTACCATTTGCTCTCCACGGGTATTGTACCACAACTAGCACATCAACCGGGGCAACACCCTATTCTCTGGTATACGGCATGGAGGTTGTCTTACCTATCGAGGTCCAGATCCCCTCTCTAAGAATTTTGAAGGATGCAAGGCTAAACAAAGACGATTGGATCCAGACTCGACTTGATCAACTAAACTTGATTGATGAGAAAAGGCTTACTGCTGTTTGCCATGGTCAAATGTATCAAAAACAGATGATCAAGGCTTTCAACAAAAAGGTCAGATGCCAAGTGTATCAAGTTGGGGATCTGGTGATTAAATGTATCATACTACCGCAAGGTGATCCCAGGGGCAAATGGACTCCTACATATGAAGTACCATTTGTAATCAAAAACATTTTCTATGGTGGCGCAATGGTTTTGACCACCATGGATGGTGACGACCTGTCGCACCTTGCAAACGCAGACATAGTCAAAAGATACTACATATAAGAGACCCGCTAGGTTGACACACCTAGGCAAAACAAGGGCATCCTGGCGAACCAAAAAGGTTCGGGCAAAAATTAGAGATAAAACAAAAAAATCTGTACACCCGGCAAGCTGAAAACTCGAAAGGGAGGCTTGGGCAAAAAAGGGTATCCCAGTGGACCGAAAACCCGAAAGGGCGGTCCAAGCAAAAGTTAGGGAATTAAAGCTTATGACTATGTCCCGTTAGATCACCTTACGGACAACCTGCAAACTCAGAGGTTTTGATCAATTCAATCAACTTCGGACAAGGCAATAAATAGACAAGATGCTCAGAGATACGAAGGCTATAGCAGAATGGGAACCCCATGGGATTATTGCACATAGCTATCTTTTCTTTGTATCAAAATTTTCATTTCCTATGAAAGCATTCTCTTACTAGAATGTTTGTCTCATTGTACAAAAATACTTACTCAAAGTCAATACAAAGATATCCCTTTGAAAGTGCAAAACTATCTGTTCTTCTTTACTCTATTGTTTTATTTACAAAAATGTCCAATGATTTATTTTTGAACATATGCATCTGAACATAATCATTGTTTACAAATAAACAAAATAGAAACACAATCACTGATGGCTTTAAGAGGTAGGGAAGTCTCTCTAAGTTACTTCCATAAAGTCCCCCGCAATATGCAGTTTAATCCCCAGCGAAACAAAACTCCCAGTTATCAATCTCCGGTAGAAGTCGTTCAATTTCTCCATATTCCTCAAGCAGGATTTTTCAAGCAGTACACGACATTTCCCTTACAACAGAGTTAGTTTCTCTAAGCGGAAATTCATCAACACTTCAACTTCACAATGTGAATACTTAAACCCTGTATCCTCAGCAGCAGACAGGGATCTATTTTCCCCAATCCAACAGCAGTACAGCAGATCAGCTCACATGCGCATACGTCACACCCATATATCATAAACATTGATAACACGAATTCATTGTACTATGCATTTCATACGACATAACATTGCATATTAGCTAACATTTTACCTTTTTCAGGATAAGATTAATCAACAGCTGCCATTAACAATGTTCAAAGTTTTCAGATACAGTTCAGATACGCTCCAGACACGGATGCCATCCTGAAACTCATTCAACTCTCAGATACAGTCCAGATACGCTCCAGACACGGACGCCATTCTGATACTCATTCAGATTATTTTTCAGATACAGTTCAGATACGCTCCAAACACGGATGCCATTCTGATACTCATTTAGATTCAACTTTCAGATACAATTCAGATATGCTCCAGATACAGATGCCATCCTGATACTCATTCAGATTCAGTTTTCAGATACAATACAGATATGCTACAGATACGGATGCCATTCTGATACTCATCCAGAGCCTCTTCCAGATACAGTTCAGATACGCTCCAGACATGGATGTCATTCTGATACTCATTCAAAATCAGCCTCCATATGCAGTACAAATATGCTCCAGACACGGATGTCATTCTGATACTCATTCAGATTCAGTTTTCAGATACAGTACATATACGCTCCAAACACGGATGCCATTCTGATACTCATTCAGAGCCTCTTCCAGATATAGTTCAGATATGCTCTAGACACGGATTCCATTCTGATACTCATTCAAAATGGCGTCCATATGCGATACAGACACGCTCCAGATATGGATGCCATTCTGATACTCATTCTTTCAGCTTACAAATTACAATTCAGCAATCACTTTGGATGGCATCTACAAGCCCATCTCCAACAACTTTCCATCACCTCTCCAAATGGCATCTTTAAGCCTATTCCCTCTACCATCACATCGCCGAGTGCAAATTTCTAAGCACTCTAGTGTCCAATCATCTTCCACCTTTGAGTCACGAATGGCAAAACTAGCCAATATACTCCAAAATTTTCCCTCTCACTTATCAAGAATTTGCTCGCAAAGATCCCTTTGGGCTCAAGACTGCACTTAGGATTGATTAGCTCAAGACACCTCCTTAAGCACTGATGACCAAAATTAGGGTTTGAGTTTGCACAAGGATTTTTGGACTTCCAATGCCCCATATGACTTTCATAGATCATTATGGACCCCCAATATTACTCATGTCAAGTTTCAAGCTTTGAATCACACTTTTGCTCAGTCAATTGAGCAGTTGACCTAAAAATCAGTTATATTGGGGAAAAAGTCAACCATGGCCAAATTACAGTCAGAATTCATAATTTTTTATTCGTATCAACATTTTAAACTCATATGTATCATTTTACCAAGTTTGGACCACAACTCCTCGAGAAATTTAATCAAATCTCCAAAAGGGCAAAATGGTCAAAATTAGGGTTTTGACTGGGAAAGGGCAATTTCTGATTTTTGACCTAGCAAATGGTCAATTGGTTTAAGGCATTATCTCAAGAGTCCAATTGCATCATTTTTACCTAATGACATGGCAAGTCCATTGGATTGATAGATGAATTTTGCAGTCAACTGATCAAAAGTCAATTGTATATTGAAAAGTCAAACTTTGAATTTTTGGTCAAATTCAAGTGCCAAAGATCACATTTCATCAAAACATGTCAAAATATGAAACTTATTCATCAAGAAATAAAAAAGTCAAGATTTCATTTTGAAAAGTCAAAATTTCTAAACTTAGAAATTTTTCTAAGTGTTGAAAATTTCATGTTTTTTTATAACTTTGAGCCAAATTTTCACCATGATGCAAGATGATTCAAGAGAAACTTCCAACATGAAAGTTGTATATCTCCATGAAATCTACAAATTTTATTTACGCAACTCCTTCCAAAAGTGCTTGGATCTCAAGTTATAATTTTATGAACATGTGGTCATGAAACTAAACACTTAGTGAAATTTTGCCCTAATTTGGTCAGGATTTTGACCCAACTTCATGGCACTTTTTCATATAGTTCCAAGGGGAATCTTCAAAAGAAATTCAAATATGGATTCTATAGCATATTTCAAGCTTTCCAAAGCGTCCAGGAACTCCTTGAGATCATTCTTGAGTAGGGAGAATCGAAGAGATGAAGTTAGGGTTCTGTCACTTAAATTACAAGTCATTTTTGATGAACACATGAACCAAATCCATGCTAGGCTGCATAATATTTGCTTTGCATGCCTCAAACTTGTTTGTCACTCTGTTGTACCCCAAAATTTGCCCTCGTTTTTTTTCCACAAGAAATCACAGCTTCGGACTGTTCCTGATTTTTCAGACTGGCTCAAGAATCGGTCAAATAGACCTTTCTCATCAGTCAGACAAGATTTAGGGTTTTCATTGATTTTTAAGCAGTTCAAGCAGATTGCTTAGGGTTTGGTTGAGTTGGCTCAGGTTTTGATCAGGTGGACGCTTCTCTGACAATTAAAACAAAACTAGGGTTTTTGTGCGCGCATTCTCAGAAAGAATTAATTTTACAGTTCTTTTCAATTTACTCTGAGATTTGGACTGAAGCATTTGGATTGAGTTTGCAGTGTTTGACTAAATCAGTGAAAAGAGGCATATGGACGTTTGTTTGATTTGACTGTGCATTGTTGTGGCTATTTGAAATGCCAGGTTTATTAATTGATCGATGCTAAAACCACAGTGTTTATTAATTGTTTATTTATTCTAAGTTAGGATAATTAGAATTTATTTCCATTTATTATAATTTAAGAATTTATAAGTAATTAAATAGACAGCTAAAAAAAAGGGAATTAACTGATCAAAAGGATTTTTATTTATTCATCTTTAATTGTTTTGTTACAAATTATTATTTGAACAACGGTAAATTTATTTACATTTTTGTTTACAATAATAATCTTACAAATGATTAAATTTGAAATAAAACTATGTCCTAAAATTCCTAAGTCTTCATCTTCATTATTCTACTGCTACTCCTCTCCATTGATTTTTATCTGCAAAACAAAGAAAAAGAAAAAAAGGTCAAAAGCAGATGAAATAATAAAAGGCAGACAGTTAAAATGAATTCATCATTAAGGGTAACTGGCCGGAATCAGTTGGCCCTCTCTGCAAATCACAAGATTGCTCTTGGTTCACAAAGAGGGATGAAGTTGTTTGCAATTAAGGAATTAAATGCACAAAAGTATAATTGCACAAATTCAAAATTGTCACACATGCTGCCTAGTTTCAAGTTTTCAACCAAAGGAGGCAAATCAATTGAAAAGTGCACAAAGCTGCATAGTTCATAAATTATTAACAAAGTCCAAATTGAACTAATTGCAAACTGAATGAAACTGGACACAAGCTACCCAAAAGCTGTTAAGAAGTACAAAGAAGCATAAAATATGGATGCAAGAAATATGGAAGAGATGCAGAGCTAAACCACAAGTACAAGCAATGTTCAAATCACATCATTTTCCTAGGCCAGCTACCTTTTCAGAATAAGGACAAATCTAAGCAATATTTTTATGCTTTAATCTGTACTGGAGAGAGAAAAAGAGAAGAAGAAAAGGAGGATTACAGGCTTTAGGCAGGAAGATATAAAACAATGATACCAACACAGTACAAAAAAGGGGGCAGAAAATACATAACCAAATAATAAGACAAACTGAGGTAGAACAAGCAGGAGCCTGCCTCCAAGACATTTTCCAAGTTCCCTCAACCTGCATAAACATCAACTTAAAAACCAGACATGTGTCAAACCAGAAGCTTACAAGCTTCCATCCTAAGGTCCCTCGATGACGCTTTCGAAAGTTGCCTAATCAAAATGATCATAGTCCCTTCAAGCAAAATTGCCAAAGACACTTGGCACCATTGCCTTCATGGTCTAAACGATGACCCGCGCCCGTCCCGTTCACATCCTAATACAAGATTGTCCACCAAATACAATGGTGGAACAAAAATTGTTATAAGGGTTAAAAACATAGGAAAGATCTTTGAGCAAATTTAGGGGTAGACAACTCTTAGTTACTTGATCAAACTTGCAAACACGCTTGCCTACTTTTTAAAACACACATCACAACACACTTTCAAAACAACTTTCAAAAACATTGAAAACTTTTCAAAAGACAAGTACACCTTTGTATACATTCAAACATGGGTCATTACAAAGGTTGCCACAACAAATGGCCTCTTTTCAAAACATTTTCAAACCCACACACAAAGCACCATTTCAAACAATTGAAAATACAAGGTAAGTGATCTAAGCAGGTAACTAAGAGCCCATGGATAACCATGGATAGAAAGGGTGCTAATACCTTCCTTTTCTGTAATCTACCCCCCGATCCCAAGAAAACATCTCAAAGGTTTTTGCTGTGCTTTTTAACCTTTCCTTAGGATAAAATAAAAAGTCGGTGGCGACTCTTTCTCAACCGAAACATTTGCGAAAACAAACGCAAAAACTCAAGTCAGTTCTCCCACCGTATCACAGAACTGGCGACTCTGCTGGGGAATTACTTAAAAGTGGGGTTACCTTAGGGTTTAGATCACCTTTTGTTTTCAATTGCTTGCTTTGTTTGCTTTTATATTTGTTGGCTTTGCATCGGAGTTTCATAGATCCTAACCCGGATCTGGGGAAATACCCTTTAGGTAACATAAGCTGTGAGAGACCTGTCCGGCGTATACCGCCATGGGTGAAGCAGTTGCTACGTTGGTGTGACACCTTGGTCTGTACCGATATCCCTTGTGTTGAAACGAGGAGAATATGGGTCTTCTAAGGAGTCATTAAGAACCAACCGACCTTAGAACCCTAAATTGACCCAACTTGGCCATAGAACGGTAGCAGTATGCTACACTCATTGAGGCTAAACTCTCGCGATGGTTCTGGATGCAAGAAAAGATTGCGATGTTGGAGTTATGACCGATTGAGGGTAGTCAGTGATATTGAGATCCTCTAGAACCCGGTTACTTTTGATAGGACAGGTCTTAACCAACAAAACTGAAAGAGGGTACTTACCTACAACCCCATGCAAGCCAAAACCTAAGGACTTGTTTGCTTTGTGTGAATATGATTACCTGTATATACACTCACTTGCTTTTGCATGCGTGTACATAACATCATGACATCATACCATAGCATTTTTCACTAACCACTTCAAGGATCTCGAGGGTTCTTTTGATGCAGGGTTACGTTGAACCAGACGTTTACCAAAGGGCAAGAGGTTTTCTCCTCTAAACAAATACCTTCAAAGATCAAGTGCAACAACTTGAATCAGGGGCTATGACCCACTTGACATGGTGAGCTTGATTCTCGTGGAAAGACATCCACCAGTGCAAAGTTCTCCAATCAAAGATCAAAGTTCAACCTCTAACATTCTCTTGTGTTTACCCCAAGAGATCATTGAAAGCATGCATCCACATATCATGCATTGCATCTTGACGATTTTTCCTTTTTCAGGTTTCCTTACTCTCATACTGTTTATTTCAGTAAGAGATGGCTCTAGAGAGGACTGTCAAGGATATCCAGGACCAGACTGCTCAGCTGCAGGAAATGTTCTTGAACCTGTCACTGGGGCAAGAAGAAATGAAAGCTCTCCTCACAAAGGGCTTGGTCCAGGAGACTTCAAACAATGCCAGGAGTGATCAGCTGGGGGAACTGCAGTTTGATTTGGCAACATTGAGGATCCAAGTGATGGGGCAACTGGTGGGACATATGGCTCTCATCCAAGACTTGTCTCAAAGACAAGAGGAACTCAGAGTTCCCATCAACCAACTGCTTCGGAACAACCAACTGGGGCAAACATCTGAGGTTGAAGAGCAAGTCACCACTCAACCCCCATCCAGACAAGAAGACAAGGGGAAGGCTCCTCTACTTGCTTCAGGGTCACAAGCCCAGCAACAACCTCGCCAGCGTCAACGGGGTAATCGGTGTAAGCAAGAGACGTCGGGCAGACAGTTCACTGAGACTGACATACCGTCATCTCTGATTCTGGAGCGCTTGTTGGAGGTCAATCTGACTGCTTTGAGGGATCCTATTCGGAAGCCCAATACATCCGCTCCTAACTATCATCCCGACGCATTTTGTGTTTACCACTCCTACAGCCCGGGACATGACACCGACGATTGTTGGGCCTTGAAGAACAAGATTCAAGATCTGATTGACATTGGAGTGCTGAGGTTCATGCCAGACGGCGAGATAAAAATCTTCCGTTAAGGAGTTCTCCACCTGAAGTGACAAAGCTCAAACTGAAAGACTTTTGCTTCATTTGAATTTTCAAAGTTGTAATTTCTTTTGTTTTTCAAACAATTAACTGTTAATGTCAAACTCTGTTTCATTAATGCATTGCATATGTTTGTCTTGAATTCATCCATTCGTTTTCACTACTCTTATGCTTTTCTTTATGATATTTGACTCTTAATAAAAAGCTGCAAGCCTTTAGAGGGAGGATGACGAAACAATACCATAATCTCATACAATATGCTTCTGAACAAATCGTGCTGATGATGTACATGCATTTTTTTTTCAATTCCCAAACACTGGAGTTATAAGGAAGATAATCCCTAGTCAACCCCTTCGAGCCAAAGAAGTAGGAGTGTTCTGTTCTAAACAATAAAACCTTTGATATAAACCTGGGGCAGGGTAGTCTCTTGGTTAATTCAAAAGAAAATGCGCATTGAAGTCGCAAACTCTCGGTTCGTAACACAACGAACGACGTCAAAAAAAAGAGAGACATTCCTTTGGAATCATAAGACAGTGATGGTTCCCTATCACCTAGGCAGTCAATCTCTCAAAAGAGAAAAGCCCACCAAGCCAAAACCTGTAAAGGAGGCTTAAGAAAGTTGGGGCATCCCGCTGACTGTAATCTCAAAAACGGGAGCAACCAGGCAAAAGTTAGGGATAACAAATCAAAATCAAAATAGAGAGGTCATTACAAATCCTCAACAACATGAAAAATGTTGCAAAAAAGAGGGAGATGATGATTGTCTTCCAATTCAGCTGGGGAACCATCACCCAAAAAGTCGTTCCAAACTCGAACAGAGTGCGACGCACAATTAACTGAGCTTAGGGTTGAAGAAAATCACGAAGAGAGGGTGGGTACAAATATACTTTGAGCCTTTATCCTTTGTTTCTTAAACCGTGAACCAGGCCACGTTACAACCCTTCAAAAGTCCTAATTGAAGCATGGGTTAGTTCGAAAGCATACTGTTCAAAAGGTATCCTGACTCTTGTAAGGCTTTGCTCTAAATCATATGTTGATCTGTCTTATAAAAAGTTTTCTGCTAAAAAACGCATTTTTCAAACTTCGAGACAAACATAAACTTTGCATTGCTTGAATATCACTGTTTGCATTTGGCTTTTGTTTGACAGCGAAGAAATTCATACAGCGAATGTTCGGAGGAACGAAAACTCTCTCAATGAGTAAAATCACTTCAAAAGTATAACACTTCCAACGAAAAGTCTCCTATCAACAAGGGGCATGACATGTCACCATCCAATTAACCTGGGGCAGTCCAATCAAGGTTTCAACAGATCTTTCAAAGTTCAGTTAACCTGGGGCAGTCCAGTCAAGATTTCAACAAATCTCTCAAAAGTTCAATGAACTTGGGGCAAGTCTTCTTCATCACCACTTGGGGCATTCGAATGTCAAAAGTGTTCAACAATTCCTTCATCACCTATTGGAAGATACGGTCCAGATGTGCTCCAGACACGGTTGCCATTCTGTCACCTTTCTTAAAAGTTCCAGATCAACACATGTAACAAGCCAGGAAAATATCTGTGGACGACTGATTGTGGATTAACACCTGTAACAAGCCAGGAAATTATCTACATGAAGAGATTGAAGATCAACACTTGTAACAAGCCAGGGAACTATCTTTCTTTCTCAGGTCAGAGATCAACACCTGTAACAAGCCAGGACAGTATCTCCTCGACCAACATTTCTTAAGTTCCAGATCAACACCTGTAACAAGTCAGGAAAATATCTGTGGATGACTGATTGTGGATCAACACCTGTAACAAGCCAGGAAATTATCTACATAAAGAGTCTCCTTCATCATCATTTAGGGCATTCGAATGTCAAAAGTGTTCAACAATTCCTTCATCACCTGTTGGAAGATGCAGTTTTACACGGACTCATCATGAAGCAACCCTACACAAGTTCCTTCTCAAAAACCAGATGTAGTTTTACACGGACTCATCATCAGGAAACCCTACACAGGTTCCTTCTCAAAAAAACAGATGTAGTTTTACACGGACTCATCATCAAGAAACCCTACACAGGTTCCTTCTCAAAAAAACAGATGTAGTTTTACACGAACTCATCATCAGGAAACCCTACACCGGTTCCTTCTCAAAACTCAAAAGATTCTTGTAATCCCCAACCAGAGAGCCTTACAGAATCTAATTCCCCTCAGAGTCAAGTTTCAAAATCCCCAGTGGAGCCAAAATTATCAATCCCCAGCGGAGCTAAAACTTCCAACTATCAATCCCCAAGCAGAGCGAAGACTCTCATTCTCAGCACCTCACAGAATATTCGAATGTTCTCCGGTGAAGATCTCCTCCAGACAGGAATTCCCCAGAAGATTAGCATACAACCCAAGCTCCTGATCCCCCAACAGTGGCCCCAGCATTTCTCACTTTCAACAATCAAAAGATTCTTGTCTCCCCCTGCAGCAGTCAAGAATTCACTTTCCCCGACAGCAGTCAAGATTCTCCTATCCCCAGCGGAGTTCATTAAATTCCCCAACATAACTTATCAGTGGAATCCCCAGCGGAGCTCTCATCAAAACCTCAGTGAAGTATCTCTTCCCACAGAGTAATTCCCCGCAGAGTAATCTCTCCAACGATTTTATTCCCCAACAGAGTCATCTTCTCCTACCGGTTTATTCTTGCAACCATCATCCCCAGCGGAAGCAAAGAACTCTACTCTTCAACATCAGCCCAGGATTCAACAAACCCCCGGCATTCGTCAAGGATTTATTTTCCTAGACGAAAACACATTCTTATACATTCATCACATTATCATACACCATGACGCATGCATATACGCATCATATCACACAATCTCATTTATTCTTGAAAACATCATGACCTCATGCATTTCATACATCATGACATTGCATACAACTGATGTCTTGCCTTTTCCGGAAAAAGGTCAATCCAAAGATGATTACTATCAACTGTCACAATTCCATATTCGATTCCTGTATCTAGCCAGGGCATATCTGTGAGTAACTGATTATGGATTCGACACCTGTATCTAGCCAGGGCATGTCTGCATGAAGAGTTTAGAGATTCGATTCCTGTATCCAGCCAGGACATATCTGTAGACGACAATTCCAGATTCGACACCTGTATCCAGCCAGGGCATATCTGTAAACAATAATTTCCAGATTCGACACCTGTATCCAGCCAGGGCATATCTGTAGACGACAATTTCCAGATTCGACACCTGTATCCAGCCAGGGCATATCTGTAGACGACAATTCCAGATTCGACACCTGTATCCAGCCAGGGCATATCTGTAAACAAAAATTTCCAGATTCGACACCTGTATCCAGCCAGGGCATATCTGTAGACGACAATTTCCAGATTCGACACCTGTATCCAGACAGGGCATATCTGTAGACGACAATTCCAGATTCGACACCTGTATCCAGCTAGGGCATATCTGTAAACGACAATTTCCAGATTCGACACCTGTATCCAGTCAGGGCATATCTGTAGACGACAATTTCCAGATTCGACACCTATATCCAGCCAGGGCATATCTGTAGACGACAAATTCAGATTCAATACCTGTATCTAGCCAGGGCATATCTGTGAGAATTTGATTGTAGATTCGATACCTGTATCTAGCCAGGGCATATCTGCATGAAGAGTTTGAAGATCAACCCCTGTAACAGGCCAGGAAATTATCTTTCTTTCTCAAGTACGCAAGTTCTCGCTAAGGAATCTCTTACGCGATCGACACACAATTCCAAATGGCATCTATAAGCCCATTCTCGACAAAGTTCCGTCACACCTCCCGATGGCATCTGTAAGCCCATCTCCACAACTATCCATTACACTTCCAAATGGCATCTATAAGCCCATTCCCGACAAGGTTCTGTCACATCCCTAGATGGCATCTTTAAGCCCATCACCAAATGGCATCTGTAAGCCCATTCCCTCTACCATCACATCACCGAGTGCAAATTTTTAGGCACTCTAGTGTCCAATCTCCTTTTACCTTCAAATCGCGAACGGCAAACTTGCCAATCTAACTCTTCAGGTTCAAGAAGATTGAACAGGGGCAACTGTTGTACCCCAAAATTTGCCCTCGTTTTTTTTCCACAAGAAATCATAGCTTCGGGCTGTTCCTGATTTTTCAGACTGGCTCAAGAATCGGTCAAGCAGACCTTTCTCGTCAGTCAGACAAGATTTAGGGTTTTCATTGATTTTTAAGCAGTTCAAGCAGATTGCTTAGGGTTTGGTTGAGTTGGCTCAGGTTTTGATCAGGCGGACGCTTCTCTGACAATTAAAACAAAACTAGGGTTTTTGTGCGTGCATTCTCATAAAGAATTAATTTTACAGTTCTTTTCAGTTTACTCTGAGATTTGGACTGAAGCATTTGGATTGAGTTTGCAGTGTTTGACTAAATCAGTGAAAAGAGGCATATGAACGTTTGTTTGATTTGACTGTGCATTGTTGTGGCTATTTGAAACGCCAGGTTTATTAATTGATCGATGCTAAAACCATAATGTTTATTAATTGTTTATTTATTCTAAGTTAGGATAATTGGAATTTATTTCCATTTATTATAATTTAAGAATTTATAAGTAATTAAATAGACAGCTAAAAAAAGGGAATTAACTGATCAAAAGGATTTTTATTTATTCATCTTTAATTGTTTTGTTACAAATTATTATTTGAACAACGGTAAATTTATTTACATTTTTGTTTACAATAATAATCTTACAAATGATTAAATTTGAAATAAAACTATGTCCTAAAATTCCTAAGTCTTCATCTTCATTATTCTACTGCTACTCCTCTCCATTGATTTTTATCTGCAAAACAAAGAAAAAGAAAAAAAGGTCAAAAGCAGATGAAATAATAAAAGGCAGACAGTTAAAATGAATTCATCATTAAGGGTAACTGGCCAGAATCAGTTGGCCCTCTCTGCAAATCACAAGATTGCTCTTGGTTCACAAAGAGGGATGAAGTTGTTTGCAATTAAGGAATGAAATGCACAAAAGTATAATTGCACAAATTCAAAATTGTCACACATGCTGCCTAGTTTCAAATTTTCAACCAAAGGAGGCAAATCAATTGAAAAGTGCACAAAGCTGCATAGTTCATAAATTATTAACAAAGTCCAAATTGAACTAATTGCAAACTGAATGAAACTGGCCACAAGCTACCCAAAAGCTGTCAAGAAGTACAAAGAAGCATAAAATCTGGATGCAAGAAATATGGAAGAGATGCAGAGCTAAACCACAAGTACAAGCAATGTTCAAATCACATCATTTTCCTAGGCCAGCTACCTTTTCAGAATAAGGACAAATCTAAGCAATATTTTTATGCTTTAATCTGTACTGGAGAGAGAAAAAGAGAAGAAGAAAAGGAGGCTTACAGGCTTTAGGCAGGAAGATATAAAACAATGATACCAACACAGTACAAAAAAGGGGGCAGAAAATACATAACCAAATAATAAGACAAATTGAGGTAGAACAAGCAGGAGCCTGCCTCCAAGACATTTTCCAAGTTCCCTCAACCTGCATAAACATCAGCTTAAAAACTAGACCTGTGTCAAACCAGAAGCTTACAAGCTTCCAGCCTAAAGTCCCTCGATGACGCTTTCGAAAGTTGCCTAATAAAAATGATCATAGTCCCTTCAAGCAAAATTGCCAAAGACACTTGGCACCATTGCCTTCATGGTCTAAACGATGACCCCGCCCGTCCCGTTCACATCCTAATACAAGATTATCCACCAAATACAATGGTGGAACAAAAATTGTTAAAAGGGTTAAAAACATAGGAAAGATCTTTGAGCAAATTTAGGGGTAGACAACTCTTAGTTACTTGATCAAACTTGCAAACACGCTTGCCTACTTTTCAAAACACACATCACAACACACTTTCAAAACAACTTTCAAAAACATTGAAAACTTTTCAAAAGACAAGTACACCTTTGTATACATTCAAACATGGGTCATTACAAAGGTTGCCACAACAAATGGCCTCTTTTCAAAACATTTTCAAACCCACACACAAAGCACCATTTCAAACAATTGAAAATACAAGGTAAGTGATCTAAGCAAGTAACTAAGAGCCCATGGATAACCATGGATAGAAAGGGTGCTAATACCTTCCTTTTCTATAATCTACCCCCCGAACCCAAGAAAACATCTCAAAGGTTTTTGCTGTGCTTTTTAACCTTTCCTTAGGATAAAATAAAAAGTCGGTGGCGACTCTTGCTCAACCGAAACATTTGCGAAAACAAACACAAAAACTCAAGTCAGTTCTCCCACCGTATCACACACTCCATAATTAAATGTTTACACAACTTTTAGGGCTTTGATCCAAGCAATTGAGCTATTATCCAAGTTGCATTTCCATTAATGGCACAAAGTTAACATTGCCATTCTTGTAAAGTAAGCTTTTTGCATAAAGTTCATTCTTGAGCCTCTAACTTGTTCCCTCTGATCACACTCCATCCATAAAGTCAGGAGCAATCTTGTTTAAAGCATAACCACTTTATCTTAGCAAGTACACAAGGCTTTGGAACTTGAATTTCTCAAAAATCACATGTTATGCATAAACTTGTGATTTTGAATTCTAATCAAGAAGAGGTCTCCAAACTTGTTGCTTATAAATAAAATCACTATTTGTGAGCTAAAGGAAGAGCTTAAGCACCCTTAAATACACCAAAACTCTCTCAAATTAGAAATTGCCCAAAAACTCCATTGTTGCACAGTTTCTGACCTTGAACATCAAACTCACATTTCCCTCGTGCGTTTCTTGGCCTTTTAGTTTCTAAAGCTTCCTTACATCAAGTGTAACCTATCCTTGTCCATGTTTCATTACTGTAACATCATTTACCATATCCTCCATAACCAAAAATAGAGCATTGCACGTTGACTTCTCCAAGTCATTTCAGCCACTCTCAACTCAAGTAAACCATTGCATTAGCTTCCTAGGACCTCAAGGAAGCTAACCTGATCATCACCATCACTTGAAACAAGCTCAAACTTAAAACATGATTTCCAGTTTTGAGATAAGTTTTCTCAACTTGTAACTCTTCATAAAGGCATCATCAATAGTTTATTTGTGAATAAAACATGTAGATATCATTTCCCTGAAGCTAACCATGTCCATAGTTTCCATTACTTTTGCTTGAGCTTAGAGAATTTTGAAACTGAAATTTCTGAAAATTTTAGGATTCAGATTAGGGCCATTAAAATTCATGCTTATCTTTGATCTATAGTTTTAATGCTTTACATTTCTGAAATCGTGAGAAAATTTGCTACAAGTTTCGTGTTTACAGTTTTCATTTTTGATGAGGAATGAGCAAGTTACAGTTGGTCTGGCTGGAGGTTGAAGATGAAGTCATCAGGGCGCGCTTTGCCTTGTATATTTATTATTTTGCTTATGTTAATAGATGTATAGCCACCCCAGTGGTAGAAGCGCGCGCATGTAACCCATGGGACCTGGGTTCGAGCCCCAGTGGTACCTTTTCATTTTTCACATTTTTCACTTTTCTGATTTTTGACTTTTTGGCAGGCGCTGAGCCTCTTTGGGCCTGGCTTTTTTTTATTTTTGCTAACCAACCTCCCTGCAGGCTATTGGCACCCCTGGCCCAAGATTATTTATTTTATTTTTTATTTTTATTTTTATTTTCTTAAATATATTTCCTAAATACTGAAAAATCATAAAATACAAAAAAAATGATAGATTTATATTTTGACTTAGTTTATTTTATTTTTCTAATAAAAAAATATTTTTATTAACTATACTTTATTATTTTTTTTACATATTATCTTGTAAATATAATTAAAATTAGGTTATTAGTTATTTTCTTTCATACTAATTTAAATATATTGTTTTTGATATAAAAAAGACCAAAAATATTTTATAATGCTATAAATATTTTTAAAATAAAAATACCAAAAAATACTTTTCTTAAACTTATTTTCTTTTGATTAATTAATAGAACTAGGGTTTTATTTAAAATCTTTTCTTAATAAAATTCAAAATTAATTAATTATTATTTTTATTTAATTAGGTTAAGTCAAAATCCATTTTTCATGAAAATCAAACAAAGATACATTTTCTTTACATTTTGCATTTTTTGTACACTTATTCATTTTGTACTTTGTATTTATTTATTTCCTTGTACATTGATATCAATTCAATATGGTTGTAATAGACTAATTAGGTTTACATTCTTGCAATCCCCATTTAATTTGTACACCTCCATAAATATTGTAATAGCGTAGTAACTTTAAAATTCCGCAATTTATCGCTTTTATATACAAATGCTAGTAATTAGGGTTTGTACGAAAAGACTAAAATCAACACTTAGAAACCCCTAATTCAAGACAAAAACAAGCATGAAAATAATACACTTGCACACAAGCACCCCTAGGGTTACCCCACTTGGTTGCCTTATACAAAATGACCATATTACGCATGTGGGGTATCTTAGCAAAAACAAGCAAATACAAGATCATAGTCCCTCGATGATGCTATCTAAGTTTCCTTACAAATGATCTTAGTCCCTCAAAAAGAATTCTAAGATACCTTGCAACATTGCTAATCATGGTTATACGATGACCCATGCCCGTCCCGTTTACATCCAAAGATAGGGTTTCTTACCAAATCAATGGCAAGACAACAATGTCAAAGTAAAAGAAAATGAACGAGAAAGACTTTTGAGTAGGTAGAATGCTCCTAATTACTTGCTCAATTTCAAAGCAAACATCCTTGCTATTTTAAAAACAAACACCTACACTTTCAAAACATCTTACAAAATTGAAAACATTTTCAAAAGATCAACATCTTTATATACATCTTACAAACAAGAATCATTACAAAGATTGCCTAAACAATAGCCTTTTTACAAAATATTTTCAAAAGCCACACAAAGCACAATTTCAAACAAAAGCAAGTGATCTAGCCAGTAACTAAGAGCCCATGGAAAACCATGGATGAAAAGGGTGCTAATACCTTCCTTTTTCATAATCTACCCCCCGAACTCAAGAAACAATCTCAAAGGTCTTTCTTATGCTTTTTCACCTTTCCTTTTGGATAAAAGAAAAGTCGGTGGCGACTCTTGCTAACCGCAACATTTGCAATCAAACACAAAACCCTCAAGTCAGTTATCCTATCGTATCACACCATCCCCAAATGATGTAATAGTGCAGTAAATTTACTTTCCGCAATTTATCGCTTTCATATTAATGCTAGTAAATTAGGGTTTGTATGGAAAGATAAAATCAATGCTTAGAGAACCCTAATTCAAGATAAACCAAGCATGAAAAAATAAACACTTGCGCACTTACATATTTAGGGTTAACTCCACTTGTTGCCTTGAGAAAATGGTCAAGTTATGCATATGAGATGTCTTAGCAAAAAAAAAATACAAGATCATATTCTCTCGACGACGCTACGAATGTTGCCTTACAAATGATATTAGTCCCTTAAGAAAAATGCTAAGATATCTCACAACATTGCTATCATGACTATACGATGACCTACGCCCGTCCCTTTACATCCAAAGATAAGGTTTCTTACCAATCAATGATAAGATAGCAATATCAAAGCAAAGGAGAGAAATGAACAAAAGACTTTTGAGTAGGTAGAAACGTTCTTAGTTGCTTACTCACTTTCAAAACAAACACACACCAAACACTTTCAAAACATGAAATATTTTTAAAAGTCCAACACTTTGTATACATTTTCACCGAAACGAGAACCATTACAAAGTTTTCTTAAACGAAGGTGCATTTTCAAAAATACTTTCAAAAACCACCACAAATCACATTTTTCAAACAAAGCAAGTGATCTAGCATGCAACTAAGAGCCCATAGATAACTACGGATGAAAAGGGTGCTAACACCTTCCCTTTTCATAATCTACCCCCCGAACTCAAGAAAATAATCTCAAAGGTCTTTCCTGTTCTTTTCAGCCTTTCCTTATTGGATAAAAGAAAAGTCGGTGGCGACTCTTTCTAACCGCAACATTTGCAATCAAAGGCAAAACATCCCAAGTCAGTTCTTCCACCGTATTACAATGTGGAAGTGATCTCATTAGGTTCCAACTCTGTTATAGACCTTATGTCTTTGAACATCATCCCTTGGCATCAAAAGAAGTTGATTGAATTGATCTTGCACCATTTGAACTTTGACCTTGGTAATAAAAACTGGTTGTAGTGATCTAACGGAACATAGTCGTATGCTTTAATCCTTATCTTTTGCCTGGACCGCCCTTTCGGGTTTTTAGTCCACCAGGATACGCTTTTTTTCCCAAGCCGCCCTTTTAGGTTTTTGACTTGCCGGGTGTACAATCTTTTGTATATATCCCTAATTTTTGCCCAAACCTTTATGGTTTATCGGAATGCCCTTATTTTTTCCTAGGTATGTCAACCTAGCGAGTCATTTTTATGCGTAGTATTTTTTGACTATGTCCATGTTCACAGGATGTGGGAAATCTTCACTGTCTATGGTGGTTAACATCATAGCACCGCCAGAGAATACTTTCTTGATAACAAATGGCCCTTCGTAAGTGGGAGTCCATTTGCCCCTAGGATCACCTTGTGGTAAAATAATGCGCTTTATTATTAAGTTGCCAGGATGGTATACTCGAGGTTTGATCTTCTTATTGAATGCCTTGATCGTACTCTTTTGATATATTTGACCATGCCAAACAGCATCCAGTCTCTTCTTGTCAATCAAGTTCAACTAATCCAATCTTGTGTGAATCCATTCATCTTCACCTAAGTCTGCTTCTTTCATAATCCTCAGAGAAGGAATTTGAACTTCGACAGGCAGGACGACTTCCATGCCATACACTAAAGAGAATGGGGTTTCCCTAGTTGATGTTCGTTCCGAGGTATGATAGCCATGAAGAGTGAATGGTAGCATCTCATGCCAGTCTTTATAGGTCACTACCATCTTTTGCATAATCTTCTTTATGTTCTTATTAGCAGCTTCCACTATGCCATTCATCTTAGGTCTGTATGGAGAAGAGTTATGATGCTTGATTTTGAACTGTGTGCAGAGTTCAGTAATCATGGCATTGTTGAGGTTAGTTATGTTTTCAGTGATGATCCTTTCAAGGACGTTGTACCGGCATATGAGGTTATGCTTGATAAACTGGGCTACAACGTTCTTGGTAACTGAGGAAAATGAAGTAGCTTCGACCTATTTGGTGAAGTAATTAATGGCGACGAGGATGAAACGATGTCTGTTGTACCCCAAAATTTGCCCTCCCATATTTCTCAAAACATTGCAAGGAAAATCTCCAAGTTGCTCAAGGTAGTCCAAGAGTTGGTCAGAAAAGCTCTCTCCTAAGACAGTCTACCCCAAATTAGGGTTTTGTATTGCATCAATATACTTGAGTACAAGTGATCCCAAGTGCTCACCAATGTCCTAATATTTTATCAAGATCATCCATGTCAAGTTTCAAGCCTTGTAGAGGAAGTTTGCTCAGTCAATTGCTCAAAGGTCCAAAAGTCGATTGTGCTAGGGCAAAAGTCAACTGTGACATACATACAGTCAAACTTCAAGATTTTTGGCAACATTCTCATTTTGAAAGATATTCCATCATTTGATCAAGGGTTGATCATGCTTCATCAAGGATTTCTCAAAATTCATCAAGATTCAAAGGTTGCTAAATTAGGGTTTTGTAGGAAAAGTCAACCCAACTTTGACCAAGCATAACTTTCTCATACTTTATGAGAAATGACCCATCCAAAGCTCATTTTGAATAGGATGAAATTTACTACAATACATATTCATACCCCCAAGATCAGAATATGCACTCACCAGAAGTTATGAATTTGGACATTATAGGTCATTTTGAAAAGTCAACAAAAACACCTTTTTTGTCAAAGCTTCTAACTTGAGCATGGAATATCAAAATGATATGAGACCAAAAGGGTTGGTTAGAGGACATCTCAAGATTTCTAAAAAGTCCAAGAACACCTCCAAAAGTTCAAAATTGAAGAAGTTATGAATTGTTGAAGTTGGACCTTTTTGCAAAATTGCCAAACGTCAACTATCCCCAAAACTTCAAATTTTGCCAAATACGCCCATTCTTTTTCACTTGTTTTGAGTTTGCCCTATTACCCACGTGCTCTATATTTTGCCATGTGTCCATATCTTATTTTTACTATTTAACTTGATTTTTATTTGAATTAATTCATTTTAAATCAAATAAAATCACATAAAATCAAAAATATTGATAACCAAAGATTTTTTGTTGGTTATAGGTTTCAATAGACAACTTTCACCCTTCCAAACTCGGATCAAGGCATTAGAGCACATAAAGATTGAAATCAAATCAAATTTGGAAAGATTTAATGGAAGAATCAAATCAAATTCAAGGACATTGATAGAGCAAGATTTGAACCACAAATGCTACCCTAATCCAATGTACAATACATAAGCAAGCAGAGGGCATGAAAATCGGGGTTAGAGATCAAGTGTGGAGGCAGAACCAACTTTGCAAAAATCATAAAAAAGCTTGAGATCAAAATCAAGGTTGGAGGCATTTTCAAGAGTTGAGACGTATCCCAATCGCTTCCTGGAAACGCACACAAGCTATCCCAATCCAAACCAGGCATTCTCAGGCCCTCATACGCGTTGTAAGTCCTTCGTAAAACCGCCCTATTTTTGATTTCATATTTCTCAATTTAGGCATGGTTGATATGAATTGATAGCATATTCTGAATCTACAAACCATTTGCAAGCATTTGGTATCATCCAATTGTGTTTTCGTGACCTGTAACAAAACCCACCATTATTAGGATTTCGTCTTTTGTTTTTGGGGTTTTCCGTTTCAGGGAAAATTGGTCCATATGAAGGACATGGTTGTGATCATGAGGTTATGACGAGTTCAACCATGTTCTTGGAATGTGTTTACATGGCCTGAGGACGATTTTAGGAGGAAGTTATGCTTTTAGTTGCGGATAAAAATCCGCAGGTAACGTTTACAGGTTTTGGAGGAAGGGGATGATGAGGTGTCGTCCTCCCATAAGCCCATTCAAAAATAACGCGCGTTTTTATGTTTGCTGGCAATTAATTTTGTTTTTATATATTATATTTCATTTGCATTATTATAACAAAAACAACAACACAGCCCAGCGGACACCACGTTGGCATTAAAGCATTCCAAGGCTGGAGGTCAGGGGTTCGATCCCTGCCTCCAGCAATTTGTGTTTTCTCACTTATTTTCAGGTGTTCCAGTGCATATGCCAGTTTGCAATCCACCATACTCCCTCATCAATCCAAGCGCCAGATGGCCAAAGGGCCAGATCTGGTGGTCAATGTTGGAGGTCCACCAAAAGCCAAGTCAGCGCGCCTACACTGGATCCCAAAGGTCAAACGGATCAGCAAATGGACCAACAAAAAATGCTATTAGCACCTCCAAAAAAAGGCCCAATTCTCTCCTTTTCTTTATATTTTATTTTTTATTAATTTAGTTATTTTATTTTATTTCAATTAATTTCTAACCAACAACAATTTTTCTTTTTTATTAAAAAAATTATCAAAAATATTTTTTATCCAATAAATTTTAGAATTCTTTTTTTTTACAAATACTAACTAATTTAATTAGGGCATTAATTAGAAAACTTTAATTTGTTTTTTTTTGTAAATATTTAAAATTAATTAGAAATCATTAGGTTTTAACTCATTTAATTATTTTTATTTCTTTCTTAAAATAATAAAAAAAAAACAAAAATATGTCATAAATTATTTTTCATTAATTAACTTATTAATTTAATTTAGAATTTAATTTCTTTTCTTAAAATAAAAATAACAAAAAAAAAACATTTTCTTTCAAAAGGGTCAAAACCCTAATTCGCATTTGATTCAATTTCATCCCGCGCGCTTTATTTATTTTTATCAATATTGATGTATCTGCTCCCGGTTTGTAATAGTTAAATAGGACCTTTTTATTTATTTTTACCGCTTTATTTTATTTTCAAAGGGTTGCTTTTGGCGATGTAAATACCCGACGCCTTGTAATTTAATTTTCGCACCTTTAATTTCTGCAAATTATAACTGGTAGATGTTTGATAATAGGGTTTGCATGACAAGACTGGATGTTTAATCTAAAAATCAAATTAGATCACCCTTAACATGTGCAAAGATAAAAATAACTGAAAACGACACACTCGCACATGCGCACTCTTAGGGTACACTCCACTTGGTTGCCTTCGTACACGGCCATTGAGTATAGGTCGTTTTAGAGGTCGCCCTCTTGTCTAAAAGATCATAGTCGCCTCGAAATGGTTGCCTCGGATATTGTTGCCTCAAACAAATGATCTAAGACATTAGGGTTGCAGCTAAGGCACCCTAACATTGCTTTAGTGACCGTATGTCCCTCATTCGAATTGACCCTTAAACTCCAACGATGGTGCTACCCACTCACTAATAGTGGGATAGCATTGTCTAAATGAAATTAGTATAGAACGATTCCTTTTTCGAGTAGGTAGATTAGTTCTTATATACTTGCTCATTCAAAAAACAAAACTTTCTTTCACTCTTACACTCCTTTACAAACAAGTTTTCAAAAACACTTCATTATACTCTTGAGGACAGAAGCAAGAGTTAAATCGAAGTTTCAAACAAAACTTTTTCAAACCCACAAGCACAAATAAAACAATTTTGAAAACAAATGAGCAAGTACCTAAGAGCCCGTGGATAACCACGGATAAAAAGGGTGCTAATACCTTCCCTTTCTATAATCTACCCCCCGAACCCGAGAAATATCTCGAAAAAGGAATTTTTCTGTGCTTTTTTTCCTTTCCTTGTTGGATAAAATAAAAGCCGGTGACGACTCTTGCTTACCGCGACATTTTGCAAAAACAAACGCAAAACGCAAACCAGCATTCCAAAAAATAGTCAGTTCTTCCCATCGTATCACAATGTCCATTAGAGGCAGTGGGCTTGATTTCTCCAATCATGTCAATGCCCCACATTGCAAATGGCCACGGAGCGGTCATGACGTTTAAAGGTATTGGAGGTACATGAACCTTGTCGGCATATATCTGACACTTATGGCAAGTCTTCGAGTGGCGGTGACAATCAGTTTCCATAGTCGACCAATAGTAACCAACCCTCAGAATCTTCTTGGCCATAGTGTGTCCACTAGTGTGAGTTTCAAAGATACCCTCATGTATGTCTTCCATGATATTTTCTGCCTCCTTCTTGCCCATACAGCAGAGCAAAGTTGAATCATGGTTGCGTTCGACAGGATCCCGTTTCTTAGGAAGAATTTGGTTGAGAACCTCCGCAGGAATTTTGTGTAGGTGATTAAGGCTCCCTCAGGATACTCTTGTGCTTCAAGGTACCTCTTCACCTCATGTACCAAGGCTTCTCCTCATCAGTGTCAATCTTATAACAGTGTGCATGTTCGTAAAATATTTCGGTAATAATTATGGGAGCTTTGTTGTCCCAATTGATCTTGAACATAGACGACATAGTTGCTAAAGCATCTGCCAACTGATTTTCTTCCCTCGGGATATGCTCAAAGGTGACCTCCTCGAAGTATGAGATCAAGGTTAGCACAAGCTCTTTGTAAGGGATCAAGTTTGGATGCTTGGTATCCCATTCTCCTTTAACTTGACTTACCACTAGGGTCGAGTCTCCGTATACACAAGAATTTAATTCTTAGGTCAATGGCAGCCTTTAGACCCAAGATGCATGCTTCATACTCGGATATGATGTTCGTACAATCGAAGCAAGGTCAGGCAGTGAAAGGTGTATGGCAACCTTCGAGAGAAACATCACAACACCAATTATGTTACCCAATGTATTGGAAGCTCCATCAAAAACCAGTCCACCAGGATCCTTGTTTAGGTCCTTCATACGGTCCAGGCTTTTCACAATCAGTTATCAGCATGATATTCTCGTCCGGGAATTCAAAGTTCATGGATTGGTAGTCATTAACAACTTGATGGGCCAAATGATCCGCCAACACACTTCCCTTGATTGCTTTTTGTGTAGTGTATTGGATGTCATATTCTGTCAAGATCATTTACCATCTAGATATTTATCCAGAGAGAGCTGGTTTCTCGAAGATATACTTGATAGGATCCATCTTAGAAACCAATAAGGTAGTATGAGTCAACATATACTGTCTTAGTCAGCGAGCAGCCCATGCCAAAGTGCAACAAGTTTTCTCGAGCAGTGAATATCTGGTTTCACAGTCGGTAAACTTTTTCCTAAGGTAGTATATTGCATGCTCTTTTCGGCCAGACTCATCATGTTGACCCATCACACACCCCATTAAATTCTCTAATACAGTCAAGTACATAATTAGAGGTCTTCCTTCAATTGGAGGTATCAGGATTGGAGGTTCTTGTAAGTACTCCTTGATCTTGTCAAAAGCTATTTTGCAGTCGTCGTTCCATCTGACTACTTGGTCCTTCTTCAACACCTTGAAGATTGGCTCACAAGTAGCGATCAAATGAGATATGAATCGAGTAATGTAGTTGAGCCGACCTAAGAAACCCATAACTTCTTTTTTAGTATAGGGATATGTCATTTCTTGTATGGCTTTGACTTTTGCAGGGTCGACTTCAATAACTTTGCCACTGACGATAAACCCTAGGAGTTTTCCAGACCTTACCCCAAAGGTCCATTTATTAGGATTTAGCCTAAGCTTATATTTTTTTTAACCTTTCAAATAGCTTGTGTAAATGATCTAGGTCCTCTTCCTCAGTTTGCAATCTTGCTATCATGTCATCAACATAGACTTCTATCTCATGATGAATCATGTCATGAAATAGAGCTACCATAGCTCGTTGATAGGTTGCGACTGCATTCTTCAGTCCAAACGATATGACCTTATAGCAGAAAGTGCCCCATTGTGTAACAAAAGTGGTTTTCTCCATGTCCTCGGGCGCCATTTTTATTTGGTTGTAACCCTAGAAGCCATCCATGAAGGAGAAAACTTTATGTTGAGCAGTGTTATCAACCAAAACATCGATATGTGGTAAAGGAAAATCATCATTGGGGCTTGCCATATTTAGATATCTGTAATGCACACACATACGGACCTTTCCGTCTTTCTTCGGCACTAAGACCACATTTGCAACCCATTGGGGATATGATGTCACTGCCAGAAAACCTGCATTGAACTATTTCATTACCTCTGCTTTGATTTTCTAAAACATATTTGGCCGCATACATTGAACCTTTTACTTGATCGGAGGATAACATTTCTTCATTGGCAGACGATGAACTACGATATCAGTATCAAGCCCTGGAATATCTTCGTATGACCAAGCGAACACCTCAACTTAGTCGTGCAACATCTGGACCAATCTTACCTTGACACAATCTTCTAAGTTGGCACCGATCTTAACTTCTTTCTTGTCTTCCACTGTATGCAGGTTTATCACTTCAACTAGCTCTTTGTATGGTTGAATGGCCTTTTCCTCTTGTATCAGAAGTCTAGCGAGTTCCCCATGTATTTCATAATCTTCTTCGCCTCCGTCTTCGGCTTGATAGATTCGATTTTCAAAGTCATAACTGGCAATATTAGAACTGTTGTCAATGGGATCCAGAGTGGATGTAGATCTTCAAATGTGTGTGTGTGTGTGTGTGTGTGTGTGTGTGTGCATGTAAGGTCACATGGTTATTTTGAAAATACAGTAATAAAAAGAAAGACAAGGAGCAATTGAATGCAAAATATTCCAATGTTCGTATTAAAATGAGCATATGGCATATGAAAATGACAAACCCTTAATAAATGGACCATTGTGCCCCGGGCAAGGCACATGGTTTAAAGTCATTGTTTTAATGAAAATTATAGATAAATTTCTCAAAGTAATAAAAAACAGGAAATGGTAGTTACTCTTGGCTGAAGGAGATTGGGATGAAGTCACTGGTCTTCTAGTTGTTGAGTCCTCCACCAACAGTCGGGTAGATCCAGTCGTCAAAGTCACGATCAACATCAGAATCTTCAAGAGCATTAACCTCATGGTTACTAATATGGAGAGGTGGTTTCCCTGCATGAGCACGTTGAACCTCCTTTTGAGCTTTGGAAGTGAAACCCAACCCAAATTTTTCTGACTTGAAAGGGAAATCAGGAAGTTGTCCCCAAATGGTGCAACCTCCATCTTTAACAACAGTACATGCATCCTTGAAAGAGGCTATCCTTGGTGTATTTTTAGTAGCTTTGGGAATGTCAGGAGTGGCTTTGGAAACAAAAACCATTAGAGAGACCACTTCAAAAGCTTGACAAGGAGTTTCAATGAACTCGTCATCCATTTCAACATATTTGAATGAATTTAGATGACTAATCATAAACTCTTCTTCTCCGCATACATTGACAATTTCCCCTTTGACCGAATATTCAACTTTTGATGTAGTGTGGAAGTCACTGCACCTGCCCCATGTATCCATGGGCATCCAAGCAGGCAAGAATAAGTAGGACGGATATCCATCACATAGAATGTTGAGTTTAAGACTTGAGACCCAACTTTTATAGGGAGATCAACCTCTCCATGGACCATTCTCTTTGATCCGTCAAAAGCTCTCACCACAATGTCACTGGGTTTCAGCACCAAATTTTCACAATATAACCTATCTAGAGCACCTTTAGGTAAGACATTCAGAGAGGACCCAATATCCACCAACACATGGGCTAAAGTGGTTCCTTTACACTCGATGGAAACATGCATAGCTTTGTTGTGATTCTTCCTCGCCTGGGTCAAATATGCATCTGAAAATCCCAAACCATTAGCAGCAGTCAAACTGGCTACACAGTTTTCAAATTGGTCAACTGTAGTTTCTTGAGGGACATGTGCATTTTTCAAGAATTTTGTCAGTGCTTGAGCATGCGCCTCGGAGCATAGCAACAAAGGCAACATGGAAATCTTCGAGGGTGTTTGCCCTAACTGTTCCACTATCTTGTAATCATTTTTTCTGATAATTTTTAAAATCCCCTATATCTATTGGGTAGATGGATCCTCAATGGTAATATCTTTTGTGGGCGCTTTCGTCCTAGCAGGCTCAGTCATTTTTTCCTTTCCTCGAGTATCAGCAACAAGTTTAACATCAATAATACGAATGGGTGTAGTTGTGGTTGTCGGAGGTGAAATTTCTGGAGAGAAGATCCTCCCCGTCCTAGCAACTTTACTTGATCCAACAATGTTTGTAATGTCAGCAGTTTCATCTTTGGCAATCCATGAATCTTGTTTGATACCATGGTAATACACTTCTGCCCCATAATTCCAGGGTACAACCTTATCAGAAGAGTAGGGGACTGGCCCCAGTGTGGTGATAATTAGTGGAGCTATTATTGGTTCAACAGAAATCCTAATAGGACCTTTGGAGGTGATCCTAATAGGTTTGTTTTATATAGTAATGATGGAAACATCTTCAAGCTCTTGAGATACACTTTTGGTCAGACTTTTCACATATGGAATTTTCTTAAATAGAATCTCATGGCTATTCATCAGGTGTTGGACACCTTTCTTCAGCTATTCACAACCATTAATTTGTATATAACATCAGCAACAATCTTCAAGGCAGCTAGGGAATATCCGGACTCTCAATAAATTCTTTTTAACAGTCTTCAAAGGAGTGGTCAAGTTATTAACAGAGGAAACAAAAGAAGCATCTCCAATAGCATTGATACCCTTACCATGATATGGCATGGGTGCGGTGAACACGTTGGGAGTTGGTGAAAGGTTTAATTCAATTGTATTGTTATCAATTAGGCCTTGGATTTTTCATTTTAACGCCTAACAATGATCAGTGTCATGTCCAGTACTATTGGAGTGATAAGCACATTTTGCATTCGAGTTATATTTTGGAGATGAAACATTGGGATTTGGAGGGGGATCCTGCAATGTTACCAAATTGGCCTTCAACAGGTGTTGTAGGGATTGAGATAGTGACATGTCAATTCTGGTAAATTGTCTCCTCGGGATGTCTGGTCTTTGTTGATTAGCTTGTTGTTATGGTCTTTGAGTAAAAGTTGGATTAGAGATCAAAACTGCTCCTACTGAATGATGATGGTCATTCTTAGCACGACTTCTTGACCCATACACACCATTAGTCTCTTTTTTACCAGTAAATGGCTTTATCGCAACATTTGAGGTGGAGGCCATATGTATCTTCACACTTTTAATCCCACTTTAAACCCTCTCACCAGTTAAGAAAAATTCAGTAAATTTGAATGATGAACTTCTAATCAGCAAGTTGAAAAATGGTCCAGTCAATGTTCCCATAAACATGTCTACTAATTATCTATCAGTCAAAGGTGGCTGCACCCTGCCAGCCAGATCTCTCCATTTTTGAGTGTATTCTTTGAAGCACTCATTTGATCTCATGGTTATTCCTTGCAATTGCACCCTAGTTGGTGCAATATCAGCGTTATATTGATATTGGCGGTAAAAGGTAGCAACCAAATCCCCCCAAGTATGAATATTGGTCCCTTCCAATTGGTAAAACCACTCCAATTGCGTCCCAGATAAACTTTCTTGAAAAAAGTGCACCCACAGTTTCTTATCAGCGGTATGCGGTTGAATTTTGCGAACATATAATTAGAGATGAAGCTTCGGGCATGAAAAACCATCGTACTTGGCAAAAACAGGAATCTTGAATTTGTGGGGAATGATTACCCCAGGAACCAAACCCAAGTCACCAAAGTCCAAACCAGGCACAACTTGGATTTCTACAGCCTTTAATATGTCTTCTAGTTGCTTATACTTGTCATCGGCTGATGGATATTGCTCATCATAATAATCCTCGTCCTCAGAGATTTGATTGTTTCCACCCCTAGCATGGGTGCTCCTAGCATCTTCATCTTGATTCTCATCCTCCTCAGAGGAGTCTTCTTCAACTTGAACTTGTCGGACGGGGCCTTTGAATCTCTTCCCCATGTTGATTACAACTTTCTTCTCGGTTTTCTTCTTCGTGACAAGAAGTGTCATCATTTCTTGCTGCCCCTTTGCTAAGTTGAGCAGAGTCTCTTGAAATTGAGAATTTTGAGCTTGCAGGTCCTTGATAGTTTGCTCGAGATCCATCTTATACTGAAATAAACAGTAGAAAGATGAGGAAACTTGTGTCAGAAAACCTGCTTATGATAATATGCATGTTATGTGTATGCAATGTTTTCAAGGACCTTTAAGATTTAAATTTGCTTAAATAAAGAGGAAACAAAACATTAATTGTATTAATAAGTTCAAAGGTTACAAACTACCTCTTGGGCTTATAATGAAGTCGCCTTGTGAGCTCCAACACTTTCTTCTCGCTTGTATAGAATTGGGCTTCAAAGGTGTCTCACTCTACCTTGAGTTAAATCCATGATCTTTGCGACTCCTCGAGACTAGTAGGCATGTCAGGATGAAGAATGGTATAGGGAATGTCTCCTTTAGCAATAGGCTCCACAATTATTGGTAAGATAGCTGGATACGACATTATGAGGTTTTGAGCGCGAGCTCTCACCCAATTGAGATAAGACTCCAAAGGAATAGAGTTCTTATGTCCCAAAGTCTTGCTATCAACCTTATTTACCATGCCTCATGCTCGTACAAATCTTTGACGATAACCTTGGACATCGTTCTCATAGTCAAATATAATACCTTGGACAAGGGCGTCGTGAGGGTCATCCCTCATAGCATAACTAAACTGTCCTAGAGCCAAGCAAGGATTATAAGTGATACCTCCCCTAATTCCAAGGAGTGGGACATTAGAGAGTTCCCCACAACAGTCAGTGATGGTGACATCCTCCAAAGATCAAGAACACCAATGAATATCCGAATATGAAAGTGACATCATCCGTTGGGACCACCCCATTCTTTGTTCATTCCTCAAAACAGACCGAGAAAGGTGCAAAATAAACCACCTAGACAACAATGGTATGCAACACATAAGGATCCCTCTTCTCCTCATGGTACGAGTGTGAAGAGAGTGCAAAATGTCTCCGAGCAAAGTAGGTACGAGGTTACGAGAGAGAAATTTTTTGACCGCATTCACATCTATAAGTTGGTCTAGATTAGGGAACAATACCAACCCGTAGATTAGAAGAGCCAAAACTTCTTCAAAAGCTTGCAAATCTAAGGCATCCCAAAATTGTTGAGCTTTTTCTATAAAAAACTTGGCTAGGAAACCCTTGACTCCGCTCCTTGTTTCCTAATTATCCACAATGCCGCACCGTTGCAAATGTAAGGCTGATGTAATCTCATCAGGTCGTGGCTCTTTCTCTAGACCGATGAAAGGAATTTGATCAAAAATAGGCACTCCCAATAGTTGTGAAAACTCTTCCATTGCTGGCACCAATTGATAATTAGGAAATGTGAAACAATGATGTTTAGGATCAAAGAATTGAAAGAGCATACCCATCATTTTCTCTTTAAAGCTTGAGGTGACCAAGTTGAGAAGTCGACCATATCTTTGGGTGAACAGAGAATTCTCAAGAACCCTTAACGTTAAATATTTGAGTTGAGAGGACACCTTTACGAAGCCTATTCGAATGGTTTTTCTGCGAGTGGAATCCATATCCTACAAAATAGAACAAAGATAAATCCCAAAGTCCTTGAAATGGTTAGTGCAAATGTTATGGCATGATGTCATGATGTCATGTACAAATAATCATATACAAGCAAAGCAATCAAGTCCTTAGGTTTATACTTGCATGGGGTTTATAGGTAAGTACCCTCTTGAAATTTAGTTGGTACAACCTGTCCTAAAAAGTAACTGGGTTCTAAGGAATCTCAATATCATTAATCTTTCTTCATCGTGCATTGTCTCAGCATAATCAATCTTTTCTTGCGGTCGAAATATCCCAAAATTCCAATCTCAATGAGTTAGTATAGAGTATCAACCAATCTTCAGCTTTCTACCGAATCCGGCTATCTCACTACTTCTTAATAGCCAAGTCTTTTAACTAAAGGTTCTACGGCCAGTTAGTGCATCATGACACCACACAGCGGCCCTGTATTCTCCTTGATTCAACACAAAGGATACTGATACCAACAAATGTGTCACACTAACGTATCTATTGTCTCAACCATATCGGTCTATGCCGTACAATCTCCAAAATCTGTTACTACTTACCTAATAATGTTCCCAGATCCGGGTAGAAGATATATACAAAACCCAAATACCCTTTTAAGAGTAAAGCAAGCAAGTCAAACAACGAAAGCATTTAAATGTGAACTAATCTCCAAGGTAACCCCACTTTTAAGTTTCACTCTTTCTCTCCAGCAGAGTCGTCATTTCTGTAATACGGTGGGAGAATTGACTTAGGTGTTTTGTGTTTTATCACAATTGTTGCGGATAGAAAGAGTCACCACCGACTTTTTTATCCAATAAAGGAAAGGGTGAAAAGAACAAGAAAGACCTTTTGATAATTTTATTGAGTTCGGGGGGTAGGTTATGAAAAGGGAAGGTGTTAGCACCCTTTTCATCTGTAGTTATCTACGGGCTCTTAGTTGCTAGCTCACTTTGAAATGTTCTGTAAATGTTTTTGTATTTTGTGTAAGTTTGAAAATATTTTGAAAACGCCTTTATTTCGGCAAATTTTGTAATGATTCTCATCTCTTTAAGAATGTATATAAAGTGTTGGTTTTGAAAATAGTTCAAAGAGATGTTTGTTTTGAAGAATGTTTTGAAAATGTGAGGTGTAAAAATGGTTTTGTTTGTGAGCAAATAACTACGAGCGTTCTACCTACTCAAAAAAGTCTTTATTCTTTTCCTCCTCCTTTAGATATTGCTATCTTACCATTGATTGGTAAGGAGCCCTATCATTGGATGTGAAGGAACAAGCGTGGGTCATCATACAATCATAGAAGACAATATTGTAGGATACCTTAGCAATTTGTCGTAAGGGTCTAAGATCATTTACCGAAGGCAACATCGAAGGGTCATCGAGGGACTATGATCTTGTAATCAAGGGTCTTTGCTAAAGTATCCTACGTTCGAGGGACATGACTGTTTTTATTCTAAGACAACAAGTGTGGGTTATCCCTAGAAGTGTAAGTGTGCAAGGTGTGTTGTTTTCAAGCATTTTGTCTTGAATTAGGATTGTCTACTTGTTTGGTTTTAAGTCTTGCCATACACACCCTAATTACTAGCAATAATATAAAAAGCGATAAATTGCGGAAATTTAAAATTCTACGCTATTACATCATTTTAGAGGATGAGGATACAAATTACAAATGAGGATGAAAGCAATTAAAACCTAATTATTGTCACAACCATGTTGAATAATGCAAAATAAAATGTATAAGAATATAAAGATAGTGTAAAAGATAAGAAAAATTGTTCTTTATGGGTTTTGGTAGAAAAAGGGTTTGAACCTAATTAGTAAAATTAAAAAGAAAGAAACTAATTAATTAAGTTCCTAAATTATAAGTTAATTTAATTAGAAGAGAAAATTAAAATAAAACTAAGTCTAAATTAATTTAAGAAAGAAGATATTTTTTAGGATTTTTGTTTAAAAGAAGTGAAATAAAAATAAAAATAAAAATATTTAGTCTAAGTATTTAATAAATTTTTTTTTTATTTTTTTAATAAAAAAATAAAAATAAAAATAAAAGAAAGGAAAACAAAATAAGATAAAAAATAAATAAGAAGTCAGGGGTCTGAAAATGAATTAGGAGGTTAATAAGTAAAAAAAAAGTTTTTGTTGACTTAGGCCCAAACAATTTTTTTGCATAATTAGAAAATAAAAAGCAATGTGCTAGCGTGTGTGAAGTATTCATTGGGGGATGAAGAAGAAAAATGATCAGGCCAATTTCTGAAGAGCCCGGGCGCGCTTATGTGCAAAAAGAAACAAGGAAATATTGTAAAAAATGCCAAAAGGTCTCGCTGGGGCTCGAACCCAGGACCTTTCATAATAATGCCTTACGCGCGCGCTTCTTGCCACTGGGGTGGATGTTTCATCCGGTATAGAAACAAGTTTCAATAAATATAAGATAAAACAAGTCCATGGTTGTACTTCATCTTCTTCCTGGCGCCAGCCATAACTCTGTAACTTTCTCAACTCTCAACCATTCTTAAAAGTATGAACATCAAACTTGTTAGAAATTTCACCATGATTTCAAATATATAAATAACTTAAGCAATGGATCAAAGATGAGCACGAATTTTAAATGGTACCAAATTTAACCTAATTTTTTCAGAAAGTTCAGGCTCAAAATTCTCACTACTCGGGCAACATAAATGAATTCTAAGGACATGGTTAGTTTCAGGGCTATGATGTCTACATTTTACCTTTTAAAATGGAAACCAAATGATGCTTGTATGAAGAGTTAGAATTCCAGAAAACTCACCTTGCATATGGAGATCGTGTTTTGAGTTAGAGCTTACTTTAAGGTGCTGCAATGATCTGGTTAGCTTCCTTGAACCTCTAGAAAGCTAATGCAATGCTTAGCTTGAGCTGAGAGTGCTTGGAATATTCTGGAGAAGTCAAGTTGCAGAGGTGCAAAGTGAGGTTTGGACAATGGTGATGGAAATTCTTGGGCAGAAATGACAAGTTATGGTGTTTTTAGAGAAATTTCTGGTTTGAGGGAGTTTCAAGGCTTCTAATTTCGTGTCCTAAGTTGCATAATAGTGTCTTAATTTATAGGAGAAGGTTTGGAGGCTCGAGGTGGTCAGAATCATAAGATCACATGTTTATGGATTTTGACTTGTTTTTGAAGTAAGCTTGACAAGCATTGTTCCAAGGCAAGGTACATGGATTGTAGGGGAGATAGCAAACTTTGAATTTTTTTTATTAATAACCAAGTATTAAAAAAATATTTCGCAAATAACCGGGTTTCGGAAAAAATTACGCAAATAACCATGTTTGAGATGGCTCCACAAAGGAGGAGCCAAGTCATTTGGCGCATGCACCTAGGGTTTTGCCCTAGGCGCCATCTCACTTGGCGCCTCCATTGGCTTTTAGCCAAGTGAGATGGCGCATGCTCCTTAAAAAGGAGAGGAGGCGCCATCTCACTTGGCGCCTAGGGCAAAACTAGGGTTTTTTGCTGTTTTATAAATAATTCGTCCGTTTCTTTGAAATTTCTCACACTTTCTCGCACTGTATTTTTATTTTGTACTCCCTTATTTACGTAATGACGTCGCCTATGATTTTTAGCAGAGATGGTTACGTTATATTCTCCGCCACGAAACCCGCGATGAAAATGAAATTCTGGCACATTCACTCCATGGAGCGTCTGAAGCGGGAGTTGATGCGGTGGCTAGATGGAGACATCGCCGAGGGGGAAAAAATTCGAAGGATCCAGCGAAAACGAACAACAACCTCGCATGCGACAGGAAGACCTAATGTGTGGTTGGAGGAAGTCAAAACAGACAGTGATGTAATGCTGATGATGCATGGGTCAGATGAAATTGTGTTAACAGTTGTAATTTCCTAGATTGATTATCGTTAATCATTGTTGTACACGAAAACCCTAATGTAATTTCCTATATTGATTATCGTTAATCATTGTTGTACGCGAGAACCCTAATGTAATTTCCTATATTGAATTTCTTAAATTGTGTGAACAGTTTTATTAACGGAAAACCCATAATGTTTACAACACAAATATTGAAAAGATTTATTGTATTACAAAATTTCTGTGGTCGAGCCAGACGCCCGATTCGGACAGTTTTTGCGATTGTGTCCGACCTGACGGCATAAACCACACTTTCTTTCCAACCTGTCAAGATCGTCCATTTCTGTTGTTATGCGCTTGCTTTTGGGACGACCCTTCTTGTTCCTTCGCATTTGGTCATTGTGCCAAACTATATCACCGTTGTATTCAGGCCAATAGTCCGGTTTTGCCACCAAAGGAAAGTTGTTGTTGTAAACAGTGAGCAACGTTTCAGATTTATAAATGTTTGAGAGCAGTTGAAGCGCGTCTTGATGGGTATGCGCACAAGCGACAATGACATGAGAGCAAGGCATACGAAAAGCTTGAAACCTGCCACAATCGCACCATTGAGAAGGTAAAATGACCATGTATTCTTGTCTTGCCAGGCCTTCATTATGGTCAATTGTCTCTTTCACAATGAAGTTGTGGCTATGGCGGTCAAACCGTGTAACCATGTGAGTGTTGGCTTTAGCACTTTCAGCCTTAATGTATTTCATACAGCTTTCACTCCATAGTTGTCCTGATTGCAAGACCGCATACCACATTTCACCTCTTTTGGCAAATAACGCAGCCATCCTAAAATACGTGGATTTCACCAAGGCAGTGATGGGGAGGTTTCGTATGCCCTTGAATACCCCATTCATTGATTCAATAAGATTTGTTGTCATATGCCCCCATCTTTGGCCATTGTCGTATGACCTAGTCCACTTTTCGACCGGTATATTGTCGATCCACGTACCGGCTTCTGGGTTAGACAAACGGATCTCGTTGCGGTAATATTTGAATGTGGGCTGTGTCAGTGCGTATCCCGCATTCATCACCGCTTTCCTCAATGTTTTGTCCTTGACCTCCCTCGAGAAATTCTGGACGATATGCCTGACGCAATAGACATGCGTAGAAGGAGGGTCATGCCAACCATTTTCCGGATTATTATAGGCACTTTCAATGGAGGCATGTCTGTCCGAGATCAAACAGAGATCTGGTTGAGGAGCCACGTGTGTACGAAGATTTTTCAGGAAAAAGCTCCAAGCACCACCGGTCTCCCCCTCGACAAGGGCAAACGCAACGGGGAAAATGTTATTGTTGCCATCTTGTGTAACTGCCATCAAAAGCGTGCCTTTGTACTTCCCATACAACCAAGTCCCGTCTATTTGTAGAATTGGTTTGCATGATGCAAACCCTGCGATGCATGGTTGAAAAGCCCAAAAGACGCGACTGAATATTCCGTTACCATGTAGTAGACTACCATCTTGAGCGTACGCTGGCAATGTTTCCAGAACATAAACACTACCTGGAGAATATGTCTTGAGTGCATTTAGGTAGCGGGGAAGTTCTCGGTATGACTCCTCCCAGTTTCCGTACACCCTTTCAATCACATTAGTCTTTGCTAACCACGCCTTACGGTAAGACTGAGTGTAGTTAAAAACCGTGGTGATGTGGGAGATGATTGTTTTCACCTTCAAAGAAGGGTCGTTGCTGACCAGGGGTAGGATTTCTTGACATATTAGATCATGGTTGAGTTTTCGGTGGTCTTGTGATTGAGTGGAACTTACACAAGTATGGGTAGTCATGGAACCTATGACCCAGCAGTCACCCCTTAGTCTGTATGAAGCGGTCAGCTTGAACATGCAGTCAGGGTGGACACACTTGATCTTGTACCTTTCCGGGTTTACACGATCCACCTTATAATCAACCGAGTTGAGCATGTGAAATTTTTTGATGGCCCTTATGCATTCCTCTCTATTACGAAACTTGTCCTTCTCTTTTAAATTTTCATCTGATTGCATATACGGTTGGAAAAACAAGTCCGTAGAAGGTTCATCTCCGCCCATGTTGAAGTTTGTCATGTGCGTAGGTGGTGTGTAGATTTTGTCGGTAGGAATACTTGGGATGCCATCATCGTCAGAATCGTCGTTCACCATTTCATCGAACTCTAACTCGTTATCTTCTTCTTCATCATCAACTGCATCCACCTCATCTTGCTCATTCTCCAAAGGATCAACCTCCTGTGTCACCGGAGGCTCTACCTCCTGTGTCACCGGAGGCTCTTGAAACAGAACGTACAACTCAATAGAGTCGTTTCCAGAATAGACATGGCTGGAAATCATGTTCTGGAAATCCTCGTCATCTTGAATTGCAACCTTATAAAATATGACTTGGTTGTTTCCAAAAAAGACTGGACTCTGATAAAATATCTGGGATACCGGGCCTCGTTCAAGTTTGGCCTCCAATCTTTTCTTAAAGTAGGAGAAATTTGCTTTCCCGTTTAAGAGAAATCGGACATTGTCGGTGTTTCTAAACAAAAACCCAACTGTGGGACACATGTATGTCTCACCGTTGAAATGTGCTTTGACAACAAATTGTGGTGAAGAGGCCATTGTGTAGAATTGTTTTAGGTATGAAGGTGGGAATGTTTTGGGTTTATTGATTATATGAAGGTATGAATGCTGGAATGTTTGAAGGTTAGATGACTGATTCGAAGGTTGGAAAATTTTACAGTTTATGTGAATGAATGTTATGTTCAACCTAAGGCAAAATATTTCAATTAAGTAAGTGATGCAACCCCCCAAGGCTGCCAATAATATTACATGCATGGGCTTATGCTGCCACCTAGCCTGGCCCTATGCTACACACATAAATGTTTTGTGTAAGCCTGCCACCCATCAGCTCCAATGGCCTTGCATGCAACAGAGAAAGGAATCCCAAAGGTTGTCACGTAGCCTGAGCCAATGCTGTAAAACGTGACACCTCTTATTCGCCAAATGGGGTGGCGACAACATTCATTTTTGTACTATTTCGCCAAGTGAGATGGCGCCTCCCTTACTGTCCAATAATATTACATGCATGGGCTTATGCTGCCACCTAGCCTGGCCCTATGCTACACACATAAATGTTTTGTGTAAGCCTGCCACCCATCAACTCCAATGGCCTTGCATGCAACAGAGAAAGGAATCCCAAAGGCTGTCACGTAGCCTGAGCCAATGCTGTAAAACGTGACACCTCTTATTCGCCAAATGGGGTGGCGACAACATTCATTTTTGTACTATTTCGCCAAGTGAGATGGCGCCTCCCTTACTGTCCAATAATATTACATGCATGGGCTTATGCTGCCACCTAGCCTGGCCCTATTCTACACACATAAATGTTTTGTGTAAGCCTGCCACCCATCAACTCCAATGGCCTTGCATGCAACAGAGAAATGAATCCCAAAGGATGTCACGTAGCCTGAGCCAATGCTGTAAAACGTGACACCTCTTATTCGCCAAATGGGGTGGCGACAACATTCATTTTTGTACTATTTCGCCAAGTGAGATGGCGCCTCCCTTACTGTCCAATCGTGATACATGCATGGGCTGCCACCTAGCCTGCAAGAGTGACACCTTACATTATTTGTAAATGCATGCATGCATATGTGTAACTCCATAAGCATGCAAATGTGACACCTCGCAGGCATGCAACCACTACATCAAAATTATTTGCCTATAAATACATACCTTATGAAACATCTCTCACACCCACACAACTCTCACTCTCTCACTCTCTGCCGAAATATTTCTTAAGTCTCTCGTACTCTTTATTTCTTCCTAAGTCTTTCATTCTCTCAAGCGTTCTGAAGAATGGCCCTTCTAACAATGGGAGATACTCACAGAGGCACAAGGGAAAACATTGCTGCATTTGTAAGTCTCTTCTTTGGTTATACATTTTTCATACTTTAAAAAACGTGTTGTTCATCTTAATTAATCTTACTCTTGTGTAATTATGATCTCAGGATACACAAAGATTCAGAATCCGTTCGCACAAATACTTGGCTCCCGACCCTTTTATCGTCCCTTATCTGGAATATGCAGGTTTTGGACACGTGATAAAGATCTCCAACTGCACCATTGACTCCAAATTCATCCTTGCAATGTTGGAGAGGTGGAGACCGGAGACCCATACATTTCACCTACCAATAGGTGAATGTACCATCACTCTCAAAGATGTGTACATGCTACTGGGCCTACCTATTGACGGTAAAGCGGTGAACGGGTCGGTTCAACAACCCAACTCACAGTGTGAAGAACTGTTGGGTAGGGACATGGTAGAAGGTGGTGGAGCAAGAGGGCAGGGAATACTACTCACTGACCTGAAACGGCATTATGCAAGTATGGAATTAAATGAAAATTCCTCAGAAAATGACCGAGTAGTAAAAGCCCGAACGTATATTATGATACTTTTTGGTACTTTTTTATTTCCCGAAAGTACGGGAAATAGTGTAAATTTCATGTACTTACATTTACTAACCAATTTTGATAAAACTAGAAAATTTAGTTGGGGTTCTGCAGTATTAGCCCACCTGTACAGTTCCTTGTGCAAAAACGCGGTCAAGGAAAAATGTACATTTTACGGGTGCGCATTTTTACTACAAGCCTGGGGTTGGTGGAGGATGGAGTCCTTAAACCCCATCAACAACAACACTTTTGGTTTCCCTTACGCAACAAAGTAAGTCATTAAGTTATAGCATTTATAACTATTCTTCTCTTTCCAAAATATATGCTAAAAATAACATGTTTCTCATTTCCTATAGGTACTGCGTGAGGGGTATGGATTACGGCAAGAATCCCAGATTCAATGTCGCACTCTACCGGAATCTGTTGGATCACTTAGGCCCAGATGACGTAAGTCGTAGCTTTTAACTTTTGTTCATTTTAATTATTTATACATTACTTTTGCGCTTACCTGATTTAAATTTTATCGCAGTTCGTCTGGAGACCATATTTGGGTTTGGACCATTCTCCAAATCCAGAGGATGCAGCAACTTGGACTGCAAAGACTGCACTCATTCGGTTCAACATTGTGGAGATGCACCACATCGACCGTGTGAAGATGCAGTTCGGAATGATCCAAGAGATACCAAGTGACCCAACAGATTTGTCCCCCTGGCATCTAAAAAGGGTCGACGCCCAGTGGAATCTAACCAACTGGAAAGACTTTGCTCCAGAATGGTGTAAAATGTGGCAAAGGCGTCACCGCTACATCTTGCAATCCCCTATTTTCCTTACTCAAGGTAACATGCGACACACCGATCAATATATGTCGTGGTACAGGTCGGTTAGTAACCCAGATATGCACGTGTCTCATCTGAGATACTTGGTTGACCCACGCACACAATGGGCACAACCCTCGATTCCCCACCAACAAACCCAAAATCCATCAACCTCAAACCAACCCCCAAGAAGAAACAGACCAACAAACACACAACCACATTCCCCACCACAACACAACTACAACCAAATGCCGTACTACCAACCACAATCACCGCCAAACTACCAATACCCAGATATGCCTCAAACCCAACCACAATACCAACCCCAATACCAGCAAACCCACATACCCCATACACAATTTCAGTCTTCCACATATCCCAATATGGGGCCCTCAACATCCAGCCTTAGCCCTGATATGGGAATGTCAGAAGATTATGACCAACCCGACCAAACCTACCATCAACCACCATATCACCAAACAACCCAACATCCACAGTACCAAACACCCCAAGATCCATTTCCTTTCTACCCCCCATACACAGACGACCAATGCTACCGACCAACCATGGAACCCCATCCACCGCCAACACGACCAAACTTCGAGGGTATGGGTAACCGACTGTACCAGAGCGGATCTTCGAGATATGGAGATCTTACTGATTTTATGGATTCGGATCGCATTGACTTCGCTGGGCCATCGACCTTGCCGCAACAGGAAACGAGACGGCACCCAGCAAGAGAAAGGCGAGGACGGGGATGCGGAACTGGGGGTCATTACCGGGTTCCTGGGGATCATTGATGTATCTTTTTTTTTTCCAGTATTTTTTGTATCTATTTTTTTACTGTTATTTAAATGTAAAACAGTTGAATGTAATTATTTTTTTTCAAATAAAAAATCAATTTTGTTTATCTCTGTCTAATACGCAACGCGCAGGAAAGGAAATTTTTTTTTTTTTTTTGACCTAATTTTGCACATAGGCGCCATCTCATTTGGCTTAGGGCTTGCCATTTTCCCTTAGGCGCCAAATGAGATGACGCCTCCCTTATAAAAAGAGGAGGAGGCGCCAAATGAGATGGCTCCTCCTTTGTGGAGCCATCTCAAACATGGTTATTTGCGTAATTTTTTCCGAAACCCGGTTATTCGCGAAATATTTTTTTAATACTTGGTTATTAATAAAAAAAATTCGCAAACTTTAAACATGTTTATCTGACTTTGTACAGAATTCTTGTGCAGAAAGAACAAGTGCAATCCTCAAGACAAGTTGACTTTGTGATTAAAGCCACTTTAATAGAATGGCAATGTTACTTTATGCCATTAATGGAAATGCAACTTGGATAAGGGCTCAAATGCTTCGACAATGGCTCTATCATTTATGTAATCAATTAATTATGGATTGAAGCACAAGTTAGAAGCCTGAAAGTGAAGTTATGCAGCATAGGCTAGAGTTTTGCTCAAGTGTTCATCACAAAAATGCCTTGTAATTCAAGAATGGATGCCTAACTTCCTCTCTTTGATTTTCTTAGCTAAAAAATGATCTCTTCAAGTTCTTGGACGTTTTGAAAAGCTTGAAACATCCTCTACAACTTTCATGTTTTCTATTTTTTCTAAATAAAATTTGAGCTATGTGAAAAGTGGCCAAGAAGTTGGGACAAAAAATCTGCCTAAATTAGGTCAAAATTTCACTCAGTGTTTAAGAAAAAGTGCATGACTTCATGGGCCTATAACTTAAAATCTAAGCATTTTTTGGATATGAGCCATATAATACAAATTTGTAGATTTCATCAATATATACAACTTTCATGTTGAGAGTTTTCATTGAATCATCTCGGATCTTGGTGAAAAATTGGCATGAAGTAGTGAAATTATCATGTACAAAAACACTTAGAAAAATTTCTAAGTCTTGAAAAGTTTGACTTTTCAAATTGATTTTTGACTTTATTAATTTATTGATGATAAAGCTTCATATTTTTGAATGTCTTGATGAATCTTAACTTTTGAAACTCAATTTTGATCAAAAAGTCAAAGTTTGAATTTTGGTGTATCAGTTGACTTTTCATCAGTTGACCAAATTTCATCGATCAATTGTTTGATCTTGAGAGGTGAATTGAGTCATGCAATTAGGTCAAAATGATGTACTTGAATCCTTAAAATCATATTTCAAACCAATAAGTCAGGTATTAGCTCAAAAGTCAAAAATCAGTCATTCTAGTCAAAAACCCTAATTTTAACCATTTTGCCCTTTTAATGATTTACACACTTTTCTTGAGGAATTATGATCCAAACTTGATCAATTGATGAATATGAATTCAAATTTTTGATATTGGTCAAAAAGTTTGAAGTTTGACTATAAGTTGACCATAATTGACTTTTTAACCAATATAACTATTTTTTAGTCATCTGATCGATTGACTGAGCAAAATTGTGATTCAAGACTTGAAACTTGACATGAGTATTCTTGGAGCTCTATAATGATCCATTAAAGTCAATTGAGACATTATAATTCCATTTTTCCTTGTGAAAATCAAAACCCTAATTTGGGGCATCAGTGTTTAGGAGGTGGTTTGACCTAGTCAACACTTGTGCAAACTTGAGCTATTTAAAGATCTTGTGAGAAATGTCTTGAGAAAAGAGAGGGAAAATTTTGGGGTACAACACATATCATAATCCAACTAATCCATTTATGACTAAAGCCCATAGTTGAAAGAACATCCCTCAAGTAATCCTACTCGATCCTGTCATAAGCTTTACTGATGTCGAGCTTAAGAGCTACATCTATAATATTACATCTGGTTTTGGTCTTCATATAATGAACAAACTCAATAGCAACCATAAAATTATCTAAGATATATCTACCTGATACAAAAGCCGAGTGATTATCTAAGATGCATTTACCGATAATCTTCTTCAAACGATTAGCAAGAACTTTAGCTATCACCTTGTATAACATATTACATAGAGCAATCAATCTCCAATCCTTCATAGAAGTTTGAGAGTCACCTTTAGGAATAAGGGTTATGTTCGTCTTATTAAGGCTTTGCGGGAAAATACCATTATCTAGCCAAGAGCAATTGGCCGTGAATAGTTCAGCCCCACAAGTATTCCAAAAGTGGTGATAAAAATCGGGATTGTAACCGTCAGGTCCTGGGCTTTTTTTCCGCTCCCTTGGAGAACATAACTTCTTTGAATTCTTCCAAGATGAAGAGGGTTGTCAAATATCATTATCCTCACTAGAAATGGAATTATTAATGACTTGTAGAACTCGATCTCGAGAGCTAGGCTTTTTCTGGAATAACTGTGAAATAATCATGAGCAACTTTGCACAATCCTTTAGTAGTTTAGTTACTCCTCCTGTTTCTTCAGTAAGAGAAGTTATGGTATTTAACTTCTTTCTGATGGTGGCCGAAACATGGAATAATCGCGTGTTAATGTCCCCGTCTTTGTGCCAATGTGCTTTCGCTTGTTGCTTCTAAAATATATCTTCTTTGACTAATATAGAATTCAATCACTTTTTAAGAGCTATGAATAAATTAATATTATTCTCCCCGGTCTAATTTCGCATTTTGTCAATTCTCTTGCTAATCTGATCAATTTCCTTACGTAACTTATGACAGTTTTCGTTGCTCAATTTCAACATCTTATCACCGCAATCATTCAACTTCTTCATGATATATCCGCTATCGTTGTTAACCCATTAATTATACACAAATTCTTTGAACCCCGGTTCAACTATCCAGGCATTTTCGTATCTAAACCGCTTACTGTGCACAACCATAGTCTGCTTATTCTCACATGATAAAAGAATTGGATACTGGTCGGAAATTGATGCCGATATGCTTTTCACGATCTCCCATGGTAATTGAGAACACCACTCAACATTGGACACGGCTCTGTCAAGTTTTTCATCAACCGCTCTATCCGTGCCTAAACTTTTAAACCATGTAAATGGGTAGCCTTCCATTTTAACATCAATCAACCCGAAATCATGAATAGCTTGCCAAAAACCGTTGATGAGCCAATTTGGTCTTTCCACATTTCCTCGTTTTTCAGCGGAAGACAAAATGTCATTATAATCCTCAATCATGCACCAAGGTAAGTTTGAAGCAGTAGCAAGACTACGAATAAGGTTCCAAGAATTTCTACGACGCGAGATGTCAGGATAACCATAAAAACTAGTAAGTCCCTAATTACCGACATGGGAATCTTGCATAAGACTATCTATGTGGTTGTTTGAATAGTTTTGGATTGAACACTTAACATCTTTTTGCCATAACACAATCATACCGCCACTCATACCAATACATTTAACCGTAAAACAATAATCAAAGCCCAACAAACACCGCAAACTTTCAACTTTATTAGCAAAGCTTATTGTTTCGAATAGGAAAATAACATTCGATTTATAACTTCGAATGAGGTATTTATGATTAGGAACTACACTCGGGTTACCCAGTCTCTGACATTTCTAACTAATTATATTCATTTCTCTTGGCAGACCTGCTTAGCAGTGTCCGCTATTACATTATTGACAACAGAAATATTACAAAAGTTCTATATGAATGTGTCGATTTAGAGTAACAATCACTTTATTCTTAGTTTCCAAGATCATATCAGTGTCTTCAATAATGTTATAAAGGTTACTGTCCTTCTCCGATGGTTTCGTCTCCTCCGTATGAATAAAAATATATTTAAAAAATACTTTTTATCTTATTGGTATCCATTTAAAGATACCTTTAATAAAAAATATTTTTAAATCAAATTATTAATTAAAGTTTAAAATTGAATAGATTGAAAATAAATAAAATAGTAGTTAAAAAAGTTGTTGTGATAAATAGTTGAAATATATATCCTACACTTATTAGTATTATGTATCAAAACTAAAAGTTTTAATAAATAATAAATTAAATAATTAAAAATTTATACTAATAAGTAAAATATTTTTAAGTTTTTGATATGTGCAAAATAATATTCAAATACAATATATCATATAAATTTATTAGATACTTTATAATTAATAAAAAATATATTAATTATTATAAAATATTTATCAATTTATAATCTAAATCATTTAAGATAAAAAATATTAAAAATATAATAGTTTTAATTAACTTTTTAAAAGTCTTTATGCACATCGTCCTGATCAATATCTAATAGAAACCAAATTTGATTGAAAATTGTTTGCGAAGAACTTGAATAAAAAAAAAAAAGGTTAATTAGCTTCCATTTCTTTCATTTTGTTTTTGCATAATTGTACTATTAACAAATAAAACGACGAAGCAGTGAGGTCGTTTAATTAAGTTCCATTGACTAGACATTCTAACAAGAAGTCCCCTCCATACCCGTCCTCTTGCTGCTTTAGTACGGCATCTCCGGCCGAAGCCAAACTGAAACTGAAAGAGCCACCGATCGATCGCATCACAGCATGGACAGCAAAAACGTCGTCGTTTGCGACAACGGAACCGGAGTACTTCTCTCTCACTCACCAATCTCTTCTTTTCATATCAAAATGAAACCGCATTGCATCGGATCCAACAGATCTTTGAAAATAATCACCAAATCTCAAATCATCATAAATCGTGTTTTCCAATTCTACATTTAACAGTTTATGTTTTTTTTTTCTTCTACTTCTGATGTGATTTTTTTTGTGGCTTTCTATTTGAATTCAGTATGTGAAGTGTGGTTTTGCTGGTGAGAATTTTCCTACCTCCGTTTTTCCTTGTGTTGTGGGGAGGCCAATGCTTCGGTACGAAGAATCCCTTACCGAGCAAGAGTTGAAGGTATGGGAAACCTGATTTTTATGGTTTTTGAATTATGATATGTACTTTGTTTGATCTACTAGATGGCATTATGGTATATGATTTTTTGTATTATGATTTTATACAAAGTTCATGGGGTCTAGTTGTTGAGAGTCGCACATTGGTTAGAGATTGACAATCTAGTGCTCATTCTAGAGTTAGATTTTGGCTAGATAAACAACTTAATTAAGCGCTTACAATACAAGTTCCTTCGGATACCTGGACACGATATACTCGGACACTGATAATGTCAGAAGCATAGGACACTGACACCCGCTACATATATGATATGGTATTTGAGCATTTTTTTATCCATTTATTATTAAAAAAGTTAAAAATATTCCAATCAAAATTAATGTCTTTAATTCTTTATCCATAACATTGGATCAATATGTGTTTAAGCCTTTTAGATGTGTGTGAGATTTGTATAAAAATGTATTAAAGTGTGTTAAAGCAAAGAAAAAAACAAATTTTGTTTGAAACACCTGTCTAAATTGTTTGACACGTGTGGTATAAGTGTCATACGAGTGTTAGACACTGATTCAAAGAGTGTCAAAAGAAAGGAAAAAACCAATTTTTCGGGACATTTGTCTGACTTTTCCAACACTTGTTTGATTTTTCTGACACGTGTCATATGGATATCATACAAGTGTTTGACACCGATGTGTATCGGACACTGCAACACCCTCAATCCTAGAGGTAATCCTAGAGGTGTTTGTACTCCATAGCTTATGGGTATGTGTTTACGTGTTTATGTATAAACTATTTTTGTAACAGAGGATAAAATAGACCAATCCAAACCGTCTCACAAGGGTTTATGCTAGGTGATAAGCTTAAATAAGCCAATCCAAACAGGATCTTGTTATTGAGCCAAGATTACTGTTATCCCTAATCCCAAATTCTAAGATGATATTAGAGCCTATTTCAGATATGTTGTTGGGTCAATGTTGTTTGACTTGCATTTGTTCATGTTTTCAAATGTTAAGTTGTGGGCGTTAGAGACTGTATGTATCCCTGTTATTCCACCCACATTTATCCACACTTTAGAACTTTTAGATGGCCATTTCTGAATGTAAGTGGGTGTGTTGAGGTTCCCACATCGATTAGAGACATGGCTTAGGCATTGTTTACAATATTTGGATAGCTTTCATCATATAGCTCGGTTTTGTGGGTTGAGTTAGCCCTTAAGTCTAGTCATCATAAACAATAATATATGCACTTTAATTTCCTGATTTTAAGATGTTGCTTAGGTCTTGTGAGATTTATTATTTACTTCTTTATTTACTTCTTAAGTTATGCTCTGTTTAGGATATTGTTGTTGGCGAGGGATGTGCAGACCTGCGGCATCAACTTGATATATCTTATCCTGTGACCAATGGAATTGTCCAAAACTGGGATGACATGTGTCATGTGTGGGATCATGCATTTTACAATGAATTAAAAGTAACCTTCTGGTGCTTCTTTCTCACTGTTCTTTCAACTTTCAACTGTGATTGTTTGATATCGTAGCTAACTCTGGGCCACAATTTTACTGACAGATTAATCCTCAAGACTGTAAGATTCTACTTACCGACCCGCCTCTTAATCCCTCAAAAAATCGTGAAAAAATGGTTTGTGCAATTATGTTCTCCCTTTTGTTAATTTCTTGCATATTAATTGTTTTAAATGTTATTGTTTATGTGATTTGACCTGCCAGGTCGAGACAATGTTTGAGAAGTACAATTTTGCTGGAGTGTTTATCCAAATCCAAGCTGTTCTAACATTATATGCTCAAGGTGCTTATAGAGATGATTGAAGGTTGATGTTTTGTTTTGTTTTCTTATCTCATCCTAATTAGAGTTTACACCCCATAATTGCTGTTACTCATTCTTGGAAACTACTAATAGTCTGTTTGGTTACACGTTTACTAGCCCATTACACGAGTTTGCAGCAATACCAAAGCATAATTGACGTAACTTTTAGAAGCTACAGAAGAGAGCTTCGGAGTTGATGTGAAAATTTGACGTGATTTTATAAACGCTGCTGCAGATCCAAACAGTTACTAACTCTAATCATAACATATACCTATTTATAAACCTTGGATATTCTATAATGTATGATAGCTTTATTTCACACATCAAATGTGGCGACATCATATATCCTAATTTGCAAGGCTTTGAAATAAGGCTAATTTGTCCCTTCAACAATCAAGTAACAAATAGCAGGAATCAAAGTCTACACGCACGCTGATTCCCCCAAATTATATCTTTTGACATAAGCTATTTAATGTAGACTACCTTTTATCAATATGCAATCTTTGTGCCTTCATAACACTTCTTTGCTTGTCTCAGGTTTGCTGACTGGATTAGTTATAGACTCGGGTGATGGTGTCACTCATGTGGTAATTAATTAACATCTATGCTACTTAATTAGTTAATTATAATGCTGATCACTATGAGGGTGCTGCTACTAGATTCTATCTGTTATTGTTATATAACTATGTTGTCAAGGCTTACAAACTTATTTCCTTTAGGTCACTCATAAGTAACAAATAGTGGATTTGATGAATCGAGTTAAGTATGTAAATCAAACATTTGATAGTTTCATAAATATTCTAAATAATATTGTATCTTAATTTTAAGAAATATTGACACAAAAATACTACATTGGCTGACAAACTCTATTACAAAGTTGGTTATGGATGGATTATAACCTGCTGGGTGCGCATCTGATGCATAGAAAGTATTCATACCACAATCACAACGGGAAAGCACCAGGTATAGGCCTAGAAAAACAAGAGAATGTAGTTTTTCTTTTTGACGGTAAAATAGACTTCATGCTATAACAAGGATAGTACAATCAAATAGAACACGAGTTGATGCATTCCCCATCCACATTATGAGATCAACACAAGTGGCTAAGCATGCCGATGACATGGCAATAATACACAGAGAGATCAGAGGCCAATAGGGAATTGACAATCCAAAATCTTAATCCTAACGACCAAACTAATTTCTTCCACGCATGACCAATTGTCAAGGACAGTAAAATATCTAGTCTTTAATTTCATCAAATTACGGATCATTTCTCTTGTTTGTGGGGGCTCAAATCAACTACAGTAGTCTCTAAAATGACTAATCCGGCCACATGTCCAAAAGTCATTTGTATGGTTAATAGGGTGCTGAAGTTGGTGGTAGCCACGATAAGCCCCTTACTCAAAATACAGTACAAATAGACCCAGTATTTTTCAGGCTTTTCATCAAACACATGGAGCACAAACTTGAAACAAACTTAAAATAACAACAAAACACAAACAATGATCCATAACAAATAAACATAAAAATACCCTAAAAACGTTGGATCTAAAACTGGACAACAGTGAAATGACTTGCCATGGTGGCTTTGAAGGGGGAACTTGGGGGTCGTGTCTGCAAGTGAGGGAGTAATCATGAGGGCGAGATTCCGAGGCCATGTATGAGGTGGGGGACGGTTAATCAGAGAGGGAATTGTGACAATTGGTTGTTGAGGGGCAATCGGTGATTTGGCAGCTCCATGAGTAGCACAATAGGGAGATGATGAGGAAGAAAAGGGAGGAAGGGAGAAGAGTATCCCCAAAAAATGAAGATAAGGGCCTCCACCGGCGAGGAAGCTTGCCCAGACGGTGCTGGGAGAAAACCTAACAAGAGGGAGATGGTCACATTATCGCACAAGAGAGATAACCATTTTTCACATCTTATCTAATTTAACTTTAGATTATGTGCCTTGAGATTGTAGTTTGTTTACTCTCAGACATAACTTTTCTTGGATATTTACTTTACTCACACAACTCTATGTTATTGCAGTTAGTTCTTTCAGTTCAGTACATGGACATTGTCATTAGACTGTTTAGCATTATTCATAACTTCATATTCATGGATTGCTTATTTATTTGTTACTAATTTACAATATATAAAATTTCTTTGTACATGAATGTATATGCCTGTGTCACTATGTTATAACACATTCTTAATGGTTCAACACAGTTTGGAGATATGCAAATCTAATATTTGTATAGAGAATTATTTAAGTCAATTTTTGAAAAGAAAATTATTACTCCCCAGCATGGCTTTTGCTTGAAGCAAAATGAAATGGTGAAATGTTGTGATTCACCATTTCTATTTCTTGGAGCATAATTTATGAATATGATATACTGACTTACCAATTATAATCTTGGCACACAAGCATTATGTAGATCCATGGTTTAATGAAAAAAAAGGTGGTTAAAATGTTTAGTTTTATGAGAAATAAATATTTGAAAGTATTCATTAAAAAAATGTTAGTAATGAAAGCTTTGAATCTTGATCTAGGTCCCAGTTGTTGATGGCTATTCATTCCCTCATTTGACAAAACGAATGAATGTAGCTGGCCGGCATATAACTGCCTATCTCGTTGATTTGCTTTCACGGAGGGGGTGAGAGCTATTTCTTTTCATGTCAGTTGTAACGTAGTATCAATATTATGAAAAACTGACCCCTTTTATGCTTTAATTCTAACTGGAACACAATTTTCTTTCCTCAAGATATGCAGTGAATAGGACTGCTGATTTTGAGACTGTTAGGGAAATCAAAGAGAAGCTATGCTATATAGGGTTAGAAACAAATCTCAAATCAAACATTAGTTTTATGTGGTCTCTATAATGTTTTCTCCATAGCTCATATATTTTACTCTGCAGCTATGATTACAAGAGGGAATATCAGTTGGGGCTTGAAACCACTATCCTTGTTAAGAACTATACTGTAAGTTGGCATCCTGAATTTCCTGAAATCTGTATGACTAGTTCTGTGTAAATGATTTAGTTAGCAATTCTGGTTGAAATGACTTGCATGAATATAAAGGAACGGGTGGCTCAAGTTCTGCTGATCTATTATTATGTTCTTTAATGAGTTTCTTTTCATATTCTTTTCTTTAACCAATTATTAGTAGTTGTGTCTTAATGCATGTGCATAATGTGTACAATGCTTATTATTATTGTTATTGTTACCGCTGTTTTGTTATGGTGAATTATGTTGTCGCCTAACTTGAGGTAATTGTCAATTTTAGTCTCTAAACTTTTCTAAGTAGTTTTTTCATCCTCCAATTTCTGAAATATTTTACAATCGGTCCTCGTTGATATATTTTTATCCCTACAATACAATATATGGTCTATTTTTGAGATTCAGTCCTTTAATGTTTGATTATGTTCAATTAGTCATTGTAAAATGAATATTACATGGACTAGAATAACAACAACAACAACTACGCTTTATCCCACTAGATGGGATCGGCTACATGGATCAATTTTCGCCATAATGTTTTATCAAGGGCCATGCTTCTATCCAAATCATTAATTTCGAGATCTTTTTAATAACTTCCCCATAGTCTTTTTGGGTCTTCCTCTTCCTCGAATTGTTTGTCTTCTCTCCATCTGCTATACTCTCCTTACTATAGAGTCTACATGCCCAAACCACCTAAGTCTATTTTCTACCATCTTCTCTATAATAGACGTTACTCCAATACTTTCTATAATAATTTCATTTCTAATTTTATCCCATCAAGTCTTACCACACATCCACCGCAACATCCTCATCTCTGCTACACCTACTTTATTCTCGTATTGGTTCTTAACTGCCCAACATTCTGTCCCGTACAAAATAGCATATCTTACCACAGTTCGATAAAACTTTCCCTTTAGCTTGAGCGGTACCTTTGCATCACATAAAACATCTGATGCCTTTCTCCATTTCATTCATCCAACTTGAATACGATAACTTACATCCCCTTCTATTTCTCCATCATTCTGTATTACGGACCCAAGATATTTAAGCCGTGTGACTTAAGGATAATATGGTCTCCTACTTTCACCTCTAAGTTAGAAACCTTGCTTCTTTTGTTGAACTTACATTCCATATACTCCGACTTACTTCTACTTAGGCGAAAACCATGTGTTTCTAAAGCTCTTTTCCAAGTCTCCAAACTCTCATTTAACTCCTCCCTCGACTCTCTAAGGAGGACTATATCATCTGCAAAAAGCATGCATCTTGGCGCTATCTCTTGGATTTGTTCCGTGAGTACATCCAAAATTAAGGTAAAAAGGTAAGGGCTTAGGGTTGACCCTTGATGCAAACCAATTGTGATGGGAAAATCTTCTGTCTCTCCACCCTGTGTCCTAACACTAGTCGATACCCTTTCATACATATCTTGGATAGTTCGAATATATGCAACCCTAACCCCTTTCTTCTTTAGAGCTTTCGACAAAATCTCTCTAGGCAATCTATCATACGCCTTCTCCAAGTCAATAAATATCAAGTGTAAGTCTTGTTGGTCCATTCAATATTGCTCCATCACCCGCTGTAATAGATAAATCGCTTCCATGGTCGACCTTCCCGACATAAAACCAAATTGATTCTCAGTAACTTGAGTCTCTTTTCTTAATCTCTGTTCAATCACTCTTTCCCATAATTTCATGGTATGACTCATAAGCTTGACTCCCCTATAATTTGCACAATTTTTTATATCCCTTTTGTTCTTATAGATAGGAACTAAAGTGCTTCTCCTCCATTCATCCGGCATGCATTTTGACCTCATAATTTCATAAAGAGTTTGGTGAGCCACTCAATACCTCTATCTCCAAGAATTTTCCACACTTCAATAGGTATGTTGCCTGGCCCCACCGCCTTACCGTTACTCATTCTTTTCAATGTTTCCTTTACCTCCTGTTTCTGAATTCGACGATAGTAACTATAGTTCCGATCCTCTTCTCTTATGTCTAGTCTGCTAGAGTCATACCCATATCCATCATTAAATAAGTTGTGGAAATACGCCTTCCATCTATCCTTTATATCTTTTTCTTACACTAAGACTTTGCCTTCTTCATCCTTAACACACTTTACTGGATCCAAATTTCTAGTCTTTCTTTCTCTTCCCTTAGCAAGCCTATATATAGGTCTTTCTCCCTCCTTGGTTCCTAGAGATTGGTATAGTCCATCAAAAGCTTGAGTTCTTGCTTCACTCACCGCCTTTTTGGTTTCATTTTTAGCTATCTTGTACTTTTCTCAAGTTTCAGAATCTCTACACCTAGACCTCTCTTTAAAACAATCCTTTTTTACTTTAACTTTGCTATGAACACTTTCATTCCACTACCACGATTCTTTACCCCTATGTCCAAAACCTCTAGATTCACCCACCGTCTCTTTAGCCACTTTCCTTATCTCTTGGGCCATCTTGTTCCACATATCATTTGCACTTCCTTGTGATTGTCCAAACCAACCCTCCCATATCTTTTGTTGGAAAATTCTTTGTTTCTCACCCTTCAAATGCCACCATTTGATCCTTGGTGCTACCAAAGGACTTCTTCTCTTCGCCCTTTCTTTAATTCTTACATCCATAACCAAAACTCTATGTTGGGTAGTCAAGCTCTCTTCTCGGATAACTTTACGGTTCAAGCAATACTTCCTATCAGACTTCCTGATAAGAAAGAAATCTATTTGAGAACATGTCCCTCCACTTTTATATGTGATAAGATGTTCATCTCTTTTTCTAAACCATGTATTGGCTTTAGAAAGATCTAAAGCCGACGAAAACTCCAAGACGAATTTACCCTCCGCATTCGCCTCCCTTAGGCCAAGACCCCCCATGCACACTCTCAAAACCTCTTGCCACGTTACCTACATGTCTATTGAGATCCCCTCCTAGGAAAATCTTCTCTCCTTGAGATATATCCTGAAGTAACCCTTCTAAATCCTCCCAAAATTTTACCTTAAGGTGTTCTGCTAATCCAACCTGAGGTGCGTACCCAATGATAGCATTAAAGATGTCTTGTCCCACTACAAATTTCAAGGCTATGATTCGATCTCCTACTCTTCTTACATCTACAACATCCTTCTTCCACTCCTTATCCACAATAATCCCCACCCCATTTTTTGATCTAATTTTACCAGTATACCAAAGCTTAAATCCCGAGTTGTCAAATTCTTTCGTTTTTTCACCTGTCCACTTAGTTTCTTGTAGGCACATAAAATTGATCTTCCTCCTAACCATAACATCCACTATTTCCATAGATTTTCCAGTGAGTGTGTCTATATTCCATGAACCAAAGCGAATCCTCCTTTCATGAACTTGTTTCTTTACCCACACCCGTTCACGAAAATGTGGGAACCCTTGCTTATTTTTCACTACATCCGGGCGGCGATGCAACAACCCTTGCTCTTTTGACACTGTACTCGAGCCATACAGCGTTTTGCTTACGGACAACGACCTAGCATTCACATTATTACTTAGTTGATCCATGTCATAGAAATTCGACAAAATTTTACGGACTGTCGAAAGCCTAACACAACCCTCTTCTTTTATCCGGGTTTGGGACCGGCTAGAATGAGAAAAAAATCATATTATAGGGACTAAAAGAACTACTGGAACCAATTGTAGCACATTTCAAAATATTTAGGACAAAAACATGCTTTTTAAACTTTAGGGTTTAAAATTGCAGTTACCACAAGTTGTTGGAGGACTAAAAAATAATCAATGCTTAGTAATATACTGATTATGTTGATATCACTTATATTGATTTGCACTCTCTAAATCAGCTTCCAGATGGAAGAGTCATTAAAGTAGGCACGGAAAGGTTCCAGGCCCCTGAGGCTCTTTTCACTCCGGTAGGTTGCTTGTTGCTCATTTCACTCATGTTTTCTCTAAATGAGCTTTTCAAAACCTATCAAAATTATTATAGTGTAAAAGGATTTGTTAACATTAGTATTTTTATAATGTGCCAGTGCAATTCTAGCTAAATATATAGCGTGTATAATTTTTTGGCTTATGATTGCTTGGTGTTTTCTCCCTTCTTGCAGGAACTTATAGATGTTGAAGGTGATGGAATGGCTGACATGGTGTTTCGTTGCATTCAAGAAATGGATATTGACAACCGGATGATGGTATGATGCTCCATTTGAAACCTATATTCTTTAATATCTTTATCATAAGTTACTTTTTACGTATTGATTGTCTCCATTTAAGATTTAAAAGGATGTAATGTAATGGCATCTTCCATATCTCAAAATTTAACTATGGGAGTCTGAAATAGTTTTAGTTCTTAGCTTTCTGGAATGACATCTATGTCAGCTATTAGATGTGTCACTTCAGCACCTCCTAACTGGTTTCGTTTCCCCTTTTTAGTTGTCTTTAAAAAGTTGTCATCTTTTTATTTAGTCTTGTTTTCTAATTTCAACCAGCTATCATATTTGTTGGATCAACTGTGTTCTCTCTTTCTTTTGCACGTGTTTCTAACTAAATAGTTTTGAAGATTAATTTGTTTTTCTAATTAATTTGTAGTATTTGTGCTCATATGATTAATATTGAATCAATGTACTTGAAATTTCCCTGTCTATCCTGGCTAGCTTCCTAACCATGCATTTGCTCAATACTATGGGGATTTTTAACCCTCTCATATACTTTTTGGCTGTCATGTCAACACTATGGGGATTTTTGGTTGGAATGTAGATCACTCTATACTTTCTCGGTGTAAAAGTTTAAGGAGACAAAATAAATACTACTTAATTTCAATTTGGACCATATTTTGCTTGAAAACTTTTTTCATGCTGCCTTCAGTTTACCACTTTTTGCCTACTCAACCAACCAAGTAAATCCCGAAGCTTTGTGTCAGTAGTTTTATTTGTAAGGTCATACACATGCTTTTAGATATTTATAAGGAGTTCATGAATAAATTACATTTTCATCTGCCTGTCTTTCCAAATGAGAATCATTATAGTAGTCCTTAAATCAAAGAACTTATACTTATTACTAAACCACTTCAGCTCTAGAGAATTTTTTTTATAACTTTCACAGAATATTCCTTCGTTCTCTTCTACTGTATTTTGAATATGTCATGCAATTTATACTAAGTTATGTTCTGATCTTTTGTCTTGCAGCTTTATCAACACATAGTTTTAAGTGGAGGGAGCACCATGTATCCTGGATTACCAAGCCGGTAGTTTGTTATTTCTCCTTTACATCAGCACTAATTTTCTTTAACCTTGTGTTGCTGATTTTTTTTAATATCATCATTATACGTGTTCACTGGACATGTATTGCATAACTCTAATCTCAGTCCATTAGTTTCTTTTCAGCTAAATCCATGCTTATGATATTTTAATTGTATACAGTAACAAGTTAATTGGCATGCACTGTCTGTCAGTGTAAATTGGTTTTACACTCACAGCCAATAAGAACCCACTTCACTGCTTTTGCAATTTAGTATACAATTAATTGATTTCAAAATATACATTTACAAGAGTGAGATGACAGGGAAAAACAATGGAATCACATTAGTGTCAGTGTAAAACTGGTTTACACGGTTAGCACTCCTTTAAACTCATATAGTTAATGCGTCATATGTATGCTACACATATCTGTGATCACCCGTTGTTCAATATTCGAAATGTTTACGGTATCTCTGTATATTTTTCTTTGGTCAAAAGTGCTCCCTAGAACTCTATATAATAATATATTGTTTATTTGCAAGCTTGGTTACTTACCTAAGTATATCATGTTAACGGTGCCTCATTCTTTCTTTAATATTAAGCATTAAATAGTATATTTCTAGAGTCTAGATTTTTTTCAAATCTCAAATTTTGATGTAAATAAATAATTTTGAAGGTCCCTTTATTTCTGCTTTTATTTTTTCATCTGTTAGCACATGGTGTTTGTTACTCTTAAAACGGTTTGGGTTTTCTTATGTTGGCACATGCTTTTATTTTTTCGTCTCAATGCTCATGGTGTTTGGTACTCTTAAAACGGTTTGGGTTTTCTTTGTGTGTTTCCAATATGAAGTTGGTAATCCTGTTTTCTTTTTCTCTCTCTCATCTTCAGATTGGAAAAAGAAATACTTGATCGTTATCTTGATGTTGTTTTGAAGGGCAACAAAGATGGGTTGAAGGTAAACTTCAATTTTCTTTTCTTATGTGTATCCAATGTGTATTATTTACGATACTGTTTTTCTTCCTGTATTTTAACATTTATTGAAAACAACTCATCAAGTGCTTATCAACTATGCACTTACAGTTTAAGTGTTTATGTTTAAGCTATTTTTATAGTCAATGAGAGAATCAAGGAAAAGTTCACATAAACTTGTTCTCATTTTCCTTGTTATTGGTAACCAGAAATTGCGACTAAGAATCGAGGATCCACCACGTAGGAAACACATGGTGTACCTTGGAGGTGCCGTTCTTGCAGGAATAATGAAGGTTTGAGTTAAAAGTTATCTTTTGCTTGTTGCTATCTAAATCTATATACTTTAGTAGCTGTGGATGTTAACTTTTCCTAGTTTGAAAACAAGCATGATTCAAGAAAGTTTTTCTCTGGTGGTTAAAATGCAGGATGCCCCAGAGTTTTGGATTAACAGGGAAGATTATCTAGAAGAAGGAATTGCTTGCCTGAGTAGGTGTGGCCAAGCTTGACTTATAGAGTTCGAGTGATCACGCCAAAATAACACATTATTTGTGAGGCAAAATCACATCAGAAATTGAGTGATGAATACTCAAATCAAAGCTATAATATTTGAAACTGCCTTCAAGAGTTTGCATTAAATGCTGTGTTGTCCCTGTAAATGTACTGAAAGCTAGTTTTGAAAGAACAAGAAGTCTTGTTTCATGATAGATACGATAAAAGAATTCATGTAGTATCTTGCTTGCTACAATTAGTGTTGTAACTTTGTTGCCATAAACGGTGAATAAAATATAGTGTAAATACTTTCTTGAGTGTTTGTACTAACACAATACAATTGTACTAAACTGTATCGGCAATAGCCAAGTTAATGGATTTAATTCTCCCATCTTTGCAGTTCATTGAGTTTTGTTTGCAGATAAATTGGTCTAGGTGTTGAATGTCTATAACTTAAAAATGTGTAAAACTCGGGTTGAATTTCACTGTAGTAAAGAACCATGTATTCACGCATTCAAGCGTATCAGATCGTCTGATTTAGATCAGATGGTTTTGAATTACAACTTGTAATATTGGGAAAATCAAATGTGTTTTTCTGAACCGTGCAATCAAGATCAAATGATTTGATTTATAACATCTTGACAACGTGAATGTGAAAAATATCGGACTGCAGCGGATTCAATTTTGTGAAACTCTATACATATGTAAGATATGTTTGGATATATTATATAAAAAAGTGAATTGACAATAAAATTAAGATTAAAAATCATATTTGGAGGTAGAAGCTTCAATTTCTAACCTAAGGTTAAAACTGTTATAAGATAAAATTAATTTTAATAATAATACTAAACATGTTAAAATCAATTTTTATGGTTCTATAAACACAGTAATGATCAAACGTAAACACAACCAATTTTAATAACAAAATTTACAAAAAACGAAGACAAGAGACGTTGGCCTGAATGTAGTATGTAGAGACATGGCTTTTTACACTAACAATTCCACAATTTTCTAAATACTAATCAATAAAAAAAATTCACTAAATAATTTAAATTAATTGGTTACTCAATCATGCAACTTTTCCTAACACTGCCAAAAATGATGATGTGAGGAAAGAACAATTCTTATTTGTTATCATCATCTAAGAAGTAAGTAATATTGATTTAATTTTATTTTATGTTTCCTCAGTTTCAAAGAAGAACCGACCCATGAAGTAAAAGGTGTTAGGTTATCAAATGTTATGGTCACCAATCCCACCAAACAAATCCTACACATTGGTTTTTTGGACTAAGTCTTTTTGTCTTAAGTTCTTTACTAGTAACCTAACCTCACCCAAACACGATCCAAGTATTCACAAAGGAAAAGCAAAAAAAAAAAATCAATTTTTTTTATAATAAGATTCAATCAAACGAAAAAGCTAATAATAAAATTCACTTACACTTGAATGACAAACGGGCAAATTTGACCCATTTAAATCCGTCCTATAAAATCTAAAAAAAAAAAAGACGGAGTAGATATTATTAAAAATGCGAACTTAAGATTTTGATCTATTTTTCAAATAAGTGAAGACGGATGGATAATATGCTTTTAAATTCTAAATTAAGAAAAATTTATATTAATATCTCCACTTACAAAAGTCCGCAAAATAAAAATAAAAGGTGCGAGACAGACATATTAGATGATGCAAGCCTAAAATATTAATCTGTTTTACGAAAAAATATATAAAGATATCCGATTTTATCACCCTTACTTACACTATATCATTAATCAATTCAAGTTATAAAGATATCCGATTGTTAATCCAACTCGATTATTAATCATAAAAAGTTTTTATTACAAAAAAGATACATTCAAATTCGCAATACACAGTTTATTCATCTTTAAATATATTTCCGATTATTCATCTTTAAATATCTTTTTTAAATAGAAACTTTCACTTAAACTCAAAGAGATCTTTGTCATAGTATTTTAAAAAGTTGCAATTAAAGTATAGCTTTTTTAAAAACCCACGTTTGTAGCTTGTACCGTTGTCCAAAAACAACTAACTCTAACCTCTTCCCATTACATTTATTTTCTAACATATCTTTTATTTAAACCCCTAAGATACCACCATTCCATATATCATACATATATAACAAACTACTCTTAAAGAGACTCATCACATTTCCCATATCATATTTGTGTTAACCAATTCAGGTATCATAAAATAACAAAACACATGCATTCCATGTGACATTTCCAACATTTCCTTAACATTTTTTCTTGTTTTTTTTCAGGTAAATTAATCAAGAACATTTTGAGATGGAGAACTCAAACTATAAAAATGGTTTCCAACAAATTAATGTAAAGCTAACAAGTGAACCAACACTAGTTCCACCATCCGAAGAAACAACAAAAGGAACATACTTTCTATCAAACCTTGATCAAAACATTGCTGTCATTGTTCGAACCGTTTATTGTTTCAAAAACAAAGACAAGGGAAATGAGAATGCTTGCGAAGTGATTAAGAATGCACTGAAAGATGTTCTTGTTCATTATTACCCTCTTGCTGGGAGATTGAGTATAAGCTCAGAGGGGAAACTGATTGTGGATTGTACAGGAGAAGGTGCTCTTTTTGTTGAAGCTGAAGCTAATTGTGGTATGGAGGAAATTGGTGATATTACAAAACCTGATCCTAGGACTCTTGGGATGTTGGTTTATGATATTCCTGATGCTAAACATATTCTTCAGATGCCTCCTTTGGTTGCTCAGGTATGTTTTGTGACTAGTCTTTTTTTTTTTAATTTTTTTTATCTTGTTTAATTTATTCTTTAAACTAGTGAAACTAATTTTTTAGCGTGGTCCCTAAATTTTTGAATAAGTTCTAATTTAGATCTTAAAATTTAAGGATTTACATGTTTAAAGATTTAAACTTTTAGAGGTTGGACCATTGATGACAAGGACAATGCTGTCATTAAGGAATGAAAGGTGGGCTGACAGTTATTAATTTTTTCACATAGCCTCAAATTTTTTCAGGTTCGAAATAGCTTATAAAATATTTTTAAATTTAAACAAGACTCATTTATTTTGCAACGATTGAATAAAAAAACTTAAGACAACCCTGATTATTAGGGTTGTTGATGATACAATTTAGTTATAAAATCGAACTGAACTATAATAAAAAATCATTCAAACTGAACTAAATTGTTTTAATTTATTAAAAACTAAACCGAACCAAAATTATTAATTTGATATATCAATTCAGAATTCTAAACAGTTAGAAGACAATGTTTCTAAAATTAACTTAACAATTATATTTTTTCATAAACTTTTTAATAGAATATTTTAAACTTATTTTTAGTATTTTTCATTTTCAGTTTTGATTCGGTTTCAATTTTAGTTTAATTTATTTCTCATTTTATTCGGTTATATAATTGTTTATGTAACATGGTTTGTTCGGTTTTAGAATTATTTATGTAACATGGTTCGTTCGGTTTACTAATTAAACATAATGACTCAGGTATTTTAACTTCTTTTTATTTCGGTGAATAAATTTTTTTCTGTGAAATATGATAAAAAGGAAACTGTATCACACTTTGTATTGAAATTTTGAAGAGTTAATTCAATATTTCAGGTGACTAAATTCAAATGTGGAGGTTTTGCCCTTGGACTATGCATGAATCACTGTATGTTTGATGGAATTGGAGCTATGGAGTTTGTGAATTCATGGGGAGAATTAGCAAGAGGTTTACCAATCTCAATCCCTCCGGTTCTCGACAGAAGCATACTAAAGGCACGCACTCCGCCAAAGATTGAGCATTTGCACCAAGAATTTGCTGACATTGAAGACAAATCAAACACTAACACCTTATACGAAGACGAAATGGTGTATAGGTCATTCTGTTTCGATCCCGAAAAACTAACAGAATTGAAGAAAAAAGCCATGGAAGATGAAGAAGGTGTTCTTGAATCTTGCACAACATTTGAAGTGCTTTCAGCATTTGTTTGGATAGCTAGAACAAAAGCACTTAAGATGCTTGCAGAGCAAGACACTAAGCTTCTTTTTGCTGTTGATGGAAGGGCTAAATTTGAGCCAAAGCTTCCAAAAGGGTATTTTGGGAATGGAATTGTGCTAACAAAATCAGTTTGTAAAGCCGGTGAAATTACAAATAAGCCCTTTTCATATACTGTGAAACTTATCCAAGAAGCAATCAAGATGGTGAATGATGGATACATGAGATCAGCTATTGATTATTTTGAGGTAACAAGAGCTAGGCCTTCTTTGGCTTGCACACTCTTGATCACAACTTGGTCTAGGCTTTCTTTTCATATTACTGATTTCGGTTGGGGCGAACCGGTTCTGTCGGGACCGGTTGGCTTGCCGGAGAAGGAAGTTATTTTGTTCCTTTCACATGGTCATGAGAGGAGGAACATCAATGTGCTTCTTGGTTTGCCTGCTCCTGTCATGAAGATCTTTCAAGATTTGATGAAGATTTAGGATTTTGTTGTTATGTTATGTTATATATGATTTGATTATGTTATTATTTACTATATGGCTATGTTATTTCTTAAAGTGAGAGTATTTGTTATGTTTATGAATTTATCGGTGCTACTTAGTTAATAACAATGTCCTTGTATTAACAATTTATTCATATTAATATATAAATATAAATATATTTTTGATGGTTGATGTAGTTTGTTTATATATGAAATATATTTTATTGTTATTTTTTGGGCTTGATCTTAAACATATTTGAAAATTTATAATAAATAGAAAATAATTCAAGTCTATTTTTCATTAAAAATAACCATGTGCAACGTGAAAAAACATCAATAAATATGATAAAATATCTAAACTCAAGGATAGAGACAGTATACGAGGGATCCCATACATCAAAGTAAACTAAAGCAAAAGGAGATGAAGCTCGTTTATTGACTCGACTGGAAAATTGACTTCGAGAGTGTTTCTATAATTGATACAACTCACAATGTAAATTAGATATCTTCGATAAACTTGACACTAACTTCTGTAGTTTGAGAAGACTAGGATGACCTAACGGAGCATGGATAGTGAGTGGAGAATCTTTGGTTGAACATGTCTGAGATGAAACTGAGAGGTAATAAAGGCCTTGAGACTCACATCCGACGTTAATTATTCGTCCCGAACTCCGATCATACAGGATAATATTACTATTAGTGAATGTGACAATACAATCAAGAGAACAAGTTAAATTAATGACTAAAAATAAATTAAATGGACAATTAGGTACATAGATAACAGAAGTAACATAGAGAGAAGGTAGAATTTGAACAATACTAATTCCTTCGGGTCGGGTTTGAGAATCATTGGATGAAGTTTTAGTAGGTAAGAAACCAGAGGCAGAGAGGGAAGTGAAAATATTTTTATTACCGGTAACATGATCAGACGCACCAGAATCAAGGACTCAAGATCCAAGAGAAGATGATTGAGAGAGACAAACAAATAAATTATCACTGTGTGTAACTGAAGTAGTAGAATCCGAGTTCCGATAGTTCTGAAACCACCTGAGAAAGTCATCGTAGTTTTGCGTAAAGTTCTGAGGAGTAGCCATGAGTATCTAAAGAGAGAAAATATCACTCAAACCGGGTGAAAACGATTGTTTGAACTGAATCACAGTTTTTCATGAGTGAAAAATAAAATCTGAGGCCGAATCTGGAACAAGGGCAAGAAGACGAGTGGGCCGGTGGAAAATTCGCCAGGATCGGCTGCCGAACGTGTTGTCATGCGCGGTTCAGGTGGTAGCGTGTGAGACCCATTCACGAAAATGGAGGTGGTGTGTGTGGGAGTGTGTGCAGGATTTTAACGGTGAAAATTTCAGGAACGGCCGAATCGGAGGAGGCGTTTCTGCCGATAGTGTTGGTTTTCCAGAAGGTCGCCAGAAACAGCAGGGACAATAGCAGTAGCGACCAAATAAATTCCAAAAATAATGCCGGAATGAGTCATGACCGTGTATGAAAAAAAACCGGAGCTATGACACAGTTTGCCAAAAAATTTTCACTGGAAGACAGTGGGTCAACTAGGTAAAGCACGATGAAAGGTATCTCTCAGTAGGCTCTGGATACCTTGTTAAGAAATGTGGTGGGGCCTAAATCCATCCTACAAAACCGACTTTATGGTGAATATTTCCCCACTTATAAGGATATGTTCAGGTCATATATTGTCCGATGTGAAACTCTTAATGTAACACCCTAATTTCCCCATCACCATAATTAAGTAAATTAAAGAAATTAAAAAAATTTTCATCAATTAGGATCTCACCTTCGAACATCATACATGTTCACATAAATAGATACGCAACACATAGTCACTTATTCATCACGTCTGAACTTCGTTTCATTTATTCGCAGCAAAAAAGATCAATAGCAATTATTCTCAACATGAGTGATAGTTATCATAATTCAAAATTCAACATACAACATCAATTAAATCTAACAAATGGAGTTCTACAATAGTTTACTCCCAACATAACAAAACAAACACAATTATCCTTAGTGTTACGTATCAGAGCTGACACTGACTTAATCTACACAATACAAGACAATCTCCTAAGCTAACCACTATCTCGAGCTACTTCGGATCATCTGCACGTTATCCACGTAGAGGCAACATTCAAATAGAAGGGGTGAAATATCATAACAATATAAAAGAATATATAATAATTAACAAGTAATGATTTATTATGTATAGTTATTCATTCCATATCTAACACTTACGCATTAACAATATAATCACACCAAACATACTAATAGTATGCAAACACATCATCCTCATACTACAACATCAACAAATCAACCATGCAATACAATGCAACAAACACCAACCAAAATGCATGTGGTACTATCAGATCATAAGCCCTCTCCATAAATCCAAATCCAGGCTATCAACATACGACCAAATCTGGGTCAACAACATAAGCCAAATCCAGACTATCAACATACGGCCAAATCCGGGCCAACAACATAAGTCAAGTCTGGGCTATCAATGACGCATGTATGCGACACTGACATGCAACAACAAGACTATACCATTATAAGGTAATATATTTCAACATAAATCCAATCCGGGCCAGTGACATCATAATTATCATGCAATATAACATGCAATTCATTCATACAACATTCACAAAATTACCAGGTTCAATCATCACAAGTACTTCATAATTCATCTAACACTGACACTCAAGGCATAAGCCTCAAACCCAAAAGTAATTCACCTACTGTTATCAAAACTATTATCACATTATAGAAAATGTTTTTAGCTTTCCAACGATCCAAACTGCGCATCAAACAAACACCCGAGTCAAAAGTTATGAATTTTACAAATTTTTGAAAGATCTGTCACCAAATGGTGTTTGCCATTGACCTAATGGCGTTCGCTATTAGCTTGCAGTACATAAAAAATCAGTTTTTAACCAAATGGCGTTCTCCATTAGGACACAGTAGCAAAAAAAATGTGAAAATCAGTTTTTTTCTTCACTTCTTACCCCAAAATTCCAATTTTCTTACCCGAAAAAATGGTTCACGAATCCACATGTCATACACATACATTACTCATCATTTCAATTTATTTATCATCATAAATTTCATAGAAATTCAATCACAGATCACCACAAAACATCAAAATCATCACATACATACAAAACCCCAAATTGAATATTATGAAAATAATACAACTATGAGTCCTATAACCATTACAACCCATCAATACATATTCCCTTATAGAGTTAGAACCCCACCCTTTTCTTAGATTGACAATTCTCAACTCTTACGATGAAATCCCTTGCTCTAGCCTCCTAGTGCCCTTTTCTCGTCTTCTGTCTTCTACGATCGATTCTCTTATTTTTACGTTCTGTCTCTTTTTCTAACTTCCCACTCTTATCTTATTCCACTAATAACCCTTGGACGCCTAACCTTGTCCTTCTCTAATTAAATAATTATTTAATTAAATAAAACATAATAATTATTCTATTGTTCCAATAATAATAAAATAGACACTAGTCCTCTCACTACACCTCTATGTCTCTACACTTTCGATCAACCACCCCATAATGTCTAAACTTACTTCATTTCTAATATGATTACCCCTTATTAAGGCATCACAATACATATAAACACAACAATTACCCGTAATCACATATACTCCCTTCATATTTATTTATAAAATTAAGTAAATAAAAATTGAGATGTTATAACTCTCCCCCACATAGAATATTTCCGTCCTCGAAAATTCACCTGATGCGAACAACTCCAGATATAACCCTCGCATCTTACTCTCCAACTCCCAAGCCATGACATCGCCTCTACTATTTCATCACACGACAACACCACTATAAGAACATCAACATAACTGTAATATCGAGACCTTCAACACACAACATTAGTACCACCATACTATGATTCACCAATCGAACATGTAAATTAATACATCTATTGACGTGGTAGTAACACGAATAATATATAAACCTTTAACATATCACTTCCATTCTATAATTCCTAATGGTTTGCATTATCCTTGCAACTCCTAATGTTTAATCCTTGACTCCAATAAGTCATGCCCGCATAACAAATTGCACCATATCCCACTTCAGTTGTGCCACTCTAATCATCTACCTTAAAGTCATTGTCTTCACTTTGATTTCTATCAACTATCAGATCTACAAATTTTTCATCTAGCTTCTAACCCTCTTTAGTAACCACCAGACAATCATTGTTCACCTTTAGACATCCTCAACCTCCCACTCCGTGGCATTAGCTAGCATACCATCTCAAGTCTCCGAATTGTCCAACAAGTCTCAACTTTTTCATATCCATTTTTTCGTTAGGTTCGCGCGAAATGGTGAATGACTATCTTCTCGAGAGAATGCCAATTCACTTTACACACTATCAAGCTAGAAAAATAAGTCTATCCCATCCAATACGATCCCGTCTACTATCAATAAGAGATTAAGGGTGACCAATTCCTCAATTTGTCAATAGGTAGCCGATAATCATGTTGGAGCATAAACCATCGTTACTAAACTATAATAGCTTTACCTTAGAACTTATGCTCAAAATCACCTAAAGCACCATGGTCCAATAATCTCCTTTTAGGTTCATAAATGATTCCACCATTTCCTTATCATTCAATCTTGTCGTTGAGACACCATCACCCAAACACATTACATAGTCTACTGCAGACTCACTTATCATCACACAAATGTTATGTATCTTCCAACTCAAAAAATGCTAATATACCAAGTATAATCCAAATCGTTTCACTCCAAAAGAAGTCTTTATCCAAGTAGAGGACTTTAACAACATCAATAAATCCTTAGTCCTTCCGTTAATCTCATAACCTCGATGATTCATATAATTTCACATTTGGATCTCATTCCAATCATAATCTCCATAATATTATCTCATCATCTAGTTGGTGATAGAAACTTCCAAAATTTTCCCGACACATGTCGATACCATGACATCAATGACACGCAATCCACTTTACCATTTAACTTTCTCTTTTCCTCAAGGATCTCTCCACTCTAACCATTCTCAATTGCCATATGCTGCACCTCCATGTGCTTCTCCAATACCTTCACATCCTCTTTAATACCAAACATCTTATTCCCTCAAATCATTCCTTAATAACATATCATACTTGACCTCGTCTCAAACAAGTTGCGACAATAACCAATTAAGCCCAAATAAAACTTCTAGTCTTTGTAATCGACTTCAGAGTCTCTCAATGTTGAACTGCGTCTACCTTGGATGGATTCACAGATACCATTACCCAAAATAGAATGCTCAAGAAATTCACCTCCTCAAACCAGAATTTACACCTTGGCAACTTAGTATAAAGTTTCCTCCCCCTCGACACTGAAATTCTAATTACAACGTTCAACATGACTATATTTTGACTTAGATTAAATCAAAATATCCTCAATACACCGTAATGAACTGATGCAAATATTCGTAATAACTACACCGAGTTCTAAAAGCTATTATCTAACTGTCCTGACTCTTCACAGGAATCTGAAGGTAATCCAACCTCAATTTGATTATACTGAAGACACACTCATCTACCACTCGGTCCATCAAATCGTCAATCTCTTTACGGTGGATATTTAATCTCAATCGTTACCTTAATCAATTGTAGCTAATCTACACACAATCTTGTGCTACCTTCTTTCTTCTTAACTAATAACACCAGAGCTCCCCAAGTGATACACTTGGTCTCACAAATTTCCTTTCCAATAAATCTTCTAATTGTTTCTTTAATTCATCCAACTCTACAACTTACATCTTGTATGGTTCCATAGGAACAAGTCTGGTAACAAGGACAAGATCAATAGAAAAATCCACATCTCATCTAACTTCACCATGGGACAAATAAATCAACTCTAGGTATTGGAACCATTTTTAAAACAAAGTTCATTATGTTAGATTTCTAACGCTTCAAATGGAACTCGAATCAGACGTCCATAATTCAAGTTATGGATTTTACAAGGATTGGAAAAGTCTGTCACCAAATGGCGTTCGCCATTGGCCTAATGGCGTTCGCCATTATCATGCAGTAGGCGAAGCACTTTTCTGCTACTTTTCGACACGAAAATCACTTTTCTTATCACCCCAAAACCTCATTCTTCTTATAACTCAAATATACTTCAATTTTCCAAAACTTTGGTTTTCGAAACATCAAAGTTCCAATTCTTTTCACAAGACTACTCATATCTCCAAGTTCCAAATTTGACTCGCGATTCAAAAATACCTAACAACATTAACAACATTCAACAATCACCTACATGGTTCCAACAACAAAATTTAACGACAATTTATCACTATATCATCACTCAAGATGTCGACATCACATCCAATTCATCAATCATGCCACATCTAACAACATCAGTTTCTCACTCTAGAGGCAAGTTGCAGATATCTTCAGGAAAAACATCAGGAACTACACATCACTGGCATATCGCTAGCCGTCATATCACTCTATATTTTCTGAGAAGCAATCATCAACATTACCTGATTATTCTCTCTCAAAGACATCCCATACTTGGCCAGTAGACATGAATCTTTGAATCCATATTATCTTCAGGTATAAGAATCTGCATCGACTCTTCAAAACAATTCGTAAGCACTTAGTTTAAATCCCAATAGTTCATCCCAAGGATAACATCAAGTTAATTAGACACCTCGTTCTAACGACAAGTTGCACTTATCCTCAGAGAAACATCAAGACTCACACATAATTGACACATTATTTTCCATAACATCACCCTCAACTCCTAGAGACACGAACAACATAACTACCCGATCGTTCCCTCCCAAGGACACTTCGACCTGGCCTCTAGACATAAATCTTAAATCCACACTTCCTTCGAATCGGAAACAACGCAATCTCGCCACAATTTGCACTCATGTAATCCACGGCACACTGAACCAACTGTTCATGCCTCGTAACAAAGACATCTCTGAGAAGCAATAACTTCTCCCCCACTTGTTTCAATATCCCTCCTGAAAATAAGGGATTAGAAGAATAAGAAAGTACCGATAGTGTTTCACACACATTCGTGTACTAAGAATGAATACATCGACAATATTCAACTACTGACTCAACAACTTGTCCGGATGAACTGACGTGCTCTGATACCACTAATGTAACACCCTAATTTCCCCATCACGATAATTAAATAAATCATAGAAATTAAAACAATTTTCATCAATTAGGATATCACCTTCGAACATCATACATGTTCATATAAAAAGATACACAATACATAGTCACTTATTCATCATGTCTAAACTTTGTTTCATTTATTCGCAGCGGAAAATATCAATAACAATTATTCTTAACATGAATGATAGTTATCATAATTCAAAATTCAACATACAACATCAATTAAATCTAAAAAATAGAGTTCTACAATAGTTTACTCCCAACATAACAAAATAAACACAATTATCCCCATTGTTACGTATCAGAGCTGACGCCGACTCAATCTACGTAATACGAGACAATCTCCTCAGCTAACCACTATGTTGAGCTACTTCGGATCATCTGTACGTTACCCACGTAGAGTCAATATTCAAACAAAAGGGGTGATATATCATAACAATATAAAAGAACATATAATAATTAGCAAGTAATGATTTATTATGCATAGTTATACATTTCACATCTCACAGTTACGTATTAACAACATAATCACACCAAACATATGTTGTGACTGGTTTTTAAATCAAGAGTCACCACTATCAGTTTTTATCCTAGGGAAGGGCATCTAATAGGAAACCCTAATTCACAAACAAAGATTCTAGGTTTTGGACTCGGTTCTAGACGAAAGGAAGGTGTTAGGCACCTTTCATCTACCTTGTTCACAAGGATATTAGGTTTAGGTTTAAGTTTCAGTTAAAAGAGGGTTTTAAATTTTAATTGGGGAACTTGCGACGATTTTAGTCGTATGCCTACATATCCTCTTATGAGGAATCAGAGTCCTAATTCGTAGTTCGTATGAGTTTGTGTTTTTTAATGCAAATATATAATAATATGTACATGAGTTTTTAAGAAAAATAATTTATATGATAATATAAATAATATGGTAATAAAAATCAATATTAATAATAATAATAATAATTATTATAAAAATAAATAAATAATATATAAAAAATAAAATAGAAAAAATTATATGAGTTATATAAAAAAAAGAACATGAATTAATTAACTCAGGGGGGGGGTGCAGTTTCTAGTTAATAAGTAAAACAGAGGGGTGCTAGAAGTAGTCCGGGCTGGCCCAATCCGCAGGGGGGTGCATTGAGTTTGCTGATTCAGTAAAACAACCGAATGGGGGTGCGAAGAGTGACTGGGCTCAGTCACATTATGTGCTGGGAAGAGGAATGGTTGGATCGCATACGCAAGGGGGTATGAGGCTTACGTTAGACCTGGCCTCTTGGCCGTCCACCGAAGATCTAATGGATGAGATTAAAGGGTGCATAATAACTATCGTGAGCGCGTGGGTATGTGATCAAATGGAGTATAATATGTTTTTCTTTTTCTTTTTTCTCATTACAGTAAATCACCTCTCTCTTTCTTCTTCTCACGACCTTCTTCCTCTCTAACCTAGCCCCAAAAATCCTCTCGCGGTAGGGCAACATCAAACCCCTCCCTTATCGCACAATAAAACCCAATAAACCCAAATTAATTTTAGGACAGAACAAAAGCTAAGCAGATTTACCCTTTTTGCGTCTTGATATTCTGGATCTCGAGTTTTCTGCTTATTGATCTCCGTCTCTCCCTTTTTTATTCGCAGGTCAATAGAGATTGTAGCAGCGAATGGTTGAAGATGGCGGTGGATGTGGAAGCGGCAGATTTATGACAACGGAAGTTAGGGTTTCAGATGTTGAAACCCTAATTGTCTTCTTCCTTCACCTTCAACAATATTCTTCATAAATCAAGTCTTCTTCAATTTTCCCTTTCCTCCTCCGGCCTCGCGGTTCTCTTCCCCATCTCTGTATTCTTCTGTCTCTTCACTGTAATCGACCTCCCTCCTTTTCTTTGTATTTGCTGATTAATATATATATATATATATATATATATATATATATATATATATATATATATAGGGCTTAGTTTTAGGGTTTTATCGAATTATCGTTACAATTACTTAGATTTAGGAATTAGAAAGAATTAGGGATCTCAATCTGTATTATTTCGATTTGTAATTGATTCTGACATGCTGTTAATTGATTTAGAATTCATTTGTAATTGATTTGGTTTCTGCAATCTAGAGATTGGATTTTTTTTGTATTCTGTATATTTGGATTTTGTTGTAATACAAATTTGATGTAATTTTTCTGGATTTGGTTTTAGTGAAGATTGAGATTTGCGACGATTTCTATAGTAGTTGTTAATTGGTATCAAAACGCGTTAATTTTGCTTCAATTGATACAGTAACAATTTCTTTAACACTTTGGGCCTGCGCGTTATTTTATTATCCAACCTGTAACACGGTGGGAGAACTGACTTGGGTGTTTTGTGTTTGATCGCAATTGTTGCGGATAGCAAGAGTCGCCACCGACTTTTCTTTTATCCAATAAGGAAAGGTTGAAAAGAACAAGAAAGACCTTTCAAGATTTTTTCTTGAGTTTGGGGGGTAGGTTATGAAAAGGGAAGGTGTTAGCACCCTTTTCATCCGTAGTTATCTACAGGCTCTTAGTTGCTTGCTAGATCACTTGCTTTTTGTTTGAAAGTGTGTTTGTGATGTGGGTTTTGAAAGTATTTTGAAAAGGAGTGTCTTTGTAATGGTTCTCGTCTCTATAAGAACGCGTACAAAGTGTTTTAACTTTTGAAAATGTTTCAAAGTGAAATTGGGGGTGTATAAAATGTTTTTATTGTGAGCAAGCGAGCACCCATGAGAAAACTACCTACTCAAAAGGTCTTAGACATTCTTTTCCTTATCCTTTAGATGTTGTTATCTTACCATTGTTTTGGTAAGAAACCCCATCGTTGGATGTGAAGGGACGGGCGCAGTATGTTTTGTATAGTCATAGAAGGCAACCTATGGGACGTTTTAGCAATATTGTTTAGGGACTAGATCGTTTACCGAAGGCAACATTGTGGGTCATCGAGGGACTGCGATCTTTTATCGAGGGTCTTTGCTAAAACGCCCATATTCGAGGGACACGACTATTTTCCGAAAGGCAACAAAGTGAGATTACTCTAGAGGTGCTAGTGCGTTTGATTTCATAAATTTTGTCTTGCATTTAAAGGTTATCTACTTGTTGATTTTATCTTGCCATACACTCTAATTACTAACCATATATGAAAGCAAATAAAATGCAGAAAATAAATCCTAAGCTATTACATTATTTCAGGGATGGGGATACATATTTACAAATGGGGATTTGCAAGAATTTAAATCCTAATTATCTATTAGAACCATATTGAATTATACAATACAAGAAAAAAAGGAAAAGATTTGTTTTGAAAATGGTTTTTTGTCTTAATAAATTAAAAGGAAAATAATTGGTTAATAAAAAGAAAATATATTTTTATGTATTTTTTATATTAATGAAAGTAGTATTAATGCTGAAAATAATAAGAATAAGAAAGAAAAAGGAAAAATATCGAGAACAGAATCAGCATGTTGATGAAAACAAAGATGAGAGGGATCAGAAGTTCTTATGCTAGGCACACTGTAGTTCAGAAAGAAATGTTAGAGGAAACCAGAAGTTCTGGGTTGCTGCACGCTGAAGTTCTGGGTGTGAAGACAGTAAGGCAAACCTAGAAGTTATATGTACCGTGTTACAAGAGTGAGAAAAACCTAGAAGTTCTGTGTTATGTTAAAACAGTGAGGAAAACCCAAAAGTTATGGTGTATTACAATAGTGAGAAAAACCTACAAGTACTGGTGTATTACAACAGTAAGAAAAACCTAGAAGTTCTGGTGTATTACAATATTAAGAAAAACCTAGGAGTTCTGTATGCTGTGTTACAACAGTGAGAGAAACCTAGAAGTTCTGGTGTATTACAACAGTGAGAAAAACCTAGAAGTTATGGTGTATTACAACAGTAAGAAAAACCTAGAAGTTCTGTGTGCTGTGTTACAACAGTGAGAAAAAAACCTAGAAGTTTTGGTGTATTAAAACAGTGAGAAAAACCTAGAAGTTATGTGTTACACTTAATCTCCTTTCTTGCATTAACCAGAGTATCTGCAACTTGTTCATTTCTCGATAATAGCAAAACAGAAAAATAAAAGAACGATAATTTATAGTTCTATCCCTAATTCTGAGCCTAATTTCCTCCAAGAAGTTCTGATCCATATTTTTTCTACTTGGGCAATGATATATACAGTCTCAGCACTATGATATCTACATTTTTAATGATGTTCTGAATGAAAAGTTCAAAGTCATGATGACTTACCTTGAATCTGAAGCGTGTGTTTAGGACTTGAACTGCTGCTTATGAATATTCAGGGGCCAGCAAGAAATGGGACAAAAATGTTATGTTCTTTGATTCAAAGGGAAGAACAAAGGTATTGTTTTTGAGAATTCTGGGTTTAAGAATGTTTGAATGTTTTCTTTTCTCTTTTTTATTTTATTTTATCACTCTCTCTTTCCAAAAGCCATCCCCTTAGACGTGTGGTGGAACAACTTATTTATAGATGAGTTTATTGTGGTTTTTTGGGGGAAAAACAAATGGGATTTAAACCTTTTTGGCATACTGTTTCATTGCTTTTTAAACACAAATTTTATGTGCTAATTTGGTGTAAATATGGGGTTTGAGAAAATGCAGGTGTGGACTGGATCAACAACAATTTGGAGCGTTGTAGCAACTGGATGCAAGACTGTGTCATAGCAATGTAGCAGTCTGTTCAAAACGAGGATTTTGGGCTTGGTGATATTCTGATCAAAGAATGAAAAGACCAGAGTGAGATTCGAAGGGTGATATTCTGATCGAAGAATAGAACACAATCTCCTGATGCTGAAGAATGAGATTTGAAGAGTCATGTTCTGATTGAAGAACACAACTTCCATATGTTCTGATCGAAGAGTCATGTTCTGAATCATTCTTTGCAAATTCTGATTGTGTGAAAACTGGCCCAGAAATTATAGAATTATCATATTTTATTAACACTTAGAAAATTTTCTAACTGTTTAGAAATTTGACTTTTTCAAAGTAATTTCTGACTTTTGATTTCTTGATGAACCAATTTCCTATCCTGATGAAATATGATTGTTGAAACTTGATTTTGATCAAAAAGTCAAAGTTTGACTTTTCAGTGTGCTTTTGACCATTTTTCCCTTGTGAATGACTTTCTTGGAAAATTGTAATCCAAGACTTGAAACTTGATAGAAGCAAACAAGAGGGTCCAGGATGATCCTTTGAGAAATGAGAGGGCAAATTTTGGGGTACAGCAACTGCCCCTGTTCAATCTTCTTAAACCTGAAGAGTTAGATTGGCGAATCTGCCATTCGTGACTTGAAGGTAGGAGATGATTGAACACTAGAGTGCCTAGAAATTTGCACTCTGATGATTTTGAGGTTGAGGTGTAAGGAATGGGCTTAAAGATGCCATTTGGAGAAATGACGGAGAGTTGGCGGAGATGGGCTTATAGATGCCATCCAAAGGTGACTATTGATAGAAAATTAGACTAAGTCTAAGCTTGACTTCAACTGGGAAAAGAATCAGAATAAACCTTTGGTCGATTTAAGACTGAACCTAGAAGAAGTCTTGAATAATCTTTAACTGGAAAGAATCAGGTTAAATCTTTGGAGTGATTTATTTGAACCAGGGAAGGCGTCTATTGGGAAAGAAATCAGGATAAACCATTGAGAGAATTAAACTGAAACAATAGAGGTCTGGAAAAGAATCAGAATAAATCTTGGAGCGACTTATCTGAACCAGAGAAAGTGTTTACTAGGGAAAGAATCAGGATAAACCATTGAGAGATTTAAATTGAACCAAGAGAGGTCTGGAAAAGAATCAGAATAAATCTTGGAACGACTTATTTGAACCAGAAGAAAATGTCTACAGGAAAGAATCAGGATAGACTGTTGAGAGATTTAAACTGAACCAGCAGAGGTCTGGAAAAGAATCAGAATAAATCTTGGAGCAATTTATCTGAATCAGAGAAAGTGTCTACAGGAAAAAATCAGGATAAACCGTTGAGAGATTTAAACTGAACCAAGAGAGGTCTGGGAAGGAATCAGAATAAATCTTGGAACGACTTATCTGAACTAGAAGAAAATGTCTACGGGAAAGAATCAGGATAAACTGTTGAGAGATTTAAACTGAACCAACAGAGGTCTAGGAAAGAATCAGAATAAATCTTGGGATGACTTATCTGAACCAGAAGAAAATGTCTACGGGAAAGAATCAGGATAAACCGTTGAGAGATTTAAACTGAACCAACAGAGGTTTGAGAAAGAATGAGAATAAATCTTGGAACGACTTATCTGAACCAGAAGAAACTGTCTACAGGAAAGAATCAGGATAAACCGTTGAGAGGTTTAAATTGAACCAGCAGAGGTCTGAAGGGAGTATTTTTCATGTAGATAGTAACCCTGTCCTGTTTCGGGAACTGGTCTACCATTGATTTGTTCACAAATAAATGCCTTGTCTTGTTAAAAATTTGATGATAATTTTCTATTGATTGATCATCCTGAAAAGGTAAAGAGTTAGTTGTATGTAATGCCATGATGTATGAAATGCATGGTGTAATGATGTTTCTCAAAATGAATGAGATTGCGATATATGCATTTGTGTTGTAGATGTCTATGATGTATGAATGCAATGTATGCACATATTGTTTATTCTGCTGCAGTGCTGTTTAGATTGGGAAAAATAAATCCCTGACTGCTGTTGAAGTATTGATAAATGAGTTTCCGTCATCAGAGAAGTGAACTCTGTTGGGGAAGGGAAACATCGTGCATTGCTTGTGGACTTTGTAAAACCCTGCTAGGGAATCCCTGAGCATTGGGGCTGCTGAGCCTTTGGAATAGTAACTTGAAGTTTTGCTCCGTCGGGGATATGAAGGCAAAAGATACCATTAGGCTGCATGCTGGAGATATGCCAACAATCCTGTAGCAGGATATTCTTGCTTCTGCTTTCTTTATAGAAAGTATTTGCGAGGATTTTATGGAATGGCCCATAGATACTGTCCTGCTTCTTAAAGCCATTAGTAATTTTTTTTCTGTTTAGTTTTCCTTTTTTATGCGTTCATTTATAAATAGTAATTACATTCAAATGCATATGTTCAAAAATAAACATTAGACGTTTTTTGCAAACAAAACAGAAACAGTAAAAGAAAAACAGATAGTTTTGCACTTTTAAAGGAATATCTTTATATTAACTTAAATAAGTATCTTTGTACAAAGAGACGAACATCCTAGTAAGAGAATGTCATCGTAAAAATGAAAATTGATACAAAGAAAAGACAACTATGTAAAATAATCCCAAGGGGTTCCCATTCTCCTATAACCTTCATGTCTCTGAGCGTCTCATCCACTTGCTGCTTTGTCCGAAGCTGATTGGATTGATTAGAACTATTCGAGTTTGACGATTGATACTGAATATTGGCTGTAAGGTATCCAACGGGACATAGTCATACGCTTTAAATCCCTAACTTTTGCCTGGACCGCCCTTTCAGGTTTTCAGTCCACCGTGATACCCTTTTTTGCCCAAGCCGCCTTTTCAGGTTTTCAGCTTGTCGGGTGTACAGATTTTTTTGTGTTTTACCCCTAATTTTTGCTAAGGCCAGTCGGCCTAGCGGGTCTTTTTTTCCACACGTAGTATCTTTTAACTATGTCCACGTTTACAAGATGTGGAAGGTCATCACCATCCATAGTGGTTAAGATCACTGCCCCACTAGAAAATATGTTTTTGATCACGAATGGTCCTTCGTATGTTGGATTCCATTTGCCCCTGGGATCACCTTGTGGCAATCTGATACGCTTGATTACCAAGTCACCAACCTGATATACCTGACGTCTAACTTTCTTGTTAAAAGCCTTAATCATACGTTTTTGGTACATCTGGCCATGGCAAACAGCCGTGATTCTCTTCTCATCAATCAAGTTCAACTGGTCAAATCAAGTTTGAATCCAATCATCTTCATTCAACCCCGCATCCTTTATGATCCTAAGAGAAGGTATTTGGACTTCAATTGGTAGGACAACTTTCATGCCGTATACCAAGGAGAAAGGGATTTCCCCTATTGATGTACGCGCCGTGGTACGGTAACCGTGGAGAGAAAATAGTAACATCTCATGCCAGTCCTTATAGGTCTTTGTCATCTTTTGTATGATATTCTTGATGTTTTTATTAGCGGCTTCTACATCTCCATTCATCTTCAGCCGGTAAGGATAAGAGTTATGATGATGGATCTTGAATTGTGCGCATAGTGCAGTGATCATAGTATTGTTGAGATTGGTACCATTATCTATAATGATTCTCTCTGGAATACCATACCGACATATAAGATTTTGTTTGATGAATCGGGCCACAATGTTCTTGGTAACAGAAGCGAATGAAGCTGCCTCGACCCACTTCGTGAAGTAATCAATGGCGACCAAGATGAAGCGGTGTCCATTAGAAGCTGTCAGTTTGATCTCTCCAATCATGTCAATGCCCCACATTGCGAACAACCAAGGAGAAGTCAGGACGTTTAGGGGAATTGGAGGCACGTGTACCTTGTCAGCATAGATTTGACACTTGTGACAGGTTCGTGAATGCTGATGACAATCTGCTTCCATAGTGGACCAGTAGTATCCTGCCCGTAGGATCTTTTTAGCCATTGTATGCCCACTAGAATGGGTGCCAAAGATACCCTCGTGTAAGTCAGCCATGATCTTATCTGCCTCACTCTTGTCTATGCACCGAAGCAAAATAGAGTTGTGATTACGCTTATAGAGAACTCTGTTACCAAGGAAGAACTTAGCAGAGAATCTTCTCAGGAATTTCTTATCGTTGATTGAAGCTCCCTCCGGATACTCTTGGGCCCCGAGATATTTCTTAATTTCATGGAACCAAGGCTTGGCCACTACTTCTTCAGTATCAATCTCGTAATAGTAAGCTGGTTCATCCATCCACTCAATAGTGATCTGGGGAGCCTCATTATCCCACCTGACTTTGAACATGGAGGACATAGTGGCTAGCGCGTCCTCTAGTTGATTTTCCTCTCGTGGAAAATGCTCAAAGGTAATTTCCTCAAAATGTGGGATTAATGTCAACACATGTTCCTTGTAGGGGATGAGGTTAGGATGCTTCGTGTCCCATTCTCCTTTGATCTGACTGATGACTAAAGCTGAATCTCCAAATACGCTTAAGTACCTGATTCCTAAATCTATGGCAGCTTTGAGACCCATAATACACGCTTCATGTTCCACCATATTATTGGTGCAGTTGAAACACAGTCTAGCAGTGAAGGGAGTACGACAACCTTCAGGTGATATGATCATAGCGCCTATGCCATTGCCGAGTGCGTTGGAAGCTCCATCGAAAACCATAATCCATCGGGATCCTTGTTCAGGTCCGTCATATGGTCTGATTTCTTCACAATTATTTACCACTATGATGTCTTCATATGGGAATTCGAAATTCATGCATTGATTGTCATCCATACCCTGATGATCCAGGTGATCAACTAGTACACTTCCCTTTATTGCTTTCTGGGTAGTGTACTGAATATCGTATTCGATCAGGACCATCTGCCATCTTGCTATTCTTCCTGAGAGGGAAGGTTTCTCGAATATGTACTTAATTGGATCCATCTTGGATATCAATAAGGTAGTGTGGGTCAACATATACTGTCTTAGCCGACGAGAAGCCCATGCCATAGCGTAGCAAGTTTTCTCGAGTAGTGAATATCTGGTTTCACAGTTGGTAAACTTTTTGCTCAGGTAGTATATTGCATGCTCTTTTCGGCCAGACTCGTCATGCTGCCCCAACACACACCCCATTGAATTTTCCAACACTGTTAGATACATGATCATAGGTCTTCCCTCAACTGGCGGCATCAAAATGGGAGGCTCTTGAAGGTACTCCTTGATCCTGTCGAAGGCACCCTGGCAGTCGTTGTTCCATTCCACCACTTGATCTTTCTTCAGTAATTTGAAGATTGGTTCACAAGTAGCGTTTAGATGGGAAATAAACCTGGTGATGTAGTTTAGCCGTCCCAAGAATCCTCTAACTTCCTTCTCAGTGCGAGGAGAAGACATTTCTTGTATTTACCTTTGCAGGGTCCACTTTAATACCTTTTCCGCTGACAACGAAGCCTAAGAGCTTGCCGAACCGCACTCCAAAAGTGCATTAATTCGGGTTCAGCCTTAGTTTGTATCTCTTCAGTCTTTCAAACAGTTTCTGTAGATGTTTAATGTGCTCCTCTTCAGTTTGAGATCTGGCTATTATGTCATCCACGTAGACCTCTATCTCGTGATGGATCACGTCGTGAAACAAAGCTACCATGGCACGCTCATAGGTTGCCCCAAAGTTTTTCAACCCAAATGGCATAACTTTGTAACAAAACGTGCCTCACTGTGTGACGAAGGTTGTTTTCTCCATGTCCTCAGGTGCCACTTTAATCTGGTTGTATCAAGAGAAACTGTCCATAAAGGAAAATACTTTATGCTGTGTAGTGTTGTCAACCAGAATATCGATGTGAGGAAGCGGGAAGTCATCCTTGGGGCTTGCCCTATTCAAGTCTCTGTAATCCACACACATACGTACCTTACCGTCCTTTTTAGGATCTGGAACAATATTGGTGACCCATTATGGATAGGAGGTGACAACTAAGGATCCGACGTTGAATTGCTTCATGACTTCAGTCTTAATTTTTTCTGACATTTCTGGCCGCATGCGATGGACCTTCTGTTTTACCAGAGGGCAGTCTTCTTTTGTCGGCAGACGATGGATCACGATATCAGTGTCGAGTCCTAGAATGTCTTTGCACGGCCAAGAAAAGACCTCAACATAATTATGTAGTAACTGAGTTAAGCGCTTCTTGACACTAGGCTCCATGTTGGCGCATATCTTGACTTCTTTCTTGTCCTCTTCAGTACCTAAGTTAACTGCTTCAACCGACTCTTCGTGGGACTGTATGGTCCTTTCTTCCTGTTGCAATAACCTGGCTAGTTCCCATGTGTAATGCGGTGGGAGAACCGACTGTTAATACTGTTTTACATTTTTGTATTCGTAAATATTGCGGTAAGCAAGAGTCGCCACCGACTTTTCTTTTATCCAACAAGGAAAGGGTGAAAAGAACAGAAAAAGACCTTTTTCGAGTTTCTGAGTAAGGGGGTAGATTATGGAAAGGGAAGGTGTTATCACCCTTTCCATCCATGAATTTCCATGGGCTCTTAGGTACTTGCTCATTTTGGAAATTGCTTTTGTGTTTGTGTGAAAAAGTTTTGAAAATGCCTTAGTGCGGCGATTCACTTTATGGTAACTCTTGTATCAGTCCTCAAGAGTGTGATAAAGTGTTTTGAAAACTTTGTTTGAAAATTGTTGAAAGTGTGGTGTGAAAATTTGTTTGAGCAAGTACCTAACAGTTATCTACCTACTCGAAAAGACTGTTCTTTTCCTCCTATCCTTTAAACCGTGTTATCCTACTATTAGTGAGTAGGTAACCCTAGTCGTTGGATGTTGAGGGACTATCGAAAGGGACGTAATGGTCATTAAAGGCAACAGGTAAGGATACCTTAGCATTTTGAAGGGACTATCATCATAAGATCATTTCTCGTAGGAAACTCGTGGGACATTTAGGGACTATGATCTTTATGATGACTTTAAGCTGAGGGTCTTTGCTAAGAGTATCCCTACTTTCGAGGGACATGACCATTGTTTTTTCCGAAGGCAACCAAAGTGGGGAAATACCCTAAGGGTGCAAGTGTGCAATAATGTGCTATTTCAGATATTTTATCTTGCAGTTTAGTGATCTACTGATTGATTGATTAAGCATACATGCCTAGGTTGCTAACAATTACAGACAAGCGTATAAAATATAAAAGCGAGAAATAAAGGTCCTACGCTATTACAAGGCTTTGGTGTAGATACATAAATATTTGACTGGAAAAAATAAAGTGCGGAAATAAAATCCTAATTAAGCTATTATAAATCGGGCACAGTTACATAATTAACAAAATAATGCTAAAGTAAATAAACGCGCGCCTGAGTTGAAAATGCGTCTAGAATCCTAAGTGAAAGGAAATTTTTGTTTGTTTTTGTCATGAAAAGAAATTGAATTAAAAAAAATCCTAAATCTATTCAATTTTAGTTTTTTTAAAGAAAATTATTAAAATAGTTAATTAATTAATTGACAAAATTAATTTCATGTAAAAACTAAGCCTAATGTTTTTTGGGTTTTTTTGCTCGTTTAATTAAAACTTAGAAGAAGTAAGGACAAGCAATCCATCAAAAGGAAACAAAAATGAAAGGGTCAAAAACAGGAAATGAAAATAAGGAGTTCTTGGAAGCAAGGCCTGGATCGAAGAGGCCTGGATCGCTCTTCGATCCAATGAGCTGATCGAAGACCTCATTCGAGGGTCTTGGGGGCGCTGCAAGCAAAAACGTTAGAAATTGAAACTGTAAGGCCTGGATCGAAGAAGCTTGAGAGACTGCACATCTGGGGCGTTCGATCTGGATGTGCCATCCTTCGATCTGGGATGCTGAACCTACAAGGAAGTTCGTTAGAAATTGAAAATGCAAGGCCTTGGATTCGAAGAAGCTTGGGTGGCCTTTCGATTGCGCGAATTCCCTTTCACCACCTGAGCTGCTTGCTTATTCGAAGTGCATGAGACCTGCTTTTGGTCCTGCAAATTATATAATTCGAAACTAGACAAAACAGAAAAAACGTCCCATTCGAAATCAATCCCTGAACCCGGATCTGGGTTGGTTTCGATTTGTCACAGCCAGTATCATGGATTTCAAAAGTAGCCAGCTTCGAAAAAATCTATCCATGGGGTTCAAACGTATGAACATTGCAACTTGCATACACTTTGTTAAATTGTTCACAAATAATAACAAAAGCTATGAATATTCAATCATGAGTCTAGTTCAAGATTTAAGTGGGATCAAATATTTTTACCACTGGAGGCACCTGGATCTGCAGTCTTTGGCGTGAGATGGCTGGAGAACGAACGAGTGTATGCCTGTGTGGATTCCAAGAACTCGATCAAAGTGTCAACCTGGACGGAAGGTGCCTACAATGGGGTTTTGGCACTTGATGCTATCTTCTGGACTTCCGTGGGGAAGTCTCCGTGAGTTTCCGTCTGGCTCTTTTTGGTGGCTGCTGCGCATGTATCCCCCTATTTTTGTGTGAGGTCATGAGGTTTATATAGACAAAAGAAATTAGGTCAACATTTGTGTATCAAATCTTGGTCCATTATGATGAAGATGTTTGATTTGATTTCTTTATAAAGACTTGCTATCTTTGATTCAATCAAGTTTCAATCTATTTCATGCGTTACTGCCAGCCTGTTATGAGCTATTTGGGCCTCCAACATGATGAAAATCGAAATCTGACCTGCCCCTGCAAATCCAACTCCCTTCTAATCTTATCTCTTCAATGGCTTCAAAGTCCCAATTCGAATTACTCCAGCTTTGATTGCATAACCCCTTCGATTGAGCCTCCCTCTGCTTTGATTTCTTGATTCGAAAAGGATCATCCTGGTCAAATCAGCTCTTATGGGGTTGGGAGCAAACAAGGCAAGAATCTGGCATTTAATTAAGTCCATAATCAGCATGCCATTTTGACCTTTGGGTGAACCTAGATAAGTTAGGTTATGTATTTTTGCTTAGTCATGCCAACCTAGTTCATTCCTTCGAATCTGCCTTCTATGCCAGCTTCAAAGTCCAATGCGAATCTATTTAGAACACTCCCTATTAGACAACTTCGACCAGCCCTTGGCCTTGTGATGAGTCCAAGTTCTGATTTGAAGTGTTCAGAACTTCCTTCATCAGAGCATCTTAGATTAAGACAAACTCTGCACTGAAATTCCATTCGAAGGTCATTTCATTCTGATGTTCTGATTAAGGGAAACTCTAAAGTGAAGTAGTGAAAAACACAAGAAGGGGGGGTTGAATTGTAAAACTGAAAATCAATGCAATGAACAAGATATTTTTATCCTGGTTCGTTTGATCTCAAACTACTCCAGTCCACCCGTCAAGGTGATTTTGCCTCTCTCCAACGAGGTCTTAATCCACTATATTCAACTGAATATTACAGACTGCTTTAACAACTGCTAAAGCCTTCTTGATGCAAACCACAACCCGGTTTGTCAAGGAAACACTTTCTTACAAAGAAGATAAATCTAAGTGTATGAATGTTTTCTATAAAACTGTATCACAACTGTGATGTATACACAACTTAAAGCTTAGAAACTAGATTGCTAAACAATGATTGAATAAGAGAATGTGTAGTGTTTAGCAAACTGAGAGAAGGAAGATTTTGATCAGCTTTTATGCGTGTAAAGATTTGGAGAGCATTAGCCAATTCAATCTTCAAAGTCTTGTTTATATAGCACTGAGATGTTGAACGTTGGAGCAATATTCTTGATTCAATGCTAATAACAAACTTTCCTTATCGAGCAGATCTTGTCTGGAATGAGGCCGTTGGTATTAATTTGCTTTCAATGCACAGTACCGTTGCTTACTTAATGCAAGTTCTCGCTTGGCTCATTCTGACTCTGCTTAGCTGCTGATGAACTGTTGTGTTTCTTTATCAGAGTGTTGAGCGCAGTTCTGTTCATCAGACTTCAGCATATACGAGAATTAATCTTCTGATTCTGACATTCTGATATGGCAACTTCTGATGCTGATGTCAGGAACCAAATTTCTGATGCTGATTAGGTGTGATCTTGGTTATATCAATCAGAGTATCTGCAAATCAGAACGTAATAATTTAGGCAGCAGATAGTTCATACATGAATCATATAAACAATATATCTTTTCACTTTGTTATCATCAAAACTCAAACATAGGGTAGTAGATTCAAACTTTGTTCTAACAATCTCCCCCTTTTTGATGATGACAAAAACTAGATATTTTTAAATGAAAATAACGTGAAAAGGTATCAGAGAGATGCATCAGAGTAAGAGGTTATCAGAGATAAGGGGTAAAAAGATATCAGAGTTGAGAGATACTCCCCCTGAGTTTATTGCTTCCCTTTGATTACAAGTGTTCTTCAGGATCAGATCTTTTTGCCTTTCTTTGAACCTCAGAGTATCAGAGTCTTTGACTATCAGAAGCTTTGGATCAGCATATCAGAGCAGAGCTTCAGATCAACGTATCAGAGCTTTTCTTGTCAGAGCTTTGCTTTGGATCAGAGTATTAGAGTGGATCAGAGCTTCATAGCTTTTAGTCTTCAGAGTGTCCAGGAGCTTCCTTGTGCCTGTAGACTTTAAGCAAAACAGAAAACATTTTCAAGTATAATAGAGTTAGAATGTTCGAGAATTTCTGTCTTAGTTAACCGTTATTATTTAAAATATCATTCTTGTTCTCCCCCTTTTTGTCAGCAATCAAAAAGTGTAGATGAGTGCTAAAACAATTAAGTTCAGAAAAACTTGTCATATTAAAAGGTTCAGAATCAAATAGTACATCAGAAAATCAAAGAAAACATGAAAATGACATGAATGAAAAAACTAAGGTTGGGGAGGAAAGCGTGTGAACAGGTTCTCCAGCATGGCTTTGATCTGATCAGCAGTCTCATTCTGCTTGTGCACCATGCTGACAACAGTGTCAATCTTGCTATCCTGCATATCCATTCTTTCTTTCATCTTCTGGTCGTTTTCATCCATCCTCTGCTGCAGACGCATGTCATTCAGCTTCAGCTCTTCCAGAGTCTGCCTGTCCAAGGCAGCTTGAGAAACATCAGAAGCAGGAAGCTTCTGAGAGCTTTCTGCAACATCTTCTGCTTGACTTGCTTCAGCTTGAATGGTCTTGTCTTCTTCTGGTTGCACCTTTGAAGCTAGCTGTTTCTCAGACCAAGGTTCACTATCCAGAGGGAGTATTTGGTGGTGTAGATTCTGGTGAGGATGGCAACTGTGCCAAGGTGATTGTTGTTCCACCTGGCAGTTGGATTGCCAGAGGTGATGGTTGTGGTGAATGAGGTTCAGATGGTTGAGGAGAAGGAGTTTCAGAGTGATGAAACTCAGATTGAGGTGATGGTGGATGAATTTCTGGTTGAGGAGAGGGAGACGGAATTGCTGGTTGTTCAGGGATAAGGGGTTCTTCTGGAATTGATGAGAGAGGTTGTTGTTGTTCTGGTTGTTCAGCAGATTGCTGTTGTTCTGGTTGTTCAGCAGATTGCTGTTGTTCTGGTTGTGGAGGAGGGACAATTTGTGGTTCAGAGTTTGGATTGGCAGAGTGATCAGAAGTGTGTTGATCAATGTCAGACAGCACTTTGTCAATTGCTGATGTTGTTGAGATTGTTGGTTTGGGATGTTTGGTTCTGGGTCTTCTGAGTTTTAATGCCTCAGAAGGGTCATCTTCTGGTTCAGTTTCATCTATTGTTGGGATGGGGATTGAGATTCTATGAGAGGTTGGAGGAGGAATAGATGCTGGAATAGTAGAAGAATTTAAAACAGAAGCAGCAGATAAATTACCTCTTTTCTTGGGTGTCTGCTGGGATGATCCTTCTGAAGGTGCCTTCCTCTTCTTCGTCTTCTTCAGAGTCACTTCTTGTTGAGGTTGATGCAGAGCTTTGATAATCAGATTTGGATCTGTACCATCTGCCTTGCACGCATCTAAGTATCTGAGAACCACCTCTGGTTTAGATTCTATCTCAGAAAATAAAGGAAAGTCACTCAGTGGAACTCTTCTGCTGGTGATATCAGCAATAGGAGTAGCTATGGGTTCCTTTTTGATATTCTCTATCAACTTCATTTTCTTCAAGTTCTTCGCGTTCAGAGGCTTCCCAACTGTTGGTTCAATGGTGCTTAACTCTTGAGCTTCTATCAGATGCTCTATCAGCCTATTCTCTGTCAGAATATCTGATATCAACCTTCCAAAGGGTATCCAATCCCTCTTTGTTCTTTCTTCTTCCCTGGTTTCCTTCACACTTGTTCTGAGGTGGTTGAACAGAAGATGAGCCAAGTTGATTTTTACCTTCTGATCAATAAAGTAGATCCAAAACTGCTGATCCACATTTATGTAATCAGGTGAACTAGTTGGCTTCCTATGGTTGAAGCACCCCAAAATTATCTTAGCCCAAACTCTGTGATGATCCTTCAGATCTTTGATCTTGCTGCTGGGCACCCCATGGTTGAAAATCCTTGTAGCTATCACGCCCACGTCAGCACATCTCTCAGCCATATCAACACAGCGGACGCCACCGCCACTGTAACTGATTAACCTTGCTATGTGATCCTCAGTGATCACAATCTTCTTCCCCATAACGAAGGAGGTGACTAGATGCGTTGAAGCCTTCACATGAATCCAGAATTCCTTGACTAACATAGGGAATGTTGGTCCAACCAACCTGTCAAAATACCTTTCCCATTTCTGTGCCCTAACTTCTTCTGTTAGGTCAAAACCGTTCTCCTTCAAGCTTCCAAAATCAATGATCAATTCAGATAACACTTCAAGATTCTTCACAGGAGTGAGGAGTGTTCTGAATGGCACTTGATACTGTTCAGATGATGCTTTCTTCTGAGGACCTGCAGAAGCACTGCTGGAGGTTGCCATGTTCACACTAAAAGATTTTGAGAAGAAACTGGGAAAAAGGGTTTTGCAGGAGATGAACACAGAAAAATGCAGAAAATGCTTGAGAAATAGTGAGAAACTGTAAAGAATTAGAATGAGAGGTTAATGTGTTTAAATAGAGTTTCAGAATATTTTGAAAAAATAAACGTTTTTAAGAAAGAGAAAAATCATGATTGCATTTTAAAAGCATGATTACTTTTATTAAATGCTTGCTGATTTTGGGGGATTTGAGAAAGATACTTAAAAACGGTTACCAGACATGTGTCTCAATGCACCCAATCAGCGCTTTGCCTTCTCAGAAGCGTGCACGCGTTCTGCTTCAGAGATTTGCTGATGATTGGATGACACGTGTTTGATGTAGTGATCAGCACGTCTGTCTTTGAGCTTAGACTCTCAGATCTTTAGACTTGCATCTGATACAATCTGCATGTTCTATCTTTCTGAAAGAAGATTGATCAGAAGTTCACAGTAAAACAATTACATTCTGAAGGTAAATATATGGAATTAAAACATTTTCACTCTGGACAGACTTTCATGCTGAGATGTTTCAGAATGAAATTAAACCTATCTTCTGAAAGGGGTTTAGTAAAGATATCAGCCCATTGATGGTCTGTATCTATAAATTTTAAGTTCAAAATTCCTTTCTGAATATAGTCCCTAATGAAGTGATGTTTTATTTCTATATGCTTAGCTCTAGAATGTAAAATGAGATTCTTACTTAAGCAAATAGCAGAAGTATTATCACAGAGTATAGGAATGTTACTCTCAAAAATCTGGAAGTCTTCAAGCTGACTTTTCATCCAGAGCATTTGTGTGCTACATCCTGCTGCTGCTATGTACTCAGCTTCTGCTGTTAATAGCGCAATTGTTGATTGCCTTTTGCTGGACCAAGAGATCAGATTTTCTCCCAGAAACTGGCAGCTTCCAGAAGTACTTTTACGTTCCACTCTGTCTCCAGCAAAATCAGCATCGCAGTAGCCTACTAAGCTGTAATCACTAGATTTTCTATAAAACAAACCCAGATTAGTAGTACCTTTCAGATACTTGAAAATTCGCTTAACAGCTGTTAAGTGAGATTCTCTAGGATCTGATTGGAATCTAGCACAGATACAAACACTGAATAATATGTCAGGTCTTGAAGCAGTCAGATAGAGGAGAGAACCAATCATACCTCTGTAGACTTTCTGTTCTACATTTTTGCTTATCTCTTCTCTTTCCAGAATGCACGTGGGATGCATTGGAATCTTTGATGGCTTACATTCTGAGAGGTCAAATTTCTTCAGAAGGTCTTTGATGTATTTGCTCTGATGAATGTAAGTTCCCTCTGGAGTTTGATTGATCTGAATTCCTAGAAAGAATTTCAGTTCCCCCATGAGGCTCATCTCAAATTCTGCCTGCATACACTTAGCAAATTTTCTTCCAAGAGAAGGATTAGTATAACCAAAAATAATATCATCAACATAAATCTGACAAACTAAGATGTCATTCTTAACTGATTTACAGAATAGAGTAGTGTCCACTTTCCCTCTGGTGAATTCATTTTCTAATAGAAAGTTACTTAGCCTTTCATACCAAGCTCTGGGAGCTTGTTTCAGACCATATAGTGACTTCTTTAGTTTGAAAACATGTTCTGGATGTTTTGTATTTTCAAACCCAGGGGGTTGGTGTACATAGACTTCTTCTTCTATATAACCATTTAAGAATGCACTTTTGACATCCATCTGATACAGAGTGATGCCTCTATTAACATCAAATGAAATTAAAAGTCTGATAGATTCTAACCTGGCGACTGGGGCAAAGGTTTCTGTATAGTCTATCCCCTCTTGCTGACTATAACCTTGTGCAACCAGTCGTGCCTTGTTTCTGATGACTTCACCTTGTTCATTTAGCTTGTTTCTGAACACCCATCTTGTTCCAATGACGTTGAATCCTTTTGGTCTGGGAAGGAGATCCCATACGTCGTTTCTGGTGAATTGATTCAGCTCTTCTTGCATTGCCAGAATCCAGTCTTATCCAGAAGTGCTTCATCAATAGAAGAAGGTTCAATCAGAGACACAAGTCCCATAAGAGTTTCTTCAGAGTTTCTGAAGCTTGCTCTTGTTCTGATTGGATCTTCCTTTCTTCCTAAGATAGTCTCTTCTGGGTGATCCAAGCTGCTTCTGGGTAATCTCTTCTGAGGTTGATCAGCAGCTGTTGTAGGATTGCTAGCAGTGCTCCTTTCAGACGTTGAAGGAGTGTCTGTATTGAGAGCTTCTGATGACTTGTCTTCAGAACCTGTAAATTCAATTTCCATACCTGCAAAAACTTCATTCTGCTTTGACTTTTCAGAGTCAAGCTTATCATCAAAACAAACACTGATTGATTCTTCCACAATCTGTGTTTCTGTATTGTATACTCTGTACCCTCTTGAGCGTTCAGAGTATCCTAACATAATACACTTCTGTGCTTTAGAGTCAAACTTGTTCAAATAATTCTTTGTATTTAATATAAAGCAAGTACATCCAAATGGATGAAAATATGAAATGTTGGGCTTTCTGTTCTTCCACAATTCATATGGAGTCTTTTCCAGAATAGGTCTTATTGAGATTCTATTCTGAATGTAGCACGCTATGTTTATTGCCTCTGCCCAGAAGGTCTTAGCACCGTTTGTCTCATTGATCATGGTTCTGGCTATTTCTTGCAATGTTCTGTTCTTTCGTTCTACAACTCCATTTTGTTGGGGAGTTCTAGGACAAGAGAAATCATGCAGAATGCCTCTGTCATTAAAGAATGACTCAAAATCTTTGTTTTCAAATTCTCCACCATGATCACTTCTGACTTTAACGATTCTAAGATCCTTTTCATTCTGAACTTGGTTACAAAAGGTAACAAACACAGAGTGTGACTCGTCCTTGTGTCTTAAGAACTTTACCCATGTCCATCTGCTATAGTCATCTACGTTTACTAACCCATACTTCTTACCACTGACTGAAGCAGTTTTAACTGGTCCAAATAAGTCAATGTGCAGAAGTTCTAATGGCTTAGAGGTAGAAACAACATTTTTGGATTTAAAAGAAGGTTTTGCAAACTTGCCTTTCTGACATGCTTCACACAGAGCATCTGAATTGAACTTCAAATTAGGAAGTCCTCTGACCAGATTGAGTTTATTAATCTGAGATATTCTTCTCATACTAACATGCCCCAATCTTCTGTGCCAGATCCACTGCTCGTTGTTAACAGACAGAAGGCATTTTACATTCTGACTCTTTAGTTCAGAAAGTTTGATTTTGTAGATGTTGTTTTTCCTCTTACCATTAAACAGGATAGTCCCATCTTTCTGACTAACAGCTTTACATGATTTTTGATTAAAGATTATATCATAACCGTTATCACTTAATTGACTTATGGATAACAGATTATGCATCAATCCATCTACTAGCAGAACATTATTAATAGAGGGAAGATTTCCATTACCTACAGTTCCAGAGCCAATTATCTTTCCCCTCTGATTGCCTCCAAAACCAACGTGGCCTCCAGGCTTAAGTTCCAGGCTTTGGAACATATGCCTTCTTCCCGTCATGTGTCGCGAGCAGCCAGAGTCCAGGTACCATGACTGGTGTTTCTGACTTGCTGCTAAAGATATCTGCAACATGTATTATTTTATCCTTAGGTACCCAGATTTTCTTGGGTCCTGATTTGTTAGTTTTACCAAAACTCTGGTTGAATTTTGGTTTCACAGAGTGCTTACTGCTAGTGTATTTAATATCATGTGTGTGACCATACACAAAATGTGAATTCAAAGGAGTGTGTTTAATGGTTAAGTCCATGACATTCTTTGGTGTAGGAACCTTACCTTGGTATCCTATTCCTTTCCTGCCGTTTCTGCTAACTCCATAGATCATTGAAGCCATTTTGCTTCTATCTATGCTTTTAGCGAGGAACTTCTGGAAACTGTGATCATACTCCTTGATGATCTCATCAGCGTTGCTAGGAGTTTCAGAAATTGGTTCCTTCTGAGAGTTTTGTAAAGTGTTTTCTAATTTTGAAATCTTGTTTCTCAGCTCAGAATTCTCCAATTTGAGACTCTCAGTCTTATTAGAGTCAGATTCAAGATTCCTTTTCAGGTCTCTGAATTTAACTCTAATTTGCTGATACCGTTCCAGAATCTCATTAAGGCTTTCAGCAAGTTCAGCCTTGGTAAAGTTAACAGCAAAGTTAGGAAATACCTCTTCAGTATATGATTCTGAGTCTGATTCAGAAGCTTCACTATCTTCTGAGATGTTAGCCATGAGAGCTATGTTTGCCCTCTCATCATCTGATTCTGAGTCAGCTTCAGACGAGTCAGAGTCATCCCATGTAGCCATGAGACTTTTCTTCTTCTCTCTTCCAAACTTCTTTTTGGGCTTTTCCCTCTGAAGCTTTGGGCAGTCACTCTTATAGTGTCCTTACTCATTGCACTCATAGCAGATGATGTCCTTGGTGTTTGGCTTTTTGCTACTGGAGGAGCCTTCAGATCTTCTGTATCCAGAGGAAGAATCTGTCCTTCTGTATCTGGAAGAAGACTCGTTCTGATCAGATCTTCTGGGATTCCTGAACTTCCTTTGTCTTTGCTTCCACAGTTGATTTACTCTTCTAGAAAGGAGGGAGAGTTCGTCTTCTTCTGATGAGGATCCATCAAATGTTTCTTCAACTGCCTGCAAAACTTTAGACTCAAATTTTTTGTTAGATTTTAATGCTAAAGGCTTACCTTGCTTCTGAGGCTCGTCAGCTTCTAGCTCTATCTCATGACTTCTGAGGGAGCTGATAAGTTCCTCCAGAGTGATTTTGTTGAGATCTTTAGCTAGCTTCAGAGCTGTAACCATTGGTCTCCACTGCTTGGGCAAACTTCTGATGATTTTCTTGACATGGTCAGCTGTAGAGTATCCTTTGTCCAGAACCTTGAGACCAGCTACCAGAATCTGGAATCTAGAGAACATTGTTTCAATGGATTCAGATTCTTCCATTTTGAACGCCTCATACTTCTGAATGAGCGCCAGAGCTTTAGTTTCTTTGACCTGAACGTTGCCCTCATGCGTCATTCTGAGTGAGTCAAAAATGTTCTTTGCTGTGTCTCTGTTGGAGATCTTTTCATATTCAGTATAGGAGATGGCGCTGAGGAGGATGGTTCTGGCCTTGTGGTGATTCTTGAAGTCACGCTTTTGTTGGTCAGACATTGTTTTTCTATCAATCTTCTGACCACTTGCATTCACAGGGTGCGTGTATCCATCTGTCACCATATCCCACAGATCAGCATCATGTGCCAGAAAGAAGCTTTCAATTCTGTCTTTCCAGTAATCAAAGTTTTCTCCATCAAAGACTGGAGGTTTGCCGCTGAATCTGTCTCTGTCCTCATTGTTGTCATTGCTGGTGTGAGAATTGTTTCCTGCCATTGTGTTTTTCTGACGCTGGATCTTGTACTGACACGGTTAAGTGTTTTAGCTCAGAACCAGGAGCTCTGATGCCAATTGAAGTAGTGAAAAACACAAGAAGGGGGGGTTGATTTGTAAAACTGAAAATCAATGCAATGAACAAGATATTTTTATCCTGGTTCGTTTGATCTCAAACTACTCCAGTCCACCCGTCAAGGTGATTTCGCCTCTCTCCAACGAGGTCTTAATCCACTATATTCAACTGAATATTACAGACTGCTTTAACAACTGCTAAAGCCTTCTTGATGCAAACCACAACCCGGTTTGTCAAGGAAACACTTTCTTACAAAGAAGATAAATCTAAGTGTGTGAATGTTTTCTACAAAACTGTATCACAACTGTGATGTATACACAACTTAAAGCTTAGAAACTAGATTGCTAAACAATGATTGAATAAGAGAATGTGTAGTGTTTATCAAACTGAGAGAAGGAAGATTTTGATCAGCTTTTATGCGTGTAAAGATTTGGAGAGCATTAGCCAATTCAATCTTCAAATTCTTGTTTATATAGCACTGAGATGTTGAACGTTGGAGCAATATTCTTGATTCAATGCTAATAACAAACTTTCCTTATCGAGCAGATCTTGTCTGGAATGAGGCCGTTGGTATTAATTTGCTTTCAATGCACAGTACCGTTGCTTACTTAATGCAAGTTCTGGCTTGGCTCATTCTGACTCTGCTTAGCTGCTGATGAACTGTTGTGTTTCTTTATCAGAGTGTTGAGCGCAGTTCTGTTCATCAGACTTCAGCATATACGAGAATTAATCTTCTGATTCTGACATTCTGATATGGCAACTTCTGATGCTGATGTCAGGAACCAAATTTCTGATGCTGATTAGGTGTGATCTTGCTTATATCAATCAGAGTATCTGCAAATCAGAACGTAATAATTTAGGCAGCAGATAGTTCATACATGAATCATATAAATAATATATCTTTTCACGTTGTTATCATCAAAACTCAAACATAGGGTAGTAGATTCAAACTTTGTTCTAACATAAAGTTCCAGTCGAAGGACCTTGTTGAAATGGTCGTCGAAGAGCCTTTGTCCATACCAATCGAAGACCTTGTTGAAATTCCAATCGAAGAGCCTTTGTCCATACCAATTGAAGGCCTTGTTGAAATGCCAATCGAAGGATCTTGTATGAATGCCACGAAGGGTACTTATTAAAATGCCAATCGAAGGACACTATTACACTGCCAATCAAAAAGTACTTGTTAAAATTCCAATCGAAGGGCTTTGTTAACAGGCTAATCGAAGGACCTTTGTCCAGATACCAATCGAAGGGCTCTATGTAGATGCCAATCGAAAGGCACTTTGGTGATGCCAATCGAAAGGAATTTTGGAGATGTCAATCGAAGGAAACTTAGAAACATCTCTCACAAATTTTCCTTTTCTTTAGGCAAAGGTTTGTGACCAATCATGTAGGGGGAAATCTTGGAAAAACCTGAGAGGGCAAATTTTGGGGTACAACAGCTTCCCCGTGTTCAATCTTCTTAAACCTGAAGATGTAGATTGGCTTGTCTGTCTTTCGTGATATGAAGGTGGAAGATGATTGAAGACTAGAGTGCCCAGAAATTTGCACTCGCATGACATAACACTGATGGTTGATGATGTCGGGAATGGGCTTACAGATTCCATTTGGAGAAGATGACAGAGAGTCGTCGGAGATGGGCTTAAAGATGCCATCCAAGGAATATGATGGAGATCATCGAAGATGGGCTTAAAGATGCCATCCAGAACAATGATGATTTTATGAGATATCCCTTTGTGGGAATTCCCGCTCTTGCTATTAAAGAGGACTCCACTGAGGAATGTTGGTCTCTGTCTTGGAAATAGATTTTTAGGAGCTCCAGTTGTCCGTTGCTCTACTGGGGAGTCATCACTTGATTGAAGAGATGAAAGTGAACTGTTATCTGGTCAGGATCCAGGCTTTACAGTGTCTTATTGAGGATAATAAGGCTAACTTTATATGGTCGTGCTTCAGGCTTCATAATGACTTACTGGGAAAATGAGATTAAATTGTTATCAGGTCGGGATCCAGGCTTCGCAGTAATTGTATACATTGAACTGTTATCTGGTCGTATCCAGGCTTTAGCAGTTTGAAAAAATTAAGCTGTTATCTGGTCGGGTCCAGACTTCAACTTGAATATGAGGTGTACCGTTATCTGGTCGTATCCAGGCTTCAGTGATTTGAAGAAATTAAGCTGTTATCTGGTCGGGTCCAGGTTTCAAATTGAATATGAGGTATACTACTATCTGGTCGAGTCCAGGCTTTATAGTAATTTACATAGTAAACTTCTATATGGTCGGATTCCAGGCTTCGTAGTGCTTTATAATGTTATATGGTTGAAATCCAGGCTTCACAGTGTCTTTGAAGAAGTTAACTACTATCTAGTCGGATTCCAGGCTTCACAGTGTCTTTGAAGAAGTGAATTACTATCTGGTCGGATTCCAGGCTTCGCAGCACCTTATATCATTATCTGGTCGAAATCCAGGCTTCACAGTGTCTTAAAAGAAGTGAACTACTATCTGGTTGGGTTCCAGGCTTCGCAGCACCTTATACTGTTATCTGGTCGAAATCCAGGCTTCACAGTGTCTTAAATTGTTGATTGACTATTATCCAGTCAGTTTCCGGGCTTCGTTGCTTCCTTAACTAGAATAGAAATCTTAGTATTGATTTGACTGGACCAGAGAAAGGTCTCGAATTGTCTTCAATTGGGATATAAATCTTAGTATCTATTTGACTGAACCAGGGGAAGGCCTTGAATTAACTTTGACTGCATAGTAATCAGGAGAATCTTAGTAGCGATTCAACTGACCCAGACGAAAGTCATGGAATATCTTCCACTAGAATGGTAATTAGAGAGACCTTAGTGTCGACCTGTCTGGCCCAAGGGTGAATCTTGCGTTAACTTTGACTGGCATAGTAATTAGGATAATCTTAGTAGCGATTCAACTGACCCAGACGAAAGTCTTGGAATATCTTCCACTGGAATGGTAATCAGAGAGACCTTAGTGTCGACCTGTCTGACCCAGTGGAAATATTGTGAGGACATCTTTCTGAGGAAAATCCTGGAATAGCCCTTTGTTAGACGTAGCTTATTGATTTGATCCTTTCCCTGAAAGGTAAAATGTTAGTCGTATGCAATGTCATGATGCATGGAATGCATTGTGATGATGTTCTCAAAATAAATGAGATTGTGCTGTATGCAATATGTATGCGCATGCCATGATGTATGAATATGTGATGCTATTGCGGTATTTCTTAGTTGGGGAAAATAAATCCCGGACTGCTGCTGAAGAGTATTGGGAAGTTGAATTCTTCATTTTTGCTGGGGTGGTGAATGGAGATGACTATGCTGTACTTACTCCATTCTGTTTGCGAATATTCTGCTGGGGAGAGACTCCGCCTGAGAACAAACTCTGCAGGGGAATAACTCTGTTTGAGAGAGGAGATGCTTTGCTGGAAGATTTTTCCGATTCAGAGAAATAAACTCCACTGGGGGATGAACTTCCGTAGCTGGAGAAATACACTCTGTTGGGGATTGAGCTTCGGCACTCAGAGAAATAAACTCTGCTCGGGAGAAGGTTCCGCAGTCAGAGAAATAAACTCTACTAGGGAGAAATCTTTATAAACCGTTTGTGAATATAAAACTCGGCTGGGGAATATAAATATCGGCTCTCTGAAGGAACTTTGCTGGGGAAAGTAAATCCTGTTTGGGGAAGCAGAGATCAAAACTTTGGTTGTTTCTACTCTGTGGGTAATATGGACGTCACAGGGTCATATGCTGAGGAAACAACAATGACTTCGCATCAAGACGCTTCTACCCCTGTACCTGTTGGAGAAAGTACCTTCGCAGTCTTTGTGGATGGATATATGTGTTGAAATAAGTGTTAGAATGACATCCGTCTCTAGATCGTATCTGAACTGTATATAGAATTTGTATTAAATGAGTGTCAGAATGACACTCGTCTTTGGATCGTATCAGCACTGTACTTGAAACACGGTCTGAATAAGTATCAGGATGACATCTGGCTATGGATCGCCCATGAACTGTTGCTAGAAGATAGTCTGGAATAAGTATCAGGATGACATCCAGCTCTGGATCGTACCTGAACTATTACTAGAAGATAGTATGGAATAAGCATCAGGATGACATCCGTCTTTGGATCGTACCTGAACCGTTTCTAGAAGATAGTTTGGAATAAGTATCAGGATGACATCCGTCTTTGGATCGTACCTGAACCGTTTCTAGAAGAGAATATGAAATAAGTGTCAGGATGACATCTGTCTTTGGATCGTACCTGAACCGTTTCTAGATGAGAATCTAGAGTAGGTGTCAGGATGACATCCGTATTTGGATTGTACCTGAACCGTTTCTAGATGATAATCTGCTTTATTCAGAATGTTACCATTGGGGAAGGGAAACTCTGTAATCTGCTTGGGGAATCCCGGGAAGCTTGGCGACTTCATTGGGGAATTTTCGTTGGAGCAATAACTTGGAGATTTTTCTCCGCCGAGGGTATGAGAACACCTGACATTAATAGGTTGTAAGCTGAGAATATGGCAGTGACCTTGTAGTAGAATTCCCCTGTCTCGATACTTGTTGTAGAAAATATCAATTGGTGATTTTGTAGATGGTTTAACTGTTATCCCAACTTTTGGAGTCCTTGGTGAATGCAGATCAGGGTAATAAACCTTCTACTGATTAGACAAGTAATGAGATGATGAGACATAGTCGTACGCTTTAATCCCTAACTTTTGTCTGGACTGTCTTTTCAGATTTTTCAGTCCACTGGGATACCCTTTTTTTGCTCAAGCCGCCTTTTCAGGTTTTCGATTTTCCGGGTGTACAATTTTTTTTGTTTTTATCCCTAATTTTTCCCCGAACCGTTTTGGTTCGCTGAGATGCCCTCATTTTTGTCTAGGCCAGTCAACCTAGTAGGTCTTTGTTCATGCGTAGTATTTTTTGACTATGTCCATGTTCACCGGGTACGGAGAATTGTCACTGTCCATAGTAGTAAGTGGTGCCATACTATTGTACCCCAAAATTTTCCCTCTCACTTATCAAGAATTTGCTCACAAGATCTCCTTGGGCTCAAGACTGCACTAGGGTTTGATCAGCTCAAGACACCTCCTTAAGCACTAATGACCAAAATTAGGGTTTGAGATTGCACAAGGATTTTTGAATTTATAAAGCCCCATATTACTTTCATGGATCATTATGGACCCCCAATATTACTCATGTCAAGTTTCAAGCCTTAGATTACATTTTTGACCAGTCAATTGAGTAGTTGACCTAAAAATCAGTTGTATTGGGAAAAAGTCAACCATGACCAATTTACAGTCAAAATTCATAATTTTTGATCGACATCAACATTTTAAACTCATATGTATCACTTTATCAAGTTTGGATCACAACTCCTTAAGAAATTTGATCAAATCTCCAAAAGGGCAAAATGGTCAAAATTAGGGTTTTGATTGGGAAAGGGCAATTTCAGATTTTTTGACCTAGCAAATTGTCAATTGTTTTAAGGCATGATCTCAAGAGTCCAATTGCATCATTTTGACCTAATGACATGGTTAAAAACATTGCAAATCCATTGGATTGACAAATGAATTTTTCAGTCAACTGATCAAAAGTCAACTGTATATTGAAAAGTCAAACATTGACTTTTTGGTCAAATTCAAGTGCCAAAGATCATAATTCATAAAAACATGTCAAAATATGAAACTTATTCATCAAGAAATCAAAAAGTCAAGATTTCATTTTGAAAAGTCAAAATTTCTAAACTTAGAAATTTTTCTAAGTGTTGGAAATTTCATGTTTTTTTCATAACTTTAAGCCAAATTTTCACCATGATGCAAGATGATTCAAGAGAAACTTCCAACATGAAAGTTGTAGATATCCATGAAATATACAACTTTTCTTTGCACAACTCCTTCCAAAAATGCTTGGATCTCAAGTTATAGTTTTATGAACATGTGGTCATGAAACTAAACACTTAGTGAAATTTTGCCCTAATTTGGTCAGGATTTTGACCCAACTTCATGTCACTTTTTCATATAGTTCCAAGGGTAATCTTCAAAAGAAACTCAAATATGGGTTGTAGAGTACATTTCAAGCTTTCCAAAATATCCAAGAACTCCTTGAGATCATTCTTGAGTAGGGAGAATCGAAGAGATGAAGTTAGAGTTTCATTACTTGAATTATAAGTTATTTTTTGATGAACACGTGAACCAAATCCATGCTAGGCTGCATAATATTTGCTTTGCAGGCCTCAAACTTGTTTGTTACTCCATAATTAAATGTTTACACAACTGTTAGGGCTTTGATCCAAGCAATTGAGCTATTATCCAAGTTGCATTTTCATTAATGGCACAAAGTTAACATTGTCATTCTTGTAAAGCAAGCTTTTTGCATAAAGTCCATTCTTGAGCCTCTAACTTGTTCCCTCTGATCACACTCCATCCACAAAGTCAGAATCAAGCTTGTTTAAAGCATAACCACTCTATGAACCAAGTACAAGGCATGGAAACTTGTTTTGACAAAAAAAATTACATGTTGAATTTAAACATGTAAATTTGAATTCTGATCAACTAGAGCACTCCAAACTTGTTGCTTATAAATAGAGTCACTATTTGTGAGCTAAGGGACGAGTTTTAGCACCCTGAAACACTCACCAATTCCCTCTAGCCAAAAATTGCACAAAAAACTCCATTGATACACAATTTTGACCTTAAACTCGTATCTCCCATTTCCCTCGTGCGTTTTCCCTCAAATTCATTCCTAAAGCCTCCTTACATAAAATACAACTCATCCCCATCCTTATTTCAGAACTATAACACCATTTACCATAACCTCCATAACCAAAAAACAAAGTCTGCAACTTGACTTCTCCAGGCCATTTCAGCCACTCTTAACTCAAGCAAACCATTGCATTAGCTTCCTAGGACCTCAAGGAAGCTAACCTGATCATCACCATCACTTGAAACAAGCTCAAACTCAAAACACGATTTCCAGTTTTGAGGTAAGTTTTCTCAACTTGGAACTCTTCATACAGGCATCATCAATAGTTTATTTGTGAACAAAACATATAGATATCATTGCCCTGAAGCTAACCATGTCCTTAGTTTCCATTAATTTTGCTTGAGCTTAGAGAATTTTGAAATTGAAGTTTCTGAGATTTTTAGGGTTCAGATTAGGGCCATTAAAATTCATGCTTATCTTTGATCTATAGTTTTAATATTTTACATTTATGAAATCGTGGGAAAATTTGCTACAAGTTTCATGTTTACAGTTTTCATTTTTGATGAGAAATGAGCAAGTTACAGTTGGTCTTGCTGGAGGTTGAAGATGAAGCCATCAGGGCACGTTTTGCCTTGTATATTTATTGTTTTGCTTATGTTAACGGATGTATAGCCATCCCAGTGGTAGAAGCGTGCGCCTGTAACCTTTGGGACCTGAGTTCGAGCCCCAGTGGTATCCTTTTGCATTTTTTACATGTTTCACACTTCTGACTTTTTTTTGCAGGGTACTGGGCCTCTTTGGGCCTGGCTTGTTTTTTTTTTGCTAGCTAACCCCCTGTTTCATTTATACGTCCCTGGCCCAACTTTATTTTATTTTCTTATTTTCTTTTTATTTATTTTCTTAAATTTTTTTTACTAATATTAAAAATCATAAAAATACTAAAAAATGATAAATTTATATTTTGATTTATTTTATTTTATTTTTCTTACAAAAAATATTTTTACTAATTATATTTTATTTATTTTTTACTTATCATCTTGTAAATATAATTAAAACTAGGTTATTAGTTATTTTCTTTCATACTAATTAAAATATGTTATTTTTGATGTAAAAAAGACTAAAAATATTTTTATAATGCTATAAATATTTTCAAGACAAAAATACCAAAAAAATACTTTTTTGTAAACTTATTTTCTTTTAATCAATTAATAGAACTAGGGTTTTATTTAAAATATTTTCTTAATAAATTTAAGTTTAATTAATTATTTTCTTTAATTAATTAGGTTAAGACAAAGTCCATTTTTCTCATGAAAACCAAACAAATATCCATTTTCTTTACATTCACATTCTTGTACATTTATTCATTTTTGTACCTTATATTCATTTAATTCCTTGTACATTGATATCAAATTCAATTTAGTTGTAATAGATTAATTAGGTTTTCATTCTTGCAATCTTCATTCAATTTGTATACCCCCCCTACACACACACACGCACACAAATGTTGTAATAGCGTAGTAACTTTAAATTTCGCAATTTATCGCTTTTATATGACATGCTAGTAATTAGGGTTTGTATGGAAAGACTAAAACCAATACTTAGAAAACCCTAATCCAAGACAAAAGACAAGCATGAAAATAATACACTTGCACACAAGCACCTCTAGGGTTATTCCACTTGGTTGCCTTATATAAAATGACCATATTACGCATGTAAGGTATCTTAGCAAAAACAAGAAAATACAAGATCATAGTCCCTTGATGAAGCTATCTAAGTTTCCTTTCAAATGATCTTAGTCTCTAAAAAAGAATGCTAAGATACCTTGCAACATTGCTAATCATGGTTATACGATGATCCACGCCCGTCCCATTTACATCCAAAGATAGGGTTGCTTACCAAATCAATGGTAAGACAACAATGTCAAAAGAAAAGAAAATGAACAAGAAAGACTTTTGAGTAGGTAGAATGCTCCTAATTACTTGCTCAATTTCAAAACAAACATCCTTGCTATTTTCAAAACAATCACCTACACTTTCAAACATCTTACAAACTTGAAAACATTTTCAAAAGATCAACATCTTTGTATACATTCTTACAAACAAGAATCATTACAAAGATTTCCTAAACAATGGCCTCTTTACAATTTTTTTTCAAAAACCACACAAAGCACAATTTCAAACAAAAGCAAGTGATCTAGCAAGTAACTAAGAGCCCATGAAAAACCATGGATGAAAAGGATGCTAATACCTTCCCTTTTCATAATATACCCCCCGAACTCAAGAAACAATCTCAAAGGTCTTTCCTGTGCTTTTTCACCTTTCCTTTTGGATAAAAGAAAAGTCGGTGGTGACTCTTACTAAACCGCAACATTTGCGATCAAACGCAAAACCTTCAAGTCAGTTCTTCCACCGTATCACACATACTACCAGAAATGTTTGTTTGATCGTACAAGATTCGTTGCTGGAATTTATGCCCAATGCCCCAAGTGATTCAGATGGAGATCTACCCTTGGCTATTTGGAATTTTTGAGAAATTCCTTGAACCTTGACTTGACTGCCCCGGATCAGCTGGACACCATGCTATGCCCCTTGGTTGTAAGTGTTTTTCCACTTGAGGTGATCCTTTTTATTGAGAAGGTTTTTGTTCACTAGATATTCGTCATGCGGATTTCTCTACTGTTGAACAAGTAGTCATATACAAACAATGGTATTTTAAAAATGCAAAGCTTATCTTTGTCTTGAAGTTTGAAAATTCATCTTTTAGTAAAACAAACAAATTTTGTAAAAGTGTGATATCAACTCGGGATTTATAGCGAACCCTATAGGAGTCAGAATACCTTTTGTAACTGTATGCTTTCGAACTAACCCATGCTTCAGCTATGCCTTTTAAGGGTAATAATGTGGCCTGGTTCACGGTTCAAGAAACAAAGGATAAAGGCTCAAATTTTATTTGTACCCACCCTCTCTTCGTGATGTCCTTCAGTCCAATGCTCAGTTAATTGCGCGTTTAGAATCCTATTTGAGTTCTAGAATATTGTCATTTATGTTCCAGTGATGGCTCAGATACTGAAAGTTTATTTGAAAGAGGCAGTCATTTTGTAATCTTTTTTGTCGAGAATTCATAGTAACCTCTTTTTTTGGTTTTCATTATCCATTCTTTTTCCTGAACTATTTCTTTTTGTGATTACAGTCAGCGGGATGCCCCTATTTTTTTCTTAAGTCTCCTTCATAGATTTTGGCTTAGCGGGCTTTTATTTTGAGAGATAATGACTGCCTGTCTTCACGATTATACGGAACCATCACCATCTTTTAATTTGGAAGGACGTCTTCGATGCCATTCATTGTGTACGAAGCAGAAGATTGCGATTGAATGCGCATTTGAATTGACTGAGAAACTACCCTGCCCCAGGTTATGATTAAGGGTTTTAATTTGTGTGAAAAGAAAACACCTACTTCTTAGGCTCAAAGGGGTTGACTAGGGATTATCTTCCTTATAACTCCACTATTTAGGATTTGAAATAATGCCTGTACATCATTAACGAGGTCTGTTTAAAAGCATATTGTAGAGATTGTGGTATCATTTTGGTCATCCTCCCTCTAAAGGCTCAGAACTTTTGATCGTGAGTTGAATATCACAAAAAAGAAAGCAGTTTAAATATAGTGAATACAAATGAATTGATTCAAAACAGACATATGCAATGAATTGATAAAGTAACAAAGTTTGCCATGAATAAATGTTTGAACAATCAAAAGAAAATTACAAATTGAAAATTCTAATGAACGAAAATATTCTTCATCTGATCTTGTCACTTCGGATAGCATACCTTGGAGGGATGGCCGAAGAACTCAGCCTGACCATCTTGTGTAAACTCCAGTGGTCCTTCATCGATCAGATTTTGAATTTTGTACTTCTATGTCCAACACCTATCAGTGTCATGCCCCATACTGTTGGAGTGATATGCATATATTGCATCAGGATTGTAAGTAGGAGCGAAAGTATTAGGATTCCGAGGAGGATCCTTCAATGTGACCACATTCAACTTCAACATGTATTGCAAGACTTGCGACAACGGCATGTTGAGTTTGGTAAACTTCTTCTTGGGTGTATCCGGCTTACCCTGATTAACCCGTTGTTTTTGGTGAGGTTGTTGTTGGACCCGTGATGTAGTAGTAATTTGGAAAGGTCCACTCTTTACCAAACCAACCTCTTGCCTTCTCGGAGGTTGATCAATGGCTTGGTCCCCAACCTTGACTGCTTGCTTCATACGGTTGTATCCGTCTTGATGAAGTTTATTGATAATGGCTCTCAGCTCTTCCTGTCCTCGGGCTAGGCCTTGGATAAGAGCTATCTTCCCCAACATCTGGGTTCTCATTGCTTCTAGCTAAGCTTGCAGTTGTTCCAATCGTTCGTCCTTATTGTCTTCAAGACTTTTCTTGGCTAGGTCCCCAACAAGGAGTGCTTTCAACTCTTCCTACCCCTTAGATAGGTTTAGGAACATTTCCATGAATTGAGCCTCTTGATTTTGAAGATCTTTGTTATCTTGTTGGAGAGCCATTGCTGAAATAAACAGCGAGAACATGAGAGACTTGTACTGGATACTACCTGTTATGAAATGACATGTATGATATGTAAATGTTTTCAAGGATCTCCTGGGGTAAACAAGAAAATGTCAGAAGTTGAAATTTGCAGATTTGATTGAAGAACTTCATATCATTATAGGTCCTTTTACAAGAGTCAAGCTCACCATATCAAGTGGGTCATAGCCCCTGACTCAAGTTGTTGAGTTTTGATCTTCTGACAATATTGTCTAGAGGAAAATAAATCCCCTTTCCCCTTGCTAGACGTGTGATTTATCATAACCTGCATCACATGCCTTTGAGATCCTTGAAATGGTTAAGGAAATGATGTGGCATGATGTTATGATGTGCATGCTATGCGTTAAGCAAAAGTGTAAGGTGATGAAGACAAGTGAGTCTAAGAAGTCCAAGTTACTAGATGATGATTGTAAACAAATCCTGCAAGGAAATCATGTTGTTAGATAATAAAACCCTACAAGTAGTTCAAGTTGAAAGCAAACAAGTCACACAAGCAGCCTTAGGTTTAGGCTTGCATGGGGTTTGTAGGTAAGTACCCTCTTGAATGTTCAGTTGGATCAACTTGTCCTATTAATAGTAACGGGGTTCTAAGGAGCCTCAATATCACTGACCTTCTGTTGTACCCCAAAATTTTCCCTCTCATATTTCTCAAAACATTTCAATAAAAATCTCCAAGTTGCTTAAGATAGCCCAAGGGTTTACCAGACAAGCTCTCTCCTAAGGCAATCTACCCCAAAATAGGGTTTTACATTGCATCCAGATCATTGAGTACAAGTGGTCCCAAGTTCTCACCAATGTCCTAATATGTTCTCAAGATCATCCATGTCAAGTTTCAAGCCTTGCAGAGGAAGTTTGCTCAGTCAATTGCTCAAAGGTCCAAAAATCGACTGTGCTAGGGCAAAAGTCAACTGTGACCTACAAACAGTCAAACTTCAAGATTTTTGGTCAAAATTCTCATTTTGAAGTATATTTCATCATTTGATCAAGGGTTGATCATGATTCATCAAGGATTGCTCAAAATTCATCAAGATTCAAAAGTTGCTAAATTAGGGTTTTGTAGGAAAAGTCAACTCAACTTTGACCAAGCATAACTTTCTCATACTTTATGAGAAAGGACCCATCAAAAGCTAATTTTTAATAGGATGCATTTAACTACAATCCATCTTCATATCCCAAGATCAAAATATGCACACACAAGATGTTATGAATTTGGACATTATAGGTCATTTTGAAAAGTTAACAAAAACACCTTTTTTGTCAAAGCTTCATACTTGAGCATGGAATATAAAATTAAGATTAGACAAAAAGGGTTGTTTATAGGACATCTCAAGCTTTCTAAAAAGTCAAAGAACATCTCTAAAAGTTAAAAATTGAAGAAGTTATGCATTGTCGAAGTTGGACTTTTTTACAAAATTGCCAAAAGTCAACTATCCCCAAAACATCAAATTTTGCCAAATAGGCCCATTCTTTTTCACTTGTTTTGAGTTGGCATTGTAGCCCACGTGCTCCAGCCTTGGCCATGTGTCCATATCATATTTTTATTAATTATTTTGATTTTATTTTAATTAATTTGATTTAAATTTAAATAAATCAAATAAAAATCCAAAAGCATTGATAACAAAGATTTTGTGGTGATTTAATGTTTCATTATACAGCTTGCCATCATCAAACTCGTACCAAGGCATAAGTGTACAAAAATATGTGATTTGGATCAAATTTGGAAGGTGGTTAAAAGAGAATCAAATCAAATATCCAAGCATTGAAAGAGAGAGATTTGGACAGCAAATTCAAACCTAATGCATTGTGCAATACATAAGGGTCAGGTGCAGACCAAAATAAGGGTTGGAGATCAATTGGAGAGCAAGAACAAAGTTTGCAAAAATACCAAAAAAGTGTGAGATCGAAATCAAGTCTAGAGGCAGTTTCAAGGCTTGGTGTTGGTCTCAATCTCTTCTGGGCCATCTCCACAAGCGAAAGCAACCAAGACCATGTATTTTCAAGCTTCCCAGAGCACTGTAAGTCATCCACAGATTCACTCTATTCTTGAAATCGAAAAGCTTTATTCTTGCATCCATTGAGTAAAATAATTGCATATTCTGAATCTACACATCATTTGCAAGCTTTTGGTATTACTTGATTTCGTTTATCTGACCTATATCGTGATTCACCATAGCTAGGGTTTCTTGGAGTTTTTTTAGGGCTTTTTGTTACAGGAATAATTGGCCTTTGTGAAAGGTACTATCTTGTTCAGGGGATCAAGGCGAGTTCAACCATGGCACTAGCATCCATTTATTTTGCCTGGGGAAGGATTTAGAGTGAAGCTACGCTTTTAGCTGCGGATAAAAATCCGCAGGTAAAAGTTACATTTTTTAGAGGACAGGGACGAAGGCGTGTCGCTCCCTCATTTGTCCGTTCAAACCAGCACACCTTTTTTTATTTTTCTGGGCATTAATTTTGTTTTTATATATTATTATTAATTTGTATTGTATTAACGATTGAAACAACATTGCCTAGTGGTAACCACGTCAGTGCTCAAAGATCCAAAGGCTGGAGGTCAGGGGTTCGATCCCTGCCTCCAGTAACTTGCCATTTTCTTATTTATTTTCAGGGAATCCAGTGCACACGCCAGCTTGATGACCATCATACACTCTCACTATCCAACGCACCAGATGGCCAGATGGCCAGATCTGATGGCCAGCGTTGAAGGTGTACCATATGCCAAGTCAATGCACATGCATTGGATTACAGAAAGTCAACATGGACAAGCACAATTGGGCCAGAAAATGGATTTCTACACCTCCAAAAACAGGCCCATCTCATCCTTTTTTATATATTTTATTTTGTTTATTTATTTTATCTTATTTAATTTATTTACTAACCAATAACATAATTTCTTTTTATCAAAAAATCACAAAAAATATTTTTGTCCAATTAAAATTCAGAATTTTATTTTTTATTTAATAAATACTAATTAATTAATTAGGATGTTAATTAGGTAACTTTAATTTGTTTTTGCAAAGATTTAAAATTAATTAGAAATCATTAGGCTTTAACATAATTTAATTATTTTTATTTTCTTTCTTAAAATAATCAAAACTCCAAAAATATGTCATTAATTATTTTTCATTAATTAATTTATTTAATAATTAATTTAGTGTTTAATTTTAGGTCTTAATTTCTTTTCTTAAATAAAAACAACAAAAAAACCATTTTCTTTAATCGAAAGGGTCAAAACCCTAAATTCGCATTCGATCCAATTCACTTGCGTGATTTATTTTTCCTTATTCAATTATTGATGTATCTGCTCCTGGCTTGTAATAAATAATTAGGACATTTACTTTTTACCACTTTATTTTAATTTTAAAGGGTTGTCTTTGGCGATGTAAATACCCGACGCCTTGTAATAATTTAGTTTAAATTCCGCATTTTAATTCTGTCAATTATTCAACTGTTAGATGTTTGGTAATAGGGTTTGCATGACAAGAATGAATGTCTAATCTAAAATCAATTAGATCACCCTAAACATGTGCAAAAATAAAAATAACTGAAATCAACACACTCGCACATGTGCACTCCTAGGGTACACCCCACTTGGTTGCCTTCGTAAATGGTCATTGAGTATAAGTTGTTTTAGAGGTCGCCCTCTTGTCTAGAAGATCATAGTTGCCTCAAAATGGTTGCCTCAGATATCGTTGCCTCGAATAAATGATCTAAGACATTAGGGTTACCGCTAAGGCGTCCTAACATTGCTTTAGTGACCGTACGTCCCTTTCGAATTGACCCTTAAACTCCAACGACGGTGCTACCTACTCACTAATAGTGGGATATCATTGTTTAAAGGAAACAAACATAGAACAATTCCTTATTCGAGTAGGTAAATTAACTCTTAGATACTTGCTCATCCAAAACATAACTTTTTCACACTTACACTTCTTTTACGAACAAGTTTTCAAAAACACTTCATTACACTCTTGAAGACAGACGCAAGAGTTAAATCGAAGTTAAAACAAAAACTTTTCAAAACCCACAAGCACAAAGAAAACATTTTGAAAATGATGAGAAAGTACCTAAGAGCCCGTAGATAACTATAGATAGAAAGGGTGCTAATACCTTCCCTTTCTATAATCTACCCCCCGTACTCAGAAATATCTCGAAAAAGGAATTTTTCTGTGCTTTTTTTCCTTTTCTTGTTGGATAAAATAAAAGACGGTGGCGACTCTTGCTTACCGCAACATTTTGCAAAAACAAACGCAAAACACAAACTAGCATTTCTAAACAGTTCAATTCTTCCACCGTATCATAGAACTAGTGACTTAGCTGGGGACTAAATAAGTGGGGTGTACCTTAGGAATAGTTCATCATAATGTTTTCAATTGCTTGATTTGTATGCTTTATCTTTGTGGGTTTGAATCAGAGTTACTATAGATCCTAACCCGGATATGGGGAAACCTTTTAGGTAAGTAGCAATAGACTGTGAGGGAACTGTACGGTGTAGACCGATACCGTTGAAGCAGTAGCTACATTGGTGTGGCACTTTAGTTTGTACCGATATCCCTTTTGGTGGAACAAGGAGAATATGGGTCAGCTAAGGGGTCATTAAGCACCAACTGACCTTAGAACCTATAATTGACCAACTTGGCCATAGAAAAGTAGCAGTATGCTACACTCATTGAGACCAAACTCTCGCGATGATTCCGGCCGCAAGAAAAGGTTGCCAAACTGGAATTATGACCGATCGAGGGTGGTCAGTGATATTGAGATCCTCTAGAACCCGGTTACTATTACTAGGACAAGTTGAACCAACTAAACTGAAAGAGGGTAATACCTAAACTCCATGCCAACCTGAAATCTAAGGGTTGCTGTGTGACTTGCTTGCCCTTACCATGTTTGTTATCTGTGAATACTTGTGGTGTGTTTCTATCATAACATCATGCATCATGACATTGCATGCATCTTGCATCAAGACTAACCTATTTCAAAGACAAAGGGGATTCATCTTTGTTCTGTTTTGTAGGTCATGGCCTCTATGCGTATAAATACTATTCGGATCAGCTTTGTACAGATTCCTACTCAGCTTAGAGATTTGGTTTCTAAGGTTCCAGATACTTCCTCCTTTATCAGAAGACATGGTCACCTCCTTGGTTTTGTCACTTCCAAGATGGATGAGCAAATGTTGAGTGTCTTGTGCCAGTTCTTTGACCCATTGCACCACTGCTTCACCTTCCCCGACTATCAGTTGGTCCCTACTTTGGAAGAGTTCTCTGATCTACTTGGTATTTCTATTCTAGAGCAGACGCCATTTACAGGTTGGGAGAAAGCTCTTAGGCCAGAGGATGTTGCTACAGCCCTACATCTGACAAAGGCTGAGGTAATGTCTAATTGGGAGACTCGGAGTGGGACAAAAGGTTTCTTGGCTAAGTTCTTGGTTGATCAGGCTAATCAGTTTTGGGACAGTTTGGATTTTCAGGCATTCGAAGACATCCTGGCTCTTCTTATATATGGTCTGGTTTTGTTCCCTAATTCAGATTCTTTCGTCGACGTGAACGTAGTGAAGATCTTCATGTCCCGTAATCCTGTGCCCACTCTCTTAGGGGACATCCTGCATGCTCTTTGTAACACCCCTTCTAAATAACCCGCGAATATATTAATTAAATCAGAGTAACATGGAAAACAAGGATGTCACAATTCAAGATAAATATAAAACCTCAAATTTACAGTTGTCATGCTTTACTGAAGGAATTATTAAAATAAATATTCGAATCAACATCATGTTCTACACAACGGAAATATCTCAAAACCGGAATAACTTCACTTCATAAGTATTCCCAACATAAATTAAACAATAGAGTATAAAATAAAACTCGACATTCAAACGTTTCCCCCAGTGTTACAACCTATCAGAGCACGACACTGACACGCGGACTTAAAATAACATAGCTCTAGAGCCATCCTCACCAACTCCTGAGCTGCTAACTTTAATCTGAAATCATTAAAGTAAGGGTGAGATTTCTCATAATTAACATGCATTATAAGCTTCTCAATCAACAGTATATCACAAGCATATTATTTCACCCATTTTAGCATAAACTCAGATTAAACACATAGTTCCAATCATACAAGCCATTATGGCAAATCAATAACCAACCAAAGAATTGTAACACTGGAAGACATCCTAACATGTTAAAATTCCATGCAAACACAAATGCAGACACAATGCATGTGGTACCAATACGTGACCAAGTCACCCATCACTGATCCATCATCAACCGGATACAGCAACCATCGATTCGTCCATAACACTCGGACATGAATCCAGCCGAAGCAATCATCGATTCGTCCATAACACTCGGACACGAATCCAGCCTAACCACCCATCATCTCTCGGGTATCGGTTAACGGCAATATAAGTCAAATTCCACACAATGGGAATTAACTTCACCAAAACAATGCATATGCATGCACATCACCAGCATGCAACATCAAATCAGTCTATGAAATACATCAATTTATCATAACTGAACCAACCCAAAAGAAACATGATATCATTATCTATCATACACACATCAAACAGCATAAACATGCACTTCATCCACAAGGACCTGATACAATCAATTATCATGGATACACCATTGCATATACACCAAATATGCACATAATAACAAACTGCATAATCGGAAAGTCAACATCAAATCAACGGAATATGATCACAACATAATTACAAATAATGCCAAAACCAATATATCACATGATCACATCTCAATCATAATGGATAGCAGGCACAACACATAAGTATCAGTTCTCATTCACCAAATCAGAACAATTTACAAACGATTCTACATCATTCTCAAAATACCAAGTTTACAAAAATCGGGAATTTGACTCTTTTTATAATAATTTTCATAAAATAATATTTTTCTTATTTTATAAGATAGCATTTTAAATTTAAGAAATACTGCCGAAAACGGCACTCAAATCGGACTTACGGTTTGAAAGTTATGGATTTTCAAAGTTTAATATTTTTCAAAAAGTTACGTTTCTGGAAAATGTACTGGAACTCGGTTCCTACCCATACAGGAACCGGTTCCTACGTTGCAAAAGTCAGTTTCTTCACAAATTTACACTGGGAACCCGGTTCCTCCCCACTGGGAACCGATTCCTGCGACCTGAAAAATCAAAAACTGCTATTTTGACAGCATTTACTCATTCCAATCTCATCCAATTCATACCCATACGAATCCAACTCACAGCAATGTCAAAACAAGTTATAGTGCATGATTCCAATGAGATTATAACACACCATAACATCATACAATTTCCTCATAACATCCAATTGAATCAAAACATAAAATTCATGGGATTGGGGTTTGAATTTCATAAATCCTAAATTGGGATTCCTAACATGCTTAATCAATTCTATTGATCCCAAAATCTATAAGGCATATTATATTAAATAATCGAAATCACCCCTTACCTCGCGATGGTCCTTCGAATTCACGGCATTTGGCTTTTTCCTCTTTCTCTTCTCTTCTCCAATTTCATGTACAATGAGTTTCTCCCAAAACCTTCTTTTCCTTTTTCCTTTTTATCCTTCTTTTTCTTTTCCTTTTATTATTTTCCAAATAATAATAATAAATTAGTAATTATTTTAATATGGCTTTTTACTTCACACACCTCTAATTCAACTTTACACCCCCGGTCTTCCTTTTTAATTCCATAATTAATTCATCCATTTAATCCAAAATATTATTAATTAAGCCTTTAATTAATTTAATAATTAAATTCCTAATTATTTAACAATTGAATTAATTTGGGGTGTCACAACTCTCCCCTACTAAAAGAGTTTTCATCCTCGAAAACATACCTTAGACGAACAGTTCGGGATACGAGTCCTTCATCTGGCTCTCCAGCTCCCAAGTGACATTTCCATCTGCTGGTCCTCCCCAAGCCACTCTTACCAACGCGATCTCCTTGCCTCGCAACTGTTTCAACTTCCGATCCTCAATTCTCGCAGGTACCGCTTCCACAGTCAAATTCTCTTGTACCTGTATATCGTCTACACGAATCTCATGAGACAGATCAGCAATGTACTTCCTCAGCTGAGATACATGAAAAACATCATGAAAATTTGCAAGTGACGGCGGCAAAGCAATCTGATAAGCAACTTTCCCAACTCTCTTGGGAATCTGAAACGGACCAATAAAACGTGGAGTCAACTTCTTTGACTTCAAAGCTCGACCAATACCAGTCATCGGAGTAACTCGCATAAAAACATGTTCTCCTTCGCTAAACTCGAGATCTTTCCTCCTCTTATCGTGATAACTTTTCTGACGACTCTGAGAAGTTCTCATCTTCTCCTGAATCATCTTAATCTTTTCCGAAGTCTGTTGGACAATTTCCGGTCCAATCACAACACTCTCTCCAGATTCATACCAACACAACGGTGTCCGACACCTCCTACCATACAATGCCTCAAACGGAGCCATACCAATGCTCGAATGAAAACTATTGTTGTAGGTAAACTCAATCAATGGTAGATAATTATCCCAAGCTCCACCTTTATCCAACACACAAGCTCTTAACAAATCTTCCAACGACTGAATCGTTCTCTCCGTCTGACCATCTGTCTGTGGATGGTAAGCGGAACTCAAACGCAACTTAGTACCCAAAGCTTCTTGCAATCCCGTCCAGAATTTAGATGTAAACCTCGGATCTCGATCTGACACAATACTGGAAGGAATACCGTGCAAACTCACAATCTTCTCAACATACAATTCTGCCAACCTTTCCATCGGATAATCCATTCTTATCGGAATAAAGTGAGCAGATTTCGTCAATCGATCACCAATAACCCAGATAGAATCACAATTCTTCGATGTCCTTGGCAAACCAGACACAAAATCCATAGAGATTCCATCCCATTTCCATTCTGGAACAAACAACGGTTCCATCAATCCTGACGGTTTCTGATGCTCAATCTTCGACTTCTGACAAACTAAACAAGCATACACAAACTCAGCAATTTCCTTTTTCATTCCCGGCCACCAAAACAACTTCTTCAAATCATGGTACATTTTGGTAGCACCAGGATGAATACTCAATCCACTACGATGTCCTTCTTCCAAAATACTCTTCCTAATCTCTGCAACATCCAGAACACACACCCTATTACCAAATCTCATAACACCATTCTCATCAATCCGGAACTCGCCTCCTTGACCTTGATTGATCAATGTCAATTTATCAACTAACCCAACACCGGACTTCTGTCCATTCAGAATTTCTTCCAGAATACCACTAGTCAGTATCAACATACCCAATTTCACACTATTCAGAGTAGTTTCACATACCAAACTTAAATCTCTGAACTGCTCAACCAAATCTAACTCACGGACCATTAACATCGACATATGCAAGGACTTCCTACTCAAAGCATCCGCAACAACGTTTGCCTTACCAGGATGGTAATTTAAACCGAAATCATAATCCTTTAGAAATTCTAACCATCTCCTCTGCCTCATATTCAACTCTTTCTGATCAAAGAGATACCTCAGACTTTTGTGATCACTGAACACCTCAAACCGAGAACCATATAAATAGTGCCTCCACAACTCCAAAACAAACACAACAACTGCCAACTCCAAATCATGAGTCGGATAATTCCTTTCATGTACTTTCAATTGTCTCGAAGCATAAGCCACCACCTGCTTATCTTGCATCAACACACCACCTAATCCCATTAATGATGCGTCACAATACACAACAAAAGACTTAGTCGGATTTGGCAAAATCAAGATCGGAGCACTTGTCAACCTCCTTTTCAGCTCTTGAAATCCTTTCTCACATTCAACATCCCAAACAAACATCTGACCCTTCCTGGTCAACTTAGTCAACGGTAACGCTAATTTGGAAAATCCTTCTATAAACTTCCTGTAATAACCTGCAAGACCCAGAAAACTACGGATCTCAGAAGCATTCTTCGGCGCTTCCCACTGAGATACTGCTTCTACCTTTGTAGGATCCACAACAATTCCATTCTTGGAAATTACACGGCCAAGAAAACTTACTTCACTTAACCAGAATTCACACTTGGACAACTTTGCATAAAGCTTCTTCTCTTTCAACAATTCCAACACAACTCTGAGATGTTCTGCATGCTCTTCATCGCTCTTCGAATAAATTAGAATATCATCAATGAACACCACCACAAACTTATCAAGATACAGATGAAATATCCTGTTCATATACTCCATGAAAACACCAGGTGCATTAGTAACTCCAAACGGCATAACAGAATACTCGTAATGTCCATACCTCGTTCTAAATGCAGTTTTCTGAATATCTTCCGACTTCACACGAATCTGATGATATCCAGATCTCAGATCAATCTTACTAAATACACAAGCTCCAACTAGTTGATCCATCAAATCATCGATCCTCGGCAAAGGATACCGATTCTTGATTGTAACTTTATTCAGCTGTCTGTAATCAACACATAATCTCATTGAACCTTCTTTCTTCTTAACCAACAACACCGGAGCACCCCACGGCGAAACACTCGGACGAATAAACTTCGTCTCAAACAAATCCTCAAGTTGACTCTTCAACTTTCTCAATCTAGAAGCAGACCTCTTATAGGCATCCTCGAATTCGAACTAGTTCTAGTAACAAAACCCATTAAGACTTCACCTTGCACTCTCACACCGTTCCACTTACTTCATCACGTAACACTTCATAAAAAAAATTACATCCAATAGGTCACATGCCTTTATCTTGCTCTCGCCGAGATCTAAATCTCTCGTTACGCAAACCATAACGCTTCTCTTCTTGCCGACTCAACTAATTTCACACACTGTAAAGCTGGCACAATAAGTACATCCCATCCAACGCGATCCCGACTACCATCAACAAGAGATTAAGGGTGATCAGTTCCTCAATTTGTCAATAGATAGTCAACAATCATGAGGTGGCATCAACCATCGTTACCAAACCACAAAAACATCTTCAATCTTACCCTTCAAGCTACTTAAACATAACCATGCTTGAAGCATCAACTGCTCGGCAATACTTACATCTTACAATCAGCGGTATACTGAACCAACCTCTTGCACAAAACTTCAGAGAAGAAACTTCTCCCCCACTTATTTCACACGTACCTCTGCAGACAACGAAAAGGAAACAATCAAGTACCGACAGTGTTTCACACACATGTCACATACCAAAAGGGAGTAAACACATAAACAACCTGGCTGATAGACCGACCTGCTCTGATACCACTATTGTAACACCCCTTCTAAATAACTCGCGAATATATTAATTAAATCAGAGTAACATGGAAAACAAGGATGTCACAATTCAAGATAAATATAAAACCTCAAATTTACAGTTGTCATGCTTTACTGAAGGAATTATTAAAATAAATATTCGAATCAACATCATGTTCTACACAGCGGAAATATCTCAAAACCGGAATAACTTCACTTCATAAGTATTCCCAACATAAATTAAACAATAGAGTATAAAATAAAACTCGACATTCAAACATTTCCCCCAGTGTTACAACCTATCAGAGCACGACACTGACACGCAGACTTAAAATAACATAGCTCTAGAGCCATCCTCACCAACTCCTGAGCTGCTAACTTTAATCTGAAATCATTAAAGTAAGGGTGAGATTTCTCATAATTAACATGCATTATAAGCTTCTCAATCAACAGTATATCACAAGCATATTATTTCACCCATTTTAGCATAAACTCAGATTCAACACATAGTTCCAATCATACAAGCCATTATGCACAAATCAATAACCAACCAAAGAATTGTAACACTGGAAGACATCCTAACATGTTACAATTCCATGCAAACACAAATGCAGACACAATGCATGTCGTACCAATACGTGACCAAGTCACCCATCACTGATCCATCATCAACCGGATACAGCAACCATCGATTCGTCCATAACACTCGGACATGAATCCGGCCGAAGTAATCATCGATTCGTCCATAACACTCGGACACGAATCCAACCTAACCACCCATCATCTCTCGGGTATCGGTTAACGGCAATAAAAGTCAAATTCCATACAATGGGAATTAACTTCACCAAAACAATGCATATGCATGCACATCACCAGCATGCAACATCAAATCAGTCTATGAAATACATCAATTTATCATAACTGAACCAACCCAAAAGAAACATGATATCATTATCTATCATACACACATCAAACAGCATAAACATGCACTTCATCCACAAGGACCTGATACAATCAATTATCATGGATACACCATTGCATATACACCAAATATGCACATAATAACAAACCGCATAATCGGAAAGTCAACATCAAATCAACGGAATATGATCACAACATAATTCCAAATAATGCCAAAACCAATATATCACATGATCACATCTCAATCATAATGTATAGCAGGCACAACACATAAGTATCAGTTCTCATTCACCAAATCAGAACAATTTACAAACGATTCTACATCATTCTCAAAATACCAAGTTTACAAAAATCGGGAATTCGACTCTTTTTAAAATAATTTTCATAAAATAATATTTTTCTTATTTTATAAGATAGCATTTTAAATTTAAGAAATACTGCCGAAAATGGCACTCAAATCGGACTTACGATTTGAAAGTTATGGATTTTCAAAGTTTAATATTTTTCAAAAAGTTACGTTTCTGGAAAATGTACTGGAACTCGGTTCCTACCCATACAGGAACCGGTTCCTACGTTGCAAAAGTCAGTTTCTTCACAAATTTACACTGGGAACCCGGTTCCTCCCCACTGGGAACCGATTCCTGCGACCTGAAAAATCAAAAACTGCTATTTTGACAGCATTTACTCATTCCAATCTCATCCAATTCATACCCATACGAATCCAACTCACAGCAATGTCAAAACAAGTTATAGTGCATGATTCCAATGAGATTATAACACACCATAACATCATACAATTTCCTCATAACATCCAATTGAATCAAAACATAAAATTCATGGGATTGGGGTTTGAATTTCATAAATCCTAAATTGGGATTCCTAACATGCTTAATCAATTCTATTGATCCCAAAATCTATAAGGCATATTAAATAATCGAAATCACCCCTTACCTCGCGATGGTCCTTCGAATTCACGGCATTTGGCTTTTTCCTCTTTCTCTTCTCTTCTCCAATTTCACGTACAATGAGTTTCTCCCAAAACCTTCTTTTCCTTTTTCCTTTTTATCCTTCTTTTTATTTTCCTTTTATTATTTGCCAAATAATAATAATAAATTAGTAATTATTTTAATAGGGATTTTTACTTCACACACCTCTAATTCAACTTTACACCCCCGATCTTCCTTTTTAATTTCATAATTAATTCATCCATTTAATCCAAAATATTATTAATTAAGCCTTTAATTAATTTAATAATTAAATTCCTAATTATTTAACAATTGAATTAATTTGGGGTGTCACACTCTTTATGCCCGTACTGCTCGGAAACGGGGAACCCTTATGTGTTGTGCACCATTACTGGCGAGGTGGTTTATTTCTCACCTCCCCAAATCTGTTTTGAAGAACAAGGAAGGTATGGGATGGGCCTACAGGATTATGTCCCTTGCTCACACAGACATCATCTGGAGCACTAAAGACATGGAAGAAGTAGCTGTTATTGACCGGTGCGGAGAATACCCCAATATTCCTTTACTTGGAATTAGGGGAGGGATCACCTATAATCCTTGTCTGGCCTTATGACAGTTTGGGCGAGCTAGAAAGGATGGTCCTCATGAGTTGCTGATTCCGAGCATTGTCTTTGACTACCAAGGGGATAGTGAAGAACATCTCCGCAGGTTCATACGAGCTTGGAATAGGGTTAACAGGTCTGATCCCCATGAGCTAGGAGCGAAGACTTCTCTTCCAATGGAGCCATATCTCCGGTGGGTTTGGGCCCGTGCCCAAAAGCTGGGAATGTCGTACGAAGCTGTCTTACCGGTAATTGTTGAGAGTACTGATTGAGAAGAGGTTTCTCATACTGTCCTCCATCCATACATGCCTACTGACATTGAGGCATTAAAGAGGTCGTGGATGCAGTTGAGAGAAGAACAGGATACTTACAGAGAAAATTATCATGAGCAGGAGCGGGAGATTCTAAAGCTTACAAGACAGCTGGAGAATGAGAAGGTCCTCAATGACTATGTCAGCACCAACGGAAAACGACCATGGGAGCACTGATGTCCTTTGTTATTTCTAGTTTTGATTTACTTTTCAGTTTTCCTCTTTGTAACGCCTTAAAGGCATTTGTCAAACATTGTTTCAAGTTTTTAATCTAATAAAAGTGTGTTTCATTTTGGTTTACGAATTTGAATCCCTAAAGTCTATGAAATCATATCATATGCATTCCATTCCCATGCACCTCATAACAGGTACCCTTACAGGTCTCTTATCTTCTTCGCTGTTTATTTCAGCGCGCGTCATGTCTGCTGAAACATCCACTGAGCAAGCTATTAAGGCTCTTCAAGCTCAAAACGCTCAGTTCCAGGAAATGTTCATGAACCTGGCCAAGGGGCAGAAAGATCTGAAGACTCTTATCTTGAAGGATAAGAAAAATAAGAAGAAGAAGACGGTCCTCCTGAATATGGGTCATAGGTTTGGAAACAGGTTATGGGAGGAAGTTGATTTGTCTCACTCATCTGGAGGGGGAGGAAATCAGGAAGAAAGGAGGGCTCATAGCCCTGTGGTTTCTGACAACGAGACTGACTTTGATGAAGACCAGTATCCTTCTGCCGAGGATAGGTATAAACAACTTGAAGACCGGTTAAGTGCGATAGAGATCCAGAAGATACCTGGATTGGACTTTGGTGAGTTAGTTTTGGCATCTGGGGTGGTGATTCCCCACAAGTTCAAAGCACCAGTCTTTGCTAAGTACGACGGGTTCTCCCGCCGAAAACTACACCTCTGTTCGTATGTTAGAAAGATTCAGCCATATACCGCTGACAGGAACCTTTGGATCCACTTCTTTCAAGATAGTCTTCTAGGGACTCAACTTGAGTGGTTCTATCAGCTAGAAGGAGCTAGTGTCCGTAACTGGGAGGACCTTGCTGCTGCTTTTTACAAGCAGTACCAATACAATACCGACCTTGCTCCTACGCGTACCCAACTTCAGGGTATGTCTATGGGTGCGAGCGAAGGTTTTAAAGATTACGCTCAGAAGTGGAGAGATCTTGTAGGTAGAGTCCAACCCCCGCTGGCTGACAGGGAGTTAGTGGATATGTTTCTGGGGACCTTGTCTGGTCCGTTTTTCAACCATCTCATCGGAAGTTCATCGTCAGGTTTTGCTGAGTTAATTATGACTGGGGAAAGAATTGAAGCCAATATCAAGAGCGGCAAGTTATAGAAAGGTGCTTCATCGAGAACCGAGAAGAAGCCCTTTAAGAAGGAGTCTAGTGCAGTTTACAGCTCTAGAAATCATATTCGACCCGAGCACCGCCAAGCAGTTAATGTGGTAGTTATTTCAAGACCAACTGTTGCCACACAATGCAACCCTCAGCCCAGGGCAGAGAGGCCTCAAAGGCAGTTTACTCGGCTCAGCATGTCCTTATCTCAAATTCTGCCACAGTTGTTGAAGACTAACTTGGTGATTCCGAGGGAAGCTCCGAAGAATCCCAACACCACCTCACCGTTGTACAATCCAAACGCCCGCTGTGCTTATCACTCTGATAGCCCGGGGCACGATACCAATAATTGCTGGGCCATGAAGAGTAAGATACAAGACCTGATTGATGCTAAGGAGATTGAATTTGAAGCGCCTGAAAATCCTAATGTCATAACGGCTCCTATGCCAAAACATGATACGGGAGTAAATGCTATTGGGGATGATGACTTGGAAGAATCTGAGTTTGACAGCTGGATCTACCCCACTACCAACAGTGGCTTGAACAATTGGACGGCAAAGGATTCTATGCCCGTTTATTTTACACAGTAATAGACTTTTGTTTCGAATTTGTAACAGACAATTTTTAAAACTTTACGGCCCGGTGCCTTACCCGAGACACCGTGGCTTTGTTTGTGAGGGCTTTATGTGTGTCATTTTCATATATCATTAATAAAAGCATTGGACGTTTTCTTGCATTTAAAATTTTGCGCTCCTTGTTTTTCTTTTTTATCTTGCAAAACAACTATTTTTCACACACTCACATATACATGTCTGAATCCACTATGGATCCCACTGATAACAATTCTGCTTCTGCCGGTTATGACTTCGAAAGTCCGATCAACCAAGCCGAGGACGAAGGTGAGGATGATTGCGAAGTGCCTGGTGAACTTGCTAGATTGTTACTTCAGGAAGAGAGGGCCATACAGCCGCATGAAGAGCCAGTGGAAACTGTTAGAACAAAGTTTGAATCTACTACCCTATATTTAAGTTTTGATGATAACAAAGTGAAAAGATATAGTATTTATAAGTTTCATGTATGAACTATCTGCTGCCTAAAATTATTATGTTCTGACTTGCAGATACTCTGATTGATATAAGCAAGATCACATCTATTCAGCATCAGAACTTGATTTCAGACACCAGCATCAGAAGTTGCCATATCAGAATGTCAGAATCAGATGATCAACTCACGTACATGCTGAAGCCTGATGAACAAGACTGCGCTCAACACTCTGATAAAGAAACACAACAGTTCATCAGCAGCGAAGCAGAGTCAGAATGAGCCAAGCCAGAACTTGCATTAAGTAAGCAACAGTACTGTGCATTGAAAGCAAATTAATTCCAACGGCCTCATTCCAGACAAGATCTGCTCAATAAGGAAAGTTTGTTATTAGCATTGAATCAAGAATATTGCATCCAACGTTCATCATCTCAGTGCTATATAAACAAGACTTTGAAGATTGAAATGGCTAATGCTCTCAAAATCTCTACATGCACAAAAGCTAATCATAATCTTCTTTCTCTCAGTTTTGCTAAACCACACATTCTGATATTCTATCATTGTTTAGCAATCTAGTTTCTAAGCTTCAATTTGTGTATACATCACAGTTGTGATACAGTTTTGTAGAAAACATCCACACACTTAGTTTTATCTCTTTGTAAGAAAGTGTTACCTTGACAAACCGGGTTGTGGTTTGGATCAAGAAGGCTTTAGCAGTTGTTAAAGCAGTCTGTAATATTCAGTTGAATATAGTGGATTAAGACCTCGTTGGAGAGAGGCGAAATCACCTTGACGGGTGGACTGGAGTAGTTTGAGATCAAACGAACCAGGATAAAAATATCTTGTTCATTGCATTAGATTTCAGTTTTACAATTCAACCCCCCCTTCTTGTGTTTTTCACCACTTCAATTGGCATCAGAGCGCCTGGTTCTGAGCTAAAACACTTAACCGTGTCAGTACAAGATCCAGCGTCAGAAAAACACAATGGCAGGAAACAATTCTCACATCAGCAATGACAACAATGAGGACAGAGACAGATTCAGTGGCAAACCTCCAGTCTTTGATGGAGAAAACTTTGATTACTGGAAAGACAGAATTGAAAGCTTCTTTCTGGCACATGATGCTGATCTGTGGGATATGGTGACAGATGGATACACGCACCCTGTGAATGCAAGTGGTCAGAAGATTGATAGAAAAACAATGTCTGATCAACAAAAGCGTGACTTCAAGAATCACCACAAGGCCAGAACCATCCTCCTCAGCGCCATCTCCTATACTGAGTATGAAAAGATCTCCAACAGAGACACGGCAAAGAATATTTTTGACTCACTCAGAATGACGCATGAGGGCAACGTTCAGGTCAAAGAAACAAAAGCTCTGGCGCTCATTCAGAAGTATGAGGCGTTCAAAATGGAAGAATCTGAATCCATTGAAACCATGTTCTCTAGATTCCAGATTCTGGTAGCTGGTCTCAAAGTTCTGGACAAAGGATACTCTACTGCTGACCATGTCAAGAAAATCATCAGAAGTTTACCCAAGCAGTGGAGACTTATGGTTACAGCTCTGAAGCTAGCTAAAGATCTTAACAAAATCACTCTGGAGGAACTTATCAGCTCCCTCAGAAGTCATGAGATAGAGCTAGAAGCTGATGAGCCTCAAAAGCAAGGTAAGCCTTTAGCATTAAAATCTAACAGAAAATTTGAGTCTAAAGTTTTGCAGGCAGTTGAAGAAACATCTGATGGATCCTCATCAGAAGAAGACGAACTCTCCCTTCTCTCCAGAAGAGTAAATCAACTGTGGAAGCAAAGACAAAGGAAGTTCAGGAATCCCAGAAGATCTGATCAGAACGAGTCTTCTTCCAGATACAGAAGGACAGATTCTTCCTCTGGATACAGAAGATCTGAAGGCTCCTCCAGTAGCAAAAAGCCAAACACCAAAGACATCATCTGCTATGAGTGCAATGAGCAAGGACACTATAAGAGTGACTGCCCAAAGCTTCAGAGGGAAAAGCCCAAAAAGAAGTTTGGAAGAGAGAAGAAGAAAAGTCTCATGGCTACATGGGATGACTCTGACTCGTCTGAAGCTGACTCAAAATCAGATGATGAAAGGGAAAACATAGCTCTCATGGCTAACATTTCAGAAGATAGTGAAGCTTCTGAATCAGACTCAGAATCAGACACTGAAGAGGTATTTCCTAACTTTGCTGTTAACTTTACAAAGGCTGAACTTGCTGAAAGCCTTAATGAGATTCTGGAACGTTATCAGCAAATTAGAGCTAAATTCAGAGACCTGAAAAGGAATCTTGAATCTGACTCTAATAAGACTGAGAGTCTCAAATTGGAAAATTCTGAGCTGAGAAATAAGATTTCAAAATTAGAAAACACTTTACAAAACTCTCAGAAGGAACCAGTTTCTGAAACTCCCAGCAACGCTGATGAGACCATCAAGGAGTATGATCACAGTTTCCAGAAGTTCCTAGCTAAAAGCATAGATAGAAGCAGAATGGCTTCAATGATCTATGGAGTTAGCAGAAACGGCAGGAAAGGAATAGGATACCAAGGTAAGGTTCCTACACCAAAGAATGTCATGGACTTAACCATTAAACACACTCCTCTGAATTCACATTTTGTATATGGTCACACACATGATATCAAATACACTAGCAGTAAGCACTCTGTGAAACCAAAATTCAACCAGAGTTTTGGTAAAACTAACAAATCAGGACCCAAGAAAATCTGGGTACCTAAGGATAAAATAATACATGTTGCAGATATCTTTAGCAGCAAGTCAGAAACACCAGTCATGGTACCTGGACTTTGGCTGCTCACGACACATGACGGGAAGAAGGCATATGTTCCAAAGCCTGGAACTTAAGCCTGGAGGCCACGTTGGCTTTGGAGGCAATCAGAGGGGAAAGATAATTGGCTCTGGAACTGTAGGTAATGGAAATCTTCCCTCTATTAATAATGTTCTACTAGTAGATGGATTGATGCATAATCTGTTATCCATAAGTCAATTAAGTGATAACGGTTATGATATAATCTTTAATCAAAAATCATGTAAAGCTGTTAGTCAGAAAGATGGGACTATCCTGTTTAATGGTAAGAGGAAAAACAACATTTACAAAATCAAACTTTCTGAACTAAAGAGTCAGAATGTAAAATGTCTTCTGTCTGTTAACAACGAGCAGTGGATCTGGCACAGAAGATTGGGGCATGTTAGTATGACAAGAATATCTCAGATTAACAAACTCAATCTGGTCAGAGGACTTCCTAATTTGAAGTTCAATTCAGATGCTCTGTGTGAAGCATGTCAGAAAGGCAAATTTGCAAAACCTTCTTTTAAATCCAAAAATGTTGTTTCTACCTCTAAGCCATTAGAACTTCTGCACATTGACTTATTTGGACCAGTTAAAACTGCTTCAGTCAGTGGTAAGAAGTATGGGTTAGTAATCGTAGATGACTATAGCAGATGGACATGGGTAAAGTTCTTAAGACACAAGGACGAGTCACACTCTGTGTTTGTTACCTTCTGTAACCAAGTTCAGAATGAAAAGGATCTTAGAATCGTTAAAGTCAGAAGTGATCATGGTGGAGAATTTGAAAACAAAGATTTTGAGTCATTCTTTAATGACAGAGGCATTCTGCATGATTTCTCTTGTCCTAGAACTCCCCAACAAAATGGAGTTGTAGAACGAAAGAACAGAACATTGCAAGAAATGGCCAGAACCATGATCAATGAGACAAACGTTGCTAAGACCTTCTGGGCAGAGGCAATAAACACAGCGTGCTACATTCAGAATAGAATCTCAATAAGACCTATTCTGGAAAAGACTCCATATGAATTGTGGAAGAACAGAAAGCCCAACATTTCATATTTTCATCCATTTGGATGTACTTGCTTTATATTAAATACAAAGAATTATTTGAACAAGTTTGACTCTAAAGCACAGAAGTGTATTATGTTAGGATACTCTGAACGCTCAAGAGGGTACAGAGTATACAATACAGAAACACAGATTGTGGAAGAATCAATCAGTGTTCGTTTTGATGATAAGCTTGACTCTGAAAAGTCAAAGAAGAATGAAGTTTTTGCAGGTATAGAAATTGAATTTGCAGGTTCTGAAGACAAGTCATCAGAAGCTCTCAACACAGACATTCCTTCAACGTCTGAAAGGAGCACTGCTAGCAATCCTACAACAGCTGCTGATCAACCTCAGAAGAGATTACCCAGAAGCATCTTGGATCACCCAGAAGAGACTATCCTAGGAAGAAAGGAAGATCCAATCAGAACAAGAGCAAGCTTCAGAAACTCTGAAGAAACACTTATGGGACTTGTGTCTCTGATTGAACCTTCTTCTATTGATGAAGCACTTCTGGATAATGACTGGATTCTGGCAATGCAAGAAGAGCTGAATCAATTCACCAGAAACGACGTATGGGATCTCGTTCCCAGACCAAAAGGATTCAACGTCATTGGAAGAAGATGGGTGTTCAGAAACAAGCTAAATGAACAAGGTGAAGTCATCAGAAACAAGGCACGACTGGTTGCACAATGTTATAGTCAGCAAGAGGGGATAGACTATACATAAACCTTTTCCCCAGTCGCCAGGTTAGAATCTATCAGACTTTTAATTTCATTTGCTGTTAATAGAGGCATCACTCTGTATCAGATGGATGCCAAAAGTGCATTCTTAAATGGTTATATAGAAGAAGAAGTTTATGTACACCAACCCCCAGGTTTTGAAAATACAAAACATCCAGAACATGTTTTCAAACTAAAGAAGTCACTGTATGGTCTGAAACAAGCTCCCAGAGCTTGGTATGAAAGGCTAAGTAACTTTCTGCTAGAAAATGAATTCACCAGAGGGAAAGTGGACACTACTCTATTCTGTAAATCAGTTAAGAGTGACATCTTAGTCTGTCAAATTTATGTTGATGATATTATTTTTGGTTCTACTAATCCTTCTCTTGGAAGAAAATTTGTTAAGTGTATGCAGGCAGAATTTGAGATGAGCCTCATGGGGGAACTGAAATTCTTTCTAGGAATTCATATCAATCAAACTCCAGAAGGAACTTACATTCATCAGAGCAAATACATCAAAGATCTTCTGAAGAAATTTGACCTCTCAGAATGTAAGCCATCAAAGATTCCAATGCATCCCACGTGCATTCTGGAAAGAGAAGAGGTAAGCAAAAATGTAGAACAGAAAGTCTACAGAGGTATGATTGGTTCTCTCCTCTATCTGACTGCTTCAAGACCTGACATATTATTCAGTGTTTGTATCTGTGCTAGATTCCAATCAGATCCTAGAGAATCTCACTTAACAGCTGTTAAGCTAATTTTCAAGTATCTGAAAGGTACTACTAATCTGGGTTTGTTTTATAGAAAATCTAGTGATTACAGCTTAGTAGGCTACTGTGATGCTGATTTTGCTGGAGACAGAGTGGAACGTAAAAGTACTTCTGGAAGCTGCCAGTTTCTGGGAGAAAATCTGATCTCTTGGTCCAGCAAAAGGCAATCAACAATTGCTCTATCAACAGCAGAAGCTGAGTACATAGCAGCAGCAGGATGTAGCACACAAATGCTCTGGATGAAAAGTCAGCTTGAAGACTTCCAGATTTTTGAGAGTAACATTCCTATACTTTGTGATAATACTTCTGCTATTTGCTTAAGTAAGAATCCCATTTTAAGTTCTAGAGCTAAGCATATAGAAATAAAACATCACTTCATTAGGGACTATATTCAGAAAGGTATTTTGAACTTAAAATTTATAGATACAGACCATCAATGGGCTGATATCTTTACTAAACCCCTTTCAGAAGATAGGTTTAATTTCATTCTGAAACATCTCAGCATGAAAGTGTGTCCAGAGTGAAAATGTTTTAATTCCATATATTTACCTTCAGAATGTAATTGTTTTACTGTGAACTTCTGATCAATCTCCTTTCAGAAAGATAGAACATGCAGATTGTATCAGATGCAAGTCTAAAGATCTGAGAGTCTAAGCTCAAAGACAGACGTGCTGATCACTACATAAAACAAGTGTCATCCAATCATCAGCATATCTCTGAAGCAGAACGCGTGCACGCTTCTGAGAAGGCAAAGCGCTGATTGGGTGCATTGAGACACATGTCTGGTAACCGTTTTTAAGTATCTTTCTCAAATCCCCCAAAATCAGCAAGCATTTAATGAAAAGTAATCATGCTTTTAAAATGCAATCATGATTTTTCTCTCTCTTAAAAAACGTTTATCTTTTCAAAATAGTTTTGAAAACTCTATTTAAGCACATTAATCTCTCATTCTCATTCTTTACGTTTTCTCACTGATACTCAAGCATCTTCTGCATATTTCTGTGTTCATCTCTTGCAAAACCTATTTTCCTCAGTTTATTCTCAAAACCCTTTTAGTGTGAACATGGCAACCTCCAGCAGTGCTTCTGCAGGTCCTCAGAAGAAAGCATCATCTGAGCAATATCAAGTGCCATTCAGAACTCTCCTCACTCTTGTGAAGAATCTTGAAGTGCTTTCTGAATTAATCATTGATTTTGGAAGCTTGAAGGAGAACGGATTTGACCTAACTGAAGAAGTTAGGGCTCAGAAGTGGGAAAGGTATTTTGACAGGTTGGTTGGACCAACATTCCCAATGCTAGTCAAGGAATTCTGGATTCACGCCAAGGCTTCAACACATCTAGTCACCTCCTTTGTTATGGGGAAGAAGATTGTGATCACTGAGGATCACATTGCAAGGCTAATCGGTTACAGTGGCGGTGGCGTCCGTTGTGTGGACATGGCTGAAAGATGTGCTGATGTAGGTGTGATAGCTGCAAGGATTTTCACTCATGGGGTGCCCAACAACAAGATTAAAGATCTGAAGGATCATTACAGAGTGTGGGCTAAGATAATTCTGGGGTGCTTCAACCACAGGAAACCAACCAGTTCTCCTGATTACATAAATGTGGATCAGCAGTTTCTGATCTACTTTATTGATCAGAAGGTAAAGATCAACTGGCTCACTTCCTGTTCAACCACCTCAGAACAAGTGTGAAGGAAACCAGGGAAGAAGAAAGAACCAAGAGGGATTGGATACCTTTTGGAAGGTTGATATCAGATATTATGACAGAGAATAGGCTGATTGAGCATCTGATAGAAGCTCAAGAGCTAAGCACTATTGAACCAACAGTTGGGAAACCTCTGAATGCAAAGAACTTGAAGAAGATGAAGCTGATAGAGAATATTCAGAAGGAACCCAGAGCTACTCCTATTGCTGATATCACCAGCAGAAGAGTGCCTCTGAGTGACTTTCCGTTATTTTCTGAAATTGAATCCAAACCAGAGGTGGTTCTCAGGTACTTGGATGCGTGCAAGGCAGATGGTTCAGATCCAAATCTGATTATCAAAGCTCTGCATCAACCTCAGCAAGAAGTGACTCTGAAGAAGACGAAGAAGAGGAAGGCACCATCAGAAGGATCATCCCAGCAGACACCCAGGAAAAGAGGTAATTCATTTGCTGCTTCTGTTTTAAATTCTTCTACTATTCCAGCATCTATTCCTCCTCAAACCTCTCATAGAATCTCAATCCCCATCCCTACCATAGATGAAACTGTATCAGAAGAGGACCCTTCTGAGGCATTAAAACTCAGAAGACCCAGAACCAAACATCCCAAACAACCAACAATCTCAACAACATCAGCAATTGACCAAGTGCTGTCTGACATTGATCAACACACCTCTGATCAACCAATCTCTGAACCACAAACTGTTCCTCCTCCACAACCAGAACAACAACAACCACTCTCATCAATTCCATAAGAACCCATTATCCCTGAACAATCAGAAATTCCAACAACTTCTCCTCAACCAGCAATTCTGTCTCCCTCTCCCCAACCAGAAATTAATCCACCATCACCTCAAACAGAGTTTCATCACTCTGAAACTCCTTCTCCTCAACCATCTGAACCTCATTCACCTCAACCATCACCTTTGGCAATCCAGCTGCCAGGTGGAACAACTATCACCTTAGCACAATTGCCATCCTCATCAGAATCTACACCACCAAATACTCCCAAAACACCACCCAGTCCAATCATAATCTCTGATTCTGATACTCCATCTCCAAAACAAACAGCTGCTCAGAAAACCTCCGAAAACCCCAACATGACTTTCATAGACTTAACCAGTCTTGACCGTCTTGCTGATCTGAAACACAAAATTGCCATCCCAAAACCAAAACAACCAGATGTTGGCTCTGGTATTATGAATTTTGAAACAGGTGTGCTGCAATGGATTGCTTCTTTGAAGCAAGTCTGTCCTAGAATGATTGACCCAGCTGCTTCTGATCAGCTCTGGTCACAATTCAGACTTTGGGTACGTGCTGAAGCCCTCAAGTTGCAGGATATCAACTATGAGCAGGCACAACAAAATTTCAGCAAGCTTCTGAATGAAGTTGGAAGTCAGCTTCTGAAAGAAGACGTGCTCCCTCTGGATAGTGAACCTTGGTCTGAGAAACAGCAAGCTGCAAAGGTGTAATCAGAAGAAGACAAGACCATTCAAGCTGAAGAAAGTCAAGTAGAAGATGTTGCTGAAAGCTCTCAGAAGCTTCCTGCTTCTGATGCTTCTCAAGCTGCCTTGGACAGGCAGACTTTGGAAGAACTAAGGCTGAATGACATGCGTCTGCAGCAGCGGATGGATGAAAGCGATCAGAAGATGAAAGAGAGAATGGATGTGCAGGATAGTAAGATTGACACTGTTGTCAGCATGGTGCACAAGCAGAATGAGACTGCTGAAAAGATCCAAGCCATGCTGGAGAACCTGTTCACACGCTTGCCTCCTCAACCTTAGTCTCTTTTTTCATTCATGTCCTTTTTCATGCTTTCCTTGATTTTCTGATGTACTGTTTGAATATGTTTTGTACTATTTTCTTGTTTTGATTCTGAACTATCTTAATATGATTAGTTTTTCTGATCTTAATTGTTTTAGCACATCACCTACACTTTTTGATTGCTGACAAAAAGGGGGAGAACAAGAATGATATTTTAATCAATAACGGCTAACTAGACAGAAATTCTCAAACATTCTAACTCTATTACTTGAAAATGTTTTTTCTGTTTTGCTTAAAGTCTACAGGTACAAGGAAGCTCCTGGACACTCTGAAGACTAGAAGCTCTGAAGCTCTGATCACTATGAAGTTCTGATCCGCTCTGATATTCTGATCCAAAGCAAAGCTCTGACAAGAAAAGCTCTGAAGCTCTGCTCTAACATAAAGCTTCTGATAAGTCAAAGACTCTGATACTCTGATGTTCAAAGAAAGGCAAAAAGATCTGATCCTGAAGAACACGTGTAATCAAAGGGAAGTAATAAACTCAGGGGGAGTATCTCTCACTCTGATATCTCTTTACTCCTTATCCTTTTACTTCTTACTCTGATACATATCTCAGATACCTTTTCACGTTATTTTCATTTAAAAATATCTAGTTTTTGTCATCATCAAAAAGGGGGAGATTGTTAGAACAAAGTTTGAATCTACTACCCTATATTTAAGTTTTGATGATAACAAAGTGAAAAGATATAGTATTTATAAGTTTCATGTATGAACTATCTGCTGCCTAAAATTATTATGTTCTGACTTGCAGATACTCTGATTGATATAAGCAAGATCACATCTATTCAGCATCAGAACTTGATTTCAGACACCAGCATCAGAAGTTGCCATATCAGAATGTCAGAATCAGATGATCAACTCACGTACATGCTGAAGCCTGATGAACAAGACTGCGCTCAACACTCTGATAAAGAAACACAACAGTTCATCAGCAGCGAAGCAGAGTCAGAATGAGCCAAGCCAGAACTTGCATTAAGTAAGCAACGGTACTGTGCATTGAAAGCAAATTAATTCCAACGGCCTCATTCCAGACAAGATCTGCTCAATAAGGAAAGTTTGTTATTAGCATTGAATCAAGAATATTGCATCCAACGTTCATCATCTCAGTGCTATATAAACAAGACTTTGAAGATTGAAATGGCTAATGCTCTCAAAATCTCTACACGCACAAAAGCTAATCATAATCTTCTTTCTCTCAGTTTTGCTAAACCACACATTCTGATATTCTATCATTGTTTAGCAATCTAGTTTCTAAGCTTCAATTTGTGTATACATCACAGTTGTGATACAGTTTTGTAGAAAACATCCATACACTTAGTTTTATCTCTTTGTAAGAAAGTGTTACCTTGACAAACCGGGTTGTGGTTTGGATCAAGAAGGCTTTAGCAATTGTTAAAGCAGTCTGTAATATTCAGTTGAATATAGTGGATTAAGACCTCGTTGGAGAGAGGCGAAATCACCTTGACGGGTGGACTGGAGTAGTTTGAGATCAAACGAACCAGGATAAAAATATCTTGTTCATTGCATTAGATTTCAGTTTTACAATTCAACCCCCCCTTCTTGTGTTTTTCACCACTTCAGAAACAGTGAATCTGGGTACAGAGGCAGACAAGAAAGAGGTCAAGATCGGTGCAAATCAGGAGCCTAGTGTCAAACAACGGTTGATTCAGATGCTGCGTGACTATGTTGAGATCTTTGCCTGGTCTTATGAAGATATGCCTGGGTTGGATATTGATATCGTGGTTCACCTCCTGCCTACCAAGGAAGAATGCCCTCTAGTGAAACAGAAAGTCTGCCGAATACGCTCAGAGATGTCTGAGAAAATCAAGGCTGAAGTTATGAAACAGTTCGATGCCAGTTTTCTAGCAGTTACCTCTTACCCGCAGTGGGTGGCCAACGTGGTTCCAGTACCGAAGAAGGATGGTAAGGTTCAGATGTGTGTTGACTATAGGGATTTGAACAGGGCAAGCCCCAAGGATGATTTCCCTCTGCCTCATATCGATGTTCTGGTTGACAATACCGCACAACATAAGGTATTCTCCTTTATGGATGGTTTCTCCGGTCATAACCAGATTAATATGGCTCCCGAAGACATGGAGAAGACAAATTTTGTTACTCAATGGGGTACCTTTTGCTACAAGGTCATGCCTTTTGGATTAAAGAATGCTGGGGCAACGTATCAGCGCGCCATGGTCGCGTTGTTCCACGACATGATCCATCATGAGATTGAGGTATACGTTGATGACATGATTGCAAGGTCCCAGACTGAGGAATAACATCTTGACCATCTTCAGAAGCTATTTGACAGGTTGAAGTTGTACAGGCTGAAGTTAAACCCGAACAAGTGCACCTTCAGGGTGAGATCTGGTAAGCTGCTGGGTTTTGTCGTAAGTGATAAAGGTATTCAAGTGGATCCTGCAAAGGTGAAGGCTATACAGGAAATGCCAGCTCCCCGAACAGAAAAGCAAGTCAGAGGTTTTTTGGGACGTTTGAACTATATTGCCCGATTCATCTCACACCTGACTGCTACTTGTGAGCCAATCTTCAAGTTACTGAAGAAAGATCAAGTGGTAAGATGGAACGATGAATGTCAGGCCTCTTCCGAAAGGATAAAAGAATATCTCCAAAAGCCACCGATTCTGATGCCTCCAGTTGAAAGGAAACCTTTGATCTTATACTTGACAGTACTCGATAATTCAATGGGGTGTGTGCTGGGGAAGCATGACGAGTCTGGCCGAAAAGAGCATGCTATTTACTACCTTAGCAAAAAGTTTATCGACTGCGAGACCCGATACTCGTTGCTTGAGAAAACTTGCTGCGCTTTGGCATGGGCTGCTCGTCGGCTGAGACAGTATATGCTGACTCACAATACTCTGTTGATATCAAAGATGGATCCAATCAAGTATATCTTCGAGAAGCCTGCCTTATCCGGAAGAATAGCAAGATGGTAGATGATCTTGACTGAGTATGACATCCAATATACAACCCAAAAGGCAATTAAGGGAAGTGTGTTAGCGGATCATTTGGCACATCAGGCAGTGGACGATTACTAGTCTATGAACTTTGAATTCCCGGATGAGAACATCATGTTGGTAACTGACTGTGAGACACCTGGACCGGATGAGGGACCCGAGGAGGGATCCCGATGGTCTATGTACTTTGATGGAGCTTCAAACGCTTTGGGTAATGGAATTGTTTCCATGATCATATCTCCTGAAGGTTCTCATACTCTGTTCACCGCCCGACTATGTTTCAACTGCACCAATAACATGGCGGAGTATGAAGCATACATTATGGGTATTCGAGCAGCAATTGACCTAAGGATTAAGAATCTAAGTGTTTTCGGAGATTCCACTCTCGTGATCAGTCAGATCAAAGGCGAGTGGGATACGAAGCACCCAAATCTTATTCCTTACAAAGAGTATGTGTTGACATTTCTCCCACACTTCGAGGAGATAACCTTTGAACACTTCCCTAGAGAGGAGAATCAGTTGGTTGACGCGCTAGCTATGATGTCTTTTATGTTCAAGGTCAGATGGGACAATGAGGCTCCCCAGATTACCATTGAGAGGTTGGACGAACCTGCACATTGCTGTGACATCGGGACTGAAGAGGTAGCAGATAAACCTTGGTTTCATGAGGTAAAGAGGTATCTTGAGGCTCAGGAATACCCCGAGGGTGCATCTGTTAATGACAATAAGTTTTTGAGGAGGTTCGCGACAAAGTTCTTTATCCGTAATGGCATCCTTTACAAGCGTAACCATGATTCAACCTTACTGCGTTGTGTGGATAAGAATGAAGCAGAAAGGATTATGGTAGAATTACATGAAGGTACTTTCGGGACCCATTCCAGTGGACATACCATGGTGAAAAAGATCCTACGGGCAGGATATTATTGGTCCACAATGGAAGCTGACTGTTATCAGCATTCTCGGACCTGTCACAAATGCCAAGTCTATGCTGATAAGGTGCACATACCTCCAGTACCTCTGAATGTCTTGACAGCTCCTTGGCCTTTTGCAATGTAGGGCATCGACATGATCGGTTAGATTAGGCCTACGACATCCAACGGGCATCGTTTCATCCTGGTAGCTATTGATTACTTTACAAAGTGGGTTGAAGCATCTTCCTTTGCTACCGTAACCAAGAACGTCGTGGCACAGTTCATTCAGCATAATCTGATCTGTTGATATGGTGTACCAGAGAGGATCATTGCGGATAATGGTATAAATCTCAATAATAAGATAATCACCAAACTCTGCAAGAAGTTCAAGATACAACATCACAACTCTTCTCCTTATCGGCCAAAGATGAATGGGGCTGTATAAGCGGCTAATAAGAACATTAAGAAGATTGTGCAGAAGATGACAGTGACATATAAAGATTGGCACAAGATGTTACCATTTGCTCTTCATGGGTACTGTACCTCAGCACGGACGTCAACATGGGCAACACCCTATTCCTTGGTTTATGGCATGGAGGCCGTCTTGCCCATTGAAGTTCAAATACCCTCTCTTCGGATTATGAAGGATGCATGTTTGAGCGAAGATGACTGGATTCAGACTCGGCTTGATCAGCTGAATTTAATCGACGAAAAGAGACTTACTGCTATTTGTCATGGTCAGACGTACCAAAAACGGATGATCAAGGCATTTAACAAGAAAGTCAGACGACAAGAGTATCAAGTTGGGGATCTAGTGATCAAGCGCATCATTCTACCTCAAGGTGATCCCAGGGGCAAATGGACCCCTACTTACGAAGGGCCATTTATGGTTAAGAACATTTTCTCAGGAGGAGCGATGATTCTAACCACCATGGATAGTGACGACCTTCCTCACTCCGTCAATGCAGACATAGTGAAAAAATACTACGCATGAACAAAGACCCGCTAGGTCGATTGGCCTAGGCAAAAATAAGGGCTTCCCGGCGAACCATAAGGGTTCGGGCAAAAATAAGGGATGAAAATGAAAAAATCTGTACACCCGGCAAGTCGAAAACCTGAAAAGGAGGCTTGGGCAAAAAAGGGTATCCCGGTGGACTGAAAACCCGAAAGGGTGGTCTAGGAAAAATTAGGGATCAAAGCGTAACACTATGTCTCATTGGATCACCCTGCAACCAGACTCCAGTATCGACTATCAAGCACGGACGGCACTGATCAATCTGATCTACCTTCAACCAAGTAGCAAAGTGATGAGATGCTCGAGGACATAAAGGCAATAGCAGAGTTGGAACCCAGTGGGATTATTCACATAGCTGTTTTTCTTTGTTTTTCACAAATTGTATAAACTCTATTGATCGGCAGCGTTCTCTTACTAGGACGTCAGCCTCTTGTACAAAAAACGCCTATTTTCAGGCTAACTTCAAAATCAATACAAGTCATTTTTACAAAGAAATTTCAAACTGTTTTCCTTTTTCTGTTTTGTTTTGCAAAGAACGTCCAATGTTTAATTTTTGATATATGCATTTGACATTGATTGCTGCTCATAAATATTTACATGCGAAATAAAAGACGATTACTTGTAATATCAGAAACAGGGGCAAAACAAAAAATGTCCATACCGTACAGTTGCTCTATCCACCAGGTATATGGATAGACCTAGCTGGAGGAAACGATTGAAAGTATATTCATTCCCCACAGAGAAAGAGAAAGACAGTGGTGTTAGCTCTCCCCAGCTGAGACTCGCCACTGTAATTGAATCAATAATATTCTCCCCAAGAAGAATTTATCCATCATCAACACTAGACAATTATCCCCAGCGGAGTCTGAAAACCATCCCCAGTAGAGTATAAAAATATCCCTAGTGGAGTTGGAAGAATTGTCCCAGTAGACTCTGGAAGATTATCCCCAATAGAGTCTAAAGGGCTATCCCCAGTAAGGCCTCTATTGGAAAGTCATCCCCAGCGGAGTTCATTCCATTCACAAAACAGGAATTCAATCCCCAACAGGTTCCACTGTCACCAGCAACGGTAATTCATCCCCAGCTGAATTTATCAATGGAATCCCCAATAGAGCATCTCTTCCTCACAGAGTCATTCTCTCGTCAGTTTATTCCCTAGAGAAGTTATCCTCTCCTGCAGATTTATTCTCACAAACATCTTCGTCCATTATCCCCAGCGGAAACAAAGAATTCAATTCTTTTCTCCAGCAGCAATCCGGGATTTATTTTCCCAGCTAAAAACATCACATTTATATACATCATGACATGCATACGCATCATACAACACAATCTCATTTATTTTGAGAACATCATTGCTTGATACATATCATGCATTACATATGGCTAACCTTTACCTTTCAGGAAGGATACGGTTAAATTCTCACAAAGTTCAAGCTTTGAAGCTTCTACCACAGTCGAATTACGGACGAGTACCTAAATCTTGACAGATATTTTCCCAGTGGAATTACGGACAAGTTCCTAAATCTCCACAGAGTTGTTGAATTACGAACATGCTCCCAAATCTCAGCAAAGTAGTTGAATTACGGTCAGGCTCCTAAATCTCAACCAAAGTTGTTCTCAAGTTGAATTACGGACTATGTTCCCAAATCTTAGCAAAGTAGTTAAATTACGGACAAGCTCCTAAATCTCAGCGAAGTTGTTGAATTACGGACGAGCTCCTAAATCTCAACGAAGTTATTTTCTCAATTGAATTACGAACGAGTTCCTAAATCTCAGCAAAGTTGTTGAATTACAAACGAGTTCCTAAATCTCAGCAGATATTACCTCAGTCGAATTACGGACGAGTTCCTAAATCTCGACATATTTTTCCTCGGTTAAATTAAGGACGAGTTCCTAAATCTCAGCAGAGATGTCTCCTCAGTTAAATTACGAACGAGTTCCTAAATCTCAACAGATGGTCCCTTAGTTGAATTACAGACAAGCTCCTAAATCTCAACAAAATTAGTTGAATTACGGACGAGCTCCTAAATCTCGACAAAATCAGTTGAATTACGGACAAACTCCTAAATCTCGACAAAATCAGTTGAATTACGGACAAGCTCCTAAATCTCGACAAAATTAATTGAATTACGGACAAGCTCCTAAATCTCGATAAAGTCAGTTGAATTACGGACGAGCTCCTAAATCTCAGCAAAAGTTTTTCCCTCAGTTGAGTATGGACAATTGAAGTTTCTAAATATCAACAGAGACGACTCACCAGCAGAATGACGGACGATGAAGCTCCTAAATTTCTATCTCTCTCCATGAAAGATCAGACTTCCCCAGCGGAATCTTCCTCAACAACAGGTATACAAGCACTCGCTAAGGAATCCCTTATGCGATCGACACTCCTCTAAATGGCATCTGTAAGCCCATTCCTGACATCACAAGACAGTTACCACTTCATGCGAGTGCAAATTTCTGGGCACTCTAGTGTTCAATCCACTTCCACCTTCAGATTACGAAAGGCGCGAAAGCCAATCTTCATCCTCAGGTTTAAGAAGATTGAACAGGGGAAGCTGCTGTACCCCAAAATTCGCCCTCTCATATTTCTCAAAACATTTCAAGAAAAATCTCCAAGTTGCTCAAGATAGCCCAAGGGTTGACCAGACAAGCTCTCTCTTAAGGCAGTCTACCCCAAACTAGGGTTTTATATTGCATCAAGATCCTTGAGTCCAAGTGTTCCCAAGTTCTCACCAATGTCCTAATATGTTCTCAAGATCATCCATGTCAAGTTTCAAGCCTTGCAGAGGAAGTTTGCTCAGTCAATTGCTCAAAGGTCCAAAAATCGACTGTGCTAGGGCAAAAGTCAACTGTGACCTACAAACAGTTAAACTTTAATATTTTTGGTCAACATTCTCATTTTGAAGTATATTTCATCATTTCATCAAGGGTTGATCGTGATTCATCAAGGATTGCTCAAAATTCATCAAGATTCAAAAGTTGCTAAATTAGGGTTTTGCAGGAAAAGTCAACTCAACTTTGACCAAGCATAACTTTCTCATACTTTATGATAAAGGACCCATAAAAAGATAATTTTGAATAGGATGCAATTACCTACAATCCATCTTCATATCCCAAGATCAAAATATGCACACACAAGATGTTATGAATTTGGACATTATAGGTCATTTTGAAAAGTCAACAAAAACACCTTTTTTGTCAAAGCTTCATACTTGAGCATGGAATATCAAATTGAGATGAGACAAAAAGGGTTGTTTATAGGACATGTCAATATTTATGAAAAGTCCAAGAACACCTCTAAAATTTCAAAATTGAATAAGTTATGCATTGTTGAAGTTGGACTTTTTTGCAAAATTGCCAAAAGTCAACTATCCCCAAAACTTCAAATTTTACCAAATGGGCCCATTCTTTTTCACTTGTTTTGAGTTGGCATTGTAGCCCATGTGCTCCAGCCTTGGCCATGTGTACATATCATATTTTTATTAATTATTTTGATTTTATTTTAATTAATTTGATTTAAATCAAAATAAATCAAATAAAAATCCAAAAGCATTGATAACAAAGATTTTATGGTGATTTCAGGTTTCATTATACAACTTGCCATCATCAAACTCGTACCAAGTCATAAGTGTACAAAAAGATGTGATTTGGATCAAATTTGGAAGGTGGTTAAAAGAGAATCAAATCAAATATCCAAGCATTGAAAGAGAGAGATTTGGATAGCAAATTCAAACCTAATGCATTGCGCAATACATAAGGGTCGTGTGCAGACCAAAATAAGGGTTGGAGATCAATTGGAGAGAAAGAACAAAGTTTGCAAAAACAACAAAAAAGTGTGAGATCGAAATCAAGTCTAGAGGCAGTTTCAAGGCTTGGTGTTGGTCTCAATCTCTTCTGGGCTATCTCCACAAGCGAAAGCAACCAAGACCATGCATTTTCAAGCTTCCCAGAGCACTGTAAGTCATCCACGAATTCACTCTATTCTTGAAATCGAAAAGCTTTATTCTTGCATCCATTGAGTAAAATAATTACATATTCTGAATCTACGCATTATTTGTAAGCTTTTGGTATTATTTCATTTCGTTTATCTGACCTATATCGTGATTCACCATAGCTAGGGTTTCTTGGAGTTTTTTAGGGCTTTTTGTTACAGAAATAATTGGCCTTTATGAAAGGTACTATCTTGTTCAGGGGATCAAGGCGAGTTCAACCATGGCACTAACATCCATTTATATTTCCTGGGGAAGGATTTAGAGTGAAGCTACGCTTTTAGCTGCGGATAAAAATCCACAGGTAAAAGTTATAGTTTTTAGAGGACAGGGACGAAGGCGTGTCGCTCCCTCATTTGTCCGTTCAAACCAGCGCGCCTTTTTTATTTTTCTGGCCATTAATTTTGTTTTTATATATTATTATTAATTTGTATTGTATTAACGATTGAAACAACATGGCCTAGTGGTAACCACGTCAGTGCTCAAAGATCCAAAGGATGAAGGTCAGGGGTTCAATCCCTGCCTCCAGCAACTTGCCATTTTCTTATTTATTTTCAGGGAATCCAGTGCACACGCCAGCTTGATGACAATCATACACTCTCACTATCCAACGCACCAGATGGCCAGATGGCCAGATCTGGTGGCCAGCGTTGAAGGTGTACCATATGCCAAGTCAATGCACATGCATTGGATTACAGAAAGTCAACATGGACAAGCACAATTGGGCCAGAAAATGGATTTCTACACCTCCAAAAACAGGCCCATCTCATCCTTTTTTTTAATTTTATTTTGTTTATTTTAGTTTATTTATTTTATCTTATTTAATTTATTTACTAACCAACCAATAACATAATTTCTTTTTATCAAAAAATCACAAAAAATATTTTTGTCCAATTAAAATTCAGAATTTTATTTTTTATTTAATAAATACTAATTAATTAATTAGGATGTTAATTAGGTAACTTTAATTTGTTTTTGCAAATATTTAAAATTAATTAGAAATCATTAGGATTTAACATAATTTAATTATTTTTATTTTCTTTCTTAAAATAATCAAAACTCCAAAAATATGTCATTAATTATTTTTCATTAATTAATTAATTTAATAATTAATTTAGTGTTTAATTTTAGGTCTTAATTTCTTTTCTTAAATAAAAACAACAAAAAAACCATTTTCTTTAATCGAAAGGGTCAAAACCCTAAATTCGCATTCTATCCAATTCACTTGCGCGATTTATTTTTCCTTATTCAATTATTGATGTATCTGCTCCCGGCTTGTAATAAATAATTAGGACATTTACTTTTTACCGCTTTATTTTATTTTTAAAGGGTTGTCTTTGGCGATGTAAATACCCGACGCCTTGTAATAATTTAGTTTAAATTCTGCATTTTAATTTTGTCAATTATTCAACTGTTAGATGTTTGGTAATAGGGTTTGCATGACAAGAATGAATGTCTAATCTAAAATCAATTAGATCACCCTAAACATGTGCAAAAATAAAAATAACTGAAATCAACACACTCACACATGCGCACTCCTAGGGTACACCCCACTTGGTTGCCTTCATAAACGGTCATTGAGTATAGGTTGTTTTAGAGGTTGCCCTCTTGTCTAGAAGATCATAGTTGCCTCAAAATAGTTGCCTCAGATATTGTTGCCTCGAATAAATGATCTAAGACATTAGGGTTACCGCTAAGGCGTCCTAACATTGCTTTAGTGACCGTACGTCCCTTTCGAATTGACCCTTAAACTCCAACGACGGTGCTACCTACTCACTAATAGTGGGATATCATTGTCTAAAGGAAACAAACATAGAACGATTCCTTTTTCGAGTAGGTAGATTAGCTCTTAGATACTTGCTCATCCAAAACAGAACTTTTTCACACTTACACTCCTTTTACGAACAAGTTTTCAAAAACACTTCATTACACTCTTGAAGACAGACGCAAGAGTTAAATCGAAGTTAAAACAAAAACTTTTCAAAACCCACAAGCACAAAGAAAACATTTTGAAAATGATGAGCAAGTACCTAAGAGCCCGTAGATAACTACGGATAGAAAGGGTGCTAATACCTTCCCTTTCTATAATCTACCCCCCGTACTCAGAAATATCTCGAAAAAGGAATTTTTCTGTGCTTTTTTCCTTTTCTTGTTGGATAAAATAAAAGACGGTGGTGACTCTTGCTTACCACGACATTTTGCGAAAACAAGCGCAAAACGCAAACCACCATTTCTAAACAGTCAATTCTTCCGCCGTATCACACCTTCCCTTCAGAAATTGTTCCAGCTCCGCACCGAAGTATTGCGGCCAAAAAATCCTGAAAGTCCAGCCTCAATGAGTGTAGTATCGAGTATCAACCAATCTTCGGTCGGAACCAAAGCCAGTTATCTCACTACTTCCTAATGGCTAGTGTTGTACCCCAAAAATTTTCCCTCCCATTTTTCATACAAGATACTATCCTAGGGTTTCTTGAATATCCAATTTGTCTCAAAAGTTGGTCAGACAGATTCTCCCTAGGCAGCAAATCAACAGTTAGGGTTTGGTATTTCTCAGAGAAAATTGAGTTTTCATGGTTTCAAATGGTCTTCATAGGTCCTCCCGTCTCCTCAAGGATGTTTATGCCAGTTTTCAAACTTTGCATTGCAATTTTGCTCAATCGATGGCTCAGATAACTAAAAATGACTACATTGACCCAAAAATCGACCTTTTGCAAGAACAAGTTCAAACGATTGTAACTTCTTCATTATTCTATATTTTTGAGCGGTTTTTCTCGCGTATGTTTCTCCTTGATGTCATCTCCAATTTCTCTTCACAAATCAAGAGCTGATTACGTGTAGAAGATCACCAAAATTCGAATATGTTAGAAGTCGTATCGGGGAATTTGACCTAATCTTAAATAAATGTCGTCTAATTTCTAATAATTGTGATTTCCTCAAATTACAAGATCTTGAGACGATTATTTCTGCATATGGTCATAAGTGATGTCGCTCAAGAGGTTATCTTCAAAGATCGAAAGAAAATTGTGTTTGGAAGACTTTGAAAGTTATCGAATCGTCGCAAGTCATTTGTTTGATTTCGAATGTTCTTAACCACAATTTGTTGAAGTTTATTAATTCTTTAAGATTGACAAATGTTCTTAAAGTATGTTTGTTTGGCAATGAAGTCCCATTTTAATCGAGCGTGGCGTGCAAGTTCTTTTTGATTGCCAATTTGACTTGGACAAGAGGTGAAGATTAGGACTTTCATTTAGGTGACCAAGGTTTTGGGTTTGAGTTAACCAAATTGGAATTGAATTCTTAAAAATTTATTTTGTTTAAGAATTTTATTGGAGTACAAGGCGCATGTTTTATTTGATCACTTTGTGATTGCTTGAAGTTCAAGTTACCAAACCAAGACGTTTTATTCAAAGCATTCAATTGAGAATTGCAAAGTTTAAATTAAAACTCAAAGTTTTGTACAATAAATTTCATCATTTACAAATTTATTCAAGGCTTTGTTTATATCACATTACAATTGAAATAAATTACAATTTTTTTGTCTTGTTTACAAAGAAAGAAATTTTGTTCTATTTCTTCAAGTCTTTGCTTCATCTTCAAGCAATCCATCCAATCCTCGATTGCCATCCACGCCTCATGTTCATGAAACAAAGAAAAAGAAAGTTAACAATTCAAATAAAAGTGATGTGTAAAGAAAGGAAAAAGATTCATCATTAGGGTTTGTGTGTAGGAATCAGATTTAAAGATGGTTTGTTTTATCATAATCCCTTTTCTCCCATTTTTGCAAATCACAAGGTTGGGCCTTGGTTCACAAAAAGGAAAAGAAAATATGCAAGCCCAAGGCTGTCAAAAGAACAATAAAATATGCAAGCCCAAGGCTGTCAAAACAGCAAGAAAATATGCAAACCCAAGGCTGTCAAAACAAGCAACAAAAGGTCAAAACATGCAGCAGGGGAAACATATGGCAGGCTGCAAGAAGCATGCAGCAGCTGCTGTAAACATAAAAGCAAGAATAGGCTGCAACATAGCAAGCAACATAAACCAAGACAAGTGCAGCAAGCAAGAGAAAAAAAACAAAATAGCAACACAATAAAACAGGCAGCAGTAGGCTGCAATGATGCAGCACAACACACTCGGCAACGACATAGGTGATGTAATCATATCTCCTGAAGGATGTCATACCCCATTTACCGCAAGACTTTGCTTCAACTGTACAAATAACATGGCAGAATACGAAGCGTGTATTTTTGGTCTCAAAGCTGCCATAGATTTGGGGATCAAGTCCTTAAGTGTATTTGGAGATTCAGCCTTAGTTATCAGTCAGATTAAAGGAGAATGGGACACTAAACACCCTAACCTCATCCCCTACAAAGAACATGTGTTGATATTAATCCCGCATTTCGAGGAAATTACCTTTGAGCATTTTCCACGAGAGGAAAATAAACTAGCGGACGCGCTAGCCACAATGTCATCCATGTTTAAACTCAAATGGGATAACGAGGCTCCCCAGATCACCATTGAACGGATGGATGAACCAGCTTACTGTCACGAGATCAATATCGAAGAAGTAGTGGACCAATCTTGGTTCCATGAAGTCAAGAGGTATCTCGAGGCTCAAGAGTATCCGGAAGGAGCTTCAGTCAATGATAAGAAGTTCTTAAGGAGATTCTCTGCTAAGTTCTTCATCAATAATGGCATCCTCTACAAATGCAACCACGACTCTGTATTGCTTCGTTGCATAGACAAGGTTGAGGAAGAAAAGATCATGGCTGATCTACATGAAGGCACTTTTGACACCCATTCCAGTGGACATACGATGGCTAAGAAGATCCTACGGGCAGAGTATTACTGGTCTACCATGGAAGTAGATTGCTATCAACATTCACGAACCTGTCATAAGTGTCAGATCTATGCTGACAAAGTGCTTGTACCTCCAGTTCCTCTGAATGTCCTGACTGCTCCCTGGCCATTCGCAATGTGGGGCATCAATATGATTGGAGAAATCAAACCTACAGCTTCTAATGGACACCGCTTCATCTTGGTGGCCATTGACTATTTCATGAAGTGGGTTGAGGCAACTTCTTTCGCTTCCGTTATCAAGAATGTCGTGGCCCGATTCATCAAACAAAATCTCATATGTCGGTATGGTATCCCAGAGAGAATCACCACAAACAATGGTACGAATCTCAATAATACTATGATCATCGTACTATGAGCGCAATTCATGATCCATCACCATAATTCTTCTCCTTACCGGCCAAAGATGAATGGTGTTGTCTAAGCCGCAAATAAGAACATCAAAAAGATCATACAAAAAATGACAGTAACCTACAAGGACTGACATGAGATGCTACCATTCGCTCTCCACGGTTATCGTACCATGACGCACACATCAATCGGGGCAACACCTTACTCTCTGGTATACGACATGGAAGTTGTCTTGCCTATTGAGGTCCAGATCCCTTCTATGAGAATCATGAAGGATGCAGGGTTGAATGAAGACTATTGGATCCAAACTCGACTTGGTCAACTAAACTTGATTGATGAGAAAAGGATTACTGCTGTCTATCGTGGTAAAATGTATCAAAAACAAATGATTAAGGCTTTCAACAAAAAGGTCAGAAGCCAAGTGTATCAAGTCGGGGATCTGGTGATCGAGCGCATCATACTGCCGCAGGGTGATCCCAGGGGCAAATGGACTCCTACATATGAAGGACCGTTTGTGATCAAAAGCATATTTTTTGGTGGAGCAATGATCATAACGACTATGGATGGCGATGACCTTCCGCACCCTTTGAACGCGGACATAGTCAAAAGATACTACGCATAAGAGACCCGCTAGGTTGACACACCTAGGCAAAACAAGGGCATCCCGGCAAACCAAAAAGGTTCGGGCAAAAATTAGGGATAAAACAAAAAAAAAATCTGTACACCCGACAAGTTGAAAACCTGAAATGGAGACTTGGGCAAAAAAGGGTATCCCGGTGGACTGAAGACCCGAAAGGGCGGTCCAGGAAAAACTTAGGGAATTAAAGCATATGACTATGTCCCGTTGGATCACCTTAAAGATAATCTTTAGCTTCAACTGACAAACGCAATGGTCCTAATCAATCCAATCAACTTCGGATAAGGCATCAAGTGGATAAGACGCTTAGAGACACGAAGGCTATAGCAGAATGGGAACCCCATGGGATTATTGCACATAGCTATCTTTTCTTTGTATCAAATTTCCATTTTTTACGATGACATTCTCTTACTAGAATGATCGTCTCATTGTACAAAAATACTTATTCAAAGTTAATACAAAAATATTCCTTTGAAAGTGCAAAACTATCTGTTTTTCCTTATTTATGTGTTTTGTTTACAAAAACGTCCAATGAGTTTTTTTTGAACATACACATTTGAATGTAACTACTGTCTACAAATGAACAAAAAGGAATAGAAAACAGGAAGACAATCACTAATGGCTTTAAGAAATAGGATAATATCTTTAGACTATTCCATAAAATCCTCCACAGTGTGCAGCTTAATGATATCAAGCTCTCTCACATCCCCGACGGAACAAAACTTCCAGTTATCACTCCCCAGTAGAATTCGCCCGATTTCTCAGGATTTCACAAGCAATACACGGCGTTTCCCTTACAACAAAGTTTATTTCTCTAACAAATAGAAGCTCATCAACTCATCAGCACTTCAAAACATGAAGACTTACACTCCACGTCCCCAGCAACAGTCATGGATTTATTTTCCCTAATCCAACAGTATTACAACAACATAACTTACATACCCATAAATCACATCCATACGTCATAAACATATATGACACGAATACATACAACATAATTTCATTCATTTGTTAGAACATCATTGTACAATGCATTTCATACATCATGACATTGCATACAACTGATCTTTCATCTCTTCAGGAAAGATCAATCAGTAGATGGCTATCATCAACAATTTGCAAAAGGTCAGAGATTGATACCTGAAACAAGCCAGGACAATTATCTACACGACCAGCTGAAGTAATCCTACACAGGCTTCTTCTCATACACTCTTTCAGATACAATTCAGATACGCTCCAGATACGGATGCCATTCTGATACTCATTCAGATTCAACTTTCAGATACAGTTCATATATGCTCCAGACACGAATGCCATTCTGATACTCATTCAGATTCAGCTTTCAGATACAGTTCAGATATGCTCTAGACACGGATGCCATTCGGATACTCATTCAAATTCAGCTTTCAGATACAGTTCATATATGCTCCAGATACGAATGCCATTCTGATACTCATTCAGATTCAGCTTTCAGATACAATTCAGATACGCACTAGATACGGACGCCATTCTGATACTCATTCAGATTCAGCTTTCAAATACAGTTCAGATACGCTCCAGATACGAATGCCATTCTGATGCTCATCCATTTCCAGCTTTCAGATACAGTTCAGATACGCTTCAGATATGGACGCCATTCTGATACTCATTCAGTTTCAGATTTCAGATATGAGTCAAATATAATCCATTTATGGATATTATTCTAGTACTCAACCCAACACATCTGCTATTTCAATATAAATCAACCAGAGATTTATTCTGACACTTCTTCCATTCCTGCCAATAATAATTTTTGGATGGCATCTGTAAGCCCATATCCAACAACTTTCCATCATCTCTCTGAGTGGCATCTTTAAGCCCATTCCCTACACCATCAACCACCACATCATCGAGTGCAAATTTCTGGGCACTTTAGTGTCCAATCATCTTTCACCTTCAAGTCATGAACGGTGGATCCGCCAATCTAGCTCTTCAGGTTTAAGAAGATTGAACATGGGCAACTGTTGTACCCCAAAATTTTTCCTCTCATTTATCAAATATTTTCTCACAAGATCTCCTTTGGTTCAAGAATGCACAAGGATTGATCAGCTCAAGACACCTCCTTAAGCACTAATGACTGGAATTAGGGTTTGAGATAGCACAAGGATAATTGAACTTTCAATTCCTCTTATGGATTTAATGGATCATTATGGACCACCAAGATTACTCATGTCAAGTTTCAAGCCTTGGATCACATATTTGCTCAGTCAATTGAGCAGTTGACCTAAAAATCAACTGTATTGGGGAAAAAGTCAACTGTGGCCAATTTACAATCAAATTTCATAGTTTTTGATCCACATCAACATTAGAAACTCATGTATCATTTAATCAAGTTTGTACCACAATTCCTCAAGAAATTTGATCAAATCATCAAAAAGGCAAAATGGTCAAAATTAGGGTTTTGACTGAGAAAGGGCAATTTTTGATTTTTGACCTAACAAATGGTTAGTTGGTTTGAGGCATGATATCAAGAGTTAAATTGCATCATTTTAACCTAATGTCATGACTCAAAACATTGCTCAAGATCATTTGATTGATAGTTGATTTTCAGTCAACTGATCAAAAGTCAATTGTACACTGAAAAGTCAAACTTTGACTTTTTGGTCAAAATCAAGTGTCAAAGATCACAATTCATCAAAACATGTCAAAATATGAAACTTGTTCATCAAGAAATAAAAAATTCAAGATTTCATTTTGAAAAGTCAAAGTTTTCAAACTTAGAAATTTTTCTAAGTATGGAAAACTTCATGTTTTTTCACAACTTTGAGCCAATTTTTCACCATGATGCAAGATGATTCAAAAGAACTTTCAACATGAAAGTTGTAGATCTCCATGATATCTACAACATTGCTTTACACAACTTCTCCTAGAAATGATTTTATTTCAAGTTATTTATTCATGAAGTCATGGTTTTGAAATTAAAACACTTAGTGAACTTTTGCCCTAGTTTAGGCAGGATTTTGACCTAACTTCATGGAAAATTTTCATATAGTTCCAAGGGGAATTTTCAAAAGTGATTCAAAGAGGGGTTGTATAGCACATTACAAGCTTTCAAAAAGTCCAAGAACTCCTTGAGATCATTTGTGAGCAAGGAGAATCGAAGGCAAGAAGTTGGGGTTTCAAGTTGTTTTACAAGGCAAATTTTGTGATGAACAAAATTCAAATCTCAAACCTATGCTGCATAATCTTTTCTTTGCAGGACTCAAACTTGTTAGGAACTCCATAATCAAATGCTTGCACAGCTGTCAGAGGCTTCAACTCAAGCATTCAATGCAATGTCCATGCTTTATGTCTATTTTAGGAAGAAAGTGCACAATGCCATTTTAAAAAAGTAGCTTTATACATAAAACTTGGTCTTGAGCCTTGCAATGGTTTTCTTCTGATGATACACGACCTATAACTCAAAAGAAGTTTGTCTCAAGCCTCACAATCACTCAGCCCATGCTTGTACTTCATCTTGGAACCATACTTTCACTTTTCTTCAAAATCAAGTAACATAGCAATCAGTCTAGAGCTTGTACTTCTGACCCTCTCAAGCACTCAAACCTTCTTATTACTTATGTACAAGTCCTTGGCAACAAAACACACGCATGCTTAAGCCACAAAACTCCAAAGAACTCAAAACTGTATCACATACCTCCATTCTTGGATAACCTGACCAAAATTTTGAAACTCACATCTCCCTCGTGCGTTTTCAAGCCTTTTTGTTCCTAAACCTTCTAAACATCATTTAGAACTCATCCCAAACCCTGTTACATGACTGTAACACCATTAACACCATCCTCCATTTTCAAAAACATAGCTTTGCACTTGGACTTCTCCAACACGATTCAACCATCTCTAGTACAAACTAAACATTGCATTAGCTTCCTGGGACCTCAGTGGAGTTATTCTGATCATCATAACACCTTGAGGAGTGCTCAAACTCAGAATATGATTTCCAGTTTTGAGGTAAGTTTCCTTTACTTGGAACTCTTCATACAAGCATCATTAATGTTTAATTTGTGAATGAAAAATGTAGACATCATTTCCCTGAAGCTAACCATGTCCATAGTTTTCATTTATGTTGTTTGAGCTTAGAGAATTTTAAGATTGAAATTTCTGGAAAAGTTAGTGTTGTACCCCAAAATTTTCCCTCGCATTTTTCCACAAGAGATCGCAGCTTCAGGCATTTCCTGATTTTTCAAACTGGCTCAAGAATCGGTCAAACAGACTTTTCTCGTCAGTCAGGACACAATTAGGGTTTTATTGATTTTTCAGGGCTCTGGATTGTTTCACACAGTTGGCTTAGGGTTTTGGTTGATTTTGGCTCAACTTTGATCAGGCGAACGCTCTTTGAATTTTAATCAGGAATTAGGGTTTTGTGGACACGTTCTCAGAAGGATTTAAATTCTACAGCACTTTGCAAGTTATTCCGAGATTTGGTTTGAATTCACGTTCGTTTAATTGAACCAGTCAAAGGATCCATGCAGTTTGGATTTACAGTGTTGGTAAAAATCAGTGAAAAGGGAATGCGCCTGATCAGTGTTTTGATTAACTGTTGCTTTGCTTTGGATATTGGAGATACCAGGTTTAACTGCTCAAATTGCTAAAGCATTGTTTATTTAAATTATTTATTATTCTGAGGTTAAGTGATTGGAATTTATTTTTCAATTATTTTAATTCAAAGAATTTTAAATAATAAATAAACAATAAAGAAAGAAATAGAATTAATTGGATAATAAAGACTTTTATTTATTCTTGAATTATTTGTACAATTATTGTTTATAATTTAATTACAAGCAATGATTTTACATTAATTTAAATTTAAATAAAAAGAAAACTATCTTATTTTTTCTAATTCTTCATTCTTCATTTAGTACCCCTCTCCATTCAAATGTTCATCTGCAAAAGAAAGGAAGAAAAGTCAAAAAGCAGATAAAATAATAAAAGACAGTTCATCATTAAGGGCCACTGATTGGGATCAGTTAACCCTCTCTGCAAATCACGGGATTTCTCCCGGTTCACAAAGAGGGACGAGTTTATTTGCTAAAATTGAATGCACAAGTTTAAAAAATGCACAATTCAAAAATTGTCAAAATTGCATAAGTTCAAATCTCAAACAGCATGTTACAAAGCAAACAGCAAGTCCAAACCAAAGGTCCAAACTCAACTTTCTGCCAAAAATATAAAGCAACTGTCACAAAGGTACCCAAGCTGTCAAAAGAAGATTTTGGAAAGATATCAAGCTGTCAAAGAAAAGAGACAAGAATGCAGAGCAAAACTATTATGCAAGCAACACATTTTCTTTTCATCATTTCCCAAAATAAAGTGGCCACTTTCAGAACTAAAGGTACACACAAAAACATTATTATAATGCAAAGTGTACTAGAGAAAGAGAAGAGAGATAGAAGAGCAGGTTTTGTAGGCTTAGGCTTTAGGCTTGAGAAATAGAAAGATAATATAAAACAAAAGAACTGAACACAGAACCAGGGGAAAGGCCAAGCTGAAACAGAAATCTGCATACAAACTGTTAAGCCTCAAGCTTAACCAAAACCTGCATACAAGCTGTTAAGCCTCAAGCTTAACCAGAACCCTCAAACACACAAACATAATTAACCTACATATGCCAAACCTGCCTGAAGCAAGTCACAAGCATAAACCTACAATAGCCTAAACACTTACCATTCAAACCTCATAACCATCAAGCCACTGTAAACCAAGATACAAAACTGCACTACCAAAACCTGCTATCTGCATGGCCACAACCTGCCTAAGCATAAACAAGTTATAGCCTACTGCAAAAACCAGGCCAAGCCTGCACCTGCTTAAACCATCAAAACCTGTAAAAGCCTATCATCAAAATTCAAAGCCATAAACCAGTTCAGAATCCCCAACACATAAACTATACACCAAACATAACTAACACAAGCATTAAGCCAGAACCAACCAACCTGATACCCTGTCAAACAAAATATACCAAAAAACTGTCCAAGATGAAGAGCAAATCCAAGAAGGCCATTAACCTGTTGAAACTCTAAACCAGCCTAACACAAACCAGTAAAAACCCCAGGCCTAAGCATAAACCTGTTGAAACCTCACAAACCTGTAAAGCCAGTTTCAAATCAAAAGCCTCAAAACAAAAGCATTCAAAATCAAACCCCACGAGCCCTCAGATTTGCATCATCATAGGGCATCAAGCATCACATTAAACAACCAACAAGAAATACATTCAAGGCAGGCCCTCAGAAAAACATCATCACAGGGCAATCGAAAAGCAAGCAATATAAGCATACGAGCAAAGTAGGCAACTATCAAGCTCAATAGTTTCAAAGGCAACTATCAAGCTCAAACAGTTTCAAAGGCAAATTCGAGGCAAAAGAGAAGAAGAAAGTAAAAGGAAGCGAATCAAAAGGCAACACAGGCATCAATCTCAAAAGGCAACTCAAAGCAAAGTATCAAGGCAACAAACATTCAAAAGCATACCAAACTCAGAGGCGACAAAAGTGAGCAACATAAGCAACGAATACACAGGGAGAGAAGAAGAAATAAGTGAATTTTCAAAAAGAAGGGTTTTCAGTCAGTTCATCATAAAACCCTCAAATGGCAAGAAGATAAAGAGTATAGAAATATCAGGTTCACCAAAAAGCCAATCTCATCGCGCAAACCCTCCGCTCGTCAAGCCTCCAACTGCCTCCTTCCTCCTCCTTCGCAAAGGTAAAATCTCTTTCATTCTTTCTTCAAAACCTCGCGTAAATCAGTAAACGAAAATCAAATAAATATAAAACCATGGCATGCAAGACGAAAAGAAATTCGGAATAAGAATGAAAACAAACTTCTATACCTGACGTGAGTGACTCATGGAGGAGGGTAGACGGAGGAGGAGATGGCATGGTGGCTCTGGGCGGAGGTCTGCATTTCAGCGTTCAAGACGATCGGAGAAGATGAACGAAAAAAACGAACGAACGGCGCGCTGCTCACAAACCCTAAGGCAATTCCCAACTGAAAATAAATGTTTCAAACCCTAATGAATTCGTTTCCATAGCTGGGCCTAACATGTTTCAACCACGCCCAAGCCTTCTTGGTTTCCAACTCACACCTCCCATTTCTCTTCTGCCTGGGCCTTGCCCGTTTCAAACATTAAGCCCATTCTTGCTTACTAACATTTTTAACATCTTAACATTAACCACTTTTTTATATAATTTACATAATACTAATTTCATTTCATTTTTTCTTTACACTAAACAATACCTTTTCTTATATTAGCATAGTTAAATAGAAATACAAAACATGACAATAACATACTAATATTTTAATACAAAATACAATGTAATTAAAATGAAAACCTTTCTTTTTCTTAAGATAAATACTTCTCTTTTATTTTTTAAAGAAACATTATCTTTGTACATAAATTCCTTTTTTAAATAAATACATTTTCCTTTCTTAGAAGTTTTGTACATAATAAATGAAATGTATCTTTTATACACAAAGTAATTAAAATTGAAAACACTTTTTTTTCTTATCTTTTGTATATAATCAAGACAAATACATTTTTTTTATACATAATTCTTAACATTTAATCAAAACATTCCTTTTGTACATATTAAAGAAAATACAAGATTATTAATTAAATAAACATTTAATTTTTCTTTAGGTCAAAATAATACTTAATACACATTCAATTTCACATCTCTAACCTGTAAATAAATCGTATACATTTACACTTACACTTACACAATACACTTGACATAGCTCCTATACACATTTGTTTATATTTGTATATTTGTTACATTTACATTTGATCGCAAATTCGATTTGGTTGTAACTTATTGGACATTACATTCCTAAGTCTCATCCCCATTCATAAATTTGTACCCCCACTCCCAGATACTTATTTTGTAATAGCGTAGATTTTACATTTTCGCAATTTACCGCTTTCAATTATACCATGGTTAGACCTAGGGTTTGCATGTACATAAAATCAAACGCTAGATAACCTAATACAAGACAAATACACGAAATCAATACACAATCACACTTGTACCCTCTAGGGTAATCCCACATGTTGCCTTCTAAAATGGGCCATGCTTGCACGTCGAGTATCTTTGGCAAAACCAATTCAAAATGATCATAAGTCCCTCGATGACGCTTTCGAATGTTGCCTAAACGGAATGATCATAGTCCCTTCAAAGCGAATTGCCAAAGACACTTGGCACCATTGCATTTATGGTCCATACGATGACCCGCGCTCGTCCCGAACAAACATCCTAAACGCAAGATTGTCCACCAAATTCAATGGTGGAACAAAATTGTTAAAAAGGGTTGAAAACATAGAGAAAACCTTTGAGTACAATAGGGTAGACAAGACTCTTAGTTACTTGAGATCAACTTGCAAAAAACACTTGCCTTCTTTTCAAAAACCACATTCCACAAGCACTTTCAAAACAAACTCTCAAAACATTTTGAAACATCTTTTCGAAAAGATACACACTTTTGTAAAACACTCAAACACGAGTCGAATACATTGGTCGCCTAAAACAAGGCATCTCTTCAAAAACATTTTCAAAACACACACACACACACACCATTTTCAAGCAATCGAAAAATCAAGGCAAGTGATCTAAAAAACCAAGTAACTAAGAGCCCATGGATAACCATGGATGAAAAGGGTGCTAATACCTTCCCTTTTCATAATCTACCCCCCGGACCCACGAAATATCTCAAAAGGTTTTTGCTGTGCTTTTTCAACCTTTCCTTTAGGATAAAATAAAAAGTCGGTGGCGACTCTTGCTCAACCGCACAAGTGCGAAAACAAACGCAAAACCACAGTCAGTTCTCCCACCGTATCACAGTTAGGGTTCAGATTAGAGCCATTAAAATTCATGTTTGTCTTTGATCTATAGTTTTAATGCTTTACATTTCTGAAATCGTGAGGAAATTTGCCACAAGATTCATGTTTACACTTTTGCAAATGGATGAGAAATAAGCAAGATGCAGGTGGTCTGGCCAGGCGCGAGGTTGAAGATGAAGTTTGTCTTCAGGAAGTAGTTTCTAATATATATTTATGGTTTGTCATAATTTAACAGATGTATAGCCACACTAGTGGTAAGGCAGCACGCTGGTAACCAAGAGGTCATGGGTTCAACACCCAGCGCGCTGCCTTTTGTATTTTTTTTCACATTTTCTCACTTTTTTTTACTCTTGCAGTGCCTGGGCCTCCTTTTGTTTGGGCTTTATTTTTTTTTGCTACTTCTGACCCCCTGCCTTGTTGTTTGCACCCCTGACCCATTTATTTTTCTTCATCATTTTATTTTCTTTTTTTTTATTTCATTTTTATTCTATATTATATTACTATTATTATTATTATTATTATTATTATTATTTTCATTAATAAAAAATCCAAAAAAATATTTATATTTTATTATTTATTTTCATTTAGTTTATTTTTTTTTCTTTACAAAAATAAAAGAACAAAAACATTTCTTTTATATTTTCTTTAATAAATTAATTTCCTTTTTTTTTAAATACTTAGATAATTTAATTTTAATTATTATATTATTTTGTACATTAAAATCAATTTAGAATTTAGGATTTTTACTTAATTATTTTTATTTATTAGTTTAATTAAATTCACCAAAACCCTAAAAAACTTGTTTTCTTTAAATTAATTTATTTTACCAACTTAATGTTAATTTTCGTATTTTCTAGTTAATTATTTTATTTTAATTAATTAGGTCAAAAAACCTATTCTTAAAAAAACAAACAAAAATCCCATTTCTTCTTATATTTTATATTCTTGCATTTTATATTTATTTTGTACATTTATTCAAAATTCAATATGGTTCTAATAGATAATTAGGGTTTTAATTTCTTGCAAATTCCCCATTTTTGTAATTTGTATATCCCCTCCCCTAAGTGATGTAATAACTTAGTATTTTTAATTTCCGCAATTTAAACGCTTTATATACCAATGCTAGTAATTAGGGTTTGTATGGAAAGATTAAAATCAATGCTTAGAAAACCTTAATCAAAGACAAATTAAGCATGAAAATCAATACACTTGCACACATACACCCCTAGGATAAATCCACTTGGTTGCCTTACAAAATGGCCATATTATGCATGTGAGGTATCTTAGCAAAAACAAGAAAAATACAAGATCATAGTCCCTCGATGACGCTATCCATGTTGCCTTTCAAAATAATCTTAGTCCCTAAAGAAAATGCTGGTATCTTACAACATTGCTAATCATGGTTATACGATGACCCACGTCCGTCCCTTTTACATCCAAAGATAGGGTTACTTACCAAATCAATGGTAAGATAACAATGTCAAAGGAAAAAGGAAATGAACATGAAAGACTTTTGAGTAGGTAGAATGTTCCTAGTTACTTGCTCCATTTCAAAACAAAAACATCCTTGTTATTTTTAAAACAAACACCAACACTTTCAAAACATCTTTCAAAAGTTAAAAACATTTTCAAAAGATCAAACACTTTGTATACATTCTTACGAACGAGAATCATTACAAAGTTTGCCTAAACAATGACATCTTTACAAAATACTTTCAAAAACCACACAAAGCATATTTTCAAACAAAAGCCAGTGATCCATAAAGTAACTAAGAGCCCATGGAAAACCATGGATAAAAAGGGTGCTAATACCTTCCCTTTTTATAATCTACCCCCCGAACTCAAGAAAACAATCTCAAAGGTCTTTCTTGTGCTTTTTCACCTTTCCTTTTGGATAAAAGAAAAGTCGGTGGCGACTCTTGCTAAACCGCAACATTTGCGATCAAACGTAAAATAACCAAGTCAATTCTCCCACCGTATCACAGAACTGGAGACTCTACTGGGGAAAAAAATTTAAAAGTGGGGTTACCTTAGGGTTAGATCATATTTATTTGCTTTCATTGTTTGACTTATATGCTTTACATTTTGGTTCTTTGTTTGGGTTTGAATCATCTACCTGGATTTTGGATACCTTATAGGTAAGTAGCAATACATTATGGAAATTGTGTGATAGTATACTGACATGGTCTAAGCAATAGCTACGTTAGTGTGACATATTTGTGGGTACCGGTAGCCCTTGAGTAGTCAAGGAGAATACGGGGCCGCTGAGTGATGTCACGAAGCACTAACGAACTTCTAGAACCTTTACTTGACCAACTTTGCCTTTAGGACGTAGTGAGATGACCGACTTTGGTGCAGTCCGAAGTTGGTAGATACTTTACACTGCACTCATTGAGGTTTTGTTTTTGGGATGTTTCGGTTGCCATTAAAGAGGCTTGCGCTGAAACAATGCCCGAGAAAACAAACCACTGATATTGAGCTCCTTAGAACCCAATTACTATTACTAGGACAGGTTTGAGCCAACTAAACTTCAAGAGTGTACTTACCTATAAGACTCCATGCAAGCCTAAACCTAAGGACTTGTTTGCTCTGTTTGTATATATTTACTTGTACATAACATCATAAACATCATAACATCATACTCATATTCACTAACCATTTCAAGGATCTTGGGATTTATCTTTGTTCTATTTTGTAGGTCATGGATTCTATTCGCAGGAAAACCATTCAAGTCAATCTTGTAAGGATCCCTCCTCAACTTAAAGAGCTAGTATCAAGAATTCCTGAAAACTCTCCATTTACCGAGAGACATGGTCGCCTACTAAACTTGGTCACCTCTATTTACTGAGGCCATGGGTTATGTTTGCGAATCGTTGCATGGCATCTTAGGAGATAAGCTAGATTCTGTATTTTTTCGAGCATCGCTGCATGATGTCTTAGGCAATTGTCTGTGTTGGAATAAAGAAACACATTGTTGCACGACGTCTTAGGAAATGGTCTATATTACAGAATAAGGAACCACACTACTGCACGACGTCTTAGGCAGTGGGTTAGGTTCGCGAATCATTGTATGTCGTCTTAGGCGATAAGTAAGATTTTGGTTCTCGAGCATCGCTGCGTGATGTCTTAGGCGATGGTCTATGTTGTAGAATAAAGAAACATATTGTTGCACGACATCTTAGGCAATGGTATTATTACATAATAGGGTACCGCACTGCTGCACGATGTCTTAGGCAGTGGGTTAGGTTCGCGAAATGATGCATGTTGTCTTAGGCGATATGCTAGATTTTGGTTTTTGAGCATCGCTGCATGATGTCTTAGGCGATGGTTTGTGTTGCGGAATAAAGAAACACATTGTTACACGACGTCTTAGGCAATGGTCTTTATTAGGGAACAAGGAACCACACTGCTGCACGACGTCTTAGGCAATGGATTAGGTTCGTGAATCGCTGCATGTCGTCTTGGGCGATAGGCTATATTTTGGTTTTCGAGCATCATTGCATGATGTCTTAAGCGATGGTCTGTATTGCAGAATAAAGAAACACATTGCTGCATGGCGTCTTAGGAAATGTTCTTTATTACGGAACAAGGAACCGTACTGTTGTACGACATATTAGGTAGTGGGTTATGTTTCATACATTACTACACGGAGTCTGAGGTAATGAACTATATTGTAGAGGGAAAACATCACTGTGTGGATTCTTAGGTGATGGACTATATTGTAGAGGGAAAACATCACTGCATGGAGTCTTAGGTGATGGGCTGAACACGTCATGACATGGAGTCTTAGGTGGCAGATCTTATTTGGCTTTCTGAACATTGCGGCGTGGAGTCTTAGGCAATGTACTGGGTTTTGCACATTACTGCATGGAGACTTAGGTAATGAGCTGGGTTTTGCACATTACTGCATGGAGACTTAGGTAATGCTACATTGTAAGGAACACATCACTGCATGGAGTCTTAGGTGATGGGTTGAACACATCACTGCGTGGAGTCTTAGGTGATGGGTTGGATTTGTAGAAAAAGTGTGATTTGATGATTGACCCTTAGATGGATGAATCGAGGGTAAGATTGTTTGTTTGTTGTATGATTTGTGCATGTGATATCTGATATTGATATGGAACCCTGAGTGTATGTTTATTGAATGTTTGATGTCGATATGGAACTCTGAATGTGTGTGTATTAAATGTTTGTATATGTAAATATGTGCAAAGTGTGTGTATGCTTTAGAATGTTATGAAAATTGTTTCCGTCTTTCTCTCCTTTAAACCATTGGTTTTGAATTACCAATTCCATGGCATTGTATGTTGCATTGTCGTGGTGCCTTTGAATTGATTTTAATGCGGTGAAAAGTGTCAGCGAGAATTTTGATTTTTTATTGCAGGCGTAGGTGTAGAAGTATGTAGACGTTTGTGTTGATTTTTTATGCTGTAAGTGCAGGCACAGGTGTAGACGTGGACGTAGGTGTAGGCGTGGTCGTAGAAATAGGCGTAGATGTAAATGTAGGCATGGATAAGAATCATAGGTAAGCTGCCTAGTGAGATTTTGATAGCGACACCTTTGACGATTGTGTCCGTTGTCAATCGAGGTAGCTATAGCAAGGTGAATGGATAATGCTGAGCTTGGATTTGAATTTGGGTTTGTCTTAGCTGGTAGTCATGCCTTGAGATTTTTCTGCAATTTTCTATGGGCATGTATGATTGAATGTAATGCATGTATGCATGTTTGATATGATTATGCTTGATGTATGCATGATGTATGGTATGTATGCTTGATATGGTAATGTTATGAATCGAAATGATGTGATGATTGATGAATGCAATGCCCCCGTTATTTGAACTGCGGAACCGATGATCCATGCTAATTATTTTTGAGAAGCCATGCCAATTAGGGGTTGGGATTTTGAAAAGGTGGGCCAGACGGGAACTGGGCTTTGCACCCATATCCATATGGTTGCTTGAATAGTATCAACTCGGTGGCTTGGAAAGGTGAAACAGATAGCAAGGTCGTTAATATTGGTAAGGTTACCTTGAGACATTAGTTGGAAAGTGTGAGGCTGCTCACGACTTTTATGTAGGGTTGCTTACGTAGGATGGATGATGAAGGCATGAGGTTGCTCATGCCTCGTATGGCTGCATATGAATGAGTTGTGGATGAGGTTGCGTGAGGCTGCCCGCGTCTTTTATGAAATACATTAGAAAATGTGTGAGGCTGCTCACGTCTTGGACAGTGGTACATATGAATACTTACGATTTAGTTTGATGAAGAAGGCTTGCATCATAGACTCACTCAGAGGGATAGTCGGGGAGATGTTAGAGATTGTAATAACGACTCTCCTAGAAATTGACTTTGTATTTTTACGAGGTCCTAAGTCTCGGGCTATGATATGTTATGCATGCATGCAGATGCAAGTGTTAATGCGTAGAATGACTGACCAATGCATGTAATGGGTGACTTGGATATACGTCAATGGTTGTTGGATTTTTGATGCGCCAATGAGAATTGGGCTTAAGGGTAGATGCCAAGTGAAATTAAGCTCTTTGTTAGATCCATGCTGTCGGAATTCATCAGCCGGATGAGATGATAGGTATAGCTTGATTTCGACTCACAATATTCTAATGAATGTATGCTAATGATTTATGTAGACTTATGCTTTATGATTATGACTCACATGATTTGTTGAATGGTGCCCATGTGATGGGTTGTTGATGATTAAGCATAGAGGTTTGACTATGTAACAAGGTTGCTTGTCACATGATGGTTGAATGTTATGCTTGCATGATTTTCTGATACTCGCTTTGAACTTTGAAGATTGTTGATGTAGGAGAGGTCCGTTGGAGATTATAAAAGTGCGAGGAGAGCTTGCTTTTCGTGACATGTCTTTCTCTAATTTGTTGGTAGGGTCTTGGAAGAGATTCTCATGGATATGAGCTTGGAAATAGTTTGATCATAATGTAAATGACCCTACTATTTTGCATTATGCCCCTGATCAAATGGCTCTTGAAAATGTTTGGCTTTGATGAACCATTTTGAATCAACTCCTTTTGATCGAGCCTCGTAGTGGTTTGCTCCAACATTCAAATTTTGAAAAGACGTGCCCCCCATTATCCATGGTCTGGAGGAAGTACCCTTAGGTATCACCATGAACTTGACATAGATTACCCCAGATGTTCGGAGCTTGAAAAGTTTATACTTTGAAGTTGCTCAAAGAATTTGGACCCTACGTGCGGTAGGATGGACTTGGTACGTACTTCTCTACCATTCAGAAGGTTTCCCCTGAATCAAAGCCTTGAGAGATTTGTTAAAACGCGGGGACTGAGTCATACCTTGTTATGGTATGACTTGATTAAGGAATGATCCTTCGAAAGGTATTCCCCTGATTGAACAATGCTTTTAAATTTGATCCAAGTTGATTGAGTCTCAGAATGCTCACCCCTTGTCAATAGTATCTTCATGTGATATTACCCTACGATCATTAGTATTTTCCCCTGTTCATAGGAATCTTCTTAGATGCTTTTACCCCAATTAGAAGTTTCTCGGAAGATACTTCTTTTGATAAGACCTTTTTGAAATATCCTTGAGGCTAAGTATTAATTCGTAGATAAATTGTACATTTTGAAAAAGTAATTCTGTTTGATGCATATGCAAGTTTTGAAATCGAAGTTTGAATAGAAATGGATGATTAGAGATTGAGATTCAAAGAATCAAAGTGATTAGTAATAAATTTAACAAACGTAGGAGTCAGTTTAACACAAATTTTGCTTAGTATGCTTTCATAGTTAACCTTGCTTCAATTAGGACTTTTGAAGGTTGTAACATGGCCATGGTTCGTGGTTTAAGAAAAAAAGATATAAGGCTCAAAATTTATTTATCCCACCCCATTTTCCTTGATGTTCTCCAATCCTAAGTTCAAATAATCCAAAAGATGCGTTCAATCCCCAAGAGAAGTTTCGTAGTCGCGCAGATGATGAGAAGCGTTGATAAGATCCAAGCATTTGATGAGAAGCCTTTAAGGTTCTTGAGGTGGAAGTCACAACATTTTTCTCCAATTTTGTTTCAAATCCCTTATTTTTGCATGGAACGATTTTTTTTTATTTTTCCGGTCCATCGGGATGCCCTAACTTTTGCCTAAGTCAAATTTTTTTGCTTTTTGTTTTTGACTTAACGGGCTCTCTCTTTTTTTTTTTGAAATTTTTTTCTTTTGAGATTCTTTTTGTTTTTCGATTTTGAAAAATTGTGACTGCCACACCGATTGTTGTAAGCTTCGTCTTCATTGTTTTCCTCAATTTTGAATGATGTATTGAGGAGGAAGATGTTGAGAGCTTTGTCTTTATTAATTGCTTCCTCAATTTTTATTGATGTGCACGAGGAAGACGATGTGCTCGAACCTTTGCTTAGATTGTTTCCTCAATAATGTATCGAGGAAGGAGATAGGCTTGAACCTTTTGTTTAGATAAATCACTTATCTTGAGAATTAATAAAACACGCCATGGAATTAATTGAAAGACTACCCTGCCCATGGTTGAAATTAAGGTTTTTTTTAGAAAATAGAAACAACTCCAACTTCTGGCTCGAGGGGGTTGACTACGGATTAACTCCTTATTTCTCTATTGTTTAGGAATTGAAATAATGCCTTACATCGTCAGCTCAGTCTTACATTGAAAGCATAGCTTAGCAAAATTCAGTTATTTGATATTCATCATTCTCCATCGAAGTTTGTTAATTTGAAAATGGAAAAGAGTGAAAATAGAATGTTGTTAATTTTTGTGGATTGAATTGATTTCAAAAACCTACATGCTTATTTTATTAGAATTACTGATCCAAAGATACAAAGTTACACCAAATACAACTTAGCAACTTGAGAATTACAAATTGAAATTATAAAGGTCTATTGATCTTAGAGAAGAGCTTTTAGTTGATCCACTGGCTTTAGAAGATGCTTTGTAGTTCTTAGACTTGTCAGGGAATGAGGGTGACCTTTGACTTTTTCTCGGGCATACTTATTTTATTGATAAGGAAGTTGCTCTTGATGTAGAGGAATCACCAATGGTAGTGGCATTTGAGGCACTGCGTAGACCCGTTGTTGACCTTGTGAAGGGCTACCTTCTTTCTTTGTAGGGCCAAGTTTAATTGAGTTTCCAATATTTAATCTCCTCCTTCCATATTTTCGGACTTCCTCAAGCGAGTACCAAGAAATCAGCTAGCATGTGGGTAACAGTTGGATAAGGGCGAAGGTGGAAATGCATGAGATGCAAATGTATTAATGCATATGAATGCATGGGTATGCAAAAATGTTTTTGGCTTTAGGGTATGATGCAAAAGGTTTCATGGATATGCAATGTAACGCAAACGTAGTATGAGGGTGGACGCAGGGGTACCATATACAGGTTTGATGGTATATATGAAAATAATAATATCCTACACTGTCTCAGAGATTGAAACAGATAGGAATTCCTTAAGGAAGAAGATAATTTGATGTGGATTTGGAGGTACCCTACACTGACTCAAATATTGAGACAGATAAGAATTCCTTAAAGGAGAAGATAATGATAGACATGGAAATGGAGATACCCTACACTGACTCAGATATTGAGACAGATAGGAACTTCTTAGGGATTAAGGATCATAGAACACGAAAGGGGAATCCATACAAGCTAAAGATGGTAATTGAGGGACGAGAATTCCTACAAGCTAGGGATTGTAATAGACTAATGGACGGTTGAAGAATCCCTACATGATATGGGTTGTGACTTATGAAAGATAGACCTTATAGGCTAGGGATTGTAGTATACCGGAAGTAACTCTTGCAGGTTTAGGGGTAGGGCAAATGGGATTATATGAATGATATCCTTAAAAGGTAGGCTCCTAGTTTTGGCCTACGAATATTCTACCCTCCCCATAAGGTGGTTTCCTTAAGGGTATCATGAAAAACACTAGAGGGATAAGGCACAAGGGCCTCCCTTAGGTGGAGCCTCTTTACGGAACGTGACTTTCGTCTCAAAGTCGTGAAAGGTCTCATCATGAGATTTTAGGTTAAGGCTGTTACAAAGAGTCATGGGTGGCATTCCAAAGTCCTACTTGTCAAGAGGATATCTCTCGATAAGTATTCCTTTTTCAGAATTCCACCGACTCTAGGCGAAGTCGTCACATAAACTCGCAAGGATGATGTATCCCCTAAGCTAATAGACGAAACTTATTTCTAAGGGTTATTGAAAATATTTTGAAACAAGAGTCCCACCATGCAGTAAATATATAATGATAAAAAATAGACAGTAAATAAATGCAATAAATAAATAAATAAAACAAAACCATAAGTAAAACCTAAAACCTAGGGTTAAGGAGTCCCCAGCAGAGTCGCCAGCTGTTGCGACTGTTTTTTAAATCAAGAGTCTCCACTATCAGTTTTTATCCTAGGGAAAGACATCTAGTAGGAAACCCTAATTCACAGACAGAGAAAGAAACACATCATCCTCATACTACAACATCAACAAATCAACCATGAACTGCAATGCGAAAGAAACCGACCAAAATGCATGTGGTACCATCATGGCATAAGCCCTCTCCATAAATCCAAATCCGGGCTATCAATATACGGATAAATCCAGGCCAATAACATAAGCCAAATCCGAGCTATCAACATACGACCAAATCCGGACCAACAACATAAGCTAAATCGGGGCTATCAATGATGCATGTATGCGACAATGACATGCAACCACAAGACTATACCATTATAAGGTAATATATTTTAACATAAAGCCAATCCGGGCTAGAGACATCATAATTATCATGCAATATAATATGCAATTCATTTATACAACATTCACAAAATTATCAGGTTCAATCATCACAAGTACTTCATAATTCATCCGACGCTGACACTGACACTCAAGGCATAAGCCTCCAACCCAAATATAACTCACCTACTGTTATCAAAATTATTATCATATTTTAGAAATGTTTTTCGCTTTCCAACGGTCCAAACGACGCATCAAACAGACACCCAAGTCAAAAGTTACGAATTTTAATTTTTTTTGAAAGATCTGTCACTAAATGGCATTCGCCATTAACCTAATGTCGTTCACCATTATCCTGTAGTACATAAAATCAGTTTTAAACCAAATGGCGTTCCCCATTAGCCTAATGGCTTTCACCATTAGCACATAGTAGCAGATAAATACAAAAAATAATTTATTTCTTCACTTCTAACCCCAAAATCCCAATTTTCTTACCCAAAACAGTGGCTTACGAATCCATATGTCATACATATACCTTATTCATCATTTCAATTCATTTCTCATCATCAATTTCATAGAAAATCAATCACAGATCACCACAAAACATCAAAATCATCACATACATACAAAACCCCAAATTGAACATCATGAAAATAATATAACTATGAGTCATATAACCATTAAAACCCATAAATACACATTCCCTTATATAGTTATAACCCCAAACTTACCTTAGATTGACGATTCTCAACTCTTACGAAGAAATCCCTTACTCTAGCCTCCTAGTGCCCTTTTCTCCTCTTCCTTCCTCTACGATCGATTAACTTGTTTTCACGTTCCGTCTCTTTTTCCAATTTCCCACTCTTATCTTATTCCACTAATAACCATTGGACCCATAACCTTGACCTTCTCTAATTAAATTATTATTTAATTAAGTAAAATATAATAATTATTCTATTATTCCAATAATAATAATAAAATAGACACTAGTCCTCTCACTACACCTCCATGTCTTTACATTTTCGGTTAACCATCCCATAATGCCTAAAATTCCTTCATTTCTAAAATAATTACCCCTTATTAAGGCATCACAACACATCTAAACACAACAATTACCCGTAATCACATATACTCCCATAATATTTATTTATAAAATTAAATAAATAAAAATTGGGGTGTTACACTTAACACACTTACTCACGCTCAGAACTAGACAATTGGATTGTGGAAATAAATATTGGGTGGCCCGATAGCGAAAACTTGATAGCAGGTGGCCCACCAGATCTTAAATCAGACTCTGGTTCCATGTTAAAATATAAGAGACTAAGAGACATTTGAATAAACTGTATATTAAAAATACTACAGATGCTTTATTATATATAGAGAGATTACAACTAATTACATGATATAATCGATGTGATACTATTCTATATACAAATATTCTTAACACTATATATTTACAAATATCAACACATATGTTATCAGAGGAAGCTAAGGCTTGGCGGTATTAATACGCGTTAGAGATTGGAAGGTGCTAGTATTGAAATCACTTAGGTTATGTTCTATGCTGGATTTTCGGAGAAGTATTTTCCAGAGGATGTATGCAATAAGAAGGAGATTTAATTCCTTGAGCTTAAATAAGGGAACTTGACTATTATTAAGTATGCTGCCAAGTTTGAGGAACTGGTAAAGTTTTTCTGCATTATAATAATGTAGCTACTGAAAGTTTTAAGTGTATTAAGGTTGAGAGAGGTTTGAGGCCAGAGATCAAGCAAGGTATTGGGTATCAGGAGATTCACCGGTTTTCAGTACTAGTGAATAAGTTCAAGATTTATGATGAAGATTATAGAGCTCGTTCTGCTCAGTACAAGAGTCTTAGTGAGTAGAAAGGGAAATGACAGTTTCAAGGAAAGCCATATGTGACTCCTGTTGACAAGGGAAAATAGAAGACTTATGATGGGAAGAAGCCAAGTGGGGAATGAGCTCCTGCACCTGTCAAGTGCTATAAGTGTGTTGTGGGACATCTTGCTAATGAGTTATAGAGCCCCTAGACAAATTGCTTCAAGTGTGGGAAGACGGGTATAAAGCTGCTGATTGTAAGAATAATGAGATAACTTGCTTTAACTATGGAGAGTAGGGCCACATCAATAGTAATTGTCAAAATCTAATGAAGGTCTAATCCAGAGGGAAGGTCGTCACTTTTCCTGGTTCAAAGACTTATAGTGAGGACATATTGATTTGAAGTACATGTTTTATTAATAGTACACCTTTGACTGCTATTATTGACATAGGTGTGACACATTCGTTCGTTTGTTAGGATTATGCTAAGAGGCTGAACCTCGAATTGTATTCTATGATTGGGAGTATGGTCATCGATACTCTAACTCTAGGTCCGATAATGACATTGTAGGTTTGTTTAAATTGTACGTTAACTATATTTTGTAAGGATTTTGGGATGGATCTAGTCTGTCTACCATTGAGAAAGCTCAATGTTATCCTTGGTATGAACTAGTTGGAGTTCAACCATATCATATTAACTATTTCAACAAGATAGTGTCCTTTCTAGAGTTCATAAAAGAGAATGATTTGTTTGTGTCTGCTAAGAAAGTAGACGAGTCTGTGAAAGATGGTGTACAAGTGTTTATTGTGTTAGCTTTGTTTGATGCCAAGGGAAAGGGAGTAATTGGTGATTTACACGCTGTTTATGAATTTCCAGAAGTGTTTCCTGAAGATATCATTGATTTTCTTCCAGAGCGTGAGGTAGAGTTTTCTGTAGACTTAGTACTTGGTACTAGTTTTGTTTAGATGGCTCCGTATTAGATGTCTGCTGTAGATTTAAGCGAGTGGAAGAAGCAACTAGAGTATTTGCTTGAGAAGAAGTTCATTTGTCCTAGTGTTTTTCCGTGGGGTGTGCCAGTGTTGTTAGTGAAGAATAAAGATGGTAGTATGCATTTATGTATTGACTATGACAATTGAATAAAATTACTATCAAGAATAAGTATCTGCTTCCGAGGATTGATGAATTGATGGATCCATTAGTGGGTGCTTGTGTTTTAATTAATATTGATTTGAGGTCATGGTATCATCATATTTGTGTGAAGGATGAAGATATTTCGAATATTACATTTTGGACGAGGTACAATCATTACAAGTATTCAGTGATGTTGTTTGGTATGCATAATGCTCCTGGTGTGTCATGGAGTATATGAACAAATTTTTTCATCCGTTATTGGATAAGTTTGTGGTGGTGTTTATTGATGACGTTCAGATTTATTTGAAGACTAATGAAGAGCATGTTGAACATTTGAGGGTTGTGTTGAAATTGTTGCAAGAGAAGAAATTATATACTAAGTTGTCAAAGTGCAAGTTTTGGTAAAGAGAAGTGAGCTTTCTCAACCATGTGATTTCTAGTAGAGGTATTGCTATTGATCCTTCTAAGGTCGGGGATGTTTTGTTGTGGGAGACTCTGAAGTCTGTCACTAAGATCTGAGGTTTTCTTGGATTAGCTGGTTATTATCGTAGATTCATTGAGGGATTTTCCAAGTTGGCCTTGCCGTTAACTCAACTAACTAGGAAGAGTCTGGCTTATGTTTTGGCTGTGAAGTGTGAAGAGAGTTTCCAAGAGCTTAAGAGGAGGTCAACGTCATCTCCAGTGTTGATTTTACAGAGTCTAACTGAATCTTTTGTCGTGTGTTATGATGCTTCTAAGATGGTTATGGGAGGTGTGTAGATTCATAATGGACAAGTTGTGGCTGATGCTTCGAGGAAGCTTAAAGTTAATGATAAGAGTTATCCTACATATCACTTAGAGTTGACTGACAATGTGTTTATACTTAAGATTTAGAGGCATTATTTGTTTGGCTCTAGGTTAGAAGTGTTTAGTGATCATAAGAGTTTGAAGTACTTGTTCGACCAGAATGAGTTAAATATGAGACAAAGGAGATGACTCGAGTTGTCGAAGGATTATGATTTTGGTTTGAACTACCATCCTAATAAAGCCAATGTCGTAGCTGATGCACTAAGTTGGAAGACGTTGTATATGTCGACATTGATGGCTAGAGAGTTGGAGCTGATAGAAGAATTTAGAGATTTCAGATTGGTTTGTGAAGTCACACCGTGGAGTGTGAAGCTGAGTATGTTGAAGCTTACAAGTAATGTTCTTTAGGAAATTAAAGAAGTTCAGAGGACTAATTTGGGACTGGTTGATCGATTAGCTTTAATCAATCAAGGTCAACATGGTGATTTCAGGATCAACGAGTATGGTGTGATAAGATTCAGAGATAGAGTTTGTGTTCCCGATCTGCCTGAACTTTAGAAGAGTATTATTGAGGAAGGACACCAAAGTGGTCTGGGTATTCATCCCGGTGCTACGTGAAACAATCGGCCTAATAATCATCGAGATAAAATCAATGAAGTCGCCATCGAACATTTTTTATCCCACAGGAAGGGAAAGGTAAACATCGAGTAAACCTGAGAAGGGTGAAATTAAGGTCTTGTGACCGAGAGATACGGGTAAGGGAGTCGATTATGCAAGGGGAATGTATTAGCACCCCTCACGTCCGTGGTACTCCATGGGATCCACTCTTGTTGTTCTAATCAAGGGTGTGTTCCAATCTAAAACTTATGATCTAAAGGAAAAATGCAAAGAGGGAATGCATGCAAAAGAAAACACGGAGAAAAGAAGGAATATTTACAAATTTTAGCTCACCTGGGCCCCATGATCAAATTCCTACATATCCCTTTTAAGGAATCAGAGCACCGTAGTTTGACTCAAAAGTTTTCGTTTGTTTTGTGTTTTTTATGAACAATATTAATTTCGCTTCTTACCGCAACTTGAACTTTGGAGACTCATGCGTTGGCATATGAATGAATTAGCACATTCTTACCTGAAGAGGTATTTTCAAAAGAAAAATAAATGCTCGAAGGCGGATAATGCTACATTCGTGCTCTAGCAAGTAGACATGGTTTCATCCGACCTTTGGGGATTTATGCGTCATATTGCACAGAGTAGAATTAACACATCCTTTTGAATGTTTCAAAGAAAGGCCCGAAGGCGAAAGAGTTGGAATTTGTTGATGTTTTTACCTTAAAAAAGGATTTGAGAGATGTTAGATATTTTATGAATTTGCCAAGAAAAAGGTTTTAGTCTTAAGAATTCAAAAGGAAAGAAAAACATCTAAGGGAAATTGTATAGTTATATCCCTAATGTTATCATACAATGATTGATCCTATAGTTGAGTATTGAAAGGGAAATCACTACCTATGTTAGATTTTTATGAATTACGATTCTAATGTCTAACTTGCATCAAAAACGAAACAAGCGAATCCTAAGGGAACATGCAAAGGTGTAAAGAAAAGCACAAGCACAAGTGCAATCAAACAAAGTCGAACGAAAACCAAAACAAGATCGAGTGCGAGCTAGCAATAAATAAAGAGTCCAATGGATCTCAAAGTGGGAGCAAAGAACTCTTTCCACTTGATTTACTCGAGCACTGGCATCGAGTAACAACTTAATGCATAAACATTTGATGAAATGTGAGCTACCATCGTCGAAATGAATGACAAAGTGTAGGGGATGATTACTTTCCCTTTATTAACTTTATTTGACTCAATAGACAAGAATAGGCACGATTCAAAGTATCAACGTACAATGCGAGCTAAGAACGACACAAACTTGAATGCATAGGGGCCGATTGCAGGCCCTCTGTTCCACTTATTTGAGTCGATAGCAAGCATAAATTTAAAATGGAAATGGGAGGTGAGTGTGATTTGACTCTTTTGAGGTCTTTTTCACACAATAAAACACAAACATTGCCTCATTTCGAGGTCTTTGCGCAAACATAAACATCACATCCTTTGAGGACTTTAAATAGATTTCCCACCTAAAGTAGGGACTCCAAGACATGCATCTCTATTCCTAATTCTCATGGCAAGAAAAATAAAATACAATGAGGAAATTAAACCAGAAGCGGAATAATACCAAATGAACAAGAGTTCGTAGCAAAGCGTATAAAAGCAAGAAACCCGAAGATCTTCGTGAAGCTTCACCAATCAAAGAAAATAAGTCAGAAATCAAATGCTCGGAATAAGTGTCGAAGCATCATCAATGTGAAAATAAATCGCAATTGGAAACTCAAGCATATCCTTATATCATACAATAAACCTGCATAAGACTCAAATCTCGACAAGAAAAAGTGAAACACAAGTCTCAAGTAATCAAATAATCATGAATTAATTCCTAAAATCAAATAAAAAAATCCAACAATTTTTTATTGATTTTATAATAGTTTTTATCAACAATTTTTATTCCTAATGTTATTATCTAGAAGTTAAGAAAAGAAGATTAAATAAAAATCTTAATAAACTCTAAACAGAGGGGGGGGTATGTGGATTTGTAATCCAATGGTGCAAACAACAATTCAGGCGCTAGGCCCAACATGATTAGTCCATGAAGCAGTGTTTTGACAAATCAAGTTCCAGCTTTCAAAAAAATATAGTGATGGGCCTAAGGGTGGAGTGACTCTGTCCATATCACATCTTCACTATTTTGTTTTAGAATTATTAAAAGAAAAACAAAAAGGAAAAAAATAAAGAAAAAGAGATAACAGTAAAATGCTTGTGTTTAGCTTGGATGTCAGGGTTACAAAATTTGAGACGGTACAACTTCACGAACAAAGAAACCTTTTCTTTCCCTCTCACTTTGCACAACGCGGCATGATCCTCTCCTTCTTTTATCTCCATCATATCTCTTCTGTGGCTATCCTTTCTCACCTCCATTTCCATTTAAACACCGCACTTAAGATCCATCCGAGTACAATGCCATGGATCTCCGTTTCATTCCGATTCCAACAAACCTCAATTCAATTTCAGTTTTTCTCACCGATTCACACACAAATATAGGAACATGATAAATATGTTGAGGCTTACTATTGTACCCCAAAATTTCCCTCTATTTTCTCAAGACATTTCATAAAGGGTCTCCAATGCTCAAGGATTCTCAAGAATTGATCAGACAAAATCACCTTCGAAACACTGAGACCGCAAATTAGGGTTTTGACTGAAAGCGACTGATCACTGACTTTTGATCTAATACATGAATTATTGGTTTGAAACACGATCTCAAGAATTCAAATGCATCATTTTTACCTATTTGAATATCTCAAAACATTTCTCAAGATCAGCGGATTGATAGATGAAATTAGGTCAACTGATGAAAAAGTCAACTGTACACTGAAAAATCAAATTTTGACTTTTTGGTCAACATTAAATTTCAAAGATCAAAATTCATCAAGACATTCAATAATATAAAACTTGATCATAAAGAAATCAAGAAAGTCAAAATTCAATGTGAGAAGTCAAACTTTTCAAGACTTAGAAATTTTTCTAAGTGTTTTTTATACATGATAATTTCATTTCTTCATGCCAACTTTTCACCAAGATGCAAGATGATTCAAAGAAAACTTCCAACATGAAAGTTGTATATCTCAATGAGATCTAAAACTTTGTATGGAAGAAAAAGTTCTAGAAATGCTAGGATTTTGAGTTATAAATTCCTAAATTCATGACATTTTCATAAAACACTTAGAGAAATTTTCAACAGTTTTGGTCAGGATTTTATCCCAACTTCTTAGCATTTTTTCACATAGTTCCAAGATGATTTTATCAAAATGGACAACATAAAAGTTATAGAGGATGTTTCAAGCTTTCCAAAACATCCAAGAGCATAAATTTATCATACTTGAGATAGGAGATTCAAGGGCATGAAGTTGGGCATCCATCCTTGAATTGCAAGTCCTTTTGTTGAAGAACACATAACAAGACCCTTATGATTTTCTGCATAATCTTGTGTTGTAGGACTTATAACTTGAAAATATCACCATAATTTAATGCTTACACACACTCTTGAGCTATTACCCAAGTGTTTAAGCCATTGTCCAAAAGATCTTTCTATTTATGGCATAAAGGCACTATTACTATTCTTGAAAAGAAAGCTTGTTGGCACAAAACTTGTCTTGAGCCCATACCTTGTTTGTTTATGATTTTTCTCCACCATAAATCATGGAAAGAAGCCCCTCTATACCAACAAATTTGGTACTTCATCTTAGAACCATGCATTACTTGACATAGTTTGATATTTGCATCCCAACCAAACCATAACATACTGTCTTGTAAACCTATTCAACCCTTGTTCACAAACCCTTTGCCTATAAATAGATGGAGCATTTGCAAGGGAAAGAGGTCAGAAAAAATAGAGAGTTTCTTGTGTGTTTAAAAATCCTCAAAACCCCTCATACTCTCAAAAACCATAATTGTCCATAAAACTTCCACTCTTGAGCTTTGAAGTCTAAATCTTTGAAACTCATACCTTACAAGTTTTCCCCAAACAAACCATCCAAATACCTTACATATATCATATAGAAGTTTTCCAAACATAAGAATAACTTCTGTAACATCATTATCACCACCTCCCAAACTCACACACATTGTTTTGCAAGTTGACTTGGTTAGAGAGATTCAAACACTTTCAGTATAAAGTAAGGATTGAAACAACTTCAAAGAGGTCTAAGGAAGCTTAATCAATCATCAAATTTCATCTGGGAACATCCATACACGTTTGGGGTTTTTACTTCAAGAGGTAAGTTTTCTCAAACTGTGATATTCTTGTTCAACATCATTTTACTTTCATTTTCAAAAGAATAAAATAGGACAAATTAAAGTAGAAGAGTTGCAAACACTAAAAAATCACAAAAAAGTGCTTCTGGAAGTCTGACATGGCCGACCGTGTCACCTGACACGGGCCGTGTCAGGAAGAAAACAGAAAAAAATGATAAGACAGGGCTCTGGCACGGGTGCCCGTGTCACAGGACACTTCCCATGTCACATGACAATGCCCGTGTCCCACATACTGGAGTTAAAACTTGACAAAATGGCGGGATAGGGTCCTGACACGGGTGCCTATGACACGTGACACTGCCCCTGTAAGCACAACTGGGATAACAAAGACATGCATAATTATTACAGGGTTCTGAAACGGGTGCCCGCGTCACAGGACACGGCCCGTGTCAGCTTCAACACCAAAAATTCTGATTTTTTGAGATTTTTTTGCTATTATTTTCATTCAATTTGGTTGTAATAGTAATTAGATTTTAATTTCTTTCCTCCCCATTTATAATTTGTATCCCCATCCCCTAAATGATGTAATAGCGTAGGATATTTACATTCCGCAATTTATCGCTTTAAAATATAAATGCTAGTAATTAGGGTTTGTATGGCAAGATAAAATCAATCCTAGAAAACCCTAATCCAAGATAAATCAAGCATGAAATACAAAACACCTGCTCACTTACACCTTTAGGAATAACTCCACTTTGTTGCCTTAAATAAATGGTTATGTTATGTGTTGTACCCCAAAATTTTCCTTCTCATTTTATCAAGATTTTCCTATCAAGACTTCTTGGACTCAAGACAAGATTAGGGTTTGCTCAGCTCAAGACCTCATCTTGCACTGATGACCTGAAATTAGGGTTTGAGTTTGCACAGGGATTTTTGGAATTTCAATGCCTCATGTGACTTTCATACACCATCTTGGATCCCTAAGATTTCCCATACCAAGTTTCAAGCCTTGAATCACATTATTGCCCAGTCAATTGGACAGTTGACCTAAAAATCAATTGTATTGGGGAAAAAGTCAACCATGGCCAATTTACAGTCAAAACTCATAATTTTTTATCCACATCAACATTATAGAATCATATGAACCATTTTATCAAGTTTGGACCATAACTCCTCATGAAATTTGATCAGATCATCAAAAGGGCAAAATGGTCATTTTTAGGGTTTTGACTGAGGAAGGGCAATTTCTGATTTTTCACCTAGCCAATGGAAAATTTGGTTCAAGCATGGTTTCAAGGACTCAATAGAACTATCTTGACCTAATCACAAGGTTCAAAAGATCTCAAATGCATTGGATTGACAAATGAATTTTCCAGTCAACTGATTAAAAATCAACTGTACACTGAAAAGTCAAACTTTGACTTTTTGGTCAAAATCAAGTTCCAAGGGTCATATTTAAACAAGATGTGTCAAAACATGAAACTTGTTCACCAAGAAACTTAAATTTGGAAATTAGGGTTTAAGTTTGAAAATTTTCATAACTTAGAATTTTTCTAAGTTATGAAAATTTCTTATTTTCCCCAACTTTTCCCCACTTTTTCACCATGATGCAATTGGATTCAAAGAAAACTTCCAACATGAAAGTTGTAGTCCTCCACAAAATCTACAACTTTGATTCACAAAGTTTTCCCAAAAGATGCTTGGATATCAAGTTATGATTTTGTGAATAAGGGTCCATAAACTTTCTAACTTAGTGAAATTTTGCCCTAGTTTAGGCAGATTTTTGACCTAACTTCATGGCAACTTTTCACATAGTTCCAAGAGGAATCTCAAAAGTAATTTCAAATATGGATTGTATAGCATGTTACAAGCTTTCCAAGATGTCCTAGAACTCCCCAAGATCATTTATGGTTAAGGAGAATCGAAGAAATGAAAATGGAAAATTATCACTTTTGTCCAAGGCATTTTTCACAATGGTTCAAGTTGCAAATTTGTCCTAAGCATGCTTGTAATTGGTTTTACAGGTTATAATCCCTTCTACACTCCAAAATTTAATGCAAACACATTGGAAAATTGCCTTGTTCTGATCTTTGAAGCATTACACAAAGAATTATTCCAAAAATGGCATAAAGTTCATAATACTACTTTCATAAAGCTAGCTTTTACAACTTTGTTTATCTTGAGCCATGGACCTAATCTATTTTTGCAAACAAGATCCACAGTTATCAGGAAAAGTTCACCAATTATGTGCAGCTAAGGAACTAGCAAGTACAAGCTTTTGGGCATTGTCATTTCACCTTTCTTCAAAAATAAGCAATTTGGCAAAAGTTAATATAGCTTGTGTATCTGAAAAAACCAAGACTAAGCATCATTTGAACCAACCTCAGAACATTGTTGCAAGCCTGATACACGAATTGCCAACCTCCAAAACTCCCTCAAACACAAAAAACACCATTTTTGCCCAAAACAGGGCAACCTTTGCAAATCACTAGCCAAAACATATTTTGCTCGTGCGTTTTTTTGTTTCAAGGCTTCAAACACATTCCATACATCACACCTAAGTTGTCCAGGCCTTTGTCAAGCAACTGTAACCCCTGTTTCATGCTTCACCATTTTAACTTTTTGAGTTTGCAGGTTGACTTTTATAGGAAGATTCAGGCATCTACAAGGCAAGTTGAACATTGGGAAAGGTTGAGGGAACTTCAAGCAAGCTCACATGACCTTCAGGCCTCACTCAAAACTTATGCATTGCCATATCCAAACTCAACTGAACAAGGTATTTGTCAAGTTTCTAACTCCTTATTTAGGCATCTTTAAGCTTAGGTTTGTGAAGCAAAAATGTAGTCCCTAACATGCTTGAGCTGTACATATGCTTAGATTTCATTTATATTAACTGAGCTAAGAGTATTTGGATTTTGAACATACTGAAAATTTTAGGTCAGAAATTAGGGGTGATAAAATTCTCCTTGGTCTTTGAGAGTTTGGTCATGTTTTTTTATATCATTAGAATCGTGAGTTAACGTGCTACAAGTTTCATGTTGCAAGATTTTATTTTTATGCACGTATGCAAGAGATACAGGTTAAACTGAACCAGGCGCGCGCGAGGGAGCAAGGTCAGGGATGAAGTGTTGTCCTGGACCAAGGCATTGGGCCTGCTTCTATTTGCACCTCCCATTTTGCTTTTACACCCCCTTGAGCATTTTCTTTTATTTTTAATATTTCTTGCATAATTTATATTTTCTGACTTTATTATCTTTTTTGAACATTGAAAAATCACAAAAAATATTTTCTTTATTTTTTGCATTTTATCATTTTTTTTTATTTTGCATAATAATTAGTTTGTTAGGATTTTATACTTTATTTTCTTAAATAAAACTTGTAAATAATATAAAAATATCATATATTTTTAATTTTATTATTTATACACTTAAAATAATATTTTCATATAATATTCAATTTTTTAACATTTTGTATATATTATTATTATTATTTTTTCTTGAACAAGAAATAAATAAAAGGAATGATATTAGAATATATTTTCTATTAAACAAAAATTAGGGTTTTCACCCTTTCAAAAATAATCATTTTATTTTCTTATTTTTAAGACATAAGTAAATTTATTTTCTCATACATAAAATTAATACAAAAACATTTCTTGCATATTTACATTTTGTTGCATATTTAAATATTCGTTTATTTATTTATTTGTACAATAAATTCAATTTGGTTGTAATAATTTTAGGGCTTTATTTTGAGCAATATCCCCCTATTCAAAACTTGTACCCCCCTTCCCATAATATTGTTGTAATAGTTTAGATTTACTTTATGCATTTTATTGCTTTCATATACCATGATAGTAAACTAGGGTTTTGTATGCAAAGACAAAAAACAAACAAATAGCATGACCTAACACAAGACAAAAATGCATGAAAAATGACAACACCTTGCACACAAGCACCCCTAGGGTTTCATCCACTTGGTTGCCTTAAAACATGGCCATGGTATGCATGCTAGGTATCTTGGCAAAACAATACAAACAAAGAGATCATAGTCCCTTGATGACGCTATCAAAAGGTTGCCTAAACAAAGGATCTTAAGTCCCTCAAAACTTGCTAAGATACTTGGCAACATTGTTATCATGGTCATACGATGACCCGCGCCCGTCCCATTTAACATCCAAAGATAGGGTTTTTTACCAAATGCAATGGTAAATCAACAATGTCAAAGGAATAAAAATGTGTAGGAAAGACTTTTGAGTAGGTAGAATGCTTTTAGTTACTTGATCAAACTTGCAAACAATCCTTGCTATTTTCAAACAAACACACAACACATTTCAAAATAATTTCCAAACAACTTTCAAACATTGAAACATCTTTCAAAAGACAAACATCTTTGTATACATTCTTACAAACAAGAATCATTACAAAGATTGCCTAAACAAATGCCTCTTTTCAAAATACTTTCAAAACCACACAAAGCACCATTCCAAACAATTGAAAAGCAAAATCAAGTGATCTAAAACAAGTAACTAAGAGCCCATGGAAAACCATGGATGAAAAGGGTGCTAGCACCTTCCCTTTTCATAATCTACCCCCCAAACCCAAAAACAATCTCAAAGGTCTTTCCTGTGCCTTTTTACCTTTTCTTTTGGATAAAATAAAAGTCGGTGGCGACTCTTACTAAACTGAAACATTTGCGAACACAAACGCAAAACCTCAAGTCAGTTCTCCCACCGCATCACAGAACTGACGACTCTGCTGGGGAGATGAATATAAAAGTGGGGTTACCTTAGGGTTTTAGATCACCTTTATATGCTTATCTTGCTTGACTTGTTTGCTTTACACTTTGGTCCTTTTATTTGGGTTTGAATCCTCTACCCGGATTTGGGAAACATTCATAGGTAAATAGCAATACATTGTGGAAACTGTGCGGGGTATACCGACACAGTCTAAGCAATAGCTATATTAGTGTGACATATTTGTGGGTACCGATAGCCTTTGAGTCAATCAAAGAGAATACGGGGCCGCTGAGTGATGTCATGAAGCACTAACGAACTTTTAGAACCTTTACTTGACCAAGTTGGCCTTTTAGGATGTAGTGAGATGACCGGCTTTGGTGCAGTCCGAAGTTGGTACATACTCGATACTACACTCATTCAGGGTTATTTTCTTGGAATATTTCGGTCGCCAGTAAAGTGGCTAAACTGAAACAATGAACACAGAAAACAATCCAGTGATATTGACCTCCTTAGAGCCCGTTTACTATTTCTAGGACAGGTTGAGCCAACTAAACTTCAAGAGGGTACTTACCTATGAAACCCCATGCAAACCTGAAACTAGGAACTTGTGTGATTTGTTTGTACATATATACTTATGCATAACATCATGGACATCATGAAGCATCATATGTATCCACTAACCATTTCAAGGATTTTGAAAGTTCATCTTTGTTCCTGTTTTGTAGGTAATGGATTCACTTCGCAGGAAAACTATCCAAGTCAACCTTGTAAGAATTCCTCCTCAACTCAAGGAGCTAGCTTCAAGGATTCCTGAAAATTCTCTATTCACCGAGAGACATGGTCGTCTTCTCAACTTAGTCACAACCAACATTGAGGAGGATATGCTGAAAGTTCTCTTCCAGTTCTTTGACCCTTTGCATCATTGCTTCACATTTCCTGACTACCAACTTGTGCCTACTTTGGAGGAATTTTCTCAACTCTTGAGGATTCCTGTTCTCAATCAACTACCCTTCAACGGTACGAAAAGAGATCCAAAGCCAGAAGAGATTTCTCAAGGCTTACACTTGCACTCCTCTGATGTCACAACACATTGGGAAACTAGAAGTGGTGTCAAAGGCTTCTTATCAAAGTTTATGTTTGAGAAGGCCCAAAGCTGCTGGAATTCTCTAGACTTGCAAGCTTCTGAGGAGATTGTAGCTCTTCTCATCTATGGGATGGTCTTGTTCCCTAACCCTGACCAACTCATAGATGTGAGTGCTGTCAAAATTTTCATGGCTCGTAACCCGGTGCGTACATTGCTTGGGGATATCCTCCACTCTTTTCACACTCGAACAATGAGGAAAAGAGGTGTTCTCATGTGTTGCACTCCTCTACTGGCAAGATGGTTTATTTCTCATCTTCCCCAATCAGTCTTGAAGAATGAGCAAGGCTTGAGGTGGTCACAACAGTTGATGACCCTTACACATTCAGATATCCATTGGTGTTCTCTATCAAAAGAGAATGTCATCATCATTGACCGTTGTGGGGAATTTCCTAATGTCCCTCTACTTGGCATTAGGGGAGGCATCACCTACAACCCTTGCTTGGCTCTGAGACAGTTTGGGTATGCCCGAAGGAATGGCCCACATGACATGTTGATTCAAGGTTTGGTTTTTGACTTCGACAATGACGATCAAGGACTTCGACAAAGGTTCATATGAGCTTGGAGGATGCCCAACAAGGTAGACAGTAAGACCTTGGGACACAAGAATTCCATCCCTCTTGAGCCTTACCTCAAGTGGGTACTGTGACCGGTGGAAATAGAACTGACTGTTTTTTTAAGCTGGTTTCGCGAAATGTCGCGGTAAGCAAGAGTCGCCATCGTCTTTTATTTTCTCCAACATGGAAAGGACAAAAGCACGGTAAAATTCCTTATTCGAGATGTCTCTCGGTTCGGGAGGTAGATTTATAGAAAGGGAAGGTGTTAGCACCCTTTCTATCCATGGTTATCCATGGGCTCTTAGGTACTTGCTCTTATGTTTTCAAAATTTGTTTGCTTTTCAAATGTGTGTGGGTTTTGAAAAAAGTTTGGTTTGAAAAATTTCTAAGTAACTCTTGTATCAGTCCTCAAGAGTGTATGAAAGATTTGTTTGAAAACTTTTGAAAGTGTGAGTGCGAAAAGTTGTTTTTGTTTTGTTTTGAAAAGAGCAAGTACCCATGAGTCATCTACCTACCCTAAGGAATTAAGCTGTGTAAGAGTCCTTTAGATAGTGCCATCCCACCATTGAGAGGTAGGTAGCACCGTCGTTGGAGGTGTTCGGGTCAATTCGATTATTAGGGACAGTGTGGTCACCAAAGCAATGGTAGGACACCTTAGAAGTAACCCTAATGTCCTAGATCCTTTTTATCCAAGGCAACCGTTTCGAGGCAACTGGATCTTTTAGACAGAAGGGCGACCTCTAAGATACCTTATACTTGATGACCACGTTCGAGGCAACCAGTGAGGCGTACCCTAGAAGTGGCATGTGCATGTGTGTTGTTTTTCAGTTAATGTTTTGTACATTTTATTTGTGAGCTACAGATTAATTTTATTTACATACATTCTTTCATGCATTTAACAGTTAGGGGTGCGGAAAGTAAATTGCAGAAATGTAAATTCTAACTATTACAAGGCGCGGGTCTATACATCGCCAAAAACAAAAACCCGTTTTTGAAAAGTAAATGCAGAAAATTAAAGAAAGCAATAAAATCCTAATTACTATTACATCCTCTGTACAGATACATAAATATAATCAGAATAAATAAATACACGCGAATGGAAATTTAATCGGGAACGTCCTAAGGGTTTTGACCCTTTTGAGAAAGAAATTGAATTTTGTCTTTTTTTAATGAAATGGAATTAAAACTAATTATTTAATTTATTAAAAGAAAAATGTTTTTGTATTTTTTATGTTTTTAATGAAATAAAATAAAAGGAATTAAAATTAAAAGTTAATAAAAATCTAATTCTAAATTTATTTTAGTTATTAAGAAAAAAGGTTAAAGTTGGCTAATTAAAACTAATTCAATTTATTAGTATTTATTTACAAAAATAACATGAAATTAATAATAATAATAATATTAGTTCTTTTTTTGGATTTTTTATGAAAATATTAATTATGTTAATAATACTAATAATTAATAAAAAAAAGAGTTATAAAAGAAAAGAAAAAATAAAAAGATAAAAAGAAATAACAAAACCAAGGGGGGGGGGGGGGGGGGGGGTTGGGCCATATTGGAGGTGTTAATGGAATTGTGAGGCCCATGAACCTTCAAGCCCCTTTTGACTTTCCTGATTACCTACGCATGTGTTGACTCTTGAGCACCATGGTCTGCATTCTTTGGCCATCAGATCTGTAGGACTGGACACATGGCACGCTGATTGCTTGAGACATATGGTGGACTTTTGCTGGAATGCTGCATGGGAGTATGTTAGAGAAAAAATGAAACAAGCATTTGGGGGACCTGGGAAAACTTACAGTGCGGTATGATGGACCTTAGGACGTGGCAAGGGTTGCTTTAACTTCAGAGTATGGCAAAGAAGAGAGTCACATTCTCCTTTTGGCCTGAAAATGCTTGCAACACTCCTTTTGATCTCACACTTTTTTTGACACTTTTTGGATTTTGCTCTGGCCGTTTGTGCACACTCTAGGTTGTGAATGAGGCTTGCAAGGCTTGCATATATAGTAATGAGTGAGAATAAGTCACATTTAGGAGCCTTTAACCATTGCAATTAAGCTTTGGATTTTGTCTTAACCACCATTAAAGGCCTTTCAAAGCTTGTTCAAAATTTGAATTTTCATGCCTAAATGAGCTTAGCACGAAATTGGTAGGTTGCAAATGCTTCATGAAGGCTATTCAAACCATAAGATACCATTTAATTAATTTTTTTAGATTTACTTGAATTATTATGGATTAAAATGAATTAAATCCATAAAAATTAAATAAAAATAGAAAAATAATTATTTGGTCTTGAAATTGATCATGGGACACGTGGGTGGCATGACAAGGCTGAATCAAGTGGAAAAAAGTGGGCCCTTTTGTCAAAAAATGAAGTTTCAAGGATAGTTGACTTTTGCCATTTCACAAAAAAGTTCCCAACTTCTCCAATGCATATCTTTCTCAATTTTGATCATATGAACATGTTCTTGGACATTTTAGAAAGGTCTTGAAGTCCTCTAACCAATGCCTTTGGTCCCATGTAATTTTGATTTACCAATCTCAATTTATGGTCTTTGACTTAAAGTGCCTTTTTGTTGACTTTTGAAAATGACCTATAATGTTGAAATTGATAACTTTTTGTGAGAGCATTTCTTAGACTTGGAATATGAAGATGAGTTGTAGGAAATGTCATCCCCTTCAAAATGAGCATTGGATGGGATTTTTATGATGAACCATGAAAAAGATATGCCTTGGTCAAGTTACAGTTGACTTTTTCAACTGTCCAAAAATGGAAACTTTTGCATCTTGATGATTTTTGAGCCATGCTTGTAGAATCATGATCAAGACTTGATCAAATGATGATTGTGGCTTCAAAATAAGATGTTGACAAAAAATTTTGACTTTTGACTTCCAAATGACCATTTTACCCCTACAGTTGATTGTGAAGCAATTAGGGTTTTTGACTGTGCAACTTGACCTTGTGAGCCTTGAAACTTGGCATGTAGATGCTTGACAATGTTTATAGGCATGTGGGACTTGATTGAGCCCTTTAAAACCTCAACTTCTTTGTAAGAACCAAAACCCTAATTTTGACTGGCTTAGAAGGATGGTTTGAACTGTGCAACCGTTGAGCAAATTGAGATGATGCTTGTCAAAACTTTGAAGAATATGGGAGGGCAAATTTTGGGGTACAACAGTTGCCCCTGTTCAATCTTCTTAGACCTGAGGATGTAGATTGGCTTGTGTGCCTTTCGTGATCCGAGGGTGGAAGATGATTGAACACTAAAGTGCCCAGAAATTTGCACTCACATAGTAGAGTATCAGCAGTGTGATGTCGGGAATGGGCTTACAAATGCCATTTTGGAAAGATGGTGGATGGGAGGATGGGCTTATAGATGCCATCTGGAGATGTGACAGAACCTGGTCGGGAATGGGCTTATAGATGCCATTTGGAGACTGTTGACAGGTGTATGGGCTTATATATGCCATCTGGAGGTGGTCTGTTGAACTGTAATTTTTGTAAGTTGAAAGAGGGAACCTGTGTAGGGTTGCCTGATGATGAGCTCGTGTAAAGCTGCATCTTGGAAAGAAGGACACCTGTGTAGGGTTGACTGATGATGAGCTCGTGTAAAACTGCATCTTTGGAGGAAGGAAACCTGTGTAGGGTTTTCTGATAATGAGCCTGTGTAAAACTGCATCTTTGGAAGGAGAGAACCTATGTAGGGTGGACTGACGATGAGCCTGTGTGAAACTGCATCTGGAGCTGAGAAGGAAACCTGTGTAGGGTTTACTGATGACGAGTCCGTGTAAAACTGCATCCTTGGAAATGGAGAACCTATGTAGGGTTTCTGGGTGACGAGTCCGTGTAAAACTTCATCTTTGGAAAGAGAGAACCTGTGTAGGGTTTCTTAATGACGAGTCCGTGTAAAACTTCATCTTTGGAAAGAGAGAACCTGTGTAGGGTTTCTGGGTGACGAGTCCGTGTAAGGCTACGTCTGGAGAGAGAGAACCTGTGTAGGGTTTCTTTGGGATAAGTTCATGTAAAACTTCTTGAGGAACCGGGGTAAGGTTACCTTGGGATAAATCTGTGTAAGACTTTGGGAGGAACCGGTGTAGGGTTACCTTGAGATAAGTCCGTGTAAGACTTCTGGAGGAACCGGGGTGAGGTTACTGCAGGGTAAGTTCGTGTAAAACTTCTTGATGAACCGGGGTAAGGTCATCTTGAGATAAGTCCGTGTAAGACTTCTGGAGGAACTGGGGTAAGGTTACTGCAGGGTAAGTTCATGTAAAACTTCTTGATGAACCGGGGTAAGGTCATCTTGAGATAAATCCGTGTAAGACTTCTGGAGGAACCGGGGTAAGGTTACTGCAGGGTAAGTTCGTGTAAAACTTCTTGATGAACCGGGGTAAGGTCATCTTGAGATAAGTCCGTGTAAGACTTCTGGAGGAACCGGGGTAAGGTTACTGCAGGGTAAGTTCGTGTAAAACTTCTGGATGAACCGGGGTAAGGTCATCTTGAGATAAGTCCGTGTAAGACTTATGGAGGAACCGGGGTAAGGTTACTGCAGGATAAGTTCGTGTAAAACTTCTGGATGAACCGGGGTAAGGTCATCTTGAGATAAGTCCGTGTAAGACTTCTGGAGGAAACGGGGTAAGGTTACTGCAGGATAAGTTCGTGTAAAACTTCTGGATGAACCGGGGTAAGGTCATCTTGATATAAGTCCGTGTAAGACTTCTGGAGGAATCAGGGTAAGGTTAATGCAGGATAAGTTCGTGTAAAACTTCTGGATGAACCGGGGTAAGGTCATCTTGAGATAAGTCTGTGTAAGACTTCTGGAGGAACCGGGGTAAGGTTATTGCAGGATAAGTTCGTGTAAAACTTCTGGAGGAACCGGGGTAAGGTTACTGCAGGATAAGTTTGTGTAAAACTTCTGGATGAACCGGGGTAAGGTCATCTTGAGATAAGTCCGTGTAAGACTTCTTCTGAAAGAAAAGGAACCGGTGTAGGGTTACTTTGATGATAAGTCCGTGTAAGACTTCATCTGAAAATTGAGAAGGAACCGGTGTAGGGTTGCCTGATGATGAGTTCGTGTAAAAACTACATCTGAGGTTGAGAAGGAACAGGTGTAGGGTTGCTTCATGATGATCAAGTAGATAATTGTCCTGTCTGGTTTCAGGTATTAACCCACGATCAGTCGTTCACATAATTTTCCTGGCTTGTTACCGGTGTTGATCTGGAACTGCAAAGGTAGATGGTAATCATCTTCGGATTGACCTTTTCCTAAAAAGGCAAAACGTTAGTTGTATGCAGTGTCATGATGCATGAACTGTGTGATATTAAGATGTTCTCAAAAATAAATGAGATTTGTGTTGTATGATGCGTATGCATGCTATAATGTATGAAGATGTGATGTTTATGAATGTATTCTCGTCTGGGAAAATAAATCCTTGACGAATGCCGGGAGTTTGTTGAATCCTGGGCTGATGTTGAAGAGTAGAGTTCTTCGTTTCCGCTGGGGATGATGATTGCAAGAACAAACCGGTAGGAGAAGATGACTCCGTTGGGGAATAAACTTGATGAAGATATTACTCTGCGGGGAATTACTCTGTGGGAAGAGATACCTTGCTGAGGTTTTGATGATAACTCTGCTGGGGATTCCGTTGATAAGCTCTGTTGGAAGATTTGATGAACTCCACTGGGGATAGGAAGAGCTTCGCCGAGGACGATCCTTCCGTGGTAATTAGCTGAGGATAACCCAGTTATAAGCTCTGGTGGGGAATAACCTTTGAATAAAGCCGGTGAGAGATATGTACTCTGCAGGGGATAAGCTTCTAGAATCTACTGGGGATAAGCTTCCAGAATCTACTGGGGGGATTAATTCAACTCTCCTGGGGAGACTTTTGAACTGTACTGGGGAATAGCTCCACTGGGGTGCCTGGTATTCCGCCGGGGAATAATCTTATATTAAGACGGTCGGGGATGCTTGCTTAGGAATATCTGTATACTCCGCTGGGGAATATTGAGATTTTCTGGGGATACCCAACTTCCTTAAGGCTGACAGTAGATTAACTCTGCTTGGGGAGAGTGTTGTTGACTTGCTGGAGATACTGTGCCTTTTCAGGGCTGATGAGAGACCAACTCTGCTCGGGAGAGAGTATTGCTGAATCTTATCTTACTCTGCGGGGAGTGAGGGTATCTTGGTCACGTACTTCAGCTGAACCTACCTTGGTACCTTGGTGTACAGAGCAACTAGATCGCTTAGACAACTCATATTGCCCTTGTTTCTGATGTGAGAGAAGAAGATACCTTGTGGAGGTGCTTGATAACTGCCGATTGACAAATCTTCTTCTGGTAGGCAAGTGACGAGATGACGGGACATGGTCGCACGCTTTTGATCCCTAACTTTTGCCTGGACCGCCCTTTCGGGTTTTCAGTCCATCGGGATACCCATTTTTGCCCAAGCCGCCTTTTCAGGTTTTCGACTTGTCGGGTGTACAGATTTTTCAATTTCATCCCTTATTTTGCCCGAACCCTTTTGGTTCGCCGGGAAGCCCTTATTTTTGCCTAGGTGTGTCAACCTAGCGGGTCTTTGATTATGTGCAGTATTTTTTCGACTATGTCCGTGCTCTCAGGATGCAGCGAGTTGTCACTGTCAGTAGTGCAGTGTTACCATGCCACCAGAAGATCTTCGTTTGATTGTCCAATGCCCCAAGTGATCCAGATGGAGATTTGCCCCAAGCTGGTTGGCCTTTTAAGAGATTCTCCGAATCTTGACCTAACTGCCCCAGATGTTGGACAATGATCATGCCATGCCCCTTGATTGGAGGTGCTTTTGTTCATTCGACATTCGTCGTGCGAACTTCTATGTTGTTCAAACAAATAGTCATATGCAAGCAATGTTATATTAAAAATGCAAAGCTTATGTCTTTTTTTGAAAATGCATTTTTTCATAAAAACAAGTGAAATTTTTTTTTGAACTGTGATGTCAACTCGTTATTTTACCGCAAGCCTTAAGGAGTCAGGATACCTTTGGTAACAGTATGCTTTCGAACTAAACCCATGCTTCAGCTAGGACTTTTTAAGGGTTGTAGCGTGGCCTGGTTCACGGTTTAAGAAACAAAGGATAAAGGCTCAAATTTTATTTGTACCCACCCGTTCTTCGTGATGTTCTTCAAACCTAAACTCAGCTGATCGTGCGTTAGACCTTGTTTGAGTCTTTGTCCTGATATACCAGTGATGGTTCAGATGTTGACAATTTATTTGGAATAGGCAGTCATTCCTTTTTTGGTTGAGGGTTTGTAGGACCTCTTTCTTTTTTTTGTTTTCGTTATCCCTGTTTTTTGCCTGAACTGTTTCTTTCATGATCATAGTCAGCGGGATGCCCCAGTTTTGTAAGTCTCCTTCATAGGTTTTGACTTAACGGGCTTTTATTTTTGGGAGATAATGACTTCCTGTCTTTATGATTATTTGGAGCCATCACTGTCTTTTGTTTTGTAAGGACTTCTTTGATGCCATTCGTTGTGCACTTGGATCAACTGAGAGAACTACCCTGCCCCAGGTTATGATTAAGGGTTTTAATTTTCGAAAAGAAAAACTCCTACTTCTTTGGCTCAAAGGGGTTGACGAGGGATTATCATCCTTATAACTCCAGTGTTTAGGAATTGAAACAATGCCTGTACCTCATCAGCTGGGTCTATTCAAAAGCATACTGTAGATTGTGGTATCGTTTTCGTCATCCTCCCTCAAGAGGCTTTAGAATTATTAATTGACATCAAAAAAATGAAAGCAGTTTGAATATAGCGAATGCGAATATATTGATTCAAAACGGACATATGCGATGAATTGATAAAGTAAAAGAGTTTGACATGAACAAATGTTTGAACAATCAAAGAAAAATACAACTTGAACATTCGAATGAACAAAAGCTTCTTAGTTTGCACTAGTCATCTCAGATGGAAGATTCTCAGCGGAAGATTTTCATTTTGCTACCCGGCATGAACTCCAGCACCCTTTCGTCGATCAAGTCCTGGATCTTTGTCCTCAAGCTCCAACAGTCGTCAGTGTCATGTCCAGGACTGTCAGAATGGTAGGCACACCTTTCATCAGGATGGTACTTTAGGGAGGTTATGTTGAGCTTCTTAGGAGGATCCTTTAAAGCAATCAGCTTGGCCTCCAACAGGCGTTTCAGTATTAGTGAGGATGGCACACCAGTCTCCGAGAAATGTCTTCCAAACGTATTTCGCTTACGCCGATTACCCTGTTGACGCTGTTGAGGTTGATGTTGGGCTTGTGACCCCGAAGCAAACTGAGGAGCTTTTCCCTTGTCTTCTTGCCCCACAGGTGGTTGAATGATGGCTTGCTCTTCAACCTTAGATGTTTGCCCCAGTTGGTTATCCCGAAGCAGTTGGTTGACGAGAACCCTGAGCTCTCCTTGTCTTTGAGATAAGTCTTGGATAAGAGCCATTTGCCCCAGCATCTGGGTTCTCATTGTATCCACTTCAGCTTGTAGACATTTCAGCCGTTCGTCCTTATCGTCTTCAGGGCTGTTCTTGACCAAAGTCCCCATGAGGAGTGTTCTCAGCTCTTCCTGCCCCTTGGATAGATTTAGGAGGATCTCCCCGAACCGAGTCTCTTGAGCATGAAGATCCTGGTTGTTTTGTTGGGAAGCCATTGCTGAAATAAACAGCGAAGTTGGTAAGTGACCTGTCAAAGGAGTACCTGTAATGCAATGATATGTATGTATGCATGCAATGTTTTCAAGGATCTCACGGGGTAAATAAGAAAATTGTTAGAATTTAAATTTGGTAGCTTGATTGAAGGAACTTCGTGTTGTTGAGAGTCCTTCTTCAAGAGTCAAGGCTCACCATATCGAGTGGGTTATAGCCCCTGACTCAAGTTATCAACTTTGGTTAGAGGAAAATAAATCCCCTTTGCCCCTTGCTAGACATTTGATTCATCATGACCTGCATCACAAACCCTTGAGATCCTTGAAATGGATTAGTCCTTATGTAGGATGTATGCAATGGTATGATGGTATGATGTTATGCTATGCGTGGAGTAATGTAGGTAAACCCTGTTATGAGTCCAGATTAAGGACTGTAAACAAAACCCTGCAAGAAACTCATGTGTCAGATAACAAGCATGCAAGTAGTTCAAGTTTGAAGGCACACAAGTCATACAAAAGAGCCCCTTAGAGTTTAGGCCAGCATAAAGTTTAGGTAGTACCCTCTTTCAGTTTCGTTGGTTAAGACCTGTCCTATCAAAAAGTAACCGGGTTCTAGAGGATCCCAATATCACCGACTACCCTCCATCGGTCATAACTCCAGCGTCACAATCTTTTCTTGCGGCCAGAACCATCACGAGAGTTTAGCCTCAATGGGTGTAGCATACTGCTACTGTTCTATGGCCAAGTTGGGTCAAATTAGGGTTCTAAGGTCGGTTGGTGCTTAATGACTCCTCAGAAGACCCATATTATCCTCGTTGCAACACAAGGGATACCGGTGGAAATAGAACTGACTGTTTTTTTAAGCTGGTTTCGCGAAATGTCGCGGTAAGCAAGAGTCGCCATCGTCTTTTATGTTCTCCAACATGGAAAGGACAAAAGCACAGCAAAATTCCTTATTCGAGATGTCTCTCAGTTCGGGAGGTAGATTTATAGAAAGGGAAGGTGTTAGCACCCTTTCTATCCATGGTTATCCATGGGCTCTTAGGTACTTGCTCTTATGTTTTCAAAATTTGTTTGCTTTTCAAATGTGTGTGGGTTTTGAAAAAAGTTTCGTTTGAAAAATTTCTAAGTAACTCTTATATCAGTCCTCAAGAGTGTATGAAAGATTTGTTTGAAAACTTTGTGCGAAAAGTTGTTTTTGTTTTGTTTTGAAAAGAGCAAGTACCCATGATTCATCTACCTACCCTAAGGAATTAAGCTGTGTAAGAGTCCTTTAGTTAGTGACATCCCACCATTGAGAGGTAGGTAGCACCGTCGTTGGAGGTGTTCGGGTCAATTCGATTATTAGGGACAGTGTGGTCACCAAAGCAATGGTAGGACACCTTAGAAGTAACCCTAATGTCCTAGATCCTTTTTATCCGAGGCAACCGTTTCGAGGCAACTGGATCTTTTAGACAGAAGGGCGACCTCTAAGATACCTTATACTTGATGACCACGTTCGAGGCAACCAGTGAGGCGTACCCTAGAAGTGGCATGTGCATGTGTGTTGTTTTTCAGTTAATGTTTTGTACATGTTATTTGTGAGCTACGGATTAATTTTATTTACATACATTATTTCATGCATTTAACAGTTAGGGGTGCGGAAAGTAAATTGCAGAAATGTAAATTCTAACTATTACAAGGCGCGGGTCTATACATCGCCAAAAACAAAAACCCGTTTTTGAAAAGTAAATGCAGAAAATTAAAGAAAGCAATAAAATCCTAATTAATATTACATCCTCTGTACAGATACATAAATATAATCAGAATAAATAAATACGTGCGAATGAAAATTTAATCGGGAACGTCCTAAGGGTTTTGACCCTTTTGAGAAAGAAATTGAATTTTGTCTTTTTTTAATGAAATGGAATTAAAACTAATTATTTAATTTATTAAAAGAAAAATGTTTTTGTATTTTTTATGTTTTTAATGAAATAAAATAAAAGGAATTAAAATTAAAAGTTAATAAAAATCTAATTCTAAATTTATTTTAGTTATTAAGAAAAAAGGTTAAAGTTGGCTAATTAAAACTAATTCAATTTATTAGTATTTATTTACAAAAATAACATGAAATTAATAATAATAATAATAATAATATTAGTTCTTTTTTTTGGATTTTTTATGAAAATATTAATTATGTTAATAATACTAATAATTAATAATAAAAAAAGAGTTATAAAAGAAAAGAAAAAATAAAAATATAAAAAGAAATAACAAAACCAGGGGGGGGGGGGGGGGGGAGGGGGTGGGCCATATTGGAGGTGTTAATGGAATTGTGAGGCCCATGAACCTTCAAGCCCCTTTTGACTTTCCTGATTTCCTATGCCTGTGTTGACTCATGAGCACCATGATCTGCATTCTTTGGCCATCAGATCTGTAGGACTGGACACATGGCACGCTGATTGCTTGAGACATATGGTGGACTTTCGCTGGAATGTTGCATGGGAGTATGTTAGAGAAAAAATGAAACAAGCGTTTGGGGGACCTGGGAAAACTAACAGCGCGGTATGATGGACCTTAGGACGTGGCAAGGGTTGCTTTAGCTTCAGAGTATGCCAAAGAAGAGAGTCACGTTCTCCTTTTGGCCTGAAAATGCTTGCAACACTCCTTTTGATCTCACACTTTTTTTGACACTTTTTGGATTTTGCTCTGGCCGTTTGTGCATACTCTAGGTTGTGAATGAGGCTTGCAAGGCTTGCATATATAGTAATGAGTGAGAATAAGTCACATTTAGGAGCCTTTAACCATTGCAATTAAGCTTTGGATTTTGTCTTAACCACCATTAAAGGCCTTTCAAAGCTTGTTCAAAAATTGAATTTTCATGCCTAAATGAGCTTAGCACGAAATTGGTAGGTTGCAAATGCTTCATGAAGGCTATTCAAACCATAAGATACCATTTAATTAATTTTTTTAGATTTACTTGAATTATTATGGATTAAAATGAATTAAATCCATAAAAATTAAATAAAAATAGAAAAATAATTATTTGGTCTTGAAATTGATCATGGGACACGTGGGTGGCATGACAAGGCTGAATCAAGTGGAAAAAAGTGGGCCCTTTTGTCAAAAAATGAAGTTTCAAGGATAGTTGACTTTTGCCATTTCACAAAAAATTTCCCAACTTATCCAATGCATATCTTGCTCAATTTTGATCATATGAACATGTTCTTGGACATTTTAGAAAGGTCTTGAAGTCCTCTAACCAATGCCTCTGGTCTCATGTCATTTTGATTTACCAATATCAAGTTATGGTCTTTGACTTAAAGTGCCTTTTTGTTGACTTTTGAAAAGGACCTATAATGTTGAAATTGATAACTTTTTGTGAGAGCATTTCTTGGACTTGGAATATGAAGATGAGTTGTAGGAAATGTCATCCCCTTCAAAATGAGCATTGGATGGGATTTTTATGATGAACCATGAAAAATTTATGCCTTGGTCAAGTTACAGTTGACTTTTTCAACTGTCCAAAAATGGAAACTTTTGCATCTTGATGATTTTTGAGCCATGCTTGTAGAATCATGATCAAGACTTGATAAAATGATGATTGTGGCTTCAAAATAAGATGTTGACCAAAATTTTTGACTTTTGACTTCCAAATGACCATTTTACCCCTACAGTTGATTGTGAAGCAATTAGGGTTTTTGATTGTGCAACTTGAACTTGTGAGCCTTGAAACTTGGCATGTAGATGCTTGACAATATTTATAGGCATGTGGGACTTGATTGAGCCCTTGAAAACCTCAACTTCTTTGCAAGAACCAAAACCCTAATTTTGACTGGCTTAGGAGGATGGTTTGAACTGTGCAACCCTTGAGCAAATTGAGATGATGCTTGTCAAAACTTTGAAGAATATGGGAGGGCAAATTTTGGGGTACAACAGGTGCGAACCCGCGCCCAAAGTCTTATGATGCCTTACCCCTACATTCTCCCTGTGATTATAGAGCCTGTTATGTAAGGAGAGGTTCCATACACCCTCCTACATCCTGACATGCCAACATCACTCGAAGATCTACAAAGGAGTTGGATATAACTCAAGGGAGAGCGCGATACTTTTGAAGCCCAATTCTACGCAAGTGAGAAGAAGGTTTTGGAACTTACTCGTCAAATTCACGAAGAGCAGACTCTCAACACCTACATTGCACCAAAGAGGATGTGCAACGTCTTTTTACCTTAGAATTTTGTATTATTTTGCCCATGGGGCATTGATGTACTAACAATTCTATCTTATTAATATGACGTGTGTTTCTTTTTTGTTTAAAACAAATTTGAATTTCTGAATCCTTGAATGCATTACATGAAGACATATCATTCATCATATGCATAAACAGGTTATCACACCAAGTTTCCTCATCTCTCTGCTGTTTATTTCAGCAAGATGGATATTGAACAAACAGTCAAAGACTTACAAGCTCAGAATTCACAGTTTCAACAGCTACTCTTGACCTTGGCTAAGGGGCAGGAGGAGCTCAAGACCTTGCTAGAGAAGGAAAAAGATAAAAAGAAGAAGAAGAGAGTTGGTGTGGCTACCTTGGGTAGAAGATTTGAAGGTCCAGCCAGAAGGGTCCTAGATTTCCCCTCAACATCTAATGAAGGGGTAAGAAAGGGAAAAGAAACTGCAGTGCCATCTGATTCTGAGGAAGAAGAAGATAAGGGGGAAGAAGACTATTCTGAACAGAAGTACCCTCTTGCAGATGACAAATACAAGAACTTGGAAGAGCGTCTAGCTGCCATGGAGATACAGAGAGTGCCTGGGCTGGACTTTGAAGAGTTAGGGTTGGTTTCTGGAATTGTAATCCCTCCTAAATTCAAAGTACCTTTGTTTGCTAAGTACGATGGTTTGTCTTATCCCAAGATGCACCTACGATCTTATGTCAGGAAAATTTAACCACATTCTTCTGACAAAGACCTGTGGGTCCATTTCTTCCAGGACAGTCTGTCAGGTACGCAGCTAGATTGGTTCTACCAGTTAGAGAGGTTTGATGTGCATAATTGGGAGGACTTGGAGGCCGCCTTCTATAAACAGTATCAATACAATGCGGACTTAGCACCAACCCGTACTCAATTACAGAGTATGGGCATGATCTTAAATGAAGGTTTCAAAGAGTATGCCCAGAAATGGAGAGACTTGGCAGGACGAGTACAACCACCTCTATCTGAGAGGGAGCTAGTAGACATGTTCTTGAATACTCTGTCAGGGCCTTTCTTTAATCACCTGATTGGAAGTTCGTCTGCGGGGTTCACTGAGTTGATTCTAACTGGTGAGAGAGTTGAAGCCGACATAAAGAGCAGGAAAATTTAAAAAGATGCATCTGCTTCCGCTGCCATCAAAAAGACTTTTCCAGTCAAGAAGGAAGTATCAGTTGTCTATTCCCAAAGAGGTCAAGGAATAGTTGAGCGTCGACCAGCGGTGGGGGCCGTAATGATTCAGAAGTCTGCAGTTGATCAGCCCAGAAACAATCAACCAAGAACCAACCAAGCAAGGGTGGAAAGGCCTATACGGAAATTCACCCAGATAAACATGACTCCTGCTCAGGTTCTACCCCATATCTTGAAGTTAAACCTTACGAGTTTGAAAGAGGCCTCGAAGAATCCGAATACCGCTTCTCCGTACTACCATTCGAACGCCAAGTGTGCTTATCATTCAGAGAGCCCGGGGCACGACAACAACCATTGTTGGACCCTTAAGAATATGATTCAGGATTTGATAGACGCTAAAGAAGTTGAATTCGACGCCCCTGAAAAGCCGAATGTAATCTCTGCTCCAATGCCAAAGCATGGCCACAATGCCCATGTTGTTGAAGAAGATCTTTTTGTTGCTACTGTTGATGATTTGATGACTCCACTACTAATAATCAAGTTGAATTTGCTGAAGGCTGGGTGTGATCGGTGGAAATAGAACTGACTGTTTTTTAGCTGGTTCGCGAAATGTCGCGGTAAGCAAGAGTCGCCACTGTCTTTTATGTTCTCCAACAAGGAAAGGACAAAAGCACATCAAAATTCCTTTTCGAGATGTTTCTCGGTTCGGGAGGTAGATTATAGAAAGGGAAGGTGTTAGCACCCTTTCTATCCGTGGTTATCCATGGGCTCTTAGGTACTTGCTCACTATGTTTTCAAAAATTGTTTGCTTTTCAAGTGTTTGTGGGTTTTGAAAAAGTTTAGTTTGAAAACTTCTAAGTAACTCTTGTATCAGTCCTCAAGAGTGTGTGAAAAATTTGTTTGAAAACTTTTGAAAGTGTGGGTGTGAAAAGATGTTTTGTTTGTTTGAAAAGAGCAAGTACCTATGAGAATCTACCTACTCTAAGGAATTAGGCTGTGTAAGAGTCCTTAAGATAGTGCCATCCCACCATTGAGAGGTAGGTAGCACCATCGTTGGAGGTGTTCGGGTCAATTCGATGATAAGGGACAGTGTGGTCACCGAAGCAATAGTAGGACACCTTAGAAGTAACCCTAATGTCCTAGATCCTTTTTATCCGAGGCAACCGTTTCGAGGCAACTGGATCTTAGACAGGAGGGCGACCTCTAAAATACCCTATACTTAACGACCACGTTCGAGGCAACCAGTGAGGCGTACCCTAGGAGTGGCATGTGCATGTGTGTTCAATTCAGTTTATGTTTATCTTTGATCATGCATTTGTGAGCTACGGGTTATTTTTAATTGTCATACAGTCTTGCAGGCATAATTAACAGTTAAGAGTGCGGAAAATAAAGTGCGGAAATATGAATCTACGCTATTACAAGGCGCGGGTCTATACATCGCCAAAAACCAAAACCCGTTTTAAAATAAAATGCGGAAAGTAAAGAAAGCGGTAAATCCTAATTACTATTACATCCTTTGAGCAGATACATAATAATCAAAAATAAGAATTACAATGCGAAAGAAAATTAAATCAGGACGTCCTAGGGTTTTTGACCCTTTTGAGAAAAGAAATTAAGTTTTTGTCCTTTTTTGCAATTAATTAAAATATTAACCCTAAACTAATTAATTAATTAAAAAAAAGAATGTTTTTTTGTTTTTATGTTTTTTAATGAAAATAAAACAAAAGGAATTAAAATTAAAAGTTAGTAAAACCTAATTCTAAGTTTATTTTATTTATTATAAAAAAGTTAAAGTTAACCTAATTTAACTAATTTAATTAATTTACATTTTATTTACAAAAATAATAATAATTAATAAATAATAATAATAATAATAAGAAAATATGATTGAAAATTGTCAAACCCTAATTCTACATGATTTTTATTTATTTATGAAAAAAAAGATTAAAATTGACCTATTAAACTAATTTATTTGTTAGTATTTTATTTATAAAAATAATAGTTAATAGTAAAATTAGTAATTAATAAAATATTTACAATTTTGTGATCTCTGAATTTATTATGAAAATTAATTTGTTAGTTAATAAATAATAATAATAATTAGTTATGAAATAATTAAAAGAAAACAAAATAAAAATAAGAAGAAAAGAAGTAATTAACCAGGGGGTATTCTGGGCCCATGGGAGGTTAATCTGGAATTGTTGGCCCATTAACACAAAGCCCTTGTTGACTTTCTGGGTTGGCTATGCACGCTTTGACTGGAGCACATGGTGGTCAACCATCCCTGGCCTTTGGATTGAGCTTCATGGCCACTTGGCAAGCTGATGCGTGAGGACATATGGTGGAATGCATTGAACGGCCTGTATAGAATTACATAAGAAAAAATAATATTGAGTTTTGGGGGGACCTGGGAATCGAACGCAGGTCCCAAGGGTTGCTGAACACCTGGCCAACCACTCAACCAAATTACACGCTTTGTAATATGAATAGGAAACAAAGATAATATATAAAAATAATTCAATGTGCTGGAAACAACAAAACGCGCGCCATTATTTTGAATGGCCCAATCACGTGTGTACACCTATTGTCTTCTTCCTTGCTTCCCTGCAAAAGATAAACAATTAGCGGGGGTTTTAAACCCCCACAAAGCAAAACTGCCAATAATAGCGAATAGGTCTACATGTAATATAAAAAGGGCGCGATGGTTGGGATGTCTTCGTCTCATTCAGATGGTTTCAACCATGTGCGTTTTGAGGTCTAATTTTACAGTATGTGAAAAGCCCTAATCTGAGAGCTCTGAAACCCTAGATTTCTTCAATGGTGTTTTGCAATTCAGGGCGCCATAATGCAATTCAATCACACTAATAGCTTCGTATGAGTCCTATAAACACAACACAATCAATAAAAGATGTTAAAAATGCATGAATCGATGATTATGATTTTGAAAAAAGGTGGTAAACCGTATGACTGTGTAGAATGATTCTTTGAGTGTTAGGGCTTGTTCTTGATTGCAAATCGTCCCTGAATGTCCCAGCAAGGTATTGGAATCAAGAAAGGGCTTTGAATTGGCCTGGAAGGTTGAATTCAGTTTTCAACTTTTCTTCAATTTTTGGAATTTGGTTTATGGTGTTTGATAGCAGCTTGCACGTGAATGATTTTAGGTTTTGCTTCAGTACATATAGTAGAATGAAAACTAGGGCAAATCTTGGTCAAAGATCCATTGTATTGAAGATTGTATATTTGATTTTCAATGAAATCTTTTAGCATCCTTTTGATTGAGAAACCTTGCCAATTTTGGATGATTTTGTCTCCTTGATTGACAAACGAAATTGCCAGCTTGCCCTGAGTATTTTTGCCCCACAAAAGATTTGAAAAACATATCTTTTGAATTTTCCTACAATTAAATCAATTAAATGAATTATTAATCAATTAAAAATCCAAATAATTAATAAAAATAAGAAAATAATTCAATTTAAGTTCAATGGGTCGTGCATAAGCCTTGGGTAAAGATTCAAGAAGGAATTTGAGGCCCATTAGCAAAAATGAAGTGTTTTAGGCAAAGTTGACTTTTGCAAATTCCCAAAATTTTTCCAACTTCTCCAATGCATATCTTGCTCAATTTTGATCATATGAACATGTTCTTGGACATTTTGGAAATGTCTTGAAGTCCTCTAACCAATGCCTTTGGTCCCATGTCATTTTTATTTACCAATCTCAAGTTATGGTCTTTGACTTAAAGTGCCTTTTTGTTGACTTTTGAAAATGACCTATAATGTAGAAATTGATAACTTTTTGTGAGAGCATTTCTTGGACTTGGAATGTGAATATGAGTTGTAATCCCCTTCAAAATGAGAATTGGATGGGATTTTTCTGATGAACCATGAAAAAGTTATGCTTTGGTCAAGTTACAGTTGACTTTTCAACTGTCCAAAAATAGTAACTTTTGGCATCTTGATGATTTTTAAGCCATGCTTATGGAATCATGATCAAGACTTGATCAAATGATGATTGTGGCTTCAAAATAAGATGTTCACCAAAAATTTTGACTTTTGACTGTGCAAATGACCATTTTGCCCCTGCAGTTGATTGTGAACCAAATAGGGCTTTTGACTATGCAACTTGACCTTGTGAGCTTTGAGACTTGGCATGTAGATGCTTGAGGATATGTGTAGGCCTATGGGACTTGATTGGACCATTGAAAACCTCAAATTCACTGAAGGAACCAAAACCCTAGTTTTTGACTGGCTTAGGAGATGTTAGGACTGTGCAACCCTTGAGTAGACTTGAGAAAATTGAGATGATGCTTGACAAATCTTGAAGAATATGGGAGGCCAAATTTTGGGGTACAACAGTTGCCCCTGTTCAATCTTCTTAGACCTGAGGATGTAGATTGGCTTACGAGCCTTTCGTGATCCGAAGGTGGAAGATGATTGAACACTAGAGTGCCCAGAAATTTGCACTCGCATAGTAGAGTATCAGCAGTGTGATGTCGGGAATGGGCTTATAGATGCCATTTGGAAAGGTGGTGGATAGGAGGATGGGCTTATAGATGCCATCTAGAGATGTGACATAACCTTGTCGGGAATGGGCTTATAGATTCCATTCGGAAATGTGTGTTGATCGCGTAAGAGATTCCTTAGCGAGAACTTGCGTACCTGGGAAAGAAAGATAATTACCTGGCCTGTTACATGGGTTGATCTTCAAACTCTTCATGTAGATATGCCCTGGCTAGATACAGGTGTCGAATCTATAATCAACCGCTCACAGATATGCCCTGGCTAGATACAGGAATCGAATCCGGAACTTTAACAGGTTGCTTACAGACGTGCCCTGGCTGGATACAGGTATCGAATCTACAACCAATCACTCACAGATATGCCCTGGCTGGATACAGGAATCGAATCCGGAATTCTTCGTCTACAGATATGCCCTGGCTGGATACAGGAATCGAATCTCTAAACTCTTCATGCAGACATGCCCTGGCTAGATACAGGTGTCGAATCTACAATCAGTTACTCACAGATATGCCCTGGCTAGATACAGGAATCGAATCTGGAATTCTTCATCTACAGATATGCCCTGGCTGGATACAGGTATCGAATCTCTAAACTCTTCATGCAGATATGCCCTGGCTGGATACAAGTATCGAATCCATAATTAATCGCTCACAGATATGCCCTAGCTAGATACAGGTATCGAATCTAGAACTGGTCGTCTACAGATATGCCCTGGCTGGATACAGGTATCGAATCTCTAAACTCTTCATGCAGACGTGCCCTGGCTGGATACAGGTATCGAATCTACAATCAGTTACTCACAGATATGCCCTGGCTAGATACAGGAATCGAATCTGGAATTCTTCGTCTACAGATATGCCCTGGCTGGATACAGGAATCGAATCTCTAAACTCTTCATGCAGACGTGCCCTGGCTAGATACAGGTATCGAATCTACAATCAGTTACTCACAGATATTCCCTGGCTAGATATATAAATTGAATCTGGAATTGGTCGTCTACAGATATGCCCTGGCTGGATACAGGAATCGAATCTCTAAACTCTTCATGCAGACGTGCCCTGGCTGGATACATATATCGAATCTATAATCAGTTACTCACAGATATGCCCTGGCTAGATACAGGAATCGAATATGGAATTGCGATAGTTGATAGTAATCATCTTTGGATTGACCTTTTTCCTGAAAAGGCGAAACATCAGTCGTATGCAATGTCATGATGCATGAACTGCATGATGTCATGATGTTCTCAAGGATAAATGAGATTGTGTCGTATGATGCGTATGCATGCTATAATGTATGAAGATGTGATGTTTATGAATGTATTTTCGTCTAGGAAAATAAATCCTTGACGGATGCCGGGAAATTGAATCCTGGGCTGATGTTGAAGAGAGTTCTTCGTTTCCGCTGGGGATGATGATTGCAAGCATAAACCGGTAGGAGAAGATGACTCCGTTGGGGAATAAACTTGGTGAAGAGATTACTCTACGGGGAACTACTCTGTGGGAAGAGATACTTCGCTGAGGTTTTGATGAGAACTCCGCTGGGGATTCCGTTGATATGTTTTGTTGGAGGATTTGATGAACTCCGCTGGGGGATAGGAAGAACTTCGCCGAGGACGATCTTCCCGTGGTAATTAGCTGAGGATAACCCAGTTATAAGCTCTGGTGGGGAATAACCTTTGAATAAAGCCGGGGAGATGCGTTCGTACTCTGCAGGGATAAGCTTCCAGAATCTACTGGGGATAAGCTTCCAGAATCTACTGGGGATAAACTTCCTACTGGGGAGATTGATTCAACTCTCCTGGGGAGACTTTGAACTGCACTGGGGAAGTGGCTCCACTGGGGTGTCTGGTATTCCGCCGGGGAACAATCTTATATCAAGACTGTCGGGGATGCTTGCTTAGGAACATCTGTATACTCCGCTGGAGAATATTGAGATCTTCTGGGGGTACCCAACTTCCTTAAGGCTGACAGTGGACTAACTCTGCTTGGGGAGAGTGTTGCTGACTTGCTGGAGACACTGTGCCTTCTCGGGGCTGATTGGAGACCAACTCTGCTTAGAGAGAGTATTGCTGAAATCTGTCTTACTCTGCGGGGAGTGAAGGTATCTTGGTCGCATTCTTCAGCCGAACTTACCTTGGTACCTTGGTGGACAGAGCAACTAGATCGCTTAGACAACTCATTATTTCCCCTGTTTCTGATGTCACCTGTAATTAGTCCTTTGTTTCGTATGCAAATATTTATGAGTTAGCAATTAGTGTCAAATGCATATATAAAAAATGAACATTGGACGTTCTTCGCAAGACAAAACAGAAAAAGGAAAAATAGTTGGCAATTTGACTGAAAAGTGAATTTGTATTGATTTTTGAATTTGCCTGTAAATAGGCGTTTATGTACAAGAGGCTGACGTCCTAGTAAGAGAACGCCGCCGAACAACATAGAGTTTATACATTTTTGTGAAAAGAAAAACAAAACAGCCATGTGAAAAGAATAATCCCACTGGGTTCCAACTCTGCTATCGCCTTTATGTCTTCAAGCGTCTCATCACTTCGCTGCTTAGTTGAAGATGAAGCTGATTGATCGATGCCGTCTGAATCTGTTAGTTGATATCGAATTCCGGATCCAAGGTGATCCAATGAGACATAGTATTACGCTTTATCCCTAACTTTTGCCTGGACCGCCCTTTCGGGTTTTCGGTCCACCGGGATACCCCTTTTTACCCAAGCTGCCTTTTCAGGTTTTCGACTTGCCGGTGTACAGATTCTTCCATTTCATCCCTTATTTTTGCCCGAACCCTTTTGGTTCGCCGGGAAGCCCTTATTTTTGCCTAGGTGTGTCAACCTAGCGGGTCTTTAATCATACGTAGTATCTTTTTACTATGTCTGCATTGGCGGGTTGAGGAAGTTCGTCACCATCCATGGTGGTTAGAATCATGGCTCCTCCTGAGAAGATATGTTTAACCAAAAATGGCCCTTCGTACGTAGGGGTCCATTTTCCCCTGGGATCACTTTGAGGAAGAATGATGCGCTTGATGACCAGGTCCCAGACTTGATATTCTTGTGGTCTGACTTTCTTGTTAAATGCCATGATCATCCGTTTTTGGTACGTCTGACCATGACACATAGCAGTAAGTCTCTTTTCGTCAATCAGGTTTAATTGATCAAGTCGAGTCTGGATCCAGTCATCTTCGTTCAAACCTGCATCCTTCATTATCCGGAGAGAGGGTATCTGGACTTCAATAGGCAAGACTGCCTCCATGCCATAAACCAAGGAAAAGGGAGTTGCCCCTGTTGATGTCCGTGCTGAGGTACGGTACCCATGAAGAGCAAACGGTAACATCTCGTGCCAATCTTTGTAGGTCACTGTCATCTTCTGCACAATCTTCTTAATATTCTTATTTGCTGCTTCGACAGCCCCATTCATCTTCGGCCGGTAAGGAGAAGAGTTGTGGTGTTGTATCTTGAATTGCTCGCAGAGCTCGGTGATCATCTTGTTGTTAAGATTGGTACCATTATCCATAATGATCCTCTCAGGTACACCGTATCGACAGATCAGATTGTGCCGAATGAACCGTGCCACGACGTTCTTGGTTACAGTAGCATAGGAAGCTGCTTCAACCCACTTTGTGAAGTAATCAATTGCTACCAGGATGAATTGATGCCCGCTGGATGCCGTAGGTCTGATCTCGCCGATCATATCAATGCCCCACATTGCAAAAGGCCAAGGTGCTGTCAAGACGTTCAGAGGGACTGGAGGAATGTGCACCTTATCAGCATAGATCTGGAATTTGTGACACGTCCGAGAATGTTAGTAACAATCAGCTTCCATTGTGGACCAGAAATATCCTGCCCGAAGGATTTTCTTTGCCATAGTATGTCCACTAGAGTGTGTTCCGAAGGTACCTTCATGTAGCTCTGCCATGATCCTTTCTGCTTCAGTCATATCCATACAACACGGTAAATTTGAATCATGGTTTCTCTTGCAGAGAATGCCATTGTTGAGGAAGAACTTTGCAGCGAATCTTCTCAGAAACTTCTTGTCGTTAACGGATTCACCCTCGGGGTATTCTTGAGCTTTCAAGTACCTCTTCACTTCATGATACCAAGGTTTTTCAGTTACCTCTTCAGCCTCAAGATCACAACAATATGCAGGTTCATCCAATTTCCAGATAATGACCCGGGGAGCCTCGTTGTCCCATTTGACTTTGAACATGGAAGGCATCGTAGCTAGCGCGTCCGCCAACTGATTCTCCTCTCTTGGGAAGTGTTCAAAAGTTATCTCCGTGAAATGGGGGATCAACGTCAACACACACTCTTTGTAAGGAATAAGATTTGGGTGTTTCGTATCCCACTCGCCTTTGATCTGATTGATCACGAGAGCGGAATCTCCGAAGACACTCAGAAAATTGATCCTTAAGTCAATTGCAGCTTGAAGAACCATAATGCATGCCTCATACTCTTCCATGTTGTTGGTGCAGTTGAAACATAGTCGGGCAGTAAGTGGAGTATGAGTGCCTTTAGGGGATATGATCACAACGCCAATACCATTACCTAAAGCGTTTGAGGCTCCGTCAAAGTGCATAGACCATCGGGATCCTTCCTCAGGTCCTTCATCCGGTCCAGGTACTTCACAATCAGTCACTACCATGATGTTCTCGTCTGGAAATTCAAAGTTCATGGACTGGTAGTCATCCACTGCCTGGTGTGCCAAATGGTCTGCCAATACACTTCCCTTGATTGCTTTCTGAGTCGTGTACTGGATGTCGTATTCTATCAAGATCATTTGCCATCTTGCTATTCTTCCGGACAAGGCAGACTTTTCGAATATTTACTTGATCGGATCCATTTTTGAAATCAACAGAGTAGTGTGAGTCAACATATACTGTCTCAGCCGGCGAGCAGCCCATACCAAAGTGCAGCAAGTTTTCTCGAGCAGTGAGTATCGGGTCTCACAGTCGGTAAACTTTTTGCTAAGGTAATAAATGGCGTGCTCTTTTCGGCCAGACTCGTCATGCTACCCCAGCACACACCCCATTGAGCTGTCAAGTACTGTCAAGTATAAGATTAGAGGTCTCCCTTCAACCGGTGGCATAAGAATGGGTGGTTCTTGGAGATACTCTTTGATTCTGTCAAAAGCGGCATGACATTCATCGTTCCAACGTACTACTTGATCTTTCTTCAACGGCTTGAAGATTGGTTCACAGGTAGCAGTTATATGCGAGATGAATCGGGCAATGTAGTTCAGCCGTCCTAGAAAGCCTCTGACTTCTTTCTCTGTCTTGGGAACTGGCATCTCTTGTATGGCTTTCACTTTGGCAGGGTCCACTTGAATACCTTTGTCGCTTACGACGAAACCCAGTAGTTTTCCAGATCTCACCCCAAAGGTGCACTTGTTTGGGTTCAATCTCAGCTTGTACAACTTCAGACGGTCAAACAGCTTCTGTAGATGGTCAAGGTGTTCCTCCTCAGTTTGGGATCTTACAATCATATCGTCGACATATACTTCTATCTCATGATGGATCATGTCATGAAATAAAGCAACCATGGCACGTTGGTAGGTTGCCCCAACATTTTTCAACCCAAAAGGCATGACCTTGTAGAAAAAGGTGCCCCACTCAGTAACAAAAGTGGTCTTCTCCATGTCTTCAGGAGCCATCTTGATTTGATTATAATCGGAGAACCCATCCATGAAGGAGAACACCTTGTGCTGAGCAGTATTATCAACCAGAACGTCGATGTGAGGCAGAGGGAAGTCATCTTTAGGGCTGGCCCTATTCAAACCCCTGTAGTCAACACACATCCGGACCTTACCATCTTTCTTCGGTACCGGAACCACGTTGGCAACCCACTGAGGGTAAGAAGTCACTGCTAGAAACCCGGCATCAAATTGTTTCATAACTTCAGCCTTGATTTTCTCGGACATCTCTGGACGCATACGGCGGACCTTCTGTTTAACCGGAGGGCAGCCTTCCTTGGTAGGCATGTGATGAACCACAATGTCGGTATCCAACCCAGGCATGTCTTCGTAAGACCAGGCAAAGATTTCCACATAGTCTCGCAGCATCTGAATCAATCGTTGTTTCACACTGAGCTCCAGATTGGAACCAATCTTGACTTCCTTTCTGTCTATCTCAGTACCCAGATTTACCGTTTCCACTGGCTCTTCATGTGGCTGAATGGCCCTCTCTTCCTGGAGTAACAGTCTTGCAAGCTCACCAGGCACTTCGCAATCATCTTCACCTTCGTCTTCGGCTAAGTTGATCGGATTTTCGAAGTCATAACTGGAAGTAGCAGAGTCGTTACCAGTGAGATCCATAGTGGATTGGAACCTGTATAAGTGAGTGTGTGTAAATATAGCTGTTTTGCAATATATAAAGAAAGAAAGGGAGCACAAGATTTGAAATGCGAAAAACGTCCAATGCTTTTATTCATGATATATGAAATTGACAAATAATAAGCCCTCACAAATGAAGCTACGGTGCCCCGGGTAAGACACCGGGCCATAAAGTTTCAAATTATTGTTTGTTACAAATTTAAAACAAAGGAGTTCATTACTGAGTGACAAAAGTAATAGGTATGTAGTCTTTAGCAGTCCAGTTGCTTAGTCCACCGTCAGTCGTTGGGTAGATCCAGCTGTCAAATTCAGATTCCTCCGCATTGTCTTCAATAGCATTCACTCCCGGGTTGGTGATTAACACAGGAGGTCTTCCAATCCTTGCCTTACGAATATCCCTCTGAGCTTCTGCAGTGAAACCCAAACCAAACTTGTCAGTCTTCGGAGTAAAATCAGGAAGTCGGCCCCAGTTTGCACACTCACCCTTCTCAATCACATCCCGGGCATCTTTTAAGGAAGCCATCTCCAACGGAGAATCTTCTTCAGTCACAGACTCCGCTGCTGCCAATGTCTGAGGCACCTCTTCAAAGTGTTGAAAGGGAGTCTCAATGAACTCCCCGTCCATTTCTATATACTGGAACGAGTTGAGGTGGCTGGCCATGTATTCTTCTTCCCCCTGCACCGTTACGATCTTCCATCTGACCGGGTACTTAAGCTTCTGATGTAGTGTGGAGGTCACAGCTCCAGCCTTGTGGATCCATGGACGACCCAGCAAACAAGAATAGGATGGTCGGATGTCCATCACATAGAAAGTAGAATCAAAAACTTGAGAACCAACCCTGATTGGAATGTCCACTTCACCATGTACCATCCTCTTCGACCCGTCAAAGGCCCGGACAACAATGTTGCTTAGCTTGAGCTCTAAACCCTCACAATCCAGCCTGTCTAGAGCTTTCTTGGGAAATACATTCAACGAAGAACCGGTGTCTACCAACACATGAGCAAGAGTAGTGCCCCTGCATTCAATGGAGACATGCAGGGCATCGTTATGGTTCTTTCCCTTAGCAGTCAGATCGGCGTCAGAGAAACCCAACCCATTATCAGCAGTCAAGTTGGCCACACAATCGGTAAATTGATCAGCAGACGTTTCTTGTGGCACATGGGCCGTCTTCAGGAAGGAGATCAGAGCCTTGGCATGGGCCTCTGAACACAACAACAGTGATAGCATAGAAATCTTTGATGGGGTGTGCCCCAGCTGCTCCACTACATTGAAATCACTCTTCTTAATAATTTTGAGGATCTCTTCCATCTCTTGTTTGGAAGCTTCAACATTGACGGTCTTCGGTTCCTCCATATGGGAAGGCACATCAGTAGCAATCCCTTTGCCCCGAGCGTCAGATGACTCGGCAGCAGGGGTAGAAACAGGAATTGGATCATGAAGGGAAACAGGCACACTGGCAGGTGTGATGACAAGAGGTCTCTGAATGGCTGGAGGTGCAATATCTGGTGAGAACAGCCTACTACTACGAGTAACCTTGGCAGGCCGGTGATGTTGCTGACACCGGTACTTGTATCAAACTCTTGTTTTACTCCCAGAACATAAACATCTGCCCGATAGTGCCACGGGACAACCTTGTCAGATGTATAGGGGAGGGGCCCCGGAACAGTGATGATGATAGGAGCAATCTTCTGAGTAGACATGATTTGGACAGGCTTCTTTGAGGGAGCCTTAGGAGAGTTGTTGAAGATAGTGACAATAGAAACTTCTTCAGCAGGGGTAACAGGAACATCAACCTTCTCGAACAAGATCTCTTTGTTATCCATCAGGTTTTGGACGCCTGACTTCAACAAAGGACAACCAGCAGGTGAAACAGAACATAGAAGGCAACCTTTACTACATCCCGGAAATAAACCGGCTAGAAACAGGTTCCTTTTGACAGTCAATAACAGTGTAACAATCTCTTCCACGGACGCTACATATCGGTCTTCTTCCACAACACTCACTCCATGCTGGAGCATGGGAGCAGTCACAACATTGGGCCTTTCGGGCGCCTCGAACTGTATTTCTTTAGCATCAATAAGGTCCTGAACCTTATTCCTTAGAGCCCAGCAATCATCAGTAGTATGCCCCAGGCTATCAGAGGGATAAGCGCAGCGGGCGTTAGGGTTGTACTTTGGAGAGGTTGTGTTCACTACCTTCGGAGCTTCCTTGATAGTTACCAGATTGGTCGACAACAGTTGCGGCAGGATCTGAGACAAGGTCATACTAGGCCGAGTGTACTCCCTTCTGGGTCTCTCACCTCTTGATTGGTTATATTGCCGAGGAGCGGCAGCAGGCTTAGAAATTACCACCGCGTTGACAGCTTGGCGGCGTTCCGGTTTATTCTGTTTCCTGGAACCACACACAGCCCTAGATTCCTTCTTGAAAGGCTTCTTTTCAGAACTTGAGGATGCACCTTTCTGTATCTTCCCCGACTTAATACCAGCTTCTATCCTCTCACCAGTTAAGATCAAATCTGTGAACCCGGTAGAAGAATTACCAATCAGGTGGTTAAAGAATGGACCAGACAGGGTCCCCAAGAACATGTCCACGAGTTCACGATCAATCAACGGTGGCTACACCCTGCCAGCCAGGTCTCTCCACTTCTGCGTGTACTCCTTAAAACCTTCACCCGTTCCTAGTGACATACCCTGGAGTTGGGTACGCGTGGGAGCGAGGTCGGAATTATACTGATACTGCTTATAAAAAGCAGTAGCCAAGTCCTCCCAGTTACGAATATTGGTTCCATCCAGCTGATAGAACCATTCGAGCTGAGTCCCTAAAAGACTCTCCTGGAAGAAATGGATCCATAAGTTCTTGTCTGCAGTGTACGGTTGGATCTTCCTCACATAAGATCTGAGATGCAGCTTAGGGCAGGAAGCTCCATCATACTTCACAAAAGAAGGTGCCTTGAACTTATGTGGGATCACCACCTCAGAAGATAAACCTAGATCTCCAAAATCCAGCCCAGGCACCTGTTGAATCTCCATGGAACTCAGACGGTCCTCTAACTGCTTGTACCTGTCTTCAGCGGGAGGGTACTGCTCATCATTGAAATCTGTCTCGTTGTCGGAGACCATAGGACTAGGAACCCTTCCCTCTTGGGGACTGTCTTTCCCTACAGAGGAAGCAGCTTGATCAGCCTCATTTTGCAGTGTATTACCAAACCTCCGTCCAGTGTTGAACAGTACAATTCTCTTCTTCTTCTTCACCAGCAGAGCCTTCAATTCCTCTTGAACCTGGGCTAAGCTCATGACCAGCTCCTGAAATTGGGCGTTCTGGGCTTGGAGAGCCTTGATAGCTTGTTTATTAGATGATTCAGGATTCATGATGACTGCTGAAATAAACAGCGAAGAAGATTAAGCAACTTGTAAAAAAGAGTACCTGTTATGCATATGATGCATGGAATGCGTATGATTTATGTTTTCAAAGACAATCGGGGTTCAACTTTGTAAACAAAAAGGAAACACACTTCATTAGATTAAACTTTGAATTGTTCAAGAAATTGCCACTTAGGCGTTACATAAATGAAAATACTGAAAAGGAAATGAAAGTTGTAAAAGAAACATCCAAGGCCCATCAGTGCTCCCATGGCCTCCTCTTCTCAGTACGGATATAGTCGTTCAGGGTTCGTTCGTTCTCCAATTGCTTAGTCAGCTTCTGGATCTTTTGTTCCTGTTCATTGAACCTTTCCCGATAAGAATCCCGTTCTTCCTGTAGTTGCGCCCAAGATCTCTTTAGTGTATCAACATCAGTGGGTATCTGAGGAGGGAGAACAGTTGGAGGAACCTCGTCTCTATCAGGAAATTCAAGACTGATAGGCCTGACTTCTTCGTATGGCATACCTAACTTCTGAGCACGGATGCGGACCCATCTGTAGTAGGATTCCATAGGCAGAGAAGTCTTCGGTCCCAACTCATGTGGGTCAGCTTTGTGAATTCTGTCCCAAGCCTTGATGAATCTACGACGTAGCTCGTCACTATCTACCTGAAACTCAAAACTGATGTAAGGAACCAACATCTCATGAGGTCCTGCTCTTCTGGCCCTTCCAAACTGACGGAGAGCTAGACATGGATTATAAGAGATTCCTCCCTGGGTACCGATCAATGGAACATTAGGATATTCTCTGCAACGATCAATAACAGCTACCTCATCCAAACCTCTGAGAGTCCAAATGATGTCATTATCATTGAGAGACATTAACCTATGAGCCCAGCCTCTTCCTTCTTTGTTTTTCAGCACGAACTTAGGGAGGTGCGAAATAAACCACCTCACTAACAAAGGAGCACAACACCACAGAGTTCCCCGTCTTCAGGCAGTACGAGCATAGAGCTGTTGCAGGATATCACCCAAGAGAGTGGGCACAGGATTCCGAGACATGAAGATCCTTATGGCATTGACATTAATAAAGTTATCAGGATTTGGAAACAGAACCAGACCATAGATTAAGATAGCCAGAATGTCTTCGTACGCCCTGAAGTCTAAGTCATTCCAAAAACTATTAGCTTTACCAATCAGAAACTTAGCCAAAAAGCCATTAACTCCGCTTCTAGTCACCCCGTTATCCATTACCTCTTTGTTGGTCAAGGGAAGAGCTGCAGCAATCTCCTCAAGCCTAAAAGTCTTTTCCAAACCAGTGAAGGGAGTCTGATCCAGGATAGGGATACCAAGCAAATCATAGAATTCTTCCAGGGTAGGGACCAGCTGGAAGTCTTGAAAGGTGAAGCAATGGTATAAAGGATCATAAAACTGGGTCAGGACACTCATCAGTTGTTGGTCCCACTTTGAAGTGACTAAACCGAGAAGAGAACCATGCCTCTGGATGAAGGAAGTAGTATTTGGAATTCTGTCAACCAATTCTTTGAGCAAATCAGGTGGGTGAACAAAGTTGAGCCGGATAGTATTCCTTCGCATGGACATCATAATGTCCTACAAAACAGAGCAAAGGTGAAACCCTCTTGTCTTTGAAATGGGTCAGTCCTTATGCAGGATGCATGCAATGGTATGATGGCATGATGTTATGATAAAGCACACCACAAGTATTCACAAAGGCAAACATGATAAGGCACACAAGTCATACAAGACAGCCCTTAGAGTTTAGGCCAGCGTGAAGTTTGGGTACTACCCTCTTTCAGTTTCGTTGGTTCAGACCTGTCCTATCAAAAGTAACCGGGTTCTAGAGGATCCCAATATTATCGACTACCCTCGATCGGTCATAACTCCAGCATCGCAATCTTTTCTTGCAGCTAGAACCATCGCGAGAGTTTAGCCTCAATGGGTGTAGCATACTGCTACTGTTCTATGGCCAAGTTGGGTCAAATTAGGGTTCTAAGGTCGGTTGGTGCTTAATGACTCCTCAGAAGACTCATATTCTCCTCGTTGCAACACAAGGGATATCGGTACAGACCAAGGTGTCACACCAATGTAGCCACTGCTTCACCCGTGTCGGTCTACGCCGGACAGGTCCCTCACAGCTTATGCTACCTAAAAGGGTATCCCCAGATCCGGGTTAGGATCTATGAAACTCCGATGTAGCCCACAATAATAAAGCAAACAAAACATTCAATTGAAAACATAAGTATGATATAATCCTAAGGTACACCTCACTTTTATAAAGTCCCCAGCAGAGTCGCCAGTTCTGTGATCGGTGGAAATAGAACTGACTGTTTTTTAGCTGGTTCGCGAAATGTCGCGGTAAGCAAGAGTCGCCATCGTCTTTTATGTTCTCCAACAAGGAAAGGACAAAAGCATAACAAAATTCCTTTTCAAGATGTTTCTCGGTTCGGGAGGTAGATTATAGAAAGGGAAGGTGTTAGCACCCTTTCTATCTGTGGTTATCCACGGGCTCTTAGGTACTTGCTCACTATGTTTTCAAAAATTGTTTGCTTTTCAAGTGTTTGTGGGTTTTGAAAAAGTTTAGTTTGAAAACTTCTAAGTAACTTTTGTATCAGTCCTCAAGAGTGTGTGAAAAATTTGTTTGAAAACTTTTGAAAGTGTGGGTGTGAAAAGATGTTTTGTTTGTTTGAAAAGAGCAAGTACCTATGAGAATCTACCTACTCTAAGGAATTAGACTGTGTAAGAGTCCTTAAGATAGTGCCATCCCACCATTGAGAGGTAGGTAGCACCATCGTTGGAGGTGTTCGGGTCAATTCGATGATAAGGGACAGTGTGGTCACCGAAGCAATAGTAGGACACCTTAGAAGTAACCCTAATGTCCTAGATCCTTTTTATCCGAGGCAACCGTTTCGAGGCAACTGGATCTTAGACAGGAGGGCGACCTCTAAAACACCCTATACTTGATGACCACGTTCGAGGCAACCAGTGAGGCGTACCCTAGGAGTGTCATGTGCATGTGTGTTTAATTCAGTTTATGTTTATCTTTGATCATGCATTTGTGAGCTACGGGTTGTTTTTAATTGTCATACAGTCTTGCAGGCATAATTAACAGTTAAGAGTGCGGAAAATAAAGTGCAGAAATATGAATCTACGCTATTACAAGGTGCGGGTCTATACATCGCCAAAAACCAAAACCCGTTTTGAAATAAAATGCGGAAAGTAATGAAAGCGGTAAATCCTAATTACTATTACATCCTTTGAGTAGATACATAATAATCAAAAATAAGAATTACAATGCGAAAGAAAATTAAATCAGGACGTCCTAGGGTTTTTGACCCTTTTGAGAAAAGAAATTAAGTTTTTGTCCTTTTTTGCAATTAATTAAAATATTATCCCTAAACTAATTAATTAATTAAAAAAAGAATGTTTTTGTGTTTTTATGTTTTTTAATGAAAATAAAACAAAAGGAATTAAAATTAAAAGTTAGTAAAACCTAATTCTAAGTATTTTATTTATTATAAAAAAGTTAAAGTTAACCTAATTTAACTAATTTAATTAATTTACATTTTATTTACAAAAATAATAATAATTAATAAATAATAATAAGAAGAAGAAAATATGATTGAAAATTGTCAAACCCTAATTCTACATGATTTTTATTTATTTATGAAAAAAAGATTAAAATTGACCTATTAAACTAATTTATTTGTTAGTATTTTATTTATAAAAATAATAATTAATAGTAAAATTAGTAATTAATAAAATATTTACAATTTTGTGATCTCTGAATTTATTATGAAAATTAATTTGTTAGTTAATAAATAATAATAATAATTAGTTATGAAATAATTAAAAGAAAACAAAATAAAAATAAGAAGAAAAGAAATAATTAACCAGGGGGGTATTCTGGGCCCATGGGAGGTTAATCTGGAATTGTTGGCCCATTAACACAAAGCCCTTGTTGACTTTTTGGGTTGGCTATGCACGCTTTGACTGGAGCACATGGTGGTCAACCATCCCTGGCCTTTGGATTGAGCTTCATGGCCACTTGGCAAGCTGATGCGTGAGGACATATGGTGGAATGCATTGAACGGCCTGTATAGAATTACATTAGAAAAAATAATATTGAGTTTTCGGGGGACATGGGAATCGAACCCAGGTCCCAAGGGTTGTTGAACACCTGGCCAACCACTCAACCAAATTACACGCTTTGTAATATGAATAGGAAACTAATATATAAAAATAATTCAATGTGCTGGAAACAACAAAACGCGCGCCATTATTTTGAATGGCCCAATCACGTGTGTACACCTATTGTCTTCTTCCTTGTTTCCCTGCAAAAGATAAACAATTACGGGGGTTTTAAACCCCCACAAAGCAAAACTGCCAATAATAGCGAATAGGTCTACATGTAATATAAAAAGGGCGCAATGGTTGGGATGTCTTCGTCTCATTCAGACGGTTTCAACCATGTGCGTTTTGAGGTCTAATTTTACAGTATGTGAAAAGCCCTAATCTGAGAGCTCTGAAACCCTAGATTTCTTCAATGTTGTTTTGCAATTCAGGGCGCCATAATGCAATTCAATCACACTAATAGCTTCGTATGAGTCCTATAAACACAACACAATCAATAAAAGATGTTAAAAATGCATGAATCGATGATTATGATTTTGAAAAAAGGTGGTAAACCGTATGACTGTGTAGAACGATTCTTTGAGTGTTAGGGCTTGTTCTTGATTGCAAATCATCCCTGAATGTCCCAGCAAGGTATTGGAATCAAGAAAGGGATTTGAATTAGCCTGGAAGGTTGAATTCAGTTTTCAACTTTTCTTCAATTTTTGGAATTTGGTTTATGGTGTTTGATAGCAGCTTGCACGTGAATGATTTTAGGTTTTGCTTCAGTACATATAGTAGAATGAAAACTAGGGCAAATCTTGGTCAAAGATCCATTGTATTGAAGATTGTATATTTGATTTTCAATCAAATCTTTTAGCATCCTTTTGATTGAGAAACCTTGCCAATTTTGGATGATTTTGTCTCCTTAATTGACAAACGAAATTGCCAGCTTGCCCTGAGTATTTTTGCCCCACAAAAGATTTGAAAAACATAGCTTTTGATTTTTCCTACAATTAAATCAATTAAATAAATTATTAATCAATTAAAAATCCAAATAATTAATAAAAATAATAAAATAATTCAATTTAAGTTCAATGGGTCGTGCATAAGCCTTGGGTAAAGATTCAAGAAGGAATTTGAGGCCCATTAGCAAAAATGAAGTGTTTTAGGCAAAGTTGACTTTTGCAAATTCCCAAAAATTTCCCAACTTCTCCAATGCATATCTTGCTCAATTTTGATCATATGAACATGTTCTTGGACATTTTGGAAAGGTCTTTAAGTCCTCTAACCAATGCCTTTGGTCCCATGTAATTAGGATTTACCAATCTCAAGTTATGGTCTTTGACTTAAAGTTCCTTTTTGTTGACTTTTGAAAATGACCTATAATGTAGAAATTGATAACTTTTTGTGAGAGCATTTCTTGGACTTGGAATGTGAATATGAGTTGTAGGAAATGTCATCCCCTTCAAAATGAGCATTGGATGGGATTTTTCTGATGAACCATGAAAAAGTTATGCCTTGGTCAAGTTACAGTTGACTTTTCAGCTGTCCAAAAATAGTAACTTTTGGCATCTTGATGATTTTTGAGCCATGCTTATGGAATCATGATCAAGACTTGATCAAATGATGATTGTGGCTTCAAAATAAGATGTTGACCAAAAATTTTGACTTTTGACTGTGCAAATGACCATTTTGCCCCTGCAGTTGATTGTGAACCAAATAGGGCTTTTGACTGTGCAACTTGACCTTGTGAGCTTTGAGACTTGGCATGTAGATGCTTGAGGATATGTGTAGGCCTATGGGACTTGATTGGACCATTGAAAACCTCAAATTCACTGAAGGAACCAAAACCCTAGTTTTTGACTGGCTTAGGAGATGTTGGGACTGTGCAACCCTTGAGTAGACTTGAGCAAATTGAGATGATGCTTGACAAATATTGAAGAATATGGGAGGCCAAATTTTGGGGTACAACACTGGGATTTTCCCAGGTTGTGAAGAAGATTGCTGCCTTTGTTCATCCTTACCAACCGACTGTCATTGTTGAAGTTAGGCATCCAACGCCTAATGGATAACCAAGAAATCCTTTTTGAAAAGACTCCTATTACACCGACTCCTGTCAATGATGTGTTAATAATAACCATATCCGCCAATCTTTCCAAGGTCTCCAAAAGACCTGTTAAGATTACATCCGCTCCAAAGACTGCACCTTTGAAGATAACCATGCCCGGGCCCGTCCCGTACAAGTCCGACAAATCAATACCGTGGAACTATGGTGGAGAAATCTACTACCACGGTATTAAACAAATTGAATCGACTGAAGAGAGTTCTGATGAAGAGACTTCCGACATTGGAAACATTGTTGGAACGAGCAAAATCACCCGTAGTGGAAGAATTTTCTCTTCAAAGATTTCCCCTCCAAAGGAAATCTTTGGACCCTCAGCTGCTCCTAAGGTTACCCCTGCACCGGTAAACATATCTGCGAGAACTCCAATTATTGAAGAAGTTGTAACTCCTGAAGTGGTCCCATCTGCTGCTGATGATGATAGAGGGAAAGGGATCCAAGAAGAGCCCGTCAGGTCGAGGGCTCAGCCATTGGTTATCCCTGAAACCTCTCAAAAAGAAATGGAAGAGATTTTGAAAATAATCAAGAAAAGCGATTATGATGTTGTGGAACAACTAGGGCAGGCCCCCTCCAAAATATATATGTTAGCCTTGTTGCTGTGCTCTGAGGCACATGCTAAAGCTTTGATCAAGTTTTTGAAGACGACCCACGTGCCACAAGAAACCTCCGCTGATCAATTCCAAGAGTGTGTAGCCAGTCTGACAGCTGACAATGGCCTGGGATTTTTCGATGCAGACTTGACCTCCAAGGGGAGAAAACATAATGATGCTTTGCATGTCTCGGTGGAATGCGGAGGGACTACTCTAGCACACGTACTGGTAGATACTGGTTCTTAGTTGAACGTCTTGCCGAAGAAAGCTTTAGATAGACTGGATTGTGAAGGTTTAACCTTGAAGCCCAGCAATATAATTGTCAGAGCCTTTGATGGTTCCAAAAGGATGGTCCACAGGGAGGTGGACATCCCGATTAAAATGGGAACTGAAACCTTCAACTCCATATTCTATGTGATGGGCATTTGTCCTTCCTATTCTTGCCTGTTAGGAAGACCTTGGATTCACCATGCTGGAGCTGTCACTTCCACTCTGCATCAAAAGCTCAAGTACCCTGTCCAGGGGAAAATTATAACTGTTCACGGCGAAGAGGAATACATGATAAGCCATCTAAGTTCTTTCCGCTATGTAGAATTGGATGGCGAATTCATCGAAACCCCTTTTCAGCATTTTGAAGAGGTAGCTCGGGAAGTTACGGCAACCAAGACAATGTCTTTTGTACCCATGATTACAAGACCTCCGCCTCGGATGTCGTCTCTTAAAGATGCAAAGGTTGTGATTGAAGAAGGAGGAAGCACAATCTGGGGGCAACTTCCAGACTTTCCTTTTAAATCAGATAAATTCGGCTTGGGGTTCACTTCTTCTGCTCAAAAGGTTGTACGTCGCTCCCATGCTGGAGAGCCACCAGTGAAGATCACCCATCATGGAGTAAATTCTTTGGAGGATAGTGAAGAGGAGAGCAACTTGGAAGACTGGATTTTCCCTACGGTTGGCAGAGGACTGTGCAACTGGGAAGCAAAAGACTTTGTTCTGATTACTTTCATACCGCATTAATTTATCTTTAAAACATTTTTTTTGGTTTGTAATAATTCTCAAACAATTCGTACACTTTTAACCTTGTGCCTTACCCGAGGCACATAGGTCCATTTGTAAGGGTTTGATTTTTCATCTTCATATGCCATTTTAATGAATCATGGACGTTTTCACATATAAACTTTTGTGTTCATTGTCTTTCCTTTTACATTTTATTTGTTTAAAGGTGGTTATCCCTTACACACACCCACACTCACAAATGCAGGTACCCTTCCATTCCGGATTCCATGGGTAACAATTCTGATATGGCCTTCAGTGACTCCGAAGATCTGGTCTACCATGCCGAATACGAAGGTGAGGAAGATTGTGAGGTGCCGGGAGAATTGGCTAGACTGCTACAACAGGAAGAAAGGGCTATTCTACCTCATGAGGAGCTGTTAGAGACAATCAACTTGGGTACTGAGGAAGACAGAAAAGATGTCAGAATGGGTGCCAACCTAGAGCCAAGTGTCAAAGAGCGCCTAATTCAGCTGTTACATGAATATGTTGAGATCTTCGCCTGGTCATACGAAGACATGCCGGGACTCGATACAGACATTGTGGTACACCGTCTACCCACAAGAGAAGACTGTCCACCAATCAAACAAAAAGTCCGCCGCATGAGGCCCGACATGTCAGAAAAGATCAAAGCAGAAGTTATGAAGCAGTTCAATGCTGGATTTCTTGCTGTTACTTCCTATCCACAATGGGTTGCTAACATTGTTCCCGTGCCTAAGAAGGACAGAAAAGTCAGAATGTGCGTGGATTATAGAGACTTAAACAGGGCCAGCCCTAAAGATGACTTTCCACTCCCGCACATTGACATCCTGGTCAACAACACAGCTCAGCACAAAGTATTTTCTTTCATGGAAGGATTCTCAGGCTATAACCAGATCAAAATGGCACCTGAGGACATGGAGAAAACTACTTTTGTTACACAGTGGGGTACATTCTGCTACAAAGTGATGCCATTCGGACTGAAGAATGTTGGGGCAACCTATCAACGCGCCATGGTAGCTTTGTTTCATGACATGATACATCATGAGATATAGGTCTACGTAGATGACATGATAGCCCGATCACAAACTGAAGAAGAACACCTCGACCATTTGCAAAAGCTGTTTGTCAGGTTGAAGGAGTACAAGTTAAGACTGAACCCGAACAAGTGCACCTTTGGGGTCCGGTCCGGTAAACTCTTGGGTTTTATTGTCAGCAACAAAGGCATCGAGGTTGATCCTGCCAAAGTCAAAGCTATACGATAAATTCCTGCTCCTCGCACCGAGAAGGAGGTCAGAGGTTTCTTGGGACGCCTAAACTACATTGCTAGGTTCATTTCTCACCTAACATCTACCTGTGAGCCAATCTTCAAGCTGTTGAAGAAAGATCAGGTAGTTAAATGGAATGATGACTGCCAAATTGCTTTCGATAAAATCAAGGAATATTTGCTAGAACCTCCTATCTTGATGCCACCCGTCGAAGGAAACCGCTAATCATGTATCTGACCGTCCTAGAAAATTCAATGGGGTGCGTACTGGGCCAACATGATGAGTCTGGCCAAAAAGAGCATGCCATTTATTACCTTAGCAAAAAGTTTACCGACTGTGAGACCCGATACTCACTGCTCATGAAAACTTGCTGCACTTTGGTATGGGCTGCTCTCCGGCTAAGGCAGTATATGTTGACTCATACCCCTTTGTTGATATCTAAGATGGATTCGATCAAGTACATCTTCGAAAAGCCTGCTTTGTCTGGAAGGATAGCTAGATGGCAGATGATCCTGACAGAATACGATATACAGTACACGACCCAAAAAGCTATAAAGGGGAGTGTGCTAGCTGACCATCTGGCTCATCAAGCTGTCGAAGATTACCAATCCATGAGGTTCGACTTCCCCGACGAGGATATCATGACATTGGACAACATTGAAGAGAACAGGCCATATGACGGACCTGAACAAGGATCCCGATGGACCCTATACTTTGATGGTGCCTCCAACGCACTTGGCAATGGTATCGGTGTTGTGCTCATATATCCAAAAGGTTGCCATACTCCTTTCACAACCAGACTTTGCTTCAACTGTACCAACAACATGGCCGAGTATGAAGCTTGCATCTTTGGACTCAAGGCTGCCATAGACTTGGGAATCAAATCCTTAGATGTGTTTGGGGACTCAGCTTTGGTCATCAGTCAGATCAAAGGAGAGTGGGATGCTAAGCATCCCAATCTCATCCCTTACAAAGAACATGTCTTGACATTGCGACCTCATTTCGAGAAAATTACCTTCGAGCACTTCCCACGAGAAGAAAATCAGCTAGCAGATGCTCTAGCTACAATGTCATCCATGTTTAAACTTAACTGGGATAATGAGGCTCCCCATTGAACGGATGGATGAACCCGTACATTGTCACGAGATTAATACCGAAGAAGTAGTGGACCGACCTTGGTTTCATGAAGTCAAAAGGTATCTCAAGGCTCAAGAATATCCTGAAGGAGCTTCAGTCAACGACAAAAAGTTCTTAAGGAGATTCTCAGCTAAGTTCTTCCTAAGTAATGGTATCATGTACAAGCGCAATCATGATTGCATTCTGCTCCATTGTATGGACAAGATTGGAGTTGAACAGATCATGGCTGAACTACACAATGGTACCTTTGGCACTCACTCTAGCGGACATACGATGGCTAAGAAGATCCTACGGGTAGGCTATTACTGGTCTACCATGGAAGCTGACTGCTATCAACATTCCAGGACTTGTCAAAAATGTCAAATTTATACGGACAAGGTACATATACCTCCAGTTCCTCTCAATGTCTTAACAGCTCCTTGACCATTCGCTATGTGGGGAATCGACATGATTGGAGAGATCAAGCCTACAACATCCAATGGACACCGCTTTATTCTGGTGCCCATTGATTACTTTACCAAATGGGTCGAAGCAGCTTCCTTCGCATCTATCACAAAGAATGTTGTTGCCCGGTTCATCAAGCAGAACCTCATTTGCCGGTACGACATCCCCGAAAGGATCATCACTGACAATGGTACAAACCTTAACAACACTATGATCACCGCCTTGTGCGAGCAGTTCCAGATTCAACATCACAATTCATCTCCCTATCGGCCAAAGATGAACGGTGTTGTCGAAGCTGCGAACAAAAATATCAAGAAGATCATACAAAAGATGACAGTCACCTATAAGGACTGGCATGAAATGTTACCGTTTTCTCTCCACGGGTACCGTACCACGGCACGCACATCAACTGGGGTAACACCCTATTCTTTGCTATACGACATGGAAGTTGTTTTGCCTATTGAGGTTCAGATTCCCTCCTTGAGAATCATGAAGGATGCTGGTTTGAGTGAAGACGATTGGATTCAGACCCGGCTTGATCAATTGAACTTAATTGACGAAAAGAGACTTACTGCTGTTTGCCACGGTCAGACATATCAAAAACGGATGATCAAAGCTTTCAACAAAAAAGTCAGACGCCAGACATATCAAGTCGGGGATCTTGTAATCAAGCGGATCATTTTTCCGCAAAGTGATCCCAGGGGAAAATGGACTCCTACCTATGAAGGACCATTTGTGATCAAGAACATCTTTTCTGGTGGGGCAATGATCTTAACCACCATGGACGGTGATGATCTGCCGCACCCTGCGAATGCAGACATAGTCAAAAGATACTACGCATAAATGACCCGCTAGGTTGACACACCTAGGCATAAAAAGGGCATCCCGGTGAATCGAAAACCCGAAAGGGCGGTTCAGGCAAAAATTAGGGATAAATAAAAAAATTTGTACACCCGGCAAGTTGAAAACCCGAAAGGGCAACTTGGGCAAAAAAGGGTTTCCTGGTGGATCGAAAACCCGAAAGGGCGGTCCAGGCAAAAGTTAGGGAATTAAAGCGTATGACTATGCCTCGTCGGATCACTTTAAGGAAAATCTCTTCACAGATAAGCTCCGGGCTTCTGATCAACTCAATCATCTTCGGACGAAGCAACGAATAGACAAGATATTCAGAGTTACGAAGGCTATAGCAGAATGGGAACCCCATGGAATTTTTACACATAGCCATCTTTCTTTGTATAAAATTTTCTCATTTTTTATGACAACATTCTCTTACTAGGATGTTTGTCTCCTTTTTACAAAATACTTACACAAAGTTAATACAAAGATACTTCAAAGTGCAAAAAACTATTTGCCTTTTCTTCTTTTTTACACTTGTGTTTTATTTGAAAACGTCCAATGATTTATTAATGAGCATATGCATTTGAATATAATCACTGTTTACAAATAAACGAAATGGGAAAGAACAATTACTGACAGGTTGAAAGGATAGGAAAATGTCTTTAGGCTATTCCAAGAGAAATCCCCTGCAGTACATCATCTAGGTCCCCAGTGGAGCTAAAACCTTGAAGTATATATCCCCAGCGGAGTTATAATTTCCAACCTTTAATTCCCATCAGAGTTAAAACCTCAAACTCCCAATCCCCGGCGGAGTGAAAAACTTTGAACTACAGACCCTCAGCGGAGATGAAATCTTCTTCCCCAGTCAAGTCAAATCTCCAACTATCAATCCCCAGTGGGAACCATTCAGTTTTCCCCAAATTCCCAGCAAGTTGTCTTAAAGTCTGAGAATCAACCAGATAACAGTTAACTTTTATCCCCAACCTAGGATAACTCCCCAGTAGAGTGGCATACAACCCAAACACCTGAACTTTTTCCAAACAGGAATAAGCTTTTTCCCCCAGAGTCCTGAACTTACTCTCCGGCAGTAAGCCTTCTTCCCCACAGAGTTTTTACTCCCCAACAGAATGAAGATTCTCATTCTTGATTCCCCAGTAAAGTTGCCAGGGTCTTCTTTATTCCCCAGCATGAAGTCACCAAAGTTTTCATTACTCCTCAACAGAATGAAGATTCTCATTCTTAGTTCCCCACAGAAATCATCAGAATTTTCCCTATTCCCCATCCGAGTAAGGATTCCCGTTATTTAACCCCCAGTAGAAGTCTTCAAAGTTCTCTTGATTTCCCAAGCAGATTATTCAAGCAGTTTGACATTACTCTCATAATAGATTTTGTCAATACTCCAACTTCAAGACGTGAAGGATCCTCACATCCCCACAGAAGTTGTCAATCTCTAACAGTCACCCATGATTTCTCATCCTCAGCAGTCAAAGATTTTGAATCTCCAACAGCGGTCAAGGATTTATTGTCCTCGGCAGCAATCAAGGGTTTTATTATCTCCAGCCGTCAAGGATTTATTTTCCTCAGCAATACAACAAATCAACTTACATGCGCATACATTACAATCATATATCATAAACATTTATAAAACACATTTTATTGCATCATATATTTCGTGCAACATAACTTTGTGTTTCAACTAATATTTTACCCTTTTCAGGATAAGATTAACAACTATCTTTAACAGATATTCAAAGATTTCAGATAGAGTACGGATACACTCCAGACACATTAGTCATTATGTTACTCATTCAGATCTCTTATTCAGATACATTACGGATACACTCCAGACACGGAAGTCATTTTGTTACTCATTCAGATCTCTTATTCATGATACAGTAAAGATACACTCCAGATACGGAAGTCATTCTATTACTCATTCAGAATTCAAAATCAAGATATAGTACGGATACACTCCAGACACAGAAGTCGTTATGTTACTCATTCAGACCTCAACCTCATGATACAATTCAGATACGCTCCAGATACGGTTTCCATTCTGCCACTTATTCAAATTTTGAGTACATATACAGTCCAGATACGCCCCAGACACGGTTTCCATTCTGTCACTTATTCTGACTTTTTCCCCAGCCCAGAGACGCTCCAGACACAGATGCCATTCTGTCGCTTATTCAAATTTCAGATTCAGATACAATACAGATACACTCCAGACACGAAAGTCATTCTGTTATTCATTCAGATTCAAGTATAATTACAGCTTGGATACGCCCCAGACACGGATGCCATTCCATTTCTCATACATATTTAATCTCCAGATACAGTTCAGATACGTTCCAGATACGGACACCATCCTAACACTCATTCTTTTGACTTATAACATACAGTTCAACAAACATTCTTGGATGGAATCTATAAGCCCATTTCCTCAACTACGTTTTGACGAGTGCAAATTTCTGGGTACTCTAGTGTCCAGTCATCTTTTACCTTCGAGTCACGAACGACAAACTCGCCAATCTAACTCTTTAGGTTCAAGAAGATTGAACAGTGGCAACTGTTGTACCCAAAAATTTTCCCTCTCATTTTATCAATATTTTCCTATTAAGACTTCTTGGACTCAAGACCAGATTAGGGTTTGCTCAGCTCAAGACCTCATCTTGCACTGATGACCTGAAATTAGGGTTTGAGTTTGCATAGGGATTTTTGGACTTTCAATGCCTCATGTGACTTTCATACACCATCTTGGATCCCTAATATTTCCCATACCAAGTTTCAAGCCTTGAATCACATTTTTGCCTAGTCAATTGGGCAGTTGACCTAAAAACCAACTATATTGGGGAAAAAGTCAACCATGGCCAATTTACAGTCAAACCTCATAATTTTTTATCCACGTCAACATTATAGACTCATATGAACCATTTGATCAAGTTTGTACCACAACTCCTCATGAAATTTGATCAGATCATCAAAAGGGCAAAATGGTCATTTTTAAGGTTTTGACTGAGGAAGGGCAATTTCTGATTTTTCACCTAGCTAATGGCAAATTGGGTTCAAGCATGGTTTCAAGGATTCAATGGCACCATATTGACCTAATCACAAGGTTCAAAAGATCTCAAATGCATTGGATTGACAGATGAATTTTCCAGTCAACTGATCAAAAATCAACTATACACTGAAAAGTCAAACTTTGACTTTTTGGTCAAAATCAAGTGCCAAGGGTCATATTTCATCAAGATGTATCAAAACATGAAACTTGTTCACCAAGAAACTTAAATTTGGAAATTAGGGTTTAAGTTTGAAAATTTTCATAACTTAGAATTTTTCTAAGTTATGAAAATTTCTTATTTTTTCCCAACTTTTCCCAACTTTTTCACCATGATGCAATTGGATTAAAAGAAAACTTCCAACATGAAAGTTGTAGTCCTCCACAAAATCTACAACTTTGATTCACAAAGTTTTCCCAAAGGATGCTTGGATCTCAAGTTATGATTTTGTGAATAAGGGTCCATAAACTTTCTAACTTAGTGAAATTTTGCCCTAGTTTAGGCAGATTTTTGACTTAACTTCATGGCAACCTTTCACATAGTTCCAAGAGGAATCTAAAAATTCATTTCAAATATGGATTGTATATCATGTTACAAGCTTTCCAAAATGTCCTAGAACTCCCCAAGATCATTTATGGTTAAGGAGAATCGAAGAAATGAAAATGGCAAATTATCACTTTTGTCCAAGGCATTTTTCACAATGGTTCAAGTTGCAAAATTGTCCTAAGCATGCTTGTACTTGGTTTTACAGGTTCTAATCCCTTATACACTCCAAAATTGAATGCAAACACATTGGACAATGGCCTTGTTCTGATCTTTGAAGCATTACACAAAGAATTATTCCAAAAATGGCATAAAGTTCATAATATTACTTTCATAAAGCTAGCTTTTACAACTTTGTTTATCTTGAGCCATGGACCTAATCTCTTTTTGCAAACAAGATTCACAGTTATCAGGAAAAGTTCACTAACTATGTGAAGCTAAGGAACTAGCAAGTACAAGCTTTTGGGCATTGTCATTTCACCTTTCTTCAAAAACAAGCAATTTGGCAAAAGTCAATATAGCTTGTGTATCTGATAAAACCAAGACTAAGCATCATTTGAACCAACCTCAGAACATTGTTGCAAGCCTGATACACGAATTTCCAACCTCCAAAACTCCCTCAAACACAAAAAACACCATTTCTGCTCAAAACAGGGCAACCTCTGCAAATCACTAGCCAAAACATATTTTGCTCGTGCATTTTTTGTTTTAAGGCTTCAAACACATTCCATACATCACACCTAAGCTGTCCAGGCCTTTGTCAAGCAACTGTAACCCCTGTTTCAAGCTTCACCATTTTCACTTTTTGAGTTTGCAGGTTGACTTCTATACAAAGATTCAGGCATCTACAAGGCAAGCTGAACATTGGGAAAGGTTGAGGGAACTTCAAGCAAGCTCACACGACCTTCAGGCCTCACTCAAAACTCCTACATTTCCATATCCAACCTCAACTGAACAAGGTATTTGTCAAGTTTCTAACTCCTTATTTAGGCATCTTTAAGCTTAGGTTTGTGAAGCAAAAATGTAGTCCCTAACATGCTTGAGTTGTACATATGCTTAAATTTCATTTATATTAACTGAGCTAAGAGTATTTGGATTTTGAACATACTGAAAATTTTAGGTCAGAAATTAGGGGTGATAAAATTCTTCTTGGTCTTTGAGAGTTAGGTCATGTTTTTTATATCATTAGAATCGTGAGTTAACGTGCTACAAGTTTCATGTTGCAAGATTTTGTTTTTATGCACGTATGCAAGAGATACAGGTTGAACTAAACCAGGCGCGCGCGAGGGAGCAAGGACAGGGATGAAGTGCTGTCTTGGGCCAAGGCCTTGGGCCTGCTTCTATTTGCACCTCCCATTTTGCTTTTACACCCCCTGAGTATTTTCTTTTATTTTTTATATTTTCTTGCAGAATTTATATTTTCTGACTTTATTATCTTTTTTGAACATTGAAAAATCATAAAAAAATATTTTCTTTATTTTTTGCATTTTATCATATTTTATTTTATTTTATTTTTTGCATAATAATTAGTTTGTTAGGATTTTATACTTTATTTTCTTAAATAAAACTTGTAAATAATATAAAAATATCATATATTTTTATTTTTATTATTTATACACTTAAAATAATATTTTCATATAATATTCAATTTTTTAACATTTTGTATATATTATTATTTATTTTTCTTGAACAAAAAATAAATAAAAGGAATGATATTAGAATATATTTTCTATTAAACAAAAATTAGGGTTTTCACCCTTTCAAAAATAATCATTTTATTTTCTTATTTTTAAGACATAAATAAATTCATTTTCTCATACATAAAATTAATACAAAAACATTTCTTGCATATTTACATTTTGTTGCATATTTAAATATTCGTTTATTTATTTATTTGTACAATAAATTCAATTTGGTTTTAATAGTTTCAGGGCTTTATTTTGAGCAATATCCCCCTATTCAAAACTTGTACCCTCTTTCCATAATATTGTTGTAATAGTTTAGATTTACTTTATGCATTTTATTGCTTTCATATACCATGATAGTAAACTAGGGTTTTGTATGCAAAGACAAAAAATCAAATAAATAGCATGACCTAACACAAGACAAAAATGCATGAAAAATGACAACACCTTGCACACAAGCACCCCTAGGGTTTCATCCACTTGGTTGCCTTAAAACATGGCCATGGTATGCATGTTAGGTATCTTGGCAAAACAATACAAACAAATAGATCATAGTCCCTCGATGACGCTATCAAAAGGTTACCTAAACAAATGATCTTAAGTCCCTCAAAACTTGCTAAGATACTTGGCAACATTGTTATCATGGTCATACGATGACCCACGCCCGTCCCATTTAACATCCAAAGATAGGGTTGTTTACCAAATGCAATGGTAAATCAACAATGTCAAAGGAATAAAAATGTGTAGGAAAGACTTTTGAGTAGGTAGAATGCTTCTAGTTACTTGATCAAACTTGCAAACAATCCTTGCTATTTTCAAACAAACATACAACACATTTCAAAATAATTTCCAAACAACTTTCAAACATTGAAACATCTTTCAAAAGACAAACATCTGTGTATACATTCTTACAAACAAGAATCATTACAAAGATTGCATAAACAAAGGCCTCTTTTCAAAATACTTTCAAAACCATACAAAGCACCATTTCAAACAATTGAAAAGAAAAAGCAAGTGATCTAAAACAAGTAACTAAGAGCCCATGGAAAACCATGGATGAAAAGGGTGCTAGCACCTTCCCTTTTCATAATCTACCCCCCGAACCCAAAAACAATCTCAAAGGTCTTTCCTGTGCTTTTTTACCTTTCCTTTTGGATAAAATAAAAGTCGGTGGCGACTCTTGCTAAACCGAAACATTTGCAAACACAAACACAAAACCTCAAGTCAGTTCTCCCACCGCATCACATTATGCATGTGAGACGCCTTAGCAAAAACAATAAAAAATACAAGATCATAGTCCCTCGATGACGCTTCGAATGTTGCCTTATAAATGATCTTAGACCCTTAATAAAAATGCTAAGGCATATCAAAACATTGCATTCTATGACTATACGACGACTCACGCCCGTCCCTTCACATCCAATGATAGAGCTTCTTATCAATCAATGGTAAGATAGCAATATCTAAAGGAGGAGGAAAAAAACTAAGACTTTTGAGTAGGTAGAACGTTCTTAGTTGCTTTCTCATAATCCATATTCAAAACAAACATCCTTCCAAAAACACCAAGCACTTTCAAAAACATGAAATATTTTCAAAAGTCCAACACTTTGTATACATTCTTATAGAGACAAGAATCATTATAAAGTTTTCCTAAACGAAGGCGCTTTTAAAAAATACTTTCAAAAACCACCACAAAAACATTTCAATCAAAGAAATTTCAAAATTGATCTAGCAAACAACTAAGAGCCCATAGATAGCTATAGATGAAAAGGGTGCTAACACCTTTCCTTTTCATAATCTACCCCCCGAAATCAAGAAAATATCTCAAAGGTCTTTCCCATTATTTTCACCCTTTCCTTATTGGATAAAAGAAAAGTCGATGGTGAATCTTGCTATCCGCAACAATTGTGATAAAACGCAAAACTTCCAAGTCAGTTCTCCCACCGTATCATAGAACTGGCGGCTCTGCTGGGGAATTAAAACTTAAAAGTGGGGTTACCTTCGAGACTAGATCTCCTTTAATTGATTTCATTGTTTGATTTGTTTGCTTTACATTTATGGGTCCTCGTTTGGGTTTGTATTGATCCTCTACCCGGATCGGGGAACATTATTAGGTAAGTAGCATTAGATTGTGAAAACTGTACAGCGTAGACCGATATGGTTGAAGCAATGTCTACGCTAGTGTGATACATTTGTTAGTACCAGTATCCCTTGTGTTGAATTAAGTAGAATACGGGGCCGCTGAGCGGTGTCATGAAGCACTAATTGACCTTAGAATCTTTAATTGAATAACCTGGCCATTAGGAAGTAGTGAGATAGTCGGTTTTGGTGGAAAGCTTAAAATTGGTTGATACTCGATACTACGCTCATTAATATTGGACTTTTGGGATATATCGGCCGCAAGAAAAGATTGATTATGCTGAGACAATACTTAATGAAGAAATATCAATGATATTGAGATTCCCTAGAACTCGGTTACTTTCTAGAACAGGTTGAGCCAACTAAACTTCAAGAGGTTACTTACCTATGAAACCTATGCAGGCCTAAACCTAAGGACTTGCTTGCTTTGCTTGTATATGTTATTTGTACATAACATCATAACATCATACCATAGCATTTTAAATGACCATTTCAAGGATCTCAAGGGCCTGTGATACAGGGACATGTTAAACCAAACGTCTATCAAGGGGCAAGAGGATTTATTTTCCTCTAGCCAAATGCTGTCAAAAAATCAAAGCACAATAGCTTGAGTCAAGGGATATGACCCACTCGACATGGTGGGCTTGATTCTCGTGGAAGGACATTCAACGATACGGAGTTCTTCACTCAAAGTTGTGATCAAAGTTCAACTTCTAACATTTTTTTGTGTTTACCCCGCGAGATCCTTGAAAACATTGCATCCACATACCATGCATCATCTCATGATAGGTTTTCCCCATACAGGTTTTCTCATCTGCTTACTATTTATTTCAGTAGAGATGGCTCTAGAACAGACTATCAAGGATCTTAAGACCCAAAATGCTCAGCTTCAAGAAATGTTCTTGAACCTATCCAATGGGCAAGAAGAAGTGAAAGCACTTCTCACTAAGAGCATGACCAAGAAAAATTTTGAGGACAACAGGGATAACCAGTTGGAACGGTTACAAATTGAGATAGCAACAATGAAAATCCAGATGATGGGACAGATGGTGGGTCAAATGGCGCTTATCCAAAACTTAGCTCGGGGACAATAAGAGTTGAGAATTCTCGTCAACAAGCTTCATCAATACATATGCAACCGTATGGAACAAACGACTAGGATTAAGGATCAAGTCATTAATCAACCTCCGATAAAATAAGAAGTTGGTTTGGTCGAGAGAACATATTTCAAAATGGCTACTACACCACGAGTCCAACAACAACCTCGCCAAAAACAACAGGGTAGTCACCATAAACAAGATACGCCCAAAAGATAATTTACCGAGATCGACATGTCTTTGGACCAAGCATTGCATCATATGTTGGAGGCCAAGCTGGTTACATTAAGGGAACCTCCTCAAAAACCTAATACTTCTGCTCCTAGTTACCATCCCAACGAAAGGTGCGCATACCACTCTAACTGTCAGGGACACGACACTAACCATTGTTGGGCGTTGAAGAACAGAATTCAAGACCTAATTGACGAAAGAGTGTTATAATTTACACAAGATGGTCAACTAGAGTTCTTCTGTCACCCCTCAAATACGCACAATCTGAAGTGAGAAGTTTAGGCGGAGAAACTTTTGTTTATTCGAACTTTCAGTTGTAATTTATTTGTTTTCTTAAACATTTGTCCTTATGTCAGACTTTGGTTATTCTAATTAATGGATTGCATATGTTTGTCTTGAGTTAATCCATTCATTTTCACTATACATAAATTATGCTTTTACTTCTTTTTTCATGATATTCAACTCTGGATTACAAGCTGTAAGCCTTTAGAAGGATGATGTAGAAAACAATGCCATAACCTCTTACAATATGCTTTTGGACAAGACTTTGCTGACGATGTACAAGCATTCTCTCAATTCCTAAACAGTGGATTTATAAGGAAGATAATCCCTAGTCAACCCCTTTGAGCTAAAGAAGTAGGAATTTTCTTTTTCGCAAAAATTGAAACCTTTAATCATAACCTGGGGCAGGGTAGTTTCTCGGCTAATTCAAATACGCGTTCAGTCGCAAGCTTTCACTTTGTACACAGTGAATGACATCAAAAACGTCCTTCTGAATCAAAAGACGGTGATGGTTCCCCGTGAATAGGCAGTCATTATCTCTCACAAGAAAAGCCCACTGAGTCAAAACCTACGAAGGAGACTTAAGAAAAACTGGGGCATCCCGCTGACTGTAATCTCAAAACAAGAACAGTTAGGAAAAAAATTAGGGATAATAAATTAAAAGAGGTCACTACAAATCCTCGACAATAGAAAAATGTTGCAAAAATGAACGCCTTCACAAATAAGCTTAATTTATCCGAACCATCACCAAAATATCAATCCAGATTCAATAGGAGTTCGAACGCGCAATTGACTGAGCATAGGACTGATAACATCATGAAGAACGGATGGGTACAAATAAACTTTGAGCCTTATCCTTTGTTTCTTAAATTGTGAACTAGGCCACGTTACGACCCCTTAAAAGTCCTAATTGAAGCATGGGTTAGTTCAAAAGCATATTGTTACAAAAGGTATCCTGACTCCTGTAAGGCTTACGGTAAATCCTGAGTCGAATTCATTTTCTTACAAATTTCTTTTATTTGTTAAAAATGCATTTTCAAAACTTCAAGACAAACATAAACTTTGCATTGTTTGAATATCGTTGTTTGCATATGCCTAATTATTTGATAACAGAGAAATTTGCATGGTGAATATCCAATGAATGAAAATTCTCTCAATAAACAGAATCACTTCAAAGAGAAAGACGCTCCTAATGAAAAATTTCCCATAATTAAGGGGTAGGACATGTTACTGTCCAACTCATTTATGGCAGTCAAGTAGAGATTCCAAGAAATCCCTCAAGAAGTGATGAATAACCAGAGGCAGGTCTGCATCTGAATCACTTGGGGCATTAAACATGAATTCCAGCAAAGGGTCACGTACGACCAAGCAAACATTTTCTGTTATTTCTACAACACTTACTACTATGGACAGTGACAAATCCTCACGAAGTTCTTTTCATAAGGTAATCCCAGTGAAGTCTCCAGAGCCACCTCTATAAGGTTATCCCTATAGAATAATCTTCACAGATAAGGGTCCAAGCCCCACAAGGCTAAATTCATGGATATTTCCACATGATTATCCCCACAAAGTTGGATTCATGCAATCCCCAACCAGAGTTTTAATCTCCAGAAAACTCCCTCCCCAGCTGAGTTGGTCTTAAGAAAGAAGCCTTGTGGATTTCTTCCTAAAGAATTCACTTCCTCAATAGGTCATCAAAATATTCTCTTCAACAGGGTTTATTTCCCCAACAAACTACAAATTCCCCAACTTGAGTTGACCTCTCAGACTATTACAAATCAATAGACAAAACCCCTTAACCTCCGGTTAAGTCATTACATCCCCCAACAGAGTCGTTACTATCACAAGTGAGTTACTATAAATCCTGGAACCCGACCAGATAACAGTTGACTCCATTCTTTCAAAGCAAGTTACTACGAAGTCTGGACCCGACCAGATACTAGTTCAACTTCATCTCTTTCAAAGCAAGTTACTACAAAGCCAGGACCCAACCAGATACTAGTTTAACTTCATCTCTTTCAAAAGAAATAATGGCTGAAACCTAGACCTGACCAGATAACAGTTCGAGTTGCTGAAACCTAGACCCGACCAGATAATAGTTTAACTTCTTCAAATCACTAACAAAATTCCTATTCCCCAATAGAGTTTGCCATTATCCCCAGTGAGTTGATGCAAAGCCTGGAAGCTGACCAAATAACAGTTAACTTCCTTATCCCTAACAAGTTGTTAACTTCCATTCGCTCCAATCAAGAGATAACTCCCCAGTAGAGCAACGAACAACTAAAACTCCTGAACCCTTTTCCCCAAGCAGAAATCAACACTCTTCACAGAGTTTCCCTCAAGCGAAATCAATGTCCCCTAGCATATTTCTCCTCAAACAACAAAAACGGGAATCCCCAATGGAGACATTCTAAATGAGGTATGAAGATGTGCATACTCTTTATCCCCTTCAATAGTCCAGGATTTAACTTCCCAAGGATCCCTAGCACTTGTCAAGGATTTATTTCCCAATACAAAGATACATTTCAACAACATTCATAGAATATGCATACGAAGCGCATATAACACAATCTCATTTATTTTGAGAACATCATTACACAATGAATTTTATACATCATGACATATACATACAAAATGCATATAACACAATCTCATTTATTTTGAGAACATCATTATGGAATGCATGCATTATGACATTACATACAACTAACTCTTTACCTTTTCAGGAAAAGATCAATCAACATATGAATGTCATCAACTATCTATAAACTTCTCCAAGACAAGATAATGCTTGGATTTTTTTCTGATACTTGTTGAAGTAGTAGTCGTAAGATTCCTTCATTACCTGTTGAAGTAGTAGTCGTCAAAGATTCATTCATTTCCTGTTGAAGTAGTAGTCGTCAAAGATTCCTTCATTACCTGTTGAAGTAGTAGTCGTCAAAGATTCCTTCATTATACGTCGCAGTCAAGCTTTATACTTACCAGTAGTCACTTTGGATGGAATCTATAATCCCATCTCCGACAACTCTCCATCATCTCTCCAAATGGAATCTTTAAGCTTATTCCCTACACAATCAACTAGCACATCAGCGAGTGCAAATTTCTATGAACTTAAGTGTTCAATCATCTTCCACCTTTAAGTCACGAATGGCGGACTCGCCAATCTACCTCTTCAGGTTTCAGAAGATTGAACAGGGGCAGCTGTTGCACTCCAAAATTTTCCCTATCTTTTCTCAATACATTTCACAAAGGGTCTCTAATTCTCAAGGATTCTCAAGAATTGATCAGACAAAATCACCTTCGATACACTGAGACCACAAATTAGGGTTTTGACTGAAAGCGACTGATCACTGACTTTTGACCTAATACATGAATTATTTGTTTGAAACATGATCTCAAGAATTCAAATGCATCATTTTGACCTATTTTCATATCTCAAAACATTTCTCAAGATCAGTGGATTGATAGATGAAATTTGGTCAACTGATGAAAAAGTCAATTGTACACTGAAAAGTCAAATTTTGACTTTTTGGTCAACATTAAATTTCAAAGATCAAAATTCATCAATACGTTCAAGAATATCAAACTTGATCATCAAGAAATCAAGAAATCAAGAAAGTCAAAAGTCAATGTGAAAAGTCAAACTTTTCGAGACTTAGAAATTTTTCTAAGTGTTTTTTATACATGATAATTTCATTTCTTCATGCCAACTTTTCACCAAGATGCAAGATGATTCAAAGAAAACTTCCAACATGAAAGTTGTAGATCTCAATCAGATCTAAAACTTTTTAGGTAAGAACAAGTTCAAGAAATGCTTAGATTTTTAGTTATAAATTCCTAAAGTCATGACATTTTCATAAAACACTTAGAGAAATTTTCAACAGTTCTGGTCAGGATTTTATCCCAACTTCTTGGCATTTTTTCACATAGTTCCAAGATGATTTTGTCAAAATGTCCAACATAAAAGTTATAGAGGATGTTTCAAGCTTTCCAAAATATCCAAGAGCATAAATTTATCATACTTGAGCTAGGAGATTCAAGGGCATAAAGTTGGGCATCTATCCTTGAATTGCAAGTCCTTTTGTTGAAGAACACATCACAAGATCCTTATGCTATGCTGCATAATTTTGTGTTGCAGGCCTTCTAACTTGCCAATATCACCATAATTTAATGCTTACACCCACTCTTGAGCTATTACCCATGTGTTTAAGCCATTGTCCAAAAGATCTTTCCATTTATGGCATAAAGGCACCATTACTATTCCTGAAAAGCAAGCTTGTTGGCACAAAAATTGTCTTGAGCCATACCTTGTTTGTTTATGATTTTACTCCACCATAAATCATGGAAAGAAGCCCCTCTATACCAACAACTTTGGTACTTCATCTTGGAACCATGGAGTACTTGACATAGTTTGATATTTGCATCCCAACCAAACCATAACATGTTGTCTTGTAAACCTATATAGCCCTTGTTCACAAACCCTTTGCCTATAAATAGAGGGAGAATTTGAAAGGGAAAGAGTTCCAAAAAAATAGAGAGTTTCTTGTGTGTTGAAAAATCCACAAAACCCCTCATACTCTCATAAACCATAATTATCCATAAAACTTCCACTCTTGAGCTTTGAAGTCCAAATCTTTGAAACTCATAACTTACAAGTTTTCCCCAAACAAATCATCCAAATGCCTCACATATATCATATAGAAGTTGTCCAAACATAAGAATAACTTCAGTAACATCATTATCACCACCTCTCAAACTCACACACATTGTTTTGCAAGTTGACTTGGTTGGAGAGATTCAAACACTTTCAGCATAAAGTAAGGCATGAAACAACTTAAAGGAGGTCTAAGGAAGCTCAATTAATCATCACATTGCACCTGGAAACATCCATACACGTTTGGGATTTTTACTTCAAGAGGTAAGTTTTCTCAAACTGTGATATTCTTGTTCATACATCATTTTACTTTCATTTTCAAAAGAATAAAATAGGACAAATCAAAATAGAAGAGTTGCAAACACTAAATATCATAAAAAGTGCTTTTGGAAGTCTGATATGGTTGGCCGTGTCACCTGACACGGGCCGTGTTAGGAAGAAAACATAAAAAAATGGCAAGACAAGGCTCTGACATGGGTTCCCGTGTCACAGGACACCGCTTGTGTCCCACATAATAGAGTTAAAACTTGACAAAGTGGAAGGACAGGGTCCTGACACGGGTGCCCATGTCACGTGACACTGCCCGTGTCAGCATAGTTGGGACAAAAAAAGATATGAATAATTATTACAGGGTTCTAACACGGTTTCCCGCGTCACAGGACACGGCCCGTGTCTGCTTCAACACCAAAAATTATGATTTTCTGAGAATCTTTTGCTATTAATTTCATTCAATTTGGTTGTAATAGTAATTAGGTTTTAATTGCTTTCCTCCCCATTTATAATTTGTATCCCCATCCCCTAAATGATGTAATAGCGTATGATATTTATATTCCGCAATTTATCGCTTTCAAATATAAATGCTAGTAATTAGGGTTTGTATGGAAAGATAAAATCAATCCTAGAAAACCATAATCCAAGATAAATCAAGCATGAAATACAAAACACTTGCACACTTACACCTCTAGGGATAACTCCACTGTGTTGCCTTAAATAAATGGTTATGTTATGCATGTGAGACGCCTTAGCAAAAACAATAAAAAATACAAAATCATAGTCCCTCGATGACGCTTTGAATGTTTCCTTATAAATGATATTAGACCCTTAAGAAAAATGCTAAGGTATCTTAAAACATTGCATTCTATGACTATACGACGACCCACGCCCGTCCCTTCACATCCAATGATAGGGCTTCTTATAAATCAATGGTAAGATAGCAATATCTAAAGGAGGGAGAAAAGAACTAAGACTTTTAAGTAGGTAGAACATTCTTAGTTTCTTTCTCACAATCCATCTTCAAAACAAACATCTTTTCAGACACACCAAACACTTTCAAAAACATGAAATATTTTCAAAAGTCCAACACTTTGTATGAATTCTTATAGAGAGGAGAATCATTACAAAGTTTTCCTAAACGAAGGCGCTTTTCAAAAATACTTTCAAAAACCACCACAAACACATTTCAAACAAAGCAATTTCAAAAGTGATATAGCAAGAAACTAAGATCCCATATATAGATATGGATGAAAAGGGTTCTAACACCTTCCATTTTAATAATCTACCCCCCGAACTCAAGAAAATATCTCAAATATCTTTCATGTTCTTTTCACCCTTTCTTTATTGGATAAAAGAAAAGTCGGTGACGACTCTTGCTATCCGCAACAATTGCGATAAAACACAAAACATCCAAGTCAGTTCTCCCACCGTATCACACTTACCTAATAGATAACTCTAGCCATTCTTCAATATTAATGAGATCGAAGAGAAATCTGAGAAAAATGATTCAGGTACATGTATAATTTCTGCTCTCGGTTCTATATTGTGTTCTTCTCTTCTGGTTCCGTGTGGTTTTCGTTGTTGCGTGTGTTGAGTTGTTGTTTATGTAGAGAATTTGCGGAAGAAGAATTATAATTTGAAGATGATGATGTCCAATTTGCAGAGAAGTATTGCAGTTGATAAAGAATTAAGATGATGATGAACGAAGGTTCCACGGTGTGGAACTGTTGTTGTAATGTTGATTCAAAAGCATAAGGTTGAAGGTGCAAGGTGATGATGATGAACGAGTGTGAGATGAATCTGAGATAATTGGTGAAGAATATTGAAGATTGAAGCAGAGAGAGACTTTTCAGATATTTTTGGTGATTCTTCTGGAAATTGAAGAATGAATTTGAATTGAGGTGAGTTCTTGTTTTATATTTCTGTTAGAGTTTGTTAGGATTGAATCAATCTGAGCCGTTAGATTCAAATTTTCTGTTATATGATTGAAGGGTTAGGATTGAGTTTTTGAAACTTGCTAGAGAAGATTTGGGTAAATTGCTGAGCTGTTAAGTTTCATGATATTTTCCTGATTTTCTGATTCTGTTGTACTGGTAATTTTATGCTGAGCTGGGAATTTAAAATGAGTTTATTCTGATTTTTCTTCTGGTTTGCACTGGCACAGTTTAGTCACGACATGCTGGATTTTTGTTAGTGAGATAACCATTTTTTGCATTATTTTCTGGACTGATTTGTAGTCTTATGCAGAAATGTAGCTTGAGCAGTTATTATTTTGGTTATTGAAAGCATGATATTTGAAAGATTTCGCCATGGATACTTTGAAGGTGAGAACATGAAGCACTGTGAAGCCTTGATTTTTGTACATGAAGATTTATTGGAGAAACATGAAGATGAGTAAGGAGACTGTTATACCCCAAAATTTTCTCTCTCATATTTCTCAAGACATTGCAAGAAAAATCTCCAAGTGGCTCAAGTTTGCTCAAGAGTTGGAAAGACAAGCCATCTCCTAAGGCAGTCAACCCCAAATTAGGGTTTTATGTTGCATCAAGATCCTTGAGTACAAATGACCTTAAGTGCTCCCCATTGTCCTAATATGTTCTCAAGATCATCCATGACAAATTTCAAGCCTTGCAGAGGAAGTTTGCTCAGTCAATTGCTCAAAGGTCCAAAAATCGACTATGTTAGGGTAAAAGTCAACTGTGACCTATAAACAATAAAACTTCAATATTTTTTGTCAACATTCTCATTTTGAAGGATATTTCATCATTTGATCAAGGGTTGATCATGATTCATCAAGGATGGCTCAAAATTCCTCAAGACTCAAAAGTTGCTAAATTAGGGTTTTGAAGGAAAAGTCAACTCAACTTTGACCAAGCATAACTTTTTCATACTTTATTAGAAATGACCCATCCAAAGCTCATTTTGAAGATGATACAATTTCCTACAATCCATATTCATACCCCAAGATCAAACAATGCACTCACAAGAAGTTATAAATTTGGACATTATAGGTCATTTTTGAAAGTCAACAAAAACACCTATTTTTCCAAATCTTATAACTTGAGAATTGAATATCAAAATGCGATTAGACAAAAAGGGTTGGTTATAGGACATCTCAAGCTTTCTAAAAAGTCTAAGAACACCTCCAAAAGTTCAAAATTGAAGAAGTTGTGCATTGTTGAATTTGGACTTTTTTGCAAAATTGCCAAAAGTCAATTATCCCCAAAACTTAAAATTTTGTCAAATGGGCCCATTCTTTTCCACTTGATTTGAGCTTGCATAGTTGCACACGTGTCCTAGCTTCATCCATGAGATCATATTTTATTTTTATTATTTAATTTGATTTTTTATTGAATTTATTCATTTTAAATCAAATAAAATCATAGAAAATCCAATACTTTGATAACATGAGATCTTTTGGCTATTTCAGGATTTGATTACCATCATTAACATCATCAAAATCGAATCAGACCAATTCATGTGCAAAAATATTGAGATTTGGAAAATTTGGGAAGTTGTAAAGAGGAGAGCAAATCAAATTCCAAGGCATTAATATGGGAAGATTCAATCCATAATTCTTACCCTAATACACTTCATAGTACATAAGCAAGCAAAGGAAATCGAAACAAGGGTTGGAAGCTGCAGGCAGAGGCAAGAAAAAAGTTGAAAAATTCACTAAAAAGCTTGGAATCGAATCCATAACTAGAGGTATTTTCAGAAGCTGAGACCTGTCCCAATCTCTTCCTGGGTGTTCACACAAGCGATCTGGATCAAAAGAAAGCATTCTCAGACCTTCACAAGCGTTGTAAGTGTCACGATATCTAGCTCTGTTCTTGAAATCGATTTGGCTCATTCTTGCATCATTTGAACAAACTAACTGCATATTTGTGATCCTCACAACATTTCCAAGCTTATGGCATTATTTAATTTCGTTTACATGACCTGTATTGCAAAATGCCATAGCTAGGGTTTCTTGGATATTTTTGGGCGTTTTTATTTCAGGAATAATTGGCCACCAAGAAGGTTATGGTTGTGACCGGGATGACGAGACGAGCACAACCATGCCCTTGGAATTCATTTTTATGACTTGAGGAGGATTTTGAGATGAACGATGTTGTAGCTATAGACTTCTGTCCGCTGGTGTAGTCCTGTGTACTTTTGGCCACGGACGGCAGGTTGAAGACGATGCGTGGCGCCCCCTCATTGGGCCACACAAACCACGCGCGTTTTTTTTATTTTTGCTGGCAATAGTTTTTGTTTTCATATAATATATATTATTTCTATTGTATTAACAAACAAGGAAAGATGGCCTAGTGGCAAGGCAAGCGCTCCAAACTCCTTCAGGACCTGGGTTCGAATCCCAGGTCCCCCACTTTCTTTGATAATTTTATTCTTCAGGTGATTCAGTGCATATGCCTAGCTACAACACACCATACACCCTCAGGCATCCAAGGGACAGATGGCCAAAGGCCAGATCTGAGAGTCCCAGCTGAAGGTCCACCATGGGCGTTGGTCCATGCATGCCCACCAGATTCCACAAAGTCAAACAAGGCCAGCTGCAATTGGGCCACAGAATTGCTAGTCATGCTCCCATTTCAGGCCCAAACCCCTCTCTCTTTTTGTTTTATTTACTTTGCTTTATTATTTTGTTTTATTATTTTTTATTTCATTTACTAACCAATCAAAAAATTCTTCCTTTTATAAAATAAAAACCAAAAAATATTTGTATTCAATCCAATTTTTATTTTTATTAATAAACACTAATTAATTAATTTAGGTTTTAATTAGAATAACTTTAACCTATTTTTTGTAAATAATTAAAATTTAATTAGATTTAATTAGGTTTTAATTACTAACATTAATTATTTTATTTTTCTCTCTTAAAATAACAAAAAGACCAAAAATAATTTATTTTTATTAATTAAATTATTAATTCAATTTAGTAATTAATTTAGGTTTAATTTCTTTCTTAAAATAAAAACAACCAAAAGATGTCTTCTTTAAAGGGTCAAAACCCTAATCTTACGTTCGATTAAATTTTGCGCTGCAATTTACTTTCTTTTATCATATAATGTACTTGCTTCCGGTTTGTAATAGTTAATAGAACCTTTTATTTATTTTTTATCGTTTTATTTATTTTTAAAGGGTTTGTCTTTGGCGATGTAAATACCCGACCGACGCCTTGTAATTTAAATTCCGCATTTTATTTCCACAAATTATAACTGTTAGATGTTTGATAATAGGATGGCATGACAAGACTGGATGTTTTAACCTAAAATCAACTTAGATCACCCTTAACATGTACAAAGATTTAAAAAAACTGAAAACGACACACTCGCACATGCGTACTCTTAGGGTACACCCCACTTGGTTGCCTTCGTACATGGTCATTGAGTATAGGTCACTTTAGAGTTCGCCCTCTTGTCTAAAAGATCATAGTTGCCTCGAATTGGTTGCCTCGGATATTGTTGCCTCAAACAAATGATCTAAGACATTAGAGTTACCGCTAAGGCATCCTAACATTGCTTTAGTGACCATAAGTCCCGCATTCGAATTGACCCTTAAACTCCAACGACGGTGCTACCCACTCATTCATAGTGGGATAGCATTGTCTAAAGGATATTAGCATAAAATGATTCCTTTTTCGAGTAGGTAGATAGTTCTTAGATACTTGCTCATCCAAAACAAAACAAATTTTTCACACTTACACTCTTTTACAAACAAGTTTTCAAAAACACTTCATTACACTCTTGAGGACAGAAGCAAGAGTTAAATCGAAGTTAAAACAAAAACTTTTCAAAACCCACAAGCACAAAGAAAACAATTTTGAAAACAATGAGCAAGTACCTAAGAGCCCGTGGATAACCACGGATAGAAAGGGTGCTAATACCTTCCCTTTCTATAATCTACCCCCCGTACTCAGAAATATCTCGAAAAAGGAATTTTTATGTGCTTTTTTCCTTTCCTTGTTGGATAAAATAAAAGTCGGTGGCGACTCTTGCTTACCGCGACATTTTGCAAACACAAACGCAAAACACAAACCAGCATTCCAAAAACAGTCAATTCTTCCACTGTATCACAGAGACCTTTAAAGCAATTTGAAAGAATCTAGGGAAACTTGGAATTTATTGTCGTATTTTTGTAATTTTCTCAAATGATGCAGTGAATTGGACTTGTAATGATGTATTTCAAAATCACTTTTTATCTTGATGACATGGATTACTTGTATGTAATTCTTGTGTGAATTTTGAAATAAATGATCCTTGAATGACAAAGTATTAAAACTTGAGCTTTGAGTGTATTATGGTAAAAATGCTTGAAGCCATAAAAGGGTTTTGGACAAATTTTGAATCCATATGAACTTGGAATGATGATTTGAATTTTAAAAAATAATGAATATCTTTGTGTTGTACCCCAAAATTTTCCCTCTCATTCTACTCAACACATGGTTATTGAAGTCCTCAATTTGCCCAAGGATGCCTAAGGATTGACCAGATAGATCCTCCTCCTAAAGCAATGAGCCTCAAACTAGGGTTTCCACTTTCCTCAAGATATGTGAACTCCAAAGGTATAAAATCTTTTCCATGGTTCTAATATGTCCTCAAGATCATCCATATCAAGTTTCATGCCTTGCACAACAAGTTTGCTCAGTCAACTGCTCAAATACCTAAAAATCAACTATACTAAGTCAAAAGTCAACGGTGGCCCACATACAGTCAAACTTCAATATTTTTAGTCAACATCAACATTTTGAAGTTATATTCATCATTTTATCAAGGTTTGATCATGATTCCTCAAGGAATGCCACAAATTCATCACAACTCGAAAGTTGCTAAATTAGGATTTCTATAGGAAAAGTCAACCAAACTTTGACCAGACATAACTTTCTCATACTTTATCAGAAATTTCCCATCCATGGATCATTTTGAATTGGATTCAATTCCCTACAACTCATCTTCGTCCCTCAAGCTCAAAAAATGCACTCATGAAGAGATATGAATTCAGACATTATAGGTCATTTCAAAAAGTCAATAAAAACACCTTTTGGGTCAAAGCTTCTTACATGAACATGGAAGATCCAATTAAGGTGAAACTAAAAGGGTTGTTTAGAGGACATCCTAAGCTTTCTAAAAAGTCCAAGAACACCCTCTTAGGGTCAAAATTGGGAGAGATATTCATTGTCAAAGTTGGCCATTTTTGGAAATTTGCACAAAAGTCAACCATGCCCAAAATGCATTTTTCTTTAAATGGGCCCAACTTTTTATGCTTGCATCTTGTTCCTAACATCGTCCACGGCCCATGAACCAATCCATGCATCATTTTCTTATTTATTATGTTTACTTTTATTTTTAATCATTTAAAATCCAAATTAAATCAAACAAATGATATAAAATTATTTTGGGATGATTTTGCATTAAATAATGAGGATACAGGCTGTATGATAGAAAGCAAATCGTGCAAGCCAAGAATGGACACAAAATATCCATATTTGGAAGGTTTTCAAGATTTGATTTCCTCTTAAGTCCATGCCTTTATTCTTTTGATTTTTTCCATACATGTTAACCTAATCTTACCCACTGCATATATACAACATTATCAACCCTAGACAAAGGAGATTACAGAGGCGCAGCTGGTTCAAAAGAGTCAAACAAAGTTTCAAATTTCCAAAGAAAAGTGGAGACCGGATTTTTCTTTACAGTCCAATTCAAGCAATTTCAAAGCCACTAATTTGTTCCTAGACGTATTCTGAAGCGATTACAATCACTCTCAAGTCACAAAGCATCCTGAATCGTAAGATACAGATCACGGTTTTCACCCTTATAACTTAAATTCATTTTCTTGGTTTTACATGTTTTAAATCGAATTCGTTTGCATAAATGTGTTTATTATAATCATGCCTAGAATCTGTTTGAATGCCTGGATTTGAGTTTTAGTGCAGGAACGGGCTTACGCCATTGCTAGGGTTTGAAAGCTTCAAATTAGGGATTCTACATATAGGAAAAATCAGGGTTAGATATGGATACCATGGCGTTCAGGGCTTCAAGCCTGGTTGATTCATGATCTCCATTAAGATTTATGTTGCTGGTATTTAATTTTTGAACGATGCAGGTTATAGCTACAGACATCGTCTGTAGGTAAAAGTCCAGGCCTAAAACAACGGTTGTAGGAAGAAGACGATTGCGTGTCAAATCCCGGTTGGCTGATTTGAATTCCGCGTGTGTTTTGGCATAATGATTAATATGTTATTTATATTTTATTTGTGTCATTATGTTAACAGATAAACCATTCAGCCCATATGGTAAAGCAAGCGAGCGTATAAAGGGAAGGACCTGGGTTCGATCCCAGGTCCAAACATTTTATTTTTCCATCACTTCTTTACAGGATCCAGTGTGTATAACCTGTGAAGGCCATCATGCATCCTCTAGATCCAGCCATTGGATCAAATTCACCCCCTGATCACTACTTCACAGCAGACCCATTTCCTTTTTTTTCCTTTTTTGTTTTGATTTCATTTAATTTTCATTTGCTTTAATATTTTTACAACAAAAACAAAAATCTTTTTTTTTTAAATTAAAAAAAATCACAAAAAATAGATTTAGGTTTTTATAATTAAAATTAATTTTTGAAAATTAATTATTTTAATTATTTTAACATTGATTATTTTGTTAAATAAAATTAACTAGAAAGTAGGTTTAATTTGCAATTTAATTATTTTCTCAATAAAAAAATACACAAAAATATTTTTTAATTAATTAGATTTTTAGGCTTCTAATTTATTCCCGTATTTAATTCGTCTCGCGCATTTACTTATTTATAATTCCAATTATTATAATTGTTTCGAGGTTTGTAATAGATTAATTAGGGTTTTAATTTCTGCATCTTTATTTTCAGTCAAATATTTATGTATCTGCCCAAAAGCCTTGTAATAGTTAAGACTTTAATTTCTCGCACTTTTAATTTTCGCAACTATAAAACTGCCTAGATGCATGGATAATAGGATTGTATGCAAAAGATAAATCAATGATTAAAAGGTAGATAACCCTAATTGTGCAAATATAATTAACTCGAAAAAAAAAGCACACTTTCACATGCTCACTTCTAGGGTTTGCCCCACTTCGGTTACCTTCGGTAAACGGTCATGAAGCATAGTAAATTTTAGTGGTCGTCCTCTAGTCCCAAAAGATCAAAAATGACCCATTCGAATGTTGCCTCTGAAAGATCTTTAAGGCTTTAGGGTAGCTACTAAGGTTTCCTAACCATGGCTTTAGTGACCGTATTTGTCCCTTCAAATGTCCCTTAAAACTCCAACGATGGGGCTACCTACTCCTTAATAGTAGGATAACATTGTCTAAAAGAAACGAGAACGAACAATCTTTTTTCGAGTAGGTAGAAAATCTTAAGTACTTGCTCAAAATAATAAAAAATCTTTTATACAAACACTTTCAAAACAGTTTTCAAAAACAACTCCGTCACACTCTTGAGGACAGATACAAGGGTTATCACGAAGTTAAACAAAAACTTTTTTCAAAATACACAAGCAATTTCAAAATGAGCAAGTACCTAAGATCTTGTGGAAAACCATGGATAGAAAGGGTACCAACACCTTCCCTTTCTATAATCTACCCCCCGTACTCAGAAACATCTCGAAAAAAGGTTTTTTTGTTCTTTTTCCTTTTCCTTTGTTGGATAAAATAAAAGTCAGTGGCGACTCTTGCTTACCGTGACATTTGCAAACAAAAAACGCAAACCAGTATTAACAGTCGGTTCTGCCACCGTATCACAAAACTGGCGACTCTTCTCGGGAGTTAAATAAGTGGGGTATACCTTAAGATCTAGGTCATTCTTAATTGCTTCTTTGGCTTGTCTTGCTTGATTTTTTTAAGGGTATCTGTTTGGGTTTGTTTGGATCCTAAACCCGGATCAGGGAACACCTTTTAGGTAAGTAGCAATAAACTGTGAGGGAACTGTGTGGGGGTATACCGACACGGTTGAAGCAGTAGCTACGTTGATACGACACTTTGGTTGGTACCGATAACCCTTGAGTCAATCAAGGAGAGTACGGGGCTACTGCGTGGTGTCATAAAGCATCAACTGACCTTAGAACGTTTAATTGCACAACTTAGCCAGTAGGACGTAGCGAGATGGTCGACTTTGGTGTATTCCCAAGGTCGACATATACTCGATGCTACACTCATTGAGGTTTGACTCCTGAGTTTTTTTTGGTTGCGAGTCAATCGCCTATTGAACGAAGCTTGGGGGAAAGATAGGTGATATTGAGATCCCCTAGAACCCGATTACTATTTATAGGACAGGTTGAACCAATCCAACTTCAAGAGGGTATGACCTTAAATCTCATGCAGGCGTTAAACCTAAGGACTTGGTGTGACTTGTTTGTTGCTTGCTATACATGTGATTTCTTAGCATAATCATGACATCATAAGCATGACATATCATACCAACCATTTCAAGGATTTTCTAGGGCTCATCTTTGCTTTGTTTTGTAGGACATGACATCCGCCCGCAGGAACACTATCCAGATTAACCTTGTGAAAGTCCCTCCTCAACTAAAGGACTTGGCATTAAGGATTCCTGAAAGCTCTTCCTTCATTGAAAAACATGGTCGGATGATCAATTTGGTCACATCAAAACCTGATGAAGAATTGTTAAAAGTGTTATTTCAGTTCTTTGATCCTTTGCACCACTGCTTCACCTTCCTGGATTACCAGCTAGTGCCTACTATGGAGGAATTTTCTCGGTTATTGGGGGTACCTATTCTTGATAAGTTACCTTTCAACGGTATGGAAAGACATCCAAAGCCTGAAGAGATTGCTCAAGCTCTATCCTTACAACGGTCCGACGTAGTGACAAATTGGGAAACTAGGGGAAGTGTCCAAAGAATCCTGGTTAAATTTCTATTCGAGAAAGCTCACTGTTTTTGGGATACCATAGATTTACAAGATTTTTAAGAGGTATTGGCACTCCTCATCTACGGGATGGTATTGTTCCCTAATGCGGACCAACTCGTCGATGTGAATATGATTAAGGTTTTTCTGTCTCATAATCTGGTGCCTACATTACTTGGGGATATTCTACACTCTCTGCATGCTCACAATCTAAAGAGAAGAGGGACCCTCCTGTGTTGCACCCCTCTACTGGCTAGGTGGTTTATTTCGCACCTACCCAGGTCTATTCTGAAGAACAAGCAGGGTATGAAATGGTCTCATAGGCTGATGTCCCTCGCACATTCAGACATTCATTGGTGTTCACGGTCTTCAGAAGATGTTACCATCATCAATCGCTGTGGTGAATTCCCTAAAGTCCCTCTCCTAGGCATTAGGGGAGGAATCACTTATAACCCTTGTTTGGCGCTGCGACAGTCTGGTTATGCGAGAAGGGATGGTCCTCATGATACACTTATCCAAGGAATTACCTTCGACTATGAGAATGATGCTCAAGGTTACCGTAGAAGGTTCATACGAGCTTGGGGCATGGTAGAGAGAGTTGATAGTAAGACACTGGGGCACAAGAATTCCATCCCTCTTAAGCCTTATCTCAGATGGGTACGAGCCCATGCCCAAAGTCTTATGATGCCTTACCCAGCCATCCTACTGTGATTATGGAACCGGTTGCTGAGGGAGACACTCCTTCTCTTATTCTTCATCCTGACATGCCAACTGATCATGAGGAGTTACAAAAATCCTGGGTTCAACTTAAAGAGGAGCATGATACGTTTGAAGCTTAATTATATGCCAACGAGAAGAAGGTCCTGGAACTCACTAGGCTACTTCATGAAGAAAGGAATATGAACGCCTACATTGCACCAAAGAGGATGCGCTCATGGGAGACCTAATTTTCTTTTGGCTTTAAGTTTTGCTTTGTTTCATTATAAGCCTAAAGGGCACCCTTTATAACAATTCGAACTTATTAATACAATTAATGTGTGTTTCTTTTGGTTAAACAAATTTGAGCCTTTAAGAGTCCTTGAAATCATTGCATACGCATAGCATCCATGACATTGCATAAACAGGTACCATAACATGTTTCTCATCTTCTTTGCTGTTTATTTCAGCAATAATGTCTTCTGAACAAAGCATCAAGGATCTACAGGCACAAAATTCCCAATTTCAACAAATGTTCGTAGCTTTGGCAAAAGGGCAGGAAGATCTGAAGGCCCTTATTCTGAAGGAGAAGAAGACCGTGGGTGTCCTTAATATGGGCAGAAGATTCAAGGGGCCATTGAAGCAACTGGTGGATCTAACCTCCTCATCCAAAGAAGGTGAGAATAAAGAGAAAGAGACAAGGGAGGAAGACCCTAGCCTGAAGTTTCTGATAATGACACTGACTACAATGATGGACAGTATCCTCCCACTGAGGATAGATGCAAACAGTTAGAATATCGGTTGAGCGTAATGGAGACCCAGAGAATACCAGGGCTGGATTTTGAAGAGTTAGGTTTGGTATCTGGGGTAGTCATCCCACAGAAGTTTAAAGCTCCGGTTTTTGCGAAATATGATGGGGTGTCTTGTCCCAAGCTTCATCTATGTTCCTATGTTAGGAAGATTTAGCCTCACACTGCTGATAGGAATTTGTGGATCCATTTCTTTCAAGACATTCTGTCTGGAACTCAACTTTAATGGTTCTATGAACTGGAGGGAACCAATGTCCGCAATTGGGAGGATTTGGCTGCTATTTTTTATAAGCAGTATCAATATAACACTGACCTTGCTCCTACCTGTACTCAACTCCAGAGTATGTCCATGGGTGCAAGTGAAGGCTTTAAGGACTATGCACAGAAGTGGAGAGATTTGGCAGGGAGAGTCCAACCCCCTTTGTCTGATAGGGAGTTTGTTGACATGTTTCTTGGGACGTTGTCTGGTCCATTCTTGAATCACCTGATTGGTATCTCCTCAGCTGGTTTCATCGATCTAATATTAACCGGAGAAAGGGTAGAAGCTGGGATCCGGAGTGGTAAAATACAAAAAGATACCTCGTCAAGTTCAGTGAAGAAGCCCTTCATGGGTAAGAAGGAGGTCAGTGCCATTTATAGCCCAAGAGGTCAGAGCAGAGCTGAACACCACCCAACAGTAGGTGTTGTGATGATACCTAGGCCCGCGGCTACCCAACAACGAAACAATCAGGAAAGGGTAGAAAGACCGTAAAGGCTGTTTACCCGGATTAACATGACATTAACTGAGGTTTTACCCCATCTGCTAAGATCCAACTTGGCAACCTTGAAGGAGGCTCCGAAGAATCCTAACACCATATCTCCTTGGTACAATCCAAACACTCAGTATGCTTACCATTCTGAGAGTCCTGGCCACGATACAAATGATTGCTGGGCTCTGAGAAATAAGGTACAGGATCTAATTAAAGCCAAGGAGATTGAGTTTGATGCTCCTAAGAAACCTAATGTCATAACTGCTCCCATGCCCAAGCAAAACCTTGGAGTTAATGCCATTGATATTGATCTGTTTGTTGCCTCTGTTGATGAAGTTTCCACCCCTCTCATGACTGTCAAGAAGAATTTGTTGCTGGTCGGTTTATTTTAGGGTTGTGGTGAAGGTTGCCACATGTGTTCATCTCTGCCCTCTGGATGCTATTTGCTGAAAGCAGGTGTTCAACGTCTGATGGACAGCAGAGAGATTTTGTTTGAAAAGACTCTGATTCCGACTGTTCCATATGAAGATGTTGCCATCATAACCATTTCCGCCAATCCTTCCAAGGTCTCCTCTAAAAGACCTGTTAGGATTACACCTGCTCCAAGAACCGCTCCGTTGATAATCACTTTTCCTAGTCCTGTACCGTACTCCTCGGACAAAGTTGTCCCTTGGAATTATGGCGTCGGTGTTTACTATCACGGCGTAAAACAAGATTTAAAGACTGAAGAGGCTGATCCCGATGTCAGTAACATTGTCGGGACCAACAAGGTTACCCGAAGTGGAAGGTTTTCTCTCCCGAGATCTCCCCGAAGATTGTTGTTAAGCTCGTTGTTATTCAATTTGTTGTTCCTACTGGTACTTCTGTTACTACTCCCATTCTTACTCCAATTGTTACCCAGGCCAATGAGTCATCTGGAACTTGAGGCAAAGAAGCTATAGGTGAGCCTTCCCGGACGGAGATACCTAGAAAGTGTAAGTGTTTGGTTGTTGGCATTTTTTTTGGTAAAACCAGTTTTGTGAATGTCATGACGGATGTCATAACATTCTGGGGTAAAGGTACATTCTGCAGAAAAAGAATGTCATACAAAAGCTACTCAATATGAGTGTTTAGCATGATCATTAAGCAATGATCATATTTATTGCATTCTACCAAAATCAGTAAACAGGATTCTTGTTGGCATAACCAATGTTAAGACATCCTGTACTGATCTAACATTTGTGCAGATTTGTTATTCCTGAGAATCTGATATGCTTCTCTGAGTTGATGGATACAGTCCAGATCAGATGTTCACGTGGACATTAGTTTAACCTTGCTTAACCCTAATCTGGTATGATGAAAGCCTAAGACCAAGTCTTTAGGTTAGCTTTAGTTAACCCTAGCTATTTTCATGGAAGCCCTAACTGAAGAATAGTCGGCCTATATATTCCTCATGAAGGTTAATGGTGAAAGACACTTTTTGACAGAAGATCAATAAGGGATTGTATAGTTGTAACTACTGTGAGCCAAGCAATTATCATTGTGATAAGTGACTTGGAGTAGGATTTGATTGTAAGGGTTGTGTATCACTCAAAGCTTTGAAGCACGAGTGTTTGTGTCACTTGATTAAAGCTTTGAAGCAAAGTCAAGTTAGGGTTGTGTATCACTCAAAGCTTTGAAGCACGAGTGTTTGTCACTTGATTAAATCTGTGAAGAAAAATCAAGTGTGTGTACTGAAGAGTGTCTTCATAATCTCATTAATCAATAGTTTAGTATCACTGCTGTGATTGAGGGGGAGTGAGTAGGAACTCAGGTTTAAGTTGAACTTAGATTGAAGTTGCATTGGGTAGGTCTTAAGTGAAGGAGATAAACTGGTTGGTTTATTCCTGAATTAATATCTCTTATAGTGAATTTCCTCCCTGGCTTGGTAGCCCCCAGAGTAGGTGTTGTTACACACTGAACTGGGTTAACAATTGATTGTGTTCTTTACTGCTTTTAAATTTACTGTCTTGAAGTGTGTCAGATACAGTGTCATAACATTCACTGTGACATTAAGTATCTGTTGCTAGAATTTCAATTGGCATCAGAGCAGGCACCCTGCCTGTCTTACTGGGTGAGATCTAGGGATATTATTTTCTGGCGTTATGGACAAAGAAGGAGGATTTGGGAACAGACCACCCATTCTGGATGGATCAAATTATGACTACTGGAAACCTCGTATGATTGCCTTCTTAAAATCACTGGACAAAAAGGCTTGGAGAGCTGCAGACAAAGGATGGAACCATCCCACCATAACTGGGAAAGATGGGACAACCAGTCTGAAACCTGAGGAAGAATGGAGCAAAGAAGAATATGAGTTATCCTTGGGTAACTCCAAAGCATTAAATGCCTTGTTCAATGGAATTGATAGAAACATATTCAGACTAGTACATCAATGTGAACTGGCCAAGGATGTTTGGGACACTCTCAAAACTACCCATGAGGGTACATCCAAAGTAAAAATGTCAAGGCTTCAGATGCTGACTACCAAATTTGAGAACCTAAGGATGGTGGAAGATGAGACCATTCATGAGTTTCACATGAACATCTTAGAAATTGCCAACACCTCAGGAGCATTGGGAGAAAAGATGTCAGAAGAAAAGCTGGTGAGAAAGATTCTCAGATCCTTGCCTAAAAAATTTGCAATGAAGGTGACTGCTATAGAGGAAGCTCAGGATATCTGCAACTTGAAGGTTGATGAACTCATTGGGTCACTTCAGACTTTTGAGATGGGGATCAGTGACAATGTTGACAAGAAAAACAAGAGCATAGCACTTGTATCTAATACTGAAGATGAAAACAATGAGGATGATGAAGAGAATATTTCAGAAGCTATAGCTATGCTTGGAAGACAGTTCAACAAACTCATCAAGAGAATGGACCCAAAGTCAAGGTCAAATGTCAAGAACATTCCCTCTGACATTAACAGATCCTATGACTCCAGCAGAAGACCAAAGTCTGAAGAAAAGGGAAATCAAAGCAAAGGAATCCAATGCCATGGATGTGAAGGATATGGGCATATTCGAGCTGAATGTCCTACCTTTCTTAAGAAACAAAAGAAAGGAATGTCTGTTACTTGGTCTGATTGTGACTCAGAAAGTAATTCTGAAGAAGAATCTGCCAAACTAGTTACTGCACTAGCTGGTATTTGTAACTCTGATAGTGACTCTAGTGATGAGGAAGTGACATTTGAAGAACTGGCTGACTCCTACAAGAAGCTATGTATCAGAAGTGCTGAAGTTTGTCAGCAAAATGAGAGACAAAAAAAACTCATAGTAAAGTTGGAGGCTGAGAAGAAGGGAGACACTGATACCATAAGTCATCTCGAAGGTGAAGTTCAAATGCTAAACTCCAAACTTGATCAGATGACCAAGTCTGTCAAGATGCTGACAAATGGAACTGACAAATTAGAAGAAATCCTTCAGGCTGGACAAAATGTGGGAAACAAGTCTGGTCTAGGATTTGTGGCAGCAAAGAAATCTACTATAGACAAGAAGAAGATCATGCCTGATAAACAAATGTCAAAGCAGATGTCACAACATAGCACTCAACATCGAGAACAGAGAAATATGAAGAAAAAGTATCAAAGATGGAGATGTCATCATTGTGGAAGGTTTGGTCACATAAAGACATTCTGCTTCAGATTATATGGATATCCTAATCAGACCCCAGTTGTCAAACCTAAGTCTAACAAGGCACCATATACTCAACAGTGGAAGAAAAAGTTTGCAGCCCTGATAGCTCACACCTCCCTTAGAGTCTCTGCAAAGGAAGACTGGTACTTTGAAAGTGGATGCTCTAAACACATGACTGGAATCAAGAATCTTCTGAATAATGTTAAACCTCATACTACTAGTTATGTAACTTTTGGAGATGGTGCTAGAGGAGAAATCAAAGGAGTTGGAAACTTGGAATGCCCTGGAGTTCCAAACCTAAATGAAGTGTTGCTGGTAAAAGGCTTGTCTGCTAATCTCATAAGTATCAGTCAATTATGTGATCTAGGATTCAAGGCCAACTTCACCAAGTCTGAATGTCTTGTAACTAATAAAAAACAAGAAGTTGTAATGAGAGGAGTCAAATCAAAAGACAATTGTTACTTATGGGAGTCTGAGAACACTAATTATCCTTCTGTGTGCTCTATAGCCAAAGAAGAAAAGGAAGTGAAACTGTGGCACCAAAAACTTGTTCATTTACATCTAAGAGGGATGAAAAGGATCATATTCATGGAGGCATTCAAAGGGATTCCAAGGCTTCAAATTGATGAAGGGAGAGTCTGTGGTGAATGTCAGGTTGGAAAGAAAACTAGAATGTCACATCCAAAGACAAGACATCTGACCACCTCTAAGGTGCTAGAACTCCTACATATGGATCTGATGGGTCCAATGCAGGTGGAAAGTCTTGGAGGAAAGAGATATGCGTATGTTGTTATGGATGATTTTTCCAGATTCACCTGGATTAACTTCTTTAGGGAAAAGTCTGATGTATTTGATGTATTTAAGGAACTGTGCAAAAGAATTCAAAGAGAAAAAGAAGGATGCATTGTCAGAATCAGAAGTGATCATGGCAAGGAGTTTGAAAACAATAAGTTTGATGAGTTCTGTTCCTCAGAAGGAATCAATCATGAATTCTCTTCACCCATAACTCCTCAACAAAACGGAGTTTGGAAAGGAAAAACAGGACTATACAGGAATCTGCCAGAGCAATGATACATGCCAAAGGACTTCCTATTCATTTTTGGGCTGAAGCTATGAATACAGCCTGTTATGTCCATAACAGGGTCACCTTGAGAAAGGGAACATCATCCACCATTTATGAACTATGGAAAGGAAGAAAGCCTACAGTGAAGTACTTCCATGTCTTTGGAAGCAAATGCTATATTCTGACAGATCATGAACAAAGGAGAAAGATGGATCCTAAAAGTGATGAAGGAATATTCCTAGGATACTCTACCAACAGCAGAGCATATAGGGTATTCAATTCCAGGACCAAAGCTATGATGGAATCTATAAATGTCATAGTTGATGATTATCATGAGGAAACAGATGTCCCATATGATGTTGAGACATTCTTTGAGACTTCAACTCAAGTGTCTAAAAAGGATGATGTACCTAAAACTACTTCATCAGAATCTGAATCAAAGGAAGCTAACAAAGATCCTTCCATCAGAATTCAAAAAGATCATCCTAAGGAACTCATCATAGGAGACCCTAACAGTGGAGTCATTACAAGATCTAGAGAAATCATCTCAAACTCTTTCTTTGTCTCTAAGATTGAACCAAAAAATGTTAAGGAGGATTTGACTGATGAATACTGGATTGGAGCAATGCAAGATGAATTGAACCAATTCAAGCAACATGAAGTATGGGAGTTAGTTCCTAAACCAGAAGGAACAAACATTATTGGCACAAAATGGATCTACAAGAACAAATCAGATGCTGAAGGAGTTGTCACCAGGAATAAGGCAAGGCTTGTTGCTCAAGGCTACACTCAAGTTGAAGGGGTTGATTTTGATGAAACTTTTGCTCCTGTAGCCAGACTGGAATCAATCAGACTCCTTTTGGGAGTTGCTTGTCTCCTTAAGTTTAAGCTATTTCAGATGGATGTAAAGAGTGCCTTCTTAAATGGGTACTTAAATGAGGAAGTATATGTGGAACATCCTAAAGAATTTGAGGATCCAAACTGTCCTGATCATGTCTACAAATTGAGGAAATCTCTATATGGCCTGAAACAAGCTCCTAGAGCCTGGTATGACAGATTGACAAAATTCCTCACTGACAAAGGATACAGGAAAGGAGGCTTGGATAAAACCCTTTTTGTCAAAAATGAAGGAGGAAAGATAATGGTAGCTCAAATTTATGTTGATGACATAGTGTTTGGAGGAATGTCAGATAAAATGGTTAAACATTTTGCTGACCAAATGCAAGCTGAATTTGAAATGAGCCTCATGGGAGAATTGACCTACTTTCTTGGACTACAAGTCACACAGATGGAAGACTCAATTTTTCTGTCTCAAAGCAAGTATGCAAAGAATATTGTCAAGAAGTTTGGAATGGAGAATGCCAGTCACAAAAGGACTTATGCACCTACTCATTTAAAGCTGTCCAAAGACACAAGTGGGGCAAATATGGATCAAAGCTTGTACATAAGCATGATAGGAAGTCTTCTATACTTAACAACCAACAGACCTGACATTGCTTTTGCAGTGGGAGTATGTGCAAGATACTAGGCTGAACCCAAAGTAAGTCACATCAACCAAGTGAAAAGAATTCTAAAGTATGTGAGTGGAACTTAAAACTATGGCTTGTTGTACTCTCATGGATGTGAACCAGTTATGTCTGGTTACTGTGATGCTGATTGGGCTGGGAGTGCTGATGATAGAAAGAGCACCTCTGGAGGATGCTTCTTTTTGGGAAATAATCTTGTCTCTTGGTTCAGCAAGAAACAGAACTGTGTGTCTCTATCTACTGCTGAAGCTGAGTACATAGCAGCTGGTAGCAACTGCTCTCAAATGATCTAGATGAAACAGATGCTAACTGAGTATAATGTCACACAAGATGTCATGACATTGTACTGTGACAATCTGAGTACTATCAACATATCCAAGAATCCTATACATCACAACAGGACTAAGCATGTTGACATTAGACATCACTTCATCAGAGATCTTGTGGAGGAAAATGTGATTAAGCTGGAACATGTTGCCACTGAACTACAACTGGCTGATATTTTTACCAAGGCACTTGATGCTAGTCAATTTGAAAATTTGAGGGGCAAGCTGGGTATTTGCCAATATGAAGAGATGTAGCAATTAATTTTACTTAAAACAAGGGATGAAAGAGATATTTTAGTTAAGTCTATTCTTATTGGGCTAATCATCTGTTTTCATATTTCTTTCCAAAATTTTAAGAAGTTGAATAGACATTCATATATCTCCCTCTTCTCGCGGTTCTGCAACAATCTCCATTCTCTCAAACGAAGATTTCTCTCTCGCTGTTACTTGTTTTCTTAATCAATCAAAATGTCTCAACAATCCATGTCATCATCTTCTTCAAAGGCGACTGCTTCTTCCGCATCCTCTGACAGCGAACCTAGGGCTATCACAAACTGCATGGATACTGATGTTCTTGAGATAACTCCTCTTCGTGAACTGGAAGATGATCCCACTAAGGTCAAGAAGCTGCGAACCAGACATGCAAGAAGGTCACAAAATTCTCCATCTGGTAAATCTTCTCAACCATCATCTTCTGTTCCTACAGAGATAATAAATAGGGAAGGTTCTGCTTATGTACATCAAGCTATTTCCAGACTAGTCACTAGGATTCTTAATGAGAGTCACTTTGTACCTAGAATTTATGTACCTTTGAACCAAGAAACTGCTAGTCCTAATGTAGAAATGGATCCAGATGTCACTCAGAATGTTGAGACACCTGATGGCAACATTAGGAAATCTCCAGAAAAACATGATGATCACCAGAACCCTACTGACAAGACTGTTGAACCCCCGGTTATTGATGTTGATAAATAATACTCTGACAATGATTTAATTTCTAATATCAACCCTGGCATAGCTAGAAGGATGATGAGAAGAAAAGAAAAGCAGGATGCTGCAAATAGCCCCTCCAAAGAGAAGGCTACTAAAGTTGTTCATAAGAAAACCAGGTCTGAGAACAAGACTAGGGTAGAAGCTGAGAAGGATCGAAAAGTTGGAATGTCAAAAGGGAAGGGGAAGGTAAACACTAAAGTACCTGTTGGTAGTCTCTCAAAACCTTTGAGACAACCAATAGCCAAGAAAAGGAAGGATCCTGAACCCTCTGATTCTGATGAGGAATCAGACTTTGAGTTTGATGTTGAGAGCAATGTTCCAGACATTCCTCTCAGGAAGAAACCTTCTTCTAGCAAAATGCCTAAAGTCCTTGAAGTTTCCATTGACAACATCTCCTTTCACCATCCAGAAAATGCAAACAGGTGGAAGTATGTGTTTCTGAAAAGGATTGCCTTGGAGAGAGAGCTGAACAGTAGTGCTATTGAGTGTAAGGAAATCATGGATCTAATCAAGACTGCTGGCCTAATGAAAATTGTGGTCAAGTTTTCCAACTGCTATGAGATTCTTGTCAAAGAATTCATAGTAAATTTATCTGATGATTGTGCTGATGGAAAGTCAGCTGATTTTAAGAGTGTGTATGTGAGAGGAAGGAAGGTGAATTTCTCTCCTTCTGTCATAAACAAATTCCTAGGAAGGCCTGATGATGCTTGTCCTGAGCTTGAAGTTACTGACAACCAAGTTTGTCAAACCATCACTGCAAAGCAAGTCAAGAACTGGACCTTGAAAGGGAAGCTAAATGCAAGCAAGCTGAGCATGAAGTTTGCCATACTGCACAAAATTGGTGCAGCTAACTGGGTTCCCACCAACCACAAATCCACCATTTCCACAGGATTGGGAAGATTTATCTATGCTGTTGGAACCAGGACAAACTTTGATTATGGCAAGTACATCTTTGATCAAACATTGAAACATGTTGGAAGTTGTGCTATTAAAGGCCCTATTGCTTTTCCCTCTCTCCTGTGTGGTATAACCATTGCTCAGTATCCTGATATTCTAGTTGAAAAAGACTCTGTATGCAAAAGAGCCCCTGCTCTTGGTTTGCACTATAAGCTGTTTCAGGGAACACATGTCCCTGACATTGTTATGACATCTGCTGAGACATCAACTGTCAAATCTCATTCCAAGAAAACTGATGTTATAGCTGTGCTAAAAGAAACCTGCAGAGAGCTTGATACAAGAAAAAGGACTCTTGAGGAGCTGATTGCTAGACTAGAACAGGAGGAGAATGAATAACAAAGAAGGGAAGAGGATGCTGATGAAGACCAGCATAATGATGAAGATAGTGCTTCCTCGGAAGATGACAGCGCTTGAAGATCAGTTTTGTTGAAAAGATTGTTGCTGGATCTTGTTGCTGCCAAATGACTTTTTATTATTTCTGTGTTTTTTCTTATTAATCCTTTTGGATGACTGTATAACTTAAAAGTACAAGTATCTTTGGCCTCTTTATGGCTAAAAAGGGGGAGAAGAATTTGTGGTAATTTTGGTAGAATTAAACTTGGTAGTTGTTATTAAAAATTCTGCTGCTTTCTAATCTCTGGTTGTTTAGGGGTTTTAGCCAAAAATTTGCCAAATGGGGAGTTTGTAAGTGTTTGGTTGTTGGCATTTTTTTGGTAAAACCAGTTTTGTGAATGTCATGATTGATGTCATAACATTCTGGGATAAAGGTACATTCTGCAGAAAAAGAATGTCATACAGGAGCTACTCAATATGAGGGTTTAGCATGAACATTAAGCAATGATCATATTTATTGCATTCTACCAAAATCAGTAAACAGGATTCTTGTTGTCATAACCAATGTTAAGACATCCTGTACTGATCTAACATTTGTGCAAATTTGTTATTCCTGAGAATCTGATATGCTTCTCTGAGTTGATGGATACAGTCCAGATCAGATGCTCATGTGGACATTAGGTTAACCTTGCTTAACCCTAATCTGGTATGATGAAAGCCTAAGACCAAGTCTTTAGGTTAACTTTAGTTAACCCTAGCTATTTTCATGGAAGCCCTAACTGAAGAATAGTCGGCCTATATATTCCTCATGAAGGTTAATGGTGAAAGACACTTTTTGACAGAAGATCAATAAGGGATTGTATAGTTGTAACTACTGTGAGCCAAGCAATTATCATTGTGATAAGTGACTTGGAGTAGGATTTGATTGTAAGGGTTGTGTATCACTCAAAGCTTTGAAGCACGAGTGTTTGTGTCACTTGATTAAAGCTTTGAAGCAAAGTCAAGTTAGGTTTGTGTATCACTCAAAGCTTTGAAGCACGAGTGTTTGTCACTTGATTAAAGTTGTGAAGCAAAATCAAGTGTGTGTACTGAAGAGTGTCTTCATAATCTCATTAATCAATAGTTTAGTATCACTGTGGTGATTGAGGGGGAGTGAGTAGGAACTCAGGTTTAAGTTAAACTTAGATTGAAGTTGCATTGGGTAGGTCTTAAGTGAAGGAGATAAACTGGTTGGTTTATTCCTGAATTAATATCTCTTATAGTGAATTTCCTCCCTGGCTTGGTAGCCCCCAGAGTAGGTGTTGTTACACACTGAACTGGGTTAACAATTGATTGTGTTCTTTATTGCTTTTAAATTTACTGTCTTGAAGTGTGTCAGATACGGTGTCATAACATTCACCGTGACATTAAGTATCTGTTGCCAGAATTTCAGAAAGGTTGTCGTGGAATCCTCTAAGCAAGAAATAGAGGAAATCTTAAAATAATCAAGAAGAGGGACTACAATATGGTCGAGCAGCTGGGGCAGACCCCTTCGAAGATATCAATGTTGTCTCTACTATTGTATTTTGAATCCCATGTAAAGGCTTTGATTGCATTCCTCAAGACAGCGCATGTGCCGCAAGAAACCCCTGCCGACCAATTCAAAGACTGTGTGGCCAGTTTGACTGCTGACAATGGGTTGGGTTTTTTAGATGCCGATTTGACGCCAAAGAGGAGAAAGCATAAATATGCTCTGCATGTCTCGATTGAATGCAGGGGAACTACTATGGCTCATTGTGATCGGTGGATCTGGAACTGACTGTTTAACGCTGGTTCGCGAAATGTCACGGAAGCAAGAGTCGCCACCGTCTTTTATTTTCTCCAAATGGAAAGGACAAAAGCACAGAAAAATTCCTTAAAGTGATTGCTCTCGGTTCGGGAGGTAGGTTATTGAAAGGGAAGGTGTTAGCACCCTTTCTATCCATGGTTATCCATGGGCTCTTAGATACTTGCTCATTGTGTTTTCAAAAATGGTTTGTTTGCTTTTCAACTGTGGGTTTTAAAAAGTTTCTTTGAAAATTCCAGTTCGACTCTTGTATCGGTCCTCAAGAGTGTTTGAAAAATTGCTTTCGAAAGCTTTTTGAAAAGGTGTCGGTGTGAAAAGTCTTTTTGAATTTTTTTTGAGATTAGAGCAAGTATCTACGAGAACCTACCTACCCTAAGGAATTCGTCTGTGTAAATGTCCCTTAAAGTAGTGCCATCCCACCATTGAGAGATAGGTAGCACCACCGTTGGAGGTGTTCGGGTCAATTGGGACATGGTGATCACCGGAGCAATGGGAAGACACCTTAGAAGCTACCCTCATGCCAGGTTCCCGGATCATGAGGACTTACTAAGACATCCTCTACTCGACGATCACCTTTCGAGGCAAGGCAACAGTGAGGCGTACCCTAGGGGTGGTGTGTGCGATTCGTGTGTCGTTTTCATTTATTTTTGTCTTTTGTCATGTCATGGGTGTTCTACGCTTGTTTTTATTTATGTCCATACATTCTTGCATGCTTTGTTTAACAGTTAAAATATTGCGAGGAAAAGTAAATCTAAAGCTATTACAAATGTCGCGGGTCCACATCGCCAAAATTAACCAGGACCCGATTTGACGGAAAATAAATAAAGCAAATAAAGTAAAGTGCGAGAAGTGGTTACACGGCTTCGGGAGAGGTACATAATTATTTAAACGACATAAAATAAATATGCGAAATTAAATCGAAACGAGGGCGTTGGACCCTTTTGCAAAATTAAAATTAATAAGGAATTAAAATTAAAATTAGAAGAAAGGAACTTATTTTTTGGTGTTTTTAATATTTTAAGATTTAATAGAAAAAGAATTAATTAAAACTAAAATAAAATGTTAAACCTAGTTCTAATTATTTTTTAAGTTATTAAGAAAAATATTGAAGTTTTTAACCTAATTTAAACCCTAATTAATTACATGCCAATTTGATTATAAAAAATAAATAAAATAAATATTATTATTATGAGAAAGAAAAAATTAAAAAAAAAGAATAAAACATTGATTAAACCTAATTCTATGTTTCTTATATTTTTATTGTGAAAAGAATTAAAGTTGCAACCTATTTTCAACTAATTAATTTCCAAGCATTTATTTACAAGAAAATATTAAAATAAAATATTTATTATGTTTTTTGTCTTTTCTGATTTTTTATGATGTTTTTGTATTTTGTTAAAATAATTAATTAAATCAAAACAATAAAGAAAATAAAATAATGATTGAAAATTAAATATAAGAAAAAAAATATAGAATTTGCAAACCAGGGGGGGTGGAAGTCCCCAAAGTGGAGGTCTTGGCCTTAGTAATCTGGGCCCAATAAGCATGGCCTTGTTAGACTTTTGCTGGACACGTATGCGCGTGTTAACTTGAGTTTATCATAGTCTTCAGTTCGTGGCCATTGTGCTCTGGGACACGTGGAAGGTGGGATTTTGTGGACATACGGTAGTCACTTGCCTAAAGGTTGCATAGAAACATATTGAAGATGAAAATATAAGGAAAGGGAGGGGGGACCTGGGATCGAACCCAGGTCCTGAAGGTCATCAACGCGTGTGCCTGCCAACCGGGCCACTTGATTACTTTGTATATTAAATAGCTGGAGAACAATATAATAAGAAACAACAATGAATGGTAAATTTAGCGCGCAAATTTAAATGGACCGCTCATGTCGTGACAACGCATCATCTTCTCCGTTTTCCTGAAACACAAAAGCAATAGACAACGGTTTTTGAACCGTTCTATAATGCACCATTAGAAAAAATAACGAATAGGCCATAAGGCCATATAAATTAAGCGCGATTGTTGTATCTTCTTCGTCCAGATGCATTGATTAGAATGGCATGGATCTGGAAGGCTAATTTTTCCTCTCTTAAGAATCCCTAATTTGAATCTTGCAAAACCCTAAAATTCAAACATGGTGGAATCGTATATACAGCATAATAATCAAATTAAATGCATTGGTTAGCTTCAAAACATCATAATGAACATGAATCAATGAATAAATTTCACAAATAATGCATGGAATTTGATATACGATTATGAGTTTTTTTCTGTACAGTTCAGGTTCAATATACCAATTCTTGAGGTTTTGATGGCTGTGCTTGATTGGAATGTGATCAGTAGACCTTGAGGAAGCTATTGAAACAAATTTTGTGCCTTGAATCCACCTAAAAAGGGTTTTTCAGATTTGAGTTTTTAGAGAATTTTTCCAAGTTTGTCAATGGCTTTCTTGCGCAGTTTTTAGTCTAGCATGATTAGGTTTATGATCATGCTTATGTACTGAGTGCATTAGGTCAACAATATTGATCCAAATCTCTTGTATTCATGACTTGATGATTTGATTTTTTAAGGATCTTTTTTCAATCTTTTTCAAGTGTTCTTTGTTCTCAATCATGCCAATCAATCCAAATCTTTCCTAATTTGCATATGCACGAAATATTGATGATATAATGTGCACAAAAAGATTGAAAAAACTTAGGTTAGTATTTTTCATGTATTTATTTTAATTTAAATGAATTATTATTAATAAAAATCCAAATAAATAAATAAAAAATGAAATAAGACTTCCCTTTGGGCCAAGTAGTCGTGCATATGCTTGGAATGATGAATCATGGAAGAAAAATGGGCCCATTAGCAATTTTAAGTCATTTGGATCAAAGTTGACTTTTCAAAATATCCCAAAATTTCCCAACTTCCACAAGGCATAACTTACTCAATTTTTAAGATTTTCTCATGTTCTTGGACATTTTGGAAAGGTCTTTGAGTCCTCTAACCAATGTCTTTGGTCCCATGTCATTTTGATTTACCAATCTCAAGTTATGTCCTTTGACTTAAAGTCCCTTTTTGTTGACTTTTGAAAATGACCTATAATGTTGAAATTGATAACTTTTTGTGAGAGCATTTCTTGGACTTGAAATATGAAGATGAGTTGTAGAAAGTGTCTTTCTCTTCAAAATGAGCTTTGGATGGAATTTTTCTGATAATCCATGTGAAAGTTATGCCCTGGTCAATTTCAGTTGACTTTTTCAGCTGTCCAAATAAGGAAACTTTTGCATCTTGATGATTTTCTGAGCCAAATTTTGAGAATCATGATCAAGCATTGATCAAATGATGTTTGTGGCTTCAAAATGATATGTTGACCAAAAATTTGAACTTTTGACTGTCAAATGACCATTTTGCCCCTACAGTTGACTGTAGTGCAATTAGGGTTTTTGACTGTGCAATTTTGAGCTGAATGCCTTGAAACTTGATATGAGGATACTTGACCATATTTGTAGGCATATGAGACTTGATTGGGCCTTTTAAAACTTCATTTTCTTGATCAGAATACAATCCCTAGTTTTGACTGTATAGGAGACCTTTGCACTATGCAACCCTTGGGGAATTTTGCAGCTTGACTTGGCAATTTCTTGGAGAATATGGGAGGGCAAATTTTGGGGTACAACAGTTGCCCCTGTTTAATCTTCTTAGACCTGAGGATGCAGATTGGCTGACGTGCCTTTCGTAATCCGAAGGTGGAAGATGATTGAACACTAGAGTGCCCAGAAATTTGCGCTCACATGTTAGCAGTGTGATGGGGGAATGGGCTTATAGATGCCATTTGGAGATTGATGAATATGATGATGGGCTTATAGATGCCATCTGGATGTTGATCGCGTAAGAGATTCCTTAGCGAGAACCTGCATACCTGCAAAGGAATCATGAGTACCTGACACGTTGCAGGAGTTGGTCTCAGATGCTTGATATAGAGGTGTCCTGACTGTTTACAGGAGCTGAGTCTGGAGCTTCAAAAGATGATGAATGAACCAGGTATGGTTACTGCCTTAGCATGAAAGGTAATAGAACCTTGGGTGATTTTAACTTCAACAATGCTCGTTGAGAAAATCTTGGTGGGAAATACCATCTTCGCAGGATCGGGACGAGAACCATAGGCAATTTATAATCTGAAAGGGAATCGTCACCTCACTCACCGTCAGAGAGGGAACTATCTGAACAGGATCTACCACCTCGCTCACCGTCGGAGAGGGGACCATAGGAGACTATCACCTCACTCACCGTCGGAGAGGGAAACATCTGAAAAGGACTTACCACCTCACTCACCGTCGGAGAGGGAACCGTAGGAGACTATCACCTCACTCACCGTCGGAGAGGGAAACATCTGAAAAGGAATTACCACCTCACGCACTGTTGGAGAGGGAACCAAAGGAACCTAAATAACTTCTACTGAGTCTTTATCAGAAAAATCTGTTGGGAGTCGATTTAGCTGGACTAGAGAAGGCCTTGGACGGGATAACAAACAGAGAATCTTAGGGTCGATTAACTGAACCGGTCTAGGTCTTGGAATGTCTTCAACTGGAATAAGTGTCAGAACGTCGCCATATCTGGTTCATATCTGGACTATATCTGGAAGGAAATCTGGAAGCAGCATCAGAACGTCACCATATCTGGTTCATATCTGGACTATATCTAGAAGGAACTCTGGAAGCAGCATCAGAACGTCACCATATCTGGTTTACATCTGAAACTATATCTAGAAGGAACTCTGGAAGCAGTATCAGAACGTCACCATCTCTGGGTCATATCTGAAACTATATCTGGAAGGAAATCTGGAAGCAGTATCAGAACGTCACCATCTCTGGGTCATATCTGAAACTATATCTAGAAGGATATCTGGAAGCAGTATCAGAACGTCACCATATCTGGTTTACATCTGAAACTATATCTAGGAGGAAATCTGGAAGCAGTATCAGAATGTCACCATCTCTGGGTCATATCTGAAACTATATCTAGAAGGATATCTGGAAGCAGTATCAGAACGTCACCATCTCTGGGTCATATCTGAAACTATATCTAGAAGGATATCTGGAAGCAGTATCAGAACGTCACCATCTCTGGGTCATATCTGAAACTATATCTAGAAGGAATTGCGATAGTTGATAGTAATCATTTTGGTATTGATCTTTTTCCTGAAAAGGCAAAACATAATTGTATGCAAAATCATGATGCATGAACTGTATGTCTTCAAAATTAATGAGATTCGTGTAGTATGATGCATATGCATGCTATAATGTATGAAGATGTGATGTTTATGAATGTATGTTTGTCTAAGAAAATAAATCCTTGACGGGTGCCGGGAAGCCACTCCTGGGCTGATGTTGAAGAATAGATTTTGCTTCCGCTGGGGATGATAACTGCAAGAATACCGGTAGGAGAAGATGACTCTGTTGCGGAATGAACTTGGCGAATGGATTACTCTGCGGGGAGAAAAGTACTCTAGTAATCTTACTGGGGAGCAATACTCTGTGGGGAGAGAGACACTCTGTTGATTGTTGATAGTAACTTGCTAAGGATATCCTTGTTGTTGGAAGTGTTGATGGACTTCGCTGGGGATACGAAGGCTTCGTTGACGACGCTCTTTCCGTGACTTTTGGCTGAGGATAACCCAGTTATATCCTGTGAGGGAAATAACTCTTTGAATAAAGCCGGGAGACGCATTCGTGCTCTGCGAGGATAAGCTTCCAAAATCAACTGGGGATAAGCTTACTGCTTGGGGAGATGGATTCCAACTTTCCTGGGGACCTAGATTGGACTCTCCTGGGGAAGTATCGAACTGTATTGGTTATGTTCTTCAACGGAACCTACCCTGATACCTTGGAGGATAGAACAATCAGATTGCTTAGACCACTCTTTATTGCCCCTGTTTCTATGGGGGAGGCACCTGTGGGATGCTGATAATTGTTGAGGGTCAAACCTTCTTCAGGTAGGCAGGTGACAAGATGACAGGACATAGTCGTACGCTTTGATCCCTAACTTTTGCCTGGACCGCCCTTTCGGGTTTTCGACTTGCCGGGTGTACAGATTTTTTCATTTCATCCCTTCATTTTGCCCGAACCCTTTTGGTTCGCCGGGAAGCCCTTATTTTTGCCTAGGTGTGTCAACCTAGCGGGTCTTTGATTTTGCGTAGTATTTTTCGACTATGTCCACGCTCTTAGAATGCAGGTAGGTGCCCCTGGCTGCTTGTGTTGCCATATTACCAGAAGGTGTCTGATCGTGCAAGGTTCGTTGCTGGAGTGCCCCAAGTGACTCAGGCGGAGATCTGCCCCAGGCTGATAGGCTTTTTTGAGAGATTCTCCGAGTCTTGACTTAACTGCCCCAGATGATGGACAATAGTCATGCCATGCCCCTTGATTGGAGATACTCTTGTTCATTAGACTTTCATTGTGCGAATTTCCCTGCTGTTCAAACAAAAAGTCATATGCAAACAAAGTTATGTTAAAAATGCAAAGCTTATGTCTGTCTCGAAGATTTTGAAAATGCATTCTTTTTTCATAAAACAAGTGAATGTTTGTAAAACGTGATGTCAACTCCGTATTTACCGTAGGCCTTAAGGAGTCAGGATACCTTTCGTGACAGTATGCTTTCGAGCTAACCCATGCTTCAGCTAGGACTTTTGAGGGTTATAACGTGGCCTGGTTCACGGTTTAAGAAACAAAGGATAAAGGCTCAAATTATTTGTACCCACCCGCTCTTCGTGATGTTCTCCAAACCTAAACTCAGTTGATCGTGCGTTAGACCTTGCTTGAGTCTTTGCTTTGATGTTCCAATAATGGTTCAGATGTTGACGATTTCTTTTGAATAGGCAGTCATTTTTTGCTTTGGTTGAGGGTTTGTGAGACCTCTTTCTTGATTTTTGTTATCCCTTTCTTTTTTTGCCTGAACTGTTTCCTTTTTTGGAATTACAGTCAGCGGGATGCCCCAGTTTTGTAAGTCTCCTTCATGGGTTTTGACTTAATGGGTTTTTCGTTTATGATTTTTTCGATAATGACTGCCTGTCCTTTTGATTGTTCTGAACCATCACTGTCTTTTGTTTTGTAAGGACTCCTTTGGTGCCATTTGTTATGCACTTGGATCAACTGAGAGAACTACCCTGCCCCAGGTTATGATAAAGGGTTTTAAATTTCGAAAAGAAAAACTCCTACTTCTTTGGCTCAGAGGGGTTGACGAGGGATTATCATCCTTATGACTCCAGTGTTTAGGGATTGAAACAATGCCTGTACCTCATCAGCGGGGTCTGTTCAAAAGCATACTGTAGATTATGGTATCGTTTTCGTCATCCTCCCTCAAGAGGCTTAGAATTTTAGATCCAGAGTTGACATCAGAAAAAATATGAGAAGAAATTTGAACATAATGAAAACAATTGTATTAATTCCCAAAACAGACGTATGCGATGCATTGATAGAATAAAAGAGTTTGCTATGACATTAATTGTTTGTATAAGCAAAGAAAAATACAACTCAAAAATTCAAATAAACAAAAGGCTTCAATGATTGGGCAACGGAGCAGTGATTATGTTCGGAGTCTCAGGCACTTCAAACTGAATCTCCCCGGCGTCGATCATGTCTTGAATCTTGTTCTTGAGAGGCCAGCAGTTGTCCGTAGTATGCCCCGGGCTATCAGAATGATATGCGCACCTATCATTGGGATGATAGTTGGGAGCAGAAGTGTTCGGATTCCGAAGAGGAGCCCTTAAGGTGATCAGCCCTGCCTTCAACATTTGTTGCAGTGCTTGATCCAGCGACATGTTGATTTTGGTGTACTGTCGTTTCTCCTTGCGCTGCTGCCCCTGTCCTTGTTGAGCAGGTCCAGGATTGGGGATCTGGATTGCCCCTACCTCATGACGGCTCTTTTTACCGTGCACAGCATTGGATTCTTTCTTTCCATGATGAGGCTTTTTATCAGAAGGTGCAGCCTCTTGAATTTTCCCAGACCGGATTCCAGCTTCTATTCGCTCTCCAGTCAAGATAAGATCTGTGAATCCAGCAGACGAATTCCCAATTAGGTGGTTGTAGAATGGACCAGACAGGGTCCCCAAGAACATATCGACAAGTTCCCGATCAGTCAGAGGTGGTTGTACCCTTCCAGCAAGATCCCTCCATTTCTGCGCATATTCTTTAAAACCTTCACTTGATCCTAACGACATACCCTGGAGTTGGGTACGCGTAGGAGCAAGGTCGGCATTATATTGATACTGCTTGTAGAAAGCAGTAGCCAACTCCTCCCAGTTACGAACCTTGGTCCCATCTAGCTGATAGAACCATTCGAGATGAGTCCCTGAAAGACTCTCCTGGAAGAAGTGGATCCACAAATTCTGGTCCACCGTATATGGTTGAATCTTCCGAACATAGGACCTGAGATGTAACTTGGGACAAGACGCCCCGTCATACTTGGTAAAGGATGGTGCTTTGAACTTCCGAGGAATAATCACACCAGTTGACAAACCCAGATCTCCAAAATCCAGCCCAGGTACCTGTTGGATCTCCATAGCATTCAGCCTATCCTCCAACTGTTTGTACTTGTCTTCGGCAGGAGGGTATTGTTCGTCGTTGAAATCTGTCTCGTTGTCGGAGACCACTGGACTGGGAACCCCTCTCTCATGGTGACTGCTTTCCCTCACAGATGGAGTAGTCCTCTCAGTTTCAGTCTGTGGTGTGTTCCCAGATCTGCGTCTAGGGCTGAACAAAACAGTCCTCTTCTTCTTCTTTTCTTTCTTCAAGAGCAAAGCCTTCAGATCTTGTTGCCCCTGGGTTAAATTCATGATCAGCCCTTGGAACTGGGCGTTCTGAGCCTGGAGGGCCTTGATGGACTGCTCAGCTGATGATTCAGGATTCATGACGATCGGCTGAAATAAACAGCGAAGAAGGGTAAGCAACCTGTCAAAGGGATACCTGCAATGCAATGAGATGTATGACATGCATGTAATGTTTTCAAGGACCTCGCGGGGTAAACAAATTGTTAGAGTTGGAAACTGGTAACTTGATTGAAAGAACTTCATATTGTTGAGAGTCCTTCGTCAAGGGTCAAAGGCTCACCATATCCAGTGGGTCATAGCCCCTGACAACCTTGGCTAGAGGAAAATAAATCCTCTTTGCCCCTTGCTGGGATAGTTGATTCACCATGACCTGCATCACAAGCCCTTGAGATCCTTGAAATGGGTTAGGATGTATGCAATGGTATGATGTCATGATATGCATGGGGTAATGTAGGTAACCCTGTTATGAGTCCCAATTAAGGACTGCAAACCAAAACCTGCAAGAAACTTAGTAAACCCTGTTATGAGTCCCTATTAAGGACTATCAACAAAACCTGCCAGAAACTTAGTAAACCCTGTCATGAGTCCCTATTAAGGACTATAAACAAAACCTGCAAGAAAACTCAAGTGTCAGATAACAAGTATGCAAATAGTCAAGTTGGAAGGCACACAAGTCACACAAGAGAAACCCTTAGAGTTCAGGCCAGCATGGGGTCTGGGTATTACCCTCTTGAAGTTGGTGGGCTCAACCTGTCCTATTAGAAGTAACCGGGTTCTAAGGGTCCAAATATCACTGGATTGCTTTCATTGTTCATCGTTTCGATTTAGCCACTGAACTGGCGACCGAAATATTCCAGGAAAGCAACCCTCAATTGAGTGTAGTATCGAGTATCAACCAACCTCGGACTGCACCAAAGTCAGTTATCTCACTACCCTAAAGAGGCCAAGATAGTTCAATTAAGGTTCCTAAGGTCTGTTGATGCTTCACGACACCACGCGGAGGCCCCGTACTCTCCTTGACTGAACTCAAGGGTTACCGGTACACACCAAAGTGCCACATCAACGTAGCAGACTGTTTCAACCATGTCGGTATACCCCGCACAGTTCCCTCACAGCCTTGTTGCTACTTTCTAAGAAAGTATCCCCCAGATCCGGGTTAGGATCTATAGAACTCCCAAGACAGTCCCATAATAATAAAGCAAGCAAGTCAATACAATTGAAAACACAGTGATCTTAGTCCTAAGGTACACCTCACTTTATAAAGGGTCCCCAGCAGAGTCGCCAGTTCTGTGATCGGTGGATCTGGAACTGACTGTTTAACGCTGGTTCGCGAAATGTCGCGGAAGCAAGAGTCGCCACCGTCTTTTATTTTCTCCAAATGGAAAGGACAAAAGCACAGAAAAATTCCTTAAAGAGATTGCTCTCGGTTCGGGAGGTAGGTTATAGAAAGGGAAGGTGTTAGCACCCTTTCTATCCATGGTTATCCATGGGCTCTTAGATACTTGCTCATTGTGTTTTCAAAAATGATTTGTTTGCTTTTCAACTGTGGGTTTTAAAAAGTTTCTTTGAAAATTCCAGTTCGACTCTTGTATCGGTCCTCAAGAGTGTTTGAAAAATTGCTTTCGAAAGCTTTTTGAAAAGGTGTCGGTGTGAAAAGTCTTTTTGAATTTGTTTTGATATTAGAGCAAGTATCTACGAGAACCTACCTACCCTAAGGAATTCATCTGTGTAAATGTCCCTTAAAGTAGTGCCATCCCACCATTGAGAGATAGGTAGCACCACCGTTGGAGGTGTTCGGGTCAATTGGGACATGGTGATCACCGGAGCAATGGGAAGACACCTTAGAAGCTACCCTCATGCCAGGTTCCCGGATCATGAGGACTTACTAAGACATCCTCTACTCGACGATCACCTTTCGAGGCAAGGCAACAGTGAGGCGTACCCTAGGGGTGGTGTGTGCGATTCGTGTGTCGTTTTCATTTATTTTTGTCTTTTGTCATGTCATGGGTGTTCTACGCTTGTTTTTATTTATGTCCATACATTCTTGCATGCTTTGTTTAACAGTTAAAATATTGCGAGGAAAAGTAAATCTAAAGCTATTACAAATGTCGCGGGTCCACATCGCCAAAATTAACCAGGACCCGATTTGACGGAAAATAAATAAAGCAAATAAAGTAAAGTGCGAGAAGTGGTTACACGGCTTCGGGAGAGGTACATAATTATTTAAACGACATAAAATAAATATGCGAAATTAAATCGAAACGAGGGCGTTGGACCCTTTTGCAAAATTAAAATTAATAAGGAATTAAAATTAAAATTAGAAGAAAGGAACTTATTTTTTGGTGTTTTTAATATTTTAAGATTTAATAGAAAAAGAATTAATTAAAACTAAAATAAAATGTTAAACCTAGTTCTAATTATTTTTTAAGTTATTAAGAAAAATATTGAAGTTTTTAACCTAATTTAAACCCTAATTAATTACATGCCAATTTGATTATAAAAAATAAATAAAATAAATATTATTATTATGAGAAAGAAAAAATTAAAAAAAAAGAATAAAACATTGATTAAACCTAATTCTATGTTTTTTATATTTTTATTGTGAAAAGAATTAAAGTTGCAACCTATTTTCAACTAATTAATTTCCAAGCATTTATTTACAAGAAAATATTAAAATAAAATATTTATTATGTTTTTTGTCTTTTCTGATTTTTTATGATGTTTTTGTATTTTGTTAAAATAATTAATTAAATCAAAACAATAAAGAAAATAAAATAATGATTGAAAATTAAATATAAGAAAAAAAATATAGAATTTGCAAACCAGGGGGGGTGGAAGTCCCCAAAGTGGAGGTCTTGGCCTTAGTAATCTGGGCCCAATAAGCATGGCCTTGTTAGACTTTTGCTGGACACGTATGCGCGCGTTGACTTGAGTTTATCATAGTCTTCAGTTCGTGGCCATTGATTTGGTGCTCTGGGACACGTGGAAGGTGGGATTTTGTGGACATACGGTAGTCACTTGCCTAAAGGCTGCATAGAAACATATTGAAGATGAAAATATAAGGAAAGGGAGGGGGGACCTGGGATCGAACCCAGGTCCTGAAGGTCATCAACGCGTGTGCCTGCCAACCGGGCCACTTGATTACTTTGTATATTAAATAGCTGGAGAACAATATAATAAGAAACAACAATGAATGGTAAATTTAGCGCGCAAATTTAAATGGACCGCTCATGTCGTGACAACGCATCATCTTCTCCGTTTTCCTGAAACACAAAAGCAATAGACAACGGTTTTTGAACCGTTCTATAATGCACCATTAGAAAAAATAACGAATAGGCCATAAGGCCATATAAATTAAGCGCGATTGTTGTATCTTCTTCGTCCAGATGCATTGATTAGAATGGCATGGATCTGGAAGGCTAATTTTTCCTCTCTTAAGAATCCCTAATTTGAATCTTGCAAAACCCTAAAATTCAAACATGGTGGAATCGTATATACAGCATAATAATCAAATTAAATGCATTGGTTAGCTTCAAAACATCATAATGAACATGAATCAATGAATAAATTTCACAAATAATGCATGGAATTTGATATACGATTATGAGTTTTTTTCTGTACAGTTCAGGTTCAATATACCAATTCTTGAGGTTTTGATGGCTGTGCTTGATTGGAATGTGATCAGTAGACCTTGAGGAAGCTATTGAAACAAATTTCGTGCCTTGAATCCACCTAAAAAGGGTTTTTCAGATTTGAGTTTTTAGAGAATTTTTCCAAGTTTGTCAATAGCTTTCTTGCGCAGTTTTTAGTCTAGCATGATTAGGTTTATGATCATGCTTATGTACTGAGTGCATTAGGTCAACAATATTGATCCAAATCTCTTGTATTCATGACTTGATGATTTGATTTTTTAAGGATCTTTTTTCAATCTTTTTCAAGTGTTCTTTGTTCTCAATCATGCCAATCAATCCAAATCTTTCCTAATTTGCATATGCACGAAATATTGATGATATAATGTGCACAAAAAGATTGAAAAAACTTAGGTTAGTATTTTTCATGTATTTATTTTAATTTAAATGAATTATTATTAATAAAAATCCAAATAAATAAATAAAAAATGAAATAAGACTTCCCTTTGGGCCAAGTAGTCGTGCATATGCTTGGAATGATGAATCATGGAAGAAAAATGGGCCCATTAGCAATTTTAAGTCATTTGGATCAAAGTTGACTTTTCAAAATATCCCAAAATTTCCCAACTTCCACAAGGCATAACTTGCTCAATTTTTAAGCTTTTCTCATGTTCTTGGACATTTTGGAAAGGTCTTTGAGTCCTCTAACCAATGTCTTTATTCCCATGTCATTTTGATTTAACAATATCAAGTTATGGCCTTTGACTTAAAGTCCCTTTTTGTTGACTTTTGAAAATGACCTATAATGTTGAAATTGATAACTTTTTGTGAGAGCATTTCTTGGACTTGAAATATGAAGATGAGTTGTAGGAAATGTCTTTCTCTTCAAAATGATCTTTGGATGGAATTTTTCTGATAATCCATGTGAAAGTTATGCCCTGGTCAATTTCAGTTGACTTTTTCAGCTGTCCAAATAAGGAAACTTTTGCATCTTGATGATTTTCTGAGCCAAATTTTGAGAATCATGATCAAGCATTGATCAAATGATGTTTGTGGCTTCAAAATGATATGTTGACCAAAAATTTGAACTTTTGACTGTCAAATGACCATTTTGCCCCTACAGTTGACTGTAGTGCAATTAGGGTTTTTGACTGTGCAATTTTGAGCTGAATGCCTTGAAACTTGATATGAGGATACTTGACCATATTTGTAGGCATATGAGACTTGATTGGGCCTTTGAAAACTTCATTTTCTTGATCAGAATACAATCCCTAGTTTTGACTGTATAGGAGACCTTTGCACTGTGCAACCCTTGGGGAATTTTGCAGCTTGACTTGGCAATTTCTTGGAGAATATGGGAGGGCAAATTTTGGGGTACAACACTCATGTGCTGGTAGACACTAGATCTTCACTGAATGTCCTGCCTAAGAAGGCTCTTGATCAGATGGATTGTGAAGGCTTGACCTTAAAGCCCAGTAACATTGTGGTGAGGGCTTTTGACGGGTCAAAGTGAATGGTGCATGGGGAGGTGGACATCCCTGTCAAAGTGGGTTCTCATACCTATGGGTCCACCTTCTACGTGATGGAAACCAGGCCATCATACTCTTGTTTGGTGGGTCGTCCTTGGATCCATGAAGTTGGGGCCATTACTTCTACACTGCACCAAATACTGAAGTATCCGGTGAAGGGGAAGATTGTCACTGTGCATGGTGAAGAGGAGTATATGGTAAGCCACCTGAATTCTTTCAGGTATGTGGAGATGGATGGGGAATTCATAGAGACACCTTGTCAAAACTTTGAAGAGGTTCCCCAGTGTTGTACCCCAAAATTTGCCCTCCCATTTCCTCAACATTTTCTCATCACAAGACCCTTGAAGATCAAGATCCAATTAGGGTTTCCTCTGCTCAAGACTTCTCCTTGCACTGTGGACTCAAATTAGGGTTTGTGTTTGCCCAAGGATGTTTTGATCTAAAATGCCTAAGATGACTTTCATGCTTCATATTGGACTCCCAAGTTTACCTATGCCAAGTTTCAAGTCTTGATTCCAAGTTTTGCCCAGTCAATTGGACAGTTGACCTAGAAATCAGATGTATTGGGGAAAAAGTCAATTGTGGCCAATTGACAGTCAAACCTCATGAAATTTGATCCACATCAACATTATGAACTCACATGAACCATTTGATCAAGTTTGGATCACAATTCCATAAGAAATTTGATCAGATCATCAAAAGGGCAAAATGGTCATTTTTAGGGTTTTGACTGCACAAGGGTAATTTTTGACTGTTTGACCTAGCCAATGGCAAACCAAGTTCACATAGGGACTCAAGGACCCAATGAAATGGTCTTGAGACATTCATCAAGCTCAAAAGATCCCAAGTACACAAGGTTGACAGTTGAATTTCCCAGTCAATTGATCAATTTTGACTGTATACTGAAAAGTCAAACTTTGACTTTTTGGTCAAAATCAAAAGTCAAGATTCATTTTTCATCAAAAACTTGCCAAATCATGAAACTTGTTCACCAAGAAATCACAAAATGCAAATTAGGGTTTGAAAATGGAATTTTTCATAACTTAGAATTTTTCTAAGTTATGAAAAACCCTAATTTTTCCCCAACTTTGCCCCATCTTTTCACCAAGATCCATTTGGATTAAAACAAAAGTCAAAACATGAAATTTGTAGCTTGTTGCATAATCTACAACTTTGATTCACAAAGTTTTCTCATTTGAAGCTTGTATCTCAAGTTACATTTTTTTGAATAAGGGCACTAAACCATTTTTAACTTAGTGAAATTTTAACCTATTTTGACAAGGTTTTCTACCCCACTTCAAGGCCATTTTTCATACCCTTCCACTTGGAATTTCAATTTGCATTTCAAAGATGGATTGTAGTACACATTCCAAGCTTTCCAAAATGTCCAAGAACTTCTCAAACAACCTCATGGTTAGAGAGAATCGAATTTCACAATATAGCAAAAAAACACTTTGTTCATGACCAAGTTCCATATCCATAACTTTGCAAATTTGAACTCAGCATAGTTTGTGCTACTTTACAGGTCCTTAAACCAAATTACACTCCTTAATTTAATGCTTGTTCATTGTACCAAAGTGTTGTTCCATGAGTTCAAGCATTGTACACAAGATTGATCCATTTTTAGATAAAGTAAACTTTCCATTCTTGAAAAGGTTAGCTTTATGTCCAATTGAAAATCAAGAAGGTACAAGCTAAATCCTTTTGGCACAAGATTATGGACAAGTTGCTCTGATCAAGAGAAGATTATGCAGCACATTAGGAGGCCCCCTACTGACCTAAAAACCTCAACTTGCTTTTGTTTGCTTCAAGTTCAAGAAAAGTCCATAACTTATCACAACTCTCTCTTCAGCAGAGGGACACAACAAAAAAAGCTATCAAACACATTCCAAACTACCCAACCAAGCTTTTGCACGAGCCATTTGCCTCTCAAGCACTCTCCATCTCAGAAACACCACAAAACTGCACAAACAGGGGAACCCCTGCAGATTGAGTGCTATCTCTCAATCCCTTCAAGCATTCTTGCCCAAACCTGTTCCTCTACCTTCCTTACAACCTATGCAAGCTAACCATGACCTGAAACCTGACCTGTAACACCTCCAAGCCACTTCACCATTTTTAAATTTCTGTTTTGCAGTTGGAGTTCACTAGCTCGATTCAGGGAGTTTCAAGACAAAGTAGGACTTGGAAAAGCATCCTTACACTTCAAGGAAGCTATACAAGTCATCATTTCACTCTGAAACATCCTCCATTGTAAAGCTTGATTCCAACTGAACAGGTACATTCATGAAGTTCTATCTCCCTTATTAGGCATTGTTAGCTTTAGGTTTGTGAAGAAAACATGTCACAATCATAGCCCTGAACATGCTCATATGATTAGATTTCATTTATATTTCGTGTGCTTAGAGAATTTCATGTCTGAACATTGATGAAAAGTTAGGTCAGAAATTGGGGGAGGAGAAATTCTCCCTCATCTTAGAGAGATAGGTCAAGTTATTTATATGGTTGAAACCGTCTCTTAATGCTCTACACTTTTCATGTTATGAGTTTTACTTGAAAGTCCAGGAATCCAGAGATAAAAAACGCGTGTTTTGCTTGAAGGATGTTGTACAGAGGTTGAAGAAGAAGTGGTATGGGCTGGGCCTGGAATTATTTTCTTTTCACACCCTATTTCCATGTTTACACCCCCTGAGCCCATTTGCTTCATTTTTTACTCTTTTTGACTTTTTCTTTTTTGGTTGACTTCATTTATTTTTCCTCAGCATATTAAAATTTTAAAAATATTTTTTTCATCATTTTTTGTATTTATTGCATATTTATTTGTTTATTTCCTTTGTTTATACATAAATATTATATATATACTATTATAGAATAAATAGGAAAATAGTATAAATACATTTTTTTTATTTTTATTTACCTTCTGAAAATATTTCACATAAAAAATACTCTTTTTATTTATTTTATTAAAATATTAAATAAATATTTGTTTTGTGTATAATACATATTTAAGATTTAATATATATATATATATATATATATATATATATATATATATATATATATATATATATATATATATATATATATATATATATATATATATATATATATATATATATATATATATATATATATATATATATATATATATATATATATATATATATATATATATATATATATATATATATATATATATATATATATATATATATATATATATATATATATATATATATATATATATATGTGTGTGTGTTTATCAATATATTTAAGTTAAAAAATATAAAATACTTGAATTTTTCATTTTATTAATATTTGATACAAAAATACCTTTTTTTATAATATACTTCATTTTATTTTATTTTTATAAATAATAAATAAATATTTGTATCAAAATAGATAATAATACATTTTTTCTTTTAAAATTAGGGTTTTTGCCCTAAATTCAAAATATTCAAAAAAAATAATATATTTTTATTTTCTTTTCTCTTTTACATAAATAATATTTTTTCATACATATACAAAACATTTCTTTTGCATCTTGCATTCTTATTTAATTTTTGTACATTATTTATATTGCAAATATTCAAATCGATGTAATAATTTAGATTTAAATTCTTGTCAATATCCCCATTTGAACATTTGTACCCCCCTTCCCATATTTGGTTTTGTAATAGCTTAGTAATTTAAATTCCGCACTTTATTGCTTTCTAATGATAACATGTTAGAATTATGGTTTGTATGCGAAAAAACGATAAAAAAATAGTTTGACCTAATACAAGATAAACAAGCATGAAAATGGACACACAAATCACACTTGCACCCCCTAGGGTATTCCACTTGTTGCCTTCAAATAATTGGGCCATATTGTATGTTGAACTTCTTTGGGCAAAGCAAACAATTTGAATGATCATAGTCCCTCGATAAAACTTTTCAAAAACAAACAAAAACAAATGATCAAGTCCCTTCAAGAAAATTGCCCAAAGACATTTAACGCCGTTGCAATTATGGTCTAAACGATGACCCGCGCCTGTCCCTTTCACATCCTAACACAAGATTGTCCACCAAATACAATGGTGGAACAAACTTGTTAAAAGGGTTAAAACATAGCAATAGTCTTTTGAGAAATTTAGGAGTGGATAACCTCTTAGTTACTTGAAACAAACTTGCAAAACAAAACACTTGCCTAATTTCAAAATCACACCTCACTATACTTTCAAAATCACTTTCAAAACAACTTTCAAAAACAAATGAAAACCTTTTCAAAAGACATACATCTTTGTATACATCCCCACATGGATCATTACAAAGGTTGCCACCACATTGGCCTCTTTTCAAAACATTTTCAAACTCACACACACACACACACACAAGCACCATTTCAAACAAATTGAAAACAAAAGGCAAGTGATCTAAGCAAGTAACTAAGAGCCCATGGATAACCATGGATAGAAAGGGTGCTAATACCTTCCCTTTCTATAATCTACTCCCCGAACCCAAGAAAACATCTCAAAAGGTTTTTGCTGTGCTTTTTAACCTTTCCTTAGGATAAAATAAAAAGTCGGTGGCGACTCTTGCTAACCGCAACATTTGCGAATACAAACGCAAAACCCAAGTCAGTTCTCCCACCGTATCACAGAACTGGCGACTCTGCTGGGGAAAACTTTAAAAGTGGAGTAACCTTAGGGCTTAGATCACCTTTATTTTCAATTGATTGTCTTGTTTGCTTTTACATTTATGGGCTTTGTATCGGAGTTTTATAGATCCTAACCCGGATCTGGGGAAACCTTTTTTAGGTAGCAACAAGGCTGTGAGGGAACTGTGCGGGGTATACCGACATGGTTGAAGCAGTCTGCTACGTTGATGTGGCACTTTGGTGTGTACCGGTAACCCTTGAGTTCAGTCAAGGAGAGTACGGGGCCGCCGCGTGGTGTCATGAAGCATCAACTGACCTTAGTAACCTTAATTGAAACATCTTGGCCTTTTTAGGGTAGTGAGATAACTGACTTTGGTGCAGTCCGAGGTTGGTTGATACTCGATACTACACTCAATTGAGGATTACTTTCCTGGGATATTTCGGTCGCCAGTTCAGTGGCTAAATCGAAACGATGAACAATGAAAGTAATCCAGTGATATTGGGACCTTTAGAACCCGGTTACTTCTGATAGGACAGGTTGAGCCCACCAAACTTCAAGAGGGTAATACCCAGACCTCATGCAGGCCTAAACTCTAAGGGTTTGTCTTGTGTGACTTGTGTGCCTTACCATGTTTGCCTTTGTGAATATTTGTGGTGTATTTAATCATAACATCATGACATCATACAACATCATGAGCATTGACTAACCATTTCAAGGGTTTCGAATCTTCATCTTTGTTCTTGTTTTATAGGACATGGAAACTGCTCGCAGAAAGACAATTCAGATTAGCCTTGTAAAGATCCCTCCTCAGCTTAAGGAACTTCTGTCCAGGATTCCCGAGGGTTCTTCATTCAGTGAGAGACATGGAAGACTCATCAGCTTGGTTAACACCAACATTGAGGAGGACTTGATAAAGGTCCTGTTCCAATTCTTTGACCCTCTGCATCACTGTTTCACTTTTCCGGATTATCAATTGGTGCCTACATTGGAAGAGTTCTCCCGACTCCTGAAGGTCCCTATCCTTGATCAACTACCCTACAACGGTACGGAAGAGGAGCCCAAGCTTGAAGAGATTGCTAAAGCCTTGCACCTACAGTCATCTGACCTCAAGGGACATTGGGAAGTTAGAAGTGGTATTAAAGGTTTCTTAGCCAGGTTTCTGTTTGAGAAGGCCCAAGAATGTTGGAACTCCCTTGACCTACGAGCTTTTGAAGAAGTTATGGCCCTCCTTGTCTATGGTTTGGTGTTATTCCCTAACCCAGATCAGCTTATTGATGTCAGTGCTGTCCAGATCTTCATGACCAGGAATCCTATACCTACGTTGCTGGGGGACATCCTTCACTCATGTTACACTCGAACCATGAGAAGAAGGGGTGTCCTTATGTGTTGCACTCCTCTCCTGGGAAGGTGGTTTATTTCGCACCTTCCACAATCAGTTTTGAAGAACGAGCGGGGTTTGAGATGGTCACAACGGTTAATGACTCTTACGCATGCAGATATACATTGGTGCCCTAGGTCCAGGGAAGACGTCACTATCATTGATCGTTGCGGGGAGTACCCTAATGTTCCTTTGTTTGGAATCAAAGGAGGTATTACTTACAACCCATGCCTGGCTTGGAGACAGTTCGGTTATGCTCGGAGGGATGGCCCTCATGACATGTTAATTCCTAGCATAGTTTTTGACTTCGACAACGATACTCAAGGACTTCGCCAGAGATTTATCAGAGCTTGGAGGATGCCAAGTAGGATAGACAGCAAGACACTGGGGCACAGGAACTCCATCCCGTTGGAACCTTATCTCAAATGGGCACGAGCCCGCTCCCAGAAGTTAGTGATGCCTTATCCTCATGTGCTCCCTGTGATCAAAGAACCAGTCTTGGAAGGAGAAGTGTCATACACCATTCGACATCCTGACATGCCCACGTCCTGGGAAGAGATGCAGAAGAGCTGGATCCAGCTTAAGGAAGAACGGAATTCTCTTGAGACCAGTCTACATGCTAGTGAAAAGAAAGTCCTGGAGCTCACCCGCCTACTGCACGAGGAAAGGAATCTCAACACCTACATCGCACCAAAGAGGATGCGCAATGTTTTTTTGTCTTGAGGAGTCATTTTGTAATATTTGGCCCATGGGGCATTTATGTACTAACGAATTTCTCCTTATTAATATGATGTGCGTTCCTTTTTGTCTACAACAAATTTTGAATATTCTAAATCCTTGAATGCATTGCATACATACGCATTCCATTGCACCATATGCATAGCAGGTACCCTATTTCACAGGTTGCTTAATCTCCTTCGCTGTTTATTTTGAACAGTCATCATGAATCCAGAATCCTCCAATGAGCAAGCAATCAAGGCCCTCCAGGCCCAAAATGCACAGTTTCAAGAGATGGTCCTAAGCCTAGCCCAAGGTCAGCAAGAGTTGAAGACTCTACTCCTGAAGAAGAAGAAGAAAAAGAGGACTGCATTGTTCAACACCGGACGCAGATTTGGGAACACACTCCATAAAGAAGCTGATCCAACTACTTCTTTTGCTGAGAAAAACAGTCCCCAAGGGGGAGGAGCTCCTAGTCCCGCAGTCTCTGACAACGAGACGGACTATAACGACGAACAATACCCACCTGCTGCTGACAGATACAAACAATTGGAGGACCGCTTGAGCGCCATGGAAATTCAGAATGTGCCGGGACTGGATTTCGGAGATTTGGGGTTATCTTTTGGGGTAGTAATTCCACACAAGTTTAAGGCGCCTGCCTTCGCCAAGTATGATGGGGTCTCCTGCCCAAAGCTGCATCTAAGGTCGTACGTAAGGAAGATCCAACCTTACACGGCGGACAAGAACCTCTGGATTCACTTCTTCCAAGATAGCCTCTCGGGGGCACAGCTTGAATGGTTCTACCAATTGGATGGAGCTAGCATCCGACACTGGGAAGATTTGGCAACCGCATTCTACAGAAAATACCAATACAATTCTGATCTCGCTCCTACGCGTACCCAACTTCAGGGTATGTCTCTAGGAACGGGTGAAGGGTTCAAAGAGTACGCTCAAAAATGGAGAGATTTGGCTGGCAGGGTGCAGCCTCCATTGACTGATCGAGAGCTGGTTGATATGTTTCTAGGGACGTTGTCTGGTTCGTTTTTCAATCATTTGGTTGGTAACTCCTCCGCTGGGTTTACAGATTTGATATTGACAGGAGAAAGAATTGAAGCTGGCATCAGGTCAGGCAAGATACAAAAGGCTGCCTCCACAAGTGCTGAGAAGAGGCCGTTTAAGAAGGAAGCAAGTGCCGTCTATGGTCCTAGAAGACAAGTCAAGCCCGAAAGTCGCCAAGCCGTCAATGCTTTGGTCATCTCCAAACCTGTTGCTGCTCCTCAGCAGTACAATCAACAAAGAAGCGAAAGGCCCAAGAGGCAGTATACCCGACTGAGTATGACCTTATCTCAAATTTTACCCCAACTGTTATCCACCAACCTGGTGACCCTCAAAGAAGCTCCTAAGGTCGTCAACACTGCGTCTCCTAAATATAACCCAAATGCCCGGTGTGCTTATCATTCTGATAGTCCCGGGCACACTACTGATGATTGCTGGGCCTTGAGAAACAAAGTGCAAGATCTGATCGACGCAAAGGAAATTCAGTTTGAAGCGCCGGAGAGACCAAATGTCGTAACTGCTCCTATGCCCCAGCATAGAGTAAATGTCGTTGAGGAAGAAATGTACGCTGTTTCGGTAGATGAAGTTGTTACCCCTCTGAAGACCGTTAAGAAGAACCTACTGTGGGCCGGTTTATTTCCGGGTTGCGGTGAAGGTTGCCTGTTCTGTGCTGTTTCCCTGTCTGGTTGTCCCTTGCTGAGGTTAGGCATCCAAAGCCTAATGGATAGCAAGGAGATTCTGTTTAAGAAGTCTGCTGTTCAGTTGGTTCCGATAAAAGAAATTTCTGTGGTTACCATCTTCAAAAATCCAATCAAAGCTCCCCCGAAAAAGCCTGTTCAAATCATGACTATTGCACCTGTGATTATTACTGTCCCGGGGCATCTCCCCTACCTATCAGATAAAGCTGTCCCCTGGCATTATGGGGCGGACGTGTATGTAAATGGAATCAAACAAAAATTCGACGCTGGCGCCAGTATCTGCGATATCACTGGTCCAGCCAAGGTCACCCGCAGTGGCAGGCTCTTCTCGCCTGATATTGCGCCGCCCGCTATTCGAAAACCCCTCCTTATAAAACCTACAAGTTTACCTGTTCCTGTTGCTGACCAAATTGTTTCCCCTGCTGCCGAGTCATCAAATGCTCGGGGCAAAGGGATTGAAGAAGAGCCTGCCCGGATGGAGGCACCAATACCCATAAATGCTGAGGCCTCCCGACAAGAAATGGAGGAGATTCTGAAAATAATAAAGAAAAGTGATTTCAATGTTGTCGAACAGCTGGGGCATACGCCCTCCAAGATCTCCCTGCTCTCCTTATTACTATGCTCCGAGGCCCATGCTAAGGCCTTGATCTCATTTCTCAAGACGGCCCATGTGCCGCAAGAGACGTCTGCAGTCCAGTTCACCGATTGCATAGCAAATCTGACAGCAGACAACGGCTTGGGTTTCTCAGATGCTGACCTGACTGCGAAGGGAAGAGACCACAATGATGCCCTGCATGTCTCTATCGAATGCAGGGGCACTACTCTGGCGCATGTATTGGTGGATACTGGTTCTTCTTTGAATGTTCTACCGAAAAAGGCTTTAGACCGTCTGGATTATGAAGGCCTGGAATTGAAGCCCAGCAATATCATCGTCAGGGCCTTTGACGGTTCTAAAAGGATGGTTCATGGAGAGGTTGACATCCCTATTCGTGTGGGCTCTCAAGTGTTTGACTCTACTTTTTATATGATGGATATACGTCCATCGTACTCTTGTCTACTGGGTCGACCTTGGATCCATAAAGCTGGGGCAGTGACCTCTACCTTGCACCAGAAGCTGAAGTATTCCGTCAGGGGAAAGATTGTCACTGTGCAAGGAGAAGAGGAGTATATGGTGAGCCATTTGAATTCCTTCAGATACATTGAGATGGACGGGGAGTTTATTGAAACCCCCTTTCAACATTTTGAGGAGGTGCATCCAATTTCAGCAGCTGCAGAGACAACAATGGAAGAGAATGATTCCTTGAAGATGGCTTCCCTAAGGGACGCCCGGGCTGTGGTTCAGAAAGGCAATTGTGCACACTAGGGTCAGCTTCCTGACTTCACTCAGAAGAATGACAAGTTTGGGCTAGGCTTTACTGCAGAGGCTCAGAGGGCTGTGCGTAAAGAGAAGATCGGAAAGGCTCCGGTGTTTATTTCCAGCTCAAGGGTGAATGCTATCGAGGAGGATGTGGAGGAAGCAGAGTTTGACAGTTGGATCTTTCCGACTACCAGCAACGGACCAAGCAACTGGACGACAAAGGATTTTACCCCTATCACATTTGTCACGCAGTAATTAATTTCTTTTGATTTCCAATTTGTAACAAACAATATGTTAAAACTTTGTTGGCTCGGTGTCCTACCCGGGGCATCGTAGCTCCATTTTGTGAGGGCTTTTTGTATGACATTTTCATATATCATCAATCAAAACATTGGACGTTTGTTGCATTTCAAATCTTGTGCTCTTTTCCTTTCTGTGTTATATATATTGCAAAACAGCTATATTTACACACACTCACTTATACAGGTTTCAATCCACTCTGGATCTCACTGGTAACAGCTCTACTACCGCCAGTTATGACTTCGAGAATCCGATCAACTTGGCCGAAGACGAAGGTGAAGATGATTGCGAAGTGCCTGGTGAACTCGCAAGACTGCTACTCCAGGAAGAAAGAGCTATTCAGCCACATGAAGAGCCGGTGGAGACAATTAACTTGGGTACTGAGACAGATAGGAAAGAGGTCAAGATTGGTGCCAATCTAGAGCTCAGTGTGAAGCAACGATTGATCCAGATGCTACAAGACTACATGGAGATTTTTGCTTGGTCCTATGAAGATATGCCTGGTTTGGATGCCGACATTGTAGTTCACCACCTGCCAACCAAGGAAGATTGCCCTCCGGTAAAGCAAAAAGTCCGACGGATGCGTCCAGAGATGTCTGAGAAGATCAAGGCCGTGGTTATGAAACAGTTTGATGCCGGTTTCCTTGCAGTGACTTCTTACCCTCAGTGGGTTGCCAATGTGGTACCAGTGCCAAAGAAAGACGGTAAAGTCAGAATGTGCGTCGACTACAGGGACTTAAATAGGGCTAGCCCCAAGGATGACTTCCCCCTACCTCACATTGATGTCCTTGTTGACAATACAGCTCAACACAAGGTGTTCTCCTTCATGGATGGTTTTTCGGGGTATAATCAGATCAAGATGGCTCCAGAGGATATGGAGAAGACTACATTTGTGACTCAGTGGGGCACCTTCTGTTATAAGGTCATGCCATTCGGATTGAAAAATGTTGGGGCAACCTATCAACGTGCCATGGTTGCTTTATTTCATGATATGATCCATCATGAGATTGAGGTATACGTTGATGACATGATTGCAAGGTCTCAAACTGAGGAGGAGCACCTTGACCATCTGAGGAAGCTGTTTGACCGACTCAAGTTGTACAAGCTGAGATTGAATCCCAACAAATGCACCTTTGGGGTGAGGTCCGGAAAATTGCTAGGTTTCATTGTAAGTGATAAAGGTATTCAGGTGGACCCTGCCAAGGTAAAAGCCATACAAGAGATGCCGACTCCAAAAACAGAGAAAGAAGTCAGAGGTTTCCTAGGACGACTAAATTACATTGCCCGATTCATCTCACATCTAACTGCTACTTGTGAGCCAATCTTCAAATTACTGAAGAAAGATCAAGTAGTACGCTGGAACGATGAATGTCAGGCTGCCTTCGAAAGGATAAAGGAATATCTCTAAGAGCCACCCATTCTTATGCCACCGGTGGAAGGAAGACCTCTGATACTATACTTGACAGTACTTGACAATTCAATGGGGTGTGTGCTGGGGCAGCATGACGAGTCTGGCCGAAAAGAGCACGCTATTTATTACTTGAGCAAAAAGTTTACCGACTGTGAGTCTCGTTACTCACTGCTTGAGAAAACTTGTTGCGCTCTTGTATGGGCTGCTCGCCGGCTGAGACAGTATATGCTGACTCACACTACTTTATTGATTTCAAAGATGGATCCCATCAAGTACATATTTGAAAAGCCCGCTCTGTCTGGAAGAATAGCGAGATGGCAAATGATCTTGACAGAATATGACATCCAGTATACAACTCAGAAAGCAATTAAGGGAAGTGTACTGGCAGATCATTTGGCACACCAACCTGTGGACGATTACCAATCATTGAACTTTGATTTTCCGGACGAAGACATCATGGTGGTAACTGACTGTGAAGTACCTGGACCGGATGAAGGACCTGAGGAAGGATCCCGATGGTCTATGCATTTTGATGGAGCCTCCAATGCTTTGGGTAACGGCGTCGGCGCTGTAATCATATCTCCCAAGGGAACTCATACTCCCCTCACCGCCCGGTTATGTTTCAGCTGCACCAACAATATGGCAGAATATGAGGCATGTATCATGGGTTTACAAGCTGCAATCGACTTAAGGATCAAATTTCTAAGTGTTTTCGGAGATTCCGCTCTCGTGATCAATCAGATCAAAGGCGAGTGGGATACGAAACACCCGAATCTTATTCCTTACAAGGAGTATGTGTCGACCTTGCTTCCCCACTTTGAAGAGATAACTTTTGAGCACTTCCCTAGAGAGGAGAATCAGCTAGCGGACGCCCTGGCTACGATGTCTTCAATGTTCAAAGTTAAATGGGACAATGAGGCTCCCCGAATCATTATCTGGAAGTTGGATGAACCGGCGTACTGCTGTAAGCTGGAGGCTGAGAAGGTGATTGAAAAACCCTGGTATCATGAGGTGAAGAGGTACTTGGAAGCTCAGGAATACCCTGAAGGTGCATCTGTCAATGATAAGAAGTTCATGAGGAGGTTTGCTGCAAAATTCTTCCTCAGCAACGGCATTCTCTACAAACGGAATCATGATTCGACTCTGCTACGTTGTGTGGATAAGGCAGAAGCAGAGAAAATCATGATAGAACTGCATGAAGGTACGTTTGGAACACATTCCAGTGGACACACCATGGCTAAGAAAATCCTTCGGGCAGGATATTTCTGGTCCACAATGGAAGCCGATTGTTACCAACACTCCCGAACTTGTCATAAATGCCAGATCTATGCTGACAAGGTGCATATCCCTCCGGTTCCTTTGAATGTCCTGACGGCGCCTTGGCCTTTTGCAATGTGGGGCATCGATATGATCGGTGAGATCCGACCAACGGCATCCAATGGGCATCGCTTCATCTTGGTGGCAATCGATTACTTCACGAAATGGGTTGAGGCAGCTTCCTACGCCACGGTAACCAAGAGCGTCGTGGCACGTTTCATCCGGCATAATCTGATCTGTCGGTACGGCGTCCCGGAAAGAATCATTACGGACAATGGTACCAATCTCAATAACAAAATGATCACTGAACTCTGTGAACAATTCAAGATACAGCACCACAATTCTTCTCCCTACCGGCCGAAGATGAATGGGGCTATAGAGGCAGCCAATAAGAATATCAAGAAAATTGTGTAGAAGATGACAGTGACCTATAAAGATTGGCACGAGATGTTACCGTTCGCTCTTCATGGGTACCGCACCTCAGCAAGGACGTCAACCGGGGCAACTCCCTTCTCTTTGGTCTATGGCATGGAGGCAGTCTTGCCGATTGAAGTCCAGATACCCTCTCTCCGGATAATGAAGGATGCAGACTTGAATGAAGATGATTGGATCCAGACTCGACTTGATCAATTAAATCTGATTGACGAAAAGAGGCTCACTGCTATCTGTCATGGTCAAACGTATCAGAAACGGATGATCAGGGCATTTAACAAGAAAGTCAGACCGCAAGAGTATCAAGTTGGGGACCTGGTAATCAAACGCATCATCCTTCCTCAAAGTGATCCCCGGGGCAAATGGACCCCTACTTACGAAGGGCCATTTGTGGTTAAACGTGTGTTCTCAGGAGGAGCCATGATCCTAACCACCATGGATGGTGACGACCTTCCTCACCCCGCCAACGCAGACATAGTGAAAAAATACTACGCATAAATAAAGGACTCGTTAGGTTGACATGCCTAGGCAAAAATAAGGGCTTCCCGGCGAACCAAAAGGGTTCGGGCAAAAATAAGGGATGAAATAAATAAAAATCTGTACACCCGGCAAGTCGAAAACCTGAAAGGGCGGCTTGGGCAAAAATGGGTATCCCGGTGGACTGAAAACCCGAAAGGGCGGTCCAGGCAAAAGTTAGGGATAAAAGCGTAACACTATGTCTCATTGGATCACTTCGCATCCAGAATTCGGCATCAACTATCTGGCTCCAGATTTCGGCATTGACCAATCAGCTTCATCTTCAACTAGGCAACAAAGCGATGAGACGTTCGGAGATATAAAGGCGATAGCAGAGTTGGAACCCAGTGGGATTGTTCACATAGCTGTTTTGTTTCCTTTTTCAAATTGTAAACTCTATGTTATTTGGCGGCGTCCTCTTACTAGGATGGCAGCCTCTTGTACAAAAACGCCTATTCACAGGCAAAGTTCAAATCAATACAAATTCACCTGTCCATACAAATTACCATTGTTTTCCTTTTTCTGTTTTGTCTTGCGAAGAACGTCCAATGTTCATTTTTGATATATGCATTTGACATTAAATTGTTGATTCATAAATATCTGCATATGAAACAAGAGATTTATTACAGGTGACATCAGAGACAGGGGCAATTGAAGTTGTCTAATGCAGTCTGGTTGTTTTGTCCGCCAAGGCACCAAGGTAGGTTCAACTGAAGAATGCGGCCGAATCATCTCAACTCCCCGCAGAGTAAAACAAGATTCAGCAATACTTTCCTCAAGCAGAGTTGACTCCCCGTCAATCCTGAAAAATTCACAACATTCCCCGGCAGGTCTTAAAGCTCATCCCCAGTAGATTCTGGAAGCTTATCCCCTGCAGAGTACGGACGTCTCTCCCGAGTTTTATTTAGATTTATTTCCTCACAAGGACTTATAACTGGGTTATCCTCAGCTAAAAACCACGGAAGATCGCCTTCGGCAAGGTTCTTTCAATCCCCGACAGGAGTCTATCTTTAGTATTCCCCAGCGGAGTTTTATCTTTGGTGTTCCCCAGCGGAGTTTATCATCATTATCCTCAGCGGAATCCATCATTAAAGTCCTCAACAGGCCTCTCATCAGAGCTTCGGCCAAGTACCTCTTCCACGGAGCAGCTCCCCGACCGTTCGTCAAGGATTTATTTTCCTAAAGACGAAATTACATTCATGAACATTTCACATTTTCATACATCTTGCTTACATATATGATGAAGTGCATACAACAGCATCTCATGTTGAACATCATGACATCGTGCATATCATACATCATGACGTTGCATACAACTTATGTTTTTTGCCTTTTCAGGAAAAGACAATCCCAAAAACAACTACCTTCAACTACAACATCTCCAGATTCGATTCCTGTATCTAGCCAGGGCACGTCTGAAGAGTTCGAAGATTCGATTCCTGTATCCAGCCAGGGCACATCTATCAACTACAACATCTCCAGATTCGATTCCTGTATCTAGCCAGGGCATATTTGTTGACCACGTTTCCAGACTCGATTCCTGTATCTAGCCAGGGCACGTCTGAAGAGTTCGAAGATTCGATTCCTGTATCCAGCCAGGGCACATCTTTTAACGACTATTTCCAGATTCGATTCCTGTATCCAGCCAGGGCACATCTGTGAGCAACCGATTATAGATTTGACACCTGTATCTAGCCAGGGCATATCTGCATAAGGAGACTGAAGATCAAACACCTGTAACAAGCCAGGAAAAACATCCGTCTTTCTCGAATACACAATTTCTCGCTAAGGAATCTCTTATGCGATCGACACTTCCAAATGGCATCTATAAGCCCATTCCCGACAAAGTTCTGTCACATCTCCAGATGGCATCTATAAGCCCATCTCCCTATCCGCCACCTCTCCAAATGGCATCTGTAAGCCCATTCCTGACATCACATTGCTGATACCTCAACATGCGAGTGCAAATTTCCGGGCACTCTAGTGTCCAATCTCCTTTTACCCTCGAGTCACGAAAGGCAAACTTGCCAATCTAACTCTTCAGGTTCAAGAAGATTGAACAGGGGCAACTGTTGTACCCCAAAATTTGCCCTCCCATTTCCTCAACATTTTCTCATCACAAGACCCTTGAAGATCAAGATCCAATTAGGGTTTCCTCTGCTCAAGACTTCTCCTTGCACTGTGGACTCAAATTAGGGTTTGTGTTTGCCCAAGGATGTTTTGATCTAAAATGCCAAGATGACTTTCATGCTTCATATTGGACTCCCAAGTTTACCTATGCCAAGTTTCAAGTCTTGATTCCAAGTTTTGCCCAGTCAATTGGACAGTTGACCTAGAAATCAGCTGTATTGGGGAAAAAGTCAACTGTGGCCAATTGACAGTCAAACCTCATGAAATTTGATCCACATCAACATTATGAACTCACATGAACCATTTGATCAAGTTTGGATCACAATTCCATAAGAAATTTGATCAGATCATCAAAAGGGCAAAATGGTCATTTTTAGGGTTTTGACTGCACAAGGGTAATTTTTGACTGTTTGACCTAGCCAATGGCAAACCAAGTTCACATAGGGACTCAAGGACCCAATGAAATGGTCTTGAGACATTCATCAAGCTCAAAAGATCCCAAGTACACAAGGTTGACAGTTGAATTTCCCAGTCAATTGATCAATTTTGACTGTATACTGAAAAGTCAAACTTTGACTTTTTGGTCAAAATCAAAAGTCAAGATTCATTTTTCATCAAAAACTTGCCAAATCATGAAACTTGTTCACCAAGAAATCACAAAATGCAAATTAGGGTTTGAAAATGGAATTTTTCATAACTTAGAATTTTTCTAAGTTATGAAAAACCCTAATTTTTTCCCAACTTTGCCCCATCTTTTCACCAAGATCCATTTGGATTAAAACAAAAGTCAAAACATGAAAGTTGTAGCTTGTTGCATAATCTACAACTTTGATTCACAAAGTTTTCTCATTTGAAGCTTGTATCTCAAGTTACATTTTTTTGAATAAGGGCACTAAACCATTTTTAACTTAGTGAAATTTTAACCTATTTTGACAAGGTTTTCTACCCCACTTCAAGGCCATTTTTCATACCCTTCCACTTGGAATTTCAATTTGCATTTCAAAGATGGATTGTAGTACACATTCCAAGCTTTCCAAAATGTCCAAGAAATTCTCAAACAACCTCATGGTTAGAGAGAATCGAATTTCACAATATAGCAAAAAAAACACTTTGTTCATGACCAAGTTCCATATCCATAACTTTGCAAATTTGAACTCAGCATAGTTTGTGCTACTTTACAGGTCCTTAAACCAAATTACACTCCTTAATTTAATGCTTGTTCATTGTACCAAAGTGTTGTTCCATGAGTTCAAGCATTGTACACAAGATTGATCTATTTTTAGATAAAGTAAACTTTCCATTCTTGAAAAGGTTAGCTTTATGTCCAATTGAAAATCAAGAAGGTACAAGCTAAATCCTTTTGGCACAAGATTATGGACAAGTTGCTCTGATCAAGAGAAGATTATGCAGCACATTAGAAGGCCCCCTACTGACCTAAAAACCTCAACTTGCTTTTGTTTGCTTCAAGTTCAAGAAAAGTCCATAACTTATCACAACTCTCTCTTCAGCAGAGGGACACAACAAAAAAAGCTATCAAACACATTGCAAACTACCCAACCAAGCTTTTGCACGAGCCATTTGCCTCTCAAGCACTCTCCATCTCAGAAACACCACAAAACTGCACAAACAGGGGAACCCCTGCAGATTGAGTGCTATCTCTCAATCCCTTCAAGCATTCTTGCCCAAACCTGTTCCTCTACCTTCCTTACAACCTATGCAAGCTAACCATGACCTGAAACCTGACCTGTAACACCTCCAAGCCACTTCACCATTTTTAAATTTCTGTTTTACAGTTGGAGTTCACTAGCTCGATTCAGGGAGTTTCAAGACAAAGTAGGACTTGGAAAAGCATCCTTACACTTCAAGGAAGCTATACAAGTCATCATTTCACTCTGAAACATCCTCCATTGTAAAGCTCGATTCCAACTGAACAGGTACATTCATGAAGTTCTATCTCCCTTATTAGGCATTGTTAGCTTTAGGTTTGTGAAGAAAACATGTCACAATCATAGCCCTGAACATGCTCATATGATTAGATTTCATTTATATTTCGTGTGCTTAGAGAATTTCATGTCTGAACATTGATGAAAAGTTAGGTCAGAAATTGGGGGAGGAGAAATTCTCCCTCATCTTAGAGAGATAGGTCAAGTTATTTATATGGTTGAAACCGTCTCTTAATGCTCTACACTTTTCATGTTATGAGTTTTACTTGAAAGTCCAGGAATCCAGAGATAAAAAACGCGTGTTTTGCTTGAAGGATGTTGTACAGAGGTTGAAGAAGAAGTGGTTTGGGCTGGGCTGGGCCTGGAATTATTTTCTTTTCACACCCTATTTCCATGTTTACACCCCCTGAGCCCATTTGCTTCAATTTTGACTCTTTTTGACTTTTTCTTTTTTGGTTGACTTCATTTATTTTTCCTCAGCATATTAAAATTTTAAAAATATTTTTTTCATCATTTTTTGTATTTATTGCATATTTATTTGTTTATTTCCTTTGTTTATACATAAATATTATATATATACTATTATTAGAATAAATAGGAAAATAGTATAAATACATTTTTTTTATTTTTATTTACCTTCTGAAAATATTTCACATAAAAAATACTCTTTTTATTTATTTTATTAAAATATTAAATAAATATTTGTTTTGTGTATAATACATATTTAAGATTTAATATATATATATATATTGATAAACATATATATATATATATATATATATATATATATATATATATATATATATATATATATATATATATATATATATATATATATATATATATATATATATATATATATATATATATATATATATATATATATATATATATATATATATATATATATATATATGTGTTTATCAATATATTTAAGTTAAAAAATATAAAATACTTGAATTTTTCATTTTATTAATATTTGATACAAAAATACCTTTTTTTATAATATACTTCATTTTATTTTATTTTTATAAATAATAAATAAATATTTGTATTAAAATAGATAATAATACATTTTTTCTTTTAAAATTAGGGTTTTTGCCCTAAATTCAAAATATTCAAAAAAAATAATATATTTTTATTTTCTTTTCTCTTTTACATAAATAATATTTTTTCATACATATACAAACCATTTCTTTTGCATCTTGCATTCTTATTTAATTTTTGTACATTATTTATATTGCAAATATTCAAATCGATGTAATAATTTAGATTTAAATTCTTGTCAATATCCTCATTTGAACATTTGTACCCCCCTTCCCATATTTGGTTTTGTAATAGCTTAGTAATTTAAATTCCGCACTTTATTGCTTTCTAATGATAACATGTTAGAATTAGGGTTTGTATGCGAAAAAACGATAAAAAAATAGTTTGACCTAATACAAGATAAACAAGCATGAAAATGGACACACAAATCACACTTGCACCCCCTAGGGTATTCCACTTGTTGCCTTCAAATAATTGGGCCATATTGTATGTTGAACTTCTTTGGGCAAAGCAAACAATTTGAATGATCATAGTCCCTCGATAAAACTTTTCAAAAACAAACAAAAACAAATGATCAAGTCCCTTCAAGAAAATTGCCCAAAGACATTTAACGCCGTTGCAATTATGGTCTAAACGATGACCCGCGCCTGTCCCTTTCACATCCTAACACAAGATTGTCCACCAAATACAATGGTGGAACAAACTTGTTAAAAGGGTTAAAACATAGCAATAGTCTTTTGAGAAATTTAGGAGTGGATAACCTCTTAGTTACTTGAAACAAACTTGCAAAACAAAACACTTGCCTAATTTCAAAATCACACCTCACTATACTTTCAAAATCACTTTCAAAACAACTTTCAAAAACAAATGAAAACCTTTTCAAAAGACATACATCTTTGTATACATCCCCACATGGATCATTACAAAGGTTGCCACCACATTGGCCTCTTTTCAAAACATTTTCAAACTCACACACACACACACAAGCACCATTTCAAACAAATTGAAAACAAAAGGCAAGTGATCTAAGCAAGTAACTAAGAGCCCATGGATAACCATGGATAGAAAGGGTGCTAATACCTTCCCTTTCTATAATCTACTCCCCGAACCCAAGAAAACATCTCAAAAGGTTTTTGCTGTGCTTTTTAACCTTTCCTTAGGATAAAATAAAAAGTCGGTGGCGACTCTTGCTAACCGCAACATTTGCGAATACAAACGCAAAACCCAAGTCAGTTCTCCCACCGTATCACACCCAGATTATGGCGTCAGTCGAGACTATCACCAACACTAAACCTCCTTTGAAGATGGCTTCTTTCAAGGACGCCAGAGCAGTAGTTGAAGAAGGTGGGTGTACCATTTGGGGTCAGCTCCCTGATTTTCCTCATAAAATTGACAAATTTGGTTTGGGCTTTACTTCAGGAGCTCAAAGGGTTGTTCAACGCGCTAGGGCTAGAGGACCTCCCTTACGCATCATCAATCGTGGGGTCAATGCTATTGAAGACAGTGAAGAAGATTCTGATATTGACAGTTGGATCTACCCGACGACCAACGGTGGACCGAGTAACTGGATGGCCAAATATTTTATACCAATTTCTTTTATTCAGCAGTAATTGTCTTACTTGTTTTTCGGATTTGTAATAAACAATTTAAACTCAATGGCCTTGTGTCTTACCCGAGGCACAATGGTTCTATTTGTGAGGGTTATTATATGTCATTCCCATATGTCATCAATAAAACATTGGACGTTTCTTGCATACAAATTTTGCGCTCTCTGTTTTTCTTTTATGCTTTTCACTTTATCAATACAATTATGCTCTTACACACACTCACGTATCAAATTGCATATCCATATCCACTCTGGATCCCATTAATAACAGTTATGCTATTTCCAGTTATGAATTTGAAAATACGATCAACCAAGCCGAGGACGAAGGTGAGGACGATGATGAGGTACCTGGAGAACTTGCTAGACTGCTACAGTAGGAAGAAAGGGCAATACAGCCTCACGAAGAGCCGGTTTAGACGATAAACTTGGGCACAGAAGTGGATAGAAAAGAAGTCAAGATTAGTGCAAATCGGGAGAATAATGTCAAACAACGGTTGATACAAATGTTGCACAACAAGATCTTCGCCTTGTCATATGAAGACATGCCTAGTTTAGACACTGATATTGTGGTATATCATCTGCCGACTAAAGAAGATTGTCCTCCAGTTAAGAACAAAGTATGTCGTATGCACCCTGAAATGTCAGAGAAAATTAAAGCAGAGGTTATGAAACAGTTCAACGTTGGGTTCTTAGCTGTCACCTCCTATCCGCATTGGGTTGCTAACATCGTCCCGGTACCTAAGAAGGACGGTAAGGTACAAATGTGTGTGGACTACAAAGACCTGAACAGGGTAAGCCCCAAGGATGACTTCCCGCTCCCCCACATTGATGTTCTGGTTGACAACACCGCACAACACAAGATATTCTCCTTCATGGATGGTTTCTCTAGCTACAACCAGATCAAGATGGCTCCTGAAGACATGGAGAAGACAACCTTCGTCACACAGTGGGGCAACTTCTGCTACAAGGTGATGCCTTTTGGGTTGAAGAATGCTGGGACAACTTATCAGCGAGCCATGGTCGCCTTGTTCTACGATATGATTCACCATTAGATCGAGGATTATGTTGATGACATGATAGCCAGGTCTTAAACCAAAGAGGAACACCTTGATCATCTACAAAAGTTATTCGACAGATTAAAGACATACAAGCTGAGGTTGAATCCGAACAAGTTCACCTTCGGGGTAAGGTCTGGTAAGCTTCTAGGTTTCATCGCCAGTGACAAAGGTATTCAGGTAGACCCTGCGAAGGTAAAATCCATACAGGAGATGTCGGCTCCCCGTACCGAGAAAGAAGTTAGAGGGTTCTTGGGACGCTTGAATTATATCACCAGGTTCATTTCACATATGACTGCTACTTGTGAGCATATCTTCAAGCTCCTGAAGAAAGTACAAGTGGTAAAGTGGAATGACGAATTCCAGACTACTTTCGAAAGAATCAAGGAGTACGTTCAAGAACCACCAATTTTGATGCCTCCGGTTGAAGGAAGACCTTTGATACTATACTTAACAGTACTAGACAATTCAATGGGGTGTGTGATGTGGCAGCATAACGAGTCTGGTTGAAAAGAGCACACAATATACTACCTTAGCAAAAAGTTTACCGACTGTGAGACAAGATACTCATTGCTCGAGAAAACTTGATGCGCTTTGGCATGGGCTGCTTGCCGACTAAGAGAGTATATGATGATCCACACTACTCTGTTGATATCTAAGATGGATCCAATCAAGTACATATTCGAGAAGCCCGCACTCTCCGGAAGAATAGCGAGATGGCAGATGATCTTAACCAAATACAATATCTAATATACAACCCAGAAAGCAATCAAGGGAAGTGTATTAGCTGATCATTTGGCACATCAGGCCATGGATGACTACCAGTCCATGAATTTTGAGTTCCCGAACGAGAATATTATGCTAGTGACTTACTATGAAGAACCTGGACCGGATGAAGGACCTGAAGAAGGATCCCGATGGACCATGGTTTTTGACAGAGCTTCAAACGCACTCGGTAATGGCATTGGCGCCGTAATCATACCTCCTGAGGGCTGTCATACTCATTTCACGGCCTGACCATATTTCAACTGTACTAACAACATGGCTGAGTATGAAGCCTGTATCATGGGTCTCAAAGCTGCTATCGACCTCAGGATCAATTTCTTAAATGTCTTCGGGGATTCAGCCTTGGTGATAAGTCAGATCAAAGGAGAATGGGATATGAAGCATCCGAACCTCATCCCGTATAAAGAGCACGTACTGACATTGCTTCCACATTTTGAGGAGGTAACCTTTGAACATTTCCCATGAGAGGAGAATCAGTTAGCAGACGCGCTAGCTACCATGTCTTTTATGTTCAAGGTCAGGTGAGACAACGAAGCTCCCTGAATCACCATTGAGAGATTGGATGAACCAGCGCAATGCTGTGAGATTGATGCTGAAGAGGTAGCAGACAAACCCTGGTTTCATGAAGTAAAGAGGTACCTAGAGACTCAAGAGTATCCCGAGGGGGCATCTGTCAATGATAAGAAGTTTCTGAGAAGGTTCACCGTGAAATTCTTCCTCAGTAATGGAATCCTCTACAAGCGCAACCACGACTCTACCTTACTGCGGTGTGTAGACAAGAGCGAAGCAGAGAGGATTATGATAGATATACATGAAGGTACCTTCGGAACCCATTCAAGTGGACATACCATGGCTAAAAAGATCCTACGGGCGGGATACTACTGGTCCAATATGGAAGCAAATTGTTATCAACACTCTCGAACTTGTCATAAGTGCCAAATCTATGCTGATAAGGTGCATGTGCCTCTGGTTCCTTTGAATGTATTGACAGCTCCTTGGCCCTTTGCAATGTGGGGCATTAACATGATCAGAGAAATCATACCTACCGCTTCCAATGGGCATCGCTTCATCCTGGTAGCCATCGATTGCTTCACAAAATGGGTTGAGGCTACCTCCTTTGCTACCGTTACCAAGAATGTTGTGGTGCAGTTTATCAGGCATAACCTGATCTGTCGGTATGGTATGCCAGAGAGAATTATCACTGACAATGGTACGAATCTCAACAACACAATGATCACCGAACTCTAAGCAATTCAAGATACATTATCATAACTCTTCTCCCTACCGGCCGAAGATGAATGGCGCTGTTGAAGTGGCTAACAAGAACATCAAAAAGATTATACAGAAGATGACGGGGACATACAAAGACTGGCATGAGATGTTACCATTTTCTCTTCATGGGTACCGCACCTCGGCACGGACATCGACAGGGGTAACACCCTACTCTCTCGTATATGGCATGAAGGAAGTCCTACCCATTGAGGTCCAGATTCCTTCTTTAAGGATTATGAAAGATGCAAGTTTGAATGAAGATGACTGGATCTAGACTCGACTTGATCAACTGAATCTGATCGATGAGAAAAGACTTACTGCTGTCTGCCATGGTCAAATGTATCAAAAACAAATGATCAAGGCTTTCAACAAAAAAAAGTCAGACGCCAAGAGTATCAATTCAGGGATCTAATAATCAAGCGCATCATATTGCCGCAAGGTGATCCCAGGGATAAATGGACTCCCACATACAAAGGGCTATTTGTGATCAAAAACATTTTCTCAGGGGGAGCCATGATTCTAACCACCATGGACAGTGACGACCTTCCTCACCCTGTCAATGCGGACATAGTGAAAAGATACTACGCATAATTAAAGACCCACTAGGTTGACTGGCCTAGGCAAAAATAAGGGCTTCCCGGTGAACCAAAAGGTTTCAGGCAAAAATAAGGGATGAAAATGAAAAAATCAATACACCCGACAAGTCGAAAACCTGAAAAGACGGCTTGGGCAAAAAGGGGTATCCCGATGGGCTGAAAACCCGAAGGGGAAGTCCAGGCAAAAGTTAGGGATATAAAGTGTATCACTATGTCCCATTGGATCACCTTGCGATCATACCTCTGTATTAACTATCAAGCTCAAACGGCACCAATCAATCTAATCAGCTTCGAACAAGCAACAAAGTGATGAGACGCTCGAAGACATAGCAGCAATAGCAGAATTGAAACTCAATGGGATTGTTGTACATAGCTGTTTTCCTTTTGTTATACACAATATTGTATAGCTTCCATTTTTACGGCGACATTCTCTTACTAGAACGCCAGCTTCCTTGTACAAAAACGCATGTTATAGGCCGACTTCAGAAATTAATACAAGTCATTTTTTACATAACCATTTGTTTTCCTTTTTTATTTTGTTTGGGAAAAACGTCCAGTGATTTATTCTTGACATATGCATTTGAATATGATTGTTGTTCACAAATATTTTTATAAGAAACAGAAATACAATTGCTCGTAACTTAAGAAACAGGGGAAAAAACTAAAAAAAATGACAAACCCGACAGTTACTTTGTCCAGCAGGTGCCGGGGCAGAGACAACTTTGAAACAAAGTCATCAGTACATACAACCTTGTGACATCTATACTCCCCACATAGTAAATGTAATCAAAGCATTGATATCAGCTTCCCCAAAATAGGAAGTACTCTCCCCAGCTAGGTTCCTTCAGAAATCTGACATCTATATTCCCCAGCCGAATTTCATAATCACAAGCGGGTCATAAAGTTTTCTCTCGATCAGATTTTATTTCTGAGTACAAAAGCTCAATCCCTAATAGAGTTATTTCCCCGCAGAGTTATTCTCAAGCAGAGTATCTCCCCCGGTAGAATATCCGCAAACAAGGATCAAATCTCCAGCATAGTTATCTCCGTTCACCATCCCCAATGGAAGTAGTAGAACCACAGTTCTCTATAATAGTCAGGAATGTTATACTCTACAGCAGCAGTCAAGGATTTATTTTCCCATACTCGGATATGTCACAATAGCATCTCATGTACATACATCATGACATGCGCATATATATCGCATACAGCTTAATCTCATTTATTTTGAGAACATCATCCCACAATATATTTCATGCATCGCATATAATTAACCTTGTTATCTTTTTAGGAAAGGCAATTATCACCAATAATCCCAGCAGCTGTACACATCACATCTACAGACAATTAATGGAAAATCAGTTCCCGAAACCAAATGGGTCAACTAATCTATATGATCAAATGAACTAACCCTACGACCAAAGTTCCTTCTCATAGCCTTACTATCCAAAATTTCACCTTGAAGTAACCCTACTATCCAGGTTCCTTCCCATAAGCCCTACTATCCAGGCTTTCATCTTGAAGTAACCCTACTATCCAGGTTCCTTCCTATAAGCCCTACTATCCAGGCTTTTATCTTGAAGTAACCCTACTATCCAGGTTCCTTCCCATAAGCCCTACTATCCAGGCTTTCATCTTGAAGTAACCCTACTATCCAAGTTCCTTCCCATAAGCCCTACTATCCAGGCTTTCATCTTGAAGTAACCCTACTATCTAGGTTCCTTCCCATAAGCCCTACTATCCAAGCTTTCATCTTGAAGTAACCCTACTATCCAGGTTCCTTCCCATAAGCCCTACTATCCAGGCTTTCATCTTGAAGTAACCTACTATCCAGGTTCCTTCCCATAAGCCCTACTATCCAGGCTTTCATCTTGAAGTAACCCTACTATCCAGGTTCCTTCCCATAAGCCCTATTATCCATGCTTTCATCTTGAAGTAACCCTACTATCCAGGTTCCTTCCCATAAGCCCTAATATCCAAGCTTTCATCTTGAAGTAACCCTACTATCCAGGTTCCTGCCCATAAGCTCGACTATCTGGGCTTTCATCTTGAAGTAATCGTACTATCCAGGTTCCTTCTTATAGCCCTATTATTCAGGCTTTCATTTCGAAGTAACCCTACGACCCAGGTTCCTTCTCATAGCCCTACTATCTAGGCTTTCATCTCGAAGTAACCCTACGACCCAGGTTCCTTCTCACAGCCCTAATATCCATGCTTTCATTTCGAAGTAACCCTACAACCCAGGTTCCTTATTATAGCCCTGCTATCCAAGCTTTCATTTAGAAGTAACCCTACTATCCAGGTTCCTTCTCTCTTATCTCCAGACAACAGTTTACAACACTGTAAGACCCGGACCCAACCAGTTACGGTCGATTTCACATTTCCCCAATAAGTCGTTGTGCAGCCTGGACCCTGACCAGACATGCAGTTTACTTCCACCTCCTCGATCAAGAGATAATTCCCTAGTAGATTAGCAGACAACCGAAGCTCCCATACTCTATTTCCCATTATATAAATCAACATTCCCCGGCGAAGTCCCCCTTAACGGCAGGTACAGGAATTCTCGCAAAGGAATCTCTTATGCAACCGATCTTTTCTGGATGGAATCTTTAAGCCCATCTCCAACGATTCTCTGTCGACTTCCAAATGGCATATGTAAGCCCATTCCCGATATCACCAATCATTATTACTTTATACGAGTGCAAATTTATGGGCACTCTAGTGTTCAATCATCTTCCACCTTCAAATCACGAAAGGCAGACCAGCGAACCTACATCCTCGGGTCTAAGAAGATTGAATAGGGGCAGCTGTTGTACCCCAAAATTTTCCCTCTCATTCTACTCAACACATGCTCATTGAAGTCCTCAATTTTCCCAAGGATGCCTAAGGATTGACCAGACAGATCCTCATCCTAAAGCAATGAGCCTCAAACTAGGGTTTCAACTTTCATCAAGATATGTGAACTCCAAAGGTCTAAAATCTTTTCCATGGTCCTAATATGTCCTCAAGATCATCCATGTCAAGTTTCATGCCTCGTACAACAAGTTTGCTCAGTCAACTACTCAAATACCTGGAAATCAACTATATTAGGTCAAAAGTCAATTGTGGCCCACATACAGTCAAACTTCAATATTTTTAGTCAACATCAATATTTTGAAGTGATATTCATCATTTTATCAAGGGTTGTTCATGATTTCTCAAGGAATGCCCCAAATTCATCACAACTCAAAAGTTGCTAAATTAGGGTTTCTATAGGAAAAGTCAACCAAACTTTGACCAGACATAACTTGCTCATACTTTATCAGAAATTTCCCATCCAAGGCTCATTTTGAAGAGGATGCAATTACCTACAACTAATCTTCAACCCTCAAGTTTAAAAAGTACACTCATGAAGAGATATGAATTCAAACATTATAGGTCATTTCAAAAAGTCAACAAAAACACCTTTTGGGTCAAAGCTTCTTACATGAACATGGAAGATCCGATTAAGGTCAAACCAAAAGTGTTGTTTAGAGGACATCCTAAGCTTTCTAAAAAGTCAAAGAACACCCTCTTAGGGTCAAAATTGTGAGAGATATGCTTTGTCAAAGTTGGACATTTTTGGAAATTTGCACAAAAGTCAACCATGCCCAAAATGCATTTTCCTTTAAATGGGCCCAACTTTTTATGCTTGCATATTGTTCCTAACATGGTCCACGACCCATGAACCACTCCATGCATCATTTTCTTATTTATTTGATTTATTTTGATTTTTAATCATTTAAAATCCAAATTAAATCAAACAAATGATATAAAATAATTTTGGGATGATTTTGCATTAAATAATGAGGATACAGGCTGTATGATAGCAAACAAATTGTGCAAGCCAAGAATGGACACAAAATATCCACATTTGGAAGGTTTTCAAGATTTGATTTCCTCTTAAAGCCATGCCTTTATTCTTTGGATTTTTTCCATACATGTTGACCTAATCTTGCCCACTGCATATATACAACATTGGCAACCCTAGACAGAGGAGATTACAGAGGCGCAACCGGTTCAAAAGAGTCAAACAAAATTTCAACTTTCCAAAGAAAAGTGCAAATCGGATTATAAAAATTATTTTTAGTTGTGTTTGAAATTGATATATTGGTGAAATTGAGAGATGATTGAGGATCCAATTTAACATATATATATATAAGTACCTTATACTATTTTGTTTTCAACTCCATAGCATTTATAATGTCTTACTGTAGCGAAACGAAAATGGCCTCCTGTATGTGCCTACGCTTACTGTAGCAAAAAGAAAATGACCTTTTGTATGTGCCTACGCTTACTGTAGCAGCAAACAGGTAATTGGAAAGTGATTTTAATAACCTTGCTTAATCATATACTATTCATATAATATTTCTTTTGGTATAATATATATTATGCTAATTATTATTATTATTAATAATAATAGTTATATTAACAATTTAGTATTATTAATATAGTGATTTTAAGAGTTCTGAGTTAGAAATAAGTATTTGAATAAATAGTTAATTTGGGTTAATTTCTATTCTAATAGATTATCAATTGAGTTGTCAATAGGGTTGTGAGAGTTGTTAATAGTGTTGTTAAAATTATCAATAGAGTTGTTTTGTATCATTAAAAGTCAATTTTATTTATTTTGCATAATTCCGGCATATTTAGAGTTGTCAGTAGGGTAAGTTAAAGTGTCCTAATAATAACACATCCTTATTAAATTATTGATATTTTAGTTATGGATTTTTAGTTAAATTTAGTAGCGGCCATGTTACTTAGACATAATAAATTAGTAATTAACAATTGGATAGATGAACTACCGATTTAGTGTATACTATAGAGTTAAATGGTTTACTATTATGCTGAGAATGATAATTGGCACTGTAGCGGCATCTTGTATTTAGAAGTGCCTCTTACTCATAATATATTATACTTGTTACTAGATTAGTATTAATAATATGGATTATTATAATAATTTTAATATCATTAATAAATAATTTTTTAGAAACTATAAAGCAGAAATAATAGAATTTTTGGTCGATAATTAATTAACCGATTTTAGTAGAAATAGTCCAAATGATTATGCCGTTTATTTGTAGTAATTTTTAGTTGATATGTTGGGTGGTGTTTTTGTTGAAAATGTGAATTAACAAATTGCCTCTATTTATGGATAAAATATTAAGTTGTAGGCTTATGGCCAATGTTGAATTGAGTTGAATTATTGTTGTTTTAGTTATCACGTTCATGTTGTTAATACATACATAGCATATCATGTTGGAGCTGATGCTCGTCAAGTTGGTCTGGATTGGCAAATATAAAGTTGAAGGCTTATGTCTTGTTAATGCCTCTATTTATTGGCAGATTTCTAAGTTGGGAGTTCTGCTCCATTGGTACCACATGCATGTGTATAAAAACAAGTCGCATTTCATATTTCATCTTGAGTTGTTGTGGGGATGAATTAATTATGTTAAATATTGATAAAAAGTTGTGAAGTGGTAAATTGTATAATCTAATACTAATATATTATTTATTGTATATCCGATTATATGGTTCGATATCTCACCTCTTCTGTTTGAATATTTCCCTCTGTTGGTAACGTGCAGGTAATCAAGAAGGATAGCGGTTACCTTCGTTAGTTCGAGTTGATGTTGTCGCTCTGATACGTAACACTCGGGGGATGAATGCATGTTTTCTTTATTGTTGATTTTAATTATGTTGCTGAATTTTTAAGTTGTTTCCTTTAAAGACTTGTTGTCTTAAAGTTGTTTTGAGTTGGATAAGATGTTATGGTGTTTTCAGTTGAATTTTGTGAATCCGCTGCGTAGTAACGAAAGTTATTTTATTTTTTTAAAGACTAATCAGGTTGTTATCGATTCATCCGAATTTCATGTGTTATGTATCTGAACTATAGATGCTTGGATGCCGTAGTTTTAAGTTGAAAGTGTAGCATTCCATTTCTTTGTTGGAAATTTTTATCTCTGATTTTATTTAACTCGTTGGGTAGAAATATGGTGTTACATTAGTGGTATCAGAGCAGGTCAGTCCGTCCGGTCAAGTTATCGAGTTGTAATTTTGTATAACAATTGAGTATTGTTAATTTGAATTCTAACCGTTATTTGTGTTGTGATCAGAAGTTTGAGATGGCTGGAAGGAATGATGTTGCACTTGTTGCTGCTCTGCAAGCGATGGCTCAGGCTATACAGAATCAACTGAGTGCTGACGAGAATGCTGGATCTCGCAGTTTGGCGACTTTCCGAAGGGAGAATCCGTCTACCTTCAAGGGTAAGTATGATCTTGACGGAGCGTTGGATTGACTGAAAGAGATTGAGAGAATCTTCCGTGTGATGGACTACACTCCAGCATAAAAGGTTTGTTATGGTACTCATATGCTAGCGGTCGAGGCTGGTGACTGGTGGCTAGAGACTTGTCAAAGATTGGAAGCTGCAGGTGAGAATGTCACTTGGGTTGTGTTCCATAAGGAATTTATGAGGAAGTATTTTCCTGAAGACGTTGTGGTAAGAAGGAAATTGAGTTTCTTGAGCAAAAGCAAGGGAGTAAGTCGGTTGTTGAGTATGTTGCAAAGTTTTCTGAGTTGGCTAAGTTTTATCTGCACTATAATGAGGCAAATGTTGGGTTTTCGAAGTGCATCAAGTTTGAGAACGGGTTGCGCCCAGAGATCAAGAAGGCAATGGGATACCAGAAGATTCGTATCTTTGCTGATTTGATTGATAGTTGTAGGATTTATGAAGAGGATAATAATGCTCACTATAAGATTATCAATGAGAAGAGGGGTAAGTACCAACAGAACTGTGGTAAGCCTTATGATGCCCCAACTAGAAAAGGTAAACAGAAAGTTGCTCAGGATCCGAGGACTAGTGGGGGAGATGCTCCTACTAGTGTGGTGTGCTTCAAATATGGAAAACCTGGTCATAAGAGTAATGTGTGTACTGCTGAGGTGAAGAGGTGTTTCTGTTGTGGTAAGACTGGACATGTTGTATCTGAATGCAAGCATAAAGAGATAATTTGTTTCAACTGTGGTGAAGAAGGACACATTGGTAGTCAGTGTCGGAAACCAAAGAAGACGCAAACTAGTGGAAAAGTGTTCGCTTTGGCTGAGACTCAGACATCTAGTGAGGACAGGCTCATGAGAGGTACATGTTTTATTAATAGTACGCCTTTAATTACTATTATTGATACCGGTGCTACTCATTATTTTATTGCCGATGATTGTGTTGAAAGATTGGGTCTTATGTTGTCTTTTATGAATGGAGAAATGGTCCTCGAGATTCCGGCTAAGGGATCGGTGACTACTTCTCGTGTGTGTTTGAATTTCCCTTTGTCGATCTTCGGTAAAGACTTTGTTGTTGACTTGATTTGTTTGCCATTAAGAGGATTGGATGTGATCTTGGGTATGAACTGGTTAGAGTATAACTATGTTCATATTAATTGCTATGACAAGTCTGTGAGGTTTTCTACTTCTGAAGAGGAAGGAGTTAGTTTGTCGACTGGTAAATAGTTGCGACAATTGATGCAAGACGAAGCACAGATTTTCTCATTGATGGCATCGTTATCAATGGAGAACCAAGTTAGAATTGAGGAGTTATAGGTGGTACGCGAATTTCCCGAAGTGTTTCCGGATGAAATTCCTGGTGTAGCGCCAGAAAGAGAAGTTGAACTTGCGATTGATCTGGTACCTGGTACCAGACCTGTTTCTATGGCACCATACAGGATGTCTACATCTAAATTGTCTGAATTGAAGAAGTAGTTAAAAGAGTTGCTTGAGAAAAAGTTTGTAAGACCAAGTGTATCACCGTGGGGAGCGCCTGTGTTGTTAGTAAAGAAGAAAGGTGGAAGTATGAGACTTTGTGTTGATTATAGACAGTTGAATAAAGTGACGATTAAGAACAAGTATCCGCTTCCGAGAATTGATGACTTGATGGATCAATTGGTGGGTGCAAGTGTGTTTTCTAAGATTGATTTGAGGTCAGGATATCACCAGATTAGAGTGAAAGAAGATGATATTCAGAAGACTGTGTTCAGAACTCGGTATGGACACTATGAGTATTCGATGATGCCTTTCGGTCTGACCAATGTGCCAGGAGTATTCATGGAGTACATGAATCATATCTTTCATACTTATTTGGATTGGTTTGTGGTGGTGTTCATTGATGACATTCTGATTTACTCTAAATCGAAAGAAGAACATGAAGAACACCTAAGAGTTGTATGTGAAGTTGTCCAAGTTTGAATTCTGGTTGCAAGAGGTTAGTTTCCTTGGCCATGTCATTTCTGGTGGTGGAATTGTCGTGGATCCTTCTAAAGTCGATGTTGTGTTGCAATGGGAAGCTCTGAAGTCAGTTACCGAGATTAGAAGCTTCTTGGGATTAGCCGGTTACTATAGACAATTTATTGAAGGTTTTTCTAAGTTGGAACTTCCGTTGACTAAGTTGACTTGTAAAGGTATAACTTTTGTGTGGTACATTCAATGTGAAGAAAGTTTTACTAAGTTGAAGAAGAGATTGATGTCGGCTCTAGTTTTGACTTTTCCTAATCCAAGAGAGTCTTTTGTTGTGTATTGTGATGATTGTCTGATGGGGTTAGGTGGTGTGCTCATGCAGAATAGTAAGGTAGTTGCTTATGCATAGAGGAAATTGAGGACTCATGAAAAGAATTATCCTACGCATGATTTAGAATTGGCTGCAGTTGTCTTTGTATTGAAAATCTGGAGGCATTATCTTTATGGTTCTAGATTTGAAGTGTTTAGTGACCATAAGAGTTTGAAGTATCTTTTTGATCAAAAAAAATTGAACATGAGGCAGCGAAGGTGGTTAGAATTGTTGAAGGATTGTGATTTCAGTTTAAATTATCATCTAGGAAAAGCTAATATTGTGGCCGATGCTTTAAGCCGAAAGACTTTTCACATGTCAGCAATGATGGTTAAAGAGTTGGAGTTGATTGAGCAATTCCGAGATTTGAGTTTGGTTTGTGAAGTCACACCACGAAGTGTTATGTTGGGAATGTTAAAGATTAATAATAAATTTTTGGATAGTATCAGAGAAGCTCAGAAGTTAGATGTGAAGTTCGTAGATTCGATGGTTGGTATCGATCAATCTGAGAATAGTGATTTTAAGTTAGATGCGCAAGATGTGTTGAGATTTCATAATCGAATTTGTATTCCTGATGATGCAGAGATGAAGAAAGTGATTCTTGAAGAGAGTCATATAAGCAAGTTGAGTATTCATCCAGGAGCTACGAAAATGTATCAGGATTTGAAGAATTTGTTTTGGTGGCCTGGGATGAAGAGTGACGTGGCTCGGTTTGTGTATGCATGTTTGACTTGTGAAAAGTCAAAATTCGAACATCAGAAGCCTGCAGAGTTGATGCAACCATTAGAGATTCCAGAATGGAAATGGGATAGCATTTCAATGGATTTTGTAACGCGATTACCTAGTACCTTGGGAGGACATGATTCAATTTGGGTGATTGTTGATATGCTTACAAAGTCGGCACACTTTATACCTATTAACATCACATATCCGATTTTGAAGTTGGCAGAGATTTACACCAGAGTAATTGTGAAGTTTCATGGTGTTCCTTTGTGTATTGTGTCAGATAGAGATCCGAGGTTTACTTCTGATTTCTGGAAAAGTTTGCAAGAGGCGTTGGGATCTAAGTTGAGGCTGAGTTCGGCGTATCATCCTCAGACGGATGGTCAGACTGAAAGGACTATTAAGTCATTGGAGGATCTGTTGAGAGCATGTGTTCTTGAGCAGGGAGGTTCGTGGGATACTTATCTTCTGTTGATTGAGTTCACTTACAATAACGTTTACCATTCATGTATTGGGATGACACCTTTTGAGGCGTTGTATGGTCAGAGGTGTAGGACGCCGTTGTGTTGGCATGAATTTGGTGAAAGTGTTGTACTTGGACCTGAGATTGTTCGAGAGACTACTGAGAAAGTGAAGTTTATTCGAGAGAAGATGAAAGCTTCTCAAATTAGACAGAAAAGTTACCATGACAAGAGAAGGAAAGATTTGGAATTCCAAGCTGGTGATCATGTGTTTTTGAGAGTCACACCTGTGACTGGTGTTGGGAGAGCTCTGAAGTCTAAGAAGCTCACTCCTTGTTTTGTTGGTCCGTATCAGATTTCGGAAAGAGTTGGAAATATTGCTTATAGAGTGGCTTTACCGCCTAATTTTTCGAATTTGCATGATGTGTTTCATGTGTCACAACTCCGGAAGTATATTATTGATCAGTCTCATGTGATTCAGATGGATGATGTGCAAGTACGGGATAATCTCACGGTGGAGATTATGCCTGTGTGAATCGCGGATTGCGAGATGAAGATTCTAAGAGGAAAAGAGATTGCATTGGTGAAAGTTGTCTGGTTAGGAGCTACTGGAGAGAGTATGATCTGGGAGTTGGAGAGCGAGATGCGAGACTCCTATCCTGAATTATTTGAACCGAGTAAACTTTTATTTTCGAGGACGAAAATATTCTAAGTGGGAGAGAGTTGAAACACCCCGGTATTTAATTATTTATTTAATTAAATATTTTTGAATATTTTATATTAATTTGAATTTTTATCGTTGAAGTCAAAATTATTTTATTAAGTTGGAATAATAATTAATCAGATTAATTTGGTGGAATTAAGTTGAAGTATCATTTTATTATTAAGCTTAAATGTGATATTGAGCTTTAATTGGTGGTGTTGTGTAGTATTAAGGGGGTATGTCACTTAGGACCATTTGAGTTTACTATAGATTAAATAAAAATAGGAGTATTATATTGAATAATAGAATTAAAGGAGAAAGAGAAGAAGTAGAGTTATCAGGAAAGAAAGAAAAGAGGAAAATAGGGTTTTGTGAGAGGAGAAGAAGAACAAGGAAATTGCTTCTAGTGCCAAATTCTCCAGAAATTCGGTTGAAATTCCTTAGAGATGCACTTAATCCAGGGTAATGGTGGGGTTATGACTCTATAATAGGGTATGTGATTAATAGTATGTGAATTTGGATTATAAAAA